>JAQQAF010000006.1:39208005-40458005 GCA_029747655.1 Ensete ventricosum | reverse complement strand
CTACAGTTTTGGTGGAGTTTTAGGGCTATGATGGTAGTGGATGAAGGTTAGGAAAAGGGTTTTGGATATGGTGTTGATGGCAGTAAGGGTTTGATGCGACCGATGGGGGTATGCTACGAATAAGTGCTGGTTGTAGAAGGCTGCGCTTTTAGGCTTATTAGGTTGTTGTTTTAGATGCGATTTGGGCTGCCATTTTGTAGGGTTTTGGGATATTGATGGTAGGTGGTGAAGGTTAGGAAGAGGGTTTCAGATTTGTGGTAGATGGCAGCAAGTTTAGAGGGAATTTTGGTGAAGGTTTGCTGTGGTAGATGCAGTCTTTGCAAAAGTAGAATTGTCAGAAGAAACATCAGTTTCTCAATGAAAATTCTAGTGAGAAACCGAGAGATTTAGGGCTATGACGGTAGGGGATGAAGATAAGGAAGAGGGAGTTTCAAACCCGGAAAGGACAGTAGCAAAATCTGATAGAATTTGGCGAAGGAACGCTGCATACATGTTGTTCTGTCGAACATAATTTGCATCGAAGAAACAACGGATTCTCGATATAAATCCTAGTAGAAATTCAAGGAAATAGTGCAGAATTTCAATGGTAAAACCTAGATTCAGATGAGGACAATAATAGTAATTCAGATTAAAGAAATTTTGGTAGCGTAATGATAAGAAAACCGATGCAAAGAAAGAGGGCAAAATCTTCATCGTAAAATTTTAGCAGTTTGTGATGAGGATTTGCAGCAATATAAGATTAGTTTCAGAGAGGAGTTTCATGACAGATCAATCTCAGATGGAAGCCAAGTTGATCTATAAGAATGTGTAAAAATTTTATCCAAAAAAGGTATTCAAAAGTTAGGTTTCAATAAGCCTCTATGCGATTGAAAATTTTCTGCAGCAATTCCCCTTCGCAATGATAATCACGTTTGCGACGGAAAGGATTCGCAGCAAGGAAAGGATAGAAAATCTTCTTCGATACATAAGGATAGAAATTTGCAGTAGCAATAAGGTGTGGGTGGTAGGAATTTACTAGATCTTCAGTGCAAACGATGGAGGTAGCATGTTAGGACTCTAGCTAGGGGAGTCCTAATTTAGTTTCATTTGAAGAGGGCAAATATGTAAATCCCAAGGGCATCATGTAAATCCTATCTAGCCGACCCCTATTAAAGAGGTGAGGAGGCCGGCTATGTTAGGATTAGTTTGGAGGAAGATATTTTAAGAGAAGAATAAGATATATGTCACCCTAATTAACCACCCTTTATCCTAGTTAAAGAGGGGTTGATTGAGGAGGGGTTAAATTAGAATAGCATTAGGATTAGTTTGGAGGTTGCTTCTTAGAGTCGGAGTAGGAGTTGTTATGAGTTGCTAGGAGTAGGAGCCTTAAGTAGGAATCTTATTAGGAGTTGGGGTTTAGAAGCCCTATAAATAGACTTGCATTCTCCCATCTTTCATCATCAATAGATCAATTATCTTTTAGCTCATGTAACAGAAAACCAAGGAGGGAGGAACCCCTATAGAGATCCAAGGAGGTCGATCCCCTATAGAGATCACCCCAAGCTTAAAATTCGTAAGGATTCTAACACTTAGTATTAGAGCAGCATTCTTAGTGTCTTGCTGCCCTTCCACAGTCATCCATTAGCCCCCCATAGCTGTCCAAAGCAATCCCACAATTGCTTGAAGATCGTCATCAAATTTTGTCATCATCTCCACTACCGCAGATCATTCTTTGATCTCCCCATGAATTGCAACAGATTCTGATTTCCTACCTTACTACTGCTACAATTTAGTTATCCTTATTCAAAAAATCCAAAAAAAAATTGTTCCTATTTGCTACACAAACTTTTCATCGTAAAGTTTCCATCTTTACGATGAAAGTTACACTACAGAATTCCAGCCGCACACCCTTGACTATTTGATTGGCTGCTGTGTTTTTATTGATCCAATCTCTACAAAATTTTTATGACGGCTTTAGCACTTCCTATCTTTAGATTTACTTTTAGTTTTATTAAAAAAATCTCAATATAAATTGCTAATCTTTTACGTCCAAATTACTTCACTTTAGATGTAAAAATCTACTACAGTACCTTCTTACAATCTTTAATTTTGCCAAAAATTTTACTGTCGTTTCTTTCCATAAAATTTTTGACAACATTACCTCTCCCTTACCAGTAGATTTCCCTTGAGTTTCACTTGAATTTTCATTGAAAATTTCTGGAAAAAATTATGTCTTCGTTGCTAGAATTTTTTCGACGAAAAATCTGATGCTGCATCTTTGTCTTTCTTCTTCTTCTTAACCCACCGAAACCCAACGATCTTGCTGCCACCACCCAAGACATCTTTAGGGAATCCCTTTAGCCTTAAGACACAACCATCATAATCTATTTTTATAACCCAAACAATACCTAAAACTATAGACCAAAATAGCGACCTATCGCAGCCTATCGATGCAGAATTATGTAGCACTACCTTTCAGTGTTTTTTATTGCACCCATATATGATCCTTACCGAAATTATTACCGCCACCCATGTCATCTTTAGGGCACCCCTCTAGCCTTAAGATGTAGCCATCATAACTCATTTCTAGAATCTACAGCCAGCTCAAACTGCAGCCTAAACAGTGGTCTTCCATAGCCACCGAACCTTCCACTGATCCTTACTCTCCACAGCCACCAATCATACAAAATCGGTTGCTGCCATCAACAGAAACCCTAAGCCATCCCTCTAACCCTAAACCTCTATTACCAAACCCTCCTTATAGCCCCTATAGTAGCCCTAAATCACAGCCCCAATAGCACCTAAAACAACCTGTCAGCCCCAAACCGTAGCCATCTACCCATGATCCACCATCCCCTTCGGTCATCAAATCACCCAACCGTTCCGTACCACTGATCCAATAGCATGAAGGGGACATTGGCATCTCAGATTTGAAGGCACATGCAATGGCATCTCAAGGTTTAATTGATGCGAAGTTGGAGGCATTTGAATCACACATATAGGACAGATTACGCGCCTTATTCGTTGAATTCAGATTGAGCTAATCTCCAAGCCCAATAAAATTTCAACAAGGTCAAAGTTTAGAGAGGCCTCTCAAAAAGAAAGAACAAGCCACTGATATGAGACAGCCATGCATGAGGGTGGACTTCCCTTGATGGGAAGAAGGAAACCCGATGGGATGGATTTCACGCGCCGAACGTTACTTCCGTCATCACCAAACACCGGAGGATTCCATGGTGGACACCGCTGTCATCCACCTTGAAGGAGATGCTATATGATGGTACAATTGGCTTGAATACAACTATGAGACTTCAACATAGATACAATTCAAGTATACGCTGCTGAACCGCTTTGGGCCAACCAAGTATGAGAATATTAACGAACAACTTGCCAAGATCCAACAAACCTCCATGATCCAAGAATACTAGATCAGGTTTGAGGAATTATCTTACTTTGCTCATGATTGGTCTAACATACAATTATTAGGGATGTTCATCAAAGGGCTCGAGCTTAAAATTAAAGGAGAGGTTAAAGTGCGGCAACCCCCCACCGTGAAGGCCGCATTCTCTTTCACCCGAATCCAAGAGGAACAACTGAACCAAGATGCTCCGGGGATGAGAACCACTCTTAGACCAGCAGTATATAAACCTCTCTCTGCTCCTAACCATTCTTTGCTGCCAAAAAAATTGATGAGAGAAGAGCTATGTGACAATATCGATGAAGGGCCTTTGTTGGCATTGAAACGCAACTATCACTGCAAAAAAAGGGAGCTTTCTATGATAAAATCTATTAAAGAATATATAGAAAAGGTCCAAGAACCTGAGGAGGATAACATGAAGGAGGACATGCAACCGACCGATTGCACGACTCACGCATTAGCCGGCCATGCGAACCCGCAAGCAGTAAAAGTTGAAGAATCCTTTAAGCAGCAAACCATCACAGTCCTCACCAATAGTCTTATGAATGGCAAGGGAGAACAAGTGACCTTATGCGAGAAACATGTTAGTGAAGTAATGACGATCTCGACCCAACATTTGCAGAAGCTTGCTGAAATTTTAGGCGTCTCCATCGAACCGAGCTGACTACTTCCTACCAGGCTATACAATCTTCATATGCTAATCTTGCAGGAGGAACCACTAACCCATATTCGGTCATATTGGTGTCCACATCCTTAGAGGGTCGAAGCTAAAAGGATTGTCTAGGAGATGCAGGAGACACAGATTATTCGGCCACGACCTTCCCTTGTAAGGACACTTTATCTCCAAAAGCTTTACCTTTTTGTCTGCAGGTATAAACTCTTCCTGAAGTGCCACATTCAGCCGGACTAGCTATGGCTTCTAAAGCACTCGCAGATCTCGGGCTACTTCTATGACTTCTCCAAGGAGTGGACCATAATGCTCAAAGTCTTCCCTGATGATGACCACCGATCCACGACCCACGATTGCAAGAAGATTGAGTCCCTCCAGCGACAATACCGACATGGAATCTATGACACCAAACTTTATTGATGGGGATCAAAATTCTGTAGGAATAGGAGGAAGGCATCCACATGTCCACCATCTACAGGATCCTCACAGTCATGATGCCATCTACATCAGTGGTAGCATTACTCGATCGTGGCAATATGTTCGTAATTAGAGCAGACATACCAGGAATTGGGATCAACATCACCCTCATGCAAGATGATCGATTCTTAATATACACCAAGGCTCTCCCTACATTTCACACGATGCTTTTGATATGTAAAGGGATACTAATTGCTACTAAATTTGAAGTTTAGCATGATACAGGTCAATAACACAAAGGAGAGATGAAAATAGGCTCGATAAAATTATAGCTCCTACCCTCCTCGGACTTAGAATGGGCTCACACCACCAGAGACCTTATCAAATGGGAGCAATTATTCCAAACGAAGACTCAGTTACTATTAGAAAACAACCAAGTGGTAGCCCATATAAGAAAGAAATAGCCCCCCAACAAATATCGGAGAAGAAGAAAGTTTGCTGTTGAATATCGAGTTTCCCTTCATCTCTAGCCCTACCAACAAAAAATTCAAGCTTCAAGGAAGTGGTCCCCCTGCTACTTTGGCCCTTGCAAAATTGGGGATCACAATGGAGTCGTGACTTATGGATTAGATCGGTACATCAATTTAAAAATACAATTGATCCTCCAAGTATCTCATCGCAAATGAAAGTTTAGAGAGGATAACTCAGCCTTGATTTATCCACCTGACATAAAAGTCGATAAGGAGGCCCAGGTTCAGCTGATGATTGCATGGGATCATAGGATCATGATACATCACTGTCTATTCACTACTGCTGATGCAGGACCCTAGGAGCAGGATGTGCCTACTATAGGGTCACGAGGGATCCTCGTGAGGAATTATAGATCATAACCTAGAGACATGGAGCTCAGCCTTAAGGACAAGGCTGATTTGAAGAGAGCGGGTCTGTTAGGACTCTAGTCAGGAGAGTCCTAATTTAGTTTCATTGAAGAGGATAAATATGTAAATCCTAAGAGCATTCATGTAAATCCAATCTAGCCGATCCCTATTAAAGAGGTAAGGAGGCCAACTAGGTTAGGATTAGTTTGGAGGAAGATATTTTGAGGGAAGAATAAGATACATGTCACCCTAATTAACCACCCCTTATCCTAGTTAAAGAGGGGTTGGTTGAGGAGGGGTTAAGTTAGAATAAGATTAGGATTAGTTTGGAGGTTGCTTCTTATTGGAGTAGGAGTTGTTAGGAGTAAGATACATATCACCCTAATTAACCATCATATTAGGAGTTGGGGTTTATAAGCCCTATAAATATCCCTGTATTCTCCCCTCGTTCATCATCAATAGATCAATTATCTTTCAGCTCATGTAGTAGAAAACCAAGTAGGGAGGAACCCCTATAGAGTTCCAAGGAGGCCGATCCCCTATAGAGATCACCCCAAGCTTAGAATCCGCAAGGGTTCTAACACAGCAACAAATTGATTTGATCTGTGGCATGGGGATGATAGTGGAGGCGACGTCTAAAGCAATTATGAGAATTGCTTGGATGGGTGGAGGCGGCAATAGGGGTAGCAAAATCGTTGCTCTAATACCAGATAATAGAACCCCAAAGGAGCTCTATGAGAATTTGATCTTTGAGGGAGATCCACCCTTGGAACGCTATAGGGATTCCTCCTTGTAGTCGGCCAAATGGCTAAAATAAAATGATCTATTGCTTGATGAAAAGAGGTAAAGTCTATAAGCTTATATAAGGCTCCAAACCCTAGCTCTAAGGGTGTACTTTCTAAGTAAATTCTCCCTTTTACCCTTCATATAGCCGACCTACTCAAATAAAAAGGGCAGTGGCCTAAGTGGTTGCACAAGCCCTGCGTCTCTGCTAGAAACCCTAGTCGATCAGCCCAGTAAAGGAGGGCGACGGCTAAGAAGCCCTAAGGCCCCAAAATAAACCCTAGCCAATCTTCTTTATAGGATAGAGGTGACTAGGTGAGATTTTATTATAATCTCATAGGGTTTTATTGGTTGCTACTTGGTTGAGTAGGACCTAACCCTGCTGGGGTCCTATCATCCAATCTGCAAACCATGAAAATTGAAGAAATTTTGAAATAACAATATGTTACTATTTTAATCGATACTGGTAGCATTAACAATTTCATGAACAAAAAGTTTGTTGACCGATTGACCTATCAAATTGAAGACTGTGACAGAAAAGTTAAGGTTGATGATGGATAAATTCTAACTTGTAATAGTAAGTGCTCAAAAATCAAACTGATGGTACAACGCCAAGAACTTCGGGTGGACTTTTTTCTGATACCCTGGAGGACTTCGAAATAGTTGTTTGAATTGAATGGCTATCATTCCTGGGTGATATCACCTGGAATCTTTCGAAACTAATTATAAAGTTTTTTGTTAATGAGAAGCAGGTGATCCTCAAAGGAAGACGTGAAAGTAAGATCACAACTGCTAGTAACCATTGAATGAAGAGGGTTCCTCACAAAACTGCTGCACCAGAAGGTCGACCCATTGCTTACATCAAGTGGAGACCTTATTTAATTGATCGAGAAATTATAATAAGTAACAAATATCCTGGACTGAAGTACCCTCAAAGTTTGATGCTGCTTAGTCTTGAGGATAAGGCTGATTTGAAGAGGGCGAGTCTGTTAGGACCCTAGCTAAGTCAGGTCCATCTTTTTATGATTCATTTAAGCTAAGTTATGTTAGTATGTCCGGTCAAAGTTAGTTATAGATCAAGTGAGCCTAATCGAGTCAGTTATGAGTTAGTTAGAGTTAGTTTTTATCTTCGGTTAGGATGGAGTTAGTTATTATTTTCAGTTAGGAGTTTTCATCAATTAGTTAAGAGTTCAAGTTTAGTGGTCTCTAAGTCCAAGCCTAGAGGGACTCTTGGCAGAGCCTTATAAATAATGCTATAAACTCTTTTATGAGGAATCAATGAAGAAGTCTTAGTTTTAGCCAAAAGGTAAACCTCTAGGAGGCGGATCCCCTCAAAGTGATCTAGGAGGCTCGATCCCCTCAAAGAGGTCAATTATCCGCTCTTTTTCACCCTCTTCCTCTATGATAGAATCCTAGGGTTCTACCAGTTGTATTTCTGAAGGGTGGGAGCAGGGGTGTTTTAGTTGAACATGCTTCTGCAACTCAAAAAAATTACTGATTTATGAATAATGTTTTTCTTCACAACATCATTTCTTCATGTTTGGATAAATACATGCCTCATCAATAATGATCACCAATGTAACATTCCCTCTACACTAGTGATTGCAATAGGTGCTCGGACGCTCGCCTAAGCACTTGGGCAAGGCGAGGTGAGGCTCGAGCGCCTCACTCAATCATCAGGTGGCACGCTTCAAAGAAGAGCCACCTGGGCACTCGCCCGAGCTCATGCGACGAGCGCTTCGGGCGAGCGCTTGCGTTAAGCCAGGTTCTGGTTTGGTCATTTGCATTAGTTAGTTCAATCGAACCAACTAACGTAGCAATATATTCTGAGGTCAATACTAATCTTCTGATAGAACTCCGCAGAATTCTATCGCTTGATTGATCGATGAAGGGGATCGACCTCCTTGGAATGCTATAGGGGTTTCTCCTCCTAGGTAGTCGACCACAAAGGCTGAATAAAAGAGATCTATTACTTTTTTAAAAAGGCGGTGGCTATATGCTTTATATAGGACTCCAGACCCTAACCCTAGAGAGACTCCTCCCTCAAGTAAAATTCCCCTTTCACCCCCTCACCCTCGCCGACTTGCCCAATAAAGGAGTGGCAGCTAGGAGACTCCAACTCCTCCAAGTCTTCTCTCTCAAACCCTAGCCGACTTGCCCAATAAGGGGGCGATGACTAGGAGTCTCCAACTCTTCCAAGACATTCCCTAAACCCTAGCCAACCTGCTTAATAAGATAGGAGGTGGCTAGGTGGGTTTTTTATTACAATCCCTCAGTGTTTTATTAATTGCTACTTGGTTGAATAGGACCTGACTCTGTTATGGTCCTATCAGACCTACCCTCTTCAAATCAGCCTTGTCCTCAAGGCTGAGACTTGATTAACTCTGGGAATATGGTCTTCAAGTCTTCATATGTTTCTCACGTGGTATCTTCGATAGGTAAATTACTCTAATGTACCAGCATTTCAGTGAAGGGACGTCAGTGACGTATCACGATCCTGTGGTCGAGTATCGCCTGTGGTTGGACTTGGATTTCTCCATCAGCGACAGTGTTGATAGTTGGCTTAGGGCTAATATGTTCTCTCCTAGCTTGAGTTTTATGCAGGACATATAGAAGATAGGATGGATCTTAGCACCAGTAGATAAGTCAAATATGTACGCCATAGCTCCAATGCGCTTCGTGATCTACTGAGGCCCATAAAAGCGAGGATATAACTTCATGGATGCTCGTGTGTTGATTGACGTTTGCTTGTATGGCTGGAGATGAAGAAAGACCCTATCTCCCACAGAGAACTCACTTTCACTTCGATGTGTGTCAGCTTGCTATTTCATCCTGGCTTAGGCGGCTGAGAGGTTATTCTTTAGTAATTCTAAGATTTTATCCTTGTCAATTAACTCTCAATCGATTTGATCTACTTTAGCTAAGTCAATTACATATTTTAGGATTACAGGGGCCGGTCGACCATACAATACTTTATACGAGGTACATTTAGTAGAATAGTGATAGGTTGTATTATACACCATTCGGTCCAAGGGAGCCATTTTGTTCATTCCTTTCGTCGGTCACTAGTGAAACATCTAAGGTATGTCTCTAAGCACCTATTCACCACTTCAGTTTGGCCATCGGTCTATGGATGGTATGTCGAGCTCATCTTTAATTTGGTGTCCTACAACTGAAAGAGCTTGGTCCAAAATTTACTATTGAAGACCCTGTCATGATCACTCACAATAGATCTAGGCATCCCATATAATTTAACAATATTGTCCATAAAAATCCGAGCAATATTAGCGATGGTACAAGGGTTGCACACAGTGCAAATTAAGTATATTTAGTGAGACGATCGACCACAATAAGGATGGTACCTTTTCCTTGGGATGGGAGTAACCCTTCAATGAAGTCTATCGATGTATTAGTCCACACTGAGTCTGGCATGGGGCAGAGGTTGAAGCTTCTCTGGGCTTGCCACTGTTTTGCCTTTATGTCGTTAGTATGTGTCGTATTGCGTTATAAATTCAGCAATAGCATTTTTCATCCCTTTCCAATAAAAGTTTTGTTTAATCCTTTTATAAGTTCAAAGGAATATAGAGTGTCCCGCTGCTGGTGTGGAATGCATCTCTTGTAGGCAGGTCTTTATGCAAGAAGAATTTGGCACTAGTACTATGCCTCCTTTATAGTATAAGTCCTTTGAATCCCAACTGAAGTGTGCCATGGAGCTGGGTTCTTCTTCTAATTTTTTGACTATTCCCTTTATTTGGGGATCCTCTTGTCATTCATTCTTAATGTCTTTGAGGAAGTCATTGATTAGAAGAGAGATGGTCGAAATTTCAACTTGCTCGGGCAATTGGGAGAGCGCAACTTTAACCACATCCTCTTACCCATCTTAGTTGCTCAGGAGAGGATATTTTTTGCTCTAAAAAGTAATTGAGGCTCTTGTGGTAAGTCTTTATTTGAGCGTCGGTCGATCAGGTACGATCTCCACTTTATCATCGCGAGCATCTCCTTGTCATAGATGGATATTTTTAGGTGGGAAGGAGATAGTGCCTTACTGGTGTAGGTGAGGGGTCAGCCTTCTTGCATGAGGACGGCGCCGATCCCAACTCTCGATGCATCTGCTTTGATGATAAACGTTTTGTCAAAGTCGAGTAGTTTTAGAATGAGTGTAGACATCATGGCTGCCTTGAGAGCGTCGAAGGTAGCGAAAGCTTTATCTGACCACCGAAAGACATCCTTTTTCAGCAAGGATGTGAGGGTAGCGCTGATCTTTCCATAATCCTTGACTGACTTGCGGTAGTAGCCCATCAATCCGAGAAAGTTGCACAGCGCCTTTATGTTCTTAGGTGTTAGCTAGCTTTGATTACCTCAATCTTTGAGGGGTCCATCGCTATGCCTTCCTCCGAGATGATGTGCCCAAGATATTCCACCTTCGACTGAAGAAAGCTGTAGTTCGATTGTTTGACAAAAAGAGTATGCTCTCGAAAAATCGTCAAAACAAGTCATAAGTGACAGATGTGACTTTCAAGTGAAGGGCTATAAATAAAGATGTCATCAAAGAAAACCAACACGAACTTATAAAGATAACTTTGGAATATATCGTTCATGAGGCTCTAAAAGGTAGAGGGAGCATTGATGAGACCGAAAGGCATTACTAAAAATTCATAATCGTCATTGTGCATCCGAAAGGCAGTCTTTCGTATGTCTTCTTCATGCACTCGAATTTGGTGATATTCGAACAGTAGATCTAGCTTTATGAAGATTTGTGCCCCTTTTAATTTGTCAAGTAATTCATCCACCATAGGGATAGGATACTTGTCATTGACTGTTATGTCGTTAAGGGCTCGGTAGTCTATGCACATTCGTCATATTCCATCTTTCTTGCGTACAAGGAGCACCGACGAGGAATAGGGGCCACAACTCGACCGAACGATCCCTGTTTCAAGCATCTCCTGTATAATCTTCTCTATTTCAGTCTTTTGAAGGTGAGGATAGTGATATGGTCAAGTATTTATTGGTGGTTTGCTCGATAGGATCGAAATATGGTGGTCATGTAGTTGAGTAAGAGGTAGGTTGCGTGGTTCAGCGAAGACATCTAAAAATTTAGTAAGTATTTAGAGAAGGTTTGTGCCTTCAATTTTTGTCAGCTCCCTCATATGCTGTTGCTGGAGTTGCATCAGAAAGTTACTATTCACTTTTTGTAAAACTTGCTCCATTCGTTGCATTGAAATCATCGTCACGTCGCTCTCACGTTTCCCATATAGGATCACCTGTTTTCCTTTGCTGAAAAACTTCATAATTAATTTTAAAAAAATTTAGAAAACATCACATAAAGTAGTCAGCCATTCAATACCGAGAACCACCTCCTAATCATTGAGTGGGAGGAGGAAGAAATCAGCAACTATTTCTTGGTCTTGCAACATCAACTTTATGCGCGGGCATCTTTGATCGCACTTCAAAATTCTGTCGTCAGCTACCTTAATATCAAACCTGCTGCAATCTTCAATATGAAGCCCATCTGAGCCACAACCGTGCTGTTCATAAAATTGTTGGTGCTCCCGGTGTCGATGAGGGCGATGATTGGTTGATGTTTGAATAGTCCTCACACATCTATCGTCTGCGGGTTCGCATAGCCGGCAAGAGCATGCATCATGCAATCGACTGGTTGTGACTCCTCCTCCATGTCCTCCTCTTCATGCTCAAGGTCCTCCTCTTCAATGGGTTCGATCATGAGGAGCCTCCTTTTTTGCAACGATGATCGCGACTCCAAGTCTCGTCGCAGTGCCAACATAGACCTTTCGCGGATCTATCACGAAGTTCTTCTCTCGTTAATTTTTTTGGCTAAGAAAGTCAACTCACAGGAGGGGGGGCTGAAGGCCTGGGCGTTGCTGGTCGAGTGATGACCCTAGTCCTCCAGACGTCTTGGTTCAATTGCTCTTCTTGGAGTCGCGCGAAGGAGATAACTGTCATTAGTGTGTATGGTTGTCATGTCTTGACTTCTCCCCAAATCTCCAGTTTTAATCCTTTGATGAAAAGTTCTTAGCAATTATTTTTCAAACCAATCTCTTATTTGGTTAGATAATCTTTCGAACCTGGTATGGTATTCTTGAATGGTGAAAGTTTTCATCGGAAAAAAGATGGCAGCAAGATCGGTAAATGGCATCAAGATCAGTAATCGGCAACAAGTATGCGGTTAAAAATTTTACAACGTACTTTCGTTCGCAAAGATGGCAACTTTATGATGATGAGTATTTTACAGTGAAGAAATAGATGAAACTATTTTTGAGGATTTTTTTGGATATAAAATTATAGCAGTAGTAAGGTTCTTGCGATAGAAGCAATACCAGATCCTGATGCAATTTAGAGTAGCGACAGTAGATGACATATCTGCACAAAAGGTGATGACGGTGGAGTCGGTGATGAAGATATCAATTGTGGGAATTGCTTGGATGATGATGGGCGGCTGGAAGGGCAACAAGGCACCAACATCGCTGCTCTGATATCAAATGATAGAACTCCGTAGAATTCTATCGCTTGATTGATCGCCGAAGGGGATCGACCTCCTTGGAACACTATAGGAGTTCCTCCATCTTAGGTAGTCGGCCACAATGGCCGAATAGAAAAGATCTATTGCTTTTTCAAAAAGGGGGGTTGCTACATGCTTTATATATAGACTCCAAACCCTAACCCTAGAGAGACTTCTCCCTCAAGAAAAATTCCCCTTTCACCCCCTCACCCTAGCCGACTTGCCCAATAAGGGGGTGACGGTTAAGAGACTCCAACTCCTCCAAGTCTCCTTTCTCAAACCCTAGCTGATTTGTCCAATAAATGAGCAACAGCTAGGAGACTCCAACTCTTTCAAGACTCGTTTCCTAAACCCTAGCTGACCTTCTTAATAAGATAGGAGGTGGCTAGGTAGGTTTTTATTATAAGTCCTCAAGGTTTTATTAATTGCTACTTGGTTGAATAGGACTTGACCCTACTAGGGTCCTATCATCTTCTCACTCACGAATTGGGATTACACCGTCGACATCTCACCACTATCGTTGCCACTGTTGCTTTCTTCGCCATCGTCGCCATGACTATTGTCGCTTCGCTTCGCCGTTGTCACTGTAGTCGCCGGTCTTCGCTGTTGTCACTCGTCGCCATCGTTGCCATTGTCGCTCCTCTCACTCTCGATGAGGTCAGCTCGTCGCCTTGTTTTTACTGTTAACAAGATATTGTTAATAATAATTAAAAATTTAATCACTTCTATCGTGTATTTGATGAACTTAATTAATAAACATCATTTTGGAAGACTGATATAGGCTTCTCATGAACATCTCCACTTATGGTTTTACATCACAAATCACAAACTAGTGAAAATTCAACTTTTAAAGAATTACAAAAATCTGTACTTATAGATACCAACAATAATGGTGCATACTTCCATAATCTTTACATCTCTTATCATCTTTCTTATTCCCAAACTAAATTAACTCGCGTGAAAATACCATGAACCAAATCTAGTTAACAACTAAAAGATGCAGATTTGCAAAATTACTATGAAGCAGAATCTAATGATTAATAAATCCATACAACTGGTGCAAGAATTTAGAAGGGAGCAATAATTGCAATCACAGAAACAAAAAAGAAGCCTCGACTTGGGAGGGATGAGAGGGGATCGTACTGAGTGTTTCTTCCACCGGAGAGTCGACGCCCCAACTTGGGAGCTGTGGCGGCGACTCCTACTGTTCATGCCCTTGCGGAGCATCGTCTTGGAGGAGGGCGATGCTTGTGAAAGGGCTTCGGGAGGGTATCCAAAGCCGAGATAGATGAGGAAGCCGAGATAAACGGGGAAGCCATTAGTACTGTAGTTTAACAAAAACTTGCTGATATAACTTTAGGTAGAGTGGCAGATAATTGATTTTCCATATTATTATTCCTTTTATTTATAGTACTTTTGTCTTATGCTGTTCATTTTCTGACACATGAATTCTCTTAAATTTTGGGTTTCCTTGTAATGGATCGAAAGTATGTGTTTTTGTGAAAAAAAAAAGAAAAATTGGATAGCTCAGCCTTCGATGACTTGGTTTGCAAGATTGTGAAATTGATTTTTCACCAACTTAAGGTAATTGTCACATTAACTTAGGATACAAATACCAAAATGGGCCTGTTTTAATCAGCGGCGAGAACCTTAGTGATGGCTTTTGAGGCATTGGATCTGGCGTCAATTTAGCACGATTCTAAACATCGTTTCCCACTTGTAATGCTCGCTCAGTATTCATGGTTTCTCACCCCTTTTTTGATCGACCGGCAGAAAAGATCTCCCAGAGGAAATAGATTAGTTAGTCGACTGATGCAAGGTGTAGTGCATCAAGTGCGTTGTTCATGATTAATCGATGCATTCAAATCAATGACATGCAGGTTGGAGTTATTTCATCCCCCAAATAGGTTAGTTCTTTTGAGCTTACATACAGAAAGAGAGCAGCACTTCATGATCCTGTGGGGGTATGTAGTGTATGTAACCTGAAATCCTCGTTTAATCAGTTAAGACTTTGTTTTCCGTTAATGTATAGTGTGCAGCCATATTTTTTATTTTTACATTTGAATTGCTAAAACAGGTTTCTGGGCCTAGTGATGCTGTTGATTTCGTTCAAAAGCAGTTAAAGGTAAATTCTGTATGTACATATTGATTCCTAATAAATACTCTTGTCGGTCTTCACCACAATTGTCAAATAAATTATTTTTTTTGTTGAGGTCATACTGGGGATGGAGATAAACAAACCTTTTGAACCTAGAAGCAGACCAAAAACATCAAGTTTGGCCTGGGTTTTCTTTTGATTGATGAGTTTAGTTCAATTTCCAGTTTAATTTTGGCAGCAAAAGAACCACAAAAAACTAAACTGAACTGCTTAGATACTACATAATGGTATGTTTAATCATATAAAAAAAAAGAAAAAGTTCAGTTTTTGTTCCTTATCAATTTGGTTCAGTTCCATTCGGAGTCTGCAAATTGAACCAGGAAAAACTGTAGGGAATCTGATCATAGTTCATTTTTACAGTGCTTCCTGAGTCTGCTGACTAGTCCTAGAAACCACTCTGCACTCCGAATACATATGTCTGTGGTAGGCAAGGAATTTTTCCTTAAGATCATCATTCAGTACAATAATGTTCTAACTTCCGAGATACTATAGATCAAAGCTTCGACTGAAACATAAAACCTTTTCCAATTTTTAAGGATCATTTGATAAGATAAATTTAGCTCTTGAGCTTCATCTTCACATCGTGCAGAAGATGACTTTTTGACTCCTGGTCAATCTTAAATAAGTTAATAATAAGGATTTTTTTTTATAAAAAAAAATCATCGTATATTCCTGCTCTTCCACTTAGTTGAGTATATTAGTACAAGACATTTAGGGGGTATTTTCTGTAGGAATATATCTAATGATGGAATTACTGATCGATGGACTATCAATGTTTGTGACATGGAAGTTGTTTTTGAAGCAAAACTACTTTGAGAATAGATAATAAGTGTGTTTAGGTACTGTAGTAGCAATATTTTTTGTTTTCATGCAGTTTTTGTGATTTAGACGTGAAAATTTCTTCCTTGAGATCAAAACTTCCAAATCCAATTTTGTGTCAGTATCATGATCTTTAATATAACAAGTTGTTCGATTTCCTGTATCTATGTATCCGAAGATCGACAAAGTGTGAAATGAAACAAAATTTCTTTTGTTTGTTGATACTCGCCCATGTGTATGCTTTATATAGTCAATGTCTTTTGGAGTTCATACATATAGTGACATGGCTGATATTGGACCAACCCACCGAGTCACATCGACAGTCCACCTAGTACAGTAAAATCTGACCTCACACACCCAAGTCTGACTTAGCGCAAGAAAGTTCAAGCTAGCATAGGGAAGCCCGACCTAGTACAACAAAATCCAACCTAGCGCGGTGAAGTCCGACCTGGACGAAGACAACCATGGAGTGCAGAGCACGACACCGTTTGATGTAGACTCGATGCTCGAGACCTCGGAACCACACTGTTAGGACCCTAGCTAAGTTGGGTCCTAGTCGATTAAGACGAATCTTTAAATTGAGCATTGTTGGCTAATCTAGACCTGACGTTAGGTTGACTAGGAGAAGATTTAAGTCCATTATAATAAATCAGTCCAAATCCTAGTAGGATTAGGATTCGACTGAATTTGAGTCTGGTTAGGAGTCAAAGTTGGATACGGCTTGGAGTTAACTAAGTCAAGTTTGTAACCAACCCGATTGGCTACCCACTTTGATGACGGGAAGAGCCCCATTCAGTTAGGACTCTCTCAAAAGGTTGATTAGGAGTTAAATTAGGAGTTGGAGTCTTAGTTTACTTGGAGTAAGAGTTGCTTCTTAGAGTTAGAGTTGGAGTTGTTTGAAGGAGGAGTTGCTTTAGAGTTGGAGTTGTTAGAAGTAGGAGTCTTGAGTATGGGTCATATTAGGAGTTAGAGTTTAGAAGTCCTATAAATAGCCTTGTAATCATCCACTTTTCATCATCAATAGATCGATTATCTTTTAGCCATATGCAGTGGATCGTGGTAGAATAGTTCGCAGTAATACAACATATGAGGAGATGTCCCGTGAGGGACATGATCATGCGGAGGTATGATCAGGAGCTATTGGGAGCTCTACTTCAATGAACAATACAACGGAAAGAAGGGCTATGGATTCAAGGAGTGAATGTCATGGTACCGCCGCGGTGGGTCTTTCGTGTGTGCGTATCGAATCTTGTATCGAATGAAAGCCTTGGTTATCAGCATATGGGGGTTGTGTACCACCGAGGGAGAATTCTGAGTGCAAGTACCAAAGAATCCCATGGAGGAGACTTGATCATATAGAGGTATGATCAGAGCGATTGGAGAGTTGGACTACTCTAATGCTTATATTCGTTTAAGGGGGCCCAGTAAGTCAAAGGATAAGGCCGAGTAGGCGAACGTTGCTACCAAGAAAGCTAAGGAGAACAGAATCAGCGAGAGCCCTACGACAAGATGGTAGAGGCCATGCATGAGAATTACAGTCTATCTTTCCAATGACCAAAGGAAGCTGCTTGGAGAATATAGAGGCATTGAAACAGGTAGTCGAAAGGAGCGAGGAAGCTATGACGAGTCTAGAGGGGCTTAGCTACCCAAAAGCAAAGCATCGATTAGAAAGGAGGTGGACTCGGAAGAGTGCCACAATGACGCAGAGGCAGATCTACTGATCGTGAAAAAAGGGACGCAAGTGCAAGGCAACGGATAGTAGGGCCATGGGCTTGGTAGCGCCATGGTACCGCAGAGGCAAGACTTTCGTGGAGTCATTGATCCCTTGCTCTCATGGAGGGAGAGCGTTGGTCGTAAAAGGGGCCGAGGAGGTGGAGAATGCAGAGGCAAACTCCAAGTACCAAGACAGGGTGGAAGGGTAGAGGCTATGGAACTTCATAAGATCGGTGTCGACGAGCTTCTCATCAAGATAGCCGAAAGTGAGGGACTTCGGGTTTATGCATGAGTACTCGACCAAGAAATGAAGTAAGCAGTACGTGGTATTATACCTTTTCTACTCAGAGGAGTAGGTGACAAAGATGATGGAGAAGACGGTATAATCCCATAGGCAACCAGAACTATCAAAAACTTACTCCAAGTTGGGGGACTCTAAGTTGGGGTAAACTTTTACTCTTTTCGAGCAAAACTTCTTGCATTCTGGAAGTTCGATGGCAGTGGGAAGGTGAATTACAGTAGCTAACTCAATACAAAGAGTGCAAACACTTCGAGTGCTTCGGAAGTGTGAGCAAAGAGCAGGCGAAATGCTAGTAACCATCTCAATGCAGGAGGTACAACCTCGAGGAGGCAAGCGAAATCAAGTAACATTTGTCTTCTCAACTCAAGAGAGTGGGCGAAACCGAGTACCCTAGTTCTCGTACCTCGAGGAGGTGAGCGAAATCAAATAACATTTGCCTTCTCAACTCAAAGAGAATGGGCGAAACTTAGTCCCTCAATTCTCTTACTTATCCAGTAGAAGAGTTTTGCACAAGTTTAGTGACCCTTTGAGGAAAGCTTATGGAAGACAATAGTTGTCAAATCCTCACCGTTGATGATCAGTACTATTGAGAGTAGATTGTCCGCTTCATTTTCCAATCGAATGTTAATCAAAAGTGGGAGTGACGCGAACCTACTTGGAAGTGACAACTAAAGTTGAAGAAGGATCAATGAGCGAATCTTGTGGAGGAAGGACCTCAAAAACTTCAATGTTTGTATAATGATGCTTGTTAAAGCTCCAACAAGCATCCATCCAATTTAAGCAACATGAGGCTATTGCAATCAAAAGTGGGAGTAACGCGAACCTACTTGGAAGTGACAACTAAAGTTGAAGAAGGATCAATGAGCGAATCTTGTGGAGGAAGGACCTCAAAAACTTCAATGTTTGTGAAGTGATGCTTGTTAAAGCTCCAACAAGCATCCATCCAATTTAAGCAACATGAGGCTATTGCAATACTGGCACATAACAAAGTAAGGTATTTTCCTTCACCAGAAGGATCCACAGAAAGTAACAAGGATCAGCACAGCTCAGCCAACCCCATACAAGAGTTAGTCATTGGCGAGTTGAAGCAACATGACGGATCAGAGTTCGACTACTCAACAACAGTGACAAATAGCAGTTGGGAGCCAAGGGGTGTGTTGCAGCCAAAGTAGAAGATTGAAGATTCAGCAAAAGGCGAGGAGATGCATCGTCTACAGCAGCTTAGTAAATGAGAGTTGCAGGCTTACAGTAGGATTGGCAACCCTAGTTTGGTTAGATTTTACAGCTTGTTTCGGCTTAAATGAGAGTTGTATCATGTAGGCACTTGTGGGGACTTCGGTCTGTAATAGACCTTGATCCTTTGTGTGCAATATTTTCAGAGTTTGTAAAGTCCATGGTTGTAATTTATATTGGCTATATAAAGTATTTTCTAAAGTGGTTGCTTTTGGATCCCGTGAGAAATGCTTCATTTAACCCATTTTCTTTTTTATAGGTTCTAAGGGACCCTGGGAGGTTTCGGGGAGGCTGACCTTTGCGGATGGATATGCAAGGGTGTCGTACGACTTAGGCAAAACCAGATAAGTCTGTGACACAGTGTGCATAAAAACCAAGGAGGGAGGAACCCCTACAGAGTTCCAAGGACGCCAATCCCCTATAGAGATCAACCCAAGCCTAGAATCTGTAAGGGTTCTAACACTTGGTATCAGAGCAGCATTTTTCGCATCTCACTGCACTTCCATAGCCACCCATCATCCTTCCACATCCGCCTAAGCAATTCCCCCAATTGCTTAAAGATCATCATCGAATTTCACTGTCATCTCCACCACCGTGGATCATCCTTTGATCTACTCATGAATTGCAACAGGTTCTAGTTTCCTACCTTACTATTGCTACAATTCAGTTATCCTTATTCCAAAAACCCAAAAACATTGTTTCTATCTTGCTGCACAAAATTTTCATCGTAAAGTTTCCATCTCTACGATGAAAGTTGCACTACAGAATTTAAGTCGCATACCACTTCTTATCTGATCTTGCTGCTACGTTTTTTCTCACCAAATCTCTACAAAATTTTTACGATGGCTTTGGCACTTCCTAATAGCATATTACCTTTTAGTTTCATTGAAAAATGATCAATATAAACTGCTGATATTTTACGTCCAAACTGTTGTACTTTGGACGTAAAATTCTACCACAGTTGATACCTGTGATGTTTGATTTTGCCAAACATTTTGTTGTTGTTTTCTTTCATGAATTTTTTACAGAATTACCTCTCCCTTACCAGTAGATTGCCCTTAAGTTTTACTTGAATCTTTATTATGAATTGCTAGGAAAAATTATATCTTTAATGCTAGAATTTTTTTCGATAAAAAATCTGCTGCTGCACCTTTATCTTTCTTCTTCTCCTTAACCTACCAAAACCTAACCATCTTGCTACTACCAACTAAGAAGTCTTTAGGGCACCCCTCTAGCCTTAAAATGCAATCGTCATAACCTATTTTCAGAACCCAAGCAACACTCAAAACTATAGCCCAAAATAGCGACCTATCACAGCCTATCGACGTAGAATTCTGCAGCACTACCTTTCGGTGTTTTTGTTGTAATCATATATGATCTTTACCGAAATTGTTGCTACCACCCACGTCATCTTTAGGGCATCCTTCTAGCCTTAAGATTGTTAGAACCCTTGCGGATTCTAAGCTTGGGGTGATCTCTATAGGGGATCGGCCTCCATAAAACTCTATAGGGGTTCCTCCCTCCTTAGTTTTCTACACAATGGCTGAAAAATAATTAATCTATTGATGATGAAAGATGAGAGAATTCAAGGCTATTTATAGGGCTTCTAAACCCCAACTCCTAATATGATTCCTACTTAAGACTTCTACACTTAACAACTCCTACTCCAACTCTAAGATGCAACCTACAAACTAATCCTAATCACATTCTAGCTTAATCTCTCCTCAATCAACCCATCTTTAACTAGAATAAGGGGTGGTTAATTATGGTGACATGTATCTTATTCTTCCCCTAATCCTAACCTAGTCGGCCTCCTAACCTCTTTAATAGGAGTCGGCTAGATATGATTTACATAAATACCCTTAAATTTTACATGTTTGCCCTCTTCAATGAAACTAAATTAGGTCTCCCCTAGCCAGAGTCCTAACAGACTCACCCTCTTCAAATCAGCCTTGGCCTCAACGCTGAGCTCCATGTCTCTGAGTCGTGATCTGTAATTCCTCACGAGGGTCCCTCGTGGCCCAATAGAGGCACGTCCTGCTCCTGGGGTCCATCATCAGCAGTAATGACTGGATGGTGATGTGTCGCGATCTCGTGATCCCATACAATCATCAATCGAACCTAGACCTCCTTATAAACTTGGGTGTCGGGTGGATAAATCAAGACTGAGTTATCCTCTCTAAACTTCTATTTGTGATGAGGTACTTGGAGGATCAATTGTATTTTTAAATTGATGTACTGATATGATCCATAAGTCACGGCTCCATTGTGATCCCCAATTTTGCAAGGGCCAAAGTAGCAGGGGGGCCATTTCCTTGAGGTTCAAATTTTCTGCTGGTAAGATTGGAGATGAAGGGAAACTTGATATTCAACAGTAAACTTTCTCCTGCCCTGATATTTATCAGGGGGCTATTTCTTTCTTGCATAGGCTACCACTTGGTTGTTCTTTAATAGTAACCGAGCCTTATTTTGGAATAATTACTCTCCTTTGATAAGGTCCTTGGTGGTGTGAGCCCATTCTGAGTCCGAGGAGGGTAGGAGCTACAATTTTACCGAGCATATTTTCATCTCTTTTGTATTGTTGACCTGTATCATGCCAAAATTCAAATTCTATAGCAATTAGTATCCCTTTACAGATCAAAAGCATCGTGTGAAATATAGGGAGAACCTTGGTATATATTATGAGTCAGCCATCTTGCATGAAGGTGGTGCTGATCCCAATTAGTATCCCTCGGTCGACAGATATAAAAACCACCCCTAGGCCGGCAAATACCTTGAGTGGCGCGGCTTGAATGTGGTACAATCGGCTTAAGCCATCGTCAGTCTCATCGTTCGACCAACTCGTGAAGGAATTTGAACTAAACTTCTTAGCGGGCGCTCGACCGAGGCCCACTGCCACTTCGCTTCTCGGGTTGACCCAAGGGAGTGAGGATCCCCTCGCCTAATTCATCAGGCACTTTGCGGTGAAGATTCGAGGAGTACCCGATGCACACTCCTCCCTAGTGATACAAGCATTCTTGTTGGGGCTCCGACCCTCCATATTTTTCTAGTTGCTGATCAAATGCTTACCAATAATAGTGCTTGAGATGCTACAATGGGCAAACCAATACATAGTCGTCGAGACCTTGGTGGCCGAGAAGCAGGACGATAAGAAGCACCCCCGCACAGAGCAACCCAAAGATAGCCCTCGGGACCCCCAAGGAGAAGGATCGACAGTCCTGAACTACCATTACCAAGGCCACCACCGATCCCCCTTAATTCTACCAAAATGGATATTTTTCTCCAAATTCGAGAAAATGGACTCCTTATGCCCCCTAACTTGATCAAGATGCACCCCAAGAGGCGAAATAAGAGAAGATACTACCACTTCCATCGAGAGCACGAACATGATGACGAGGAATGCCATGACCTCAAAAATCAGATTGAAGACCTAATTCGACAAGGACACCCTAGTCGTTATGTCTGTGACCAACAACCAGCTTATGACGGTCGACATGCTAGGGATTCGTCGCCCCACTCGAAGGGACCCATAGAAAAACAAATCAATGTCATTGTGGGCACTTCTAGAGGTGACACCTCCTCGGCGTGCAAAGCATATGCACGAGCTGAAGTGGAGAAGAGACCGAGATGCGACCGTGACCCCGATATTACTTTCAAGCCGGGGGAAGAGGGGTACCTAGAGCATGACGACGCCTTAGTAATCTCACACGAATCGTGAATGCCCGGGTCAAGAGGATTATGGTCGACACAGGGAGTTCGACCGACATCTTGTATATAGACGCTTTTCAAAAATTGGGTATAATTAACAAAGATATGGTTCCCATGACATCTACATTGATAGGGTTCATAAGAGACTTGATCTCTCCCTTCGGCACGACAACCCTTCCAGTTACAGTCGGAGAGGAGCCGAGGTCAAAAATGTTAATTATCCCGTTCATGGTAGTTGGACTCCCGTCGACATATAACGCAATCATTGTTTGACGGACACTCAACAAATTGAGGGCCATTGTTTTGACATACCACCATACCATGAAATTTCCAGCTAGAGCAAGAGTCGACGAGGCAAGAAGTGACCCCCGGGAATCTAGACAATGCTACCTAATGGCAACGACACTGCCCAAGAAGCTCAAAACTTCAACAACAACCTTCGACCCCAGGGATCTGGACAAAGGCACCCTAAATCCCAATCTAGTGGAAAAGGTATCAAAGGCTCCCTTCAACCCGAAACATCCAAACAAGGTTATAAAGGCCAGCTCAGCACTTTCGGAGGAACAACGAGTCCAACTGGTGGAGTTTCTCAGGAAGAACGTCGACATCGTCGCTTGGTCCCTGAAGGATATGTCTGGTATCAGCCCAGAAGTGGCCCAACACCACCTTAACATATCATCTGATGCCTGACCAATGAAGCAACGCCCTTGGAAGTTCGCTCCAGACCAACATAAGGCCATTGAGGATGAAGTTGCTCTATTATTGAGCGTAGGATTCATCACAGAAGTCAAGTACTCTGTCCAATGTTGTACTCGTTAAAAAATCTAATGGGAATTGGCGTATATTCGTTGATTCTACCAACCTCAATCGGGCTTGCCAGAAAGATTATTATCCCCTCCCAAGGATCGACCAACTGGCGGATGCTACCTTAGGATATGAATTGCTCTCGTTCATGGATGCATTTTTAGGGGACAATCAAATCCAAATGGCACCGAGAGATCAAGAAAGCACAACCTTCATCACTCACTATGGCACATATTATTACAAAGTCATGTCATTCAGACTAAAGAATGTCAGAGCTACCTATCAGCAGATGGTGAATCATTTGTTTAAGGACCAAGTTGGGAGATATATGGAGGTTTATGTTGACAACATGATAGTCAAAAGCCAAAGCCGATGCTCACCTCTCAGACTTGGCCGAAACGTTCCAGACTCTAAGGAAATATGGGATGCGGCTCAACCCATCCAAGCGCGACTTCGGTGTCACGTCAAGCAAGTTCCTTGGATTCGTCATACATCAACGAAGAATCGACGTAAATCTCGAAAAGGTGGAAGCCATCCTACATACGCAACCCCCTTAAACAGTGAATAGGTCGAGTGACTTACCGGGAGATTAGCAACGTTGAGCCGATTTATCTCGAGCATGAGACAAAAGCTTGCCCTTCTTCCGAGCACTAAAACGAGCGAAAGACTTCAAGTGGACACCTCAGTATGAATAATATTCCAGTAATTAAAAGCACACCTCGCCATCTACCACAGCTTACATCAGTCGCTCTTGGAGAGTCTCTCGGGCTATAACTCGCAGCATCAAAGTCGACAATTAGCTTAGTCCTGGTCAAGATCAGCAAAGAGGGACAAATGCCCATGTATTACTCTAGCCATATCCTGAACGATCCCGAGGAGCGCTATCCCCCAATTGAAAGGCTAGCCCTAACCCCGGTGTTAGCGGCTAGGAAGCTAAGACCATACTTCCAAGCACACCCCATCAAAGTAATCACTGGCCATCCTTTACATCAAATCCTTTCGAAATTCGATGTGACGGGTCAGATGCTGAAGTGGTCAGTCGAGCTTGGGGAATTCGACCTCGAGTATGTTCCAAAGACAGCGATAAAAGCTCAAGCAATAGTGGACTTCATCTCGAAACTCATAGTTTCGGAGAGTCCATCACACCCGAGTTCAATTTGGACGTTGCACATTGATGGTTCGACTAACGCCGAGAGAGGAGGAGCCGGGCTTGTTCTCAAAAGGCCCTTCCGACCAAGTTTATGAGCATACGCTTCGACTAGAATTTAAAGCCACAAATAACGAAGCCGAATATGAGGCATTACTATTCAGATTGAAACTAGCCAAAGAGCTCCATGTGGAAGAAATTGAAGTTTTTACCGACTCTCAGCTCGTAGCCAGACAAATCAACGAGGAATTTGAAGCTCGAAAAGAGTTGATGATCAAATACGTGGCTGAGGCATGATGTGTGATCAATACCTTTCGTAACTTCTCCATCACCAAAGTACCTCGATCTGAGAATTCGCAGGCAAATGCGCTGGCCAGATTAGCCTCTGCTCGCGGAACGAGCAAGCGACCATCATGGATGGCCAAGATTCCCAAACCAACCATTGACTTGATCAAGGTGGCCACGATGGAGATTGGCTACAATTGGGTCGATGAACTTCTCCGCTTCAAAAAGGACGACACCCTACCTGAGGACAAGGCTACAGCACGATGGATCAGAAGAACAGAGGCGTGGTATTACATTATCAATGAACACCTCTACCAAAGAGGTTTCAGCCAACCACTACTCTATTGTTTGCATCCTGCCAAGGCATAAATTACTTTAGTTGAGGTGCACAAGGGAATATGTAGAGAACACATCGATGCTTGGACACTAGCACATAAAATCCTCATGCAAGGTTATTATTGGCTGACCATACATCAAGATGCCCGAGCTTATGTCCAAAGGTGCGAGCAATGTCAAAGGCATGCTCGAATCAACACTAGCCAGCGACACCACTCACAACCTCCAACTATGCATGACCTTTCGCTCAATGGGGAATGGATCTCCTAGGCCCATTTCCTCCAACCTCGGGGCAACGCAGGTTCCTCATAGTCGAGGTCGATTATTTCACCAAATAGGTCGAGGCTGAACTATTGGCAACCACCACTGAAAGACAAGTCGAAGGATTCGTTTGGAAGAACATCATCACCAGGTTCGACATCCCAAGGGTTATCATCACCGATAACGGAACGCAGTTTAACAACCCGAAGTTCAAGATGTTTTGCCAGAGCTACAAAATTCAGTTGAGATTCATTTCGGTCACACACCCCCAAGCCAACGGACTTTCTGAGGTCACAAACCGAACTATCCTCGAAGGGTTAAAAAAGAGTGTCACTACCACATAGGGAACTTGGGCTGATGAGCTCCTGAGCATATTGTGGGCATCAAGGACAACCCCAAAGACCCCAACCAGAGAGTCACCCTTTAGCCCAGCTTTCGGCACCGAAGTGATCCTCCCTCCCGAGGTGGTTTACCTGACCCTCTGAGTTGAATTTTATGAAGAAAAAGTTTCGGACAAACAACTATAAGAAAACCTTGACTTATTGGAAGAAAAGTGGGTCGAGGCCCACCTCAAGACATTGGCCTACAAAAGGGCCATCACAAGGCTTTACAATCATTAAGTACGGCCACGGCAGGTCGGGTCAAGTGACCTAGTCTTATGAAAGGCGAGGTCAGCGATCCAACTTGAGCTCGAGGCAAATTGACACCGAACTGGGAAGGCCCCTATCAAGTTATCGAGGTTATCCGAGAAGGGACTTACACCCTCACAACGATAGATGGCAAATGATTGTCGAGGATATGGCATATATCCAATTTCAGGAAATTCTACGCATGACATGATTTCAAAATCGAGATAAAAAAAGAAATTTCACTAATCAAAGCAAAACCAGTTACAAAATATAGTGGGTCTCGCCCGATCACGACATCAAAAATAGTCAGGCGATCAACTTACAAAATGTTGCCCGACTCACAAAATGAGACAAGGAAAATTTTCCTAAGTCATGACTCAGGTGGGACCGAGTCGTCAAATGGGTGTTTAGTCTCCATCCGCACAGAATCATCCTCATGCCAAATGGTGAATGGGTCCTCCTCGACCTCAGAACTCAAGTATCGAGCCCGAAATTGGCCTAGTGTGATCTGATACTCGTACTCATACGAGACTCAGCCGATCCGTTAGAGACCCAACTTGAATTCGATCGTCCCCTTGTAATCTTCAATAGCCTTCCTCGGTAGCTCGGTCTGCTAAGCCTCGATCTCCTTCGTGGCCTTGAGGAGGTCATCGTCAGCCTTCCGACCTCTGGCTCGTTGCTCATTCAATTGCCTTTGGGCGACGGACAAATCACCGCAAGCATCGTTCAACTCCTTATCTAAGGCCTCCAATACTCATCTCAGCTAGCTCGGCCAGCAGCTTCTCATTTTCTTTCTTGAGGTTGGCCACAGCCACGGCCTTTGGACTGCCTTCAGACTTTAACTCCTCAATCTCTTGTTGGAAATTGGTCGCTTGGTGGTCCATAATAGTTACAAGTCGACCTGCATCATGGACGTGGTCGAACAAGGCCATCTGATAGTGGTGGCTCTGCACTCAGTAAAGGGTCAATAAAAAACTACAAGATCCAACCAAAACTAAGAAGCTGAGATGGGAGTTGCACTTACCTAGACCATCTGCTTTGTCGCCTGGGCAAGGAGCACCTCGGACGGTAGTGAATAAAGTTCCTTAGTCAACTAGGGATGTAGGATTCCCCTCTCAAACTCTACTGCCGCCTGCGGGTCATCCCAGACCGGGCCGAGTTCTTCATAGCTTCCCATTGAGCTTGCATCTCATAATCCGGGTCCTAAGGAGGCAGGTCGGTCATGTGTGGGGCGTAATATCCCTAGTCGTTCTTACGTACCATCGTCCCGCACAATTCCTTCATCGATTTCAGACGACGGAATAAGGGTGGTGTAGTCTCACCACCCACCGTGACTGGCTCCTTCCCTTTTGAATGTGCTCAGGAGCCTCCTCACCGCCCCAACTCTTACAAAGGTGAAAGCATGCCATCAATAAAGTCCGAGTCGAGGTGATCCCCACCCCTCAGCATTCTCCGAGGAATGTGATTAGGCCACGAATTGGGCGCCACTTGACTCGGTGAAATTCAACATCACCCGAGGCACTCCTCGATGGTGGGGTGGAGAGGAAAGCAAAGCCCCACTTCCAATGCATCAATTGAGATACTCAGCTCGGGAGAGCCCGAGCTATAAGGTTGTTGCCCGGGCAGTTGAGCATGTAGCGCATACTTCCCAGGATACTATAGCGCTCACGAATCGCGGCAAGTGACCCCTCAGAAACAGCTGAATCGAAGTCATGACACAGTTTAATGACTTGTAGGTCTTGCAGGGCCTTCGCATCCACCGGGGACAGAGCTCTTGAGGATGCCACTGAGGTACTGGCCTCAAGGTTCTCAGGACTTGTCCCCCCTAATCTGACGAAGGAGACAAACATAATACTCATGGAGGAATCTGAGGAGGTCATTCCGACCTGTTAGAAAAGAAAATTGAACGAAGGAGCCAGGCGATCGAGGGATGGTCCGAGGGGGTTGAGGAACCGGATCGAAAGCAAAAGGTAGAGTGAATGAGAACCTACGACCCAAAGAGGGAATTTATGGATGTGAAGGGAGACGGTTCACCTTCCCGAGGCAGAACGGTGAACCTTTTCAAGGCAAAACCACATTAATTGTCGACTTAGTGCCATGTGGCACGCGCGATAAAGGGTCGCATTACACCGTATACGGGTCACATGCACGTATCATATGTCACGTGCGGCGATAATACAACTAAAGTATTGGCCATGTGTGTACCACATGGATAGGTCCAGCGAGTATATCGATTGGATCATCCCCCGCCTATGCTCGAGTTTACCCTCTCGGTCAAGCCAGTTCAACCTGTGCCCGAGTTGACCCTCTCTACCAAGCCAATTCAACCTATGCTTGAGTTGACCCTCTTGGCCAAGCTAGTTCAACATGTGTCCGAGTTGGCCCTCTCAACTAGACCAGTTCAACTTATGCTCGAGTTGACCCTCTCAACCAGGCCAGTTCAACCTGTGCTCAAGTTGACCCTCTGGGCCAAGCCAGTTCAACCTGTGCCCGAGTTAACCCGAGGCCAGGCCAGTTCAACCTATGCCCGAGTTGACCCTCTCGGCCAGGCCAGTTCAACCTATGCTTGAGTTGACCCTCTTAGCCAGGTCAACCCATCTGTGCCCGAGTTGACCATCTCAGCAAGGACAGTCTAGTATGCGCCTGACCTAAGTGACTCGGGTAACCAGTTCAATCTGTGCTCGACCTAAGTGCCTCGGGCAATACATTCCAGTCCATGCTCGACCTGAGTGGCTTGGGCAACACAGTCCAGTCTATGCCCGACTTAAGTGTCTCGAGCAACACAGTCCAGTCCGTGCCCGATCTAAGTGGCGCGGGTAACATAGTCCAGTCTATGCCTGACCCGAGTGTCTTGGGCAACGTAGTCCAGTTTATGCCTGACCTGAGTGCCTCAACCAACACAGTCCAATCTGTGCCCACCTGAGTGGCTTGGGCAACACATTACAGTCTGTAGCCGACCTGAGTGTCTCGAGCAATGCAATCCAGTCTGTGCCCAACTTGAGTGTGTCGGGCAATGCAATCCAGTTCGTGCCAGACCTGAGTGTCTCGGGCAACACAGTCTAGTCCATGCCCGATCTAAGTGGCTCGGGCAACACAGCCCGATCGTGAGGCTGAAGTGAGCATCTCATCCACTCAAAAGCTCGAGCTACGCCTTGGGCAAGGCACAAGCTCAAACCATACAGCTCGGCCAATTCAGAGCACGAGCTATGCAGCTTGACCAGTAGAACATTTTTTGCTGAGACCAGTAAGTCGGCCAACCGAATAATTTTTGCCAAGACCAGTAACTTGACCAGTTTTTACTGAGACTAGTAACTCAGTCAGTCTAGTAGTTTTTGTCGAGATCAGTAACTCGACCAGTTAAACAGTTTTTACCGAGACCAGTAACTCAGCCAATCAAGCAATTTTTGCCGAGACCAGTTACTCGGCCAACCAGGGAGCCCCGATCCGGAAGCAACAACCTAGGGCTAGTTTAGTTGCAACCAAGAATAACACTTCAACCAGCTCGGCCACCTTAATTCAACATCAATGCGCCAGACAGACTCTATAGACCCACATCATGCATAGGGAAGCCCGACCCTAGCACAACAGAATCCAACCTGGTGCGGTGAAGTCTGACCTGGACGAAGATGATCGTGGAGTGTGGAGCATGGCACGTCTGATGCAGACTCGACAATAGAAGACCTCGGAACCATGCGAGACCATACACCAACTCAGCAAAGGACGTCAACGGTAATAAAGGCCGAGGTAAGGTCGACCCTCGATTGGCATGTATAAAAACCACCCTTGGGCACAGGTAAAAGGGGGGGGGGGGAGGGGTGGGTTAACCTCATACTCTCTATATACATTATCTAGATTCTACCTTGGTCGAGACACTGACTTGAGCGTCGGAGGGGCCACATCAGACACCCCGTCCTGACGAGGCCTTTATGTAGGAACCTTCAACCAACCTGAGACAAATCTTCGAGCGATCGTCACCAACCCGAGACGAATCCTCGAGCAAACGTCACCAAACCGACCTGAGCTCCGGAGCGTATCCCACCAACCCCTTCAGAGCTCCTCACCCATCTCGACTAGTGCGGACGTGCTTGCGCACACTGACGGAACCAAGCCGTGTTGACTCATTGGCCGCAGCATAAAGCTCCACAACATAAAGTGTAATGCGTTTGTTAGTCTTCTTGGCCAGTGCCATTCTACTTTGAGCCCATAACAGTTGTCCATTGCTCATTCGACTTGAACCGATGGCATTTTGTTTAACATTGTGTATCACAGGAGACATCATCTACTACTACTATAGCCCGTCGCCTCATGAGGGAAGCAATTCGTGATAAACGCTGTAAGGATAACTCAAGGCCACAGTCATCACGTTCAAACATGAGCGTTATATATGAATACATCCATTTGATGGCTGAATCTTGTGAATTAGTGCGAGTGTAAATTGACGTTTTAAGGAAAACTTTTCGTTTGGAGCAAAACCACAAATCAGAAGCGTATCTTAAACTTGAAGGCGAGAAAGTATATGTTTTAAAAACACAATCGAAAGATGATGCTCTTGCTTTTCTAATTATGAACAATTGTAAGTAGTAAATGAAGCAAGTAAGGAACACTTATAATTTATAGTGGTTCGGCCTTAACCTTGGCCTACGTCCACTTCCCGAGTCTCCTCCTTGAGGTACACCGGTGTCCACTATTGATATCCTTTTGGGTGAACAGTTGCACACAAAAGATAATGGTTCATTACAGACTGAAGTTCCCACAAGTGCCCACATGACACGACTCTCATTTATAAGCCGAAACTGGCCACAAAAGCTAACCAAACTAGGGTTGTCAAGCCTACTACAAACCCGCTACTTGCTATACAAAGTATGTACAAAAACTGAAGGACACGGACAATCTGAGCATTACATCGAACACCTTGTTTATATTTTTGTCTGTGACATTCTCTCTCACTTATTCCTTCGACGTCCTTGTCGAAGCCGCTGTAGTCGCGACATCTCCTCGCCTTTTGTTGAATCTTCAATCTTCTGCTTTGGCTGCAACACGCCCCTTGGCTCCCAACTGCTCTCTACCGCTGTTGTTGAGTAGTCGAACTCTGATTCGCCATGCTGCTTCAACTCGCCAATGACTAACTCTTATGTGGGGTTGGCTAAATTGTGCTAATCCTTGTTAATTTATATGAATCCTTCTAACGAATCACAATGATCTCATGTTGCTTAAACTAGGTGGATGCTTGTTGGAGCTTTAATGAGCATCGTCTCGCAGACTTTGATGTTTTTGAGATCCTTCCTTCACGAAATTTGCCCATCAATTCTTATTTAACTTAGTTGTCACTTCCAAGTAGGTTCGCATCACTTCCACTTTCGATTGATATTCTGTTGAGAAATAAAGAGGACAATCTACTCTCAGTAGCACTGATCACCATTGGTGAGGATTTGACAACTCATCTTCCATTAGATTTCTTTGAAGGGTCTTGGAACTTATGTAGAGCTCCTTTGCTGGATAAATAAGAGAATTAGGGTACTAAGTTTCGTCCATTCTCTTTGAGTTAAGAAGGCAAAGGTTACTTGATTTTGTCCGCCTCCTCGAGATACAAGAACTGGGGTACTCGGTTTCGCCCACTCTCTTGAGTTGAGAAAGTAAGGGTTACTCGATTTCGCCCGCCTCCTCGAGGTTGTACTTCATGCATCGAGCTGGTTACTAGCATTTTGCCTACTCTTTGCTCACACTTCCGAATCACTCAAAGTGTTTACACTCCTTGCATTGAGTTAACTACTATGATTCACCTTCCAACTGCTATCGAACTTTCGGAATGCAAGAAGTTTTGCCCGAAAAGAGCAAAAAAAAATTACCCTAACTTGAAGTAAGTCTTTGATAGTTCTGGTCGCCTCTGGGATTGTATCATCTTCTCCATCACCTTTGTCGCCTACTCCTCTGAGTAGAAAAGTATCGTGTACTACCTACTTTGTTCTATGGCCAAGCACTCCTGCATCAACCCGAAGTCCCTCACTTTTGGCTATCTTGATGAGAAGCCTGTCGACACCAATCTTAGGAAGTTCCTTGGCCTCTGCCCTTCCGTGTTATCTTGGTACTTGGAGTTTGCCTTTGCATTCTTCACCTCCTCGGCCTCTTTTATAACCAATGCTCTCCCTCCATGAGAGCAAGGGATCGATGACTCCATGGAAGTCTCATCTCTACGGTACCATGGCGTTGCCTAGCCCATGACCCTACTATCCATTGCCTTGCATCTACGTCCCTTTCTTCGCAAACAGTAGATCCGCTTTTACAGTACTGTGGCACTCCTCCGAGTCTATCTCCTTTCTAATCGATGCTTTGCTTTTAGGTAGCTAAGCCCCTCTGGACTCGTCGTCGCTTCTTTGCCCCTTTCGACTACTTGTTTCAGCACCTTTATGTTCTCCAAGCAGTTCTCTTTGGTCGATGGAAAGATAGATTATAACTCTCATGCACGTCCTCCGCCATCTTGTTGTAGGGCTTGCATCGATTCTGTTCTCCTTAGCTTCCCTGATAGCAATGTTCGCTTACTCAACCTTATCCTCTAACTTGTCGGGCTCCCTTAAGCGAATATTAGCACTGGAGCAGTCCAACTCTCTAGTAACTCTGATCATAACTATATGATTAAGTCTCCTCCATGGGACTCCCCGGTACTTACACTCAAAATTCTCCCTCGGTGGTACATAGCTCCCATATGCTGATAACCAAGGTTTTCATCTGATATAAGATTAGATGTGCACACACGGAAGACCCGCTGTTGTGGTACCATGGCATTCACTCCTTGAATCCATAGCCCTTCTTTCCATTGTATTGTTCATCGAAGTGAAGCTCTCAGTAGATCCTAATCATACCTCTGCATGATCATGTCCCTCACGGGACATCTCTACATGTGTTGTATTGCCGTGAACTATTCCACCACGATCCACTGCACCATGTCGCCTCCTGGTGATATCTTCATTGCATTCAGATTCTTATGTGATGAACTCAAGACTACGATCTCTCCATATGTGGCCTCTGCCAACACATTGTAAGGCCTCCACCACCTCCGATTGTGTTCGCTTATTTGGTAATTCATCTTCAACCACCCATTCTTAGGTCACCCCTAGACGAAGTATTGCTCTAGGATAGTTCATCGCCTAATAGCTCTCGAAGACCCCAGATTTCGCTAAAATTGGTGTACCATTATCTGGATCCTGGGCCTCTATCCCCCACCAGCATAATCTTCGCTATGCACTACTTCCTTCATGACAACTCGAATAGTAGCACTATGGCATATTCTTCAAGAGTACCCGCATCTATGTCCTCTTGCCCCGTAAGGCGTTTTGATTCCAACTTCGCCTCTACAAGTTGAATCACCTTAGTTCCTCTGTCAAATGCTTCTCTGATATAAGATGTATATGCCTCGAAGCTCCCTTCGTCTTTGGCACCATGCAAAATGAGTCTGCCCCATCAGAATGAAGAACTCATAGAACGACATAATCCCACTCTTGCATCTACAAGAGTTCATGCCCTTAACCTTTGTCCAAGGAAAGCTCTATGCTTCCGCTCCATGTTTCCATCTTCTACATTGACTCCCTTCATGTGGCTTGGATACTTCAACAAGTTCCACCCAAGTTTCTCTGCCTCTCAATTTGCATTGAGTTGATGGTGGCCCTCATGCCCACCATTCCACGGGTTAGTCCTCCGTTGAGTTCAATTTCCACATTGACTCTAAGTGTGTCTTCATATGATGTTGCTATTATCGCTCCCCCACATGATCTCGCAATGCATCCACTAATGCATTACTTCATTCGAGATATGTAACGACTCCTCACTACTCGCTTGGTCCATTGAGCTTTGTAGAGATATTATCTTGATGAACTCTTCCTCAACATGTGCGATCCGCTGCACATGATTCTCCCTCTGGAGAACCAAGACCTATCCCTCCTGGATATCTGTCCTATTGGAGCAACTTTCCTCTTTGCATTTTTCTCTCTGGAAGTTTCGGAGACCACCATCCCCTTGGACTACTCCATCTTTACTGAACACTATATGCATTGTTCTGCCCCTGCGAATGTGCTTGCTAGATTGCGACTCTTCGCCAATACAGCCCTCGCTGCATCCTTCAAGGCATAGCAACATGCTGAACTTGTTGCACACTTCAGTCTCCTACAGACATATCATTTTCATACCAAAGAGAAAGTTTTAATGCTCTATGCTGTCGAGTTCCGGTCGCCTTGGGATGGCCACGAACACTCCATCGTCCACATAGAAGTATTTGCATGAGTACCGAATTCTTTGAGTTAGCAATTCCCCTCACCTCTGTGAGCTTTGCACAACTCTTTCAGTCGTTGAGCAATACATCCCACTTTGCATGGTCTCATCTTTTACTAAGCGCCCCGCTTACCTTGAGCACCGTCAAGTTTGGTTGCCAACGTCGAGCCGTAGCTCAAACTCAGCCATCCCAACCTTTGTGCACTACGCATTCTTCTTAGCTTGTTTATCCTCATGTTGCCTCTCGCGTAAAGGGTTGACCGTTCCTCTGAATGCCAAACATGGATGCCCGCTTCTCTAAGCGACTCATTTCCCTACATCTCAATGTATGTTTCCCCCAAACGGTTACGTGTGTTGGCTGCTCTCCACATAACCCAGCTAGGTCCCCCACGTTTGCATGGCAAGTGTTTCTGCGTGTGCTTGCCCCGCTCTGATACTAAAATGTCACAGACTTAGCTGGTTTTGCCTAAGTCATGTAACACCCTTACGAGTCTGTCCGCAAAGGTTAGCCTTCCCAAAACCTCATAGGGTCCCTTAGGACCTACAAAAGAGAAAACAGGTTAGAGGAAGCACTTCCCACGGGATCCACAAGCAACAACTTTAGCAAACGCTTTATATAGCCAATACAAATTACAACTATGGACTTTATAAGTTCTGAATGGTTGCACACAAAGGATAATGGTCTATTACAGATCGAAGTTTCCACAAGTATCCACATAACATGACTCTCATTTACAAGCCAAAATCGGCCACAAAAGTTAACCAAACTAGGATTGTCAAGCCTACTGCAAGCCCGCTACTTGCTATAAAATCATGTACAAAAACTAAAGGACACGGACAATCATGAGCATTACGTCGAACACCTTGTTTATATTTTTGTCCGTGACACTTTGGTGAACTCCTAGCGAACTCCCGGCGAGGTCCCACTGCATTGTCCGAACCTTGGCCCGATGCGCAAGCTTGATCCTGGCCCAACATTTGGTTATAACTCAATTCCTTTGTCGTAGTTAGACCTGTAATACTTTCTCTAACACACACATGTTAGATTAAACACTCATCAATTGATTTTATGATCAAAATTTGAGATTCAACAATCTTCTCCTTTTTTACGATGACAATAAATTGATGACGAGACTTAAACCTTACTCCCCCTAAATCTATACCATAGTAAGAAAAACTTAAATTCAAAAGAACCACATACTTTTAAATTTAAGTATCATGAAGTAATTAATATTTCAAGCAAATAATATTTCAAGGATTGCAATGAGACACACATACATCAACAAAAATTTACTTTTAAATTATCAAATCATTAACTTATCAAGGATTATTATGAATTTTAAAAATTTAAATATCTCTCCTTAAGTTATTAACCATTTTTACCTTTTGTTTATCAATAAACAAAGAGAAATGCCATTGTTACATAAGTCATCAACATCTATTTCGCACCCTTTGTTATCAATAGAAAGGTGAAATGTAGAGCTAAGGATTTTAATGCACATGAGTCTTTGCTCTCCCTTTGTAAAATAAGATATGAGCCATAAAGAATTTTCCTTCTATCGTGAAAAAGAATGATAGAAAACAAGGAAGGAGTTGTAAAATATCATTAAGAAGAGCTCTCAATTTTGTAGATACAAATTTCAAAAAATAAATCTCGAAGATAAGCTAAAAAATCTAAGAAGATTCAAAAATCTAGGAGCTACTTATGTATTTAAAATCATCTCATGTAATTTCAAGTGTAGCAAATAAATTTGTAAAATGGTAAAACATCATTTTTTATGTAAATTTTCTCCGCTTTTGTGAACAATAAGATAAAAGATGGAGAGAGTTTTCAAGACATTATCACAAAAAACAAGGAACTTAATCTCAAGCAATTCATATATTTTCATGATTAGCATTCCAAGTTCTTTTCTAAGAAAATCAAATTATTCTTTATTTAAAGGTTTTATAAAAATATCTGCTAATTGATGCTTAGTATCAATAAATTCTAATATCAATAAGTTTGCAATATAAAGCGTTAGAATATACTTCTAGGTAGCAAGAGTTTACAAATAAGTAAGTTCATGTTAGGAGCAAAGCGGCACTAAGAGAAATCTTTGTCGATTTGAAATTTTTGCTCAATAAAAACCATACCGAAAATATGTTTAAGTTTAAAGATATTTGTAATAGTGCAAGCAAAGATAATAGATAGTTAAATAACAGAGCAATGAAGTTAAAGAGCAAAGAAGAAGAAGCAAACCGATTTTATAGTGGTTCGGTCTCGTGCCCACTTCCCGATTCCTCCTCCGTTGAGGCCACCGACTTCCACTATTGATCTTCCCTCAATGGGTGAAGATCAACTACCCTCTTATAACACTATTATCCTTTTACAGGTTTAGGAGATAACCTTTACAAGACTCAAAGCTCTCCTTTAAACAAAAAAAAAAAAATACACAAGACGAAATGAGGAGAAGCTCTCAATTACAATAACGTTTTCACAAGATTTTTACTCTTAATTGCTTGCATATCTCAGGCAAGAAAGGGTGGGGTATTTATAGGCCCCAAATGGCTTCAAAAGTGGAGCCAAAAATCAATTTTTAAGTGATCCCGATGTGCTAGCCTCGAAGACTGCATTCTGGGCGATTCAGCCGCCTGACAATCTGAGAGATTGTGTTCCGGGCAATTCAACTGCCCAGTCTAGGCGGTTCAACAGCTTGACACACCTTCAAAGACTGTGTCATCTTGGAGACCGTGTCTTCGAAGACCGTACATTATCTGACCTTGGGTTACTAAATTGACTTTTATAATGAGTCTAAATGAGTCTCAATTAAGGCCTAATAGCCTCTTAATTAAGTTAGTAAAACTAACTCTTATTATGATGCTAACTATAACACTCAACGTACAATCTTCATTCTCCGATCGTCTCTTCGGTAAACTCCCGGCATCTTTTTGATGAACCCCCAGCAAGCTCTCGATTTCCTTCGGTGAACTCCCAATGAACTTCCAGCATTCTTCCAGTGAACTCTCGGTGAGCTCCCGATAACCTATCGGTGAACTTCCGATGAACTTTCCCGCATTCTTCCGGCGAACTCCCGGCAAGCTCCCGACAAACTTCCCAACTAACCTTTGGTGAGCTCTCGGCGAGTTCCCGATAACATCGTCCAAACATCAGTCGACCTCCGGCGAACTCTCGGTAAGCTCTCACTACGTCGTCCGAACCTTGGCCCGATGCTCGAACCTGACTCCAACCCAACATCTGATTGTAATACCCTTTTACTGTCGTAGTTAATCCTACATCATTTTCTTTAACACACGAGTTAGATCATAAAACTTATCAATTGATTCATCATCAAAATACGAGATTCAACAATCTCCCCCTTTTTATGATGATAACCGATTGATGACGGAGTTAACCTTAACTCCCCTTATATATATGTCATAGGATAAGTATAATAAACTTAAATTCAAAAGAATCTATCACTTTTGAATTCAAGTATAGTATTCTCATAATTTAACCATTCATGATACCATACATAATAAAAATTTTAAAGCATTCTTCTTCTTGGTATCACATGATAAATAATTTCAACTGATATATTTCACATAATAAATATTTTAAACATTCACTTTATGTCAAAAATCATGATACCATACATGATAAAATTTTTAAAGTAATCATTTTTTCTTGGTATCATATAAACATTTCCAAAATACACATTTCTCTTACGTCATCAATTATGTCATTTCTCCCCCTTTGTCATCAATAAAAAGAAAAAATGTTCAATTCATATATGAGCATTTATCATAAATATCCATAATTTGAATGTTTATCATTTTTGAATATTTATCAATAAGGAGAAATGTTCAACATACCTTTTCGAAACAATTGTTCAAAACAAATGTTCATTATATGATAAAATTTCAAACATAATATTTATCATATGTCATCAATCATGTCGTTTCTCCCCCTTTGTTATAAAAAAGAAGAAATATTCATCGCATATTTAAATATTGAGTGTTCAATACATATGTCAACACATTTATCATAAATATTCATTACACAAAGAAAGAAATCTAATCCATTTCTCCCCTTTTTTTTAAACAAAAAAGATAGAATCAATGAGGGGGTTCTCAAAAGCATCATATCAAAAAATACTCAATTTTATAAATATAAATTTTATAGATATAAATTCTAAAATTAAGGGATATCCATGCAATTTAGTTCATCTTATGAAAATTTTAAGTAATATAGCAAATCAATCAAATCATGCATTTTGAAGATTATCTCATGTAAATTTTGATAATAAGCATCAAAAATTCCAAAAGAAAATATGATCTTAAATCAAGCTCAAATTGTTAGCAAGTATTTTGAATGCATTTAGAAAGTTCTAATTTTCTTCTAAACAATTGTTACTCATTCAATTCTTCAAATTTTCTTCTAACCAAATTAATTTTGATTCCTCCTTTTTATTGTCAACAAGAAATATAATGATTTAATTTTTTAATGCATTCATGTTTTAAATGTAACCATTAGTACAAAGGAATCATGTCATGAAGAATTAAATCATAAGCATCAATAGACACTTTTTTTTAATAAACTTTCTCAATAAAAATTTTAGGAGATTAATTGTAAACAAGATCTCAATTCATGAAAATTGTCAAGTTACAAGTATCGAGAAATTAATATCATGATTTTACAAAATAAGATATGAAAATATAGGATCTCAATTTTTATATATAATTCAAATCATTAAGATCATTGTTTAGCTTCATGTTGTAGTTTTAAATAGATAAACTTATGATTCATTTATAAACTTCTTCAAACGAACTTGATTTATATAAGAATTTCAAGTTTCATTTTCTAAACTTACCAAAATCATGATAATAACTTATTCAAGTTCAAATCATCAAAATCGATATTTCAAAAAAAAACATCATGACTAGATTCATCAATCTCTTATTGAAATCTTAATGAGATAGAGATTAAGAAATATTCAAAGGAGATCATCACAAATATTACAATAAGATATTTTCAAACATGATTTTTAGTTTATCTTTGATTCAATGATGTTTCTTTGTTAAGTGTGTCCAACTCTTTTAGACTTTAGTGAAGAGAGTTGCACTTATGATGTGTCTTTCAAATATATATATTTTTGAAAGTAATAAAAGGAGAAATATGAAAATTTTATTTAAAGTTTCAATTCCAAAATCATCATCCAACCATAACTCATTTTAACCTACAACTATCATTATAACATTTAAATCATTTTACAAACTTAGTCAATAATATAATATTTGAATCATCAAATTATTGTAGTTTAGGAGATTCAACAATAATGTTATCATTTTATCTCTTGTTGAAGGGTTGATAGGATAAAAATATTTTCAAAAAGAATTATCCTATTTTTGAGTTATTTTTAACTTATGAAATTTATTTCAAGAATGAAATTTCATCAACATCATTGCAATAAAATATTTTCAAACAAAAATTTCAATTTATTTCAATTCCAATGATTTTTAGAGTGATTTTACCATGCTTATTTTTCTCATTAAATATATTTTTAATTTGAAAAAATAATAGACAATGAAGCATGATTTTTCTTTCCCTTTTTATAATGTTCTATACTCAAATTCTATCATTCAACAATATTCATTTAATCATACAACCCATATTTTAAGTTACTTCTTTAACATGATCAAGGCCATTACAATAATACATCAAAATGATAAAATATCTTTAAAGCAAAAATTCAACTGATCTCCATTCCAACATGTAAATGAGTCTAACTCTTTACACATAATGCAAGGAGTTGACAAACTTATTTCAAAATTTTTATTTATTTCAAGTCTATCTAATATAACATTCAAATCAATCATTAAATGTGTTTTAAAAGATTATGGTTTATTTAGGAAAATCTTTAGTCATAATCATGATAAAAAAAAACTTTAGACTCATATAAAAAGATTTTTGTTTGGATAAATATCTTTGGGAGTCAAGCGGATTGTTTTACATATATAATACCTTTCAAATCATATAAACTAATATATCATCAACAAAAATTCATTTTCATAAATTTTAACACAAATATTTTTCATTAATAATAACTAAGGTTCCTTAGTTCTAGTTCATTTTCGTACTAGTATGCTCTAACTTTGCATTATCAATCAAGGTTATGATAAGATAAATCAAATAATTAAATCACTTTTAAGTGGAGTCATTACTATGAGATATTCTTCAACCAAAATCCAATGATTTTTTTATATTGTAAGATTCTATCATGTTATCAAGAAATTTTCTTTTTAAAGAAAAATAATTTTATATACGACTTTCAAGTTCAAATTCAATATTTGGTCATTTAATCTCAAGATAATATACACAAATTTAAGCACAAATCAATACATTAATCATCATCAAAATCATTCTTTTATAAATTTGAATTTAGATAAAGTTTCTAATTCATTTAGCATACCAAAGTTAGAGCGATCAAGATTAATGAGTTATCCAAAAATTTATTAATAATAATTTTATTTTAATATTTTATTTATTACTTAGGCTAGTGAGCTTTAAAGGAGTATTAGATCTCAAGTCATATACCTTGAGCATCTACTTTCAAAACATTACTTAGTGCTCTTAGCCTTGTTATGAGACAAATTTATAATATGGGAGGTTTTAGTTTAAGTACTCATTTTACATTGGGTCCCTCGTGAAACACTCTATCTAATTTTACTAATGGTATCAAGTTGTTTATAGTCCCTTTAGGAACCCAAATTAATTTATGTAGACTATGCCTTTTAAATGAACATTTATTAGCATAGTGTCCAATTCTTCCACAAAAATTATATTTATTTCTAGATGAAACATATAACGTAGGTCCTTTAATGAAGATGGTTAGATTTTGTTGAGTGTTACCAACAAAGCCTATATCATTTCTTCTATTAATATGACCCTTATTCGCAAAGATCATATTAAGAGATTTATTCCTTATTTCAAATTTTTCTAACGTTTGTTTAAACATGATATTTTCCTTTTTAACATCATCTAGCATTTCACGTTTAGAGCAAAAATTGTGTAATAGTAAACATCATGCAAGGTTTCATGTTTGGTACATGTATTGTGTGATGGTGCTTCTTCATGTATTTGATTAAGTTAACTAACTAATGATGCATGCTCTTCGTTAAGTAATTTATAGGATTTGCTAATCTTTCTAAATTTATCATAAAGCTTATGGGAAGAAAGTAATAACTCATTAAAAGTAAAAGAGTTTTCGGATGGGTTACTTACCTCATCGTGGTTGGCCACGAGTGCGAGATTTTTCACTTCTTCTTGATTGTGCTTTTCATCTTCGGTGCACCATAGCTTCTTGCGTTCATAACAGCAAGTTTTGTCCATTTTAAGGTTTTTGTCCATATTCATTAAATTTTTTGGTTCTTTTGTCGGTAAGACATTTCATTTAATGAATCATTTAGATTTGGTGTGATTTCATGTGTTAATTCTAATATATACCAAATTTTAAAAACCGAATCACATGAGAAAATCCAATCAAATTCATTTTTGTTGAGAGCACAATATAAGACATTCATAGCCTTGACATTTAAAGAAAATATTTAATTTTCATAATCATTCCAATCATTTATTGGATTGGATGACTTTTGAAAAAAATTTCAATAATATACCATAAATCAAAATCTATCGAAATCAAAAGGATATGCAATCGAATTTTTTAGGATGTCTAGTCTGTCCTATTAAATATAGGACTTGTGATAGAAAATCCCTCTTGATTGCTAATAAAAGTCATCTTATTTAGATTTTAAACAAAATAAAGAGAAACGTGGCTCTGATACTAATTGTTATGATCAAAGCGCCACTAAGAGGGGGGTGAATTAGTGCTAATGAGAAATCTTCGTCGATTTAAAAATTTTATTCAATGAAAATCGTATCAAAAATACGTTTAAGTGTAGAGATGTTTGTAATAATGCAAGCAAAGATAATAGATAGTTAAATAACAGAGCAACGAAGTTAAAAAGCAAAGAAGAGGAAGTAAACTGATTTTATAGTGGTTTGGTCTCGTGACCTATGTCCACTTCCTGATTCCACCTCCGTTGAGGCCACTGGCTTCCACTATTGATCTTCCTTCAATGGGTGAAGATCAACTACCCTCTTACAACTCTATTATCCTTTTACAAGTTTAGGAGATAACCTTTACAAGACTCAAAGCTCTCCCTTAAACAAAAAAACTACACGAGACGAAATGAGGAGAAGCTCTCAATTACAACAGCGTCTTCACAAGATTTTTGCTCTTAATTGCTTGCATACCTTAGGCAAGAAAGGGTGGGGTATTTATAGGCCCCAAATGGCTTCAAAAGTGGAGCCAAAAATCAATTTTTAAGTGATCCCGAGGTGCTAGCTTCGAAGACTATGTTCTGGGAGACTATGTTCTGGACGGTTCAATCGCTTGACAGTCTAGGAGACTGTGTCTGGGTGGTTCAACCGCCCAGTCCAAGCGGTTCAACCGCTTGACACACCTTTGAAGACTGTGTCATCTTGGAGATCATCTTCAAAGACCATGCCTTATCTGACATTGGGTTACTGAAATGACTTTTATAATGAGTCCAAATCAATCCCAATTTAAGGCCTAATGGCCTCTTAATTGAGTTAGTAAAACTAACTCTCACTATGATGCTAACTACGACATTCAATGCATAATCTTAGTTGTTTGATCGCCTCTTCAGCATACTCTCGGCATCTTTCCGATGAACCCCCGATGAGCTCCCGATTTCCTTCGGTGAACTCCCAATGAACTTCCAGCATTCTTCCAATGAACTCTCGGCGAGCTCTTGGCAACCTATCGGTGAACTCCCGACGAACTTTCTGGCATTCTTCCGAGGAACTCCTGGCGAGCTCCCGATAACCTGTCGGCGAACTCCCGACAAACTTCATGGCAAACCTCTGGTGAGCTCTCAGCAAGTTTTCGATAACATCATCCAAACATCGGTCGACCTCCGGTGAACTCTCGGCGAGCTCCCACTATGTGGTCTGAACCTTGGCCCGATGCTCGAACCTGACTCCGGGCCAACATCTGATTGTAATACCCTTTTACTATCGTAGTTAATCCTGCATCACTTTCTTTAACACATGAGTTAGATCATAAAACTCATCAATTGATTCATCATCAAAATCCGAGATTCAACAGTTGATGCCACAATAAGGTGTAAATAAAAAAAGGAGTACATCATGAGTGTGTGATTAGTACACAATATCAAGTTCCACTGATTACAATGACTCATATGGTGATAATCCAAAATGCATAGATAAAGCATAAAGCTCTCGTTCGATCTGCTCCATCTTAGTCATTAATTCATCTTGGCGTGGCTCAATTCGTTCCAACCGATTCACAATAGACTCGTCAGAAAAAGGTCCTGGCTACATCATGGGCGGTGCCTTAAGAGGACGGGTAGGAGGAGATGGGTTTCTCCTAAGGATAGGTGTCTCAGGTTCAGGTTCAGTTGGGAGAGAATCTGGTAGAACCCTAGGGTTCTATCATGAAGAAAGAAGGTGGAAAGGGGGATAATCAATCTCTTCAAGGGGATCGGGCCTCCTAGATCGCTTCGAGAGGATCTACCTCCTACGGTTTCTGCCTATTGGCCAAAACAATTCTTCATTGATTTATCTCTATAAAAGAGTTTACAGTCTTATTGATAAGGCTCTGCCAAGAGTCCCGCTAATCTTCGACTTTTAACTAACCTAATAAACTCCTAACTGAAAATAATAACTGACTCAATTCTAATCGAAGATAAAAACCAACTCTAACTACTTATAACTGACTTGATGGGGTTCACCCAACTCATAAATGACTCTGACTAACATGACTCAACCTGAATAGATGGACCCGACTTAGTTGGGGTCCTAACAGACCCACCCTCTTCAAATAAGCCTTGTCCTAAAGGCTGAGCAGCATCGAACTTCAAGGGTACTTCAGTCCAGGATATTTGTCACATGTCATAATATTTTGATTAATTAAATAGGTCTCCACTTTGTGTAAGCAATAGGCCGGCCTTCTAGTGCAGCTGTCATTGAAGTCTTGTGAGGAAGCATCTCCATTCGATGGTTACTGGCAGTTGTGATCTTGCTTTCACATCTTCCTTTGAGGATTACCTGCTTTCCATTAATAAAAAACTTCATAATTAGTTTAGAAAGATTCCAAGTGACATCACCCACTGTTGACAGTCATTCAATTCTAAACACTATTTTGATGTCCTCTAAAGGTATTAGAAAGAAATCTGCTCGCAGTTCTTGGTCCTATACTATCAGTTTGATTTTTGAGCACTTATTATTACAAGTTAGAATTTGACCATCAATAATCTTGATTTCAAATCTGTCGCAGTCATCAATTTGATAGGCCAATCGGTTAGCAAGCCTTATGTCCATGAAGTTGTTAGTGCTACCAGTATAGATTAAAACAGTAACAGGCTGTTGTTTTAAAACTCCTTCATTTTTCATAATTTGCGGGTTAGAGTAGCCTACTAATGCATGTACTGTATGTACGAAAGTCCAATACCATTATTAGAATTCATACCTTCTTAATCAGAGCCCACGCCATTATTTTCTAGTTCCTCCTTAATCGATTATATCATTAGAAGATGACCTTGTTTGTATCGATGTCCTCTACTCCATTTTTCATCACAATGCCAACATAACCCCTTTGCTGATCTTTTCTAGAGTTCTTCTCTGGTAAGTCTTTAAAGGTTTTGAGTGGAGGCAGGTGGGACTATCGGCTTGCTTGCTACTAGTTGATTTATGCTTTTATTTCTATGATTATCCCCGTTGAGCTTTTCTTTGTGTATGCGAGCAAATAATATGGTAGCCATCACGATACGGGGTTGTCAAGCCTTAACTTCGCACTGAATCTCTGAATTGAGCCCTTCAATAAATGTTCCCAATAGTTTTTCAAACCAATCTCGGGTTTGGTTGGAGAGGCACTCAAATCTGCTCTAGTTTTCCTATACGATAGAAGTCTGACGGATTTTGACAAGTTGTCCATCTATATTTTCGTACTTCGATGGTCTGAAGTGATTGAAAAGCTCGCTTTTGAATTACTCCCACGAGAGTTCTTCTTGAGTGTGTTCATACCAATCGTATCACTGGATTGCGTCTCCTTTAAGTTGAATGGAGACGATATCCATCTTGGATTCCTCTGGAGTCTTGTGAAAACAAAAAAAAAAATCAGTACGTGAAATCCAACCGATCGGGTCTCTATCTTTTCATCTGGGAAACTTCACCCTCAAGCGTGTATATCTTGTGTCCTGCCCGTGGTCATACTTTTCAGATCGACTCCCTTTGGAACTTTCACCATGTTGAGCTTTGTTGGGGCTCTATGATCGGCATCCTCTAATTTCGCGAGAGCTCTTGAAATATGTCTTCCATACGGGTCTCGAAGGCTTTAAACCTTGCATCAAGTGCATCATATGTAGTCTTCGTGTAAGATTGTAGATTAGTGATATTCAGTTCTTTTTTCTGTTGTCGAGTCAGAGGCATGAGTTCGATGTGATACGACTTGGGCCCAATGAGATTGTCGGCGTAAGAATCACCAATATGTCGAAAAGCTGGTTGGAGATGGTGGGGCAATAGTGGTAGAAGAGGAGACGGTGGCAGGGAGGGGTAGCGGTTGCTGCGACAACTGGGTGAGGAGCAAGGAGCGGTAGCGATCGTAGTAAGGAGGTGCAGCGATGGTAGCAAGGAGGTGCAACGATGGCAACAAGGAGGAGCAACGACAAGGGGCACGGTTGGAAACAACTGCAGTAGTAAGGGCAGCAGCAGCAAGGAAGGAGGCAACGACGTCGTGAGGAGTGACCAGCAGGTGGGGAGCAACAAGGTAGTGGCACCGTTGTTGGTGCTTCAAAGGGAGGGGGCCGGCAGCAATGGAGGAAGAGGGCTGGGTGGCTGCTATGCTCTGTCGAGGGCTGACCGACAGATAGCAGCAAGATCAGGAGGGTTGGCCGGTGGCAGATAAGGAGAAAGGAAGGGGTGCAACTTGGCAGCGACGGAGGGCGTGGCTGGGAGCGACGGGCGACAGATGGGCACTAGAGAGGAGCATGGGGCCTACGATTGGTAACGGCAACAGGGATGGCAAGGGCGAGCGACTGATGAGCGATGGAGAGGAGCGATGGGCCGACGGTTGGCAGCGGCGGTAGGGATGGCAGTGGCGGGTGGCTGACGAGCGCTGGAGAGGAGCGATGGGCCGATGATTGGCAGCAACAACAAGGATGGAAATGGTGGGCGGCTACTGCGGCAGGGAAGGAAGAAGGGGGCGGTAGATGGGGGAGGAGAGGAAGAAGGGGTGACGGTGACAAGAGAGAACCTGGCCGAGGAGGAGGTTACGGCAGCAGCAAGGGATGCAGTAGGGGAGGTGGGCGTAAGGGGAGGAAGGTGAGGATGCGAATGCGACTGCGGCTGTGGTTGAGGAGGAAGGAAGATGGTGACCGACGGCTAGGAAGAGAAGTGGTTGTGGAAAGGATGGGGGGCGGCTCTCGTTCCTCCTTTTTCTCTCTCTTTTTTTTTTATTGCTACAGCAAGGTGGCAAGGAAGGATAGGAGATTACAGCAGCAAGACGACAATGACGATAATGAGGTGATGGTGATGGCGACAATGACAAGGGCAGCGACTGCGGAATCACAGCAGGAAAGCTGCTCTGATACCAATTGATAGAACCCTAGGGTTCTATCGTGAAGGAAGAAGATGAAAAGGGGGATAATCGATCTTTTCGAGGGGATCAGGCCTCCTAGATCGCTTCGAGGGGATCTGCCTCCTAAGGTTTCTACCTCTTGGCCAAAATAATTCGTCATCGATTTATCTCCATAAAAGAGTTTACAGCCTTATTTATAGGGCTCTGCTAAGAGTCCCGCTAATCTTTGACTCTTAACTAACCTGATAAACTCCTAACTGAAAATAATAATTGACTCTATCCTAACCAAAGATAAAAATCAACTCTACCCACTTATAACTGACTTGATGGGGTTCACCCAACTTATAACTGACTTTGACTAACATGACTCGACCTGAATAGATAGACCCGACTTAGCTAGGGTCCTAACAGAATCAGTCCTTCGAGGGAATCTAATCCATATACCATGTCTTTCAGCACACCTAAATCTCATTAAAAGATTCCTATTGATTACATTATACCTATCTGTTTTAATGATTTCTTCATATGGTGGAATGACTATGTCATGAGCATGTAATAGTTTAGTGATTAATCCACCGTAAAGTAGCATCAAGTTATTGGTTGCAAGATCAATCATGTTCTGTCTTAAGAGATACCCAAAATAATTATCTTGTTCCTTCATTATCCAGTACATGGTACTTAGTTCTATTTGATTCAGTTCATCATGGTGGAATTGTTTTGGAAATAAGATACTCACTACTATATGATGAAGCACTTTTGTAGTAAAGGGTAGCATGTGTTCACAACTTTTTGATACAATAGCTAGATTAGGATTTCCGAAAATAATTGCAAAAGCTTCATAGTAAGTTATGCCTATAGAGTCTATATCTCATTGTCTCCTAAAATAACAACCATTTCTTTTTTCGGGGATGTCATTAGGTTGTAAATTAGATTATCCGTAATATCTATTTGGTATCCCAAAAGATATGTAGAAGCTATTTCATTTTCATCTACATGTATATTGTTATAAAATAATCTAACTAATCTTGGGTAGATGGTTTCATTTACTTAAAAAATGGGTAGGGCATCTAGATTTGCAAATCATTGGATTGGCTCTATGTTTCCTAGGTCAGCTAGATCAACATATTTTTTCTTAAGGACACTTCTAAATTCAAGGATTAAAAATTTCATAGCATGTTCATAGGAATCAAAAATATTAGTTGTCATAGGTTTCTTCTAATCTCCTCTTTCCCTTATCCCTTGAGGATCTTCTAGGGGTCATTCTATATAGATTTTACAAGAAGAATGGTAAGAACAACTTAATAGTTTGAGAGAAGTTTTAAAGAGTTACCTTTAGTTAGATCTTCTAGAGATAGGCAAAAAAACCTTGGTTTTAAAGAGTATAGAGTCTTGATGTTTTAGAGGAGTGAAAGGGGTTTTAGAGAAGGGTGAGGGTGCTTAGGGTTGGTTTCACCGTCGGCCCTAAGTGACTTTTTATAGTCTGGGTCTCGGTCGGTTGAACCGCACACTGAGCGGTTCAACCGCCCGCACAGGGTTTGGCGGTTCAGCCATTGAACCAACGGTTCCATCGCTGGTACATGCTTTCCCTCTTTCTTTTCTCGTTTTAATTTTAACTAAAACAATTTATATGTGCAATAAATAGCTCATATTAATCAATGTATTTAACTTGACCTTGATCATCAAAATTCCTCTAAAATTTCAGTGATTTTTCATAAGATTCACTGACGCATCATCAATCAAGGTTATAATAATAAGATAATTAAATGAGAAATGCATTTTCACATGAAGTCATCACAACAAGATATTTTTTAAACAAAATTCAATTATTTTTCTATGTTGAATGATTCTATCATGTTACCAAGAAAATTTTCTTTTAAAGAAAGATGATTTCATATATGAATTTTAGGTTCAAGATCATCACAAATCATTAATACAAGTCAATACAATCATACAAATCAATACAATATTCATCATTAAAATCTTCCTTTTAAACATATGACTTTTATTCAAGATAAATAAACTTTTTTTGTTCTAAATATAGTATGCAAGGGTTATGTATTATCAAGATTAAACATAATAAAAATTTATTTTTATTTTTAATAATTAATCTTGTTAGTGTTTAGGCTAGTTAGCTTGAAAGAGTATTAGATCTTAAGTTATATATCTTAAGTATCTAAAGCATTATTCGAGGCTCCTAGCTTTAATTTAGAAACAAACCTACAAGATATATTTGATTTAGGTACTCATTTTACATTTGGTCCTTCATAAAGAATTTTATCTTTCTTTTCTAATTGATTTTTGTTGTATAAAGTTTCCTTGGGAACCTAAAGTAATTGGTATGACTAAATAAACATTTATTTGTATTATGTCCTAATTATTCACAAAAATTATATTTGATTTTTTGTTGTAAAGTTAATTTAGGTCCTTTTACAAAGATTATTGACTTTTTTTTAATGTTACCAACAAAGCCTATGTTATTTCTTCTATTAATATGACCCTTATTGGCAATGATCATATTTAGGGATTTGTTCCTAAGCATGATATTTTCTTCTTTAACATTATCTAGCATCTCATATTTAAAACATGAGTTATGTGATATTAATGAATCATGCATTTCGTCAAGTCTATTAACTAACAAATCATGATCATTCTTAAGTAACTTAAAAGATTTGTTAATTTTTCTAAACTCATCAAATAAATCATAGAACATATTTAATAACTCTAAAAAAGAAATATTTAATGAATCCCTAACCTCATCTTGGATCGTCATTAGAACATAGTTAGTAACTTATTCTTTGGAGTGTTTTCTATCCGAAGAGCTTGAATCATCCCAAATGACCGAAAGTGCTTTCTTCTTATATGTCGGCTTCTTCTTCAATTGAGGACATTCATTTTTTAAATGTCCCAATTTTTTACATTCATAGCATATGACATTATCCTTCTTCGATTCTTTTTTATTTTTATAGTTTTTATTCTTTTTCATAATTTTTTTAAACTTTCTTGATAGTAGTATAATAATAGTGCAATAAATTTTTTAAACTCGAGGAGTCATTTGTCATTCAAAATGCTACATCCTTCCTGTTGTTTGGAAGGGGTTCATCAAGCTCATCATGAGCTTTACAATTCAATTCATATGTCATGAGTGAGCCAATAAGTTCTTCAAGAGGCAAGTTATTTAAATCTTTGACCTCTTGTATAGCGATTACTTTATGATCCCAATTTTTAGGTAGAGATCTTAAAATTTTACTCATAAGTTCAAAATTCAAAAAATATTTTCCAAGTGCTTTAAAGCCATTGACGACATCCGTAAAACGAGTGTACATATCTCCAATGGACTCACTTGGTTTCATTCGAAACAACTCATAATTATGAACTAAAATGTTAATCTTAGATTCTTTTACTCTACTAGTCTTTTTGTGTGTGATTTCTAATGTGTCAAATATCAAGCGTCGATTCACAAACGGAAATATGATTAAACTCATTCTTATCAAGAGCATAAAACAAGGCATTCATAGCCTTTGCATTTAAAAAAAAATTCTTCCTTTCCAAATCATTTCACTCATTCATTGGTTTAGAAGATTTTTTAAATCCATTCTCTATAATATTCCATAAATCAAGGTCCAAAAAAATGAGAAAAACACGTATCCTTGTTTTCTAATACGTGTAATCCATCCTATTGAACAAGGAAAGACGTAAAATAAAATGTTCCTCATTCATACAAAAACAAGTCATTTACTCAAGTGGGTGTTAATCCAATGAGTAAGTAACTTGGCTCTGATACCAATTATTATGATCAATTGGCACTAAGAGAAGGGTGGGGGGAGGGGGTGAATTAGTGCAAGTATAAATTGACGTTTTAACAAAAACTTTTCGTTTGGAGCAAAATCCCAAATCGGAAGTGTATCTTGAACTTAAAAGCGAGTAAATAGATATTTTAAAAACACAATCGAAAGATGATGCTCTTGCTTTTTTAATTATAAACAATTGTAAATAGTAAATGAAGCAAGGAACACTTACAATTTATAGTTGTTCGGCCTTAATCTTGGCCTACGTCCAATTCCCGAGTCCTCCTCCTTGAGGCACATCGGCGCCCACTATCGATCTTATTTTGGGTGAAGACCAAACCCTTACAACTTGAGCTTACAAGGGAGACTCTTTACAAAAATTTTACAACTCTTAGCTCACTCTCTTCCCCTTTTCTTTTTCTTACAATTCACACAAGTTTTTCATAGAATTTTAATCCCAAAAATTATTGTGTAGAATATAAAAAAACTTGGGGTATTTAGAGGCCCCAAATGGCTTCATAATTTGGAGCCAAAATTCAAACGTATCCGAAAAATCCGAATACAGACAATTTACCCATTGGTGCCGACGGTGCAACCGTCGAAAGCACCCTAAAAACAGGGTACAAGCGGTTCAACCACCGACCTGGGGGGTTCAACCGTCGTCAGAATCCCGAAAACCTGGGCGATGATGGTTCAGCCGTCAGAATTTTCGAAAAAGTGGTTCCCTCCACTTTTCGAATTTTGACTTAAACCTTATGTTGACCAATTCTTGGGTCAACTAATTGAGCTCAATCAAACCCCTTTAGTGGACCCGATTGCCTCATTGAGTTGATTTGAATTTATTCTAAATCAAACTTAATTAGGACTCAATCCCTAACTACGACTCAATGATTACAACCATAATAACCATCAAGCTAAAACAATTACCCAACTTCTGCCAATCCGACAGCCTCCGACATTCGTGCGATGAGTCTTACGGTCTTCTTCCGATGATTTCCCGACATGTTCCTAACAAGCTTCCCAATCCCTTCGACGAACTGCTCGCGAACTCCCGACGATGTCCCACTACATTGTCCGAACATTGGCCTGTACCAAGCTTGATCCTGTCCCAACATATGATTATAACTCAAATCCTCTTCTTTTTATGTTACATTACCTCCTGCATTCCAGAATGATACTTGGAAAATTGATATACCCAAAACTGGAATGTACTACCTTAAGCATCCATCTCTTACATACTTGATGACGAATGTTGACTTCTTGGGTGCATTTCCAAGCCCCTTCAATTTGTCTACACAAACTGCTATGAAACATCTCTCTTTTGATGTTTACGACAAAGGGTCTTTTTGTTCACCAGAATGATGAATCATGCCCATTTGCTACATGCATATCACAAAAAGCATAGCCATTTAGCTGATATTTAACAAGAGGCAGACTTATTGAAGAATCTGATCACATTTGTAATAGAGAATTGTCTGCCAAAAATAGTGAAATTTTTGTTGTAAGCAGAACTTCTTCCTCGTAAAAATTACACTCACCAGAAGATTGTTCGATGCCACTGTTTAATATCTCGCGATTCTTTATAGGCCATCATAGAGCTGCCAAGAGGCTTTCTTCGGCATCATTGGAAGTGGTCAATGCTTAAGAAAACATTGGTTAACATTAGTTACAGCAACTGCAAATAGAAAATTCAAGTCCGAGAAGGAAGAATTATGTATTTAGTGGTAGTATCATGGACGTTTGATGTATTTCAATTTCATTAAGAAAATCAAAGCAACATACACGATTTCTCAAGGTTCAAAAAGTTTGCAGACATCACTCTCTATCGAGGTTCAAAAGTTGACAGGCATCACTCTATCGTAAAATTACATCTTGGTTCTTTGTAATTCGAATAGCAACTGATTTTGTCATATGAATAAAGACATGTTGCTACCTCCAAAATATAATACAAAAGGCACAACTAAAAGCCATTTTCCGTTGGTTGGTTGTTGAACGTTTGTTCAACAGTCTTTCCGATACAACACCATTATCAATAAAGAAGTGTTGATCTTCCAGTCAAGCAGCAGCACAAAAACTGAATGATAAGATAATCATCCTGCTATTTGAAGCTTTCATGATCCAACAATTTTTGAAGGATAGCCTAGTACGGAAAACAAAATTATGTTGCTTACTCCAAAATATAATACAGAAGACATAACCAAAAGCCATACTCCGGTGCAGGAAACATGAATTACTGGGATAAGATTTGTCATCAGAAACTACTGAATCATGCTTTTAAATCTAGATAAACGTAGTATGATCCCAACATCCACAAGTAACGATGAACTTACAGGACATGAAGAGTTTGACTTCAACCCCAAATAAAGTTCGCGAGGCGAAATCAAAAGCTTCACTGGTCGAAATTCTATAGAGAGGTTCCGTCCCTTGTATTCACCAAAACCGATCAATTCTCGTTCTAAAAGATGTTCGAAAGCCTGCAGCATGCAAATCGGATAAGGTTAAGATATGCCTCCAGAACTATCATCTTGTACGCTTAAAGGATTATACTCACCCGCAGGCACACACTGTGTTCATAACTGTCAGAGGTCTTATAGGCGTCATGTATAGCTTTATACTCTAGAAAAGAAGTTATCCATTTCAGCATTTCATTTACAGAATTGACCATAAAATAAAAAGGGCATTGTATTTTTACCTTTCATCACAGAATTGAAGTTGTATAAGTCCTGCTCTTTCCTCTCCAATTTGTTCATGCACACTAGAATGTATAGCTCCAGAATTGAGACATCTATTTAACCATGTTTAAAATAAAGACATCATTCATAATCCTAAACCTAGACCTGCTTAATAAGGTATTTCCAACATTCTCATAATCCCTGAAGACAACCCAGCTTTGTGTGTGCATGTGTAACAACCACACCTAAGTTTAAAGAATCAGCCAAGTGTAGCTGTCTATCTTTAAATTATAATATTACAAATTAAATGAAAAACCAACTGGACTACATAATTTTGGTTTGGTTCTGTTGTTCCCTTTTTAGTTTGGTTTTCTTTCAAATCTGCCAGACCACACACACCACATGTACCCAAGGGCAGATTAACCACAATAATCATAACAGTAGCATCCAAGGTAACTGACCTATACACAAAAAATGAGTGACTAACCATGCAGGCTGTCCGTCTTTGGTTGCCTCTGGTTGCAGATCTGTGCATTCTTGAAGTTATCCAGTGATAGCAAACCAGACTCCAAATTAATGAAAGACACAGCCCGAAATCTGAAGCATGTTTATCACTGGATGAATGAAATACTTGAAAGAAAATACTATTACGGTGCACTGATGATAAAAAAAAAGGATGATAGAAAAACTTACAGAAACTGCACCAAGTTGCTGACTGTTCCATCAACATCCAAGAGGGAATCGAGGATTCTGTTGAAAATTGTGTCATTTAGAATATTCTGAGGCAAAGTCAAGGTTTTATATATCAAAATTGCAATTTTGTAAACATAGCTACTCTAGAAGGAAACATATTCATGCACAATCTATACTCTGGATCCAAGTTAAATTAGCTATGAAAAATATCTTTATGCTCGAGGATTTTCCATGAGATATATCTTGAATGAGTTTAATCTAGGATGTTACAAGCTAAATTCAAGCTATTCACTACTACCATGTGCCCCAATAATTCCCCATCAAGAGATTTGATAGATTCGAATCGGTACATAAGACTTGACAGGCCTAGTCTTTGTAACTCGAGTTAGCAGAATATCTAGTTAAGACAAGTAATATATATCAGATTTATATAAAAATCTATGTTCCGCCAATTAGCAACACAAATACCATTGTAAGTGTCTATATGAGATGAACAGAAGGATACTTCAACCCTTGAATTGAATTATGTAATATATTTAGAAGGGAGACCTGAATCTTGTGGCAGGTATAGTATATATTCCACCAATCTGCATGTCAAATTTAGAGAAAAAAAAAAGGATCAAGATTCAAAAGAAGTTGCTCTGCCAAAAATATCTGCATAATATTCCATATGATGCAGGATGTAGGAGGATATAAAGGATCACCTTTTTATATCTTCTCTTGAAGGAGGAACAAAAAGTAGTTTCCTGTGGGAGAACCTAGATCGAACTCTTTTTTCAAGAAGTTGGTCTGCATCCTGAAAAACAAATTATCTACTAGCTTAGTGATACAAATATAACTAGCAATTGTTATAAACTTGAACTGCCACTTGAGTTTCTTTATCATGACAATTCTTTCATGGAAATTGTCGAAGAAGGGAAAATTTTCAGCAAAGTAGCCTTTCAAATAGAGAAGGTGACATCAAGAGGAAAAATGAAAATACCTTAAGTAGTGTACTTGTCTATTGCATGGCAATAGCAAATGCATGACTATGAATAGAAAGCAGAGAGAAGAAATGTTAAAGCTACATACCAATCGACAACTCACACCAATGACTACAGCTTGCGAAGTCAGAGTTTGCATTGCATCTAGCAAACTATAAAGTAACCGTTGCTTACCCTGCAAATGCAAGAATGAGTTGAATTATGTTGCTTTGATAGCTTGATATCATAATTAGCTAGAAGGTGTACCATAAGATGGAGGGAGCATCTGATATTGAGCTAAGAAAGATGAAAAGAAAGAATTGACATAACCACCCAAGGAAATACAGTGTTAACTTGATATAACCTTTACTATTGCATAAACTTAACCTTGTATGCCTGAGCAAAAAGATCAAACTCATCCAGCACAAAAACAATTGATTTATGAGCTAATCCACACTCCCTGGAAACAAAATAATATTCAAATAACAAAGAGACAGTCAAACATCAATGAGCATGCTTAGTATTTGTGTAAGACTTGAAACAAAACCAGTAATGTTCATAAAAGAAATGGCACTTACCGCATCATGTCAATCATGAACTGGGAGTTATCATCAGATGAGGCCTAGGGAACATAATATGAGTTCTAAAGTTCATATTCTTGTGTTATGATATAGCATGTCAGATCAGTTATAATCTTGGAAAAAAAATATAAAGAGAAGCCTTACCATCTTAGAGAATTGTAATTGGTGTTCCAAGCATAATTGCCTAGCAATTTCCTAAAACAATAGAAGTACCTCAAAAATGTCATAACAAAAATGTTTTAGGTAATTCTCAAGGAAAAGAAACAAATATTATCCACAAGATCAAGAATAAAAGTTTAGTATGAATATCAAGGTTCACCAAACCATATTGTACCGACATACCGAGCAGTACACCTAGGCGTACCACTTAGTATGTATATATATATATATATATATATATATATATATATATATATATATATATATATATATAATAAAGTTAAAAATAAAAAAATGTGATATTGCCTCATTCCTTCTCCCCGTGCGGGGAGAAGAAATCGCCCGTGGGCAATGGACCATAGGCGACAAATCGCGCGGGCAACAGATCGGGATCAGGAGAGCAGCGCCAAACTCTTCTTCTTTTGATATCACTCAAAATAGGCCACCAACGGTCGAAATTGACCATTTCCGCTTGCAACGGTCGAAATCAACCATTACCGACTGCTTTCGAGTGGCAACAAGGCGGAATCTACCCCCAATCGGCAGACCGCTTGGTATGGGCGGTATCGATTGATATTGCAAACCTTGATATGAATATCAATGCAGACTTTTAACACTGTAAGTTGCATTCCAACAAAGCAATATTTCAAGGTACATTTGACCATCCGAAAGCTTAAATCTTAGAGAAACAAAGATACAATGACTTATAATTAGAAAAAATAAAAAAAGTGATGTAGGATATTAATAACACTAAACTGGATCGTCGACTCAAAACAAAAATTGAATGCTTTATTCCTCTTTCCACTATCAAGATTAGATCAGAAACCCAAAAAAAATTCTAATTTAGTTACCCAAACATTTCTAATGTAGTTTTTCAAATTGCTTTATTTTACTTTTGATTTTTAGAACAAAAATAAAACAAAAAATGTGAGTTTTACAAAAGCCACTTAGACTTCTCTGCAAATTAACCAATGCACCTTTTTTAAGCTAATGGTAGGAATTCTCAAAGACATAATAGCCGTTTCCCTTCCATATTCATATGTTAAACCCATGCCAACAAAAAGTACACTTGCTGGATTGATCAAGGGTGCTATTAGCTTAAACCAAAAAACCCACATAGGTCAGTGAGCAGAACATGTAGTACTGGAGATAAACTGTAAAAATCATAACAGTAAACAAAACTCAAGTAAAAAGCAAGTGTCGTAAGCATCTCACCTTATGTGCGCAATTGTCATCATGATGCAAAAGCCCACTTAATCTGATCTGAAATGCAAATGGTCATTAATCATAAAATAAATAATCTTGTATCGACAAGGACACAGTATCAGATACTGAAACGTAGTTTAGGTCACAAAAATTAAGGAAGACAACAAAACAGCAACGAAAACATTTTTAAGGAAAAATACTGTACCACAGAAATCGTGTCAGGGTGTTCGGCCTTCAAGTCTTCAAGAACCAAATCAACTACCTAAAAAACAAGGAAACATAAAAACGCGTCACCCAAATGATAATTGCAGTGAATTACCGAAAGGTTCAGTCTTTCGGGAAAGCCTTACCGCAATTTTTCCGGATCCCCGGGGACCGAGAAGAAGGGCAGAGTTGTTGTAGGCGTCGGCGATGGAGCTGGCAATAAGGAGCTTCAACTTGCTACCGATGCATAAATACATCTTTTTGTTAGAAATCGAGAAATGAATGACGGGGCACATCGGAAAATCCATCAAATTAAGAACCAGGAAGAGAAAAGCTAGGGTTTCGACTGGAAGATATGGTGGCGAATGGCACCTGTAATTGCTCTGAGGGCAGGATTTGAAGGCGGCGTGGACGTAGGTCGGGTCGCAGAGCCTCGCTCGGAGGAGAGTTGGGGCTTTCTCGACGACCATAGCGGACACTGCGATTAACCAAATGGCAGGAAAACCTGCGACTGGAGTGCTCTCTCTGCTTAAATGGAGCCTTTAGGAGTCGTGACAATCACCGAGTTAGGACGCGACTTTATGATGCAGAAACACGTGGCGAGCATGGAGCGAACAAACGGGATGTTGTGCATTTTGACGTGCACGAAAACATCTATTGTGACTGTAGTCGGGTCTTGGGAAACAGAAGCGATCACGTACCGTATAACCACTCGCTATAGGGGGGCATGCATTGCACATGCCTTCTCTGCCTGTGACACAAACCGGCAATATAAAGTTTTGGAACGATGGGGAAAATGATAACAAAAACAAAGAAAAAAACAGAAACAGCATGAAAGGAGGAAATAAATAGAAAACAAAAACAAAAAACCCAAAATGAGAGTGTGGGAGCCACAATAATGTTTCCAAAAAATAAAACAAGAATCTTGGCTCAAAGAGAGAGTGGGAGATGGTAAGCATGGCTATTCGTCTTCCACCCTGTTTGCAGCTCCCTTGTTGTCCTTAGCGCTGCATCCGTGCCCCCAACCACCGTGGCCATAACGCGTGAACTACGGCTTCCCCGTTTATCTCAGCTTCCCCGTCTATCTCGGCTTTGGATGCCCTCCCAAAGCCCTTCCGTAAGCATCGCCTCCTTTGCTCCACCCTCCTCCAAGACGACGCTCCGCAGGGGCACGAACAGCAGGAGCTGCCGCCACAGCTCCCAAGTCGGAGCGTCGGCTCTCCGGTCGAAGAAACACTCAATATGATCCCTCTCATCTTTCTTTCTGTCATTTTATCTAGTCCTTTGATTCCAACATTAATTGTTATCAATTCGCTTCTTTTTTGTTTCTATAATTGTAATAATTGCTTCCTTTAAATTTTTGCACTAGTTTTGTGGATTTATTAATCACTAGGTTCTGCTTCATAGTGATTTTGCAAATTTGCAACTTTTAGTTGTTAATTAGATTTGGTTCATGGTATTTTCAAGCGAGTTAATTTAGTTTGGGAATAAGAAAGATAATAAGAGATGTAAAGATTACGGAAGTATGCACCATTATTGTTGGTATTTATAAGTACAGATTTTCCAAAATGGGAAATAAATGTTAAGTTCTACAATTTGTTAAAAGTTGAATTTTCACTAGTTTGTGATTTGTCATGTAAAACCATCAGTGGATATGTGCATGAGAAGCCTATATCAGTCTTTCAAAATGATGATGTTTATTAATTAAGTTCACTAGATACATCATAAAAGTGCTTAAATTATTAATATATTATTAACAGTATACTGTTACTATTACTAGTAGAAACGAGACAACAAGCTAACTTGACTGAGAGCGAGATGAGCAACAATGGCAGCGACGACGACGAGCAACAACAACGAAGAACAACGACGACGACGAAGAGAAGCAACAGCAATGATGGCAGTGAAGAGCAAAGATAACGGTAGCGATGAGATGTTGACGACGTAATCCCGATTTGTGAGTGAGAAGATTAGAATTGACCTCAAGATATATTGACGCGTTAGTTAGTTCGATTGAACTAACGCAAACGATCGAACCAGCTTAACGCAGGCGCTCACCCGAAGCGCTCGACGCCTGAGCTCAGGCAAGCGCCCAGGTGACGCTTCTTTGAAGCGTGCCACCTAATGATTGAGCGAGGCGCTCAAGCCTCGCCCGAGCGCTTAGGCGAGCGCCCGAAGGCCTATTGCAATCACTGCTCTACACAGTATATAGGCTGGTGGAGCTGGAGTTTGGAGAATATATTGCAACCATGATTATCCACATGCACTTTTGAACTGATTGAGACAATTTATCACACATGAAAGGCCGAAATCCCCTTCTTATAAGAAGAGCATGTCACATCTTCCCGGTTACAATCAAACTGCTTGTCCTGCAAAGGACAAAGGATGGGTCTTGGCAACATAATCCTTCTGGTTTGCTACAACATTACTGATGTTCAACAGTTTTGAAGAATATTAGTTTAAGGACCTGTACATGTCATTGAACTGCAAGACAATTACGAGATCTTTTACACAAAAAGCAAGCTTAAGAAAAAAGAAATTTTGGGGTATTTTGAATCATCTACCAAAATATAGAAACAGAAAGTAGAAAAATCATCAGCAACGGATTTCTTGGTAAGGCTGCCAAAATGTCATCGCCATAGACATGCAATGACCAACAAAATTATGCATGGCCTACTTTATTTAATTATCTTGCTTCAACCATATGAATAATGAATCCTCCTTTCTTGATGAATAATAAACCCAAGTAAAAAAAAAAAAAAAATCATCCAAGTACTCCTTACCCAACTAAACAAAATTCTTCAATTACTGATACTAAAGTTACACCTTGTCAAGAACTTTGCAGTATCAAATTCTATAGAGCAATGGTGATTCATCTAAGAAACCTAAAGTGGCCTACATCAATAGTGAACCTCAGGGAAGCAAATGATGCTAATTTGTGTATTAGTCAACACCTGCACAGATATCTTCAAGCTACTGGATGCCAAACAAGAATGTTTGGGTATGATTTTATTCGTCAAAGATACAAGCCAATTAATTGAAGATGCTTCCACTTAAAGGTCGAAAATTACTACTTTTGTGCTATGTTGGGGCATACATCCAACTTTTCATTAAATATAATATCTTAAAATAATTTATCAAAGTTCCACAGCTGCAAAGAATCTTTCCTCAACTCTAAAGGGCATTGTAAAGTGTATCCAACTTAGAAAGAATTCACTATATTTCATGCTCTAAACAAGAAAAGAAAAAGAAAAAAATATGAATTCGATCTGAATTTGGAAGAATATGAGCTTTTATCCAAGTCTTGCACTTTGCTTAATTATACATACCATTTGGTTCAATATTATCTAAACAACATTGTTCTTTCAAATATCCCAATTCTCTAATGACGTCCTGGCCTCCCTCCACCATCCAATTCCACAATACAGTGGAAGATAAAACAAACAAATACGAGTTGATATGTTATATAACAAAACCCTTCTCCTCTGAAAACTATCTACTTACATGGTATTCCATCCTAATTCACAAATTCTCTGCAATTAAAGAACTAATATATTTACCTAACCAACACGTATCCAACAACCAGGAAAATATTCAACCTTGCAAGGTCCATGCTACTTCTCGACACTTTCTTCTCACAGTACTCCTTAAAGATTGCAACCTTAGCTGCTGTCAACAAGATCAAGCCATATGCTAGCAACTTCCTAAACCTTAATTTTCGCAGATAAACAATCATTCACCATCCATGAGGTTCATCCTCCATACAACCAATCCGAACGACTGTCCACTTGGCAAGCCGCTACACGACGAATTCATCGTACTCAAAGTCGTCAAATCACGACACCAAGCCAACATAATCAACCAAGAAAAACACATAACCTGATAAAAGCCGAGAAATCAGCGTCGAGGAAAGAGAATCGAGAACGGACAGACCACCCCGCAGCCGATTCCCCACACAGTAGTAGTCGGGGATTCGATGGAAGGGGAATCAACGACCCCGAACCCTGTAACTCTTTGGCGATCGAGGGCCGGCGAGAGAAGAACCGAGACGACGAAATAAAACTACAAAGCCCTAAAATATATACGAAGTCCGCTCATCAACGACTTACGTTACCGCTTGAGGAGGTGACACGCATACAGGATTACAAACAAGCCCTTTTCTTAAGCGAAGTCGTGGTTCAAGTCGTGGCGCATGCCTTCCCATTACCATAATTACCGGTGACTCGGGACCAATAAGCTTGACTTTTTTTTGCATGTGCTTGGGCTAAGGTTGATTTAAGCAACTTAACCAATAGTTTCCTATATTTTTTTATATCTAAAATATTTTTTATATTTTAAAAAATATAATATATATACTCTTTCTAACAATTCTAAGTTAACAGGGGTTTGATGCTTTTTACATGATATACTAACTCATAATAAACTATTAATATAATAATATATATATTTTAAGTTAAAAAACCTACTTTAGTTCAGTCTTGGATCACTTAAACATTTATGGTTTTATTCGTGACTAAAATAAATCTTATATTTTTTAAAAATATAGCATATAAGCTTCTTCCGTCAAGTCTGAGTTAGAAAAAATTAAAGTCTACTTACGTGACATTCTGACTCACAATAAATTAAGAATATAATAATATATAATTTTAATTAAAAATTTAATATTATCATCAATGGTTGGATGAAGTGCTATTATGAAAGCGACCACCAATTGAAGCACCGAGTCATTGCTGCTTAGCAGGACGTCGTACACATTCAGCCTCTCCCACACTAATGATAAGCTCAGGAACTTCTGATCCTATCTAAGGTGGATGTACGTCGACCAGTCCGACACTTGACACATAATTGTCTCTTAGTTTCTCTTCCTCCACCAATGGCAGCACCAAGCCATTACTGCTTAGCAGGACGTCGTACGCATTCAGCCTCTCCCACACTAATGATAAGCTCAGGAGCTTCTGATCCTACCTAAGGTGGATGTACGTCAACCAGTCCGACACTTGATACGCAATGGTCTCTTAGTTTCTCTTCCTCCTTTTGGACATCTTCGTCCCCACCGCCTCTCACTTTGTCGATCTAGTTCTCCCTCACCTCCGTCTCCAACCTCTCCTACCTTTGTTTCTTCGCCTTTGTTTGTCACTATAGCCTCCGTCACTCCCTCTTCCTTGATAAGATAGATATTTTTAAACTTAAATTATATATATCATTATATTAATAATTTATTATGAGTCAGTATTATTGGTTACAAGTATCATACAAGCCAATCATATGAGTGATGACACGTGTGACATGTTGCATGATCTTTTTACTTATGATTATTATCGGTATATTCTCATATTATATTATCGATTGCATATATATTGTGATGTCTTTGGTTCTATATAATGAGAATCGGATCATGATGAAATCATGATAATGTGACTAATTCACCTTTAAACATAGATCCTAAATAATCTAGGTCATAGATTACTCGAGAGGAGCATCATGATAATTAAATAGACCAGTGTACTTTATATATGTCCATATGATGAAGGCGACTGGTTTTATAGCACGTGTGTGAGGACACTGAGGGTATAATACAAGTGTTCATTAGAGAATTAGTTCATTGATTGATCTACTTATGGAATTCTTTGATAGTTAATGATATCTAACATCAGACAACGATTCTCTAGTCCTAGTTATATATCTGGTCCTTAGACTTTAGATACCAAGGATATCTTGTTTTAGTACTCTTTTCTTTGAAATCAATCTTATAAGTCTTAAATGTTCTAGATCTAGTATAACTGGTTATCAAAATTGGTAGTCAACCTTACGAAGGTAATTGAGCGTCAATAGAGAATCATCTACTCTTGGTATCATGAGAGAAATATCTTGTGTATTATTGTTCAGACAAATCCCTTGTTAGGATCGTTCGGATTGAGAGAGAAGGAGTTCTCTAGGAGAATCCGATTAGAGCGAGACTCAGGTGGATTCTGTAAATGACTTGACAGTGTCATACCCAATATATGGTCTCTGAGATATTAGATGGATGAGGGATTATAGATACACAGTAATTGAGGACAGACATGTCCAATAGATTAAATCCCCTATACCGTTTAGGGATTATGTCGTAGGAGCCTAGTACGTCCATGTCGATGAGTTGAGTAAATTGTTATGAGATAATAATTCATTGAGTCAGAAGGAGTTCTGACAGGTAGGACTCACAGTCAGCTCGGTATTGGGCTTAAAGGATCACACACATACGGTAGATGTTTCAGTGAATAGAAGATTGAATATGAGTTATCCAATTAGCTCATGTTTTCATCAGATGAGACCCAATATTAATGGACTCCTTACATGAGGCCCAATTAGAGGTCAATTGAGATTATTGGATAGAGATCCAATAATCCAAGAAGAGCGGGTAATTGGATGAAGATCCAATACCCACTAAGGTAGGATCCATTAGGATTTTTGGTGGCTTTCTATAAATAAGAAGCAGGGGCAGCAAAATAGTAATATGTTGCACCTTTGGTCAGCCCCTCCTATTCTCCTCCCTCCCTCATCTTCTCAGTTGACTATCCCCTCCCCACTATGAAAGGACAACGAAGAAGGTAGGTGATCTTCTTCCACGAGTGCTATGAGAATGTGCATAAGAGTTATGGGTTTTTAGACTGCGATTGGAGGAGTATCACTACAATGATCAATTGTGTGGATACCGCTAGAGAGGAGGAAATTTGACCTCATTTATCCTCTCCATCTAAATTTAAAATTTTTGGGATATACGATCTCCCCAAGTAATCAATCTCACATTAGTCGTGGTTTTCGATTTGTGATTTTTCATACACCAATCTTTGCACAATGACATGATAAACGTGGGAAATCGATTTTATTTTATTCTTCCACTATGCATGTGATGCTCTTTCATGGTTTCCCAACAGTAGTATAAGAGCCAAGTTGTTTGTGCAAAAGATTGACTTTTAAACTATGTGATGAGATTGAATTGCATTGAACTGTTATACGCGATTTTGCTGTGCTTAGCTACATGGTAGGGCTAGCCACTTGCGAGCAAGCACCTTGCAGGGGTGACCGCTCATGGCCAGGCCCCCTGTAGGCATGGCCGCTTGTGGCCAAGCCCTCTGCAGGCGTGGTCGCCCATAACCATGCCACTTGTAGGGGTGGCACCCGCCCATTGGGGCGACACTCGCCCGTAGGGGCGATCGCCTGAGGACAAAGGGGGGGCCCACTCACGGGTATGAGCAGTGACCAGGACATGCAACACTATTGCCTGAGGGTAAAGGGGCACAAAGGGCTAGGGTTTTTCTTGGCAAAAGGATGGTTTTTCCCTTCACAATTTGAGAAATTTTTAGTTTTATCCTTCTGTCCCTGAAAATTCCTAGCATATCTCGAATTTCAAAATAATAATTAATTAAATAGTTTAATTAATTAGTATTTATCTAATAGTCCTACATGATGATGTGTATACATATGATGTATGATGTGGACAGATGATTATGGACCATATGTTATGATGTATATATATGTAATTATTATTATTATTGGGACTTGTGAGCCTATATTTTTCTCGTTTATTGTTAGGCTTACATGCATGTGATAATGTTGTAATTACATAAAGAGGCGCAACGAGAGCGTGGAGGTGCCAGCGGTATCCACGATGCCATGACGGACGATCACAATGCATGGTGATGCACCAAGGATCCGATGGAACCGATGATGACGAGAAGGACAATCATAGAGCATGAAGATGTGTCAATACACACATAGATCTTTTTTTATGAGTGATTAGACTCAATGGCTTGAGCCTAATCACATTAGGTGACGACTCACGATCATCCGGTGCAGCATGCGTATGTAATATGTGATTATACACCTACTAGATATATTATACATATATATATATGAAATATAAATATATATTAAATATGTATGTGTGTGACAATATATTAGGAGACTGATATGAAACAAAAAATCTTTTCTAAAATAATATTAAGTCGATGAGCGTGAGGTAATAAAATTGACCCACGTAGCCTTCCATCGCTATAGGAAGAAATCGAATCATGATATAGGTTGAGTTGGTCAAGTCTCTCGAGGCTCACTTATCTACGTAGTTTAAGATCTTGCCTACGACATAAAGATGTCACCGATGACTTGAGCACATGGTATGTTTAGTCGAGTCCCTCAAGGGCATATCATCATATCAGACTCATCTAGTAATGATGGTGGTGACTTAACTGAACATCATGGTTGGTCGAGTCCCTTGAGACCAATGGTTTAAAGACCGAATAGGATAGGAATCACAAGGATTGGTGATTGGTAAGAGTTACTTACCTTTTTGGGCTTAGTGTGATTAGTCGAGTCCCTTGAGGTTACACTAAAACGTCAATTGGATCCCGGTCCTCACTAGAAGTCTACCAGAGACTTACATTTCATGTGCCAAGGGTGTCGTATGATTCACCAGAAAATTAGTGGGAGTAGATTTAGATAGAAGTCCATATGTTATAATCAGTTCTCTATAAAATTTGTATATTATTCATTTACGCTACATCTTGAAACATATCACTTTCAAAATTTCTACGTCGCATGCTTGATGCCAACCACCTCATTGGTCCAAACTACACGGATTTACTCTGTAATTTAAGAATTATTCTCACAATAGAGAAAATGGTGTATCTTCTTAACACGATTCTACCTAAGAAAGATAAATCAGTTCTCTATATAGGTGTGACCAAAAAGAAAATAAAGGCTAATAAGTCCCTTAAGAAGGGCAAGGGTAAGGGTAAGGGCAGACTAGACAAGGCAAAGATTGTCAAGAAAGACCTAACACAGGATAAAGGTCAGTGCTCCTACTATTGTAAAGGCGGGCATTGGAAGAGAAACTATAAAGATTACCTTGAAGAGAAGGCGAAACAAAAGCTTGAAGAAGCTTCAGGTACATTCATGATCAGTCTTCATTTGTCATATTTTTATGATAACACATCGGTATTGGATACCAGGAGTGTTTATCATATCTGTAATTTATTGCATGTATTGACAAAGCCTAGGAGACTAGCAAGAGACAAGATGGACCTCGAGATGGGCAATGGAGTAAAAATTGCTATAGTTACTATTGGTGAGTTCATCCATCTGTTTGGTGGAGCTACCATTGCATTAGATGCATGCTATTATGTTCCCTCTATTATCAAAAATATTATTTACATTTCTTATTTGATAGTTAGTGGATATAAATTAGTTTTTATGAATAATAATTGTTCAATAATTTTGGATGATAAGATCATCACAGAGAGACCTTAATTAGTAACTTAAATGTTCTAAACATTTCTTCATATATCATGAATGTAAGTATGTCCAAGAGAAAACGAGATCAAATGAACAATGCATACCTATGACATTGTAGGCTAGGTTATATCCATGAGAGAATAATTCAAAAATTATTGAAAGATAGATACTTAGATCTATTTAACTATGAGTAGTATGCAACTTACGAACATTGCCTTTGTGGAAAGTTGACCAACTCTCCTTTTAGTGGAATCAGAAAAAGAGCTACTGAATTATTAGAACTCATACATAGTTATGTATGTGGTTCCATATCCGCTCAGGCTATAGATAGTTATTTGTATTTTATCACATTCACTGACGATTTCTCTATGTATGGGCACATATACTTAATGAAGTATAAGTCTAAGGCGCTCGAGAAATTCAGAAAATATAAGAATGAAGTAAAGAACCAGATTTGAAAGAGTATTAAGACTCTTCGATCAGATTGAGGAGGAGAGTACTTGAGTATAGAATTCACCCATTTCCTCAGAGACTATAAGATCATGCCTAGTGGACACATCCTTATATACCTTAGCTCAATGGTGTATTAGAAAAGATGAATGACACGCTGTTAGCCATGGCATTATCCATGATTAGTTTCATTGACCTATCAGTCTCATTCTAGGGATATGCCATAGAGACCGTAGCTAATATTTTAAACTAGTTCTATCTAGGGAGGTAGTGTCTACACCATATGAAATTTGAAAAGGAAAGAAGTCTGATATTAAGGTTGTTAAGATTTGGGGCTACACTACCCATATTAGAATACACAACCCCGACAAGTTGCAATCAAGGATAGAACAACACAAGTTCGTGAGATACCCCAAGGAAACTTGTGAGTACTATTTCTATCATCCCGATGACTCAAAGGTTTTTATTGGTAAGAGAGCTATATTTTTTTAGAAGGAACACATTCTTGGTGGAAACAGTGGGAGTGAGATAAAGTTGAGGGAGGTTGGAGAATCTAGCTCAAGCATCATTCCAGAGTCCGACTCTTTCAGGTACTTGGTGTCGAGAAATCTTTAATCGACATCTCATGTGCAAGGAAAAACAAAAACAGAACCCGAATTCCCAAAGTTAAGTATTTGACCATTGTGTGATGATTGGTATGCGAAAAATTCATAAAAAAACTGAAATTGCATGAATCATGAGAGATGTGTTACTTAGGGAGATCATATATCCCTGAATATTTCTAGATCCGATGAAGAGTATGAAGGAGCACTCGCGTACTACTCTCTAGTGGTAATCTACACGGTAGATGAGGCAACAGCTCCTTAACAGTCGGATCAACCTCTCCACACTTTCAGACCAAGGAGGAGGAGAAAACTCTAAGGAGTAATAGGAGGTAGCGTCTCTGGCTCTCCCTTGCTCTAGTCTATGAATAATGGAGTGCCTCCTATTTATAGAGATGAATGAGCATATTTCTAAATGGATTCTATTCACATTGGAAATTGAATCTCTATCCAATTATCTGATCCTATTGGATCTCATCCATAGGATCCAAACTAATAACTCCTCGGATATTTCATATTTGCACCTCTACCTGTCACAACATCTACCATATATGTGTGACCCTCCAGGCCTGATACCGAGCTGGCCATGAGTCGCTCCCATCAGAACTCCTTATGATATAGTGAATTATTATCCCTATAATAATTCACTTGACTCATCGACTGTGGACGTACTATACTACTACATCATAGTCCCTAGATGGTATAGGGGGATCAAATCCATCGTATATGTCTGTCCATAGTTACCATGTATCTATAGTACCTCATTAAACTCATATCCTAAAGACTGTATATTAGACATGGATATTGTCAGGCCACATACGGAATCCTTCTGAGTCTCACTCTAATCAAATTCTCCTGAAAAACTCTTCTCTCAATCTGAACGACCCTGGTTAGGGATTTTGTTTGAGCGAACACACACGTGATATTCCTCTCATGATATCGAGAATGGATGATTCTTTGTTGATACTTAATTGCCTTTGTATGGTTGGCTATCAATCTCGATAATTGACTGTACTAGATATGGACCTTTCCAAACCTATAAGTCCAACATCAAAGAGAGGAGTACTCATACAAGATATTCATGGTGTCTCAAGTCTGAGGACCAAGTACACAATTGGGACTATGAAATTATTGTCTGACATTATGTATCATTATCCATCTAGCATTCCATAAGCGGATCAATCAGTAAACTCATTCTCCAATAAGCACCTGTACTGTACTAATGTCCCCACCAAGTGACTATGAGACCAACCACCTCCATTATATATATGAGTATATAATACACTAGTATATCTGGTTATCTCGATGTCCATCTCTAATCTATGACTAAGATGATTTAGGATCTGTGTTTAAAGGTGAATCAATCTCATTATCATGATCTCATCATGATCTGATTCCCATTACACAGATTTAGGGAATCACAATATATATCCAGAAATTTAATGTGATAAAATGATAATAATGATAAGCAAAGAGATTATTGCAGCGTGTCATAGGTGTCATCACTCATGTGATTGGCTTGTAGGGCACCTATAACTAGCACTTGGCACACAAGTTTTAACTTTGCATAGGTCTAACATAATATCTCACCCTCCCGAAAGATATGTGAGACATATCAATGAAGATGACACTCAAGATGTTGATCCTCAGACTTATGAGGAGACTATTATAAGTATAGACTCTAAAAAGTGACAAGACGCCACGAATTATGAGATGGACTCCACGTACTTAAATAAGATTTTAAAACTTATGGATGAACCTGAGGACTCACGACCAGCTTGGTGCTCAGCCTAGAGGATCACACACATATAATGAATGTTTCTACGAGTAGAGATGAATATGACTTATCTAATTAGCCCCTATTCTCATTGGATGAGACCCAATATTAATGGATCACTGCATTAGGCCCAATTAGAAGTCGATTAAGATTATTGGATATAGATCCAATAATTTTAGGAGTGGGGGTAATTGGATGGAGATCTAACACCCACTAAGGCAAAGATCCATTAGGGTTTTTGGTGAATCTATATAAATAGGAGTAAGGGGCGATATATTAATGATAGGTTGTACCTTTGGTCACTCCCTCCTATTCTCCTCTCTCCCTTTGCACAAGAGTTGTGAGCTTTTAGGCTGCGATGTTAGAGAGGAGGATGTTTGACTTTCTTCATCCTCTCCATCTGGATCTGGATCTTAAGGGATATATGATCTACATAGGTAGTCAATCTCTAATGTATCACAATTTTTATTTTTGTAGATTTTCAGCACACCAATCTTTGCATGATGATTTGATATACATAGGAAACATATTTTGTTTTCTTTCTTCCGCTATGCATGTAACGCTCCCGGTGGATTTTCCAACATATGAGTTATTCAATTAGCCCGCATTCTTATTGGGTGAGATCCAATATTGATGAACTTCTTGCAAGAGACCCAATTAGAGGCCAATTGAGATTGTTGGATAGAGATCCAATAATCCAAGAGGAATGGATAATTGAATGGAGATTCGATACCCACTAAGGGAGTATCTATTAGGATTTTAGTAGCTCTCTATAAATAGGAGACAGAGGCTACACAATAGTGATAGGCTTTAGCCACCCTCTCCTAATCTCCTCCCTCCCTCGTCTTCTTAACTGACAACCCCTCCCAGCTGCTAGAAGATAGTGAAAAAGATAGGTGATCTTCTTCCACGAGTGTTGTGAGAAGGTGCGGAAGAGTTGTAGGTTTTTGAGCTGCGATTAGAGGAGCATCGTTGTAACGATTTATCGCGTGAATACTGCTAGAGATGAGGACATTTGACCTCTTTCATCCTTTCCATTTGGATCTAAAATTTTAGAGACATATGATCTCCCTAAGTAATTAATCTCATAACTAGTTGAGGTTTTCGGTTTTTATGATTTTTCGTGCACCAATCTTTGCACGACGATACGATAAACATAGAAACCAGTTTTGTTATATTCTTCTGCTGCACATATGATGTTCTTTTGTGGTTTCCTAACTAGCATATCACATAAGTAGATTCTAACATTGATTAACTCAAACTTAATAAAAGATGCTTATATATTATGTTTTTTAAAATATAGAGGTTCATTTTGATAAAATCAAAACCATGAATAATTAAGTAATCCATAGCCAAAATCATATGAACTAAAATGGATCTTCTTAAAAAAAATTAAATTATATATATCACTAAAATTAATAATTTATTATGAGTAAATATATCATATAAATACTCTCTAACATATGTTAACTAATATTTGTCGAGATTGACTTATATGATAAGTTTTTAAAATTCTAAATATTATTTGAGACATAAATAAATAGTAAATACTAACATGTTACTCAGATGAGAGAGTCTCCAACATATATATCATCCGATTTATTCGATCCTTAACAACAAATCCAGTAAATTTGGATTAACTCAATCTGTCGAAGGTCCAAATCTATAGAACACGTGGAACGCTCATAGCTTCGTCCATCACACAACCTGCGAGCAGCCTTCATGGATTCTTACCTCTGCCACGTCCTATGCTGAGTGTCAGCTCAACGCCATTCTCATCATCCATCCATTTACGACGTCCTCCGCTGCTCCTCTCTTCTTCCCGGTGTTTTCCGGCCGCCGTCAACCGTTCCTCGGCGGCCACTGCTTCGCCAGGCTGCTCGAGATCGAAGAAGAGGTTGAGCTCCGTCGAGCTCACCTTTCTCTGATGCACGTTGGTGACGGTAGATGTACTGCTCCACAGTCTGGTGGTGGCTGCATCCTTCGTCGTGCTCAGAGTTGCATTGGCGAGACACCGAAGCTTCAGCCCTTCGCTCCTTAGCTCAGCCATCAGCATCCTCTGAACTCTGTACAGTTGATGCAGCTCATGCACCTGCCATTCCTTGCATCAGAATCGGATCAAGACGACGCATCAAAGCTGGAGTACTTTTGAGTTCGTGGATGTCTTCGAGCACAGTTCTACCTGATGTCTGAAGGCCTCTTCATGCTTCAGCATTGTGCTCCTCAGCGATTCTAACTCATGTCGTTGTAGGAAGCTATCCATGGTTGGACACTCGCTGCAGCTACCTGCGTGCAGTTCTACATGGCAAGAGACACTCATCAACATTATCTTCATAAAGGTTGTGGCCATGAGAAGGTTTCAGGGAAGGATGATACAAAGTAGGATAGAATAGTTGGTGCATGGAGACATGCTTCAATGATCTGAACAAGGCATGCTTCAATCATCACACAGTAACAATCCATTACATGCATCGACAAGTCAGATCTTATCTGATCTCTCATAAAAAACAAGCACCTTCCTTTGCCAACATCAACACCAATATATTAGGATCATTAGATTGGAAGAAGAAATGGTGTTGGGAGAATTTTGGCAGAATAATAATGAAGTTTAGACTTATTAGAATACTCAAGGGAGAAAAAAATGAAAAAATGAAAGCCACAGAAAAAAAAAAGGAGGTAAACAAATTACTTCAAACCCAACAACAGTCATGCTTAAGATCAACATACAGAATCAAAGAGAGGAAAAGAGAAAGAAAAAGTGTACTTTGAAGGGGTATTACTCAGATCTAACGATGAGACTACACACAGCTCAATGTCTTTGTTGATGGAAGCAGAGAGAATCATATCAAGTAACCTATGGCAGAGACACACTAGAAGTTGGGAAACATACCTAAAATTTCTTGACACCACAAGAATTATACAGAAGACAACTGAATAAGAAAAAGGTGCTCTATGTTGAATTAGACACCACATCTCAAATTATTTCTGTCACACAATGTATTGTTAGCCCTATAATGAGTTTAAATTGGTTCATTTTTGTGTTGGTGCAATAAGTGCTAAAACATTTTGGAGCCCAAAAATATGCTTTCAACATGATGTTATAAAAGTACTTACCCAAACCAAAAGAAAAGAGAAAGAGAGGATTTGATAAACCTGATGACAAAGTAATAGAAGTTGGCAGTGATTTCAGTTGAAGACATTGCTCACCTGCAACTTCAACTCCCCACTGCATATCAAGCATCTTCCTCTTGTTTCTTCCATCTGTCATCCCTTCCTGTTATCACATCTAACTCCAAGCTTCATTTCCAGCGATAATGTCGTTCAAAAGCCGCAACCAACAGTAGTCAATCGAACAATGAAGAGAAGTAGTTTAGAGGTTCTTCCCCTCACACCAGCCACCGAGAAACTGCTTAGGGTGACAACAAAAGAAATGTGCAGCTCTGATGGAGGATAAGCCAAGGAGACAAAGAAGGTGTGGAGAAGCTAATGGTGAGATCAGATTAATAACACTGTTTTCTCTACACAGGAGAAGAGCGGAAGGATACTCGAACGTTTAGGAGATACTGGCAAAATCTAATCTTTCCCATTTGCCTACTAATGATGTCCTTTTGGGACTTGAAAGGGATACTTACTACCTTACAACCAAGTCGATCTTCCATCCTTTGAACTTAGATTTAGTTCCTAATCTTTCTGGTGCCCAGCATCAGATGGCACAACTCCTAATCTTATGTGAAGGGCTCAACCTCAACTCCTAATCTTATAATACCATACATTGAGCTTGTATTCTTGTTAAAAAGATTACATTTTTTTACTCCTCCGTTCCTCAGATCGATTGGTTTTAGGACGGGGTTCTAAAGCATCTTAATTATCATTCAATGTACACTAGAATAGGTAGGCCAACGAAAAGCTTTAATGACAGGATACTACTTATTCTCCTTGTCATATGATGGTTCGAGAGATGCTTCTTGTAGAATTCTAATCCGGCATGGATAGGCATCATTAAGATCTTTCTCTTTCGTTGGAAAGCCGACAACAGAAAGCATTCATTTGTTGTCCAAGGCCAAGATCTCTTGGTTCCCGTTTGGTGAGGTGAAGCCAACTCTGCCTTCCCCGTTCTTCAGATCCACCTGTGCTGGTAGAAGATACTGTAATCTGAGCAGATGAGGTAGCAGAACAATCATTGTATGTCCCATAAGCCAGTCTGGATGACAAATCTCGTGTCGAACCAAACAGCTCCCCTTTGAAAACCTGTCTGCTCCATCGAGTAATCTTCTCGGGTCTGCCTGTGTTGTTGCAGGAGACTTTACTCCTCTACAACCAAAGACGAATATAAAGGAGGAAGAAGAGAACTTACATAACTCCATGTTCATATTCTCTTTCTTGCAAGAAGGTCTAGTGAGTGGTCTTACTGCTCTACCAAGTATAATGTTGGTGGAACCATATGCTGGCATCAATCCTTGTTCCATCTATCTTGTCTTGGTGGAGACTACTGGAATCTTGGACTCCCAAGGACCACCCAGGACAAACGAATCCCACCAATCGAGAGTTTGGAGAAATATCCACACAACTTCAAATGATTAAGTTAAGATCAAGAATGATGAGGCTGTCCTGATAAAAGATTCTTTGGTGGTCAAATTTTACCTTCACGACATGATAGAGATTGTTGTCAACATGATTCAAACTTTACCTTAACGTAATGTTTAGGATCAGAAGGGATTGATGAGACAGGATTTGGAAGCCATGGTTGGAGATTCTTATGACCCACTCCTAACACATGCAGAGACAAGAGGTAGAAGACGAGAAGGCATCATCTGAATCAGCATGTTAACTCTCCATGGGCCATGGTGGATTTAGCAGCATGCAGTTGTCCTCATTGCAGCATGGAATGCTTCTTGCGTGGCATGCAAAACATGCTCTCCTGACTGCATGTAGAGAGTGTCGAAAGTATTCTTGTAAGTTTGTGATGATTCTCCAATATCTGAACTGACTCAATGACATTCCCTGGATGACTGCATTCCCATGATCCACCGGCAATGTTCCATCTTCCAAATGAAATATTTTTGTACTTAACAGAACAAATTTGTTGAAGACTATTATAGTCTTCAAGACAAACCTTCTCTCTGCTTGGGAATTAGGTGTGGAGATGGAGAAGAAAAAAAAAGCTAATCGAGCTTACTCCTGCTGTAATGGAACTCATGCTACTGTGTGTTTGATCTTTGGATAATGATGTTACTGCCATGATGAAGCAATAAGCAAGAGAACTCATGGATAGTGCAGATTACAGTCTTGTGGCAAATTCTCCTCCACTGCTGAGGCATCCTAAGCCATAAGCTGTTTGTGGAATAATATTAGTTTACCAAATCTTGATGTTTTTTTATCAGCTTCATTGTCTAGTTATGATATTATAAAAGATGCAGCCGATTCACACATGCTGTCATTGTAATCTGAAACCAAGCTGAACATGACACAGTCACTTGCTTAAAGCTCCTGCACAACACCAGCCATTATCAGCCATAAAATTCAAGAATGTTGCAGTGAGGTGGTAGCAATTTATGATCAAATGGCTTGACCAAACAAGGAAAAAATATATTCACCAGATCTTGACTAGGAAGAAAACTCTGGACAGCTCATGGAACTTCCGCAACCTGATCATTCATTGGACAAGGTTTTATATTATTATAAAGTTTGCGATCAACCATTCATCAACATTACATACCAATCCCAGAGGCAGGGAAAAGAAAGGAAAAACAAATAGCTTTAAACATCTTGAGGAAGGTAAAAGCCAGACTCTGATTTGCTACATACAACAATCCGACATATGGCTTGCTGCAGCTCGGAGATACTGCCCACATTATGTGAGGCCATATGTTTCAAACACATGATCACACTCGCGTAAATGCATTCAAACATTAGTTGATACATTACATCAAATTAAGTCTTAATTGGATACATTCAGGACTAAAATTCTTCTACAACACAATTTTGTAGGTTAGCTACCATGAGTAAACAAACAAGGGAGTTACAGAGACAATTCAACCTTCTTCCACAAACAAAGATTTCAGCAACCTGGCAGCTTTTCAATGTGCAAAATCCATTGATTTCTCGGTCAAACACTAGTCACTGACAACTATGACTAAAACAAGATGAAGCAGTGAGCATCACTGTTGCACTGTTCCAGTGTTTTCCTGGCCAGCCAAGAAACGTACCACAACACAAGTGATATTGTCAGTGCTCCCTCTTTGATACGCTTCCTGCAAAAGTCTCTTTGCCGCTTGTTCTGGGTCCTCTATGGGCTGTATCATGGCTACGGCCTCCTATGATGTTCCCCGGAAAGACAGATTTAGTTGATGTAACTAGTATGTTTGGGATCTCTATCATGGTCATCAAAAACTAAAAATACCTCATTTGTAACAACATCCCACAATCCATCACTTGCAAGGATAAGAAACTCTAGGGAATTATCAATTACCTCCTCCTGTAATCACATTAAGATTTAACCAAAAGGCTTGAGAACAATACCAAAAAGCTTTTTGACTTATAATAACAATACAATGATCATAGAATGACATTCTATGATATTATAATAAAATATAAATAAGCATCCAAACCTGGATTTCTGGATCTGCAACGACAAACTGCTTCAAGAGCCTGTCACCAAATGCACGTGATACAGCAAGAACACCACCGACACGCCATGTTCCTGCAATCATAGATGTGTTAGGATTCAAGTGATAGAGAAGGAACAACAACTTTTGGAAGAAAATTAGTACCAGCCCACATCACAAAGCCTCCAGCATCTTCAATCCGTTGTCTCTCGTCTGTTTGATCGGGCTTGTGATCCCTTGAGACAGCAAATGCTACAAAAGCATATATATGAGTCTATGAAATCAAAACAAGCTAGGTGACTAATCTTTAGAAGATGATTGGTAAGATAACTGACTAACTGACTAGTTATAATCTGCTTAAAATCACAATTGGATAGTTCACCCTATGTATTCCATGGCCTTCAAATATTTGTGATCCTACATATTGAGGTGGGAATCTCAATCAAAGATGGATCACCTTGACTGAATGGACCCATTTAACAAGACCGGTTGGCAGTTGACTCAGGTTCAGGTAGCAATACATAACCTGTTGGTGCATTGTTTCAGAAAATCTTAGAACAGCTGGCTGGTCAGATTAGATTCAGGTCAAGCCTGTGTTTCCATAATAATAAACTTGAAAGATCCTTTCTTTTTCCCATTCTGTTTCATCTTGCTTTGTATGCATGTTTTCTGGAGTAATACACTCATATTATTGTCATCCGTCCCTCTTTTAATCGCTATGTAATCAACTGTAGAGTACAACCAAACAAAAGAATGCCTCATGAAAGTATTGGCATGTTTCTAGGTCTAAGTCAAACCCCAAAATTTGGTGGAAATTTCTTTGCGAAAGTAAGCTTATGTGATAACAAATTATGCACCAAAGCCCTAAAGGCAACCATGGAGCAGGTTGTTAAAAATGTCCCAGGCTAGGAAACAATCTAGCCTAAACAAATAAAGAACAATGAGAAGAGCTAGTTGTACCCAGCACAATGACTAATTGAAAAACATCATATATACTAGAAGAATCTAGTGTCATTGGAAAACAAAGTTGAATGCAGATGATAAAACTGTTATGGTCACAACATAGATATATTAGGTCCAATACTACAAGTCATCTCTTATGGAAGTACTAAATCATGCACAAAAAGTATATGCAGAACAAGCCAATTAGGTCTATATTCTTTGGCTACATATCTCCACAGCAACAAATTAACATAAAGATGCATCATAATTGTTCATATTTTAGGGCCTTACCCTTCCCTCCCCTGCATATAACAGCCCTAGAGTCTCCAACATTTGCAACCAACAAACGATCACCAACAAGGATGGCGGTGGAAGCAGTTGAGCCAGCATCTCGATTTTGACTAATCTCAGATTTCAGTAACTCTGAGTCAGTATGATTGTATGCATCAGCTGCAAGGTTACAGTACACACAAAAATGATTAGATATATACATATGTTGACAGGAATAAAAATTCAAATGAGGAAATAGTAAACGAGAAACACCTATAGCTGACTTGGTATCGCTAATGAACTTGGGGTGTTTAATCAAATTGCTGAAGAGGTGCTCTTTGACATACTCTGCTGCTCGAGCACCACCATGACCTGAATGAACACTGTGAGACTTTCCAATTTAAGAGACTAGAAGGTAGAAATGTAGAACAGAATCCATTTTATTTGTATAGGAATTTAAAATCGATAAGATGTATCAGCTATGAGTACATATTCAAAACATACTACATCTAATCTCTTTTTACATAAAAGACAATTAAATACCATCAAAAACTCCAAACAAGCCAACAATTTCTCCATCAACACCATCAATTCTTGTCTCATAAAAGTCCTCCATTGAAGACCTTTTCCCGGGAGAGCTTGCATACCCATAGCTGAACTTCCCATTCTGACTGCAATGAAGATAAAATGAACTAGATATGTCATTTGAAAAGTGAAATGACCAGCTCAACTTACTGCCTGACATGAATACATAATCAACAGCACAAGCGAAACAAGAATATGTCTTATATTACCCAATTTTCTTCAATTCGTTATACCTGAATGCATGAAGTGAGACATGAAACCGGATTCATCTTCTAATAACTTCTTAACAGTTTTTAATCAAACATCCTATTTACAATTGAACCAATCATCGAGAAATTGCTAACGAATAATCTCACTAATTTTTTTGCAATTCATAAAATAATAATTCAGCACAAAAATCTGCCCATGTCTAAGATTCTCCAACGAGAAGTTGCTTAGATACTGCAAAACAACTCACTGCTGGCATCTGCATAGGTTCAGTTAGCTTAAAGGAACTGAGAACCAACAGATAATTCATGTAAACATAACAAGATAACGAAAAGGAAGAATCTTTTCTTGCGTGGGAAGAAAGAAAGAGGACCTGAGCCCTCCACCGCTGACTGGAGCGCCGTCCGCCTGAATCCCACCCACAGAGTTCAAGTGACCCATCTTTCTCCGGTTCCCTTTGGAGCCAAATCAGAAGAAGAGCAGGAAGGGTTCCGACTAAAGAAGGGAACAAAACAGAGGCCAATTCAATCAGCCCGTCGAGGAATCAAAGCACGACAAGAATCTGCACGTCCCTCATGATCCAAGCTCTACCACCTGTAGATCGCAAGAAGCGTCTCCAAACCCTTCCAAACAGGAACGATCATCGACCGCCGGCGACAGAAAAGGAAGAAAGGTAGGGGAAGAACGACGACGGCAAGAGAGAGGGAGGGGGAGAAGGGGGGAAGAGGAGATAGAGAAGGGGAGAGATGAAGGCGGAGAAGAAGCCAACGCCAGGCTTTGTGGTTTGGTTTGTGGCTGCCAGAATAAGAGCAGACGATGACGACGACGGCGAAGAGAGAGAAATTAAATAAAATTAGATAATCAAGCCCTTTTTCATGGACGATCCTTTCCAAAGATACTTTGAAATATGATCTTAATCTCCCATCATATACGTTCATCTGAATGCAAACCGTCAGATGCTGCAGGGTTGGACGGGATCCGAACGAACCCCATGGCGCGAGTGGTGCACAAGAGAAAGGTTTTGACTTGGCCAAATACGGTAAAAAGAATAGAGAGAGAAGGGGGGAAACAAAGCCAAATTTTGCCTGTGTACGTACAGCTGGTATTTGTGTACAGAGGTAGCTTGTAGACGGAGAAAGTTATTATTCCTCGACAGCGTCGTTGTACATACAACTCATGTTGTACTTAATTTGGCTTAGCAACTAAATCACGGTTGTAATTTTTATTTTATAATTTCCCTCAAAAAAAAAATCTAGGATATTAATTTTAATGACCCTGAATGTGTTGTAATTAATCAATTCCCCCTTAGACATAGCCTTACTTATTTCTTTTAGTTATCGATGATGTAATCTTTGATGATAACATGTTTTAGAAAGTTCAAAGAAGGGACAATTTTTTTTTGTGGTAGTAGATAGGAGCACTTGTTAATACAGAATAATTGCCTAAAAAATTGGGTTAATTGCAGGAATGGCCGTCGATTATTGTGTGCTAATGGTTATAAATCAGATTTTACATAATGGATTGTTTTATCTCGTTTCTACATTAGTTTCCTATTTGCAAGAGCAAGATTGGATATGCTAATAAGATTAATACTGTTGTGTAGCATATGCGATCAACATTAATTAAATATGTGCAATGATATAAAATGTTACATACACCCAAATTTCAAAAGGGGAAGAAGAAGCATGATGAGCATATATATGCTCAAAAGGAAAAAAAAAAATGAAAAGAAGAAGAAGAAGAGGGGGCCCACAAATGCGATTGCAAGACCATTGACCAAGTCAATTGAACCAACACAGGGAACATTTGACCACAGTGAGTGAGGGGTCCGCCACGAGGTTTACAGGTGTAAGGCTGCCTGCCATTAGTACCCACTTGGAGGGTGGCGATTCCTAACAAGTCACTTTTTAGTGGAACAGACGTGTGTTCGCACTAAATTTAACAAAAAGGCCGTGTGTGTGAGATTGGGGCGGCACCTTAGGGTTGACCTGCCCCTCCTCCCTTGCTTCTTCTTCTTCTTCAGCTCATCTACCGTGGAGTTGTTCTCCAGCTTAAATTTTTCTGGAACCCCCATCAACCAAAGCACATGCTAGGGTGTCGCTGTGTTTTATTTATGATCGATCCTAAGTAAGTCCAACTTGCATTTGGTTGTTGAATCCAAATATTCAAACCCACCTGGAATATAACTCAGATTATTGTTTCCCAGGTTAGAACTTTCAAGTGGGTCGTAGATGTCCCGACCCCATCTCAAATGGATCGGATTGGTGTTAGTATAGAAAAACCACTTGTGGTCATGCCGAGCATCTCTTGTATCGAAGGATCTGGGTCGGCCAGGCTGGGCTTAAAGGTTATTTACTTATTACATCGCTTCGGCATAGAGGGTGTGTGCGAGACGTATTCTGTGCCCGCCCAAGTAGAACGTTGGCCCACCAGTGTCAAGTAGGATGATATTTGAGAAGCTCGACCTGTGTCATCCAAACAAAGCATCATATCATGTCGCGCTAATAACTTACGGTTAGATCCGATAAAAAAAAAAGTTTTTGTGGTCATCTTGCAACCATGACAAAAAGGCATACGCCACTTATGTTGATAGGAGGAGACGACATTTTTATCTTCTTGATATTTTTGGATCAAGCAAGTGCTGGAGAAATTACCTTTTAGGTAAGCATGACTGCGGACCTTCGCGAAACGTCCATGGATGATGGATGGCACTGCCGCTTGGGCATCCTGATTTAACTTGCGATATCAGTTTTTAATACTTATAAAAATAAAATATTTAATTTCTATACTTATAAAAATAAAATATTTAATTTTATTTATCCTAACGATATCAGTTTTTACTGACAAAAATATGAAAATAATGAGCAACAAGATAGTTTTTATCGTTTGGTGATGAATGAGCAATGGCATATCTATCGCTAGTGTCGATGCCGATGTAATTTCCTAGTCGTCTCCGACGATGATAAGGTTCGCTCTCATTATGATGCCACCCACCTCCATTAGGAGTGGACCGTTGACCTCATCGTCATCCACCTTGTGCTGTCCTGCATCTTCGTCGACGTTAATGTAGTTGTCGAGCAACAACTGCATCGGTGTCAACGTAGATGCTGGTGGCTACATCGTTGCTGACCCGTTGAGCATATCCTAGCCTCGACCTAAAGCTGGGGTTACCGAAGCTCCTCGCTTCCTTCGTTGTCGCTCGCATTTGCATCGATGTTGATGTAGATGCCAATAAGAGCTTCAACGACCCTAGTCTCGATTTGAGGCTAGGATTCACCCCTCGTTATCGAGCAACACCTACATCAATGTCGACGCATATGCGAGCGACCACAAGGGGAGGGACAGAAGCTTCGACAACCCCAACTTTAGGTCGAGGCTAGGATCCGCCCCACATCGTCAGATAGTCGTCTCGGCACAAGTCATAAGTTCAAGTCGGAAATGAATTATCTTCATCAGATAGATATCTGCAGGCATTTAAACAAGCCAGCAATTTGATTCATACCTGTTCGATAACTTTGGCGGCCCACTTTTAAACAACGCCTGAGATAACGCATGCATACAATCACATGATATGGCACAATAAAGACAACATTTGACAACTTCCCTTCTGCCTATGGAAAAATAACATTTCAAATGGACGTGTGACTCCACTGCCAAGAAGAAGTGGTGGAGTGCTCTCTGAGGAAATAAGTCGCCCGCCAGTGAACAGAGGTCTGCCTGCCAAGTCAAATATCATTCCAAAAGATGAGCAGTCACTACGTCATCTGGAGCATCAAGATCTTGATAACTGCAAACAGAAGATTTAATCAGCTCTAATATACATCTTCACATGGAAGATAGCACGAAGACATGATCCTGAAAGCAAGATCCAAGTCCAAATATTCAGAAGAAACAAAAGTGCAAAGAAAAGAGAATCCTTTCCCATCAACTGTTAGGCGAAGGGAAAGCTTCAGTTGAAAAGCATTTCTATAAAATCTTGGGATGGATATATGATCACGTAGATGCAAGCAATATATATAACACGAACCAACACAAGGGACGCACAACCTTCTTCTTCGACGGGGATCCTGCCGAAATGCCGCAGGTATAGGAAGAATTGGAGCTGGACCACTCACTTGAGGACCAAGCATGATTGTAATTTATATTGGTTATATAAAGTGTTTGCTAAAGCTATTGCTTGTGGATCCTGTGGGAAGTACTTCCTCTAACCCGTTTTCTCATTTGTAGGTCCTAAGGGACCCTAGGAGGTTTCGGGGAGGCTGACCTTTGCGGACGGACTCGTAAGGGTGCTGGACGACTTAGGCAAAACTAGCTAAGTCTGTGACATTTTGGTATCAGAGCGGGACAAGCACACGTAGAAACACTTGCCATGCAAACGTAGGAGACCTAGCTGGACTACGTGGAGGGCAGCGAGGAGTCGTTACATGATCTCGAATGAAGTAATATGTTGGTGGATGCATTGCAAGATCAAGTGGGAGAGCGACAATGACAACATCATACGAAGGCACACTTAAAGTCGATATAAAAATCAAACTCAACGGAGGGCTGACTCATGGAATGGTGGGCATGAAGGCCACCATCAACTCAATATAAATCGAGAGACGGAGCAACTTGAGTGGAACTTGATGAAGTATCCAAGCCGCATGAAGGAGTCAACGTAGAAGATGAAAACATGGAGCGGAAGCACAAAACTTTCCTTGGACAAAGGTCAATGATATGAACTATTGCAGAGGCAAAAGTGAGATTATGTTGTTCTATGAGTTCTTCATTTTAATGGGGCAGACTCATTTTGCATGGTGTCAAAGACAAAGCAAGCTTCAAGGCACATGCACCTTATCTTATAGAAGCATTTGACGGAGGAACTAAGGTGATTCAACTTGTAGAGGCGAAGTTGGAATCAAAAGGCACATGGGGCAAGAGGACGAAGAGACGGATACTCTTGAAGAATATGCCACAGTGTTGCTATTCGAGTTGTCATGAAGAAAGTGGTGTGCAACGGAGATTGTGCTGGTGGGGGGTAGAGGCCCCGAATCTAGACAATGGTGCACCAATTTTGGCGAAGTCTAGGAACTTCGAGAGCTACTAAGCGATGGACTATCCTAGAGCGATACTTCGTCTAAGTGTGCCCCGAGAGTGAGGGGGTGAAGGTGAATTGTCAAAAGAGCGAACATAATCGGAGGTGACAGAAGCCCTATGATATACTGGTAGAAGCCACACGTGGAGAGATCATAGTCCGAGTTCATCACATAAGAATCTGAATGCAATGGATATGTCACCAGAAGGTGATATGGTACAGCGGATCATGGTGGAATAGTTCACGGTAATACAATACATACAAAGATGTCCCGTGAAGGACACAATCATGCGAAAGTATGATCAGGAGCTATTGGGAGCTCCACTTCGATAAACAACACATTGGCAAGGACTATCGATTCAAGGAGTGAATGTCATGGTACCGTAGAGGCGGGTCTTCCATGTGTGTGCATCGAATCTTGCATCGGATGAAAGTCTTGATCATCAGCATATAGGGGTTTTGTACCACCGAGGGAAAGTCAGATTGCAAGTACCGGTGAGTCCCATGGAGGGGACTTGATCATACAGAGGTATGATCGGAGCGACTAGAGAGTTTGACTACTTCAGTGCTTATATTCACTTAAGGGAGCCCGGCAAGTCAGAGGATAAGGCCGAGTAAGCGAACGTTGCTACCAAGGAAGCTAAAGAGAACAAAATTGGTGTGAGCCCTGCAACAAGATGGCGGAGGCCATGCATGGGAGTTGCAGTATGTCTTTCCAACGACCAAGGGAAGCTGCTTAGAGAATATAGAGGCGTTAAAGCAGGTGGTCGAAAAGGGCGATGAAGCGACGACGAGTCCAGAGGGGCTTAGCTACCCAAAAGCAAAGCATCGGTTAGAAAAAAGGTGGACTCGGAGAAGTGTCACAGTGCCGCAGAGGCGAATCTATCGATTGTGAAGAAAGGGACGCAGATGCAAGGCAACAGATAGTAGGGCCATGGGCTTGGCAACACCATGGGACTGTAGAGGCGGGACTTCCGTGGAGTCATTAATCCCTTGCTCTCATGGAGGGAGAGCGTTAGTCGAAAAAGGGGCCGAGGAGGTGGAGAATGCAGAGGTAAACTCTAAGTACCAAGACAGAGCGAAAGGATAAAGGCCATGAAACTTCATAAGGCCGGTGTCAACGAGCTTCTCATCAAGATAATCGAAAGTGAGGGACTTTGGGTTGATGCAAGAGTGCTCGACCAAGAAATGAAGTAGGCAGTACATGGTGCTGTACCTTTTCTACTCAGAGTATGTGACAAAGATGATGAAGAAGATGATACAATCCCAAAGGCGACCAGAACTATTAAAGGCTTACTCCAAGTTGGGGGACTCTAAGTTGGGGTAAACTTTTGCTCTTTTAGATAAAACTTCTTACATTCCGGAAGTTTGATGACAGTGGGAAGGTGAATTATAGTAGGTAACTCAACGTAAGGAGTGAAAACACTTCAAGTGCTTCGAAACTATGAGCAAAGAGCAGGCGAAATGCTAGTAACAAGCTCGATGCATGAAGTATAACCTCGAGGAGGTGGGCGAAATCAAGTAACTCTTATCGTCTCAACTCAAGAGAGTGGGTGAAACCGAGTACCCCAGTTCTTGTACCTCGAGGAGGCGGGCGAAATCAAGTAACCTTTGTCTTCTTAACTCAAAGAGAATGGGCGAAACTTAGTACCCCCGATTCTCTTATTTATTCAACAGAGGAGCTCTGCATAAATTCCAAGACTCTTCAAAGAAATCTAATAGAAGATGAGTTGTCAAATCCTCACCAATGATGATCAATACTATTAAGAGTAGATTGTTGGCTTCATTTCCCAACAGAATATCAATCGAAAGTGAAAATGATGTGAATCTACTTGGAAGTGACAACTAAGTTGAAGAAGAATTGATGGGCAAATTTTGTGAATGAAGGGTCTCAAAAACTTCAAAGTCTACAAGGTCATGCTCGTTAAAGCTCTAACAAGCATCCACCTAGTTTAAGCAACATGAGATCATTGTGATACTAGCGCATAATAAAAAAAGTCTTTTCCTTCATCAGAAGGATCCGCAGGAATCGATAAGGATCAGCACAGCTTAGCCAACCCCACAACAAAGTCAGTCATTAGCGAGTTGAAGTGCATGACGGATCAGAGTTCGACTACTCAACAACAACGACAAAGAGCAAATAAGAGCTAAGAGGCATGTTGCAGCCAGAGCAGAAGATTGAATACTCAGCAAAATGTGAGGAAATACAGCGTTTGCAGCGGCTTCAACGAGGATATCGAAGGAATAAGTGGGGGAGAATGTCACAAAAAAAATATAAACAAGATGTTCAACGTAATGCTCATGTTTGTCCGTGTCCTTCTATTTTTGTACATTCTTTGTACAGCAAGTAGCAGGCTTGCAATAGGCTTGACAACCCTAGTTTGATTAGCTTTTGTGATCGATTTTGACTTGTAAATGGGAGTTGTGTCATGTAGGCACTTGTGGGGATTTCGGTCTGTAATGGACCATTATCTTTTGTGTGTAACCTTTTAGAGTTTGTAAAGTCCGTGATTGTAATTTGTATTGGCTATATAAAGTGTTTGGTAAAGCTGTTGCTTATGGATCCCATGGGAAGTGCTTCATCTAACCCATTTTTGTAGGTCCTAAAGAACCCTAGGAGGTTTCGAGGAGGTTGATCTTTATGGACGAACTCGTAAGGGTGTCGCACGACTTAGGCAAAACCAGCTAAATCTGTGATAGGTGGGGTAGGGATAAAAGGTTCCAGTGGCTACGTGTGATACAAAATGCTTTCACATAAGATCAAATAGAAATAAAAGTTTGATGGAGGAATATCCAAAGGAAATGTTGACTCACCCAGCACCAGGAACATGCAATAACAATGGAGGAGGAATTTCCAAAGGAAATGCCCTATGCAAGCCTTGTCCATCATAATGTCACGGGCTTAGTTGATTTTCCCTAAGCTGTGCGGCGCCCATGCGTGTCCGTCCGTAAAGGTCAACCCTCCCCGAGATCTCCTAGAATCCCTTAGACTTATAAACGAGAAAATGGGCCAGAAGAAGCAATTCCCACGGGATTCACAAGCAACTGCTCAAGCAAACACTTTATAAGGTAAGATACAAATTACACCCATAGACATTACAACTCAGAAATGTTGCACATAAAGGATAATGATCCATTACAGACCGAAGTCCCTACAAGTGCTTACAAAACACACTCATATTTACAAGCCAAAATTGGCCACAAAGTAAACCAAACTCGGGCTGCTAAGCCTACTTCAAGTCTGCTACTTGCTGAACAAGGTATGTACACAAACCGAAGGACACGGATAAACACGAGCATTTCCTCAAACATCTTGTTTACATTGTTGTCCGTGACATTCTCCCCCACTTATTCCTTCGACGTCATCGTCGAAGCCACTGTAGACGCTGCATCTCCTTGCATTCTACTGAATCTTCAATCTTCTGCTTTGGCTGCAACACGCCCCTTTGGCTCTCAACTGCTCCGCTGTTGTTGTTGAGTAGTCGAACTTTGATCCGCCATGCTGCTTCAACTCACCAATGACTGAATCTGGTGTGGGGTTGGCTGAGTTGTGCTGATCCTTGTTGGTTCTTGTGGATCCTTCTGATGAAGGAAAAGACCTGCCTTATTATGTGCCAGTATCGCAGTATACTCATGTTGCTTGAACTGAGTGGATGCTTGTTGAAACTTTGACGAGCATCACCTCGCAGACTTTAAGATTTTTGAGGTATTTCCTCCATAATGTTTGCTCATTGATCCTTTCTCCATGTTTAGTTGTCACTTCCAAGTAGGTTCGCATCACTCTCGCTGTCGATTGGCATTCAATTGAAAAATGAAACGAACAATCTACTCTCAGTAGTACTGATCACCAATGGTGAGGATTTGACAACTATTGTCTTTCATAAGCTTTCTTTGAAGGGTCAGTGAACCTATGTAGAGCTCCTCTACTGGATAAGTAAGAGAACTGGGATACTCAACTTCACCCATTCTCTTAGTAGTTGAGAAGGCAATGTTACTTAGCTTCACTCATCTCCTCGAGTTAAGAGAATTGAGGTACTCAATTTCGCTCATTCTCTTGAGTTGAGAAGGCAAAGGTTACTCGATTTCGCCTGCCTCCTCGAGTTTATACTTCATGCATTGAGCTGGTTACTAACATTCGCTCATTTTTTGCTCACACTTCTGAAGCACTAAAAGTGTTTACACTCATTGCGTTGAGTTAGCTACTGTAATTCGCCTTCTCACTGCCATTGAACTTTTGGAATACAAGAAGTTTCGCTCGAAAAGAGCAAAAATTTTACCCCCACTTGGAGTCCCCCAACTTGGAGTAAGTCTTTGATAGATCTGGTCACCTCTGGGATTGTGTCGTCTTCTTTATCACATTTGTCGCCTACTCCTCTGAGTAAAAAAAGTACAGTACCGCGTACTGCCTACTTTGTTCCTTGGTCGAGCACTCTTGCATCAACTCAAAGTCCCTCAATTTTGGCTATCTTGATGAGAAGCTCATCGACACCGGTCTTATGAAGTTCCTTGGCCTCTGCCCTTCTACCCTATCTTGGTACTTGGAGTTTGCCTTTGCATTCTCCACCTCCTTAGCTCCTTTTACGACCAATGCTCTCCTTCCATGAGAGCAAGGGATCGATGACTCTACGGAAGTCCCGCCTCTACGGTACCATGGTGCTGCCAAGCCCATAGCCCTACTATCCGTTGTCTTGCATCTGCATCCCTTCCTTCGCGATTGGTAGATCCGCTTTTGCGGCACTGTGGTGCTTCACCGAGTCCACCTCCTTTCTAACCGACACTTTGCTTTTGGGTAGCTAAGCCCCACTGGACTCATCATCGCTTCCTCGCCCCTTTCGACCCCCTGCTTCAACACCACTGTGTCTTTCTAGCAGTTCTCCTTGGTCAATGGAAAGACAGACTGCAACTCTCATGCATGACCTCCACTATCTTATTGTAGGGCTCGCGCCGATTTTATTCTCCTTAGCTTCTTTGGTAGCAATGTTCGCTTACTCAGCTTTGTCCTCTGACTTGCCGGGCTCCCTTAAGTGAATGTAAGCACTGAAGCAGTCCACCTCTCCAGCCGCTCTGATCATACCTTTGTATAATCAAGTCCCCTCCATGGGACTCACTGGTACTTGCAATCTGACTTCTCCCTCGGTGGTACACAGCCCCCATATACTGATGATCAATGCTTTCATTTGATGCAAGCTTCGATGCGCACACACGGAAGACCCGCCTCTGCGGTACCATGACATTCACCCCTTGAATCCACAACCCTTCTTGTCGTTGCATTGTTTACCAAAGTGGAGCTCCCAACAGCTCCTGATCATTCACATAATTATGTCTCCCTCCATGGGACTCACTGGTACTTGCACTTGGACTTCTTCCCTGGTGGTATACAGCCCCCATATGCTGATGACTAAGACTTTCATCCAATGTAAGCTTCGATGCACACACGAAGACCCGCCTTTGCGATACCACAACATTCACTCCTTGAATCCATAACCCTTCTTCTTGTTATGTCGTACACCAAAGTGGAGCTCCTAGTAACTTCTGATCATACCTCCGCATGATCTTGTCCCTCACGGGACAATATCGCTTTTGTTACATTGCCACGAACTATTCTACCACGATCTGCTGCACCATGTCGCCTCTTGGTGACATCTCCATTGCATATAGATTCTCGTATGATGAACTCAGACTATGACTTCTCCACGTGTGGCCTCTGCCAACACATCGTAGGGCCTCCACCATCTTCGATTTTTAGTTCGCTCCCTTGGTAATTCACCTTCGTCCCCCCACTCTTGGGTCACACCCGGACGAAGCATAGCTCTAGGATAGTCCGTCGCCTAGTAGCTCCTGAAGTCCCCTGACTTCACTAGAATTGGTGCACCATTGTTTGGATCCTGGGCCTCTATCCCTTACCAGCACAATCTCCACTATGCACCACTTGTTCCTGACAACTCAAATAGCAACACTGTGGCATATTCTTCAAAAGTACCCGCTTCTGCGTTCTCTTGTCCCGTGCTAAGGTATCATAATCCCAACTTGGCCTTCGCAAGTTAAATCACCTTAGTTATTCTATCAAATGCATTTCTGAGGTAACTTGCATGTGCCTCAAAGCTCCCTTTGTCTTTGGCACCATGCAAGATAAGTTCGCCCCATCAGAAGAAAGAGCACATGGAACGACATGATCTCACTCTTGCCTTTATAAGAATTCATGCCTTTGACATCTGTCCAAGAAAAGCTCTGTGCCTCCGCTCCATGTTCCATCTTCTATGTCGACTCTCTTCATGTGGCTTGGATACTTTACCAAGCTCCACCCAAGTCACTCCGCTCATCGATTTGCATTGAGTTGATAGTGGCCCTCACGTCCACCATTCCACGGGTCAGCCCTCCGTTGAGTTCGATTTTCTGCATCGACTCTAAGTGTGCCTTCATATGATGTTGCCTTGGATTACTCCCTCACTTGATCTCGAAATACATTCACCAATGCATTACCTCATTCGAGATCATGCGATGATTCCACGTCACTCGCTTGGTCCGTTGAGCTTTATGGAGATATTACCTTGAGAAATTTTTCCTCAATATGTGCGGTCTGTTGCACATGATTCTCCCTCTAGAGAACTAGGACTTATCCCTCCTTGATATCTGTCATGTTGGAGTAACTTTTCTCTTTACATACTTCCCACTAGAAGTTTCAGAGACCACCATCCCCTTTGGACTACTCCATCTTGCTGAACAACTTATGCTTTGTTCTACCCCCGCAAATGCACTTAGATTACGACCCTTCGCCAATACAGTCTCCACTGCACCCTTCAAGGTCTAGCAATATATTGAACTTAGTGCACATTTCAGCTGCCTACAGACGTATCCTTTCTATGTCAAAAAGAAAGTTCTGATGCTCCATGGCGCCGAGTTCCGATCGCGCCTTGGGATGGCCACAAACACTTCGTCATCCGTGTACAAGCCCTTGCATGAGTACTGAATCCTTCGAGTTAGCAATTCCTCTTACCTCTGTGAGCTTTGCACAACTCTTTCGGTCATTACGCAACACCTCCCACTTTGCACCGTCTCATCTTTCACCAAGCGCCCCGCTTTGCCTTTAGCACCGTCAAGTTTGGTTGTCAACGTCGAGCTATAGCTCGAACTCAACCATCCCAATCTTTGTGTGCTACATATTCTTCTTCGCTTGCTTGTCCTCGTGGTGCCTCTCGCGTAAAGGGGTTGACCATTCCTCTGAATGTCAAACCTGAATGCCCGCTCCTTTGAGCGACTTCTTTCCCTATATCTCAATGTTCGTTTTCCCCTAAACGATTACGTGTGCTGGCTATCCTTCATACAACCCAACTAAGTCCCCCACGTTTGTATAACGAGTGTTTCTACGTATACTTGTCCCGCTCTGATACTACATTGTCACGAGCTTAGCTGATTTTGCCTAAGTCGTACGACACATATACATATCCGTCCGCAAAGGTCAGCCCTCCCCGAGATATCTTAGAATCCCTTAGACTTACAAAAGAGAAAACGGACCAGAAGAAGCAATTCCCACGAGATTCACAAGCAACTGCTCAAACAAACACTTTATAAAGCCAGATACAAATTACACCCATAGACATTACAACTCAGAAAGGTTGCACACAAAGGATAATGATCCATTACAGATCGAAGTCCCCACAAATGCTTACAAAATACACTTGTATTTATAAGCCAAAATTTACCACAAAGCAAATCAAACTCGAGCTGCTAAGCCTACTGCAAGCCCGCTACTTACTGTACAAGGTATGTATACAAACTGAATGATACAAATAAACATGAACATTTCATCAAACATCTTGTTTACATTGTTATCCATGACAATAAAGAAGTTGTCTTGATTCTCATGTGTCAATCATCTCTCTGATTCCTGGCAAGATCTCTACAGTTGCCACGTTCATCTCTAAGGCGGTTATCCAACAATGGCCTCCGACTTTGCATTTTCACCTTCTGCAGATAAGGGCAGTGTCAAATTTACACAAAATTACAAGAATACAAATCACAATTATAAAAAATCCACATGCAAGTGACTTTCAACATATAGCATGCAATCCTTCCCCTGGTGTAAATAAGTAGCAAAAATAGCTTTATAAGAACACATACGGCAAGCAATGAATAAAAGAATAAACGCACAAATTATAAATGGATAAACTATTAAAATTAAAATTTTGAAGTCCAAAAAATAAGGAAAACAGAGATTTATAATTTTTTGAACTTGAGCTTGGCTTTTTTATTTTTCACATTCCAGTTTTCTTCGTTAGTGATATTTCATTTCAATAGAGTTAGTTATCTTTTTGAATGAAGCCGGCTCCCTTTGCAATCTTTTGAATGAAATCCTGATTTTTTTTTACCTTTAAAGAAACAAAATAGCAGTAGATGTGGTCCAAGTTTAGAAGATCAACAAAAACATATCCATGAAAGAAACATCCTTTTGAGTGAAGCATGTTCCCCTTTGCAATCCTTTGAATGAAATCATAATTTTTTGACCCAAAAACAAAAAACAAAATAGTAGTAGATGTGTTCCAAGTCTATAAGATCAACAAAAACATATGCATGAATGAAACATGTTAGCATGATCATGCACAAAAGGAGTATGCTTAACCAAAAAACCAAAAAAAGACCCACCAATGCAGACTGCTGCATGACATGAGTCCCGCCAGGTGCAATGTGATCACTGCATTGGAGACAGATGCAAAGTGATTTAACATCCACCATTATAGCCCCAAATTTTCAGGTATGATATAAGCTAATTGCTTACTTCATATAAGTTTGAAAATACAGATCCTCTCGAACTTTCGAGGTGAGCTCGATAACAAGGTCTGGGTGTTTCAGTCTAAGATGCTTATGAACATATTCGGGAGCATGGAAAAGCTTCGTGCAGCCCTTAGCTCCACATCCATACTTCCAGCCATATTTTTCATCTCGTATTTTCCTTACAAAAGGATCTAGGGCCTCGGTAGCTGCTGCATCAATCTTATCTTTGGCTGTCAATGTTTCCAAGGGATCATGACCTTGCAATCTTGCCAGCCAAAATGAATCAAGTTTCTTCTCCGAGCATTAGTTCCATCATGAGTCTTATTGTTAGCTATAACATGTCGTAGACCCTTTGCTTCAGATGTCTCAGACATGCCATAGTAATCCAATCCATGGATGCGCCACAGATAAGTGATCAAAGTATCTAACAATTCGACACCTTCAAGGCCCTTGACAGTAGTCAAGCCACGTATAATGAAAATTGGCCCCATGGATCCCCCACGAGATTTCTCTGCATCCAACTTATCATGACCCCTACTAGAGAGGACATTATCCTATATACCCTTCTCCATGTCAAGTTTACAGACCAAGGCCTGTGCCTTCTCCGAGGCTCACTGACTGGGTGTGCCTTAGGCGCAGCAGAGAGCAGATCATTTTCTTTTGTTGGCCCCTTATTGTGCCTTCTTCTTTTGCCATTAGTGTCTGCCTCATCTTCAGAGTTCAGTTCACTACCATTCCCAGATTTGCTAGCTGATGAAACTGTTACTCCAGGACCACTGATGACATAAGCAGCGGAAAAAATCACAGCACAATCTTTTAGAGAGCACAAATAGGACAGTGAAGAAAATCTTACAGGTCAAGTGTCCCACTCTGCAAATCAAGCAAGAACTCCTTTGCGACAGATATGGCCTGTTCTTTCCTCCTGTAATAGCATGCAACAAGCATTAAAAACGAGTGTGAAGAGGCAGAAGCATGGAAACATTAAAACCAAGCTAGCAATAACAACTTGACGAAGAGACATGAACAAAAAGATCATTTGTTTGAAGCATAATAAAATTGCAAGAAGGAAATCCTTCATGTAGAACACCTCAAAAGGCATTCCAGATAAAAGTAGCAACAATCTCTATTTACAGGTCAAAACTCACCTTTCAATGACTGCTACCAAGTTAGTTGGATGATACTTGTCCTTCAGCCTACACCAATCAGAAGGTAAAAAAACAATATATAATGTTTGAGGACTTCAAATATACCACATGCATAGTCTAAGAGTAATATTTAGATAAGTGTAGGTATCATGAGCCATTGCTCTTCTTTATGAGCTTCAAAATAAGCTTGCTTCTGCGTGGAGATGTACTCTGAACTGTACTCCTCGTATCTACATGACCAGAACTACAATTGAGTGTTCATACTAGCTAAACTAAGAAAAATCAGAAAATCAATCAATTCATTGAACTGGCCAAAAGAACAACATCAGTGACATCATTAACAATGCTTATAAGAAATTCACAATTTAAGGTGACAACTATTTTCCTTTTGATATGTACCTGCGTTCGGCTTCAGCAGGCAAAATATCATCTTCAAGTTCTTGAATGAACTGCTTATATGACATCAAACCTCTCCTGTAACAAAAACTGAATAAGGTTATAACAATAAAAACATTAGAACTGGCCAATTATATATGAAGACTTGGAAGGTACCAAAAATTCCAGTAGAGATAAAAAAAATTGCAAGAAACAAATGATCATAATTTAAATACAGTCAAACTGATACATACTGATTGGTATTTACTGGTCTGACCAAGCACCAATTATGGATCATACATCACGATACCACTTGGTTACCCATTTTTGATGGTAGAGGTCAGTATACCAGTTGGTTCTTTGGAACAGTACCAGTTCAAAAGGTTGTCAACACTGATACCGGACAGATATCTAATATCTTGCAAATCTTACAAATTACTGACTGACAGGATCAAAAGTTCATCAAGATGGGGAACAGAGGCAGTTGGATATATATTAGAGGGAGAAAGAAAGGAAAGAGAGTGGTGGGGCAATAGATGGATGACAATTAGACCCAGAATTTCAGTACCTTTGTCGAAGTGTTGTAGCAATAGATAGATGATTCTTTTATCTTTTGATCATAGCATACCATTAGAGAGATTCTTTCTCATGATCTAAACAATTAGATTACAGGAAAAATAAAGAAAGTTGCAGCTTGCAACACCAAAATATTTATCAAAACACGATTATAAACAACTAATTTGTGTGGCTATAGCATCATTTATCAGGATGTTCCCAGCTTATTGGTCAGCTCCTTAAATAACAAAACACAGCAAAAAGGAACCACTAAGGAACCAAGAAGAATGGAACAATAGGTAAGGATATCAGCATATAATACTACTTACTGATACAAACATATAAACATTCCTATGTAGGTTTACTATCTTTTTAGGTTGCAAAAAACTTGTATTCTAATATAATTCCAAGTCAAAATGAATGTGTCTATGCCTAAATAATATCAACAAGAAAAATCTATCTATTGCACAACAAAAAAGAGACTTTTATTGGAACAGAATACAATAAAAAAGCAATAAACCTTAGTTAAATTATTAATAGAGACCACAACAAAGCAATTAAACTGCACTAAAAAAAGGAAAACTACAAACCTTTGAATAACCTCAGGGCTATCACCAGAATTACTATATCCTATATCAGGCCAATCTGACAAATATCACAAGAAGAATCCTAGAATTTCAGAAACTAATCAGCACAAAAAGATCAGACAGAATGGAAAAGCTCTACTGTAAGGTATCTTCATATAATAAATAAATAAATTTAATTTATTTCAAGATACCGTGAACTAGTAAATACAACTTATTTTACATAAATGCTTGTAACAAGAGGCACATGCATGAGTACTCAGGACAAGAGAACCTTCAATATGGCAACTATTTCACAGAAATCTAAAGCAGATGCAGAAACCACTGAGTTTGATGAAGCTTGCAGCTTTGTCAAGTTTGGTTCACATTTAAAAACTAAAACCAATCTACCAAACACCAATGTTACCCTATAATAATGAGCATATCCAAGAGTGAAAAAATTAGCAATTCATATAGCAATTGGCAAGAATGCCATGTCCTAAATCCAGGATATGAATTTACAGATCGAACTTAGAACCAACAAACCAAGACAAAATAAGCTACATTTAACAAAGCTGTCCTTAAATTGATCCACCTAAATTCTGGGATTGAGCTAGCCTTCTAAAAAATAAGTTCGCCTTGATAAATATCAAATCAAGCTACACATGGCTGGCAGTTAAAATGAAATGAATGCTTGATGCAATTTACAATTGAGACTGAGTTCACCACAGGTTGAATTGGACCTACAATTTGCCATTTGAGTCCAAATGAGTCATAATCAGTTCAAGTTCAATCAAGTCAGTTGAGAGTCTTGAATAATATGTGATAACAAACTGTAGGTAGTTGAATTTTCTTTTGTCAAACAGTATGATAAAATTTCCATGATCAAATTACTTGTCAAACTAATCAATCTTCAATGTTAAGCTTTGGCCAGCTCGATACCTTGTCACCATAACATTATAGATCTTAAAAGTCCTATCTAACAACAAATTTGACCAGGATTTAATGTATACAATTATTATTTAATTGCCTCTTTCTTCTAACAGATGAAACCTAATTTATATTTATTGCCTATAGTTGACTAGAAAAAAACACTAAGATACAGTGTTCTTACATCTCCACCTACATCACTGCTTCAGATCAGCTAACCTCTCATTTGATTGTTGTATTTTTGACTCTTCAAATAAGCATTGCTCCTTAAGTTCCAAGTCACCATAAGATAAAATTTACATGTTGCAAGAAAAGAATTTTGTCACAGCCTATAACAATGTTGATTGCAGTGATGGCAACTTGATAACAGCTGCTTCTATGCTGCTATGTTGCAGGAGCATTAGCCGAAGCAATTGTAGTAATGACAACTACACCCTATGTTCCATAGTCCTAATACCTATACAGAAAACAATCCACAACCCATGAATCACCCAAATCCAACACAATTGTTCTAGTCATGAGACTTTGTAACAATATCATACTAAACTTTCCAGAAGAAATAGAATTAAAAACCTTTGCCATTTTCCTCTAATACAACAGCACACATCTTCTCAAACTTAAATTGCTTACATTCATAAAGTTTGCACCAAAACCTTGTTAAATAAGCCTTTAAAATGTAAGAACTACATTATGTATGGATAACTTCTTTAGACATGTACAATGCCAATCCTTCATGGACGAACACCTATAACGAACTTCTCAATATGAATTCCTCAAAAGCTTGTCCTTATATAGAAGGGAGTCCTAAAGTATAGTACATTATTAGCATATCTTCAATTCCATAACCAGAAACCAAGAAATGCTGCACGAACAATTATCAGATGGGCGATTTGTATAGCAACCATTGGACTTCTCGTCTTCGTACCAACCTCTACGATTGTATCCACCGCCATAATCATAGTCATATCTATAATTACGAGCAATTCATAGCATCTTAATAGAGCCCCACACAGGTAAATCTGACCACCGTAGCTTGAGATTTGACACTAAAGGAAAAGGAATCTGTCGGTCACCTTCTGTCATCCGGTCCATAACCACCTCTCGGCTACCTCGACGCCGGTCATATCCACCGTCATCCCTCCTAGCTCGCATAAATGGCCCAGGCGGAGGGGACCGGAGTGGAGGCGAATGTCGGCGATCACGGTACGTCGGTGGGCTCGGGCTGCTCCGCCTACGGTACTCCCGATCCTTGTCGTCCCTCGGCGGCCCCGGAGGCGGAGGCGGAGGCGGGGGAAGCGGCGGTGAGCGGTTCCTCGGGTCGTGGGGATCATCCCGCCGGCTCGGGGGCCAATTGTCCCTCCGCTCCCTCAAATCCCTGTCCCTCCTCCTCGGAGGCGGTGGCGGCGGGGAGGAGGACCCGTCGCCGGGGCTCTCGCGCAGCTCCGGCTGGCGATCCCGGCCTCGATCTAGCGTTTCGGCGGGCGCGTCGACGACCTCCGCCATGGAGGGGAGGTGCCGATCGATCCGAAAACCTAGAAAAATGGAGGGGTAGCGCAGCGAGAGAGACGAAGAAGATATGGGATCAAGTGGGCGATTCGTAATTAAATGGAAATTGGTTCCCTTAGTGGCTGACGTGGAGCCTCGTTGGTGTCGAGCGGACCCCAATCCGCCGAATCGGAACCATCTAAGCTCCGAACCCGATATATTTATGAACCCGAAACCAGATTTATGTCGGATTCGGGTCGAACACCAGATTTGTGCACGTCAGCTGAAAGATTACATGATTTGCTCTCTCATAAAACCTATAGGATCATATTATTTCATTCAAAATAGATTAGTATGTTCGTATATGGAGATAATGTGAAGACAGCTACCCAACGCCTGAAGTTTTAAGAGTTTATTGAGGACCTTTAATGGAAACGGAAGGCCCAAGAAAACTCAAAACATAGTGGAGGAAGATGCATTGATGAATGGATTAACTGCTGAGGTGATAGGTTTAAAATATGTCTCTAATCTATATAAAAAGTTTCCAAAGGTGTATAAAACCTTGTCACAGATACATCATTCAATACCCAAAGTCACATGCTGGTCACTACCATGAAAAATGATGATTTATAAATGTCTTTAATTCTCTTCTATAGAAATAAATTCAATGATGGTTTGATCGTCAATACAATTTTATTTTTCTATCCCAAACCATTTAAATATGAAATATCTTTGACTTACCATTCTTATTAGTCTGTAGTTAAGTGGTAATAATCATGTTTTATTTGAACTATAATTAAGTCTATACCAAAAACTTAAAACTGTATTAGAAAACCAGAATAGTAGGAAATGATTTAGTTTGATTTGACAAACTGCTTAGCTATAGTTCATGAATTTGATTTGTTTTCATCTATGAATATGATGAAACTGGACACTGTACGGTCCTACCAAATCTTCATATGGAAAAAGCATATCTAGGAAAAGGTTTGTCATTGCATGAGCAGGAAAAAACTTTACATGGACCACATACCATCTTTGGACAAGCTATGGTGACCCATCCCCTTAACTTTTGCCCTTCTCTCCCATGCAGATGATGCAGAGATGCTGGTAAAACTGCAATAAGATCCTCCTCCATTTTAGCTTGTGCTTTGATGGGGCCACTGCAGCTTCAATTTGGCATTAGCAGGATGACAGACCTGAAAACTTATTCACATCTTATTGGCATTAGGTTTCTGCAAAAGCAATCATATAGAGTTCCTCACCTTCCCTGTCCACCTTTGATGATGGTAAATGCAACTCTAAGCCTATCAAAACAGTAGAATTTTTGCAGCTAAAGAATGATAGATATAAATCATGTTAAATTTTCTTCAGATGCTCAGTCTCACATTTTGATCAGTCTAATCAGATGACCACTGATAGTTTATTGCCTATGTCCGATGACAATTAGGACAGCACAGAGAATCCATGACCACAGAAGAAGGTATTCAGATAAGAAAAATAAAATGAGAAGATCTGGAGGGACTTCATTACGAAAAGGGTCTTTTTTTTTTTTTTTTTTTTTTTTTTTTTTGTCAAATGATGTGGAAGGTAATTTAAAATGGACATCAGATCAACATAAACGTGTAAGTTCTGAGGACCTTAAAAGTTCAAACCTCATGGCTTGGAAGGTGATAAGGTAAGAAATTGGCTTGTGACACAGACATTGGAGCCTTCTTCTACCAAGTAATAATTAGATTTTGTATGTTCTTGGACCAAAGTAAAGATCAGACTTAGTTCATGCAGAATGGAGTAGCCACTTTAAGTACAGAGTTGATACTTCATGGTTGAAGAGAGTACCGGTTAATTTTATGCTAATAGAGTTCCACCAGAGAGAGTAGAAACAGTACATGACTGAAATGGGAATATTATTGTCCTTCAGAGGTTTAGATGCCTCTTTCTTGATGAGTACAAATTTTATAATGATTGGTCCCCCAACCTTCTCTCTCTCTCAAGTATCATGTGAAGGAAGGACTCGCCGCGGCCTCTTTATCCATATCAAGAGGCCATAACACCTCCAGATCATCCGATGAAGGGATAAGGCACACCAGGTCAGAGGTTTTAGATGTCAAGCTTTTTCACTATTTGTTCTGAATTCATGCAAAATGGTCAACCATGCTGAATCCTAGTGCCTTGAAGAACCACTTTAAAGATATAGATGTTGCATTGGTGATGATATCTTCTTAATCTAGATATAAACTCAAGCTCACATACGAAGATGTTAAACTCAGAAACCGGTAATAGCATGAGATGAAATGTTACTGACCAGTTTAGTGCAACCAAATCATTCTGGAGATTATCACAAACTTTGTCTGGTGGGCATGTTACCACCTAGTGCAAAAATCACCACGGCTAGAGCCAAAAATGAAAAGGAAAAGAGAAAAAAGAAGAGAAAAAAAAAAAAAACTTGTTTCTTTTGTCTGCAAATCTTCCTAGTTCCTCAAAATATCAGGACAAGGAAAAGATATTTGACAGAGTACTCAAAGTAACATCCTCTTCTCAGTTTCTATAAAGACCCTAGACATCCAAATCATGCAAGCAATCTCTCAGACCATAGCTAAAATATCACTTGAGGTGAAAAGCTTCACATCATTGATGACTGAACACAGGACACACAACGTAGAAATGAAATGTACCACACATTAAATGCAGAAGCGAGGCCAAACTGGTCGAGTCATTGACATCTCCTTGTTAGATCCGAAGAGAGACATGCCCACTGCCTCATCTGGATTCACGAGGTGACCTGAGGACCAACAAAGCTCATGACTTGTAGGCCCCAAAATCTACTGCAGCCAATGGAAGAGAGCCATGTCAACAGATAAGCAATGCCCTCAACAAAGGTCAGGATGGTGTAAGGTGGTGATGGCTTCAGAAATCCCCAAGGAGTGGAGCTGACAGAACTAACCCTGGCTTGAGGAAACTACTGCTATGTGTTACAAGTAGGACTTAATTTGAATTGGATGGACAAGACCAAAGAACACTTGCTTGAATCAAATGTTCACAGACATAACCTCTTAGTATTCCTACTTCTTATTATGTCACTAGATCATATATTTTAGACACCGGGATGTCTGATTGGTACTTAATTATGTTCTTTTGTAAAGAGTAAAAGATAATGAAATTTGTTTATGTTGATCCTGAAACATTGTATTTTAAATAATCATACAATATTTTAGTAGAGGTCAAACCTTGGTATAACGATAAAGTTACTTGTTTGCGACATGGGAGATCAGGATTTGTATTGGCAATAGCCTCATGCATTGGGTACGCCGATATAATATATTAGTAATAATTTCATATTTGACTCCTGAATAATTTGAATGTCGATTGACAGAGAAGATAATAAAAACTAAAAGAATCTGAAATTTGAAGTACTGCTATAATCAGATATCTAGCAGCATTTTGGATTGTCATAGGTTACCTGGATGTGTGTTGGATATTCTAAGACTTCTGTGAGGTTCCCTCATTATCTCTGATTCTTCCTTCCAATTTTGAGTCCTATAAAATTGATATTTACCACCATGTATCTGTCACCCAAAAAAAGAAGAGAAACAAAGCACAGTTAACATTAATGAATGTTATCTGTTATCAGTGCATTTTATGTCAATACCACAAGTTGAAGTATGGAGTCATTTTCCTATAATGTTTGATCCTAAATTTGACACAGTATAAACAACACTGTGAACAGTAACTAGCATATGATGCAAAGCTGAAACTAAATTTGGAGCAAACAAGAACAAAAATGTTAATGGGAAAGGAGTTTATTTGACATCACCAAGCAAAAATCTGCACAAAGAGAGAGTGATTTGACTACAAACTATAATTCCACAAAAATCTGCCATTGCTGGCCTTCTCGAAATGGTTTTTCTTAATCATTGTTAAACTGCATTATAAACTAGGCAAGCCAAAACTTTCTAACAGGCGTTTCTTCAGCAATTTGTCATGCACCAAAAGTGCACACTAAATTATGGAGCAATGTAACCACTGCGTGTGAGGGGGTATAAGAGTCACAGCACAACATGGAAATCATACACAACACCCACCAAATCACCAATGGAGGAGCAGATAACAGAGAGAACGAGACCTGCGGTGGTCCAACAGAACATGGTTGATGGAGAGTGTTGTCGCTTCCCTTCTTGCTCGGTTTCTAAAGCGCCTCCCCGCTCCCCACCACCCTCTAGAATCCCTTCACGCGCTGCCTTCATCGTCTCCAATTCGTTCTCACGCTCTTCAGATCCAATCTTCTGTAGATTCTGGGAAGCAGGACCTTCCCCTGTTTTGTTCTCTGAAATAGGAGTCCTCTGTAACATTTGACGACTTCCGTTGTTGCTAGTTGCTTGAGAAAAGGAAGCATTTTATGGACTCTCTTGATCGGTTTCGATTCGATTACCTTCTTCCCGAGTGAAAATTTCGGTTCTAGGACGGGCGGTGGAGCAAAGCTTCAAGCTTTGGAGTCGTCAGAATCGAAAGTTTGGATTTTGGCCTGCAACGAACTCAGTTCATCGGCTGCTGGTCGTTTATCCCTTCTTCCAAAGATTGGATCTTTGCTGCAGCAAAGAATTCAATCTGGAATTTTTGGATTCCATCTTCTTGTTTTCGTTTGGGATTCAGGTCAATTACTTGATTACCTTTATGCTATAGGGTTTAGGGGTTTTGGCCGCTCCAAAATCTTGCTTCTGTTCTTCATTCCCTTATCTCTGTCGGATGGTGGACATTTTCAGTTTGAATGTTCTAATAGAGGAGCCGAATTCCGTAAAGGTTTAGGGTTTTAGGAGTAGATTTTGGTTGTTTTCGGTCTCAGACTCACCTGAACCATAGTTCTGAGGCTTGAAGGTTGTACAATTGCATCGTTTTCTTCGAGCTACCATGTCGTCGTGCCTCGGCGGCGGTGGTGGCCGAGCCTACGGCTTCGACCTCGATATCGTCAAGCCATCGTCTCCGTCGTCAGGCCGCTCGTCGCACTCTTCCTCGCCTTCTTCCACCCTCTCTGAATCGAGCAATGCGCCGCTCACAATCTCCATCAAGAGAGCGAGAACTCCGCGGAAGAGACCCAATCAGACCTACAATGAGGCCGCCGCGCTCCTCTCCGCCATCTACCCCAACATCTTCTCCGCCAAGAGCCCAAAGAAGCTGTCCAACAAACCTCGAACTTTTGCCTCCTTCCCTGAATCCTCCGACCTCCTGCCGCCCTTCCCGGTCCTCGGCGACGCAGGCTTCCTAATCGACAAGATTCAGGCCGAGAAACCAGCCGCCGTACGCGTCGAGCTCAAGCTTAAGGTTCCGTTCGAGAAGGAGTGCACGAGCCCAGTGAGCAACGTCTCCTGGGAGCCTAACTCCCCGAACCCCTTCGACGATGACGACTTCGACGCGGAGTCCATTCTCGATGAGGAGGTCGAAGTGGGCATCGACAGCATAATGGGCAACCTCAGCACGAACACTCCCACCGACGACGACAACAGTGAGGGATCGAGTCACTCCAATTCCTGCATCAATCCTTTGCTTCGGAGTATCATCGGATGCAAATTGGGCCGCAAGTTCGAGCTCGGGCTCGGGTTCAGGCTCGCAAGAAACTTGCAGCGAGCGCTGAGGAACAGGGATGAGGGCGACTGGTGGAGGTCTCCAACAGTACCAGTTCGAGACATCACTCCAGATATCAACCCGTCGACGGCGACGGCCACGACGACGCCGCCGGCTTTGGAGAAGAAGAAGAAGGTGGACAAGGAGGAAGTGGATGGCATGAAGAATTCCGCAAGTTCTACTCCCACCCCACCACAGGAAAAGCTGAAGGCTTCTCTGGGGCTGAAACTGAGCCACGAGGAGGTCATCAATGCATGGTCTGACAGCGGCTCCATCTTCTCCGACGGCCCTGACTCGCCGAACTCATCCGCCGACGCTCTCGTAAGCATCAAGTCTCCATCTTTATCAGTTCAAATAACTCGAATTCTCTCTCCAAGGACTGCTCTGATCATCCTCGCGGTCTGGTTTCGCAGGCCAGGTTAGCCGACATCGATCTCTTTCTGGACGCGGCGGGCGCCGGCGGGGTGAGGGAGGCGAGCGTTCTGAGGTACAAGGAGAAGCGGAGGACCCGACTGTTCTCGAAAAAGATCCGGTACCAGGTGCGGAAAACGAACGCCGACCGGCGGCCCAGGATGAAGGCAAGCCCGAGACTCCATATTTAAAGTATTTATGTTTTAGAAGTTTGTAGATTTTTATAAAACTCTAAGTCAAGGAATAATTTAAGATCATCTAAATATTCTGAGAAGTTTCATATAATTTTTAATTTTGATTTCTTCTATTTGATTTTATCTTGGACTAGTGGAACTTTGTTACTACTATTTGAGAAAGGGTTATACTTGCATATGATCTTTTCTTTTCTTTGTTTTCTCTTCATATAGTATCAGATTCTATGATAATTTATATTTTAAGATCTTTAAGATAATCTTTTTCAATTATGGTTTACAATAATTGAATTGTTGAATTTGAGATTGAACTCCTTAATCAGTCTAAATATGAGATTTAGATTATTTATTTGGAATTCTACAGGAAAGATCTATAGGATGTAGTTGATTGTAATACAATAACCATTAGTTGATGGTAATACAATAACACATAATGGAAAGACCACTAAGATAATTTTGAATTTATGTTAAAGAGACATGTTTCTCATATCTTTGAACTTATTAGTTACAAATTATCTTAAGAGATTTGAATCATTAACACAAAGAATATGACTAGATTTTAATATTTAGAGAATAATTTGATAAATACTATCTAAAGTGTTCTCTCAAATTTTTAATACTTTTTGAAGATTAAAAATTTATGTCTAGAGATATCACTCTTAAATCCAAATGAGCTTATTTCAGATGCATGACATATTATATTATTTATGATTTTCAGAAAACATATATTCTATAAGTTACATTTAGGGTTCAATAACCATCCTTAATAGAGTCAAAAAATCCTATTATTTTTCAGGAATCCTTAGCTTGTAAAATGATGAGAGTTTTTAGTTCAAAGGGAGATAAAGATGTCGCTTTTACAAATAAAAAAAATATAATAATAAAGATAAAGAGAATAATAATGATGCTGCATGAGCTTTTTTTGAACAATAATATAAATAAAAAAGATTAAATATTATAGATGTGATAAATTAGGTCATATCAAGAAAAAATACCATATTAAAATTAAAGAAGAAGATATTATAAATAAAAAAATATTCCAATACTACTAATAAAGATTAATCTTTATAGCTGAAACCACTAGGTCATTATATCCATCACCCCTAAGATGTGGTTGATGGTACCAAATTCATTAATCTTCCTCGATATAAAGATAATAATATGATTATCATGATAGATAATAATACTATTCAATAAATGGAGAAATAAGACACCATCATAATATCATATAAGATAATAATCTTATTACATTAAAGAATATATACCATATTTCAGGTATGAAGAAAACCTCTTTTCTTATGCAAATGTTGTTAATGTTAAAAATTATATTCTTTTCTATCCTAACAAAGTTAAATTTCTTCACCACATAAAAAAAAATGAAATATAGATGTATTATATACCAGTAAAAGAGTTAAAGATTTATAGATTTTACCGAACTCTTATACTAATGAGATGAATATAAATAATGGTGCATCAATTCGGCAAGCTAGACTTGGTCATATAAATTTCTAGATCTTACTACTTTTAGTAGTAATGAAGTTTATAAAGTTTGTCAATATGGCAAGACATACAAGTAACCTTTTGATAGATAACTTCAAAGATGCTAATTTTCTTCAAATCTTATTCACAACTTACTCAAACATCATCTTATTCAAGTTTTTGTTATATGCTTCTCTTTATTGATAATTTTACAGTTCACTTGGGTCTACTTTGTGAAATAAAAATCAGAATTTTTTTTTTTTAATTTTAAGAGTTCAAGCTAATACTTAAAAATTTCTTGAATAAAAAATTAAAGGGTCACTCATCAGTAATGACAAGAAGTTATATATATATACTTCTTTTGCAAAGAGTATGACATCAAGACGGAATTCACATATTCAAATATATTATAACAAAATAGTATGGTAGAATGAAAGATTCAACATTTGTGGAGACTTGTGAGTGTTTCGTACAAAGAATTTATCTAAAGTCTTATAGGTAGAAAGTATGACATATGCAACTTATGTTATTAATCTAACTTCCCTTAGTTAGATCAATCTGAAGTCTCTATACAAGCTCATATTTAATGAGAAACTAAATGTTAAACATTTCAGAGTATTTGGTTCTTCATGTTTATGTACCAAATTTTTAAGAGAAGTAAGCTTGATGCCAAGGCTAAGAAATGCATCTTTATTTGCTATAATGAAAGGAAGAAAGATTAAAAATATATGAATCCATAAATACATAGTATGTGGTATCTCAATATATTGTGTCCGATAAAGTTTCTTCTTATAATCCTCCATAAGTAGTTTCTTTTGAAAATATTAAACATAACAATGAGAGTGATATATATTGAAAACCAGTGGTTGAGTTTCCTTTGTTATCTAGTGATTCTATGGATTTTGGCTCACCTTATTACTCATTTGTATTTACTCATATCAATTCTTCATCATCAATGGTGGATCAAAGTGATAAGAGGAGCAATGATGTTCAATTCTAATGTTGATAAGATAAAAAAAAAATTATTGTCAAACCAGTACGTTACAAAGATGAAAAAAATGTAAGCATGTCCTTGTTTCTATTTTGAACCAATTGATGATCATGAACCTACTTGGTTTGATAAAACCAAAGGTGTTAAAAAGTAGAAGGATGTCATGGATGAATAAATGAAAGTTCTTTATAAAAATAAAACTTGTGATCTTGTGTCAATGTCTTCAAATGTAGATCAAATTACTTGCAAATAGATATAAAAGGTAAAACATAAGCTAGATGAAAGTATAGATTATTATAAAGTAAGACTTGTTGCAAAACATAAGCTAGATTAAAGTATATATTATTATAAAGTAAGACTTGTTGCAATGGGTCTTCTAAAAAATATAAAGAAGATTATAATGAAATCTTTTAGTCCTATGGCCAAGATGCATATGTAAAGATGGGATTACTCTCATAGCTAATGTTAGATCGAAGCTTTTAACAACTTAATATGAAAAATATCTTCCTATATGGTCAAATTGGTAATGACATTTATATAGAATAACCAACAATATATACTTTTATTTCTAAAGTAAATTATGTTTTGCAAGCTCAAGAATGCCCTTTGTGGGTTAAAGCAAGTCCCAGAATATGGTATAAAAAAATTACTCAATACTTATATTTTTATAATTATTTTTCTTCTTATTTAGATCCTAATTTATTTATTAAAAAGTAAGAAAGTTTATATATTATTATTCTTTTATATGTGGATGATATGATCATCACTGGTAATGATGAAGTAAATATTTCAAAGCTTTGTGGTGATCTTTCTCTCTAGTTTAAAATAAAAGTTATTGGAGAGCTTAATATTTTTCTTGATCTAAAGGTGATTAATACAAAAGAAGGTATATTTATTTCTCAAAATAAATTATGTAAAGAAAAATATTAAAATGTTTGAAATTAACAAAAGTAAGAAGGTTTTTTGCTCTACTTATGCAAGTATAAAGCTAAGTTGTAATGATGGTAAGGTTATTTCTAACACTTGATATTTTCGTGCTTTAATTGGGAGGCTCATCTACTTAACAATTATAAGATCAGATATTGTATTTTTAATTGATCTTGTAAGTTGTTTTATGTCATTTCTAAGGAAGTCATATCTTCAATTTTAAAATATATGAATTTTATTCTTGATTTTGGATTATTCTATAAGGACACACATCTTGAATTGTATGGTTATTCAAATGCTAATTTATGAGGCAATTTGGATAATCTTCGAGTCACGTTGAATTTTTTTTATATGGTTCTGTTTATATCTCATGGTGTAATAGGAAATAACAATCAGTCTTTTTTATTTATTTTATAACTGAATACAAGAAAGACATCTTTACTGGTTGATAAGAATGTATATAATTAAGACGTTTAATCGAAGATGTTTGCTCTCAAATTAATAAACCAACTACTTTATAGTATGACAATCAAAATGTCTTAAAATTGATCAAAAATATAATTTGTCATGCAAAAATTAAATATATTAAACTTAAATAATATTTTATCTAAGAAAATATGCTTCAAGAAGTCATTCAAGTCATAGAGATCAAGAATAAAGATAATATCGTAAATATATTTACCAAATCTTTCTTCAAAGGATCGTTTGAGACCTTGGAAGGAAGTTGAGACTTGCCACCAAAATATACTTTTAAGGGGAGTGTTAGGATTTAAAGTGTTTATTATCTTTTGAAAGATTTTAGATCCTTATTTTTTTTATCTTTCAAATAAATTTATTAGATAGAATTTTAAATCGAAGAGTCTCTTGATTTAAATTATTATTTACATCTATAAATAGATGACATTTATATGTATAGATAGATCCAAGTCTAAGTATTTAGGCCTATAAGAGTCAAGTGAAAGAGTAGTTCAAGATCCTAAATATTTTTCTTTCTTAGAAGTTCAATGTAATTTATTTTTTCCTTTCATCTTGTTTATTTTATTATTTCGTTTGATTCTAAGCTAAAAGTATCTTGTTATCAATATTTGAAAATTGATTATTACACTGACACACGATCTCTTCCTTTCTTCACATCTTCCAGTTACCTGCTCTACCTGCGTTTGATTCGTGGCATTGTCCTGATACATCTTTGGGTGGTGTCCCAACCACTGCTGTTCTTGCAGGGCCGCTTTGTCAGGAGGCCATCCTTTCTCCAGCAAGCAATAGAGGCGGGGAGTGGCAGTGAAACCATAGTTGCAGAAGACCTCAAGGTTTTTGTTTGATCTTAAAGCTACTAATTGTTGTTTAGGATGAGTTAGACTTCGAGACATCCATGACTGAGATTTTGTCTGGAGAATCTTTTTTTTCTTTCTTTTCCCTATGTTCTGTTTCCTTTTTCTTCTCATCATTTGACTTTATGTCAATGAAATGTGGATGGTCAAAGTCCTAATAAGAAGATTCTCCGGCATCAAGGATAGGTATATTTGACCTTTAATCTTGCTGCTGCATCTTCTGCTCATTCCTAGTTGCTACCAAATTGGTCATGATATAACTAACAGTAAGGAAGAATAAGGTGCAGATTAAGATCGCAGCTTTGATGAAAGAAGACAACCAACCTCACTCAAACCATCATATGCTTCACATGAAGCCCAGATGACACAGTATCTTTCTTTTCATGGGTGGTTGGGATCAAAACTCAAGAACATAGATTCTGATATCGCTGTCACGCAGATGAAAGCTCGATGCGATCATGTCAGGTTGCTCATTCTCAGCTTTTCTTGGATTGATTAAGCTTGCTTGATGAAACAACAGAAAAGATTTGAGAATGGAACGTTCTTTGTTCCTATGCAATGTCCTACTTCAGTATAATGTTGGCTTCACAAGAGAGAAAGTTGCCTCCTTTGCCGGTCTTTCACGTTTCCTTGGAGGACGACCAGAAACTGCTGGTGCCGCCGTTCGACTAGATCTCGCTGTCGTTCGGCTGCTCCTCGATCGAGTCGAGGTTCGGCTTCCACGCCGGGGGCCGCGACCGGCTCGGTAGGCTGACGACTGGCGGGGCCGAGCCGCGCTTCTTGGCGGTGGCGGCGAGGCGGTTCATGAGGTTGGCGAGATCGACGGCGGAGGTCTCGGAGCGGAGGGCGTCCTGGGAAAGGAGGAAGTAGACGCGGCCCGGCTGGAGCTGATCGTCGGGCCGGAGCGGGTTGGAGCCGATGGTGGTGAGGTAGTCGGAGGAGTAGAGCACGTACGTGGGAGGAGCAGGCCTCCTCGTGATCTGGGGCACCGTCACCGGCGCCTTCAGGTCCTCCACGTAGCCAGTCATGTGGATCACCCGCACGCAGTCCCTCGGCGGTGACGCCTTGCTTGAGCTTTGGGCGCAGCCCATATCCCTTCTCTAGTTAGCAAGTACAATACAAACACAAAGAACTCTAGAGGGAGATTGGGAGATGAGAACAGTGGGAGATGAGGAAGAGGAAGAGGGAGAACAAATACAATAGATGAAGTTGGTGAATTGGATGCCTATATATATATATATATATATATATATATATAATAGAGAGAGAGAGAGAGGGAAATGGAACTTTTGATGAGGTCAATACTTGCGTGTTGACATTTGGTGTGCGTTCATTTATTTGTTGAAAGTTGTAGTAGGAAAGCTCGGAAGATATTGTACTCATATCAGCATAACATCGAAAAAAATTCTCCTCTTAATATAAAAGGAGATCTCTCTAACTATATACAGTGTCATAGAACACTTTAGAATTTTAGTTATTATCATTATTATGTTTTACTCTATATGAGAGAATACCGATGACTTAAGTATGGAAGAAATCTTATCGCATACGGATTTGGCATGGGTTTTACTAAAACATCTCTCCACAGATGATTCATTTGCTCAAGAGATAAGAATTTAAAGCACTTGATGTACTATAAATATGACAAAAGTATATGAAGCACCTAAAATATATTATAATTGGGCAAAACATCTCCCCACGCACATGATACATCCGCCTAGAATATAGATATAAAACATCAATGTGCTCTAATTAAGAGAAATATCTCCTCTCGAGTGTTACATCTACCTAATAGATTAGTATCTAAAATATCCAATGCATCATAATAAGGTAAAGTATATTATTGTATTAACGTATTCATCGAAGATAAAAAGCATCTAGAGCATATGACTCATTTTTGCTACGCAAAATGTCCCCATGCATACAACTTGGACAAAAGCATTAAGTCCTAGATGGACATGTCCCATGTCCCCCATGTTTATTTATGTAGACAACAATTGTGGAGGCGTCGAGATAGACATTGTGCTCTAGCTTAGATAAGCTCTCACTGGAAACGTAATGAGAGGATGTATTGTGATGGCTATCCATAACCAATTAAGATTGATCATGTTGTTGTCAATCATCCAAAAAATGATGATATGCCAACATTTTAGTATAACATCTACATAAAATGTTCCATTATTAGTACACATAATACTCCATACACCATGTTGGTTGCATAAAAAAAAAAAAAAAAAAAAACAACAAAAACAAATACTATAAAAGGGCATATTCAAATACATTCAATTCCAAAGTCCCAAACCCACTTTTGAACTGTAGAACTCTTCTCAACTTTTATTCATTTGATATCAACAAGCACCTATTCGAGCATCAGAGATGAGAAAACATCGGTGGAGTCTCACCTAAGTATGCCCCCATTGTAAGTCTTCAAGAAATTACTCAAATAGATACTAGATAACTGAATCATTCTCGAACTTGAAAGAGTTCTGCCTCCGGCTAAATCGTATTATAAGCTACCTGCTATCTTTTAGATCATAATAAGATTAAAAAAAAGGGGATTAATTGTCATATTGAGCTAATAATTACACAATAAGATTATGCAAAATGCATTTGAATACATGCAAATTCTGCAACGAATTAGAGATAAACAATCGTAACTTATAAAAAAAATAATAATAATAATTTAAGAACAAGCGGATAAGAACACGGAGGAGGTAGACTTAATCTTTTTGTACATCCGTAAACTTCAAACTACATCAAGATATTTGAATCCATCCTTAAATATCTGATTTTTTTTTTTTCTATCAAACACAAACTTAATTTAACAAATATCTTAATCTAAATAGAGTAAACCGCGTCGGCCAATGGTTTAAGTGCTTATTTTCTTATTGCATCAGTTTTGAATCTATATTCATAAATTTCGGTTGATGTCAATAATCCAAAATAATCATTGCGAAATAATTGTAACATAACATCTTGATGCGATTGTTCATTGGTTCTAAATCCAACAAATCATCCTCGAAATGAGTTATATGAAGTGGTCGGCGCACTATGGGATTACACAAAATGTTTTGCACCTGAAAGATCGGCCTGTTTGAAGTTGGGAACCAAGTTGACCACGGTGGAACACACTCCGACCATTTAGAATCCAAGTGATCCATCTTTAATGGATACCGTGAGACAGTTTTTGGTTTATGAGTATCTGCAAATGAATGATTTCATTTAGTAGGAGAAATTAAGGGTACTTCCTATTTCCTATATATAACATTTATGAGTAGTGCTATATGTGTTCACATTAAGGGTCTCTGTGACATTGACATAACGGTATTAACTGTCAAACTAATTCTCTTTTCCAATTAAACAGTGCCCGCATAGAATCTATGCGTTCGTTTCCGCTTCAAATTCGACCGTGCAAAAACTGTGATCATCACAAACTTCTAATGATCACCGTTGGATCACACTCGTGTAAACTTCTGTGTGTGCAAACGTCCTCTCTCTCTCTCTCTCTCTCTCTCTCTCTCTTTTTTATTGACAATTCCCCACCGGCATTTCCCCTCCCCGCTTCTAAGCCTTCTGTGTGTGCAATCATCACTGCTTGTGGTAGCTATAGCGATTGAGACAATGTTGCTGTGACAACATCTACTAACTATGGTCGGCATCACTAGATGCCGAAGGCCAATGGTTGCATAGTGGAAGCATTTGCATAGCCACATAGTAGCAACCGCGGGCGACGTGTGTGCACAACCGTGCATGAGCATGATTACACAATGCCACAAGGTGATCGAATAAATAATTGATCAACATATAAATACTGTCGTTACTGAAGGCGATAGTAGGTAGTGCTTAGGTGACGACACGTAAGTAGTGGTAGTAGGTGACGACCATGCTTCGTCTATGTCCTTAATTTTTTTTTAGGAAAAGATATATTTGCCCTTCATAAATCAAAGAAGTTCTAAGTTGTGTTCATAAATTTTACCTTCCAATTATGCCCTTAAGAAATAGGATATTCTCATAAAAATATAGTTTTTCCCTTCAAAAAATAAAAATTTCTAACATATGTCCATAATTATAAAATTGATTAATTTAATTTATTTAGTTGATCGAACTTAATCATGACTGTATTTTAACTTTTTGACTATAATTATAAAATTGATTGAATTTAAGAAAAGTTAAATTTTGATTAATTTTTTATTTTGATTATTTTTAATTTTGACGAGACTAATTAGATAGCTGGTTGGTCTAAATCTATAAGCCAAATTTAAATAACCTAATTCTAGACCTACAAAATTAAATAGGGTTGACCAGTTCTAAAGGTTCATACAAAATAAATAAAAAAAATATTTTTTATTTTATAATTTTCTCATAAGTCATATTAATAAAATTGTTAATTGTTAATTAAAAATTTAACCATTATTCTTGGATATTTATTTGGTTAGTCACATGCATATATTTGAAATTATGAAATAATATTAATTTTTCACATAAAAAGCATGATTTATGAGTCATTATGGTAACAATTATCATATGAGTTTTTACTTATGTTGATTAATGTACGATAATTATTATGATTATTATTTTTATTATTATTAAACTATTTCAACATAATTATATTAAAAAAATTAGTAAATATTATTTATAACTCATATCCTAAGTTTTATCTAACTCGTAGCTATCAAGTGGTCTGAGATGATAAATTTAGAAGATGTAAATTATAATAAATATTTTATCATTATAGAATATTTTAAATTATATTTTATATTCTTGTATTAGTCTTATAATCATCACAGCATCCTAATCCAATAAATTAAAAAATTATATTAAAAATTAGTTCTAAATAATATTAAAAAATTAATATTCATAATGACACATACAATTATGGGATTTTAAATAATATCAAGAGAGTATCTACTTCTAATAATTACATGGTGGGTAGGATAATCTTATTTTGGATATCCTTATAGTTTATGATTATATACCCAAAAGTAGAAATACTATTTCACGATAATGATATCAATCATTCATAAATAATTTTGTGTGAACACTAGATATATAAATATTTCATCCAAATGTGAAATAAAGATGATATAAGTAGTATAGTATTTATTAAAAACTTAAAATATTAATATTGTCTTATTTTATTACAATGGCACTTTCATTATTGTATTTTTATAAATATCATTATATTTTCTAGATTAAATAATTATAAATAGCTTGAGCATGCAACTTTTACAAGGTGTATTATACTTTAATTAGATTAGTTGAAGAAATCATAGACATAATTACTTAAAGTTCTATGAAATAAATAATTGAGATAAATGACCAGGAATAGTATAAAAAATTCAGTTTTATAATAATTGCTAATAGTATTTAGACTTCATTAGAATCTATCACTATACACTGAAAAATATAAAAATCAAATTAATTTATTGATAAGTTATTGGCTAACATATTAATGAAAGAACCGGCTAAAATTTAATATGATAGTATTTAAGAAATTTAATATTATATCCTCAATATGCCTAACAAAGTTATAACCTCAAAATTTTGAGCATTAGTCGAGTCATTTTAATTCATACTAAAAAAAAATTAATTCAAGAACTATTTTTAAATATTTTATTATTTATCTAAAAAATTTAAAGGGCTATAGATTTTCTTATCATAATCATAATACGAGAATAATCAAATATAGTAATATAATATTCCTAAAAAAATAGTGAATGAAAGTAAAAATATCAAAACTTAACATTGATATTAAGGAGATACAAGTTGATTTTTTTATTATTTTATATTTGAAAGATTATTATTCCTCAAATTTCTAAAAGAATTGATGAGAGTGAATAATAAAATAACATTGATGAACTCTCACATAATATTAACGTCGTTGCTGATGATCTTGTAGAATAGAAAAAACTGATAGTTTTAAGAAGATCTCAAAGTGAATGGAGACATGCTATTTCTGATTATTATTAGGTATATATAAAAGAATCATATTATAATATAAAAATCAAAAGGAGCTCTCATTATTTTTAAAAAGTAGTGATTCAAAGTGGTATGATATAATAAAAGAAAAGTTAAAATTAAATGAACAAAATAGTATATGAGAAATCGTCAAATTATCCAATAATTGTAAAAGAGTTTGTTATATAAATATGACTCAAAAGATAATATCAAATGATATAACGATCAGACTTGTGATTAAAGTTTTTTCTTATAAAAAATACATCAATAATAACGAGATATTTTTTTAATGAACTCATTAGGAATCATCATTATGAGTTATATTATATAGATGTGAAAATATTTTTTTTAAAATGATGATCTAGATTTATATGGATTAACTTAAACAATTCGTAAGGAAAATAAAACAATATATCAAATTTAGCATACAAATTTAAGAAATTCATTTATGTCCTTAATAAAGTTTCTTAATATTATTGCTTCCTTCATATTTGAAGAAAATATTATTAATCAATAGTTATATCTAAAGATCAATAGGTGCTAGTTTATTATATTAGTCTATATATGTAAAATATTTTATTTACTATTATTGATCTTGATTTATTATACCAAATCAAGAATTTACTCATAAATTTTTTTAATATGATGAATATGAATGAGATAACTTATGTTATTGTCATTTGGATATTTAGAAATAGATCTGAAATGTTAGTAATATTATCTCATAAAGGATATATTGATTGAGTCTATCATGCTTAATCATGCTCAAGCCTGTATCAAATATTTATTATGTATACGAAGTTGGAAGCTATCATGCTCAAGCCTATATCAAACTAAATATCAATTTTATAGTCAAAATACTGAGTATATATCAGAATTACCCATGAATAACTACTAAAAGGCTACAAAGAAATATTTGAAAAGGATAAAGGATTATATGCGCATATATATGAAATTAGATCAACTTAAAATAATGATATTTTTATATATTGATTCTATAAATTATATTGGTAGAAGAAAAATCCACTTTACATTTTATAACTATTAGTTGAAGAGATAATTTATAGAAAAATTATAAATTAATGTATTATTACATTATCAATAATAAAAGCTAATTTTGTGATATGCTTTAAGGCCACTAATCAAGTTTTATGATTGTGAAATTTTATCTCATGACTTAGTGTGGTGAGACTCAATTGTCAAGTTGTTGAAAATATTTTATGAAGCATCACATTAGTTTTTTCTTTAAGAATGATAAGTACCTTAGTAGTTTTATGCATTATGGTATAAAGTACTTGATGGTTAAAAAAAATAATAATAATATCAATTAATAATTTGAGTTTCATAATATTGATTGTCGATTCATTCACTTAGGACTTATGGTCTAAAATGTTTGAGTGAACATATTCTTATAATTGAGTTTATGAGTAACCTATAAAGATATGATGATGTATGTTTGAGTGGATATTATAATTAATATTTTTTACATAATTAAAATTATTTATTTCTACTATCCTATCAACATTTATGTATATCCATATTATGATTAAATATGTTAACATAATTATCTTGACAAAATATACATGAAGCATTTTATACTTTATTAGGAAGGGCTAATAATGTTATGATACATAAAAGTAAGTATGACATTGATGACATATAATCACTATGATATGATATTATTATATTTATTAGACTTGGCCTATTTTATTAAATTCATGCATAAGTGTAAAATTTTATTTAGAATTTTCATAATCTAATTAAATAAAATTACTTTTAAATAATTATTTATTTATTTATTTTACTTTTAATTTTTTTTATATCTTACCAATTAATGGGCAAGTGGGAGAATGTTATTACCCTATCTAATTAGGTAATATATATTATAGATATAATTGTATTCTTATTATGGTTAGTGATCAATAGAAAGAAAGTCTAATTGTGATAGAATTCCTTAAGAGATTATAGAGATGTGTTTGATTATAGAGATTTTCCTAATTACTTTATCTTAGATATGTGATAAAAATTATAGCATGAACCATTTGTTAAGAGATTATAAATTTTCTCTATCCCAAGTCTGCTGATGACGTGAGGATGTTTCACGAGTAGTGCACTGCGAGACATTTGTCTAGAAGATAGAGATGGGTTCCACTCTCACTAGATTAAATAAGAGATATGAAAGATTAACGCGAATCCATTCCATACCTATTAGCCACAAATATGAGCTTAAAGATCTAATGAGGCATGTAAAGCTATATAAACAATAATTGACAAATAGTAGAGATCATTTGAAAGCACATAGATGAGATAGTCCATTGGGCTCCTTTGAATCAAGGGAGGTCACGAAAGAATTTATTAGCATAAAATCCATAATATGCTATATGTTATGCGGAAAAAAATTATGCTAGAATCTAAAATCATATAATAATAAATCTAAAATATTATTATAATATTTATTTTTGATGTTGCTATTCAGAAAAACCTTCATCTGATCTGCAGGCGCATCATTGTGAGATCCAAAATCTGTAATAATGTCAATCTGCAAGGAGATCTAGACTCACATTATTCGCTCTTCCTATCCTTTCAAAGGATCACTATGATCTATGAATTTATGAACATAAGAACATTACAGAGGAACTATAATCTCTCATTAACTGGTTCATATGACTAAGGGGGATATAGAGAAGATCTATAATCTCTAAACTATGTCATGTGTTTTTGTCATATGATGTTGTATTCTCGTTATCGTGTTGTATCCCTAAGAGATCATGTCTATTTATAGGTAAGAGCATTGGGTCTAGGATAAGTAATTAGGAGATTTCATCCCATCAATGACATCTTCTAAAGAATCCTACCTTAATTGGACTTTATTTCTATTAGCCAAGAACCATAATCAAAATCAAATCATATACATAATATATTTTACTTAATTAAATAGGCCCATATAATCTAACATTCTCCCAATTGGCCCACTAATTTAGTAAGATACAAACAAGATTCAAAATAAAAAATAAATAAATAAAATTTATTTAAAAATAAGTTTACACAATTTGATTCTAAAAATTTAAAAACTATTTACATGCGTGTGAATTTTAAAATAGGCCAATAAGTCTAATATATACTATAATACTATATTAAGTTTGACTAGTAATGTGAGTCATAACAGTTGTATATCATCAATGTCATACTTCATTTTATGTATCATAATAATTTAAAATAGACCAATAAGTCTAATATATACTATAATACTGCATTATGTTTGACTAGTAATGTGAGTCATAACAGTTATATATCATCAATGTCATACTTCATTTTATGTACAACAATAATGTTTATATTTTCTTAATATAATCCAAAATGACTCCTGTAATTTATTTTATCACGACAATCCTGTCATCACATTCAATCATAATTTGTATATACATAACTGTGAACAGAATAGCAGAAACAAATAACTTTAAGTATATAAATAAGAATATCAAATATAATATCCATTCAAACATGCATCACCATATCTTTTATAGGTTGCTCACAAATCAAATCATAATCACAAGAACATTTTATTTCAAAATACTTTTGGGTTGTAAATCCTAAGTGAATGAATCAACAATCAATATAGTGGAACTCAAGTAATTAATTGACATTAGATGTTTCTGGACTCATTTTCTCTAAACACGTACTTTATATCATAATGCATAGAGATGCAATAGTACTTGTCATTCTTAAAGAAGAAAACTACTTCCATATGTCACAAAATATCTTTAGTGACATGGTAATTGAGTTTGACAATACTAAGTATTGAGAGAAAATTTCACAATCATAAATTTGATTAGTGGCCTCAAAGCATACCATAAAATTAACTTTTATAATTAATAATATATAAATTGCCCCTTTGATTGATATAGATATTAACTATAATGTGGATTTTCTATTATCAAGGTAGTTTATAAAATCAACACTTGAAAATTATCATCATTTCAAGCTGATATAATTCCATACATGTGAGCATATAATCGTCCCTTTCATATATCTTATTAATTTCCTTTATAGTCCTTTAATGTTTTCACTTTTAAGTAACTTTAAAATCTACCTAATATTTTGACTGCAAAATTGATATATGTTCCAACATAGGCTTGAACATAGACTTCTAATTACGTATATATAAGGAATATTTCCTTTATCTGATTCTTTTCAAGTCATTTTAAAGCACATGTTTTGACTAAAATTTTACTTTTATGATTTGTTGAATAAAACTGTATTTTAAACTTTTCTAAGATTTGATCAATATATTTTTTCTAAGACAATCTTAATAATCATTGAGATTTATTCCTAAATATCTTAATGCTAATAACATAAGATGTCTCATTCATATCAACCATCTTAAAATTTTTAGTAATAAATTTTTTGATTTAGTATAATAAACCAAGAATATTATTCACAAAGCAAAATATCATGCACATATAAGACCAATATAATACATTTGCTCCTACTGATCTTCAAATATAAATACTAATCAACATTATTATTTTTAAATCTAAGGGAAGTAATGATATCAGGAAACTTTATATATCATTACTAGAAGTTTGTTTAAGGTCATAAATGGATTTCATACCAAATTTTATATTTCTTATATTTCCTCTACGAATCATTTAAAGTAACACATATCAAGCTAAATCTTTAATCAAAAAACTTATTTTCACATTCTTATGATATAAATCAAACTCATAATGAGTCACCAATGTCATGATGATTCTTAATGAGTCCATTTAAAACTAAATGTCTCATATGGTCGATGCATTCTTTACGAGTAAAATTTTTAACCATAAGTTTGACCATTATGTGTCTTGGGGTTGAGCTAAAGAATCAAAGTAATGGGTTGGGAGCTAAGAGCTAAGATAGGGAATGAAAGAAAAGAGTTTCAGTTACGAAGTAAGGATACTAATACTAATATCGAGCTCTAAGACTCATGATAGTAATAGGGAGTCTGGTCTAGGTTAGTAGAAGACTTTATAGGTATAGGATTCCCTGCTAGTGCACGGGGACTTAAAGAAGAGGATATAGGAATGAGCTACACCACCTAATAAGAGCCAAACTAAAACATAAGAATGGAAGAGGTAATTAAGAGACTAAAGCTCATAAGCAAGTTAAGCATCTTGGTGTTGGCTGTTACTTCATCTTTGATTTTATACTAAGCAAAGCTGTGAAATAGCCCCCTGTATCCAAGTTGAAGCTATGTGTCACTCCTATTGAATAATTTCGTGCTCATACACATAGTTTTAACTAACTTACACCTCAAATAGAGTTTGGGTCAGCAAGGGAAGTTGAGGTTGTCAAAAAAAGAAAATAAGTTCTACATTGTTCCTAAGTCACATTTATGTAATAGACTCTTTTATAATTATTGGATAATTTAATTAATTCATCATATACTAAAAAATTCTAATTATTAATTTTAATTCTTCTTTCATTGTATCATATCACTTTCTTAATCATTACATTTCATGACTTATGAAAATAATGAGGGATCATTTTTTTATTTATATTTTATTATAAGATTCTTGTAGATATATCACATGATAATAATAAATGAAAGAATTTATTTTTCTTTGAGATATTATCAAAACTGTCAATTGTGGTTGTTCTACATGACCATTAACAATGATATCAATATTATGTGAGAGTTTAGTAATATTATTTTATTATTTATCTTTATCAACTCATTAAATGATTTGAATAACAACAATCTCTCGAGTAATAAAGGAGTATCAAATTATATCTCGTTTGTATCAAAAATTAAATTTTAAGATTTTCACTTCCATTGATCCGCTATTTTATAGGAATCTTACATTTACATATTTGACTATCCCCATATTATAATTAGCGCAATAAGAAATAGACCCATTTGAACTTTTCTGAATAAACCATAAAATATCTCAAATTTAATTTAATTTCCTTTTATATGAATTGAAGATCCTTATCTCTACATGATAATTCTAAATATGTAAATATCTTAAGTTGAGTTTTCTATCGGTCTGTAACTCAAAATAAGTCAATGAAATTTACTGACTAAGAACCCTATTTAAGATATGTATAGTTGTTTTTAGAGTTTTTTCTCACATTGATTCGGGTATAAAGAATAATCCATCATACTCCTAATCATATCTATGAGAGTACGAGTATATTTTAGCAATCATATTCTGCTATGACATATCTGGTAAATCATACTGAATATATATATCCTACTTTTCCAAGAATCTAGCAAAAAATTATATTGAGTTCATCATAAATATTATAAAATTTATAATATTATAATAAATTACATAATTATATCTCGACAAACTATCTATAAGATGATAAAATGTTTCTCTTTAATAAGATCAACACATAGAGTACCCGAGAGATATAAAGATAATCTTAAGGAGTTTATGAAACTATATTTCATTTTAATATTTAATATGAGATCATTGTAAACTCAAGGCTTAACTTTTATTAAGTTTACAATCACCAAAAGAGAAATAATATTCTAATAATTCTAGGTATAGAATCCAAATTTCAGAATTGTAAGAACATAACATGTATCCTTAAGATCTATCAAATGAATCATCTTTAGGCATAGGTGATAAATATAAACTATTATCACTTTCATTTAAGATGATTCCTTATAACGATGAATATTTTATTCTCTTTTGGTTTTTCATATTAAAATAAATCTCTATTATTGGTAACATTTGTTGAAGCATCAAAATTAATTCACCAAGTATTAGATAATGATTTCTTTAATATTTGATTTGAACCATATACAGGTCATACTTATACCTTTTCCTTTCAAATACAAATCTTATAGTTCTTTATAAAACTTTCATTGCTACGTAAGAATTAGCACTTCATTGTGAAATTTTTTCTTTTATGAGTTTATATAGTATTTATAAAGTTAGGTGACTTGCATTTCAATTTTCTTTTATTATTACACATTGTTTGGCTAGTACCCAAAATATTATGAGTCTTTTCTATTATAATTTTAATTCTTTTTGTACACATATACTAGTCGACTCATTTAGGTTTCACTTATCTTTAATTAAATTTTAAATAAGTTAAACTAAGAAAAAAGATAATAAATGATGAGAAATGACTCAATTACAATCATGCTCAATGTTCTTGAGCTTACAGTTTTGTCAACTATATTAAGAACATAATCTTAAATTCCTCAAATACTATCATTTTTAGTAAATTCTTCCATTAAGGTGTTAGATAATGACTTATTAGTAAATTTAAATTGATCTATAAATATGCGCTAGTTATAAACTATATTGAAGTCTAAATATTATTAGCAATTATCATAACATTGAGTCTTTTAGAACTTTTTCAATTAGTTATCTCAATCATTTTATTTCATAGAATTTTCAATAATTAAGTTTGTGTTCTTTTCAATTAATCTAATCAAGGTCTAACTCACTATATATAAATTGCTTATGCTCAAGCCATTTATTTCAAATAATATATAAACATTACAAGAATATAATAAAGGAAGTACCACTGTAATGATATAATGCTTTGAGTATTTCAATAAATATTGAACTATTGATATCATCTCTATTTCACTTTTGGGTTAAATATTGACATATTTAGTGTTCATATAAAATTATTTATGGATGATTGATACCATCATTGTAGAATAGTGTTACTATCTTTGGGTATACAATATTAAACTGTAAGGATATCCAAAATAGTATCATTCTACCCATCACATAATTATTTGAAATAGATTTTCCTTTGGGATTATCTAAATCTCTCAATTATGTGTGCCATTGTAAATATTATTTTCTTTAATGTTATTTAGGATCATTTTTATAATGTATTTGATAGATTATTGATCCAGGTTACTTTGGTGCTATAGGATTAATATAGGAATATAAAATATAATTCAAAATATCCTATAAATGACAACACCTTTACTGTAATTTATATCCCATAAGTCTATCATCCTAGGCTACTTTGGTTGCTATTGATCAGATAAAACATAGGGAGATAAATTATAAATAATATTCACCAAGTGTTTTTATTTTAATTTATTCTAAAATAATTTAATAATAGAATAACAACCATAATAATTATTAAACATGATCAACATAAAGAAAACTTATATAATAATTGTAATTATGATAGCACATAGATCATGAAAGGCTTTTATGTGAACGATAAATATTATTTCACACTTTCAAATATATACAAGTGAATAACTAAATAAATATGCAAGAGCAATAATTAGATTTTATTTATCACATGAAATCAATAAATCATAAAAGAATCATTATACCAATCAACCTTATTTAATTGGGTAAGCCTAGAATTGAGCTAAGCATCAACCTAATTATGTCATTCAATAAAAATTTATCAAAATCAAAATTGATCAAAATATAATCTTTACTAAGTTTGATCAAAACTAATTTCAATCATAATTATAATTATCAAATTATATTAAAAAAATCATATTGATAAATTTTATAATCGAAGATATTGATTAGATTTTTTAATTTCATAAGGAAAACTATAATTTTATTGACATGACATAAACTAAAATTATGAGATTCTTAAAGGGCAAAATTATTAGAAGGATATGTGGAAAAAAAATTTATTTATGAAAGGTCAAAATAAATAAAAGGATAAATTTTAGAATTCCTATATTTACAAAGGGTAAAAATGTCCTTTTACAAACAAAAACCATAATCTCCCACGATCGTCGCCCCTACGCACACAACCACCACTATTGCGGGAGAGCGTCATCTCTTCTCGTAGCCGCCGCTTGTGTGCACACCATTTGTACTTAAGCGGTCATGCAGACGGTTGGCTCTTGTGCAACCACCGCTTCTGCATGGGCTACGAATGTTGCGATGTGCGACTGTCGCCTTTGTGCATAGGCACTGTGCATGGTGCAGCTGTCGTCTATATAAGGCCACCCGCATTTAGTTGACACCTATTGCTATGCAGTAATGCTACCGCCTAAGCACTGCCTATTGCTCAAGCCCGATCGCGATGTGCGACTGCTGCTTACACATGGCCTACGCATGGTTGCTGCCCGTGCGCAGCCACTGCTATGCTGCGTTGCTGTTGTAGTCCTCCTGCTGCTCGCAAGCGGCCATCATTGTGCTGCAGTGTTGTCGAAGCCACTGCAAGAAGCAGCGATGCTACTGTAGTCATTGTACCCAACAATGCTGTCGCAACCACTGCCTACAATGGAACAGACGATCAACAGAGATCGTTGCCCTCGACAACTTCAACAGCAAGCAAGAAATCCATCGATCAAATATAAAAACTGTACATCGCCTGCAAGCAAGCAATATGATAGATTGGATAGGAAAATAGATCGACAATGTCGACGAATTATTCATACATCGTAGATAAAAATTGATTAACATCTTCTTACGAGCGAAAGATGCTAACAAATAGATCTAAAATATTTGATTTTAAATAACAATGAATCTCAAATATTATATGATACGTACCTTTTAATATTGTTATTCTAGAAACAACCATCATTTGATCTATAAGCGCACCATCGTCGGATCCAAGATCTGTAATAATATCAATCTACAAGGAGATCTAAACTCATTTTCTTCTCTCTTCCTATCATTTCACAGGAGCACTATGATCGATGGATTCAAAAACACAAGAACATGAGAGAGGAACTATAATCTCTCATTGATTGATTCACATGATTAAGGAAGATTGAGAAAAGATCTGTAATCTCTCAACTATATCATGTGTTTTTGTCATATGATATTGTGTTCTCATTATCGTATTGTGTCCCTAAGATATCATATCTATTTATAGGCAAGTGCATAAAATGTAAGATAAGTAATTAGGATAAATAAATAGGACTTCATTTCTATTGGTTAATAACCATAATCAAAATTTAATTATATTCATAATATATCTTACTTAATTAAATAATATAATCTAATATAATCCGGAGCTTGAGCTAGTTTCTCTTTAAGAAGAGGCCCTCGTAAAGAATGTTAATGGGGATCGTGCTGGTTACAGGTGCCCTGCAAGCCAATCACGTGAGTGATGGCATGTGTGATATACTGTGTGATCTTTTTGCTTTTGATTAATATTGGCATATTCTCACATTATATTATTTGTTACATATATATTGTGATGTCCTTAGTTCTGTGCAATGAGAATCGGATCGTGATGAGATCACGATAATGAGATCGATTCACCTTTAAACACAAATCCTAAATAATCCCGGTCATAGGTTACTCAAGAGGGACATTGACATAACCGGATAGATCGATGTACTATATACCCGTCCATATGATTGAGGCGACTGGTCTCATAGCCACTTATGTGGAGACACTAAGGATATAGTACAGGTGCTCATTGGAGAATAAGTTCACTGATTGATCCACTTATGGAATGTTGTATGGTTAATGATACCTAATGTCAGAAAGCGATTTCATAGTCTCAATTATGTATCTGGTCCTTAGACTTGAGACACCAATGATGTCTTGTATGAGTACTCCTTTCTTTAACACCAGACTTATAGGTTTGGAAAGCTCTAGATCTGATACAGTTGGTTATCGGGATTGGTAGCCAACCTTACGAAGGCAATTGAGTGTCAATAGAGGATCATCCACTCTCGGTATCACGAGAGAAATATATCATATGTGCTTGCTTAGACAAATCCCTAGCCAGGGTCATTCGGGTTGAGAGAGAGAATGAGTTCTCCGGTAGAATCCGATTAGAGCAAGATAAATTGATTTCGTATATGACTTGACAGTACCATGTCCAATATACGGTCTCTAGGATATTATTTGGATGAGAGATTATAGATACATGGTAACTGTGGACAAACAGGTCCAATGGATTTGATCCCCCCTGTACCGTCTGGGGACTATGGCGTAGTGGCCTAGTACGTCCACAGTCGATGAGTCGAGTGAATTATTATGGGGATAATAATTCACTGTATCAGAAGGAGTTCTGATGAGAGTAACTCACAGCCAGCTCGGTATTGGGTCTAGAGGATCACACACATATGGTGGATGCTTCAGCGAATAGAGGATTGGATGAAGATCCAATTAGCCCCTATTCTCATTAGATGAGACCCTATGTTGATGAGCTCCTTGATTAAGGCCCAATTATAGGCCTAAGGAGATTATTGGATAGAGATCTAATAATGTAAGGTTAGTGGGTTATTCGATGGAGATCCAATACCCATTAAAGAAGGAGCCCTAGGGTTTTGGTGGCTCTCTATAAATAGGAGGGGAGACTTAGGGTTGATAGGCTACATACAGCTTTAGCCACCACATCCTATTCTCCTCCCTCCCTCATCTTCTCCATCTGGATCTAGAATACATGGATATACGATCTCCCTAGGTAAAATCAATCTCTCACATATCGCAGTTTTTCAGTTTTTGTGATTTTTCTCGTGACCCCAATCTTTTGCACGACGATTGATCTGCGTGTGAAATCGATTTTTGTTTTAATTTCCGCTGTACATGTGATGTATGATGTGGATGGATGATCATGAGCCATATGTTATAATGAGTGTAATTATGATTATTATTATTATTGGGGCCTGCGAGCCTACATTTTTTTCGTTTATTCTTAGGCCTGCGTGCCTGTGATTATTTGTAATTACATGGAGATACGCAACAGGAGCGTGGAGGTTACAACGGGACCCACGATGTCGTGGCGGGAGATCATGATACATGGTGATGCGATGATCCGACGGAACCGATGATGACGAGATCAACAATCACAGGGCATGGAGATGCGCTAATGCACACATATATTCTATTGTGAGTGATTAGGCCCATTGGCTCGGGCTTAATCATATTAGGTGACGACTCATGATCATCCGGTATGGCTTACATATGTGATGTATTATACACCTACTAGATATATGTATATATATATTTACATGCGATGTAGATATATATTAAATATATATGTGTGTAACATGACATATTAGGAGATCGATACGAAACAAAAACCCCTCCTACGATAATATTAAGTCGATAAGCGTGAGGCAATAAGATTGACCCACGTGGCCTTCCATCGTTATAGGAAGAAATTGAATCACGACATAGGTCGAGTTAGTCGAGTCTCTCGAGGCTCACCTATCTACGTGATCGAGTTCTTGCTTACAACATAGAGATGTCATCGGTGACCTGAGGACATGGTATGCTTGGTCGAGTCCCTCGAGGGCATATCATTGAATCAGACTCATCTTGTAACGATGGTGATGACTTAACTGAACGTTATGGTTGGTCGAGTCCGTCGAAACCATGATGATTCGGAGGTCGAACGTGACAGGAATCACAAGGAGTTGTGATTGGCAAGAGTTGCTTACCTTTTAGGCTTAGTGTAATTGGTCGAGTCCCTCGAGGTTGCACTAAGATGCCAATTGGATCTCGATCCCCACTAGGAGTCTGTTGGAGACTTTCGTCTCACGTGTCGAGGGTGTCACGTGATTCGTTAAGAAAATAGTGGGAGTACATTAATATAGAAGTCCATATCTTAATTAGTATTTTCTGTGAAATCTGTATTTTATTTATTTTTGTTATATCTTATTTTGTCAGAAACTTGTCGCTAATAAACCCCTATGTGGCATACTTGATGCCGACCGCCTCACTGGTCCAAACTATACAGATTGGCTCCATAATTTGAGAATTGTTCTCATGACGGAGAAAATCGCATACGTCCTTGATACAATCGTGCCCACGCCAGAAGAAGGGGCAAGCGAGGATAATATCGCTCGCTATGTGAAGTACATAGATGATTCCATGTTAATAAAATGTTACATGTTGGCCTCCATGACTCCTGAGTTACAAAGGCAACATGAGAGCATGGATGCAGATTCTATTCTTCTTCATCTCCGCCAGCTGTTTTAGAAACGGGGAAGACTCAAAGATATGATATATCTAAGAAACTCTTCCAAGGTAGGATGACAGAAGGGACATCGATTGAGAACCATGTCCTAAAGATGATAGAGTGGATCGAGAAACTCACAGGTCTGGGAATAGTCCTAGAGGATAACTTATGCGTTGATATTATACTTTAGTCCCTACCAGATTCATTTTCTCATTTCATCATGAATTTTAACATGAGCAAGTTTGAGGTAACTCTCCATGAGCTCCTCAATATATTGAGGGAAGCTGAGAGTGCCATCAAAAAGGAGAAGCCAGTTCTCTATATTGGTGAGACCAAAAAGAAAAGGAAAGCCAACAAGACCCTTAAGAAGGGTAAGGGAAAAGAAAGACCAGGTAAGACAAAATGTTGTCAAGAAATACCCGGTAAAGGACAAAGGATAATGCTTCCACTGTGGCTAAGACAGACATTGGAGAGGATCTGCAAGGACTACCTTGCAGAGAAGGCGAGACAGAAGCTTAGAGAAGCTTCAGGTATATTCATGATCAGTCTCCACTTGTTAGATTTTCATGATAACACATGGGTATTGGATACCGGGAGTGTTTATCATATCTGTAATTCGTTGCAGGTTCTGGCAAGACCTAGGAGATTGGCTAGAGGCGAGATGGACCTCAAGATGGGCAATGGAGCAAGAGTTGCTGCAGTTGCTGTTGGAGAGGTCACCTTACATCTGCCTGGTGGAGCTATTATTACATTAGATGCATGCTATTTTGTTCCCTCTATCATCAAAAATATTATTTATATCTCTTGTTTGATAATTAATTGATATAAATTAGTTTTTGAGAATAATAGTTGTTCAATAATAATGGATGATAAGATCATCACTAGAAGGACCCTAATAAATGACTTATATATGTTAGACACTTCTCCACATATCATGAATATAAATATGTCTAAGAGGAAAAGAGATGAGGTGAATAATGCATATCTATGGCATTGTAGGCTAGGTTATATACATGAGGGAAGAATTCAAAAGTTGTTGAAAGATGGATACTTAGATCCATTTGACTATGAGACATATGCAACTTGCGAACCTTGCCTTCGTGGGAAGATGACAAACTCTCCTTTTAGTAGAACTGGAGAGAGCCACCGAGTTATTGGAACTCATACATAGCGATGTATATGGTCCCATGTCGACTCAAGCTATAGGTGGTTACTCATATTTCAGTACATTCACTGATGATTTCTCTAGGTATAGACACGTGTCCTTAATGACGTACAAATCTGAGGCCTTCGAGAAATTCAGGGAATATAAGAATAAGGTAGAAAATCAAATTGGAAAGAGTATTAAGACTCTTCGCTCAGATCGAAGAGGGGAGTACTTGAGTACAGAGTTCACCAATTTCCTTAGGGACAATGAGATTCTATCTCAGTGGACACCTCCTTATATACCTCAGCTCAATGGTGTATCAGAAAGGAGGAATCGCACACTGTTAGACATGGTGCGATCCATGATTAGTTTCGCTGACCTACCCATCTCATTCTAGGGGTACGCCCTAGAGACTGCAGCTTACCTTCTGAATAGAGTTCCATCAAAGTCAGTAGTGTCTACACCATATGAGATATGGAAACGAAAGAAGCCCGATCTTAAAATTGTTCAGATTTGGGGCTATCCTGCCCATGTTAGAAGACACAACCCCGGTAAGTTGGTATCAAGGATAGAATGGTGCACATTCGTGGGATACCCAAAGGAAACTTGTGGGTATTATTTCTATCATCCCGAGGACCGAAAGATCTTTGTTACCAAGAGAGCTGTGTTCCTTGAGAAGGAACATATTCTTGGTGGAAACAGTGGGAGTGAGATAAAATTGAGCAAGGTTGGAGACTAGCACAAACACCATTCTAGAGCCCGAGTTTGTTCAGGTACCTAACACACAAATTCCAAATTTACGTAGGTCTAGTAGAGTATCTCACCCTCCTGAAAGATATGTGGGACATATCAGTGGAGATGACTCTCATGATGTTGATCCTCAGACCTACGAGGAGGCTATTATGAGATAGACTCTGGAAAGTGGCAAGAAGCCATGAATTCTGAAATGGATTCCAGTACTCTAACAAGGTTTGGAACCTTGTGGATGCACCTGAGGGTATTGTACCCATCGGCTGCAAATGGATCTTCAAGAAGAAGATCGGAGTGGATGGAAAGGTAGAGACCGATAAAGCAAGGCTGGTAGCTAAAGGATATCGTCAAAGACAAGGAGTTGATTATGACGAAATCTTTTCACCTGTAGCCATGCTTAAGTCCATTAGAATTATTTTGGCCATTGCAGCATACTATGACTATGAGATCTGGTAGATGGATGTTAAAATAGCATTCCTCAATGACAACCTCGAGGAAGAGGTGTATATGATACAACCAGAGGGATTCGTATCCAAAGAGAGTCCATATAAAGTGTGCAAGTTGCTTAGATCCATTTATGGATTGAAGCAAGCTTTCCGAAGTTGGAACATAAGATTTAATGAGGTAATCACCTTCTTGGTGCTATATGTGGATGACATCATAATCATTGGGAATGATATAGGAATGCTCTCCACAATAAAGACTTGGCTATCTAGAAACTTCTCCATGAAAGACTTAGGGGAAGCGTCCTATATTTTGGGGATCCAGATCTATAAATATAGATCCAAAAGGATGTTTGGCTTGTCCCAGTCTAGGTACATAGACTCCATTGTCAAAAGGTTTGACATGAAAAATTTCAAGAGAGATCTCATACCGATGAGATATGGAATATCACTTTTTAGGAGTATGTCCCCAAAGACTCCTGAAGAAAGAACAAACATGGATAAGATACCTTATGCCTCAGCGATAGGATCTATTATGTATGTGATGCTATGTACTAGACCTGATATAGCACATGCTCTGAGTGTCATGAGCAGGTATCAGGCAGATCCAGGTTTAGAACACTGGAATGCAGTAAAGTGTATCCTTAAGTACTTGAGAAGGACTAAGGATCTTTTAATAGTATATGGAGGAGGTAGCCTCCAGGTTGAGAGCTACACAGACTCAAGTTTTCAGTCTGACATTGATGATAGCAAGTCAAATTCAAGGTATGTTTTCACTATGAATGGTGGAGCAGTAAGCTGGAAGAGTTCCAAGCAAGATACTACTGCTGACTCGACCACAGAGGCGGAATACATTGTTGTAGTAGAAGAAGCAAGACGAAGGGGTATGGATGAAGAATTTCATCAAGGATTTGGGAGTCATACTAAGCAGCGTAGAGCTGACTCCCATATATTGTGACAACGATAGAGCGATAACTCTAGCAAGGGAACCCATGTCTCATCAGAATTGTTCTGAGGAGGTTCCATCTGATTAGAGCGATCATGACCCGAAAAGATATAGCAATAAAAATAGTTCCATCCGAAGATAACATTACAGATCTACTGACGAAGTCGTTGGCTTAGATTATATTTGAGCGTCACAGGGGTCTGATGGGGATCAGACACATAGGTGATTGGCTTTTGGTCAAGTGGGAGATTGCTAGTTACAGGTGCCCTGCAAGCCAATCACGTGAGTGATGGCACGTGTGATATGCTGCGTGATCTTTTTGCTTATGATTAATATTGGTATATTCTTATATTATATTATTTATTACATATATATTGTGATGTCCTTAGTTCTGTGCAATGAGAATCAGATCGTGATGAGATCACGATAATGAGATCGATTCACCTTTAAACACAGATCCTAAATAATCCCGGTCATAGGTTACTTAAGAGGGACATTGACATAACCGGATAGATCGATGTACTATATACCCATCCATATGATGGAGGCGGCTGGTCTCATAGCCACTTGTCTGGAGACACTAAGGATATAGTACAGGTGCTCATTGAAGAATGAGTTCACTGATTGATCCGCTTATAGAATGTTGTATGGTTAATGATACCTAATGTCAGACAGCGATTCCATAGTCCCAATTATGTATCTGGTCCTTAGACTTGAGACACAAGGATGCCTTGTATGAGTACTCCTTTCTTTGACACCAGACTTACAGGTTTGGAAAGCTCCAGATCTGGTACAGCTGGTTATCGGGATTAGTAGCCAACCTTACGAAGGTAATTGAGTATCAATAGAGGATCATCCACTCTCGATATCACGAGAGGAATATCTCATATGTGCTTGCTTAGACAAATCCCTGGCCAGGGTCATTCGGATTGAGAGAGAAGGAGTTCTCCGGTAGAATCCGATTAGAGCAAGACAAACTGATTCTGTATGTGACTTGATAGTACCATATCCAATATACGATCTCTGGGATATTATTTGGATGAGGGATTATAGATACATGGTAACTGTGGACAGACAAGTCTGATGGATTTGATCCCCCCTGTACCGTCTGGGGACTATGGCATAGTGGCCTAGTACATCCATAGTCGATGAGTCGAGTGAATTATTATGGGGATAATAATTCACTGTATCAGAAGGAATTCTAATAGTTGGTATCGGGCCTAGAGGGTCACACACATATGGTGGATGCTTCAACGAATAGAGGATTGGATGAAGATCCAATTAGCCCCTATTCTCATTAGATGAGACCCTATGTTGATGGGATCCTTGATTAAGGCCCAATTATAGGCCTAAGGAGATTATTGGATAGAGATCCAATAATGCAAGGTTAGTGGGTTATTGGATGGAGATCCAATACCCACTAAGGAAGGAGCCCTAGGGTTTTGGTGGGTCTCTATAAATAGGAGGGGAGACTCAGGGTTGATAGGCTATAGCTTTAGCCACCACCTTCTATTCTCGTCCCTCCCTCTGAGCAAGAGTTGCAAGATCAGAGAGGAGGAGTTTCAATGTAGAGATCCATTGTGTGGATACCGCTAGAGAGGAGGATGCTTGACCTCCTTAATCGTCTCCTTCCGGATCTGGAATACAGGGATATACGGCCTCCCTAGGTAAAATCAATCTCTCACATATCGAGGTTTTTCAATTTTTGTGATTTTTCTCGTGACCCCAATCTTTTGCACGACGATTTGATCTGCATGGGAAACCGGTTTTGGTTTTGATTTCCGCTGCGCATATGATGCACCTATTGCAGGTTTCCCAACAGATCTGATAGAACCATAGGGTTCTATCGTGGAGGAAGAAGGTGGAAAAGGGAGATAATCGATCTCTTCGAGGGGATCGGGCCTCCTAGATCTCTTCAAGGGGATCTGCCTCTTAGAGTTTTGTCTTTAGCTAAAACTAATACTTCTTCATTGATTGATTTCCATAAAAGAGTTACAACCTTATTTATAGGCTCTGCCAAGAGTCTCACTAATCTTTGACTCTTAACTAACTTGATAAAACTCCTAACTGAAAATAATAATTGACTTCATCTCAACCGAAGATAAAAACCAACTCTAACTACTTATAACTGACTTAATAAAGTTCACTCGACCTATAACTGACTCTAACTAACATGACTCAACCTAAATAGATGGACCTAACTTAGCTAGGGTCCTAACAAACTCGCCCTCTTCAAATCAGCCTTGTCCTCAACGCTGAGCAGCATCGAACTTCGGGGGTACTTTGGTCTAGGATATTTATCACGCGTCACAATCTTTTGATCAATTAAATAAGGTCTCCACTTTGTGTAAGCAATCGGTCAGCCTTCTGGTGCAGTCGTCATTAAAGTCTTGTGAGGAAGCCTCTTCATTCGATGGTTAGTGGCAGTTGTGATCTTGCTTCTACGACTTCCTTTGAGGATCACCTGCTTTCCATTAATAAAAAACTTCATAATTAGTTTAGAAAGATTTCAGGTGACATCACCCAGTGTTGACAACCATTCAATTCCAAGCACTATTTCGATGTCCTCCAAGGATATCAGAAAGAAATCCACCCGCAGTTCTTGGCCCTATACCATCAGTTTAATTTTTGAGCACTTAATATTACAAGTTAGAATTCGACTATCAGCAACCTTGACTTCAAATCTGTCATAATTTTCAATTTGATAGGCCAATTGATCAACAAGCCTTCTGTCCATAAAATTGTCAGTGCTACCAGTATCGATTAAAATAGTAATAGGCTGTTGTTTCAAAATTCCCTCGATTTTCATGGTTTGCGGGTTAGAGTAGCCTACTATTATATGTACAGTATGTACGAAAAGTCCAATAGCGTTGTCGGAATCCATACCTTCTCGATCTGAGTCCACATCATCATTCTTTGGTTCCTTTAATTGGTTCTATCATCAAAAGATGACCTTGTTTGCATTGATATCCTCTACTCCATTTTTCATCACAATGCCAACACAACGTTTTTGTTGATCTTTCCTGGAGCTCTTCTCTAGTAAGTCTTTGTGGGTTTGGAGTGGAGGGAGGTGGGGTTGTCGGCTTACTTACTATTGGTTGATTTATGCTTTTATTTCTGTGATTGTCCCTGTTGAACTTTTCTTCGTGTATGCGAGCAAATGATATGGCAGCCATCACAGTACAAGATTGTCAAGCTTAACTTCGCACCAAATCTCTGGATTAAGCCCTTCAATAAATGTTCCCAGTAGTTATTTTTTGGACCAGTCTTGGGTTTGGTTTGAGAGACGCTTAAATCTGCTCTAGTACTCTTGTACGGTAGAGGTCTGACGAATTTTGGCAAGTTGTTCATCCATATTTTCGTACTTTAATGGTCCGAAGCGAATCAAAAACCCACTTTTGAATTGCTCCCACGAGGGTTCTCCATGAGTATGTTCATACCAATCGTACCATTGGATCGCGTCTCCTTCAAGTTGAATGGAGGCGATCTCCACCTTGGATTCCTTCGGAGTCCTATGAAAAAGAAAAAAAATTTCAGCACGTGAAATCCAGCCAATCGGATTTTCATCTTCCCATCTAAGAAACTCTACTCTCATGCGTGTGTATCATGTATCCTGCCCCTAATCATACTTTTCAGATCGACTCCCTTTGAAACTTTTACCATGTTAAGTTTTGTTGGGATTCTCTGATCGGCTTCTTCTAATTTCGCGAATGAGCTCTTGAAATTTGTCTTCCATACGAGCCTCGAAGGCTTTAAACCTTGCATCAAGTACATATCTATAGTCATCGTATAGGATTGTAGATCAGTGATGTTCAGTTCTTTTTTTTGCTGTCGAGTAAGGGGCATGAGTTTGCATCGTAGATGTGGTAGAACTTAGTTGCAATAAGATTGTCGGTGTAAGAATCACCAATATATCAAAAAGCTGGTTAGAGATGGTGGGGGCAGCAATGGTAGCAAGGAGTTGCAGCAGTGGCAGTAGGGAGGTGCAACAGCAAGGGCGCAGTTGGAAATGGCTGTGGCAGCAAGGGCAACAGCGGCAAGGGAGGAGGCAGCGATGGGTGGCAGCGGCGACTAGTGACAGGTGGCGACGGTGAGGGCTGGCAACAATGGCGACGCTACTAGTAGAGGAGGAGATTGGAGAGGGGCAACGATTATGTTCGACGATGGCTGTGGCTGCGGGGAAGACGTTGGGTAGCGCTGGATCTGGCAATTGGCAACGATGGTGGTAGAGATGCAGGGGAAGGAACACACGGCTGAGAGCAAGGGATGCAGCGGCAACAAGGAGGCGACAGCAGGGAAGGAAGAGAGATGGCATAGGCATAGGTGCGCTGCGGCAGCAAGCGGGTGAAGGATAGCGACGACCGACGGGTGGCAGCGGCGGCAAGGGTAGTGCACTACCGAAGGCTGGCCGGCAATAGATGAGGAGAGGAGGAATAGAGGTGGTCGACGACAGTCCTCCTTTGGGTAGGATGATGATGTGGCAGAGGGAGAGGGCAGCGATTGTGGCCGACGATGACGGCTGGAAAATTATTACAGAGAGTAAGGGAAGGAAGAGGGCATCGTGAAACAAGGGACAGAATGCTAGAAATGTGGTTGGGGAGGCAGTAGTGTCGATGCTCGCTATGTGCTATTGAGGTATGGCCAGCGATAGTGGTAGGGAAGAGGAAGAAGAAGATGCGGCTATAATTGAGGAGGAGGGGAGGAGATGACAGCGGCTGGTGGCAGCGAGGGTGGAGGAATGGTAGCGACTGCGGTTGGTGAGGACTTTGGTTGTGGCTGCGATTGTTGGAGCAGGGGATTGGTGGTTGTGCACGGGTGGAGCAGCGGTCGAGGGCTGCAGGCGACAAGGGAGGCAGTTGTGGGAAGGAGGTTGCGATAGTGGGTTGCAGCGACTGCAGTGGGAAATGACATGGATGGCCGACGGGGTGGGGTTGTATGCAGCAGATGGGGGCGACGACAGTAATCAGCAAAGGCACAAGTGCGCAACAGTAGCAGGAAGTAGAGGCGGCGCTATTGTGCGCCGGTGCAGAAGAAGGAGTGGGCGACAGCAGCGAGCGCTGAGATATGGGTGCGCACCGGCTAGGTGGGGCTGCGACTGATGTTGCTGTCGATGGAGAAGAGTGGCTGGCGGCAGCGATTGAGGAGGAGAGCAATGCAACGGTGAAGAAGGCTGGCTGGAATCTGCTAGGCAGCGGCAGGGGCGTGCGACTGCTGTGGCAGGAAAGGAGGAAGGGAAGAGCAACGTGACAACGGTGCTCTTCTTCTCTCTCTTTCTTCTTTTTCTCCTTTTTTTTCTTATTGTTGGCTGCTCCAGCAAAGATGTTTGTTGCAACAATGATGATGGTGAGTTGCAGCGAAGTGGTAGCACAGAGATGAGAAAGAAGATGTGATAAGGATGACGATGACAATGATATAAGGCAGCAAAAGAGCCGAGGAACGGTAACTCTGATATCAATTGATAGAACTCTAGGGTTCTATTGTGGAGGAAGAAGGTGGAAAAGGGAGATAATCAATCTTTTCGAGGGGATCGGGCCTCCTAGATCACTTCGAGGGGATCTATCTCCTAGGGTTTTACCTTTCGCTAAAACTAATACTTCTTCATTAATTGATTTTCATAAAAGAGTTACAACATTATTTATAGGGCTCTGCCAAGAGTCCCATTAATCTTTGACTCTTAACTAACTTGATAAACTCCTAACTGAAAATAATAATTGACTTCGTCTCAATCAAAGATAAAAATTAACTCTAACCACTTATAACTGACTTAATAAGGTTCATCCCATCCATAATTGACTATGACTAACATGACTCAACCTGAATAGATAGATCCGATTTAGCTAGGATCCTAACATGATTGAATATATTGAAGAATCCTGATTTCTTAAAACAAAATATCATCTCACTGCTACAAAGAAAAGGGGCGGATGATCGCTCGAGTTCTTGAAGTTTGCTTGAGCAGATCCACCACCAAAATAAGCGTGAGCTGACTGTTCTTGGGCATCACATGAGGAGCTTCTCAAGCTGCTCTCAGCAAATGCGATATCAAAAAATTGAAGGGACCCTACATCCCTGTTCATCGCATTCTACTCCATTTTTTTTTTTCTGCTCATTGCAGGACATGAGTGCATCTCTCTCTGTCTGAGTTAGTTTACAGCTTTAGATTTGCTTCCACTTTCTGATTAGATGACCACTCGTTTTCCATTCCTGTGTTGTTTTCTTTTTGGTATATCCTGCAACTCTTGCTTAATGCTGATGTTGCTGTATGAATTACATGTGTAACCCTCAAGACAGTATCTTTTACTTTTGCATTGCACTTATGCTCTCTAAAATGTGATATTTTTGCACAAATGGTTTTCTATCATCTCTAATCCATAAACTAACTACAAAGACACATAGATTGTTCATATTATAAAGTTGGAAGACCCTGAGTTGCCAAGTATTTGTGCTTACTCAGTAAGAGAGTTCCTAAAGTAACTTCGGTTAAATCAACTTTAGATTCATCTCAAGTTTATATACGATATATTTCTGAGGACATGGGAGCAAATGCTAAAAGACTGTACATGATTTGATACCAAAACAACAAAATAATCAATCATGAAGACTCCTTGTAAAGAAGAGGAGCAAGAAACATATAGCTTGACAGGATGATTCTTGCTGTATTCTCTTACCTTATCTCTAGTTTTAGCCCAATGGAAACTTCACGACAAACCAAACAAAACCTCAAATGCTCAAAGATACTACTGATTGCATGACAGGATGATTCTTGCTGTATTCTCTTACCCTATCTCTAGTTTTTAGTCCAACGGAGACTTCAAGACAAACCAAACAAAACCTCTAATCCGTACATATTTTCATATGACCATTAGTTAGTCTTCTACTCTCAACCAACCATAGGAACAAACAATTATTGATGGGGCTTAAGAATTTGAGCAGACTTCACATTACATAAATCATCTCCACTGGAACGGTCGCAGCGGTTTGCGGGTGGGGAGACCCCGACCCGGCTCGCTCGACGGTCAAACCTCGTGACGTCGAGTGGGACCGGGCCGACGTGGACTCGCACGAGTTGGTGGCTCCAGCTACGAGACCCGGGAGCGCGTGGGGCCCCTTCCCCGCGTGGCGTGGCTTGTCGCTGACCTACGTGTCACCATTGTCGGCTCGAGATCTCGTCTCCGTTACGTACCGCGTCTGATGTCGTCCACAGTTTGGTGGCATCGACTGATCCCTATAGATTAACAAGCACAGAAGTCTATGTGCTCAGCAAGCTAGAGAGAGAGAAAGATGAGATGACTTGCTGATGAACGAAGGGTGGAGAAAGAAGTGAATCAGCAGAGAACACGGAGGGTGGGGGGGACAAAGCGGTCACCATCCATGGTCTTTTGTCCGGATAAGCACGTAGTTGGACGCAATCGATCGACCCATTTAGCAGCTTGTGTGTGAAGCCCTCGCGGTTGGTACGAGCTTCACCAGCACACAACCCGTCCTTTGTCGTGGTGAGGAGGTGGACGCGTAGTTCCCTTACCGCCTTCCCCTGCCTCCTCCCTGTTTTAGGTTCGACTTTGTCGTCTTCAATATGGCAGAAGGTATATATTGAAGCTGGTCTTCATTCCAAGGCTGTGTTGCCGCCTGCAAACTAAGGGAAGATATGGAAGGAAGAGTTGAGGAGGAGGAGGAGCAGTTGCCGCCTGGGTTTAGGTTCCATCCCACCGACGAAGAGCTCATCACCCACTACCTCACCCACAAGATCACTGAGGCGGACTTCGATGCGAGAGCAATCGCAGAGGTCGACCTCACCAAGTCCGAGCCATGGGATCTCCCTGGTAAACATCTCGATGGTGTGCTGATATGTCGTAGATTTAAAGGAATGATACCAACTGATTGAACCTGTGATCAGAGAAAGCGAAGCTGGGGGAAAAGGAATGGTACTTCTTCAGCTTGCGGGACCGCAAGTACCCGAGCGGGGTCAGAACCAACCGAGCCACCAACGCCGGCTACTGGAAGACGACCGGGAAAGACAAGGAGATCTCCGACAGCAGCACCTCAGAGCTGGTGGGGATGAAGAAGACGTTGGTGTTCTACAAAGGGAGAGCTCCAAGAGGGGAGAAGACCAACTGGATCATGCACGAATACCGTCTCCACTCCAAGCTTGCCTCAAAATACACCAAGGTCACACATTTTACTATGTTTTGATCAGCATCCATGGATCATTAGGAACAGTGTCATCTTTCACTGAAGGATATGAACTTGATAGGAATAGCATTTGCACCTGTGACAGGATGAGTGGGTCGTCTGCCGTGTGTTCATGAAGAGTAGTTCTTCCGAGAAGAAGTACCCGCCGAGCCAGCCGCGAGCCAACCCTTATTATGTCGAGCTGGGGCCTGTCTCGACGCCTTCTCTCATCCAGAATGAGCTGATGGAGTTCTCGAGGTTCGCCAGAGACAGCCATGGCCCGACCTCACCGATCCAACCACAGCTCGGCTACCATGGAGGAGGACGAGGCTTCACCCTCGCAGGTGTGAAGCTGAATCTGGGCGCCCTGCCACCGCCGCCGGCACCGGCAACGATGCCAGCTCCTCTATTCCAGCCACTGGGAGCGGCTGAGCCTCCTTCGTCGGCCATTGCCAACGGTGTTGCGGGAGCCATCGATAGCGGATTTGGCTCCGATGTCAGGTACCATCATAGTATGGACTCTGCTATGGAGCTCGAGTTTTTCTGGCCTCCCTACTGACGGAGAGGGAAGAGAAGCTTCTCGTTGATAACTGCACCATTAGGTCGTTGTACTGTTGGAGATCTTTGTGAGATTTCGTGTTCTTCTGCCACACTTGAAACATTAGATGGAAAAACTGATGGTTTTAGCTTCTTTATTAAGTGCTATTAGAGATCTAAGAGAGAGATACTTACTTTAGGGAGGTGCACAGAACCACGGAGGTCACTATCGGACAGGAGTGGGTCACAGAAGGATGAATGATGATGCTGACATCTTGATCACTAAAAATATATCTTTTGCGGCCTCCCCATCACATATTTGTATAAGATTTTGGAGTTGAATTGCTGAAACTTAGCCATTTATATGCTAATTAAAAATACCTTTGCATGGATCAATGGTATCCAAAGGAGGATTTGATGTAAGTCAATAATATATCAAGATACTATCTCAATAAAACACATCAACACTAAACACATCAACACTAGCCAATGTTTTTGCGCAATTACAAAGTAACCTATGTGACAGCATATATATGCATCGCCACCTAGCTAAATGCATATATATTGGTAATGCATTAGTTAATGCAAAGGGGAGAAAATAAACGCTATCAAATACCCCCAGAATAAGAAGGAAACCCATCAAGAAAAATGTTGAGAGTCATCTGATATAAGAAGTGTAAATTTTGGCATGTAAAAGTTTAAATATTCCAACACCACCACATTGATTTGGCAGCATATAAAAGGTAAAATAACAGAACACTTCATACAATACCATTTTTTGCTACAAAATTTTGCAATGTATAATTGTTCAGCTATTTTTCTCACAGAAGGTGACTCAAAAGCCCAAAAGTTGACCACTGCAGATCACAGTGACTTCAAGAAAGGTTTACGGCCAACAACGAGCAGAGGTCATCTGCAAAGAATGGAGTAATTGTCAGCCAGAGAAAAAAGAACAACTCTACACCCTCATAAGAATAATTCATGGCCATTGATCACAACTACTAACTCTGAATTTTTGCAAAGATATTAGATGCGCATGATTAGATAAAGGACATTCGTAAATATGCTGTACACAGAATTTAATCAACACAACAAAACAAGTATGAAAATGCAAATTGACTTGTTTGTCAAACTTATGATCAAATGACATGCAGACTAAAAAAACTGTAATTGACCTTCAGATTATGTAATGACTGATTTTTGGCTGTCACTTCTGAAGTAATCAGAACACTAAGTGTTTTTAGAAAAAGAATCACCAAGTATGTATGTGTATATGCAATACTTGCAGAATCATTTGCATAGAAAAAAGAAATAGTTTACAACTGAAGTAAAAATCAAGCACACATAGCAGGTAATTTTTATGGGAATAGATTGCTTTACGAGATGTTTAAATATGAAATATCAAATCATGGGTTCTTGTCTCCTTAACCTTTTTGCATAGCATAAGGTATAAGCATGATTCCAGGGGTTTCTGTCTACAATGTTCTCAACAAAAACAAATCCACAAGGCACAAGTACTTACAAGACTCTCGTCAAACCAACAGTACACTCCCCAAAAAAATGTGCTTACATAGCATACCACAGTGTGTGTGTGTGTGTGTGAGAGAGAGAGAGAGAGAGAGAGAGAGAGAGAGAGAGCCCAAGTGTTGTTTTAAAGATTTCATGAAATTTATTTTAGTGCTCATCATACTCAAATAACACTTATTTCTCTTTTTGCAGCTGAACCTCCCCTATATCTATCAAGATCTCCAAAAGTAAAAGTTCAAACCAAAACCAAGGTTATAATAACTTCAGATAATGGATTTAAATATTGAAGGGATATTGACCAGTATTTGTCGGTCTGATCTTGATATGATACCAGGGAACAGTACACTAACCATACCAAAGTAAATGGTAACACATGAAAATATGTGTACTGGATTAATGTTCTGTACTGGTAGTCTTTCATGGATCAGTATTCAATTCTTTCTTCCAACTGTTACTCGCTGACCTATTCCATTGATTCCCCTTTCTTCACTGAACAGATTCTCAGCTAACAGATATTATAACTTCAACACGTGGCATAATCATTTTGCTCAATTTATAAGATTAATTTTATAAGTTCTGCTTTTTGAAGAAAATGGTCACTCCGCCTGAAATTACTTTCATCATATGCCTGACTATGCCACTAATGACACTCTAACGGATGAACTGAAACAGCATATTTGATCAAACACATGATGGCCTTTTCCAAGAAGCATGATGGACCAGTTATATGCTTGGCAATGTATGCATACCTCTACATTCCTCTGTCGAATCAAAGCATCACTTTGTTGCCAAAGTTTTAACTTCAAAATTTAGTCATCAACCAATTTTATTCGATTCACTTGGATCTGATCCAACCATACATGAACAAACAAATACGGATCTCTGTTTCTCGAACTTTAAAATTCTCTACCATTGTTCCAATCTCCAAAGGAAGCACTGTCTGAAATAAAAAGTTGTGGACAGAACATTTAACAGAAGTTGCTTCATTTAGGATTACTTGAAGATTATGTAGCTATACTACAAATATATTTGGTAATGTTTATGCCAACAAACAAACCTTACTAAAATATATATTTCTTAGACATTGAACTAGAAAACATTATAGCTGCTGTCCCCAGAAAGCAATAACAAAACAGGATATAGAATTATTAAGTCAATCTTTACTTTAAAAATCTTTGATGAAAAAGGGAAAAACTAAAACTGATCAGTGTTTTACTAGACAATTTTTCATCTGGCTACCACTTTAAAATGAAAAAACCCACCTACCAAACATAATAGCTGTCATCCCCATAAATCAATATCACCAACAGGATATGGTGTATTTTTTTAGTCAACCTTTATTTCAAAATCAGTCAATTTGATAAGAAAGGGCAATGAAAATTAAGAGCCTTAAACGATAATCTAAAAAATTTTCATCTGTTTCACCATGCTTGAGATATAAAGGCACATAAGAGAAAGAATATTACCTCAAATATAAGAAGTACAACGTTGATGATCATACTCTACTTGTCAGCAAGTCTACGCTTAGGCCTTCTATGTGTGTGGTTTCCTTGCGCATTTCGTGTTGGCTTTCTTGTGTTTTTAGAACTGATAATTAAACAAGTAGATACAAGTAAACAACTATCTCATCCATCAAAAAATATAAAAGTAATAAATTAAATATAGATGCAAAAGAAACCAACCAAAAGATATGTGATAAGAATCTGTATACAAGGAAAATGGGTAAAGCCAACAAAGCAGAAGCCTGCATGTCCATATAATAGTTGTTATATTGCTGACCAGTGAAACTTTTGATTACATGAAATTCAAATATCTGATGACATAAAGAAAGAATCTGATATACCATAAACCACGCCAGCGCTTTCGTAGCAAGAGGTTTTGTTAATTCGTATTTCTTTAAATGTTCATGGATGCCAGCTTGGACCTACAATAAGATTAAACAGAACCATAAAATTGATCATGAAATGCATATTTGCACATCACATAACCTAAGACTAGAATCTCTAGACGTGCAAAAATCTTAAACATTAGCATATGAAAGTAGCGAAAGGGCATAGAGCAAGCTTAAATTGTTCCTAAGCTTGGTGCAGTGCTAAAATGAAACAAAATTGATTGGTTAGGAATTGTTTTCATGGTAGATTTTCAAAATGCAGCAAGATTTCATGGGTCATAAGTACACATGACTTTATCCCTTATAACAAAGCAAATAAAAGAAAGCAAATTACCACAAAATTTTCAGTCTTATCAACCAAACATTTCATGTCAATGCAGGCAAGTGTTCAACATGCATGACTTGTGTATCCACATACCAGCACATGCAACAAGAAGAGTGAACAAGCAGAATACAAGGCAAGAGACCATGCAACATAGCAACATAAATGGGGACCATGGATTGGAACATACAGAAATGTGGAGCAGCAATCAAAAGTTTGAAACTACATTATACAAAGCCTGTTGTTGCAGAACACTAAATATTCAACACCATGTATACGATTCACCAAATATCTGTAAACATTATTTATATCTGAACGAGACTGTTCGACACAAAAGGGTTTCTTCATTTGATCTAAACTTAGTGCTAGAACCCTAGTAATGCATACTTATGGGCGGCTAAGAATCCTCATAAGAGGAAAAAAAAATTAAGGACAAGTACTTTGAAGCAAGGTTTGACTTACCGGTATATACCGGTGTACCAACATATTATCGGTACTGGTATGGTACCAGTACCGGTACCAGGGTATGCACAGTGCATACCACCCGATATATTAAATATAATATATATTTTATAATATAATATTAAATATATTGAAAATATTAAAAAATAAAAGAAAATCGCCTCGATCTTTCTCCCCGAGTGGGGAGACGTTCCGTCTCCTCGCGCGGGTGTGGGCAGCGATGGGCGCGGGCGGCGACGGTGCGCGGGCGAGGACAGGCGCTAGGTGGTCTTCTTCTCTTCTTTTTTTTCTTTTCCTCTTCTTCTTCTTCCCTTTTTCTCCCTCAATCGACCCGATTTCTACCAAAATCGACCGCCGACGGTCGATTTTTGGTGGTACCCGCCCGGTAGCGGGCGGTCCACGTATTGGCAACCTAGCGGACCGATATGTACCGCCCGTACCGGGTGATAAATGTTGAAATTGCAAACCTTGCTTTGAAGTTTGAAATATCAAAAGAATCCATGTATAAAAGGGAAATGCACAACGAACAAGGAGAAACCATGACAATGGTTATGTCCTGTCAGCATGATCACAAGTAAAAAAAAAATTACTTCCATATGAAGTAAAGAGTTACATCCTATAGTCTTCCTCTTCTGTGTACAGTAAACAATTCTTTTAATTGTCTGGGCTGGCTTTTCAGTTGTCAGATATAGCTATTCCAAAGAACTTGCTCGCTTACAAAAAGCAGAACTATAGAAACTTCTTACTTTGTTTATGCAGAATTGTTGTATTCAAAATTCACAGGGAGCTACTATTATTCCCATATATAAACATACATGTCTGTGTAAATGTGTGCATATCTCACACTGCAATTTCAGCCCTTTGTCTTATTTCTTTTCACACATTGGGAAGTTTGTAATCATGATGAGTAGATAAGATATTTTTTTTTGTAAGAGATAAAACCTTTACGAAGAATAAATAAGCAGATCACACCAAAAAGTTTAAGCAAAAAAGAGAAGTGCAAGTATTACCTGGTGATGATAAACAGTTGCTGATTTATGAAACTTTCCATAAGCACGAATTATACGTTTCCTGTAGGGTTTCAAAGCAACTTGCACCTTATTGACATGAGGTTTGGTGATAGTAGCGACTTGATCAATATATGGTTTAGAAAACCTCTTGGCTGCCTAAAACCGAAGCACATGGAAATTATAGTGGCACAAGTAATTAATTGAAAACAAAAAATTGATTATATAAAAGAATGTCAATAGAAGGACATCCAGTATTCCCATTAAACAGATTAAATTAAGTACCTGGAAGTAGGGACCTCCCAGTTCTTGTACTTTGACTACATGTGTAGCTATGGCATCTTTAGAAGTGTGATACACTTCAACTGTCTTAGCTGATAAAATGTGCACATAGGGTTCAGCATTTGTTGCAAGAATCAACCATTGCTCTTTAATAGCAGGAATCCATTTCTACAGAAATAGAAGAAGGATGATTATTGAAGTTAACAATATTACATCAAACATAAACTGTCTTAAGTGCATCTGCAATTCAGCATGTGATTGTTTGTATAAAAGATTGAATATCAAAGTATCATATTCAGGAGACTCTCCAATAAACCAGCATGCGCAGAATTTAATTGCTAAAGCATGTAAATATAAATTATTAAAATGATCCTTAACTTTTGATGACATACATTTTTGGCCATTTCCAAGTGAGGCTCCATCCGTTTCTGTGCCTGAGCTGATTTCTCCAATGCCTGAAAAAAATTTCAGACATAAAATGTTGAATGTGATTACAGATTAAAGTTCAAAAAAAAATGTGTCCTGTATTAGTGGTGAGTGACAGAAAGTCATACAAAATGATGCTCTAATGCAAATATATAAACACCTTATGAAGGAAGACGTCCAATGTAGGTTTTGAATGATGCTTCCAGTAGGTTGCTGCAAGTTCCTGAAATGTTACCATCAAAGTTATCATGAGATGTTTAACATCTATGCCAACTAACATTTCAACATAATACATAATACATACCAGATAGCGATTGACATGAGTGGCAAACCAACGTGGTAACCATGCTCCATGGGCCTGTAAAGTAAGCAAAATGGAAATTGACTATTTTTTTGCTGAATTATTTCATTATACGATATCAAGTAAACTTGCTGGCTTCATCACAAAATATTAGAGTTCTCCACAAGTTCATCCTATCGAAAAGTAAAACAACCTACTACCATTGTGAGAATAAGGAACATGTAAAACCATCATTTGACCCTACCTAATAAATACATACAAATACATCTTGAAAGAGTTGCACAAGAAGCACCGTTTATACGTCAAATTGCCTGAACAGATATCATGCAAAGATTATCCTTACCTAGCTAATGAACATCTAGATTCTGTATATTAAAGGAAGCTATGCTGGTCCACACGATAATAAAGGCAGTAAAAAGAACTCATAATCATGAGACCCTGTTTCTGCAACAGCAAAACATTCCTGGAACATTTATCATACAGGATACAGACACAAGATAAGAAATGAAGTCGGATTGATAACAAAGATCAGGACGATACATGTTGCTCAGTTCGTTACTTCTTGTATAGCTCGGATAATCCAAGAATATTACATGAAGAAAGTATTTTAAAAAAATCTGGTATAAAGGACTTCCTACAATTTCTGAAAACAAATCAAAGGATGTGATACTACTTCATCCATCTATAGGTATTATTACCTGAGACAACTCCTTTGACTTAGCTGTTGCTTCTAGCTGTGCCCTCATAAGCTCTTCCTAAAGAAGAGACCAACAATATTATGAATGTCAGAATGTAAAACTTCCAAGTGATAATAGTGGTTGATAGCACAAACCTCTGCCACATGAAGAGCGTGTTCAGTTTTCTGAATTCTACGTTTTTGTTCATCATTTATCTTCTGGAGCTATAAGAGATAACAAGGAGAAATTATATAACCAGCAAAGGCAACTTGTGGCAACCAAAATAACATGTTCAACAAACATTTACTTGGAAGTATACAAGAAAAATTGGAAAAATCTTCGACATAATCAAGCAAAAGATCACAATATTCTTGGTTAAGAAATAAATATATCAATCTTAACTAAGTTCAAAAGCTAGAAAATACAGGCAGTATGGAAGAAAGTAAATCTAATGTTTACAACATGAAGGATTTTTGTTGAGATTTGTTTGGGATCAGATCCATAAAGCCACTAGATATCTGACAGGATCCAAAAAAAAGTGTATCAACCCATATCTTTCTAAATTATAACACTAGTAATCAGTGATTGCAATAGGCGCTCGGGCGCTCGCCTAAGCGCAGCGCCTCGCTCAATCATCAGGCGGTGCACTTCAAAGAAGCACCGCCTGGGCGCTCGCCCGAGCTCAGGCGTCAAGCGCTTCAGGCGAGCGCCTGCATTAAGCCAAGTTCTGGTTCAGTCGATTGCATTAATTGGTTCAGTCGAACCAACTAACGCAGCAATATATCTTGAGGCAACCCTAATTTCTCACTCGTGAATCGGGATTACGCCGCCGACATCTCGCCGATGTTGTTGTCTTCACCGCCGTCACTGTCGTCGCTGCTGTCGCTTTTCTTCGCCGCCATCGCTGCAGTCGCTGGTCTTCGCTGCTCTTCACTGCAGTCACTGCTCTTCGCCGCCATCGCTGTCGTCGCTCCCCACCATTGCTGCTGCTGCTCGCCGATATCGCTGCCGCTCCTCTCGCTCTCGGTCAGGTCAACCCGTCGCCTCGTTTCTACTGTTAACAATATATTAACACTTAACAGTATACTGTATATTAAATATTAACAGTATACTGTTAACTTATTATTAACAGTATACTATTAAATAGTATACTAATAACAATATTTTTATTTATTAGATTAATAAAATATATATAATAACTTGTTATATATATATTTTTTATTTTAGCGCCTCATTTCACTCGGGCGAGCGCCTGGTGCCTCGGGCGTTTTGGGACCCTGACGCCTTTTGGCGCCCAGCGCTTTTTAAATCACTGCTAGCAATCAAGTGTTATATCATTCACCAATTGCAAGGCGGTCAAAGATGGGCATTAAATGCTTCTCCAAAGCCTTCGGACACCTAGGTTCATTTATCTTAAAGAATTATCTCCCCCAAAATGTCACATCGATATAAGCCTCATGCACCTCACCATCCTTTTTTTTATCATCAGTTTTTCCAAAGCCTTCGTCACAAGGTTCACATATCCGGAAGAATTATCCTTCCCAAGGCTCGTCATATTGGTTTATACCGACATACGAGTTCATCTCAGTATGGTATGGTACCCGGGTACCGAGTGGTATGCACAATATACCGCTCGGTATATTATATATAATACTTAATATATATTAAAAGAATAAATACGAAGAGACGAGAAGTGACGAGGCGTCGCCTCGTTCTCTCGCGGGAGACATATCGCGCAGGGAACCTGTCACGGACAAAAATGTAAACAATGTGTTCGATAAAATGCTCATGTTTGTCTGTGTCCTTCAGTTTGTGTATATACCTTGTAAAACAAGTAGTGGGCTTGCAGTAGGCTTGGCAGCCCTAGTTTGGTTTACTTTATGATCGATTTTGGCTTGTAAATACGAATGTGTCTTGTAAGCACTTGTGGGGACTTCGATCTGTAATGGATCATGATCCTTTGTGTGCAACCTCTCTGAGTTTATAATGTCCATGGGTGTAATTTGTATTGGCTTTACAAAGTGTTTGCTTGAGCAATTGCTTGTGGATCCCGTCGGAATTACTTCTTCTGGCCCGTTTTCTCTTTTGTAAGTCCTAAGGGACCCTAGGAGATCTCGGGGAAGGCTGACCTTTGCGGACGGACACGTATGAGAGCCGCACGGCTTAGGCAAAATCAGCTAAGGCCGGTGACATTGTGGTATCAGAGCAAGACAAGCACACGTAGAAACACTCGCCATCAAACGTGGGGGACCTAGCTAGGTTGTGTGGAGGACAGCCAGCACGCACAACCGTTTGGGGGAAACCGACATTGAGATGTAGGGAAAGGAGTCGCTCAGAGGAGCAAGCATCCAGGTTTGGCATTCAGAGAATGGCCAACCCTTTGCGCGAGAGGAACCACGAGGACAAGCAAACGAAGAAGAATACGTAGCGCACAAAGATTGGGATGGCTGAGTTGAGCTATGGCTCGACGTTGGCAACCAAACTTGACGGTGCTCAAGACAAGCGAGGGCGCTTGGTGAAAGATAAGACCGTGCAAAGTGGGAGGTGTTGCGCAATGACCGAAAGAGTTGTGCAAAGCTTATAGAGGTGAGGGGAATTGCTAACTCGAAGGATTCGGTACTCATGCAAGGGCTTATACACGGATGACGGAGTGTTCGTGGCCATCCCAAGGCGCGATAGGAACTCGGCGCCATGGAGCATCAAAACTTTCTCTTTGGCATGGAAAGGATATGTCCGTAGGCAACTGAAGTGTGCAACAAGTTCAGCACATTGCTAGACCTTGAAGGGTGCAGTGGGGACTGTATTGGCGAAGAATCGCAATCTGACAAGTGCATTTGCGGGGGCAGAACAAGGCACAAGTTGTTATGCAAGATGAAGTAATCTAAAGGGGATAGTGGTCTCCGAAACTTCCAATGGGAAGAATGCAAAGAGGAAAGTTGCTCCAACAGGACAGATATCCAGGAGGGATAAGTCATAGTTCTCCAGAGATAGAATCATGTGCAACGGACCGTACATATTGAGGGAGAGTTCCTCAAGGCAATATCTCCACAAAGCTTAACGGACTAAGCGAGTGACGAGGAGTTGTCGCATGATCTCGAATGAGGTAATTCATTGGTGGATGCATTTCGAGATCAAGTAGGGGAGCAATCTAAGGCAACATCATATGAAGGCACACTTAGAGTCGATGTGGAAATCGAACTCCATGGAGGGCTGACCCGTGGAATGGTGGACGCGAGGGCCACTATCAACTCAATGCAAATCGAGGAGCAGAGCGACTTGGGTGGAACTTGGTGAAGTATCCAAGCTACATGAAGGGAGTCGACATAGAAGATGGAACATGGAGCGGAGGCATGGAGCTTTCCTTGGACAGAGGTCAAGGGCATGAACTCTTGTAGAGGCAAGAGTGGGATCATGTCATTCCATGGGTTCTTCATTCTGATGGGGCAGACTTACCCTGCATGGTGCCAAAGACGAAGGGAGCTTCGAGGCATATGCACTTTACCTAAGAGATGCATTTGACGGAGTAACTAAGATGATTCAACTTGCGGAGGCAAAGTTAGGATCAGGAGACCTTAGCATGGGGCAAGAGGACGTAGAGGCAGGTACTCTTGAAGAATATGCCATAGTGTTACCATTCGAGTTGTTCGGAACAAGTGGTGCATAACGAAGATTGTGCTTGTAGAAGATAGAGGCCTAGGATCCAGACAATGGCACACCAATTCTAGTGAAGTCAGGGGACTTTAGGAGCTACTAGGCGACAGATTGTCCTAGAGCTATGCTTAGTCCGGGTGTGACCCAAGAGTGGGTGGACGAAGGTGAATTGCCAAGGGAGCAAACCAAAAATCGGAGATGGCGAAGGCCCTATGATGTGTTGGCAGAGGCCACACATGGAGAAATCGTAGTCCGAGTTCATCACATGAGAATCTGTATGCAATGGAGATGTCACCAGGAGGCAACATGGTGCAACGAATCGTGGTGGAATAGTTCGTGGCAATGCAATACATGCGGACATGTCCCGTGAGGGACATGATCATACGGAGGTATGATCATGAGCTACTAGGAGCTCCACTTTGGTATACGAAACAACAAGAAGGGCTATGGATTCAAGGAGTGAATGTCGTGGTACCGCAGAGGCGGGTCTTCGTGTGTGCATCGGAGCTTGCATTGGATGAAAGTCTTAGTCATCAGCATATGGGGGTTGTATACCACCGAGGAAGAAGTTTAAGTGCATGTACCAGTAAGTCCCATGGAGGGGGACGTGAATGATCAGGAGCTACTAGGAGCACCACTTCGGTGAACAATGCAACGACAAGAAGGGCTGTGGATTCAAGGAGTGAATGTCATGGTACCGCAGAGGCGGGTCTTCCGTGTGTGCGCATCGAAGCTTGCAACAGATGAAAGTATTAGTCATCAGCATATGGGGGGCTGTGTACCACCGAGGGAGAAGTCAGATTGTAAGTACCAGTGAGTCCCATGGAGGGGACTTGAGCATACAGAGGTATGGTTAGAATGACTAGAGAGTTGGACTGCTTTAGTGCTCACAATCGTTTAAGGGAGCCCGGCAAGTCAGAGGGCAAGGCCGAGTAAGCGAGCGTTGCTACCAAGGAAGCTAAGAAGAACAAAATCGACACGAGCCCTACAACAAGATGACGGAGGCCATGCATGAGAGTTGCAGTTTGTCTTTCCATCGACCAAGGAAAACTGTTAGGAGGACACAATGGTGTTGAAGCAGGTGGTCGAAAGGGCGAGGAAGCGACGACGAGTCCGGAGGGGCTCAGCTACCTAAAAGCAATAGCATCAGTTAGAATGGAGATTGGACTCAGAGGAGTGCCATAGTGCCGCAGAGGCGGATCTACCGATGGCAAGAAAGGGACACAGATGTGAGGCAACAGATAGTAGGGCCATGGGCTTGGCAGTGCCATGGTACCACAAAGGTAGGACTTCTGTAGAGGCATCGATCCCTTGCTCTCATGGAGGGAGAGCATTGGTCGTAAAAGAGGCCGAGGAGGTGGAGAATGCAAAGGCAAACTCCAAGTACCAAGACAGGGCAGAAATGCAGAGGCCAAGGGACTTCATAAGACCAGTGTCGATGGGCTTCTCATCAAGATAGCCGAAAGCGAGGGACTTCGGGTTGATGTAGGAGTGCTCGACCAAGGAACGAAGTAGGCAGTACGCGATACTGTACCTTTTCTACTCAGAGGAGTAGGCGACAAAGGGGATGGAGAAGATGGTACAATCCCAGAGGCGACCAGAACTATCAAAGACTTAGTCCAAGTTGAGGGACTCCAAGTTGGGATAAATTTTTTGCTCTTTTCGAGCAAAACTTCTTGCATTTCAGAAGTTCAATGACAGTGGAAAGGCGAATCACAGTAGCTAACTCAATGCAAGGAGTGCAAACACTTCAAGTGCTTCAGAAGTGTGAGTAAAGAGCGGACGAATGTTAGTAACCAACTCAATGCATGAAATACAAACTCGAGGAGGCAGGCGAAATCGAGTAACCTTTGTCTTCTCAACTTAAGAGAATGGGCGAAACTGAGTACCCCAATTCTCTTAACTCGAGGAGGCGAGCAAAGCCAAGTAACCTTGTCTTCTCAACTCCTAAGAGAATAGGTGAAGTCGAGTATCCCAGTTCTCTTACTTATCCAGCAGAGGAGCTCTGCATAAGTTCAGTGACCCTTCGAAGAAAGCTTATGGAAGACAATAATTGTCAAATCCTCACCATTGGTGATCAGTACTACTGAGAGTAGACTGTCCGCTTCATTTCCCAATTGAATACCAATCGAAAGCGGGAGTGATGCGAACCTACTTGGAAGTGACAACTAAAAGTGGAAGAAGAATCAATGGGCAAATATTTATGGAGGAAGGACCTCAAAAACTTCAAAGTCTGCGAGGCGATGCTCGTTAAAGTTCCAACAAGCATCCATCCAGTTCAAGCAACATGAGTATACTGCGATACTGGCGCATAATAAGACAGGTCTTTTCCTTCATCAGAAGGATCTACGAGAGTTAACAAAGATCAGCACAACTCAGCCAACCCCACACTAGAGTCAGTCATTGGTGAGTTGAAGCAGCATGGCGGATCAAAGTTCGACTACTCAACAACAGCGGCGGAGAGCGACTGGGAGCCAAAGGGGCGTATTACAGCCAAAGTAGAAGATTGAAGATTCAATAAAATGCGAGGAGATGCAGTATCTACAGTGGCTTCGACGAGGACGTCGAAGGAATAAGTGGGGGAGAATGTCACGGACAAAAATGTAAACAATGTGTTCGATGAAATGCTCATGTTTGTCCGTGTCCTTCAGTTTGTGTACATACCTTGTACAGCAAGTAGCGAGCTTGCAGTAGGCTTGGTAGCCCTAGTTTAGTTTGCTTTGTGACCGATTTTGGCTTGTAAATACGAGTGTGTCTTGTAAGCACTTGTGGGGACTTCGGTCTGTAATGACCATGATCCTTTGTGTGCAACCTCTCTGAGTTTGTAATGTCCATGGGTGTATTTTGTATTGGCTTTATAAAGTGTTTGCTTGAGCAGTTGCTTGTGGATCCCGTTGGAATTGCTTCTTATGGCCCGTTTTCTCTTTTGTAAGTCCTAAGGGACCCTAGGAGATCTCAAGGAAGGCTGACCTTTGCGGACGGACACGCATGGGTGTCGCACGGCTTAGGCAAAATCAGCTAAGCCCGTGACAAACCAAGGAAAAGAAGGTATCTCACTCTTTTCTCCCTTTTCTTCTTCTCCTTCTTTCTCCCTTAACCGACTGCCGACGATCGAAATTGATCGCCGACTGTCGATTTCGACGGTACCACCTGGTAGCGAGCGATCCGCGTACCAGTATCTTATCGAATCGGTATGTACCGCCCGTACTAGGCGGTATAGATCAAAACGGATAACCTTGGTCCTTCTACGAACAGACCACTATTCTAAATTCATTGGTCCACAACAGTCGCTGAGTATATTTGGAAAATCATGATCTCATGTAAATTATGGAGACACTTCCAATATTACAATGATTAAAACTCCATCTTGTCATTGTGGCCTAAGCACCTTGGAACTCCAATATTTTTGTTTCTCTTACAATGGATGAACTGAATACCCATATGGTCAACTATCGGCTATAGACAAAAAATGTGAATAACTCTATATTTTCCCTTAATATCTATATATGACTCAATGACATCGAACTATAACATCCTCATTCCACGTGCCTTGTAACCATAGAATGCAAGAATAGTGCTCCATTATGCAACAGTTTTCATACCAAGAGATGGCTCTAACCAAATTATACCGTAAAGGCTGGCTATATGACATGAAAAGATGAAGACAAAAGATGTTATTTGTGTGTAAATGATGATAGAATTCATGTAAAAGGACACATTGCAGAAAACCTAAATTATAAGTGAAGACCTGTAGTAAACGGATGTTAACATCAAAAAAATCCAAACATAAGTTTAGACTTACATTTTCCAATTTTAAATTAAGTTCTCCCACTTTCTTTTCAGTTTCACCAACCTGAGCATCCAAAGCAACTCTTCTTTTGTTTTGTAACTCAATATCATTTCTAAGTTTCTCCACCTGTGCAGAGAATCTATATCACAACCATGCAAATCTTTACAATTACATCACAACTAATCAATTTGATGTTTCAGACCTGCTTCTCAAGTTCACCAGCTCGAGCATGAGACTTTTTAACAAGCTCCTCTGCATCTCCAGCACCCTTCTTCTAGACAACAAAAAGTATTTGGAAAACATAATATGGATAGCAACAACCAAAGAGTATAACTGAGCCTCTGGATCACCATGGAGTCACCTGGACTGATTCTATCTCACTTTGTAATAATAAAAGTGTTCTTGACTTCTCTTCAATGATCGTTTCCAAATGTGTGAAAGTCTCATCTTTGCTCTTCAGGTCACGCGTTCTGTCCAAAATGCTAGCTTCTACGGTGGAATTAACCACAACACATAATCATTCGAAATCATGTTTCCTCGGCTCAGAAATAATCACAGAATACCAAGAAAAAAACAAAGAAATGGGGTTGGTAATTTAAATTAAATGAAAACCCCAAATCTGACTGCGATAGACAAACTACAACCTAGTTTACCCTTATTTTGAAGTCTTAAAAAAGGAGGAACGTTTGTAAAAGAACAAAACTTCAACTTCTCAAGACACCAAAAATCCAGAAGGTGAAGAAAGAAAAAGAAAATCAGACGTAAATTTGTTTGAATCCAATCGAGGAAAGGAACAACTTTCTGAAACAAAACCCCCTTTATTTCATCTTCAAAACCCTAGAGACCCTAGAATAAGAACAAAACTCTAGTCCAATAACAAAAACAAAAAAAAGATAAACAAGAATTAAATTCGAAATCGGCGCTGACCTAGGGCGGATATTTTTGACCTAAGCTGCTCCAATTCCAGCTTCAGCGCCGAATCCGACGACCCGTGTTGGAAAACGACCTCCTCTTTGGCCCCGGTGTCCGCCCATGCCTCGACGAACACGAGGCAGATCACGATCGAAGCTATCAGTAGCTTTGAAGCCTCCATCGTCAGAAATTTTCTCCTCGAGACAACAAGAAGGAACCGCCTTTCTCCTCCTCTCTTTCTATTGTTAACATTGCCACAACACTACCAATTCTTCCCACATAAAAGAGGAATCACCCCCATTAGAGTTTACTGGAGCAATTACTTTCAATACCCATCCCTGTTTTACCCGCCTCCTGAGTAATTAAGCCAATTGGAGGACGAATTTAGAGTTACAAGGAACCCACTGTGGGACCAGTTAGTAAGTGGACAGGTATCCTACGGGGCATAGTGCATACATACGTTTATAGCCACACTTGGGGCATACACGACATCTAACCCAAAAATATAATAAAATGATGAAGCAGGGTCCGCTTGGACCCACCTGTGGGCCACGGTTGCCTCCCTTGTCGCCTAGACAGTAATTTCATAGGGTAAAACTGCAAATGGGTAGAAAAACATTGCTCTCTATTAACAACTTAGTGGAATGACGACACGCGTCGATGGAGGAATTGACCAGGTGGGTCCCCCCCGACGTAGTTGCTCCCGTAGCTGTCGGAGCTACCGCTTCCCATGTAGTGTGGGCCGTCTGATACTGATCGGACGGAGGTTATTCCGTGGAGTTCAAATTAGCCGCTCGCTCTTCGTTTCTTGGATCACAATTTTTCTATTTTTTGACAATTTAATTATGAAATGATGCCCGATTTTACCTTTTTTTTCTGGGTGATCATCAATTTTTTCTCTTTCCTCTCTTTTCATTATTTGGCCTTCTCCATGATGTGCAATAATTCATGAAACCTCCTTGAAGCAGCAAGACTGGTCTGCTGCTGTCTCCAACTGCAGGCATTTGGCATTGGGCAAATCATCAAACATTTGCCACGCATCCACAAGAGGGGGTCAAGCTCATGCCAAGGCACAATTCGCCAATTGCACACAGCAGATAAATGATGCCAAAAACTTCAAATAAAAAAATATATATCCAGCTTGCTTCTCTGCAAGTACCCAAATCCTCATACAAGAGATCTGGACAGCTTCAGAGCTTTGGAAAAATGGAATAACAATAAATTGTAACAAGTTACAACCGAAGGAAGATATAAAAAGGCTGAATCATTCCACCCAAAATGGATGGTTTGACAAAAACAAACAGGCCTACAGAGGCATTAATGTCAAAGTATCTCGTCAGATGAGATCGGCAACGTTGGAAGGCAGCTCCTCTATCACCACATTGTAGAACTTCTGTATATCAAATAGCATCCTCTCATCATCACGGGTAACAAAGTTTATTGCGGTACCCTTTCTTCCGAACCGTCCACTTCGTCCGATCCGGTGGAGGTAGTTCTCCGGTTGAGTAGGCAGATCATAATTTATCACCATTGACACTTGCTGGACATCGATACCACGAGCAAGAAGGTCAGTAGTGACGAGAACACGAGAGGAGCCAGAACGGAATTCCCGCATTATAATGTCCCTGGTGTTTTGGTCCATGTCTCCATGAGTAGCAGAAACTGTGTGATCCCTGCTCCTCATCTTATCAGTGAGCCAGTCAACCTTGCGTCGGGTATTAACAAAGATGACACTTTGAGTGATGGTCAGCGCTTCATAAAGGTCACAGAGCGTATCAAGCTTCCACTCTTCTTTCTCAACATTAACATAAAACTGCCTTATACCCTCCAGGGTGAGTTCATCCCGCTTCACAAGGATCCTAACAGGTTTGTTCATAAACTTCCTGGTAATCTCAAGGGCCTCAGGCGGCATTGTGGCGGAGAAGACGCCCACCTGAATTTTTGAAGGGAGTAACTGGAAGATATCATATATCTGAAAAGAAACATCAATTGTCAAATTTATATACACAGCAGAGTTAATTAGATGAATGGGAAATAAAGAAAGCATATTTCAAATTATCAATATAATCCAAGTCAGCAGACACATGCACATGTAGAATGAGAGTAGGTGGCAAGTGTTGAGCATAGACATCAGGTACTAGTACTTCAGCATATTAACAATACAATAACCAACAGTTCTTAGGAAATGAAAAACAACAAATAAACCACATTCTATATAGAAAATTATAAGGGAACAATACAGTTTGCATGGACACGGTAATGAAAGTCATTCATAACAACAAACTATCACAATTTTTTTGTTACCAAAGAAACAAGTTAGACAAAAGGTCAGCACTTTGTGGTGACAGAAGATGTAATATGATATGCATTATCATGCTTGCGATTTTTTGCCACTAATGACAGGAACTGGATCGAGATGAAGGAAGGATGTGCTCAATAAATTCTCAGTAGAGGGTAAAAAGGGATGAACAACAATAACAGGCTATTTACATTATAAGCTCATATGCATGTAAAATACTTTCAGCTGTTTTTCATCTTGCAAATATCAAGCATCTAGAAGATGATAAATGTGAGAAATGGTGACCGTATAAAATTCAGGCCCTAGTCCTCAAAGATCCAATATTTATTTTTTACCAACTCACTGTCAGTTATACATTAATCATGTTATACAACAACATAGCTGATTTTGTTTATAAACCACTTTCTCGTAGTTTGATACTTAGCTCTTAGACTGTTGGCATATTGAGAAAGGAATTTAAAAGCCTAAAGAAAGTTCTTTAATACTCAAAATTATCTTGAATCAGAATTCTATTAACTGATACAAAGATTTTTAAGTCTGATACACATAAAATATTCATTCATTCTTATAAGCAGTTCTGTATATTGCAGAACACATTAAAATAATAAAACATTTCTGATACAGAAATTAAAATAATAAAATTGTTTCATCAGAAAAACAGGAGTTATTAACAGAGAGAGAACCTGATCCTTAAAGCCTCGTGAAAGCATTTCATCCGCCTCATCCAAGACAAACATTTTAATATAGTCCGGACGAAGGGATTGCCTCCTCAACATATCAAAGACACGACCTGGAGTACCAACCACGACATGGACCCCACTTTGAAGAATCCGTTGATCCTCTCGGACACTAGTCCCTCCTACACAAGCATGAACTTTGACACCTAAATAGTCACCAAGTGCTCGCATGACTTTCTCAATTTGCTGTGCTAGTTCTCTAGTGGGGGCAAGAACCAAAGCCTGGCATTGGACCAAGCCATAATCAAGCTGCTGCAGTATTCCAGAACAAAATGTTGCAGTTTTTCCTGTGCCTGACTGTGCTTGCTGAATAACATCTAGACCCTTGCAAAAGGGAACTATTCCTCTTTGCTGAATCGCAGATGGTTTCTCAAAACCTACAATGATAATAATATTAAATGTTCAACAACAGAACATGTATGTTACAGAAGTATTTTGTAGCTAAAATGCTAACTAAAAAATACCATTGCAATGTCTTACCATAGGCATAAATGCCTCTAAGAAGATTTTCTTGAAGTCCCATGTCATCAAAACTTTCACAAATCTCATCATATGAGGTGAAGAATTCTTGCCCATCGGCATTTAGCCTGTATTAACCATATGATAACAATTGACAAAAAATTATATGTGATCACGCCCAAAGAAATAGCATGTATGGATCATTTATAAGGAAAACAATGATAAAATTAAAGTAAATAGACAAAAACAAGGTTCAGGTGAAGTACAGCTCAGTCATTTTAGCATCATATTGACGAGCATCAAATTGTGATCCTTCTGGTGCCATTCCAGCCATGCCTGGAAAGCAGAGGAGAACAAATAATTATACAAAAAGGTAAAAAACTTAAGTAATGGTCTTTACCAAGGTTTGCAATTTCGACCTGTACCGCCCGGTATGGGCTGTACATACCGGTCCGCTAGGTTACTGGTACGCGGACCGCCCGCTACCGGGCGGTTCCGTCAAAGATCGACCATTGGCGGTCGACTGAGAGAGAAATCGACCGTCGACGGTCGATTGAGGAAGAAAAAGGGAAGAAGAAGAGGAAAAGAAAAAAAAAAAAGAGGGGAAGAAAGAATATCTCGCCCGCGCGCCGTCCTCGCCCGCCTGCCGTCGCCGCCCGCGGATCGCCCGCGGCCGCTTTTTCTCCCACGCGAGGAGACGGAGAGTCTCCTCGCACGGGGAGAAAGATCGAGGCGACCTTTTCTTTTTTTAAAATATTTTTAATATTATATAATATTATATTATATTATATTTTAATACCGGGTGGTATACACTGTATATACCGCCTGGTACGAGTCCCGTACCGGTACCGACAATATATCGGTACACCGGTAAGTCAAACCTTGGTCTTTACAATGTATCACAAAAACTAAAAAACTGAACTTTTTAAGTATGTTCAATTACAAAAACACATAGACCTTAGAACAACAGAGATTATCCAGAAATTTGAGGAGAAAGAGATGCACCAGAGAAGAACAAACTAAAAATATATGATACTCAGAAGAATGCAAATCTTCCACAGCAACAAATAGCAATCACATGTTTATGTTTCAACTTTGAATGATATGATAGATCTCCTGTCATCTTGAAAAATATGGGAAAACAGGATAAAGTTATGAATACAGAAGCAAAAAGGCATAGAAGTAAAGACATGATTAATAAAAAAAAGCTCAACCGCAGTTAGTTTAAAGCATAAAATAAGGCCAGATAAATTGCTCCACTAAACATGGTGTATTGTGGATAAATCAAAATGTTACAACCTGACCTGATAGGATGACTAACCCCTTATAATCACTAAGCATGAACCATTGGTTGACTCAAAATAATTAAGCTTTACTTGCTGATAATACACTCGTCAACTCCTTATAAACCAATCCAAAACTTTTTCCACTTCTAATGTGGGACTAAAATGATATGTTACAGTGACCCATTACAATGATTGTAACAACATCAATTTAGTCCCAGATTAGAAGTGGGCAGAGACTTAGACTTGTTCATAAGGGGTGATAGGTGTACTCTTGTTAACTTGGTCTTAATCATTTCGAGCCAGTGATTCAGGCTCAACAAAATTAATGTATAAGTGATCCTCAAGCCGGATCACGACATAAAAAGTTGAGGAGAAGATTATTCTTACAACTAAGACTGCAAGAAAAGGCTGAAGAAGATTTGGCTAAGCCTTGCAAGATGATCCCAGTAGAAGGGAAAAGAAATTATAGATATGACAATAGGTAGCTGGCTTAAGGATTGATTTTTATAGATGTGAAGGTTGAAGGAACTAACATTGCATTACATGATATAGTAGCAAGATTAACAGGCGAAGAGTAAATCATATTGCATAAGAAGCTTCTGTAGAGCCTGTAACAACAAGCTATATGATCAGCTTCAACCAATTGTCCAAAGATGAATTTTTAAAAGATCAGGGAAGAGAAGAGAAAACAACACTGATGTATCACAATTCGCCAAAAGCATTTTTTTCATCGGACGGAAACCATAAGATCCCATCTCACGGAACTATACCACCAGGGAAAAACTAACGCATAGCATAGACTACCTGGAGAAGAGAAAAGCTGATCCAAGAAATAAAACCCCATCAATCAATCAAAAGTGGTTCGTTAAAAAAAGGGAGACAAAAAAGAGGTTGATTACTAGCAACCACACATCCACACAAAAGAAACCTAAAACATCAAGAAACCAATAGTGCCAAATTGATTCAGTACTTCGAAAAGGTCATCAATATGCAAACAAGACACAATATTTCCACGATTTCGGAAAGACGGATCTAATCCCGATCGACGTAAGCAGGCTAACTCACAAAAACAAGCACCTTCTGAGCTATATATCCAACAAAACTAGAGAAGCCACACAATATAAATAACTTAACAAAGGCAGTGGGATAACAATTCACCTGATCACGAGGTTGGAATTGACGCGGCGAGAACGTAAGCCCGGATTGGAATCAGAGGGAGCGCCACCGATCGAGAAATGAACCCGAGGTGGATCTTGGATTCAACGGCAGCGAGGGCAGTCGCAGTTCTTATTAGTCGAGGCTGATCTCGCAGTTGATAGAGAGGCTGCTAACGGACGGGACCGCGGGGCTCTTAACTAGGGTTTCCTTTCGGACCAAAAAACAATTGGGCCCGGACCGGTCTCGACCGGATGAACCGGAGCCCTATTCATGGTTTTATTTTTCATTTAGCAAAACAGTAAAATATATAATTTACTATCTAAAACGGAAAGTTAGGTTCCGTTGGCTTTAGTTTCGGATGTGCGGTAAGCCAACTGCCATAACTGTAATAAGAGAAGAGATACAAAATATCGAACTATATTAAAAATATTTAGGGTTTTATTGGGCCAACATAAATTGGGCCGAGCCGCATCAGGCCTGTCCGTTTAACCCAACAAAAGGACCAGCAGGTGGAGCCTTTGCAAGGGTGCTCGAGGCCTTTTTATTAGTAGATGCAGATCTCATCCAACCGCAGTTCCTTGGAAGTGCGCGACTCAAAACACAGGAAATTATTGTAACTGAGCTGGTAATCTACAATAATAACTTCCTGTTTCTCAATTAAGATTTATAACCTGGCCTCATAATAGTCCTTCCTATGTGTGAATCTCCTGCCATCACCTGCACTTCCATGTTAATCTATGTTCAACATTCCTGTCTAAAGTAAATGATAGCAACCAATAGGCATGACAGGTCATCATACAGTTTATACTTCAGATATCAACATACTGGCATGTCAATTTCTCTGCCATATCTCTGGAAAACATCTAAGTTGTTCCAAATGAACAAAATTCTATCACCCAAAAAGAGAAAACAAAACAAAGGCCACAACCACCAGCTCATCTCTACACATAAAAACTCATGAAGAGACGCAAAATAAATATCCTTTCAAACATAGCACCGACCAATCCGTAACAACTGTTTAACAATATAGCAGTAAAGCATGAAGAATCTATACAACATGTAGATATAGTAATCAATTATTAATCATAAAACAATTGATCTCCTGTGGCATTCTAACCGGAGATGATGAAAACTTCATTACTTATGATGTACAAAGCACTCTATATTACAAGTAGTATCCACTAATCCAGCAAATCATTCCCGATCGTATGATGGATCATTTAATCCTCACTTTTTATTTGAAACCAAATACAACACAGTGCTGCTGCAAGTGGATTATATGTCAAAACTGCATTCAGAGTCTATCCAATTATTCGGAAGCTGCTCAGCTTCCTGCACAAGGCATGCAACATTCCTGTTGAAATTAGCATTGACAAGCAGCACTTGAGATATTTTAGTTGTCACTCTGCACTTCAAATAAGATGTGAAGCATACTCAGGCAAGTCTTGGCTGAAATTGCATTTAGACTGATTTAGAATTCCTCCTTTTACAAACTTGTCCTGTGTAAGTTACCACCCTTGCAATGCTAACCATAAAATGAGAAAAAAGAATGCTTTGGAGTTCACTGAGGAAACCAGACCACACCTGGCACCACCATTCCCTGTGTCATTCTCAAGAATCTCATGCACTTCTTATACTAAAATATATTGCCTTCAAAATTTCCACATAATTTTATCTTTTATACTGATGGATTTTTGTCTATATGTCATCCCAAATTTCAGCAGCATGCTGAATAATAGCAAAAGGTAGCTGCAAATTGCTACAGAGAAATACATCAGTCAGCTTCGAATCTATTGGTATGCTGGCAATCTCTAACTTATCTTGCACTATTTTATTCATAAGCAGGCCTGCCTCAAGCAAAAGACTCAGTCTGCTTTTAGTGCAGAATTGTAACACCCAAGTCCCATATCGGAAGTGGACTAGGACAAAGACTTAGTTTGACTTATGAGAGTTTGGATCTAAACATTTTAAATCCATAGTTCAAGCTTAATAAGTTAATAGGTCAGTTATCCGAGGAGCATAACTAATATGAGAGCCGACCTAATATCGGGTGTGGTGAGAGGTTCGAGTAGGAAACAACTACTTGTACACGAGGCTAGAGGGCATAAAAGGTACGTCATGGCATGGAATTATCATTGCACTATGCTACGTTAGGGATTGATATGTTGTGTTAAGCCTTGACGAGAATATCAAGCTCTTAGGTGGATGAGACTATAAAACCCCAGTTTAGTTGCACATCGGAAGTGCAAAGACTTAGATTGACTTATAAAGGTCTGAAGAGTGTATTATTATTAATTTGGACTTAAGTAGGTTGATTGTTCAGGCTCATTAAGTTAATAGATTAGTTGTCCCATCAGGATCGAATAACAAGAATTGCTTTTCAAGGTACACCACAGCAGTGCTACACCTACAAGATGGAGGCCAAAGCCACTATTATGTTATGTTGGCTGGACCAACCAACACTTTCTGAAGCAATAGCCATAATAGACCAGAAAGCTCATGGATGGAGTTTTGCTCCTTCTTATATAACACTTTGGTGGATGATGAAGCTACTATAGCTCTTCCTACACACCCAGATTGTCCAACTTGCACAATTGACAAAACAACAAATAGCCTACAATGCAATAGTTCATAGCTGATCCATCCCTTGATCTTCCATATGGTCAACCCAACATTTTTGAATCTCATAAATTATATCAAAAGTTATTGAGGTGTCCATCAAGTGTAGTCTCCTGCTGATTAGAACTTCTTTAAGAAAAAAACCAGTTTTTCCCATGCTAAAAGTTATGTCTTCATAATACACTTTAGGAGGCCATAATAACAATGTTTTGACATGATAGAGAACTGTCTATCGTGATGCTGTCTTTTCTTAATTTCTACCAATTTGTGCTTAAACATTTCAAAAACTAATAGTTGATGAGGAGAAATAATGACTCATTTAACAATGAAGGTAGAATTAAAATTGCAGAAATATCCCAACCAGAACAGACTTAATTAAAAGAAAGGGCATAGCAGCAGTTACAATGAGGGAGGAGAGCCCTTGGTGGCGGACCAGACCGAGTCCCATATGCCACGGAGCCCGCCGAGGACATGGGGGATAGCTGAGACGATAGCGCCAGAGGCGACCCCGATGGCGAGCGACTCAGGGAAGCCGGGCTTGGAGTCGAGCTTCATCTCCAGAACGGCGAGGCGGGTGTTGACGCCATCGAGCTTGCGGGGGGAGTCGGCCGCGAAGCGCTCCTTTTTGGTGGCGTACCTGAAGAGGATGGCCTGGAGCTCGCGGATGGCACGGAGGGATGCCTCGCGGGGGCTGAGCCCCTGCGACTCGTAGTGGGCGAGCACTTCTTCGGGGCCTGGAGGCGCGCGCCGGTTACTCTTATTGGTGGTGGTGGTGGTGGTGGTGGTGACGCTGCCGGGACTGGAGTTGGCACTGAGAGGGGGAGGGGACGGGAAAGGGTTTGGGGGGAGCGCCGCAGCGTTGGGGGTCGGGGGCTGCTGCATAGCCATATGGGGGAAGATATAGTAGAAGAAAAGATGAAAAGAAGACGAAGGGATAGATAGGGTTTAAGAGGGTTTGATGCGTGAGAGATGTTTGACGAAATGGCTCCTTAACGTAGTCCTGCGGATGATGACCGGATGTGGCGGAGAGAGATATGGGCCTCATATTGATGTTTCATGGGCCGGACCCGCTACACCATAAATATTTGTTGGGCGAAATCCAATAAGTGAAGGGATAAGCCCAATATATGTGCTTGTTTGATGCCATTACTCATCTCTGCTGGCAGGTGTAAACTTTATCTACAAAAGTTCATAACTTTTTATAAAAAGTTATATCTTAAATTTGGTTAAAAATATTTAATTTTTTTATTTATAGACTCTATAAAAGTCTTCTTCTAATTTTATTTATCTCTCCTGCTAATTTGAGCCCTTCTAAATATTGCATATGTAGGTCACCTTACTAACAATTGTCTTATAAATTTTTTTTTTAATTTCAATAGTGTTTAATAATTACATAAGATACTTGACACCCCTCAGTCATATTACTCATCTTTTCTTTATTATATGACTAATAGTTTTATCAATCTCAAGAGAAGAGTGGCCCGCTCAGTTGATTCTTTGTGCTCTCGTCTTTTATCAATCATATAAACTTTTCATAAATATTATTTCATAATTCCCCAATACTTATATTCATAAAAATTACGTGTATAGATAATTATTTTATAAAAAAAAATCTTTTAATCATAAGATTTTTTTATGATAACACAAGATTATTGACCCCCTCTAATGGAATAATGTTTTAATACCGCATCCCAAGTGTTAATGAAAAAAATGAAGGGTTATATTAGGTCATTCACAAACAACATAAAATTATATCAAGTCTTATATATATATATATATATATATATAGTCATGAACTCCTTGTGGCATGACTTTCTATCATCCTTCCAATATACACTGAGAACAACTCCTTTAACCAAAAAGGTCATTCCAAACAACACGAGATGCATGTTTTAGATCTTTTAAGCCCGATGACAGAGACAAGAGGGTCATTTTTTTAATAGAATTGGGCATCTCACTCTCAAGGATGAGACGATGACAAACAAACCCTACGAGTCCATTTTCTAGTGTAGCTAACAAAGTGAATCCATGAGATTTGGGGTGCACACCTCCAACGGTGCACATAATGCCAAGTCACCTGTCACTGTTGGCAGTGCCATCTGTTCCACGTGCAGGTTTATATCATTGACCATGACAGCTCATCATGACGGCATGGAACTGTATCGTGCACCCAAGTTGATGGCTTATTTTAATTAGAATTTTAAGACTAAACTCCTGGCTAATTCTAAGAGATAATAAGTAAGTTTTCACTCATACGTTCGTGTGTGTGTGTGTTAAGGATTAGTCTTAATTTTAATGCGATGATTAAATTCATGTTTTATAATAAAAATAATTTAATGAATTAAAATTTGACTGCTCTCCAATAAATTGCTCTATAAGTAAAAACATGGAGGGATCAAATTAAAAAGTTCAAGAAAAAAGAAAAATCACTTGTCACTCTTTTCTTTGTTTAGAATATTACTGTTTGGAACTATAACATCTATATGATCTTCTGCAACGATGATGAAAAGGTTGACCTTGGCTTTCATGAAGTGGATTCGACTGAGCTAAACTTACCCTACCGCACCTAAATCATGTCAACACAACACAACATCTATCTAATTAATGGATTCTGAAACGAAAGACCATTTAGTTGCCTGAGTCTCTGAGATCAACTCTATCACCCAATCAATGTATTGGAAAAGATGGTCTACAGATGTGGTCGATCATAGGAGGATGATAAGTAATCAACAGTGTGATGGAGGGATTGGTGCAGTATCAACTTGAGCTAAGCAATAGCCTGCCTTTTGATCTTTGTTGATAGGCAATAGCACAATTTGCACAAAGTGGATCACAAGTCCACTCCTTTCTTTGATGCGATGTTAGTGGATCATAAAGTGGAATCCCTCCTCTCCCACCTTCAGGTGCATTCAATCACCATTCATCTAGTGAGTGCCAGTAATTAACAGTTTGAAGTGTAAGGAAGGTTATGGAGGTGATCACTTTAACTGCCTCCAATTACTGAACTGGTATGATGAGAAAGTTTTGAAGGACCCGATGAGCTCATTGGAACTCCAATCTCCATCATACACAATTAGTACAGGCGGGCCTCACTTTTTACCTTTATTTGATCTATCTGCAGTAAGTATGCATGGTAAGGAGAAGACCTTCTTCCCTGTCTGCATCTGGCTACGTTCTTCCAAGTTCAAGGGGTTGTTCTCCAACCTGAAGACTAGTAATAAGAAGGTTTCACATGAGGAGACATGGACCTCTGAGATGTCACCTATAAGGCCAACCAAAGGAGATGAGAAGCATGCCTGTTGAATGAAATAGGTTATCAGTTTATGCTGCTACTATATAGAGTTCCTTCTGGTGGTCAATGTAGAAATGTGATGCTGGTGTTGCAATCACATGGTGGAGACTCTCTCTCCCTTTTCTTTTGAAGAAAACATTATGAGGAAACATTGGTAGATAAAACTACTGCTGCTTTCAACTAAAATTAATGACTTATTTGTTTGGCATATAGATAAACCATGCAGCTTGTGTGCTGCATCTTGATTTCTATGACTCTCATCCTAGTGCTTGTCATCAAGCAGTTAAAACAATGTCAAAACATCAACTGAACTACAAAAGTCACATATTTGATGGTGGGCTGTTTTTTAGCCTATTTATGTTATTGATACTAGATCACATGCAGTAAAGCCTCAGTTCTCTTTTTAGAGAGAGATACTTTATTACAGTCAATACCTTTGTATTTTTTTTTTTTAAATCTTTCATATCTAATTCAGTAAGTTTAGCCATTTGTGTGAGACAGTTTCTTTAGGGTTAAAGACATTGTTGTATCTTCTGTCATCTTACCAAGCACTGCTGCTCCAGGAGAATATTCCAAACCATGGTTAAACTCAAGAACAAAGGCTCATCTTCCAAGACTAATAAGCTCATGCCATGCTGCTGCTTGATTGCAGGTGCTGAGGTAGATGAGTGTCTCCCAAAAGCACAACAAGCTGCATAAAGATGTCTGCTACTATAGCCCATGGTGGGTTCCCAGCCACTCCCATCACCTTCTCTCAATCAATCATGTCTCATCCCCAAACAACCCCATACATTTACACTCCTATACTGCCATGTCTACAATTCAAAAGCCATGGCAAAGAAGCCAGTAGCATCTCTCCTACTAGGAAGTACTAATGGGCCATTGGATGTTGGTGTGGTTCCCCGTAGAGAGAGAGAGAGAGCAGTAGCAGTAGTTGAAGGCTCAAACTCACATGAGTACCATCACTACTTCATTTATTCCTTGCATTATAAATCATAGCATCAAAAATATCATTTATCTATATGATTTAAAAATATTTAACTTAGAAACTATTTTATCCTTTCTGAATATCAATAATGCACAATCAAATAAATTGCAAAGATACTTCTGTTAGTAAAAAAAATTATATCAATCAATAAATCTTATGACTCCTAAATAAAAATCTAACCATCCCAATAACTATTTCATGGAGTTTTATTAAAAGATATCAATATTCTATGGAATGTAACGTACATCACTAAAGCTTTCAGTTGGAGTAAAATTTTGATTTGGAGAAGACTTCATTAGACTCATTTGAAATTTTAATTAAAAAAACACACTTTTTAGGATCAATTTTTTTTCTTAATTTTCATTGATTAGATCATCCTTGTATATCTTTACATGTATTCTCTTACCCCATTAATGCCTCCTTTTCCAAATGATTTCATTCAAAATAAGAGCATTAGAGATACTAGCTCCCCTTCCATTTTTATCTTGGTGCTTAAATATGTTCAAGCATGTCCAATTTATTTCGTCCCGAGAGATCCAAACCTTCAACCAAATTTATGATGACATGACTAGCATTGTGATTGTAGCAAACTGAAGTCATTTGTTGCTACTTAGGACACCTTATCAAATGTCATATAAAAACAATACCTTCTAACCATCATACGAAAATGTGCCTTGTGAAATCAATTATTTTTGAAGATATGCATTGCAAATCAGATGACAATTCAATTCATCAACAACAAATCCCCCTCTTGTACCTTAAATTCAGATACAATTATTTGGAGGAGGGTGAGATCAAGGATGTGTAGCTAATTAATTCTCAACATGGAATTAATTAATAAAAAAAATAATGTAAATTGCGGGCTGGAGGACAATAATAACTGTATAATATGGACGGTTAATTTATTGGATGAAAGTAGGGGAAAAAAAGAAGAAGAAAAAAATAATCTCGAAATAGTACCATTAAAAGGACTCATTATACTAATCAAGTTGTTGTAGCAGAATGAGAATGAACATATAATAACATGAAATTTTTTTGTCATTATATCTCTAAGTGATGACATTATGTTTTTTTTGATGATTTGGTCTCGCCATATAAGTGATTATCTCCCATTTCAGAAAAATTATTAACACCTTGTAATTTCCTTAATGTTCTATTAATATACTTAATTCATAGACAAATTAAGTATAGTTTTTTGTATACAAAAATTAAAAACAATTAAGAATAATTTGTGAGAAATTCATAGCGGACAAAGCAAGCCTATAGGAAACAAATTAATAGCAATCATATCTGTGTTGATTGATTAAAATAAAAGAAATTGAGAAGAAGTGATGAGCAATTAATGATGAAAGGATGGTAGAATCTTTGTGACAGGATGCCAGTCCACGCTACACAGACGCCGAGGTAAAATGGGATCGCTTCGTGACGTGTCTGATTTCGGTTGGTCTGCGTTTCTGTTCTTTCCCTCGCCGCCAAAACCATGTTCCGTCAATGACGGCTGAATTCTTCTTGACGCAGACATCTACCCACTGGCTTGCCTCCACGCGCATCGGTCACAGATTGCAGGGTCCCATCACGACCCTGCTGTGGTATGCTGTAATTGGTGGGTTTGCGCCCGTCGACGTCAGTCTTGTTGCTTATGGGGCCCACGATTACAACCAATAGGAGGTAGCCATTCTATGCGTGGTCGCTGGACTCATACAGACTTCTCATGAGATTGTTGCGCGATCAAATCCAACTCAAATAAAATAATTCAAAATTATTTTTAAATATACGTTTAATTTTGCTTTGTTTTTATTTACTATAAGAATTTCCATTTATTTTCTAAACGTCCCCAAACCCCCCCCCCCCCCCCCCCCCCACCCAAAAAAAACCTTCGGGCTATTCTTTTTGTAGTTCCACATTGTTTGCGTCATTCTATGCATAGGTCCAAATATTAGGTGGTGTTTGTACGATAATTATTCCGATGCTTAATTGGTCTTTTTTATGATTCCGATGCTTAATCGGTCGCCATCAATACGTATTAAGATCGTAATTCTCTGGAAGCCGGATTGGACCGGCTTTTGAGCCGATGACGACCGAAGCCGGCTTATTTCGAAACACGGCCCGCGCGTGGACCAGAAAGGCACGCGCGGGCCGCGAACCCGAGGAGTACTGACCGCATCACGGCCGTCGGTTCCTCCACGTCAAACGAAACGAAACCCAAAACAATTCATTTCACTAAGCCGATATGATTACCGGAGCCGGCTTATTTCCCAACCCGGCCCACGCGAGGACCACAAGAGCACGCGTGGACCGCGAACCCGAGGAGACCCCATCAAGGCCGTCGAATCTTCCACGTCGGATTCAACCGCTCGGGTCCACCACGTAGCTTTCCGACGCGGGACACGACCGGGGCCCACCCTCGTGCTCCGAGATAATATTAAAATAATTAGTTCGGATAATTTGCCTCTCATATTCCAAAAAATAAATTAATGGGCCCCGCTTGCGCCGTAATTAACGAAGCTCCAATCATATTATGGGAGGGGTTTAGCTTAACCACCGGCTTAGTGGCATAGTAACTGTGGATTAGCGCGTGCCTGCCATTTCTTTTCCGTAAGGGCCGGGGTCGTGCCGGACGAATATGGCACGTGACGTCGGAACGCAGCGTTGGGCGTGGCGGTGGTACGATTTGACTCTTCTACCCCTCCGATGGTTGCCAAATCATTCCTGTACAGGTGAGATCGGGCGAATACGTCCATTTAGGGATTTTACATCGGCGAACATTGCAAAGATTGTGTATTATAATATTCTTTTACTCGAAAATTATATTCTTGAAAGAAATAATCTCCCGTGAAAACATCGAACTTCGAGACAAATCGAGTTGGATGATATTTTCATCGTACTACCAACAATCACTTAAAGAGTAAATTTAAAAATATATAAAAATTCTATTAAGGAAATATGAATACGGAAAAATAAACCTCAACCCAGAAAACGATTTATAATTTCCGCGGAAGAAGAATATATATGTTATATTTTTAAAATATTTTAGTAAAATACATAAAAATAAAATAAAAAATACCATGTGTATGAGAGAGCCGCCTCGAGAGGGTTCCGACTCTTGCGTTCACACGTGGCCGGATGCCGTTATATCTGGCCGGTGCGCCGTGTGGACCACAGGATTGCATGATTCACTGAGAGGGGCAATTCCGTCCGAACGTGCTTCGAACCCCATACAAAGCGGGTGGGAGTAGGTGGTTACCCGTCGCCGTTCTCAGCCAAATTTTGTCACAAGCCCCTCCTTCGACTAAAATTACCTCCGTCCCAGAATTAAAATGTCATACATGCCTTTACAAAAAAATAAAATCGTCGTAAAATATTTTGTATATGTAAGTTTCTTTCATGTGATTCACATATCAATCATCTCAAAGTTATTTATGAGATTAATATATATATATATATATTTTGTAAATAGTTTTGTGTGTGGATTTTATATTTTTATTAAATAGGGGACTTAAAAAGAGAATATGAACCGTTACAGGGGCTCAATGATAAATTTAACATTTACTCCGTTTTCTATATTACTTGGAGAGCTCTCCTTTCCTGCTATCGTCTGCACTTCTTTCCTTCTCTCGCGCGGCCCAATCCCTCGCCGGTTGCCTCCCCATTCAGGTCTCCTTCGTCTCACGGCTGCCGGCACACCGGCCTAACGTGCCGGAATCCGGGAGCTCGGATCCCGTCCCAGGCGGTGCTCGATTCCCCACCCTCGCTCTCACTTAGCTATCCTTCCGTAGTCCTCCGTCTCGTCGAGCCATAGGAGGCTGAGGCGTCGGTTATTGTGACCATGACGCGGCGGGCGGAGGTGGCCGAAGGGTGAGTGGCGTCATCGTCGGCGGTGGTCGAGCTCTCCGCAGCTTGGAAGATGATTGGTCCCGTGAACGGCGCGTCGGCGGGGAACCCTTGCGAAGGTGAGTTTGCTCCCGCCCTCATGATGGTTGGTGTTGCCGGTCGAGCTCACACTTGTGGCAATGGTTGTGGCAGGGGAGAGGACGACGATCAACAAGGAGCTATGGTACGCGTGCGCCGGACCGCTGGTGGCCATCCCGCCGGTGGGGAGTCTCGTTGTCTACTTCCCCCAAGGCCACAGCGAGCAGGTAATGCAGAACACAAGGGTGTACCTTCGATCTCAGCTTCGGACGGGTTCTTCATCTTGGTTGCTTTTTGGGTGCTGGGAATCCTAGGAGGCATGGAAAGTTTTCTCTCCTTTCGTTAGCTGGAAGCCTATATTTTAATCTTATTAAAGGGAAAAATAAAGAGAAGAAAAACTCACTCCTTTGCATTCTCTTTTCTCTTTCTTTGTTCTCTGCAACATCTTTTTCAACAGAGCTTTCTCAGAGCTTCTCTTCTTTTTATTTCTTTTGGTCAGTAAGAGAGACTTTTATTATCTGAATGCAAACAAAGTAGAGTACAAAGAACCAACTCAGCTAACTGGCTTCTTTCATTGATCTTTTTCCTATTCCCCAGTCCTTTTCACTTGTAATGCAATATTCTCCTTTACTATTACTTTACATTGTTGCGTAATTGTATTTGGGTAGTTTGATCAGTTTGCCTAAAATAAAGCATGTAGACAATGAGATGTACTTTCATCTCCTGTTTCGTTCTTTTTGTTCATATGATTAGTTCTTTTCCTATGCTTCACAAATCATTTAAGCACCTTTTCTTCCACTTTGCTTTTGTTTTTTAGATGCTAATAAAATGAGTACGTCTAAGGACAAGCAAAATGGACTGGGTTTCACATATGGTAATTTTTTGGCAGCTTTGCTCATCTGAATAGTGTCTCAAACAATGTAAGCTGAAGCCATATCTTGGCCTTGGAGAACAAGAAAGAAGATTTGGCTTCAGTTTCTCTTTCGTCAGAATGAAGATTCAGCATGTGTCTCTCTAATTCCTTACGTTGGGTTTTCCTGTCAGATAGCCCACCTAGGAATTTCTTCCTATTTAGGAGGATGAAGATTTGAGTGATTACCCTTGTCTTCATGGAGTCCTGGTTGCTGAAATCTAACCAATGATGCATAAGTTTTTGTTGTCATATAGTAAGGAATACATCTCAAGAGCGTATTACATGTATCACTTATGGTCCACAAGGATCAACCCCATGAATCATTTACTATGGAGGAGAAACTCTTTATGAATATTCAGTAGCCTTCTGTGCTTAGCTGTACTGATTGACAACATCATATTGTGTCTCTGCTAAAGCTTTTTTTTTTAGAATTATTCTGTACTCCCAATTAGTTGTTTCCAATACCACAAATGCCAGTTCTACATATCATGCCGAACTTTTTCTCTACAAAGCCTGACATGTAACAACTCCTGATAGAAAATTAAAAGTTCATTTTCTCTCAGTATTCTAGCTGCTTCTGCTTCTACTTGAGTACCAAACAAAAATATAATTGTTATATTTTGTTTGAAACTGGATACTTGTGATATATCACTTTCCTACCACCAGTGGAAGTGTTTTGGTCTTGGTGTTGGCACTTGCAGCCTTTTTTCAAGCTGAATATTATTTTTTAAGGTAGTAATTTTCTTGCTAACTTCTGTTATATTAAGTTCCATTGACATCAAGGAAAACTGAAAATAAAGCACGCCTACTTCTATTCCTATGCTTTTTTAAGTCTAGGATATACCATGGTGTATTGGTAAATGAACCATTTATAACTATGTTGCTTGGGACATCATTTCTTCTGGAAACAAGATAAAAAGTTATGGTTATTGTAATGATGATTGTCAACAAAATATTTTTGTGACTATGTGCAGAATATAATATCATTTTTAACCTTCAGGTTGCAGCTTCCATGCAAAAAGATATTGATGCTCACATTCCGAACTACCCAAATCTTCCTTCGAAATTGATATGCCTTCTTCACAATGTTACTCTGCATGTATGTTTCACCTTTTTCTCTGTCTTGTTCTCTATAGATGATAACATATAAGCACATTCGTTGATCACCTTTGACATCCTTTTATGTTAAAAAAATGTTTTAGGCAGATCCAGATACAGATGAGGTCTATGCTCAAATCACCCTCCAACCAGTTAATACGGTGAGTGTCGTTGTTTTCTCCATAGATGCTTCAATTATCCTTCACCACGTAACTCATGTATATAGCAAGCTGATAATTGAACTTTGAGTACTCAGAACATCACTATGACTGGTTTCCTCTGTCATCACTATGTCCACGTCACTATATCTGATGGTGAACCATCTCTTTGCTAATTGCACCAATTATCATTAATTAAAATGATTACGTTGTGGGAGATCTTTCTCTATTGATATAAGAAATTTGCTAGTGTTGAATTTGGATCGCAAATTTCAGTCATAGCTGTGCTTAATGCTTTTGGTCTATCTAGAATAATGAATGATACCTGTTTCTACATTGCAATGCACTCTGCACCACAAATTTATGCGTCTATTCTCAACAAGGTTAGTTGTTTGTGCTCTCCAGTATGATAAAGAAGCACTGCAGGCATCAGATCTAGCTTTGAAACAGACGGGGCCTCAGACGGAATTCTTTTGTAAAACGCTTACTGCGAGTGATACAAGCACTCATGGAGGTTTCTCTGTTTCTCGTCGCGCTGCAGAAAAGATTTTTCCACCACTTGTATGCAACTTTTAATTGTTATCAATAACCCTATGCATATGATTCAAGATGATGGCAGTTGTTTAACAAACCTCAATTTTGCATTACTTAGGATTTCTCAATGCAGCCACCTGCTCAAGAATTGCAGGCCAGAGATTTGCATGACAATATATGGACCTTCCGCCATATCTATCGAGGTAAGCAATTAAGTCAATTGGAATGATATTTTAGAAGTTCTTTATTGGTGTTTTGAGTCTAATCATCTTTTCGTGTCAACGAAACAATTTGATCACCTGCTGAAGTATGCATAAACTTTCTCATTTATTCTTTTTAATACATTTACTCATACATTTCTTCTTCTACTATGCCTTTTTGATACTATTATCTTGTCTACATGTGATATCAGGTCAGCCAAAAAGGCACTTACTTACAACTGGTTGGAGCCTATTTGTGAGTGGAAAGAGGCTCTTTGCTGGTGATTCTGTCTTATTTATTAGGTACAATGGTTTTCCTTCAAGTAGTTTCTCTTTCAAAGCAAAAAATTCGAACCCAATTTTGTTCTTGTTTATGTAAGCTGTAAAGCACATAGTCTAGTTAATAATTAGGTACAGTCCTAAATAGCTAATGATCAGTCCTTTCATGTTTTTCCTTGTTCAGTTGTAAGCACATGATTTCTTACATTTCTTTCATTTTATTCTTACCATTTCCCCACTTTTCATCAATCATTTTCTCCGAGTTCTACATTCTTTTTCCTAGCGGACTCTAAATTTGTCATTGCTCTATAAACCTAATGTGTTTTCTTTTATCTTCTTTGTGAGCAGGGATGAGAAACAACAACTACTTTTAGGCATCAGACGTGCTAACAGGCAACCTACTAACCTATCATCATCAGTCCTGTCGAGTGACAGCATGCATATTGGAATTCTTGCTGCAGCAGCTCATGCAGCCGCGAATAATAGTCCCTTCACTGTATTCTATAATCCAAGGTATTAATTTTAATTTCTTTATTTGTTTAGGGTCGGCAAGGCTCATCTTCGATAGTTTAACTGCATCTTTTCTAAACTATTTACAATGGCTTTGCTAACCTTTTGTATCTGCAGGACTAGTCCTTCAGAATTTGTCATTCCTTTTGCTAAGTACCAGAAGGCAATATACAGCAATCAAGTGTCTCTTGGCATGCGCTTCCGCATGATGTTCGAAACTGAAGAATCAGGAACAAGGAGGTAGTATACTACTATCTGATTATGTCATGTTAACCACTTTGGATACATGATGACTGCAACCAAATGGACATCTTGTTTTAATTCTCATACTCCACTAAAGCAAATTATATTATTTTCTGGTACTTAATTGACGACTGATTCCTTCATGAACTTGACCTTTTACATCTACACACCACTTTGAGCCGTGGTCTCATCCACTAAACTAGCTCTGCAGAGTAGTTACTTCCTAAACCTTGCAGGTACATGGGTACAATCACAGAGATAAGTGATCTAGATGCTGTTAGGTGGAAGAACTCACAATGGCGTAATTTGAAGGTTGGTTTTCATTTTCAATTAAGCAGCTGCTTAACAGCTCAATTAGTAATATCATTCACAAGTTCATTTTTACTTGGTGAATCCACGGACTTTTTCTTTTTCCGATTTTGTTTCTTTCTGACAATGCTTTACTGATCCAACAGGTGGGGTGGGATGAGTGTGCAGCTGGTGAGAGGCCCAGTAGGGTCTCCGTATGGGACATTGAGCCCATTGCAGCACCGTTCTTTATCTGCCCTCCACCGTTTTTTCGGAAGCGTCCTACACAACCAGGTATTCCAGGTATTTATGGAGAGAAAAAAATATTAATCAAAATTGTATACTAGTGAATTGAGCAAGTTTGAATCGAACTACTCGACAGAATAACTTTGCAAAAAGTTTTATAAAGCTATTTTGGTTGGGAGGGGTGAACACTGGATTTGTATGCTTGGATGCAGTTGAAAAAGAAAGCACAGTTGTAGAGAAACTGCAATTTCATATCTAAAAAACTGTGTGTTATGAAATAGCTAGAATACTGACTTAACTGCTAATTTTGCAGAGGATGAGTCATCAGAAATGGAAAATCTTTTTAAGAGGGCAATCCCTTGGCTTAACGAGGAGATCTGCATAAAGGATTCTCAATCTCAGAATGCTATAATGCCTGGTCTAAGCTTAGCTCAATGGATGGGTATGCAGCAGACTCCCTCGCTAACTAACTCAGCCCTGCAAACTGAATGCCTGCACTCCTTGAGTGGACCTGTTGCACAAAACCTTGGCTCGAGTGACTTCTCAAGGCATCTGCAGGCTCAGATTTTGCAGCAGAATAATATACATTTTGGTGCTCTTGGATTGCCTCGGCAATCCCAAGTCGACCAACTACCTAAATTATCAGGCCCTCTGAACCAATCCAGTGTTGTTAGCAGACCACAGCAGCAAGTTCAAGATTTCAGTCTACGGCAGAGGCAACACATGCTCAACCAAGCATCTCCCTTGACCCAAAACCAGGCCAGTCTTCTTCAATCTCAGTCACTCGTCCAACCTTCGGTTCAACAGCAATGTCCGGTGATCCATAACCCCCAGGTATTACAAACCAGCCTCCAGCAAACCCAGCCGCTAAGACCTGAGCAACCAGTTCCACTCCAGCAACAGCAGAGTAGGATACATGTTGATATGCCGAACCAACCAAACAAGCAATTACAAGTGTCTAATCCTCAAATTCAGTTTCAGCTCGTACGGAAGCTACAGCAGCAACCCTCATTATTGTCACAACCAAAAGTCCAGGAAACCCAATTACATCAAATTCAAGAGCAGCAGAAGACGCTGCTTGAAGTATCACAGCAACTTTTGGACTCCCCCCGTTCACTGGCTCAGCCACATGCGACTCCTCGACAAGGTGCAAAGATCACTTCACCGGGTGTCCAGCTACCGCAATCCTTGCAGACCCAGTCACAGCAGAAGCTTCAACAGCAGCAAGTTCTACTAGCCGAGTTGCCTGGAATAACTTTGCCTGCAACTTCAGCAACCAATCCGATCTTGGCGAATGGCAGCTCTTTGTTAGTTGCTGGAGGTGCACACTCGGTGGTTACAGATGACATCCCATCTTGCTCTACATCACCTTCAGCAAACAATGGTGCTGTTCTTCCCCAGTCAACTTTAAATTGGACTCGTCAGTGCAACCCTGTGTCGACAGAAAAGAATCAACTAGTTACTGTGCTTAGTCCATGCTCCTTTGAAGCTTCGGTTGCAAACCTTAACGTGGCTAAGCAGCTGCCTAAAGCTGTACGGGACCAGAAAACCTCGGTGCCAATTTCCAAGGTGCCATCTCAGGGAGCTGTGGATCCTCAAGCTTACATTAACGACGCCGTACAGCTGGATTACCTGGACACTACTTCTTCAGCTACTTCGGTTTGTCTTTCTCAGACTGGAACCTTCCCATTGACATCTTTCAACCAGCCATCGATGTTTAGAGATATCCCTCCGGATGATGATGTCCAAGGCACAGATCCAAGGAGCAGTGCCCTTTTGGGGGTTAACGTTGACGGACCATTGGGCATAGCTATTGCAACTGATGCATCACTAGCGACTAGCATTGCTTCAGAGAAGTACCAGTATGACATTCCTGGAAATATGACCTCAACCTACAATATCTCAAAAGATGCTCATCAAGAACTATCGTCTTCATTGGTCTCTCATTCATTTGGCGTTCCGGACCTGGCTTTCAATTCTATTGATTCGACAATTAATGAGAATAGCTTACTAAATACAAGTTCCTGGGCACCTGCACCACCTCTTCAGCGAATGCGGACTTACACCAAGGTTTGTGGTTTCAACTACACATGCCATGATATCATTGCTGTCAAGTACATATACATCAAAAAACTGTTTTCCAACTTATTCTTTTAGTGCAAAAGGCTTTATGAAATATATGGCTTAAGGTTAAACTCCTATATACTAGCACAACTAGTAGCAACCTCAATCTTTGTCGTTTTGTTTTTGTGTAAAATGACAGATGTGTAAATACCTGTTGTTTCCCTGATTTTGTTGGAAATATATGTTAAGTGATACTACTTCTATGACTAGATTATAAAGCAGACCATTGGATGAACTTAGAACGTTTTCTACTTCATGTTTATAAATTTGTTCATGATGATAGCTGGTGTTCATCATTTCCATTTTTCTCAAAGCAAACCTAAATTGTGCCATTTTTAGGTTCACAAGCGTGGAGCAGTTGGCAGGTCAATAGATATTACTCGTTATTCAGGCTATCATGAGCTCAAACATGATATTGCTCGCATGTTCAGTATAGGACAGCTCGAAGATCTGCAGAAAATTGGTTGGAAGCTCGTCTACATTGATCATGAGAAAGATGTTCTGCTTGTTGGTGACGACCCATGGGAGTAAGCCGTAACATCTTTATTTGTAGTTCCTTTCAATGAGTACTAAGTTCCAGAAGTGATGTAGGGAGCATCTCAATCTAAAATGGTTTTCTATAGAATTTTCATGTGAGGGTGACGTGGGATTGTCAATGTGCAGGGAATTTGTGAACTGCGTACAGTGCATTAAGATACTATCCCCACAGGAAGTCCAACAGATGAGCTTGACTGGTGATCTAGCAAACAACGTCCTCCCAAAACAAGCCTGCAGCAGTTCAGAAGGTGGAAATGCCTGGACGGGTCAGCGTGATCACAATTCTGGATCATATGATCATTTGGAATGACTCTGTTTAAGGTGTGGCCCGACAAAACCGATGTCGGTACCTTATTAGCTCAACCGCTACCTCCTCTTTCTTGCTGCTCTCCTAGTATCATAAGGGTTGACCAAGTGATGTGAGGTTAAAAGTCAACCTTCAGACAACTTTAATATTGCCAGTTAGAATCTGGAAGGAGGGAGCAGCTGCGGAATGATGGCATAGAAGACCACGGTAAGGAGTGAGGCAAATTGCTCCCTATAATTGCGGTGGTATGGAGGCTGGAATCTATTAGTTGTAGTGATTACCAGTTGGACTTCCAAAAGCTTTATTTAATATGTACATGTACATTAACACCATAATTGAAGTTCATCGACTGTTTTAGAAAGAAGCTGCGGAAAGATGAAAGGGAAAAACAGCAACTGCACTCTGGCTTAATTATAATATCAATTGTCATGATCACTTGGTACTAAGATCAAAATATGTAAGTTGAAGTTAATATTAGTATTTTTCATACACTAGACCTAAGTCATGAGGTAAACCGGGCTGCTACTTCGCTTGTTGAATCATTTCGCATGCATTCGAAGGTGAAAGCATGTGTGTGTGATGCCTTAGAAAGTGTCCCTTCTAGTACCATTGATCATGATTGGGTCAACTAGCGTGACCCGCAGCTTTGAAGCTTCTGATTCGTGGTGAAATCGAGCTCACGCCAGAGAAAGGCAGAGAGGAAGCATGTTATGCTATTGTTAATGTCAAAATATTAAATCAAAGTATAATAGATCAATTAAAAGGAAACATATCTCTCGATTTTAGAAAACTTTTATCTTATGTGGATGTACCATCATTGAATCCAAAAACTATAATTATATCAATATACAATTAGGAATAGACTCGACCTTTTCTCTCATCTTATCACATCCTTATGAGCTACCGATTAAAGAGAAATAAGAGATGAAAAAATACTTATAATCTCTTATTAAATAGTTTATGAGACTAAAAAGAGATAAGAGAAGATATGTAATAGCTAATGTTATTTATCCACGTCTACACATTGAGTCTATAGGAGATTCTATCCTTTTACAAGTGAGAGTAAAAGGTATAAGATAATTAATTAGGAGATTCACTCTTATGAAGATAATCTTCTAAAAAATTATATCATAATTAGATTTTTTAATTATTCAATAACCACACTCATAATCCAATAATAGGACCACATAATCTAACATTCTCCCAATTGACTAATTGATAATATATAAAAAGGATTCAAAATAAAAATAAATAAAACTAAAAAATATTAAAAAATATTTTTATTTAATTACATTCTAAAACTTAAAAAAATACTTTAAGATACACACGAATTTTATAAAATAGGCCAATAAGCCTAAGAAACATAATACTATATCAAGTTTGGCTATCAATACAAGCCATAACGACTATTTGATTAATGTATACTTCTTTCTATATACCACAACACTTCTAGCCCTTCCTGATATAGTCTAATGTAATCCATATAATTTATCTTGTCACAATAATTCTATTATCATAATTAATATAATATATACATATACAAGTGTGAATAAGATAACATAAACAAATAACTTTAATTACATAATAAAAAATATCAAGTATAATGTTCACTCAAGCATGTATCATTATATCTTTTATGGTTAATTACAAACCCAATCCTGAGTGAATGGATTAACAATCAATACAGTAAAATATAAATTCTTAATTGATATTAGTTATTTTTGAACTTTTTTTCTCTGACCATTAAGTACTTTGTACCATAATATATAAAGCTGTAATAGTATTTATCATTGTTAAAAAGAAGACTATTATGATATGTCATAAAGTATCTTCACTTACCTAGCAATTGATATTGACCATACCAAGTCATGAGATAAAATTTTATAGTTATAAAATTTAATTAATAGTCTCAAAGCATATCAAAAAATAAACTTATATTGTTAATAATGTGATAATATATTACTGTATATTTTCCTATAAATTGATCTTCCAATTGATATAATTATTGAGATAATTTATAGAATCAACACTTAAAAAATATTATTATTTTAAGCTGAATTAATTTTATATTTGGGAGCATATAATCTTTGTCCCTTTTAGATATATTATTTTTATTTATAGTCTTTTAGTATTTTCATTCCTGGGTAACACAAATATTTATCCAGTATTTCAATTTCAAAATAAAAATCTAATCTTGTATAGGCTTGAGCATATAATAGATTTTCAATTGGACATGTATAAAAAATATTTTTATTTAATTTTTTAGATTATTTTAAAATAATTAATTTGATTAAATATTTTATTTTTATCATTTGCTAAACAAAGCTTTATACTAAATCTCTCTAGGACTCGATTAATATATCATTTTGAAGATAGTCATAATAATCCTTCAGATATATCCCTAAATATCTCAATGCTAATAATATAAGATGTCTCATTTATATCAAATATCTTAAAATTATTAGGGAGAAATTTTTTGGTTAAGTACAATAAACATGCTAGTTATAGGTGCCCTGCAAGCCAATCACGTGAGTGATGACATGTGTGACATGCTGCATAATCTCTTTGTATCATTATTATTATTAAAATATTATCACATTATATTATTTATTAAATATATATATTGTGATGTCCTTTGTTCTGTGCAATGAGAATCAGATTGTGATGAGATCAATATATTGAGACCGATTCACCTTTAAATACAGATCCTAGATAATCCTGATCATAAATTACTCGAGAAAGACATCAAGACAATTGGATATATCGATGTATTGTATACGTTCATATGATGGAGGCAGCTGATCTCATAGTCTTTGTGTGGAGACACGAAGGATACAATACAATTACTCATTAGAGAATGAGTTCACTAATTGATCTACTTACAGAATGCTATATGGTAATGATACCTATCGTCAGACAATGATTTTGTAGTCCTAGTTATATGTCTGGCCCTTAGACTTGAGATATCAAGGATGCATTATTTGAGTACTCATTTCTTTGACGTTGAACTTACAGGTCTGGAAGCGTCCATATTGATATAGTCAGTTATCATGATTGGTAGTCAACTTTATGAAGGCTATTGAGTGTCAATAAGGATCATCCACTCTCGGTATCATTAGAGAGATATATCAAATGCTTCGCTTAGGTAAATCCCTCATCAGGTTGGTTAGATTGAGAGATAAGGAGTTCTCCAGGAGAATCTGATTAGAATGAGAATTATACGGATTCCGTATGTGGCCTGATAGTAACATGCCCAATATACGATCTCTGAGATATTAGATGGATGAGAGATTATAGATACATGATAACTAAGGGCAGACATATCCAATGGATAAGATTCTCTGTACCGTTTGGGGATTATGACATAGTACGTCAATAGTCGATGAGTCGAGTAAATTATTATGAGATAATAATTCACTGAGTCAGAAGGAGTTCTGATAGGTGCGACTCACAGCCAGCTCAATATTGAGCCTAGAGGGTCAAACACATATGATGGATGTTTAAGCAAATAGAGAATTGGATATGAGTTATCCAATTAGCCCCTATTCTTATTAAATGAGAACCTATATTGATTGACTCCTTGCATGAGGCCCAATTAGAGGTCAAAGGAGATTGTTAGATAAAGATCCAATAATACAAGGTTAGTGAATAATTGGATGGAGATCCAAAACCCACTACTGTAGGACCCTTATGGTTTTTGGTGGCTCCTTATAAATAGGAGGTAGGGACGACACATAGATGATAGACACCTTTGGCCACCCCTCCTATTTTCCTCCCTCCCTCTAAGCAAGAGTTGTGAAATTTGTAGTTGCGATTAGAGGAGTATCGCTGCAGCGATCTATCATGTGGATACCGCTAGAGAGGACACTTGATCTCAATCATCCTCTCCATCCAGATCTAGTAAAATAGGGATATACGATATCCTTAGGTTAAACAATCTCTCACACGATGTAGTTTCAGTTTTGTGGCTTTCTGCATACCAATCTTTTGTATGATGATTTTGATCTACGTGAAAAATCGATTTTGTCTTGATCTTCCGGGGCGCATATGATGCTCCCATTAAGGTTTTCCAATAAAACCAAGATCACTATTGACAAGTAAAATATTATCCACATATAGGATTGTTATAATAAATTTGCTACTACTAATTTTTAGATATAAATACTAATTAATAATTTTTTTATATACCATGTTTAAGGTTATAAATGAATTTCTCAAATTTGCATACTAAATTTCATACATTTTCTTTGGATTTATTAAATTTATATTTCCAAAATGACCCATATAATTTGTCTTGCCAATATAATCATGTTATCACATTCAATCATAATATGTATATATAAAAATATAAATAGGATAGTGAAAATAAATAACCTTAAGTATATAAGCAAAAATATGAATAATAATATCTACTTAAACATGCATCACCATATCTTTTATCTTTTATGGGTTGCTCACCAGCCCAATCATAAGAATATGTTTTTTCAAATACTTTAGGCTGTAAATCTTGAGTGAAGGGATCAGTAACCAATACAATGACACTTATATTCTTAATTGATATTAATTATTTTTAAAATTTTTCTCTAACCATCAAATACTTTATATCATGATACATAAAGCTTCAAGAGTACTTATCATTATTAGAGAATAAGACTATTACCATATATCATAAAGTATATATAATGATTTGACAATTGAGTCTGGCCACATCAAGTCCTGAGATAAATTTTTATAGTCATAAAGATTGATTAGTGGCCTTAGAGCATATCACAAAATCAACTTATATTATTAATAACATAATAATATATTATTTTATATCTTTCTATAAATTAATCCTCCAACTGTCGATATAAATTATAAAGTGGACTTCCTATTATTGAGTTAATTTATAGAATCAATAATAAAAAATATCATTATTTTAGGTTGATCTAATTTCATATATGTCAGCATATAATCCTTCATCATTTTCAAATATTTTATTTTTTTTATAATTTTTTAGTATTTTCATTCCTTGGTAACTCTAATATATACTAAGTATTTCAACAACAAAATTAATATCTAATCTTATATAGACTTGAGCAATAATAGACTTCAAATTGTGCATATATAAAAATATTTTTATATAATTTTTAGATCATTTTAAAAATATTTATATTGATTTAAAATTTTACTTTTATCATTTGTTGAACAAAGCTATATACTAAAACTCCTTAGAACTCGATCACTATATTTTTCTAAGATAATCCTAATAATTCTTGAGATCTATCCCTAAATATTTCATGCTAATAACATAAGATGTCTTATTCATTTCAATCATCTTAAAATTTTTGTTGAGAAATTTCTAGGATCCATATAATAAATCAAGTTGATAAGTAAAATATTATTCATATATAAAACCAATATAATAAAATTACTCTTACTGATCTTCAGATATAAATATTAATCAATAGTATTTTTCTTAATTCTGAAGGAGGTAACCATATAAAACAATGTTATATATTATTTAGAAGCTTGTTTAAGGTCATAAATAGATTTCTTAAATTCACATATTAAATTTTATATTTTTTATTTTCTTTGTGAGGCATTTAGGTTAACCCATATCAAACTAGATCCTCATTCAAAAAACTTCTTTTCACATTCATATGATATAATTAAAAATCATAATGAGTCACTAATATCATAATGATTCTTAATGAGTTTATTTAAAAATAAAAAATATCTCATTATAATTGATGTATTCTTTGTGAGTAAAACCTTTGACTATAAGTCTAGCCATTATATAATTTAATATTATCTTTTGAGTCATATTTATGTAATAGACTCTTTTACAATTATTAAATAATCCGATGAATTCTCAAATTCTAGTTCATTGATTTTAACTCTTTTTTTATTGTATCGTACCATTTTATAGAATTATTACTTTCTATAATTTATGAAAATAATTAAGTATTTTTTTATTCATATATCATAATATGATTCTTATAGTTATACCACATAATCAACAAAAATGATATGTCTTCTTTTCCTTTGAGATATTCTCAAAATTATTGATTGTGATTATTCTATAAGTTCATCAATAGCAACATCAACATTAAGTGAGAGTTATTTAATATTACTTTATTGTTTACTCTAATAAATTAATTTAGTGATTTGAGGAACAACAACCTCTCAAATAGAAAATGATAAAGGAGTATCAACTTGTATAACCTCTATAAGATTTTTTAGTTGCCCTTAGAGCTTATCTTCACATTGATTAAGATACAAAAGAATAACTTATTAAGATTTAATAATAGTACGATCTCACCTTTCAACAATCTTATTTTGTTATGACACATCTGACAAAATATATTGAGCATATATATCTTGTTATTTTTAGAATATAACAAAAAATAGAATTATGATCAGACTCATAATTTATATCATAAAAGAAATTTATCACCCTTATTGGATTTGATAATTTTCACTTTTCTATTTAATTATCTCATGACTTGATTTATATACATCTAAAGGTGTCAACAATATGAGATCTTACATAAATTACATATACACAATTATATCTTAACATATTATCTATAAATATGATAAAATATCTCTCTGAAATAGAAAATATAAAGTGGTATGTAGATATCAATATTAATAATCTCAAAGATTTAGTTCTTGTAGCATTTTTCTTTATATGCTTAATTTATTTTTTAATAATACAATTTATGTATGCATCAAAATCAATAAAATTTAAATCTTTCATAATATTATCTTTCACTAATTTTTAAATTTTTTTCTTAAAAATTTGATGCAAATATCTATACCATAATATAGAAGATTTTTATTATTAAAACTGTATTTCAGTCTAGCATTTGATTGTAGGGTCATCAACGTCTTTATAAGCTTAGGATTCAAATTTATTCTGTACAAACCATCACATGGAATTCTAGAACCAACTTTTATTGAATCATAAATATACTAACTTTACAACCACCAAAAGAAAATTAATATCCCAACTATTCCAAATAATGAACCCAAAATTTTAGAATTGTAAAAACATAACATATATCCTTAAAATTCATCAGATGAATCATATATAAACGTAGACGATAAGTATCAACTACTATCATTTTAACTTTAAGATTATTCTTTATACCAATGAATATATCATACTATTTTGGTTTCTATATTAAATGAATCTATATTATTGGTAATATAAGTTGAAGTCTCATAATCAATCCATCAATTATTAAAAATAGATTTATATAATGTTTGATTATAAGCATATAAAAGTCAAAGTTATATCTTTTTCTTTTGTTATAACTTTTTCTTTTGAATCAAACTTTATAGTTAATCTTTACATGTGTTAAATCTCAGATTTTGATGATGAAATCAATTTATGAGTTTTATGATCTAACCTATGTGTTAGAGAAAGTGATGCAGGATTAACTACGACGATGAAAAGGTAATATAATCTAATATTGGGTCGGAGTCAAGTTCGGGCATCGGGCCGAGGTTCGGACGATGCAGTGGGAACTCTTTGAGAGATCGCCGTAGGTGATCAGGGGCTTGCTGGGAGTTTGTCGAGAGCTTGCCGGGTCTTCGTTGGGAGCTCACCGATGGTGATCGAGAGTTTATCGGGACTGTATCGAGAGTTTGCCGAGTGAATTATTATGGAGATAATAATTCACTATATCAGAAAGAATTCTGATGGGAGCGACTCACGACCAGCTCGGTATCGGGCCTAGTGGGTCACACACATATAGTGGATACTTCAGCGAATAGAGGATTGGATGGAGATCCAATTAGCCCCTATTCTCATTAGAGAGACCCTATTTTGATGGGCTCCTTGATTATGACCCAATTAGAGGCCTAAGGAGATTATTGGATAGAGATCAAATAATACAAGGTTAGTGGATAATTGGATAGAGATCCAATACCCACTAAGGTAGGAACCCTAGGGTTTTGGTGGCTCTCTATAAATAGGAGGGGAGACTCATGGTTGATAGGCTGCAGCTTTGGTCTCCCCCTCCTATTCTCCTCCATCCCTCTGTGCAACAGTTGCGAGATCAAATTAGAGGAGTTTTGCTGTAGAGATCCATCGTGTGGATACTGCTAGAGAGGAGGACACATGACCTCCTTTATGTTCTCTATCCGGATCTAGAATACAGGGATATACGATCTCCCTAGGTAACAAATCTCTCACACATGATACGATTTTTTAATTTTTGTATTTTTTCTCGTGACCCCAATCTTTGCATGACAATTTGATATGTATGAGAAATCGATTTTTATTTTGATTTTCACGATGCATGTGATGCACCCGCTAAGGTTTCCCAACACTATGGACCCAATGTAGAGAGGTTGCAGACCTCTTAGGGCTGGGGTTCAGTAGGGAGGCCCTGCAGGATGCGGAGGAAAGTGAGAGCAAAACGGTAGTTGTGTTGAAAACCTCACAGGTGGTGAAAAGAGGGAGAGGGAGAGCACACAGGCAAGGATTTACTGTTGGATAGTGAAGAATGAAGTGGCTCTAATACCATGATAAAGTAAATATGAATTCATTTCATTGATTTGTTCATGTGTACATCAGCTCTATTTATAGGCTGAGAAAGTTATTAAGGAAGAGAATTTTCCTTAACTGAGCAGCAAGGGTTCCTCATTCAGTTGAGGGAAATCTTATATGGTATCAATCTACATCTATAAGTCTGCACGAAGCACAAAATTGGCCCAGTCGCTTGACTATAGAGCACCTTCAGCACCAGGACATCGTTGATTCGCTACCATTGTTGAAAAAACATTAGTATCTTCTCCTTTGCTTCCACTGTGCTTCTTCTTTATTCATCACCCATCGCAGTAGCCTATATCCACCTCTCTATAAAAGGCGATCGCTGGGTTCAATTTTCACCTGTACGCTTCTCGACTGCAATCTCTCCCTCTTCCCCTGGTTCTCCTTCACTAATATATTTCATAGATGATGGATGCCATTGCATATGCATTGTCCGACTGCCTATGGCGATTGTAATCCACGGTGGACTTCATGCCCCCGTTGCCGCCTATTGCCAACTGTTGCCTTACCGTCAACTGCCACAAGCACCACTCGCAATAGAAGCCACCCTCCTCCAGGACGAACCTTCATCCCATCGACAACTGCCCATATTTGTGGATCTGAGAGCTTTTATAACTACAGCCGAAGTGTTTCTAGCTGCTCGCTTCACTACAAACAACATAGACATTTTATGCTACATGGTGAAACACAAAAAATCGGCTTCATATCTTGCTTCCACATCTAAAGTAGTGCACCCATCATTGTTGATACAACCCTATTATTAGTCCGCTTCCTTCTTCGACAAACCTCCGACGGAGTTCCTTGAGTTTCTCCCCTCCAGCGGAAGACACATGTACTTATTTGTGTTGGAAAATCATGAGAGAATCACATGCCAACATTATGTAAGTGGATCAATCAGCGAACTCATTCTCCAATGAACATCTATACTGTATCCTTAATGTCCTTATATGATGACTATAAGACCAGCCTCAATGAAATATAGTGCATTGATCTATCCGGTTATTTCTATATCCCTCTTGAGTAACCTATGATTGAGATTATTTAGGGTATGTGTTTAAAAGTGAAACAGTCTCATTATTGTGATCTCATTACGATCCGATTTTCATGCACGGATCCAAGGACATCAGAATATATATGTAATATATGATATATATATAATATAAAAAAATATCAATAATAATCATAATATAAAAAGACTATGCAGCGTGTCACACGTGCCATCACTCACGTAATTGGATTGTAGGGCACTTGTAACCAATAATTTGAGTATTTGTTGTAAATATTCATCTTACTTTCGTTGAATTTTTTAATAAATAAATCTCTATGCTTTTGATATATTATACTTTGAATAGAAGTGCGGGGTTAAGGTTCATTTTAGTTTTGGCCATAGACCACTTAAGCGCTCATAGTTTACTCATATCTAAAGAAACTCCTACACTTTCAAGTATGAGTTAACAAACGTTAGAGTATACTTAAGTGGCATTTTAACTCATAATAAACTATTACTATAATGACACGTATAATTTAAGTTTAAAAAAAGATCTACTTTATCCCATATGATTTTAGTCATAGTCCATTTAAGCCCTTATGGTCTTGCTTGTATCTAAAATAACATATATATCTTTAAAAATATAGCATATAAGCTCCTCCCGTCAAGTATGAGTTGACAAAGATTAGAGTCTGCTTACGTGATATGCTGACTCATAATAAATTATTAATATAATAATATATATTAAATTAAAAAATTAAAATCATCATCAATGGCGGGAGGATGCATCGTCGTGGAAGCGACCACCAGCAATAACACTGAGCTGCTACTGCTTAGTAGGGCATCATACACACGTACCTCTCCCGTGTTAGTGATAAGCTTAGGAGCTCCCGGTCCCACCTTGGGTGGATGTGTGTGGACCAGTCCGATGCTAGGCATGCAATGGTCTCCTGGTCCCTATTTCTCTTGGGCATTTTTGTCCCCACCAGCTCCCACTTTGTTCTCTCCTTTGCTCCCACCCATCGTGCCTACAATGTGGTGCTCTAGCTCTCTCTCACCTCCACCTCCGACCTCTCATACCTCTGCCTATCCGCCTTCGTCCATCGTTACGACCTCCATTGTTTTCTCTTCCTCAATAAGATAGATCTTTTTCTAAACTTAAATTACACATGTAATTGTATTAATGATTTATTATGAGTCAACATATCACGTAAGCAGACTCTAATGTTTGTTAATTCATACTTGACGTATGAGTTTATATGCTACGTTTTTAAATATATATAGGCTATTTTAGATACAAGCAAAACCATAAGAGATTAACTGGTCCACGACTAAAATCATATGGGCTCAAATGGATCTTTTTTAAACTTAAATCATATATGTCATTATATTAATAGTTTATTATGAGTCAACATACTATGTAAGTAAACTATAATGCTTGTTAACTTAGACTTTACGAGAAGAGCTTATATGCTATATTTTTTAAAGTATATAGTTTATTTTAAACACTAGTAAATCATAATGAGTTAAGTGGTTCATAGTCAAAATCATAAAAACTAAAATGAACCTTAAACCTTAACTCTATAAATACAAATTATGATTAAAACTACTGATAATCATAAAGTGTTGGAGATCAAATCAATTGAATTAAATCCAAACCGGTCTAAAACATATCTTAAAAAGTAAATATCGAAGTAATAAATGTTTAGAGACCATTTTATATACAAGTAATAAACTCATAGAATATGTTACTCTAATTAGGTTATGATTAACTAAAAATTAGTGTTGCAAAGAGTCACAGGTAGTAAGAATATGTGGGCACTATTCATTAACCCAAGACAAAAAGACTGACGATGATATTTTAACATTGAGGTGAACGCCCGTAGCCATAGGGGCTATTGAAAAAATTTCCTGGAGCCCCATGACCTGGGGACAAAATGAAAGGTAAAATAAGATGCTGTAGGCAAAAATGACCGATTAGGGCTCATAAGAAAAAAAGAGGGGCCACCTCGGCAACGAGGCTTACCGTGACCAAGATGGTAGAGGCCCCTGCCTTAAGCCCCAAGGTAAAACAAGATGATGCGATAAGATCTCTCAGTCAGAAACTGACAAGCAAAGAAGAGGGGCGGCCAACTAGCCTTACCATGACCAAGATCTCGTCAGACCGCCCCACCCGCCACCTTGAGGGTGTTAGGCAAACCTCTTCGGTAGGGCAGAGGATCAAAATGCCGCATGAAGAGTGTGTAAGAAAATTAAGATAACGAGATAAGAACATGGAGATATTGGCAAAATAGTAACCCACACCCCTCCCAGGGTTTATAAAGATTGGCTCAAAATGCAGGTCCCAAGGTTCTTAGCACGACATCCTAAGAAAACTTTTTGATGGTCGGAGACAGTTATAAAGTGATGCTTCGGAAATCCCATAAAGATCACTAATTAATAGGTAGAAGGCAACAAAAAAAATTGCTTAAGGAGGAAGCAAACTACCCAAGCGACCAATTGCAACACGGCAGCTCAAACCCTCATTGCTGCGAAACCTTACAGATTACCTCTAGCCCCCAATGATTTAGAGTCCAATGAAGGTATACCTTCAACTTAACAAGGGCTCTCAACCCCTTCATAGGGCTTTTACCCCTTTTATCAGCATTGCTCGGGCAAGATCCCGACCGATCATAAGGGCTTTTAGCCCCTATTATTAACATCGCTCGGGCGAGATCTCGATCGATCACAAAGGCCTTCAGCACCTTCACAGGGCTTTCAGCCCCAGTTATCAACATCGCTCAGGCGAGATCCCGACCGATCACAAGGGCTCTCAACCCCTATTATCAGTATCGCTCAAGCGAGATCCCGATTGATCACAAGGGCCTTCAGCCCCTGTGATCAGCATCACTCGGGTGAGATCCCGACCGATCACAAGAGCTCTCAAACCCTGTTATCAACATCACTCGGGCAAGATCCCGACTGATCACAAGGGCTTTTAGCCCATGTTATCAGCATCGCTTAGGCAAGATCCCAACCAATCACAAGGGCCTTCAGCCCCTGGTATCAACATCGCTCAGGTGAGATCTCGATCGATCACAAGGGCTCTCAGCCCCTTCATAAGGCTTTCAGCCCCTGTTATCAATATCGCTCGGGTGAGATTCCGACTGATCACAAGGGCTCTTAGCCCCTTCATAGGGTTTCAACCCATATTATCAGCATTGCTCGGGTGAGATCTCGATCAATCATAAGGACTTTTAGCCCCTTCATAGGGCTTTCAGCCCTTGTTATCACTAGGGCCTTCAGCCCCTTTTATCAACATCGCTTGGGTGAGATCCCAACCGATCACAAGGGCTCTCAGCCCCTTCATAGGGCTTTTAGCCCTTATTATCAGCATTGCTTAGGTGAGATCTCGATTGATCATAAGGGCTTTCAGCCCCTTCACAGGGCTCTCAGTCCCAAATAGATTCTCAAGAGCTTCCAAGCTCTCACAGGGCTCTCAGTCCCATGCAAATTCTCAAGAGCTTCCAAGCTCTCAAAGAGCTTTCAATCTTGAACACAGGGCTTTCAGTCCTGAACAGATTCTCAAGAGCTTCCAAGCTCTCACGAGGCTATTAGTTCTGAATAGATTCTCAAGAGCTTCTGAGCTCTCACAGGGCACTCAGTCCAGAATAGATTCTCAAGAGCTTCCGAGCTCTCAAAGGGCTTTCAGTCCCAAACAAAGTGCTTTCAGTTCTGAACACAGGGCTCTCAGTCCTGAACAGATTTTCAAGAGCTTTTGAGCTCTCACAGGGTTCTTAGCCCTGAATAGATTCTCAAGAGCTTCTTAGCTCTCAAAGAGCTTTCAATCCCGGACAAAGGGCTTTCAATCCCGAACAAAGGGCCTTTAGTCTCGAACATAGGGCTCTTAGTCCTAAATAGATTCTCAAGTGCTTCCGAGCTCTCACAGGGCTCTCAGTCTCGAATAAATTCTCAAGTGCTTCCGAGCTCTCAAAGGATTTTCAGTCCCAAACACAGGACTCTTAGTCCCGAACAGATCCTCAAGAGCTTCCGAGCTCTCAAAGAGCTCTCATTCCCAAATAGATTCTCAAGAGCTTTTAAACTCTCACTGGGCTCTCTGTCCTGAATAGATTCTAAGAGCTTTCAAGCTCTTAAAAGACTTTCAGTCCCGAACAAAAGGTTTTTAGTCCCGAACAAAGGGCCTTTAGTCTCAAACACAGGGCCCTCAGTCCCGAATAAATTCTCAAGAGCTTCCAAGCTCTCACAGGGCTCTCAGTCCTGTATAGATTCTCATGTGCTTCCGAGCTCTCAAAGGGCTTTCAGTCCTGAATAAAGGGCTTTCAGTCCCGAACACATGGCTTTCAGTCCCGAACATATTCTCAAGAGCTTCCAAGCTCTCAAAAGGCTCTCACCCATAATACATAAACAAATGGATCCCAAGCTTCTAGCCCTCAGTCGATCTCCAACCCCGAACGACCCTCAAAGGAATTTCAATTCCGAACAGCCTTCGAGGGGCTATCCATGCTAGACAAAAGTCCTCGATTATGAATATGACCCCCACCCGGTCATTCATACCACTACAAGTCCCAATTTACTCTGCCCGCTTTAGATCCTGACCGATCCCACCAGTTTAGATTCTGACCCAAAAGCCAACATTCCTAAAATAAAGCATGCCAAGCAAACAAAGCCCCAATCATGAGCCGTGCACGCTGACGGGGGAGAGAATGAGAGGGCCTATTTTGGCCCGTCCAACGTATACTTCCACGTTACCTTCCAAAAACTAAGTAGATACAACCAACTAAGTGTAGATTGAGGTCTCAGGAAGGAGCACTGCCCCGGACCACCGCTCGAGGGACTAGGCCCAGGCCCAGGCCGCATCACCTACCTCCACCATGAGGTTTCCTCCCGTACATCCCCTATACAATAGGAGGGCTTGTTTCAACTCAAACAATGGCTCATGGAAGGATCGTGTCTACTGTAGATAAGTAATAAAAGCAACTAGCACAATAGTGGGAATTGGCAGATAGGTTGGGGGTTCAGCCACCAACCGATGTATGGCGTTGACGTACCACTCACGCACATTAGCCCACTTTGTACGACTTCTGTCTCCCCAGGTAGTATAAAAGGTTGTCAGACAAATAAGCGAAGAAACCTTCTTCCACACTAGACATAAGATACAAAATGATTCACCTAGCTGATTTGACCGTCAGAGGGGCCAAGTCGAGGTAGCACCTCCCCCCCAACCATAGCCTTAGTGCAGGCATCGACGACCGAGGAGCTAGCCGAGGAGTGGAAGGACACACTCACAAAGATGAAAGCTCCACTCACAAAGGCCAACCGAACAAGGTCCCCCGATCAAGGATAACCAACTCCACCTGGAACATCGCAAAATACTCTAAGCGACTGTAACTTCACCAAGGACCATAAGTTGACTCCAGCACGAGGCGATCACCTGTCAGCTGATATCCCAAGGAGCATGCATATCTCTCGGACGTCAACGAAGAATCCTCAAGCACTCAGATTAAGGTGACACTTTAACCTCGATATATAAAATGTAAATATTATCTAGCAATTACATTATATCGATGCCACGACAATCACGTGGCAATAATTTGTTCATCTCTACAGCCTCTTAAACCTGACAACCACATCCACATGACCTGGCAATCAGATGCTAGTCAATGCCACGGCAATCACGTGCTTGGCAATCACTTATTCATCTCTAGGGACTCCTCTAACCTCGCAATCACTTTTTTTTTATATGCCACCAAACAGGGACGGGGGTGAGAGTGCCACGACGATCACATGCAATCACGTGTTCATGTCAGTGGTGCTCCCCGCAACCCCATGACCAATTACCACAGTCTATCCACAACTATATTTCAGAAATCTTGGTTTTATTAAATATACTTAAGTCTTCTATAAGCCACTTTGAATGTTAATTTTCTATTTCGTAATCTTCATTTTGTCAAAAGAATTTGATTTAGAAAAAAAATCATTCAGATCTCACCATCATAAAATTTAAAAATCTTACCTCAATCCACATCATCTTACAAGATATTTAGGATCGAGCATCCGATGGAAAACTAGATTAGATAATATTAGATTGACACATCCCCTTCCGTTCTCTCAATATGTAGTCACCACCATCGCCTCATTGCAGAGCATCCGAAGTTGAGGACACTCTGAAGCAGCTGTAGCAACAATGAGCTTTTCCGTGAACAAGCTCGCCCCGGAGCTCGTGGCCGCCGCGGAACCGACGCCGTCCGGCCGCCTCCCGCTCTCCTTAATGGACCGCACCGCGGGGGTCAGATTGATCATCAACCTGATACTCGTGTTCGAGCAAGGCGTGCAGCTGGCGAAGGCCATCAGGGCGGCGCTGCCCCGTGCTCTAGTCCCCTACTACCCCGTCGCCGGGCGAATCGTGGAGCCGCTCCCCGGTGAGGTCGAGGTCGACTGCACCGGCGATGGCGTGTGGTTCGTCGAGGCCTCTCTGAATTGCAGTCTCAAAGATGTTAACAACCTGGAGCACCCTCTCCTGCTGCCCAGGAAGGATCTCATCCCCTATGCTCCCCCTGACGTGATCGAGGGAGACTTGATCTTCTTGATGCAGGTAATGTACCTATCAATGCACGCTTTCCCTAAACCTCCTTCGCTACGCTATGGAGCAATGTTTCACGGGTCAACGTTTGACACACACCCACGTAGTTCAATTAAGTTGGCTTTCTTTTAGGAGCTACCTGCCTATCGTTCACGTAGGAGCAGTGGCTTAGACGTACAGCCCGAGCTCAAAAGAGCCTCGAGAATTAGCTATAAATGAGATTTTACGAATCGGATCATATTGGCTCCTTTCTGAAGATATTTTCTTGGTGTCAGGAGCTCTGCTCATCATAGCTAGTGCCGACTAATTGTACAAGAAGCCATTAGGCTCATGCGCCAGATTTGACGAGTCGAATGCGTCACCGTTTGCAATCATCACCTTTTCCAAAAGCAACACTGCATTGATGTGTAATCTGTTGTTAGTATTATTATTGTTGGGTCAGCCAACTTTATCTCTGATTCAAGAACACGAGGCAAACAGCGACACAGACCTGTTTAGGATGCAGAGCATGCTACCAAAATTTTAATGATTAGAGACTTTTTTTTTTTACTGTCATGCGATGTATTACTTTTTCAGGTGACGGAGTTCACATGCGGTGGGTTCGCAGTGGGCATAAGATTCAATCACGCAGTCTTCGACGGCCTCGGGGTAGGCCAGTTCTTGAAAGCAGTCGCCGAGATCGCAAGGGGGCACGCTCGTCCCCTCATTGAGCCTGTCTGGTGCAGGGAAGCCATCCCCAGTCCCCCAAAGCTATCGCAACGACATTCACCCGCCACCGCTGCCGTCAACTTCGAGTCCTCCGTCTTCGACGTCTCCTCCGATCACATCAGCGCGGTCAAGAACCAGTTCTGGAGGGAGACGGGCCAGAAGTGCTCCACCTTCGACGTGGTCACGGCCATGACCTGGCAGTGCCGGACGCGGGCGATAAGCTTGGATCCCCACACCGACGTGTACCTCGGCTTCGCCGCCAACACCCGCCACCTGCTGCGCCAGCTGCCGCAGGAAGGCTTCTATGGCAACTGCGTGTACCACACAGGAAGCAAGGCGACCGCCGGGATCATCGCTGGTTCCTCGCTGGTGGAGGTGATCGAGCTGATACGAGACGCCAAGGAGAGGATGCCCGCCAAGTTCTTGGACTGGCTGATGGGCAACGCGGAGGACGACCCGTGCAAGGTGCCACTTGGATATGGGATACTGGTGGTGTTGGATTGGAGCCGGTTGGGGTTCTCAGAAGTGAACTATGGGTGGGGGGAGCCGATCCATGTCGCTCCGTTGAGTGGTGACCACAGCTACGTCTCTTCCTGCATCTACCTGCAGCCGTCCAAGCCGAAGCAGGGCGTGAGGTTGATGACACAATGTGTTCAGAAGGAACATCTACATGCCTTCACCGAAGAGATGATGAAGTTTGTCCATAATTAGCATGACAGCAACCATCCTCCCTCCACCTGCCTTGAAGGAGGAACAGTTGTACATGCATTACGATCTACAACCTATCTCTTGTTGCTCATGTTGTTTTATATGGAAGTCGTATCTGCATAAATGCAGGACCTGTTCATAGATCAACAGGTTTGCACGTCGCACCGCTTGCAGGAGCTTGCCTGAAATGTTCATAGATGAACATAGTGACTCAGCTGTAGCAGCACTACACCTACCACGTTTCTCATTTCCCCTCCAGGAGCAATTAATGATTAAGAAGAATCTCTCTGAAGACCACCAATAAATGTCATAGAGCAGTTAAAAGCCTTTGGCGTTTGCAGCTTTCGGCTAAGCTCCTATAATTCTTAACTTTAGTTGAAAGCACTCATAGTACCTCCTCTAATATATAGGACCTCATGGGTTGTCGTCACACGAAACAAAGACAATATGCATTAAACATTCACTACCCAATGCATGCTGCAAAATCGTTGTGGCTAGGGGCTAAGGGTGATCTCGGTTTCAAAATCGTTGATTATGATTTCATAATATCGAATTCTAAATGATTTTGATTTTAGTTTTGATTCTAATATCAGAACCGGATCGATTACATGCCATTCAATTTGAAGCATTGGTTTTAGAATCAAAATCAGAACCATCAATAAAATCTTGATTTTTGATTTGATCCACTTATTTTCACTAAAAAACTAAAGTATTCCATCAAAATCTAAACCAATGTCAATATAATTTAAATTTAAGATACTACATACCCTATTTATGTTTTTGCCAACTTACCCCACCACATGAGCGCTAAACCACCTTAGCAAAGGCATGAGCAATTAATATAAATGGTTTGCCAGTCTCCGACTATCTCGACCCACGAAAAAAAGGTCAATAAGACCTAATAGAGAAACTAATGATATAAGTATTACATTGCTAAATCACCTAATCGTGGACTGTCATTTTGAATCAACACGCACACAAGAGCTCACACCACCCCCACACACGAGAAGTCACATGAGTCGATCATCAATACACGATGACCAAACCTGTGATCTCAACTTTTCCTTGCTCACATCGTAGGTTGCCAACGATCTATCGCTCATGATCATAATTTCAAAAGAGGTCATACATTTAATCACAGAGAACATTAAATCTTAATAGCATGGCATGACTCTTTAAGCGGTTAGGATCGTAATGACATTAAGAGTGAGGATGAATTAGTGCTATGACAACAAGAATCTGATTATCAAATTCGATCAAATAAAATTCGTATCGGAAGTGTATTTAACTAAAAATGTAAGTAAGGGTAGTGATAAGAAAATCAATATGCAATGACAAAGTAAACGCAAGAGAAAATAATTCGATTTCTAGTAGTTTGGTCTTCTGAACCTACGTCCACTCCCGATGCCTCTTCCCTCAAGGTCGCTGGCTTTCACTATCGATCTTTTTTTCAATGGTCGAAGATCAACTACCCTTGTCATAATCCTTTTCCTTTTACCAGGCTAAGAAGAAAACCTTTACGCCAACTCTTTTATAGAAAACCTCACACCTTTTTAGAATAATATCTAAACTCAAGGAGGAAGAGTCTCAATCACTTTCAAAAGAGTTTACACACTTTAATTCTCAAGATTTCATTTTTGTTTACCCTTACATTAAGCAACCATGAGCGGGGTATTTATAGAGCCCCAAAGGATTCAAAAATGGAGCCAAAAATTTAAATTCATGAGTTTTGGGGATACTAGTGGTGCCACCATCGGCGATATGTGATACTATTGCTGAACATATCCCGAGAATATGGGCTCTAGTAGTACCACTGCTATCCTAGGTGGTACCACCCTCGTATGGGTGGTACCACTATCGGCCACGGGCAATACTACCGTCGGAAGTCTCGAAAAAACACAAAATAGTACTTTTCGACTATTTGGTGGTACCACCACCCAAGCCTACTTGAGGTCACCAAATTGGCCTTCTAATAGGCTCAATTCATGCATAGTTCAGGCCTAATGGGCTCCTAATTGGGTTGTCATAGTTTTATCTCAATACTAACTCAATTTGATATCAAACAACATTGATAATGACTTAACCACTCAATCACATTTCTAGCACAATCACAAAGCAATCAACACATTGTCCAACATTTTGGCATGTCATATGATATCTGGCACTTCATCCGAACCTTCGGCGCATCATCCTTTCCTTCGACGTATCGCCCGATCTATCGGTATGTTGATATCCCATAATATCCAATCATTTGGCACAATATCTAATCCTTTTGACCCGATGCCCGAACTCATGACATAAAGTCCATTCTTCGGCACGTCGACCAATCCTTCGCCCTGACATCTAATCTCTAATATGATGCTTTTTTGGTCCAACGTCTGATTCTCTTTCGAATTTTTGCACTGTGATGGTTCATTATGTGATAGAAGTTTTTCCTACGTCACTTATCTTAATATTATATTAATCCATAATCTCATCAATTGATTTTCTTATCAAAATATGAGATTCAACATGGGTATCTGACGCCAATCCTCATCCCCCTATATGTTTTAGACATGCCCTTGCTTGGATAGATGACACACTCCTAGTCATCCTTCCTTGACGTAATCGATAGGGAAATGTGTTCACTAGTCATCAACATAAATGAATCTATAACGGTATGAGAAGCTAAAGGAGGGGATGAGCAACCGACCACCCTCCACCAATAAATCAGGTATAAAAACCATCCCTTAAAATAAGACAGGAGGTAAACTCGACAAAAAAACTCTCTTAAGCTCTAATAAATCCTCTCCACTTTCTCTACTGACTTAAACATCAGAAGGGTCGGGTTGGGATATCCCTAGATGCTGACCAAACCCTTGGAATCATTGAACCATTGACTTGATTTGATCATTGTCTAAATTTTTACCTCAATTCGACTTGGAATCATCGGATCATTCATTCGATTCGATTGTGATTTCGAATTGATTTGGTTACAATTTGAACATGATTCATCCCAACTTGTGACAATATTTTTCCGATCCACATTGCATAATATAAGCCATATTCACTTCCAAAACACTTATTTGGATTAATTCATTTGAATCCTTTCTGTTTCCTCTCGTGAAGTACCCTTTAAGTGTTTAGATAGTTTTAATCACTATAAATGATTGCATTCTTTTAATTACTTTGGATACGCAAACGCTTGAAAACGTGTGATACCAATAAATGGGCCGCAATCCATTAGATCATTATCCCCTCTAGCAAGAGGACCTAAACTTCAATTAAGATTAGCCATGAAGTAAGATTTGCAAATCTGCACAGCATCATTCATCACTTGTGCCCCACTCGATCGCCCATATGCTCCAACATTATGATTTATATGCACGCGTTCCATGCTCATACTGATATAGCTGTTAATGAATTCGACGTAAGCCACAAAATACTCTTTTCGTTGATAGAAATAGTTACATTTCAACTTCCTTTATACATAAAAGTGAGATTGGCAAGTCTGTAGAGACGCAATTCTTCTCTTGTTCTTACTCATCTATCCAAAATCTCCATCGATATGATTTATACGCATGCGTCCAACGTGAGCGACAGGATCTATACATATATATGGAACACACGTTTGTTCAAACTGGTGAGGAGACTTACGGGACATGGTGTGGCGCCAGGTTGTGCAAGGCCCTTATTCAAGTGAGATTCACAGGTCTGCACAGCCTCATCCACCATTGCTTCTAACTCGTCGACACACATTCTTCACCGTGTGACGCACGCATCCCACGTTCAGCAGGCTCGAGTGATACTCGAGCACGTCCAATGCGCCTCATTCCCTTCAGAATGAATACATCTATAATACTCACCATCACCACCACCTCATGGCAGAGCATGTAAGCTGAGAAATCAAAGTAGCTAGCTGTGGCAACCATGAGCTTGTCCGTGAATAAGCTAGCCCCGGTGCCCCTGGCCGGGGCTCCGTGGGTTGAACCTAGGTTATGGCGTCAAATGTCAAAATTGACATTAAAAAAAAAGCTAAGTTTTCATTTTAAAAATTTTATGGTGACGCCTATTCGTCAACACCAATAAGAAAACCCTTCAAATTGAATTGGTACACCCAAGAGAATGAGAAGATTCCGCTCATAATGACGACTTCTAAATAATAATCTAGTTTAACTAAGATAATATCAGATAGCGTTATCGCTGACACCATCCCCTTCCTTTCTCTCGCTATATGGTCACCAGCATCGCCACACGGCAGAGCATCTGAAGTCGAGACACTGAAGCAGCTGTAACAACTATGAGCTTTTCCGTGAACTAACTCGGCCCGGAGCTCGTGGTCGCCGCCGAGCCAACGCCGTCCGGCTCTCCTCCATGGACCGCATTGCAGCAGTCAGGGTCCTGGCGAACACGATATTGGTGTTCCAGCAAGGACTGGCGCCGGCGAAGGCCACGAAGGCGGCTCTGACTCGGGCATTCGTCCCTTACTACGCGGTGGCCGGCCGCATCGTCTAGCCGAGCCCCGGCGAGCCCGAGATCGCCTGAACGGGCGAAGGCATGTTGTTCGTCGCGGCCTCCGTGGATTGCAGTCTCAAAGATGTCAACAACTTGGAGCGCCCCCTCGTGCTGCCCAAGGAGGAGCTCATCCCATTTGCTACTACTGAAGTTAAAGAGGAAGATTTGATCATGATGATGTAGGTAATTATGTATATAGCAGCATTTTGGAGGTATTAGGTTTTAATATAACACTAAGATGGGGATAATAGCGAGCCAACATATTATTACGACGGAGGGCTCCAAAAGCGGAAAGAAATTATGAAAAAAAACAAGGCTGGAGATCATCATATTGAGAATTTAAAACAAATGTAATAATCATGGGTCAAACCCATTATACTGAAAATCCTGATTAGCACTAATTAGAATTATATATATATATTCACAAATGGATGGATCATATTTTGTACGTGATCTCACATCACCCTATATGTTTTTGATATGATATTAGATCATATTCTGTTTGTGATCCAACTAAAGTATTTTATTTTTATATTATTGTTTTGAATCCTTATATGTTCTTGTCATTAAATTAATTATATACCTGAATCTATTATGAAAAGTTTATATTGCATCATGTTGTTTCATATTGACATATGTACATTCTGTTATTCCCCATATACTTCCAATATATGTCATGTTATTCTTCACAATGTCCTTTTTGTACTCTGATGTTTGTGAGATGATGTGAACCTTTATTAGAAATAGTAAAGAAAGTTATGCTCAGAGCCCGTTATGCTCTGCAGGCCCCCTATAACTTCACCCAGATGTGGGAGATTTCTATTTGATGGTCATCCAGAAATGGATGGAGCATATTTTGTTTGATCCCACTCCACCATCTATATTTTTTATATGACATCCAAAGCATTGCTTATGAGTTTGTTTGTGTGATTTAGATAAGAATAAAATTAATATTATATTTGGTATGATATTTGAGCTTCTGTTCTTTGTTTGTTCATTTGATAAACTCGAAAATAACTCATATACCTTTGATAAGCTTTGAAATATTTACATCTTTGATATGTTCTGAAATATTTCATATGTCGTTGATACGTTCTAAAACATTTCATATGTCTTTGATATATTCCGAAGCGTTTCATTTACCATTGATATATTTCAAAACATTTCATACGCTATTGATATGTTCCAAAATATTTCATTTGCCATTAATATGTTCTATAATGTTTCATTTGCCATTGATATGTTCCGAAATGTCCTATGTGCCTTTGATATGCTCTAAAATACCTCTTACGTCATTGATATGCTCCAATTAATCTGTATTCCATTTGTTATGAACTAAATATGTTTTGAATGAATGACATTTGAAATTATGTATCTAATGAGTGATATCCATGAATTCTTGTATCTCTGCTATGTATCTTGATACCAGGCTTATTTAAAACCACCCGCTCTTGTCTTGGATATGTTAGTCACTTGATGAGCTTTATATGCTCACTCCGTTGCCATATAAATTTTTCAGGTTGACTTATCATTCTCGGAAAAAATTAGAATTGGGCTAAGGCAGAGAAAGCTATTCAGATTTTGAACAAGTTTTGTTGGGTAATCTATTGTAGTTTTTGTATAAGTATAATTTGTATGTAATGTTATCGAATGAATTTGATTGATGCATGTAAAAGCTTTAAATGACCTTTCATTTTTAGAGTTATTTTGGAATGTTAAGTTTAGTGTACGTGATGCTGTTTCATTATTCTACTTCCAAAAGCAACAAACATTATGTATACCACCCAGCCATGTCTTCTCTCGAACATTCAGGTGATGGAGTTCGCATACGGTGGGTTCGCAGTGGACATCAAATTGAGCCACGTAGTGTTCGATGGCCTCGGAGCAGCCCAGTACTTGACAGGAGTCACCGAGATCGCAAGAGGCCATGCTCGTCCCGTCGCCACCTCAATCTGGTGCAGGGACGACATCCCTAGTCAGCCTAAGCTATCGCCAGGACATCCACTACCCTCCTTCGAGGCTTTCCACTTCGAGAATTCTATGTTCGACATCGCCTCCGACCACATCGATGCAGTGAAGAACCAGTTCTGGAGGGAGACGGGCCATAAGTGCTCCATCTTCGATGTGGTCATGGCCATGACCTGGCAGTGCCGGACGTGGGCGATATGCTTCGACGCCCACGTCGATGTGCACCTCCGCTTCGCTGCCAACACCTGCCACCTGTTGTGGGGGTTGCTACTACAGGAAGGATACTACGACAACTTCGTGTACCCCATGGGAATAAGGCGAAAGCTGGAACCATCGCTGGTTCCTCGGCGGTGGAGATCATCGAGCTGATACGAGACGCCAAAGAGAGGATATCTGATAGAAGATAGATTTTCATAACTTCTCAACCAAATCTCTCCCAACTAACCTATCTTGATAGAGGAAAATTTTCCTCTACCTTGTATAAATATAGTTCATGTTAATGTAATTTAGTCAATCTCTTTCATCACCTCTTAATTTATTATGGTCTCAGATCATTTGATTTAAGCAAGATTTCCCTTCCCTTCCTTGTTGTCCAGCGATAGTAACTTATCTTCTTGGCTTTGACAGTAACTTATCTTCTTGGCTTTGACAGTAACTTATCTTCTTGACTACGACAAGTCTTCTCCTTGATCTCTTTTCACACAAGCAGAAGAGAACGAGTGAAGCGACTCATCCCATCTCGCCAGGCCAATGTCACACCCTAGCGCTCCCTCCTCGTTGTCATCTGATTTGCACAAGTGGCTGCCCCTCCTCTTCATCGACGAGAAGCCCTTTCCCCAAGATCTACACCTTCTCCTCAAGGACTTATGATCCATTAGTCGTGGGCTACTCTCTTCTTCTTACTTGTTACCGCTGATTCCCAATGATTGTCGCACTGCCAAGAGGCAGTCATCCTTGCCAAGCGATCGCAGGCCCCATCGAGGATCACTAGTGTGGAATCCTTTTACCTTACTGGGTCGTTGACCTATATTAAAGTAAATTTAAATTCATTTCATGATTTGTTCATGTGTATAGAAAGTTGTTGAGGAAGATTATTTCTCTCAACTGAGCAGCGAAAGTTCTTTTTCAATTAAGAAAAATCTTATCTTTTATTATGTCCTTTTAAGATTGAGCTCCAATCAATGATGTCAATCTTGGACCGATGCAGTAAAAAGTATTTGCTGACAAGAGGCTTCTTAAGGGAGGCTGCTAATTGATTAGCCATATGGACATGACACCGAACAACTTGATCTCGCACGAAGTGGAAGTCAATGACAATGTGCTTCATGCAGGACTAGATTGACGTAGAGGTAAGTGGTTCTAATATTATCATAATATATTATGGGAGTAAGAATGGAAGCAATGTTAAGTTCTTTGAGCATATTGTCAACAATAGTAGTGGCGATGACATGGTATTCAACTTCGGTTGTAAATTGTGCAATTGTCTTCTGTTTCTTAGAACTCCAATTAATTAGATTAGCTCTAAGGAAAATATTATATCATGATGTGGATGTTCTATCATCAAAGTTCCCGGCCCAATCAGCATCAGCAAATGCATGCAGATGAATCGGGGAGTGTTTGCTGAGAAAGATACCATGATTGATGGTCCCCTTAAGATATCACATGACTCGTTTGACTGCAGACCAATGTGTAGTAGATGGCTGATGCATGAATTGTGATACTTTATTGGCTACAAATGAGATGTTTGGACGAGTGAGAGCTAAATACTATAAGGAGCCAACTATTTGATGGTATTAAGTAGGGTCTGTAGCAGGACTTCCATCACATAATTTGAGGGATGCACTAGTACAGAGGGGAATGGTAACCTCCTTTGCATCATGTATATTCATCTTTGGTAATAGATCTTGAATATATTTTCTTTGTGAAAGAAAGAGTTCTGAAGATGTATATGTTGCCTCTACCCCTAGAAAGTAACTCAAGGCTCTTAGATTTGTGAGAGAGACTCGATTTGCTAATTGCATGATGAATGTCTGAATCTCCAAAGAATTATTATATGTGACAATAATATCATCCACATATATCAAGAGATATATTGTGTCTCTAAGTTGGTGTCGTAGAAATAGTGAGGTATCATGTTTAGAGTTAACAAAGCCAATAGAAGTAAAAAACTAGCCAAGTTCATTATACCAAGCTCTTAGAGCTTGACGAAGTCCATAAATAGCTTTTTACAACTTACAAACATGCCTTGGATACTGAGGATGGATGAAGTCAGAAGGTTGCTGTATAAAAATATTTTCAGTAAAAGTCCCCTGTAAAAAGGTATTATTAACATCCAATTGTCTTAAGTAGTAGCCTTTTAAGATAGCCAAATTTAGGATAACTCGGACTGTGGTGGGTTTTACAACGAGACTGAATGTCTCTGTGAAGTTAACACCAGGTCATTGATGAAACCCTTTGGTCACTAAACATGCTTTATATCTGGCAATTGATCCTTCGGGGTTCCCCTTAATTCGAAAGACTCATTTACACTCGATGATATTTTGTGTGTGATGATAGGGAATAAGGGTCAATGTAGAGTTACAGAGGAGAACATCATATTCCTCACATATGACTTTACACTAGTGTGAAGATTTTTGGGCTTGAATAAATGATGCTGGTTTAACAACCTCAGTTGAAGATTCTATGCTAGTATATAGATAAAAAACACGACGTGTTTAAAAATACCACTTTTGGAACAAGTTATCATGGGATGCCCAAGGACTACAATATTATTAGAAGAGTCACAAACATGGTTCGAGTTAGAATGATAAGCTTCAGTGATACTAGGTCTAGGTGAAGGTGGTTGTACCTCTAAGGATAACATTACAACAACAGGAGAAACTTGTGGTAAGGTAGAGGAGGGAGTGAGGACCTACGGAACTGGGGTAACAAAAGAGTGCGGATCTGGAGGGGAATGACTAGACGGTGTGGATGAAGGCTCGGTTGATGGATCCGAAGGTGTAATCCATTGATGCATATTTGATGGAGTTGGATATATGGCAGAAGACATGGTGTTGTAAAAAGGAAAGATAGACGCAACAAAAGTAACATGACCTGAAATAAAGATTTTATGAAAATAAGGGTTATAGCATCAGAAGACATTATGGTCAAGAGAGTATCCGATGAAAACACAAGTTGAGATCTAGGTGTTAACTTATGTGAGGCATAGGGACATAGCCATGGGTAACAAAAGCTACCAAATACTTTGAGTTTCTAAAGATATGGACATTTGTGAAATAGTTTTTCAAATGGTGATTGATATTATATTTAAAGGCTACTGACCAAAAGGTTGGTGGCATGGAGGCTTGGTGTAGAAGTGTCAAACCAATCTCAACTATGTATTAATGTTTACGTTCAGTAGAGCTAACAGGTTGAGGAGTATATGGAGGTGACTTTAGGCGTTAAATACCACAAGCTGACAAGCATGAGGTGAGAAATTTAATTAAATTCACCTCCATCATCAGAATAGACTGTTTTAATTATAGTCTCAAAGAAATTCTCTACCAACTTCTGAAAATTAGTAAAGACTATTGAAACCTCATATTTATGACGAAGAGAATAAAACCATGTGTACTTAGTGAAATAATCTACAAAAATGACATAAAAATCAGAAATTATCAAAAGAATTTATTGGAGCAAGACCCCAAATATCTGTATAAATAATTTTAAAAGGTTAAGAATAAGAGATAAAAGAGTTTCCAAAAGGTAGACAATGACTTTTAGAACTAAGACAAGCATCACAGTGAGTTATGCTATTACGAGAATTAAAACTAGGAAGAGAATAATGAGATAATAATTTCTACAGAATAAAGGACGAGGGATGACCAAGACTTCAATGCCATATGTCAATTGGAGCTGCAATGGAAGAGTTAACAGTAGGCTTGGTTATTTGTGGAGCAAACAACCACTCGTAAATATTGTTTTTATTCTGGTCATGAACCAAGGATGCCCCGTGCTCAAATCCTTAACAAGAAAAAAGTTAGAAAAGAATTCAATGGAAGTAAATAGGAATTCATTTTATTGATTTGTTCATGAGCTCTATTTATAGGCTGAGAAAGTTATTGAGGAAGAGGATTTCGCTCAACCGAGCAGCAAGAGTTTCTCATTCAGTTGAGGAAGATAAGAAATCTTATCTGCTATCAATCTACATCTATAACTCTGAACCAAGTGCAAAGTTAGCCCAGTCGCCTGACTACAGTGCACCTTCAGCACTGGGACATTGTTGATCCGCTACTGTTGCTACCAAAACATTAGCGTCTTCTCCTCTCTTTCCACTGTGCCTCTTCTCTATTCATCACCCATCGCAACAACCTATATCCACCTCTCCATAAAAGGCAAACGCTGGGCTCAATGTTCACCAGTACGCTTCTCGATTGTGATCTCTCCCTCTGCCCCTGGTTCTCCTTCACCAATAGATTTCATAGACAACGGATGCCATTGCATCTGCATTGTCCGACTGCCCACGATGATAGCAATCCACGGTGGACTTCATGCCCTCATTGTCGCCTATTATCAACCGTTGCCTCACCGTCAACTGCCACAAGCACCGCTCACAGTAGAAGCCGCCCTCCTCCAGGACGCACCTTCATCCCATCGATAGCTGCCCAAATTTGTCGATATGAGAGCTTCTATAACTAAAGTCGAAGTGCTTCTAGCTGCCGACTTCATTACAAACAACAAAGACATTTCACACTGCATTGTGAAAAACAAACAACCGGCTTCACATCTTGCTTCCACGTCTACAGTAATGCACCCATCATTATTGCTGCAGCCCTATTATCAGTATGCTCATTCTTTGACAAACCTTCGACGAAGTTCCTTGAGTTATTCCTCTCCAGCGGAAGAAACATATACTTATTTGTGTTGAAAAATCATGAAAGAATCATATGCATAATAGAAAAATAAAATAAAGAGTTTTCCACATTTATCACATCGTCGTGTAACGATTGGTCAATGAAAAAAATTAAAAAACCAAAAATTATAAATCGTGTGAGATATGTTACCCAATGAGATTGTATATCCCTGAAACTTTCAGATCTAGTAGGAGAGGATGAAGGAGGTCATATGTCCTCCTCTCTAGTGGTATCCACACGATAGATTGATGCAACAATGCTCCTTAAATCGTAGCCAAAAGTTTACAACTTTTGTATACCTTCTTCATAGCTTTTGTATACCACCTTACAGCGAATGTGGAAGAAGAACTCCTTTCTTCGTTATTGTCCTCACGCAGTAGGGAGAAGAGTAGTCGGTTGAGAAGAGATGGGAGAGAGGAGATTAGGAGGGGGTGACCAAAGATGAAACCTATCATCTTGGTAGGTCGCCCCTACCTCGTATTTATAGAGAGCCTCCTAAATTCTAATAGATCCTCCATTGTGGATATTGAATCTCTATTCAATTACTCTCATCTCTTGGATTATTAGATTTCTATCCAATAATCTTAATATGCCCCCAATTGAGTCTAATACAAGGAGTCCATTAATGCTGAATCTTATCCAATGATAACAGGTGCTTATTGGATGACTTATATCCAATCCTCTATTTGCTATAATCATCCACCACATGTGTGTGAGCCTCCAAGCCTAATACTGAGCTGGTTATGAGTTCCATCCGTCAGAACTCTTTCTGACTCAGTGAATTGTTATAATAATTTACTTAACTAATCAATTATGGATGTACTAGACTACTGCACTATAGTCCTCCATATGATCCATTTGATATATCTATATTCAATTATCGTGTATTTATGTGTATTTATAGTCTCTCATCCATCTAATATCATAGAGATCGTATATTGAGCATGGTACTAGTAGGTCATATACAAAATCCATTTGAATCTTACTCTGATCAGATTCTCATAGAGAACTCTTTCTCTCTCAATCCAAAAGACCTGGTCCATGGATTTGTTTGAGTGAGAACATACGAGATATTTCTCTTTTGATACCGAGAGTGGATGATCCTATATTGACACTCAATTGCCTTTGTAAGGTCGGCTACCAATCTCGATAACCAATTGTACTATTTGGAACTTTTCAGACTAGTAAGTCTAACATCAAAGAAAGGAGTACTCAAACAAGACATTATTAGTGTCTCAAGTTTAGGGACCAGACATACAACTTAGACTACAGAGTCATTATCTAACTTAGAAATTATTAACTATCCAATATTTTGTAAGTGGATCAATCAATGAACTCATTCTCCAATAAACACATGTATTGTATCCTTTGTGCCCCTACATGAGTGGCTATGAGACCAACCACCTCCATAATATAGACGAAAATAGAGTACACTGATATGTCTGGTTATCTCGATCTCCCTCTTGAGTAACCTATGATCAGAATTATTTGATATCTGTATTCAAAGGTGAATCAGTCTCATTATCATGATCTCATCACGATCTGATTTTCATTGCATGGATTCAAGGATATCACAATATATATGCAGTAGACAATATATATAATGTGAGAAAGTACTAAAAACAATCATAATGTAAAAAGTCTATGCACCATGTCACACGTGCCATCACTCATGATTGGCTTGCAAAGCACTTGTAACAAACAATCTTCCACTTAACCTAAAGCTAATCACTCATGTGTTTAATCCCTATTAGACCCCTATGACGCTCAAAGACAATATGAGATAGCGGTTTTGTCAGTGGATATGTAATGTTATCTTTGAATGAAACTCTTTTCATTTCTACATCTCTACGACCCATAATCTTTCTAATCCATTGGAACCTCCTCAGAACAATTCTGATAAGACCTGGATTCTCTTGCTAGAGTTATTGCCCTGTTATTGTCATAATATATGGGAATTAGTTCCTTGCTATAAGGTATAACTCCTAAATCCATGATGAAATTCTTTATCCAGACTCCCCCTTTTGCTGCAGCAATGTACTCCACCGTTGTGGTCAAGTTAATAGTAGTATCTTGCTTAGAACTCTTCCAGCTTACTTCTCCTCCATTCAGGGTAAAGATATACCCTAAGTTTGACTTGCTATCATCGATATCAGATTAGAAACTCGAGTCCATATAGCCCTCAACCTGGAGGCTACCTGCTCTACACACCAATAAAAGATCCTTAGTCTTTCTCAAGTACTTAAGGATGCACTTTACTGCCTTCTAGTATTCCAAACTTGGATCCACCTGATACCAGCTTATGACACTCAAAGCATGTGCTATATCGGGTTTGGTACATAGCATAACATAAATGATGAACCATATTTCTGAGGCATAGGATATCATATCCATGTCTATCATTTTCTTAGGAGTTTTTGGGGGCATATTCTTAGAAAGTGATATTCCATGCCTTATCAATATGAGACATCTCTTGAAATTTTCTATGCTAAACCTTTTGACAATGAAATCTATGTACCTGGACTGAAATAAGCCAAGTACCATCTTGGATCTATCTTTATAGATCTGAATCACAAAGTATGATGCTTCCCCTAAACTTCAATTAGAATGTGTGATACCAATAAATAGGTCGCAATCCTTTAGATCATTATCCCCTCGAGCAAGAGGACCTAAACTTCAATTAAGATTAGCCACGACTTAAGATTTGCAAATCTACACAGCATCATTCATCACTTGTGCCCCACTCGACCGCCCATATGCTTCAACATTATGATTTATATGAACACGTTCCATGCTCATGTAGATATAGCTGTTAATGAATTCGACGTAAGCCACAAAATACTCTTCTCGTTGATAGAAGTAGATACACTTCAACTTCCTTTATACATAAAAGTGAGATTGGCAAGTATGTAGAGACGCAATTCTCCTCCTGTTCTCACTTATCTATCCAAAATCTCCATCGATATGATTTATGCATATGCATCCAACATGAGCAACATAATATATACATATATATAGAACAGACGTTTGTTCAAACTGGTGAGGAGACTTACAGGACATGGTGTGGCGCTAGGTTGTGCAAGGCCCTTATTCAAGTGAGATTCGCAGGTCTGCATAGCCTCATCCACCATTGCTTCTAACTCGCCATCACACATTCTTCGCCATGTGATGCACGCATCTTATGTTCAGCAAGCTCGAGTGGAGAGCCAAATACTTTAGCACATCCAAGTCAGATTGATAGTACTCCAGCAGGGTTGAGTCCTAATCTCCCTAGAAGTAGTCAATAAAACCCTGCTAGATTGTAATAAAGTCACTCCTATCTTATAAAGGAGTATGGCTAAGGTTTATATTAGCCCTTAGGGCTTAGAAGTCACCGCCCCCCTTACTGGGTGAGTCGGCCAGGGTTTCCCCCTGCTTAGGTCAGCTATAGAGCCAACCTAGCCGCCCCTTGTTCCTATTAAGGTAGGATGGCTATAGGAGGGGCAAAAGGATAATTTTACCTAGATAAGTGCCCCCTTGGGCTAGGACTTTGATCCCTATTTAAGATGTAGCTGCCCCCTCTCTTGAAAGTAAGTAATTATCAATTTTATTTTAGCCTTGTGCCGAATCTAGGAGGGAGAAAACCCTACAACGTTCCAAGGGTTAATCCCCCTCAAGGATCAAAAGCTATATAGCTCCATCTGGGGTTCTATCATATGGTATCAGAGCCACGTTCCTGCTAGCCATCTCAGCCGCCTCCACCTTCCCAAGCAATTCCCACAATTGCTATGACACGCGCCTCCACCTTCCACCTCAACAGCAGATCAAATCAATCTGCCACTACCACCTGCGTTTAATCTAGAAATCTAGTATTTTTTTATTATCCATGCCTCTTCAATACTGTAAGATTCATTACTTTACATGTTGAAGATTTTTTTCCAAATTTTATCCGATGCAAAATTCGTTCGTTGCAAACGTTATCATCGTTGCAAAGACGAAACACTGCATAAATTTTCAACCGATTGTTGCTTATTGAAACTAAACTTTTAGTCATCCTTTTTGGCTGAAACTTTCAATTTCATAGATCATTTTAGCTTTTGTCTAAGACTAATCTTCTGAAAAAACTCCTTCTGGATCTGGACTTATAGCGCTGCGATTCTTTGTTGCACAGTACTAAAATTTTACAACACAGAATCTGCCTTCTGTTTATTGGCCTCTTGAAACAAAACTTTTGTTCATACTTTTTGGCCGAAATTTTTACACAATTCTCAAGATCAAGTTTACTTTCATCTGGATTTGATTTCACGAGAAAACTCCTTCTGGAACTGGTTTTCTTGTGCAATCTTTGACCATCATGCAGTTCTAGAATTTTACGACGAAGGAATCTGCCTTTCGTCTTTTGCCCTATTTCCCTACTGTTATGCTGCCAAAATTTCGTCAAACTTTTTACTGGTATTAACAACATATGAACCAAGGGTTTCTGCATAATTTTCTTGAACTTTCCTCTGGAATTTACGTCGAGAAGTCACCGTTTCTCCGACGTAAAACTGGTTCAGCAGGACGGCACATCGCAGCACATCTTTTCACCAAATTCTATCAGATTTGAGTGCTATTTTTTGTGAGATTTCAGACTCTGTTTTCTTCATCACCAAACCCTACTATCCTTACCAAAAACCCTACCCTAAACCGAAACCAAACATTCCCCCAAATCAGCCACCTAAATCGGCCTACTTCCTTATCGATCCAATTACCTTTTTAGCTAACTTTCTTTACCGAGACACCTACCTTTGCTGCCATCTATCCCAGATCTAAAATCTATTTTCCTAACCTTCATCTACTACTATCACAGCCCTAAAACCATACCAATTCGTAGCCTAAACTCCACAAAATCGTAGCCCCAAATCAGCCTATTCCTATCCAAACCAATTCACCTTCCAACCGGCCACCCCCTTCTCCAAAATTCCTATGCCACTAACCCGACAACAGAAAAAAGATCTCAATATTACAGATCTAGAGGCGTATACTATGATATCAGAGGAGGCAATCGATGCAAAGCTTAAAGCCTTTGGAAACCGCATGGAAGAGAAGATGCGATCCCTTTTCGCCGAATTCAGCATTGGTCGATTGTCGAACCCAAGGAAATCACAACACAGAGAAACTTCAGATCGGCGAGACGATCCTAAAAAATATGGCCATATCACCTCTGATCTCAATAATCCACGCATGAAGGTTGACTTCCCTAGATGCGAAGAAGGAGACCCGATCGGGTGGATATTGCGCGCGGAGCGCTATTTTCGGTTCTATCGAACTACCGACGCTACACGGGTGGAGATTGCTGCCATCCACCTCGAGGGAGATGCTATTCAGTGGTTTAATTGGTTTAAGCATACCCATAGAGGACTCTCTTGGCAGCGATTCAAGGAAGGACTACTAGACCGCTTCAGACCAACCGATTTCAACAACATCGACAGACAATTGACAAAGATTCGTCAAACCTCTACAATACAAGAATACCAAACAAGGTTTGAGCATTTATATCACCAAACTAAGAATTGGTCTAAGAAACAACTTTTAGGTACTTTTATCGAGGGCCTAAAATCGGAGATCCGAGGAGAAGTAAAGGCACCGCAACCGTACACTCTTATGGCGGCGATTTCCTTTGCGCGTATCCAAGAAGAACAATTGAACCACGAGGTATGAAGGACAAGGGTCACTCCCCGACCAGCCATGCCGAGGCCTACTACCACCTCTACTGCCATCCAATCCCCTGCACCAAAAAAGTTGACAAGAGATGAGCTTCGCGAACGATTGACCAAGGAGTTGTGTTGGCATTGCAACGAACCGTGGAGCCGCGAACATCACTGCAAAAAGGGCTGGCTCCTTGTGATTGAACTAGTGGAGGATGAGGTCAATGAAACATCTGAAAAAGCCCTTGAACCTAAAAAAGAAGCCATGGAGGAAGAGTCCCCACCGGCCAACTACGCAGTGAACGTATTGGTCGGCTATTCCAACCCGCAGATGATGAAAGTGGGAGGACTTCTAAAACAATAACTCATCACCGTTCTCATCGACACGGGCTGCACCAATAACTTCCTCAATAGTAAGGTTGCTGCACATTTGGAGCTTCAAATTGGAGGTTGCAATAAGTTTGACGTAAAGGTCACCGACGACCGAATCTTTAATTGTGACCAACGATGCCTGCGGGTGAAACTACTCCTCCAAGACCAAGAAGTGTTAGCTGATTTCTTCCTCCTACCCATCGATGATTATGAAGCCATACTTGGGATCGAATGGCTCACAACACTAAGTGATATCTCCTGGGATTTTTCTAAATTAATCATGAAATTTTATTGCAAAGGGAGACAGGTCATGTTACGAGGAAGCGCGGGGAGAACATACAAAACTCAGATCCTAAGCTTACCCTTTGCCTAAATGAATTCGCAGATATTTTCTTGGAGCCACGCAGGCTGACCCCTAACCGGTCGCATGACCACTACATTCCTATTTTGCTAAGCAAACCTCTAGCAAATTTGCAACTGTACCACTATTCTCACTTGCAAAAGGATGAGATCAAGAACATTGTAAAAGAGATGCTTGACACTAGGGTGATTCGACCAAGCTGCAGCACTTACTCCTCACTGGTGTTGCTAGTGCGCAAGAAAGATGGTACATGGCGAATGTGCGTTGACTACCGGGCTCGAAACGTCATCACCGTCAAGGACAAATATCCTATACCCATCGTAGATGAGTTCTTGGATGAACTGAAAGGAGCCCGAGTCCTCACTAAATTAGATCTCCGATCCGGATACCATCAGATTCGAGTATGCACTGAAGATATTCTGAAAACTGCATTCCGCACACATAACAGCCACTACGAGTTTCTGGTAATGCCTTTCGGACTTACGAATGCTCCTTCTAATTTCCAAAGTCTGATGAATGACATCTTCTAGAGTTCTCTACGCAAGTTCGTATTGGTATTCTTTGATGATATTCTCATTTATAGCCCTACGCTTGATATACATTTTCAACACTTACGAACTGTTTTAACGATTCTTTGGGAGAATACTCCTTATGTTAAATAGTCAAAGTGTAGCTTATTACAGCATAAAGTGGAGTATCTTGGGCACATTATATTAGAGGATGGAGTGTAGGTGGATCCGACAAAGATTGAGGCAATGCAAGGATGGTGGAGACCTACAAACGTACAATCATTACGCGGTTCCCTTGGACTTACGGGCTACTACCAAAATTTTATGAAAGATTATGGCAAGATCAGTGCCCTGCTCACGTCCTTACTGAAGAAAGACTCCTTCTTGTGGTTGGATAAAGCCTCTGCAGCCTTCAAGCGACTCAAGGCAGCCATGACGATGACGTCGGTCCTAGCGCTGCCCGATTTTGGCCGCACTTTGGTCCTTGAGGTTGATGTGTCATGAGTTAGAATTTGGGCTATTCTTATGCAAGATGGTCGACTCCTAATTTACACCGAGGCTTCCCCTACACTTCATATGAGGTTTTTACAGGAGATACTAATTACTACCAAATTTAAAATATGGTTGGATACAGGTCCATGGCACGAAAGAGGAGTTAAACTAGAAGAATTGCAATCCATGCTCATGCCATATTGGGCTCTCATCATCCTGAACCATACCAGAGGGCGGTCTCCATTCCAGAAGAAAGATTGGCTATCACTAAAGACTAACCATGTGGCAACCTATGCAAGGAAAAAACTTTCCCTTGACAAACGTCGAAGCAGAAGAAAATTTTATGAGAAAGATCAAGTCCCCCTACATCTCCAGCTCCACCAGCATGAAATTCAAGCATCAAGAAATTGGTCTCCCTATTTCTTTAGGCCTTGCAAAATTGGGGATCATATTGGGGCCCCAACCTGGAGATCAGATCCGTGCACTAGATCAAAATTACAGTTTATCCTCCAAGTATCACACCTCAAATAGAAATTTAAAGATGACAACTCAGCTTAAGTTCTTCCAACTGACACCCAAGCTGATGAGGAGCTGAAGACCCGGTTCCCTAAGTTAATGAAACTTTAGCCTTGAGGACAAGACTGATTTTAAGAGGGCGTGTTTGATAGGACTCCAGTAGAGTTGAGTCCTAATCTTCCTAGAAGTAGTCAATAAAACCATGCTAGATTATAATAAAGTCACTCCTATCTTATAAAGGAGTATGGCTATGGTTTAGATTAGCCCTTAGGGCTTAGAAGTCGCCACCCCCCCTTACTGGGCAAGTCGGCCAGGGTTTCCCCCTGCTTAGGTCGACTATAGAGCTAACCTAGCCGCCCCTTGTTCCTATTAAGGTAGGATGGCTATAGGAGGGGTAAAAGAATAATTTTACCTAGATAAGTGCCCCCTTGGGCTAGGACTTTGATCCATATTTAAGATGTAGCCGCCCCCCCTCTTGAAAGCAAGCAATTATCAATTTTATTTCATCCTTGTGCTGAATCTAGAAGGGAGGAACCCCTACAGTGTTCCAAGGGTTGATCCCCCTCAAGGATCAAAATTTATAGAGCTCCATCTGTGGTTCTATCACGGATCCTAGTCATTTGGGTTGAGTCCTTAGATTGGGCCCCATACCCTAGCTAAGTCGGATCCTAGTTGTTTGGGTTGAGTCCTTAGATTGAGCCTTATTGGCCAACCTACACATGAAATTAGGTCAGCTATGAGAAGATTTGAGTCCTCTATAATAAATCAACTCAAATCCTAGTAGGATTAGTATTTGACTGAACTAGAGTATGATCAGGAGTGTTAATCGTCGGCCACCCCTGTTTGAGGCCAGCTAGGAGTTGCTTCTTAGATAAGCAATTGAAATTGTTAGAAGTAGGAGTTGCTTCTTAGAGTTGGAGTTGGAGTTGTTAGGAGTAGGAGTCCTATTAGGAGTTAGGGTTTAGAAGCCTTATAAATAGCCTTGTAATCAGCCACTTTTCATCATCAATAGATCAATTATCTTTCAGCCATTGTGCATAAAACCAAGGAGGGTGGAACCCCTATAGAGTTCTAAGGAGGCCGATCCCCTATAGAGATCACCCAAGCTTAGAATCTGAAAGGGTTCTAACACCTATTCATTGACGGTTCGGCCAACGCAAAAAAAGGAGCGCGCGTCAGCCTGAAGGGACATGATGCCTAGCTATAAAAATGTGTGGGCCACTTCATGTTCAAAGCCACCAACAACAAAGCCGAGTACGAAACCTTGTTGTTTGGGCTATGCGTAGCCTCGAAACTAAGTGTAAAGGAGCTCAGGTTCTTTAGTGACTTCGAGTTAGTGGTCAAAACTTGGGGGTATTATTTCTTTCATCCCAAGGACCATAAGGTCTTTGTTGCCAAGAGGGTCTTATTCTTTGAGAAGAAGTGGAAATAGTGGGAGTGAGAGAGAGTTGAGTGAGGTTCGAGAACCTAGCTCAAGCACCATTCGAGAGTCCTAGTTTGTTCAGGTACCTAGCACACCAGTTCCAACTTTGCTTTGGTCTAGCAGAGTGTCTCACCCTCCTAAAAGATATATGGGATATATCAATAGAGAGGACACTGAGGATGTTGATCATGAAATATACGATAAGGCTATTATGAGTATAGACTCTGGGAAGTGGCAAGAAGACATGAATTCTAAGATAAAATCCATATACTCGAACAAGCTTTGGAACCTTATGGATGCACCTTGTTGAATCTCGGATTTTGATGATGAAATCAATTGATGAGTTGTTGATCTAATATGTGTGTTAAAAATAATTGATGCAGGATTAACTACGATAGAGAGAGAATTATAATCAGATATTGGGCCAGAGTCAAGTTCATGCATCAGGCTGGGGTTTGGATGATGCGATGGAAACTTGCCAATAGACTCACCAAAATCTTGCCAAAGGTATTGGAAGTTAGCCAGGAGTTCATCGGGAGCTCGCCAAAGGGATCAGAGGCTTGCTAGGAGTTCACCTGAAGCTTGCCAAAGGTATCGAAAGCTTGCTGGGAGTTCACCGGGAGCTTGCCAAGATGGGCATCGGGAGTTCACCGGAAGATCGTCGGGGATTGTCGAAAAGCTTACGAAAGTTAGGAGGGTCTTGATTGGACTTGATCATCACATTGACTGTAATTAATTAGTCATAGTTAGCATTGGTAATTTTTGAGTCCTCCTTGAGTTAGATTTGAAAGGAATTCAAATTAACTCAAGTGAGGCAAACCGGGTCCACATTTGGACTGGATTGAGCTCAATTGGTTGACCTGATAAGGGGTCAACTAAAAGTATAAGTCGGGATTAGAAATGTGGAGGGAATCACTTTTTCGGGATTCGCTATGGTTGTACTATCAGTGGGCAACGGTAGTACTCCCAGGTCGGTGGTTGTACCACCGTCGCCTAGTTTTTCGGACACCTTTCGGTGGTAATACCATCAGCACCGATGGTTGTACTGCTCATACCCAATTTTTTCGGATATGTTTAAATTTTAACTCTATTTCTGAAGCCAATTGGGGTCTATAAATACCCTAAGATTTCTTGCATTTAGTACAACATATTAGACTAGAAATTTTGTAAAAAAATTGTGCTAAAATTATAAGAAAATGAAAAATGACAAGGGAATGAGGAAAAGAATTATAATTCTTGTAAAGTCTCCTTTGTAAGTTTGTAAGGTTCCTCTCTTAAGCTTGGTAAAAGGAGAGTGGAAGTGTAAGAGTTTGGTCTTCACCCAAAGAAGATTGGTAGTGGACTTCGGTGGACCATGATGAAAAGGACTCGAGACGTGGATGTAGGCCAATATTATGGCTAAACCACTATAAATCTATGAGGATCTCTTTACTTTGCCTTTTTTTTATTATGTATGTTCTTATACGGAGATTTCCTTTAGCATGATCATATAGCTTCGTTTAATAAGCTTAATGCTCACTTACTTAATGAAACACTTTCGATTTCCAATTTTGCTCCAAACAAAAAGTTTTTCGTAAATCATATTTTTATACTTGCACTAATTCAACCCCCCCATCTTAGTGTCAATTGATCATAACAATTGATATCAAAGTCACATTGTACTAATTGGATTAACACATGATAGAACCCCAGAAGGAGCTCTATAGATTTTGATCATTGTAGAGGACCAACCCTTGAAACGATGTAGGGGTTCCTCCCTCCTAGACTCGGCACAAAACTGAATTAAAATTATAAATTGCTTGATTCAAGAGGGGGGGGCGGCTACATCTTTAACTAGGGATTAAAACCCTAGCCTAAGGGGGAGCTTGCCTAAGTAAAATTATCCCTTTGCCCCTCCTATAGCCGACCTGCCTTAATAGGAACAAGGGGCGGCTAGGTTGGCTCTATAGCCGACCTAAGCAGAGGGAAACCTTGGCCGACAAACCCAGTAAGGGAGGTGGCAGCCACTAAGCCCTAAGGTCTAATCTAAACCCTAGCTATACTCCTTTATAAGATAGGAGTGACTTTATTACAATCTAGCAGAGTTTTATTGACTACTTCTTATGGAGATTAGGACTCAACCCTGTTGGAGTCCTATCAAACCCGCCCTCTTAAAATCAGCCATGTCCTCAAGGCTGAGGTTCCATGAACTCGGGGAACCGGGTCTTCAGCTCCTCATATGATTCTCATGTTATTATCAACTGAAATTTGGCCTCCTCATCAGTTGGGGTGTTAGTTGGAAAGATTTGGGTTGAGTCATCTTTTTTAAATTTTCATTTGAGGTGGGATACCTGGTGGATCAACTGTAATCTTGATCTGGTCCGACAGATCTGATCTCCAGGTTAGGGCTCCAATGTGGTCCCCAATTTTGCAAGGCCCAAAGAAATAGGGAGACCACTTCCTTAAGGCTCGAGTTTCCTGCTGATCGGGCTGGAGGTGTAAGAAAACTCGATCTTCAATTTTTCATCCATTCTAAGTTTGTCGGGAGGCTATTTCTTCTTTGCATATGTTGGCATGACCATGTATTGTAATTCTTTTGGGCTTACTCCTCTTTCATGCCATGGACCTGTTTTCAACCAAATTTTAAATTTGGTAGCAATAAGTATCCCTTTTAAAAATCTCGTGTGAAGTGTGGGGGAAGCCTCGGTGTGAATTAGGAGTTGACCATCTTGCATAAGGGTGACGTCGATCCCAACTCTGGATGTGTCTACTTCAAGTATGAACACATTGCCACGTTCAGGTAATGCTAACATCGATATAAATGGCATCATGGCTGTGGGGGTCATGTAGATGTCTTTCTCCTATTCCTTCTTGCGATCGTGGGCCATGGATCCGAGGTCATCATCAGGGAAGACTTTTAGCATCATGGTCTGCTCCTTGGTAAAGTCATGGAAGTAGCCCGAGATGAGGGAGCACTGCATCAGAATCCATAGCTGGTTCAGCTGAATATGGCACTTCAGGAAGAACTTATCCCTGTAGACAAAGAGACAAAGTTTTTAGAGATAAAGTGTCATTACAAGGGAAGGTTGTGATCGAATGATCCGTATCTCTTGCGTCTCCTAGACGATCTTTTTAGCTTCAGTCCTCTGAAAATGTGGACATCAATATGGCCAAATATGTGCTGGTGGTTCCCCTTTTAAGACCACCATACGGGGGTTGTGCAGTGTGGTAGGAAGGAGTCGGCTCGGTTCAGCAAACATGCCTGAGATTTCAGCGAGCTTCTCCAAGCACTGTGTCGAGATCATCTTTTCTTTGTTCTCTCCTTTCCTACATAGGTCACATATTTTCTTTTGTCATTCATAAGGTCGTTGGAGCTCCTGGTGTCGATAAGGATGGTGATGGGCTAATGCTTGATGAAGCCATCAATATCTAATATCAATGGTGGAGCATGAAAGGTGCGGGCAACTGATTATGATTTTTTATTCATATCCTTCTCCTCAAACTCGAGAGCCATATCTTTGAGTTTGGGTTCTTCAGTGGGCTCAACCAATAGAGGTCTCTCTTTTTTACAATGGTGGTCTTGGCTCCACAGTTTATTACAATGCCAAGATAGGCCCTTTACCGATTTGTCACGAAAATCTTCTTTTGTTAACTTTTCGACTGAGGTGATCGGCTAGTGGTAGATGGGGCTGAGAGTCTCTATGTTGTTGGTTGCGCATCGGCTTTGGTCCTCCGAGCATCTTGGTTTAGCCTGTCTTCGTGTAGTCATGCAAAGGAGATGGCTGCCTTAAGTGTGTATGGTTGTCGCACTTTAACTTCTTCTTGAATCTCCGGCTTTAAGCCCTAAATGAAAGTCCTCAATATCTATTTTTCAGACTAATCACGAGTTTGATTAGTTAACCTTTCAAACCTGATTTGGTACTCTTGGATGGTAGAGGTTTGACGGATCTTCGTTAGTTATTCATCAAAGTTCTTGTAATTGATTGGTGCTAAAGGTTTATATACTTTTGGTTGGGATGTGGCTCTCATGCTCTGAGCATCTTGATTGAGGTGCCCTTCTTGAAGTTGTACAAAGGAGAACGACGTCGTCGAGGTGTAGGGCTGCCATGTCTTATCCTCGCTTCTCATCTCCGTTAGGTTCATTTTGCAATCAGAATTTGCTTCATGTTGTGATCTTCTTGGGCTTGGTGATCAGCCCAATCTAAACTCCTCGAAGAGAGCACATAATTTAGCATCTATACGCGTCTTGAAAGCCTCCAATTTGGCTTCGAATAAGCCCAGCGATGTCATGACGTAAGAGTCTCCAACCAGATCTTTGATGTTGACGCAGAGGAAGGCAACAAATTGATGGATCTATGGCTTGGTGGGTGACTATGGATGTGACGTCAAAAGTAATTGTGGGAATTGTTTTGGAAGGTGGAGGCATGGATAACGGCTACAGGGGCAGCAAGATCGCTGCTCTGATACCAGATGATAGAACCCTATAAGGAGCTCTATAGATTTTGATCCTTGAGGGGGACCAACCCTTGGAACGTTGTAGGGGTTCCTCCCTCCTAGACTCGGCACAAGGCTAAATTAAAATTGTAGATTGCTTGATTCAAGAGGGGGGGGGGGGGCAGCTACATCTTTAAATAGGGATTAAAACCCTAACCTAAGGGGGTACTTGTCTAAGTAAAATTACCCCTTTGCCCATCCTATAGCCGACCTACCTTCATAGGAATAGGGGGCGGCTTGGTTGGCTCTATAGCCGACCTAAGCAAGGGGAGACCTTGGCCGACCAACCCAATAAGGAAGGTGGTGACCACTAAGCCCTAAGGGCTAATCTAAACCCTGGTCATACTCCTTTATAAGATAGGAGTGGCTTTATTACAATCTAGCAAAGTTTTATTAACTAATTCTTAGGGAGATTAGGACTCAACCCTACTAGAGTCCTATCAACACCCAAGTAAGTAAATGGTTTATTATGACATTAACGAGGGTCAGTGCATCACAAGTATTCCTATGTTCAATGGGACAGATTATACATCTTGAAAAATTTGAATGTATATTTTTTTATTTCGATAGATTTTGATTTATGGTGTATTGTTGAAAAAGGTTTTCAGAAGTCATCCAATCCAATAAGTGACTGAAATGATTATGAAAAATAAATATTTTCTTTAAACGCCAAAGCGATAAATGCTTTATTTTATATTTTAAACAAAAAATAAGTTTCATCGGGTTTCCTCTTATGATTCGGCTTTTTAGATTTGACATACATTAGAATTGACACATAAAAGCACACTTAATTTAAATGGATCATTAAATGAAATGTCTTATAAAAATAAATAAGAAAAATATATTCCAAAGAACAGGAAAGATTTGATATTGAGAATCCAAGAACACTTTGCAAAGAATAGAAAGGAATTTGAACTAAAAAGAACATATGACTCCTCGAGTGAAATCTTGAGTGATAAGAACTTTAAACTTTTGACAAATGAATAAGATAAGTTAATAAATAAAAACTATAAAAATGAATTTAAATTAGACAAACCTCTTGCTATGAACACAAGAAGCCAAAGCGCTCTGAAGATGAAGAGCACAACCAAGAAGTGGAGAATTTTCACTCGTGGCTAACCACGATGAGGTAAGTAACCCACCTGAAAGTTATTTTACTTTTAATGAGTTATTAACTTCTTTTCATGTGCTTTATGATGAGTTTAGTAAAATTAGTAAGTCTTATAAATTACTTAAGAAAGAACATGATTCTTTAGTTAGTAAATTTGAACAAATGCATGATGCATCACCATCACACAATTCTTGCTCTAAATATGATACATTAGAAGAAGCTAAAAATAATAATATCATGTAAAAACAAATATTAGAAAATTTTAAAATAAGGAATAAATCCTTAAACATGATCCTTGCAAATAAGGGTCATATTAATAGGAAAAAGGGTATAGGCTTTGTTGGCAACATTCAACAAAAGCCAACTATTTTCGTCAAAGGACCCACTCTAAGTTTACCACCAAAAATTAAATGTAACTTTTATGGTAAATTAGGACAAAAGCCTATAAATATTTATTTAGAAAATATAATCCACATAAACTAATTTGAGTTCCTAAAGGAACCATAAACAATCTTAAGCCATTAGAGAAATAGGAAGAATATTTCATGAGGGACCTAAACTCAAATAGATACATAAATCAAAACCTTTCATATTATAAAATTATCTCCTTAAAAGGTTATGTGCACTAAATAATATTTTGGAATTGGATACTCAAGGCACATGATTTAAGATCTAACAATCTTTCAAACTCACTAGCCTAAGTAAATAACAAAAAAAATTATTGAAAATAAAATTATTGGTAATGAATCTTTGGATGATTCATTATTATAATTAATCTTAATTGCTCTCAGTGGTACATGACTTTTGCGTAGCTAGAGCATGCTAAAATTAGAATGAAGAAAGTTTAGCTGTTTTTAATGGAAAATTATATATATGAAAGGGAGATTTTGATGATGATTATACTTGTATGCTTGTGATGGTTAAATGAGTGTACTTGTCTTGAGATAAAATTGAATGAAGTAATTAAATACTGAATTTACACTTATATATATATATATATATATATATATATATATATGAAATCATGCTTTATTTTCTAATGTGGTTGAAAAATTAAAAAAAATTAAATGAGAAGAAAAATTTCTTGGTAACATATTAGACTCATTAACAAAGAAAAATTGTTTGATTGAAAATAAACCAAAAAAAATTGTTTGAAAATATATTGTTGTAATAATCATAATGATTTCATTTGAAAACATTTTACTCGTTTGGAAATTTCATATTGTAATGACCTTGATGATGTTATGTTAATGTTAGTGTTGAAAAAATGACTTGAAAAATGATTGAATAGTTGTTGTTGAATGTTAGAATTTGAGCATAAAATAAAATTAAAAAAGAAGAGAAAAATCATGTTTCATTTTTTAGTATTTTTAAAAAATTAAAAATATTTTTGAAATGAGAATGAAATGAACATTGTAACTTATTTCAAAAAGTTTAAAGAGTTGGTCTCACTTGAGAAAGAAAAATCATTGAAATTTAAATAAATCGAAGCTTTTGTTTGAAAATATTTCATTGATTTTGATAATTTCTTTGGAAATAATATTTGGTTTTTTAGTTTTGAAATGTTTGAAAATATTTTACTTGGTTGAAAATATTTATTATGATCTTGATATTTTCATTTATAAATGAAACTCGGTTTTTGATAACAATGCATAAAGGCATTCTTGAAACAAATCAAGTGAAACAATTAAAAAGGAGGATATTTCTTCTTGAAAACATCTTTATCCTATCAAAGCTTCAATAAGAGATAAAGTGACATCATTATTTTTGAATCTCTTAAACTACAAAATTGATTTGATGATTTAAACTTAAAAAAGTTATTATCCAAATCGTGATCCTAAAATCTTAAAAATTATAACTTGAGATCTTCATATAAATCAAGATTGTTTACCATAATTCTTACATTTTAGAAAATTATCGAAATGAACTATGATCTTATTCTTTTATTTGTTCTCTTATGTCTCTTTTGCAACTTACTAAAGAAAAGTTTTCATCCTAATCACGATCTTGACTTCTCGAATTCATCCATCGATGACTTTAACATCAAACGTGCTGCAATCTTCAATAGGTAAGGCCATTCGGACAGCAACCTTAATGTTCATAAAATTATTAGTACTCCCGGTGTCAATGAGAATGGTAATCGGCTGTTGCTTCAGAATCCTCCCACTTTCATCGTTTGCGGGTTTGCGTAGCCGGCAAGAGCATGCATTGTAATATCAACCAACTGTTCTTCTTCATTCGTGACCTCTTCCTCGTGCTCCTGGACCTCCTCCTCCATATCTTCAAGAGGTTCAATCAATAGGAGGCGGCCCTTTTTGTAGCGATGATAGCGACTCAATGATTCATCGCAATGCCAACAAAGCCCCTTTGCGGATCGGTCATGTAGTTCTTCTCTTGTCAATTTTTTCGGTAGTGAAGGATGGCTAAGAATAGAAGGAGGCTTGTATGCCGTGGCCTAGGAGTGGTTCTCAACCTCCGGGTATCTTGGTTGAGCCGCTCTTCTTGTATTCGGGCGAAGGAAATTACAACAATTATGGTACGGGGCTGCCGTGTCTTAACCTCCCCTTTTATGTCCTACTTGAGTCCCTCGATGAAGGTACCTAGCAATTTTTGGTCAGTCCAATCACGAGCAAGGGAGGATAGCTTCTCAAACTTGGTTTGGTACTCTTGAATTGTAGAGGTTTGCCAGATTTTTATGAGTTGGCCGTCGATATTTTTGTACTCCATAGGTTCGAAGCGGTTCAATAGTGTGTTTTTAAATTGATTCCACGTTGGAGCCCAATGATTATATTTCAGCCAATTGTACCATTGAATAGTATCTCCTTCAAGGTGGATGATAGCAATTTCCACCATAGCATCGTCCGACGTTCGGTAGTAGTGGAAGTAACATTCGGCGCGCGAAATCCACCCTGTCGGGTCTCCTTCTTCCCATCGTGGGAAGTCCACCCTTATGCATAGCTGAAGCATGTTTGAAGGTTGTCCCTCCTCTAGGGGCCTCTCTGAACTCTCTCCTCACTGAGATTTTTTTGGCCTCGGTGGTTGTCTAATTTTGAACTCCGCAAACAAAGCGTGCAATTTGTCCTCCAAGCGCGATTCGAGCTGTGATTCAAGCTGAGATCCCAATACTTCAAACTTGGCATCAATTGGATCTTGGGAAGTTATGGCATATGCCTGTAGATTAGATATGTCCTTTTCTTTTTTCTATTGATGAGTCAATGGCATGGGTGGTGGAAGATTTGGATAATCGGTTGGTGATAGAAGGGTTCGGCTGCAATGGTTTTCTATTTTGGGCTGCAGTTTTTGGGAGTGTTAGGATTATGAAAATAGGTTATGATAGTTGTGTCTTAAGGCTAGAGACATTCCCTAAAGATGTCTTGGGTGGTGGCAGCGAGATGGTTGGGTTTTGGTGGGTTAAGAAGAAGAAGGACAAAGGTGCTATAGCAGATTTTTCATCGAAAAAATTCTAGCAGTGAAGACGTAATTTTTTTTCTGAAATTTTCAACAAAAATTTGAGTGAAACTTAAGGGGAATCTTCTAGTAAGGAAGAGGTAGTGCTGAAAAAAATTATGGAAAGAAAAAATAACAATTGGTTCAGCAAAATTAAAGATTATGAAGTACGGCAACAAATTTTTACGTCTAAACTGCAGCAGTTTGGACGCAAAAGATAAGCAGGTTATCTTGATGATTTTTCAACGAAACCAAAGGGAGATCCGAGGTTAGGAAGTTATGAAGCCATGGTAGAAATTTTGTAGAAATTTGATCAGTAAAAACGCAGCAGCAAATCAAACAGTAAAGGGTGTACGGCTGGAATTTTACGACGTAACTTTCGTCATAAAGATAGAAACTTTGCAACGAAAAGTTTGTGCGACAAATAGGGACGAATTTTTCATTTTTTTAATAAGGATGACTAAATTACAGCAGCAGTAAGGTAGTAAACCATAACCTATTACAATTCATGGGGAGATCAAGGGATGATCTACGATAGTGGAGATGACGGCGGAATTTGGTGACGATCTTCAAGAAATTGTGGGAATTGCTTTGGACGGCTTTGGGGGGCTGATGGATGGCTGTGGAAGGGCAGCGAAAGCTACTCTGATACCAAGTGTTAGAACCATAGTGGATTCTAAGCTCGGGGTGATCACTGTAGGAGATCGGCCTCCTTGGAACTCTATAGGGGTTCCCTCCTCCAACTTGATACTCAAAGGCTACAGAAAATATTCTTCTATTGATGATAAAAATAGAGTATTACAAGGCTATTTTATAGGCCTTCTAACTGTATTCATAAGAGGACTCCTACTTCAAGACTTCTACTCCTAACCAACTCCTAAAGTAACTTCTAATGCAACACTAAGTCCAACCTCCAACCGGCCCATCTAGGGGTGGCCGGTTACGTTACTATTTCCTAATCCTATTCTAACTTAATCCCCTCCTCAACCAACCCCTTCTTTAACTAGGATAAGGGATAGTTAACTAGGGTAACATGCATCTTACTCTCCCTTCAAATATCTTCTTCAACTAATTATAACCTAGTCAGCCTCCTAACTTTTCTTAATAGGGGTCGGCTAGATAGGATTTACATGAATGCCCTTATATTTTACATGATTGCCCTCTTTAATGAAACTAAATTAGGACTCCCTAGCTAAAGTCCTAACAGATCTGAGGTTGGAAGGCGCAGCGACGACAACATAAAGAGGAGAGGAGGTAGCTGCGATCTAGGGTTGGATGACAGTAGCGGTTAAAGGAACGAAGATGAGAGGGGGGCGGCTACGATATGGGGGGGTGGGGCGGTGGGTGTTGGGAAACCTCAGCGGGTGCATTACATGCGCAGCGAAAATCAAAAATAAAAAACCGCTTTCCCACGCAGATCAAATTGTCGTGCAAAAGATTGGGGTCGCGAGAAAAACATAAAAACCGATAAAACCGTGATGTGAGAGAGATTGATTTTACCTAGGGAGATCGTATATCCCTGTATTCCAGATCCGGATGGAGAAAATGAAGTAGTTTAAGCGTCCTCCTCTCTAGCGGTATCCACACGATGGATCTCTACAGTGAAACTCCTCCAATCTGACCTCGCAACTCTTGGCAGAGGGAGGGAGGAGAATAGGAGGTGATGGCTAAAGTTGCAGCCTATCAACCTTGAGTCTCCCCTCTTATTTATAGAGAGCCACGAAAATCCTAAGGCTCCTTCCTTAGTGGGTATTGGATCTCCATCCAATAACCCACTAACCTTGCATTATTGGATCTCTATCCAATAATCTCCTTAGGCCTATAAGTGGGCCTTAATCAAGGTGCCCATCAACATAGGGTCTCATCTAATGAGAATAGGGGCTAATTGGATCTTCATCTAATCCTCTATTTGCTGAAGCATCCACCATATGTGTGTGACCCTCTAGGCCTGATACTGAGCTGGCCGTGAGTCATTCCCATTAGAACTCCTTCTGATATAGTGAATTATTATCTCCATAATAATTCACTCGACTCATCGACTATGGACGTACTAGGCACTACGCCATAGTCCCCAGACGGTACAGGGAGATCGAATCCATCAGACATGTCTGTCCACAGTTACCATGTATCTATAATCCCTCATCCAAATAATATCCCAGAGACCGTATATTGGACATGGTACTGTCAAGTCACATACGAAATCAGTTTGTCTTGCTCCAATCGGATTCTACTGGAAAGCTCCTTCTCTCTCAATCCGAATGACCCTAGCAAGAGATTTGTCTAAGCAAGCACATATGGGATATTCCTCTCATGATACCGAGAGTGGATGATCCTCTATTGACACTCAATTGCCTTCGTAAGGTTGGCTACCAATTCCGATAACAAGCTGTATCAGATCTGGAGCTTTCCAAACCTGTAAGTCTGGCGTCAAAGAAAGGAGTACTATACAAGGCATCCTTGGTGTCTTAAGTCCAAGGACCAGATACACAACTAGGACTATGGAATCACTGTGTGACATTAGGTATTATAAACCATACAACATTTCATAAGCGGATCAATCAGTGAACTCATTCTCCAATAAGCACCTGTACTATATCCTTAGTGTCTCCACACAAGTGGCTATGAGACCAGTTGACTCCATCATATGGACGGGTATATAGTACACCAATCTGTCCGGTTATCTCAAAGTTCCTCTTGAGTAACATATGACCGAGATTATTTAGGATCTGTGTTTAAAAGTGAATCGATCTCATTATCGTGATCTCATCACGATCCGACTCCCATTGTACAGAACCAAGGACATCATAATATATATGTAACAAATAATATAATGTGATAATATGCCAATATTAATCATAAGTAAAAAGATCATACAACGTGTCACACGTGCCATCACTGACGTGATTGACATGTAGGGCACCTGTAACCAGCAATCTCTCACTTGACCAAAAGCTAATCACCTATGTGTCTGATCCCCATCAGACCGCTGTGACGCTCAAATACAAACTGAGCTAGTGGCTTTGTCAGTGGATTTGCAATGTTATCTTCGGATGGAACTATTTCCATTGCTATATCTTTTCAGGTCATGATCGCTCTAATCAAATGGAACCTCCTCAGAATAATTCTGATGAGACCTGGGTTCCCTTGCTAGAGTTATCGCTCCGTCGCTGTCACAATATATGGGAGTTAGCTCCATGCTGCTTGGTATGACTCCCAAATCCTTGATGAACTTCTTCATCCACACCCCTTCGTCTTGCTACTTCTACTACAACAATGTGTTCCGCCTCTGTGGTTGAGTCAGCAGTAGTATTTTGCTTGGAACTCTTCCAGGTTACTGCTCCTCCATTCATGATGAAAATATTTTCTAAATTTGACTTGCTATCATTAATATCGAACTGAAAACTCGAGTCTGTGTAGCCCTCAAACTGGAGGCTACCTCCTCCATATACTAGTAAAAGATCCTTAGTCCTTCTCAAGTACTTAAGGATACACTTTACTGTCTTCCAGTGTTCTAAACCTAAATCTGCCTGATATATGCTTGTGACACTCAGAGCATGTGCTATATCAGGTCTGGTACATAGCATCGCATACATGATAGACCTAATCGCTGAGGCATAAGGTATCTTATCCATGTCTGCCCTTTCTTCAGGAGTTTTTTGGGACATATTCCTAGAAAGTGATATTTCATGTCTTATCGGTATAAGACCTCTCTTGGAATTCTCCATGTCAAACCTTTTGATAATGGAGTCTATGTACCTAGATTGGGACAAACCAAGCGTCCTTTTAGATCTATCTCTATAGATCTCGATCCCCAAAATATAGGATGCTTCCCCTAAGTCTTTCATGGAGAAGTTTCCAGATAACCAAGCCTTTACTGTGGAGAGCATTCCTACATCATTCCCAATGATTAAGATGTCATCCACATATAGCACCAAGAAGGTGATAGCGCTTCTATTTACCTTCCTGTACACAAAAGGCTCATCTTCGTTCTTAACGAAGTCATAAGATTTGATTACCTCATCAAATCTTGTGTTCCAACTTCGGGAAGCTTGCTTCAATCCATAAATGGATCTAAGCAACCTGCACACTTTATCTGGACTCTCTTTGGATACGAATCTCTCTGGTTGTATCATATTCACCTCTTCCTCGAGGTTGCCATTGAGGAATGCTATTTTGACATCCATCTGCTAGATCTCATAGTCATAGTGTGCTGCAATGGTCAAAATAATTCTAATGGACTTAAGCATGACTACAGGTGAAAAGGTTTCGTCATAGCCAACTCCTTATCATTGACGATATCCTTTAGCTACCAGCCTTGCTTTATAGGTCTCTACCTTTCCATCCACTCTGATCTTCTTCTTGAAGATTCATTTGCAGCCGATGGGTACAATACCCTCAGGTGCATCCACAAAGTTCCAAACCTTGTTAGAGTACATGAAATCCATCTCAGAATTCATGGCGTCTTGCCACTTCCCGGAGTCTATCCTCATAATAGCCTCCTCGTAGGTCTGAGGATCAACATCCTGAGAGTCATCTCCACTGATATATCCCATATATCTTTCAGGAGGGTGAGATACTCTATTAGACCTACGTAAAGTTAGAACTTGTGTGTTAGGTACCTGAACAGACTCGGGCTCTGGAATGATGCTTGAGCTAGGTTCTCCAACCTCACTCAATTCTATCTCACTCCCACTGTTTCCACCAAGAATGTGTTTCTTCTCAAGGAACATAGCTCTCTTGGCAACAAAGACCTTTCGGTTCTCGGGATGATAGAAATAATACCCATAAGTTTCCTTTGGGTATCCCACGAATGTGCACCATTCTGTCCTTGATTCTAACTTATCGGGGTTGTGTCTTCTAACGTGGGCAGGACAGCCCCAAATCTTAACAATTTTAAGATCGAGCTTCTTTCCTTTCCATATCTCATATGGTGTAGACACTACCGACTTTGATGGAACTATGTTCAGAAGGTAAGCTGCAGTCTAGGGCGTACCCCCAGAATGAGACGGGTAGGTCAGCGAAACTCATCATGGATCGTACCATGCCTAACATCGTGCGATTCCTCATTTCTGATACACCATTGGACTGAGGTGTATAAGGAGGTGTCCACTGGGATAGAATCCCATTGTCCCTGAGAAAATGGTGAACTCCGTACTCAAGTACTCTCCTCCTAGATCTGATAAAAGAGTCTTAATACTCTTTCCAATTTGGTTCTCTACCTCATTCTTATATTCCCTGAATTTCTCGAAGGCCTCAGATTTGTACTTCATTAAGTACACATGTCCATACCTAGAGAAATCATCAGTGAATGTAATGAAGTATGAGTAACCACCTATAGCTTGAGTCGACATGGGACCACATACATCATTATGTATGAGTTCTAATAACTCGGTGGCTCTCTCTCCAGTTCCACTAAAAGGAGAGTTGGTCATCTTCCCACGAAGACAAGGTTCACAAGTTGCATATGTCATATAGTCAAATGGATCTAACTATCCATCTTTCAACAACTTTTGAATCCTTCCCTCATCTATATGACCTAGCCTACAATGTCATAGGTATGCATTATTCACCTCATCTCTTTTTCTCTGAGACATATTTATATTCATGATATGTGGAGAATTGTCTAACACATATAAGCCATTTATTAGGGCCCCTCTAGTGATGATATTATCATCCATTATTATTGAACAACTATTGTTCTCAAAAACTAATTTATGTCCACTGATTGTCAAACAAGAGATAGAAATAATATTTTTGATGATAGAGGGAATAAAATAGCATGCATCTAATGCAATAATAGCTCCACCAAGCAGATGTAGGGTGACCTCTCCAACAGCAACGGCAGCAACTCTTACTCCATTGCCCATCTTGAGGTCCATCTCGCCTCTAGCCAATCTCCTAGGTCTTGCCAGAACCTGCAACGAATTGCAGATATGATAAACACTCCCGATATCCAATACCCATGTGTTATCATGAAAATCTGATAAGTGGAGACTGATCATGAATATACCTGAAGCTTCTCAAAGCTTCTATCTCGCCTTCTCTGCAAGGTAGTCCTTACAGTTCCTCTTCCAATGTCCGTCTTGGCCATAGTGAAAGTATTATCCTTTGTCCTTTGTCGGGTATTTCTTGGCAACCTTTGCCTTACTTGGTCTTTCTTTGCCCTTGCCCTTCTTAAGGATCTTGTTGGCCTTCCTTGTCTTTTTGGTCTCACCAATATAGAGAACTGGCTTCTCCTTCTTGATGACACTCTCAGCTTCCCTCAACATATTGAGGAGCTCAGGGAGTCACCTCAAACTTGTTCATATTAAAGTTAATAATGAACTGTGAAAAGGAATCCGGTAGGGACTGAAGTATAAGATCAACACATATGTTATCCTCTAGGACTATCAATATACTTCACAAAGCAAACGATCTCATCCTCTCTTATCCTTTCCTCCAGTGTGGGCACAATCATATTAAGGACATATACGATTTTATCTTCTGCGAGAACAATTCTCAAAATGCGGAGCTTTTGGACCAACGAGGCGGTTAGCATCAAGTATGTCATGTAGGGGTTTTGCAAGCGACAAATAAGATATAGCGTAAATTAAATAACATTAAGTTTTTATAGAAAATACTAATTAAGATATGAACTTCTATCTTAATGTACTCCTATTATTTTCTTAGCGAATCACGCGACACCCTCGACACGTGAGACGGAAGGTAGGCAACCTTGCCAATCACAACTCCTTATGATTCAATTGACATCTTAGTGCAACCTCGAGGGACTCGACCAATTGCACTAAGCCCAGAAGGTAGACAACTTTGCCAATCACAACTCCTTATGATTCCCGTCACTTTCGACCTCCGAATCACCATAGTCTCGAGGGACTCGACCAACCATAACGTTCAGTTAAGTCATCACCATCATTACAAGATTAGTCTGATTCGATGATATGCTCTCAAGGGACTCGACCAAGCATACCATGTCCTCAGGTCACCGGTGACATCTCTATGTCGTAGGCAAGAACTCAATCACGTAGATAGGTGAGCCTCGAGGGACTCGACTAACTCGACCTATGTTGTGATTCAATTTCTTCCTATAACGATGGAAGGCCACGTGGGTCAATCTTATTGCCTCACGCTTACCGACTTAATATTATCATAGGAGGGGTTTTTGTTTCGTATCGGTCTCCTAATATGTCATGTCACACATATATATATTTAATATATATCTACATCGCATGCAAATATATATATACATATATATCTGGTAGGTGTATAACAAACACATCACATATGCAAGCCACGCCGGATGATCATGAGCCATCACCGAATATGATTAAGCCCGAGCCAATGGGCCTAATCACTCACAAAAGGATCTATGTGTGCATTGGCGCATCTCCATGCCCTGTGATTGTTGATCTCGTCATTATCGGTTCCGTCGGATCATCGCATCACCATGCATCGTGATCTCCCGCCATGGCATCGTGGGTCCCGCTGTAACCTCCACGCTCCTGCTGCGTCTCTCCATATAATTACAAATAATCACAAGCACGCAGGCCCAATAATAAACGAGAAAAACGTAGGCTCGCAGACCCCAATAATAATAATAATCGTAATTATACACATCACAACAAATGGCTCATGATCATCCATCCACAACATATATCACATGTACATCACATCATATGTAGGATTACTAGATATATATAATAATTAATTAAACTATTTAATTAATTATTTTTCTGGAAATCAGGACATGCTCGAAATTTCCAGAATTGTCAAGGGCATTTTTTGTAATTCTAGATGAGAGGACAGTCCTCGAAATTTTTAAAACTATTAAGGGTATTTTCAGAATTCTGTACATAAGGATAGTCCTTGGAATTTTTTTGAATTTTGAGGGGCATTTTAGTTATTTTTAAGGGGCAGTGACAATAACACAAGGAGGAGAGGAGGTGGCTGCGATCTAGGGTTGGATGGCAGTAGCGGTTGAAGGCATGAAGATGAGAGGGGGGTGGCTGCGATATAGGGTTAGATGGCAATGGCGTAGTTAGAGGAGCGATGGCTACAATCTAGGGTTTAGATGGCAGCAATGATGGCTACGGGTGGGGGGTTGCGGTGGAGATGTTGGATGGCAGCAAATGAAGACGACAATAGTATTTCGACGAAGATTGCAATAATACGGTAGCAATACTTAGACGAATATGATAGTAAAAATGTTGACGAGATGGCAGCAATATGGCGATAATACTTCAACTAATATGACAACAATAATTTGTCGAAGACGGCAGCAATAAAAGATGCAGATAGATGCAGCAATATTGTGACAAAGATGAAGATAGATATAGTAATATTACGACAAAGATGAAGATAGATGCAACAACAATAAAGATTGCAACAAAGGGTGATGCAATACCAGATCTGCCATAGCAGATGTAGATGGCAGTAGCACCACAGGGGTCGGCTGCAAGAGATGGCGACGGAGTCAGCAGTGATAGCCCTAAGATTGGCTGCAAGAGATGGCGATGATGGTAGCAACAATAGAGGGATCAACTACAGCAGATGGAGGTGAGGATGCAGATGGCAGCAGCAAGGGTGGAAGAATAGCGAAACGCCAAGAATACTACTATGATACTAGATGATAGAACCATGAAGATTTTATCGGGATAACTGATCTTTGTAGGGGATCGACCCTCATTGATCTCTATAGGGGATCAGTCCTCCTTGATCTCTATAGGGGATCGACCCTCCTAGTGTTTTGGTCTATTTGCTAAAATATTTTTTTATTGATTGATAGAAAAGAAATAGTTACAGTCCTATTTATAGAGTTCTATCGAGAGTCCTCTAAACTTGAACTCTTCCCACCTAGGCGACTCAACCAAACTCATAACACCTAAGCGACTCTAGCATAATTAAATAATAAAAATTATTATTTAAGCGACTCATAACACCTAAGCGACTCATAACTCTTCCCACCTAGGCGACTCTAGCATAATTAAATAATAAAAATTAAATACACCTAAGCGACTCAACCAAACTCATAACTAACTCGATTGAACTGACCAACATGACTTAATTATGAAAGAGATGAGGACCGGACCCTGTTAGGGTCCTATCATAATATAGTGAAGTTTTATTCTAGTAGCTTCGAGATGATATTTGCTTAGATTATACATAAATATATGGATACTACACTAACAAAGAAATTAATATTAGGTTGAATATGAGTTAAATAGATTAAACCTCCAACCAAACTTATATAGTATCTTGCATTTGTCAAACATGTACCATGTTCAAGTTTTAATTTATTATTTACATTCATGGACATTGCTAGAACTTTGTAATTAATCATGCTAGACTCTTTGAGTTGATTTATTACATACTTTCTTTATGAAATAAAATTTTTATCTGATTCTTACTTTACCTCCAAAATAAGAAAATATTGTAGTATACCAAAATATGATATTTCAAATTTATACATAATGTATTTTTATAATTCTACTACTAAAAATTTAGATGAACATATATATATATATATATAATTTATTTTTTGCTTTCATTGTTCTCTCAATTTCAACTTGCCCATTCATCAATTACAATATTTTTGTTAATAATAACTTCACTACTAAGAGGATTATACAATCAATATATTTTAGATTATAAGGAAATAAGTAATTTTTGCTTATATATTTAGATTTTTTATCAAAATTATAATAGTTTTATGAATTTACCAAAGTAAAAATAATATAACCAAAAATTCCTAAATGACTTAGTTTTGCACCATACCAAGCTTCAGAAGAAGTCAGAAAATGTTTTATGAATTGTTGCAACTACTTCTGCCCAAAACTGATTTTAGATATGCTTTCACTTAAACAAACTTTTTGTCATTTCAACGATAATTCAGCTACATCATTTCACTCTAGTGTATGTTTTGCTATTAATTCCTAACTAATAGGGATAAATTTGATACTTGCTAGCTCATTCACTATAAAGATTGGCACTTAAGCAAGGGTTTATGTCATCAGCTCCAAAACAACTCAACACTAGTGGATGACTATAACCACCCTATCTTATCAAAAGCTAGAATGATCATGTTATTAGGTCAATCTCATCTCAGGCCAATCGATAATGAAAGCCTGCATACTAGGTATAAAAGGAAGCCTCTAGTCATGCTGTAGGGGGGAACAAACACACACTACACCACTATATACTCTCTCTCTCTCTACGTACGACTTATGCCAATGTATTTTTCCCATGACTCACTTAAGCATCGGAGGGGCCGCATCGGGCAACCCTGGTGCCGGCCTAATATGCAGTCTCGCTCGCTCATCACTTAAGGACGTTGGGATAGTCTAACCTTCGGAGGAGAAACCTTGTAGCTTAAACGACCCCTATCCATTTATTCAAGCTGCTTTAAGTCACAACCCCCCCCCCACACACCATGGATCGACCTCTGCCACACCATTGTACCCCTTCATAACCCCTTGTTTTGGTTATAAAGGGGCACTAGGGTAAGCTTGCACCTTCAACAGAGAATTGGCCTAGCCGACTCATCAATCGATGATACCCATGATACCATCACTAGAGAATATCATTTTCTTCATTAAAAGAATTAAATTTATTAGATAAAAATTTATCACTTTTATCTATGCCAAGTGTATTAATGCATCTATTATATTACCTTTCCATAAGTGTAGTGGATTTTTTAAAATTATTATATATTTTAAAATTTGATTTTAGAAAATATATCTAATTCATATCACTATAATTATTAGTAAATAATAGAAAATATTAACTTTTATCAAATAATTTTATATTAAAAGAGTTCACATAAGTTAGTATTAATTAATTCAAGACAATTAGATGCCCTTCATATTTTTTCAATAGATAATGATTTATTGCTTTACTTATCATTCACATACATTAAGTGTAATCATTTTAAACAATCTGAAAAATATTTATTTTTAGCTTAATAACCTTAACCCTTATATTGATATATTAATATCTTAAATATCATAAAATAGACTAATTCTTTTAAATTGTAATTAAGAGAATGTTTTTCAATATTTGAAATATTAAATATGTTTGTATGAAACATTGAATTTGAAACATTAAGACTAACTTAACACAAGATGTTTGTATGACTCAACATCTTGTATTGAGTCATACAAACATTTACTATAATTGAATTAGATTTTTTTTTATTAATAGTATATGTACCATCATCCAATACAACTAAATATCCATCATTTATTAACTATTCATATTAATAAGTTATCTGATAAACTAGAAATAAAAAATATTATTAAGATGTTTTACCTTCATTTAATTGTTTTGATCTCAATTGTTTATTTTCCTCCCACATAAATTTGTTTGTTTCTCCAAGTGTAATATTCAACTTGTGAGTTTCATAAAGATCGCTAAACATTAATGTTATGTCTAACATATGATTAGAATATCAGCTGTCCAAAAAATCAAATATTATTTGAGGTATCATTAACTTATAAGTCATAAATAAATTATTATTTTTTTATTTTCCTTTGTATAACTTCTTTGTTTTTCTTTTTCCAATATACAGTCTTATGTTAACAAACTTCTTATAAAAAGTAGAATTGAATTTTATATTTTTATCATAATTTAATTTTTTTTTGTTTATTATACCTCTCAAAGTGCCATTTTCCTATACCATGAAATCTTTCTTTGTCATATACTCTTCATATTAATTTTTTTATATCTTTTTTAAAAGTAGAAGACTCCCTCCATAAGATTTTTTTTCTTTATCTTTCTCAAATGGCCTGTTCATTCTTACTTTATGTGCTTGTAAAGATTATTTAAATCTTACTTTACGATCCCAACATTTAAATCTGTTTAAATATTTTGTTTAATCAAAGAATTCAAGCTACTTTGAGTCACCCCACCACCCCCCCTCTTAATGACACTAGAATCCCAACATTTAGTAAGTTAATTTCATTAATTTCTTTTGAGTTATGAACTAATAGAAAATTCAACTTAATATATTTACATATTTAGAATTATCCTACAGAGATAATGATCCCCAATTCACATAAAAAAAATTAGATTCAATTACTATTTTTAGATATTATATTTATTTATCCAAGAAAGGTTCAAAGGGATATATATCTTATTACCCTAATCATAGTACAAGGATAGTTAAATATAGTTGTAAGATTTATATAAAATAGTGAATCAGTAGAAGTAAAAATCTTAAAATTTAATTTAGAGTAGATATAGATAGGTTGATACTCCTTTATTATTTGAGATATTATTGTTACTCAAATCAATAAATGATTTAATAAAGGTGAATAACAAAATAACATTAGTGAAAGGAATATTGATATCATTGTTAATAATCTTGTTATACAACTACAATCAATAGTTTTGAGAATATCTCAAAGGGAAAGGAATCTTATCATTTATAATTATTATGTGGTATATTTACAAGAATCATATTATAATATAAGAATTAAAAGAATCCCTTATTGTTTTATGAAAATAGCAATTCTAAAAACTAATATGATGCAATAAAAGAAGAGTTGAAATCAATGACCGATGCTTGAGAATTCATCGAATTGTCAAATAATTATAAAAAGGTTTATTATATAGACATGACTCAAAAGATAATATCGAATGATATAACAGTCAGGCTTGTGATTAAATATTTTACTCATAAAGAATACATCGATCATAATGAGATATTTTATTTATTTTTATAAAATTATTAAGAATCATCATGACGTTAGTGACTTATTATGATGTAAAAATAAGTTTTTATTAGGGATTAAGATCTATAAGAGTTACCTAACGATTCACAAAGAAAACGTAAGAAATATAGAACTTGGTATGCAAATTTAAAAATCTATTTATGACTTTAAACAAACTTCTAGATAATGGTATATAAAGTTTATTGATATCATTACTTCCTTCAGATTTAAAAAAAATACTCTTGATCAATATTTATAACTAAAGACTAATGGGAGAAAGTTTATTATATTTATCTTATATATGGATAATATTTTGCTTATCAATAGTGATTTTAGTTTATTATACTAAATAAAAAGTTTGTCACCAGAAATTTTAAGATGGTTAATATAAATGAGGCATTTTATATTATTAACATTGAAATATTCAGGGATAGATCTTAATGATTATTAAGACTATCTCAAAAAAGGATATATTGACTAAGTCTTAGAGAGATTTATTGTATAGCTTTATTCAGAAAATTATAAAAGTAAAATTTTAAACAAACAAGTATCTTATAAAATAATTTTAAAAAATTAAATAAAAATATTTTTTATATATACTCAGTTGGAAGTTATGCTAAAGCTTATGTTAGTTTAGATATTAGTTTTTGTAGCTGAAATATTGGGTAGATATTAGAGTTATCAAGAAATTTAAACACTAAAAGACTGTAGTGAAAATAATAAAATATCTAAAAGCGATGAAGGATTATATATATATATATATATATATATATATATATATATATATATATATATATATATCAGCTTGAAATGATAGTATTTTTTAAATTTATTTTATAAATTACCTCAATAACAGTAAATCCACTTTACAATTTATATCTATATTAGTTGAAGGGGCAATTTATAGGGAAAGATATATAGCAATTTATCATTGTATTATTAACAATAGAAGTTGAGTTTTGTGGTATGCTTTGAAACCACTAATCAAACTTTATGACTATGAAATTTTATCTCAAGACTTGGTATGGTCAGACTCAATTGCTAAGTTGCTGGAGATATTTTGTGATATATTACAGTAGTTTATTCTCTAAGAATAACAAGTACCATTATAGCTCTATGCATTATGGTACAAAGTGCTTGATGGTTAGATAAAAGAGTTAAAAATAAAATATCAAATAATAACCTAAGTTTCACTATATTGATTACTGATCCATTCTCTTATGACTTATCACCTAAATTGTTTAAAAGAATATGTTTTTATAATTGAGTTTATGAGCAACCCATAAAAGATATAGTGATGTATGTTTAAGTGGATATTATGATTTACGTTTTTACTTATGTACATAAAGTTATTTGTTTCTGCTATCCTGTTTATTTTTATGTATGTACATATTATGGTTGAATGTGATGATATGATTATCTTGATAAGATAAATTATATGGGTCATTTTGGATTACATTAGGAAGGGCTAATATTATTGTTGTACATAGGAAGTATAACATTGATGACATATAATCACCATAACTCATATTGCTAGTTGTACTTAATTTAGTATTATTATATTTATTAGATTTATTGACCTATTTTATAAAATTCATACACACGAGTAAAATATTTTTTAAAATTTTTTAATCCAATTGTGTAAAATTATTTTTAAATAAATTTTATTTTATTTATTTTGATTTTGAACCCTTTTGTATCACACTAATTAATGTGTCAACAAGAGAATGTTAGATTATATAGCTCTATCTAATTAGATAAGATATATCATAGATACGAGTAAATTCTGATGACTGTTATTAACCTATAAAAATAAAATCCAATTATGATATGATTCCTTAGGAGATGTCCATGATGGGTCTCATAATTACTTATTTTAGCATTTCTGCTCTTGCTTATAAATAGACAAGGCCTTCTATGGACTCACAACATAACAAAACACATAATAATTGAATACTCGGATGTAAAAATATATGAGTATGGAATGTATGTATACCTAACATAATTGAGAGATTATAAATATTCTTTTATCTCTCTTTGGTCACGTAAATTAGTCAATGATAAATTACAGATCTTATATTATTTTTTTATCTCTAAATCCATCGATAATAGTAGTCCTGTGAAAGATAGGAAGATGGAGAAGATGATTTTGGTTCTCCTTTCAGATCGACATTATTAGATCTCAGATCTGACAATGGTGCACTCGTAGATTGGATAAGAGTTTTTTTAGCAACATCAAAGGTATGCATTGTAATATTTAGATATATTATTATTTAACTTTAAATTTTGACATTAAAATTTTTGTGCTTAATAATATCATATTGTGGTTTTTATGTTTATAGTTATAAATACTCAAAGAGATATACTTTATTTTTTAATACTTCAAAGTAAGATTGGCAAGTACGTACACCCTTGTAGTCATGCATGCGTTATGAAAAAAAAAGGAACTCATACCCCCAAGCTTATGCATCTCTCTCAAAGAAACAAAGACATGATAAGATAACACCATATAAAATTAATAATTTTTTTCATACAAACCCACTTTATTTTTCTCATACACTCTCTCTCCCTAAATAAAAATTTAATTTTCTAAATTATCATATCTCAATCAATAAAATGATTAAGGGAATGCTTCTTCATTTTTATTCTAGCTTTCAAGTAAATATTTTTTTATAGAATGATTTTCATATCACATTAACCAAAGGAATGATTTGATTATTTAAAATTTTTATCTCCATAAATTTTCATATCACATTGTCGTATTTCCAATCCACGACATAAATACTAAGCAAATCCTCCAAAATTTGACTCTTGATGCCAGAATCATTAAGCATACATAATCTATCTCTAATCTTAATATGTATCCTCATTATTCTGAAAATTAGGCTTCAACCTCTTTTTTATCTTTTTTCCCGAATATCAAATGTGGATATGGTAGTTGTACTTCTCTAATTGTTAGATGAGATCAGATTCAATTTAAATAGAAGTCATAAAGAAAGAAAATTTCAATATCCTATACTTTCCTCATAACATTTAAATCACAAGTTTCTTTAAATAACTTATTGATTAACAATTAGGTTAACCATAAAAGTTATAATTTTTTTATTAAATAATACAACAGCCATAATATAGACTTTATTCAGTTAAAAACAAATGGTGCAATCATAATCATTTAAGAATTTTATCAATCTCGTTTACCTTTTATTCAACTCTACTAACTCAAGTATTATCATTCTATAAGGAGCCTTGAATATTGGAATTATCCCAATAACAAAATTAAAAGTAAATTCAGTTTCCTTATTAGGAGATAATTCAGGTAACTTATCTAAAAAATACATAAAAAAACTCCCTTACCCTAGAGATTTCATTTAGATCAAATTCTTGATCTGAGCACTTCTATACATATTCAAAATAACACAGATGAGTCTAAATGATAAATATAAGGTAAGGAGATTGATCATGTCTAATACTTTTGTACAGAGGTGCAGGCAACGAAGGGAGGGGTTGGCCGGTGTTATCAGTTTCTGTGCGAAGGCACAAGCGACTAGGAGAGGGAAGGGGTATGACCAACGAGGGTCATGGACAAAGGCACGATGGAGGACAATAATCGACAAAGACAAAATAGTCATTTATGAAAAAAAAAGAATATTCTATGAAAAATTTTAAACTCGAGACACTCTAAAAACTCCAAAGTCTAATTTTTTTTAAAAATTTGCCCTTGATATATTTTTTTGTCTTAATCAATTGTAAAATTTTGATAAATCTCAAACCAATTTTGTTAGGTTTATTGAGACAAACTCTGAGAAAACATATGATCCGTATAATTAAAATAATTAGTTATAAAAGTTCATTCGGCTTTAGAACTTTTGAGTATTGATTAACAATATTCTTCATGTTAACATCATCATCATTTTCTAAGTTTTCATGGATCAAGTTTTCTGAACTTGTAATTTCTTTTGTATTAGGGGATAAAAGACTTTTTGCTTCCAATAAAAATAAAATTATCTACTCGAAGAAATCCACATTGTCAATTGCTATATTAGTGACATCATAATTTAAATCCTACTTTTGCACAAGTTTGGTATCAACAATCTCAAGAGACTCTGCTATACATACGAGAACTTTTCATCTTTATTTTATTAAAAATCTTGACTTTCTTTTCTATCATTGCTTCATCCTTTTCAGATGGTGTACGATGATTTGATAAATACCTATATAAGATTAACCAGATAGTCAATTTTCAAAATAGCTTTCACTGTAATAATCATTTCCACCAAATCTAGGTGACAAATATTTTCAGCAAAGAAAAATGTATTATCATTTAGATAAAATCATTATGATGATAGAAAAAGAATGATACAAGTAGGATACATGATTAGAAATTAATGTTCACAGGGCAAACGACCAAAGCAATTAGATGGAATGCTCCTATTTTTTCCACATCTATAAGATAGAGAAATATCTTTGATTAACCATAACATACTGTTTTAGTTAATTAAAAGAGAAACTTTAATTCAGATTGGACATAATTCAAGTAAGATTTGCAAGTCTGCACAATCTCATTCGTCATTTCTTCTAACTCGCCTACCCACACAACCACACTAGTGTGACACACACACGCATTCCATGCTCAACAGGCTCGATCGGGTGGAGAGCCCCATACTCAACAAGCAGGTTCAACGCGCCCCCATACCCTTCTGCATGTATACATATAGACAGCCCACCACCACCACCCCACAGCAGAGCGAGTAAAGCTGAGAAATCAAAGCAGCTAGTTGTAGAAACCATGAGCTTTACCGTGAACAAGCTAGCCCCGGAGTTCTTGGTCGCCGCCGAGCCGACGCCGTCCGGCCGCCTTCCCCTCTCTTGCATGGACCGCATTGCGGCGGTCCGGGTCCTGGTGGACACGATATTGGTGTTCCAGAAAGGTCTGGCGCCTGCGAAGGCCATCAAGGCGGCGCTGTCCCGGGCTCTCGTCCCTTATTACCCGGTGGCCGGCCGCATCGTCGAGCCGAGCCCTGGCGAGCTCGAGATCGCCTGCACCGGCGAAGGCGTGTGGTTCGTGGAGGCCTCCGTGGATTGCAGTCTCAAAGATGTCAACAACTTGGAGCGCCCCCTCGTGCTGCCCAAGGAGGAGCTCATCCCATTCGCTCCCGCTGAAGTGGAGGAGGAAGATTTGATCATGATGATGCAAGTACGTATGTTTTGATGCACGCTTTTCACAGCTTCGGCAGTGTAAGATAACAGCATTTCTGAGGTATTAGGTTTGAATATAACAAACACTACGATGGGGATAATAACCCCCATCATATTATTACGACGGGAGAGCTCCCGTTGTAATAAGCATGGTTGGGGATCATCTTATTGAGATATTGAAACCGACGTAATAATCATGGGTCAAACCCATTCTATTATGTCATGGTGTGCATTTATCAGAAAATTTATTACGTCAGTTTAATTTAAATAGTTAAATTTATCAAATCGTGAGTTAAACCGTAATACATTATATATATACGTATATATATACACACACACACACACACACACACACACATATATATATATATATATATATATATATATATATATATATATATATATATATATATATATATATATATATATTAAATTTCTTATACTGCTTCACGTAACATGAATGGTTGGGTTTCACGAGCCGAACGTGACACTGCGTGTCACTACGCTACTTCGGAAAGCAACAGTATGCATATCACCCAATTATTTCGCCTGCCATGTCTTCTCTTGATTGTTCAGGTGACGGAGTTCACATGCGGCGGGTTCGCAGTGGGCACCCGACTAAGCCACGTAGTGTTCGACGGCCTCGGAGCAGCCCAGTTCTTGAAAGCAGTCGGCGAGATCGCAAGAGGCCACGCTCGTCCCCTCGTCGAACCAGTCTGGTGCAGGGACACCATCCCCAGTCCGCCGAAGCAATCGCCAGGACATCCATTACCCTCCTTCAAGGCCTTCCACTTCGAGAACTCCGTGTTCGACATCCCCTCCGACCACATCGACGCAGTGAAGAACCAATTCTGGAGGGAGACGGACCAGAAGTGCTCCACCTTCGACGTGGTCACGGCCATGGCGTGGCAGTGCCGGACGCGGGCGATATGCTTCGACGCCCACGTCGACGTTCACCTCGGCTTCGCCGCCAACATCCGCCACCTGCTGCGGGGGTTGCTGCCGCAGGAAGGCTACTACGGCAACTGCGTGTACCCCATGGGAATCAAGGCGAAAGCTGGAACCATCGCTAGTTCCTCGCCGGTGAAGGTGATCGAGCTGATACGAGACGCCAAGGAGAGGATATCCACCAAGTTCTTGGACTGGATGATGGGGGAGACTGTGGAGGAGGACCCTTACCGGGTGCCACCGGGATACTGGACGCTGGTGGTGTCGGATTGGAGACGGATGGGGTTCTCAGAGGTGAACTACGGGTGGGGAGAGCCGATCCATGTCACTCCGTTGAACGATGACAGTAACTTCGTGGCATCCTGCATCTATCTGTCGCCGCCCAAGCCGAAGCAGGGCTTGCGGTTGATAACACGATGCTTCGAAAAGGATCATCTACCTGCCTTCGACGAAGAGATGATGAAGTTTATCTAGAACTACGATGAGAGCGGACTACCATCCACCGCCTGCAACTCCTCTTCATCATTACCATGCATCACCTGTGACATCCTTCTCTTGGTTCAGTAGATTTCATCTGGCAACCTCTTGAATCATGATAAACCATATGAAAACGACATGTATGGCATACATATAATTTTTTTGATATTGACAGGGAAAAATTCTGCGTCTCCTACGTGCTAACATAAGGTATTATCTAGCCCATGCGCCTCACGCAAAGTTGATAAGGTAAGATGGTTTCAAAGAAAATTAACATTCTCAGTTTATTGTCTACCGTGACTCTCCTTACTAAGGCATCATCAATGTCATTCAATTGTCAAATGTCATTCCAATAAATACATATGTTGTTTATCCACTTTAATATGTTTAAATTCTTAGGTGAACTATCAATCTTATGATAGATCCTTGTTTAAACATAAGTACTAATTATCGATGTCTTAGCTCTCTAATAGCCAATGCTGATGCTGCTCACGCAAAAATGACAAGGACATTGTAACATGGTTTCCAAATAAGATTAATATTCTCCTTATTATCTACTACCTCACCTCCCTTAGTACCATCAATGCCATTTAATTGTCAAATGTCATTCCCATAAATACATATGTTATTTATCCACTTTAGTATGTTTAAATTCTTGGGTGAAATATTTATGTTATTTTTGTTAGTTTTATTAATAAAAAAATCTCTATGCTTTTGATAGATCTTTCTTTAAATATAAGTACTGATTATCCATGTCTTAGCCTTCCCCTACCCCATGCTGCTCACGCAAAGATGACAAAAATATGGTAAAAAGGTTTCCAAATAAGATTAACATTCTCCATTTATTGTTTATTGCATGACCCCTCTTACTAAGACACCATCAATACCATTCAATTGTCAAATGTTATTCCCATAAATACATATGTTGTTTATCTATTTTAATATGTTTAAATTCTTGGGTGAAATATTTATCTCATTTTTGTTAGTTTTATTAATAAAAAAATCTTTATGCTTGTGATAGATCATTCATTAAATATAAGTACTAATTATCCATGTCTTAGCCCTCCCCTAGCCTATGCGGCTCATGCAAAGATGACATAGACATGGTAAGATGGTTTCCAAATAAGATTAATATTCTCCGTTTATTGTCTACTGCATGACTCCCCCTTACTAATGCACCATAAATGCCATTCATTATCAAATGTCATTCCCATAAATACATATGTTGTTTTAACCACTTTAATATGTTTAAATAAATATATATCTCACTTTTATTAGTTTTATTAATAAAAAATAATTTTCTTTAAATATAAGTACTAATTATCCATGTCTTAGCCCTCCCCTAGCTCATGCGGCTCACGCAAAGATGATAAGGATATGGGTAAGATGGTTTCCAAATAAGATTAACATTCTCCTTTTCTTTTGTACTGCATGACTCCCACTTACTAAGGCACCACCAATGCCATTCAATTGTCAAATGTTACTCCCATAAATACATATATTGTTTATCCACTTTAATATGTTTAAATTCTTGGATAAAATATTTATCTCATTTTTGTTAGTTTTATGAATAAAAAAATCTCTATGCTTTTCCTTGTGTTAGTTCCTTCTTTAAATATAAGTGCTAACTATGATTTCTATACAATCATGAAGCTATTGACAATCATGAAGTGAATATAGATGCAAATATCTACTAGAAAGTAAATATAGAAGCAATAAACTTTAGTAGATAAAACTTACTTCTCATTTGAACTGGAATATGTGTTGGAACGACTATGTTAGTTTAATTATGTTGTCACTATAATAATAGACTTTTAGTTGTGATCATGTTGCGTGATAGATTCATATAACGTATTGCATATGTGCACTGTGAATGTTATTGGGCTGTGCTACTTGCGGGTGATGTAGTCAGGCTTAAGTTAGCCTGATCCTTGAACGTTTTGTAGGATCAGTCTAATCTCTCGTTCAAAGGCGTGACATAATATTTAGCTTGACTATTATTGATACACTATTGGTATATACTTCATTACCAATAGATGCATAAGAATAAAACGTAGATGTTCTTATCAGCAAATCCAAGCTATACTCCTGTGATAACTATGTACTAATACATCTAAATATTATATCAGCACACTAAAGTAAACACATAACAAAACCAATTTAGCCAGTATTGCTAACAATGTGTGGGTACCAAATATATGTGTATCAACTCCAACGACCCATTTAAACCATTTAACTCTATTTATTTCATATACTCTGTACATTAACTCGTATTTTGGCCACATCGATCTTTGACCCAAGACAAACACTTTGATGATTTTCTTTTACCTGAGTATGGATGGGCGATTGGTGGATGGTCTTAATGTACTTATGTCGTGACCGAGATATTGACACAACTTGGTCCAATCCGTGTGCGCAAGACTACCAAAGATTCAACCGAGGTAGCGCACGGGTATTGATAGGGCATTCAATCATAGGGGAGCGCTTTTGTTCTTCCGATCTCTCCCGCTTCTGAGCTGCTTGGGCCTTGCACAAAGGTCAGAGCCAAACATAGGGATCCCAGCTTGACCCCTCCAAAACTTAAGTGAGTTAGGGCCGGAGCCCTAAAAACCGCAGGCAACCTTCGAGAGAAGAGAACTGTAATGTGAAAATGTTGAGAGATCAACTCTCAGTACTATTTCTGAGGGTGGCTTTTATACATATGGCCTTAGGTTGACGTACGTAATTGCTTAATGATCACCGACATCATTGTACACAAACGTTAATGCTTGCTAGCGCCTTAGGTGGCCGACCTTTACATTGGGCATCGACGCCGTCTGGACTGTGCGGTGTTGCTCCTTACTTCTCGGGTGATAGGATATAAGGCTACGTTATCCCGTACTTGTCAGGAGGCTACCGGTGTAGAGGACAGATGGCTGATTTACCTTAGTTCGTAGGGCTGGGTTGGCTCGGGGTGCCCGATTGGCACTATTGTGACGGTTTAGGGCCCCCCATGAAATGGGGGGGGCAGGATATGCCAAATCATTCTCTCCCTCCCCCACCCCAAAGAAGTCATGCCTCGGGAGAATCGAGAGGCATGACTCGAGTTTCGAGCTTGTCTATCCATTGGTCTCACTGATTGCATTATAGTGCTTGTGGATTTTGTCAAGGTATGCTTGGTTCCATGCGATCGGAACCTGGGGAGGCTGTTAGAACCTTTACGGATTCTAAGCTTGGGGTGATCTCTATAGGGGATCGACCTCCTTGGAACTCTATAGGGGTTCCTTCCTCATTGGTTTTCTACCCAATGACTGAAAATAATATTGATCTATTAATGATAAAAAGAGGGAAGAATACAATCTATTTATAAGGCTTCTAAACCCTAACTCCTAATAGGACTCCTACTCCAACAAACTCCAACTTCTAATTAATTTCTACTCCGAGTAAACTAAGACTTCTACTAAACCCCTAGCCAACTCATAACCATGATGTGGTTGGTAGCTATAGGGGTCTCCAACTCATAATTTTATTCTTATTCCACCCTAAAGAGAGTCCAAGGTAAGTGGGACTTTCCCCTTCTTGCCCTAGTCGGCCTCTCTTAAGAGGAGGCGGCGGCTAGGAGACTCCCATCCCATAAAAACTCCTCCCTAACCCTAGCTAACCAATTCTTTACTAAGAAGAGGCGGCTAGATTATGGTTTATTATATTCATGACTCAATTGACTCTGACCCGTATACAACTCTAACACATAATCAGCCTCCAGTTTAGCTGATTCCTAACCCTACTAGGAATTGAGTTAATTTATTACAATAAACTAAAATCTTCTCCTAGCTGACCTAATGTCAGGTCTAGGTTAGACAATAAGGTCCAATCTAAGGACTCGACTCAATCGACTAGGACTCGACTTAGTTAGGGTCCTAACAGATCCGTCCTCTTTAAATCAGTCTTGTCCTCAAGGCTGAGCTTCATATCTTCGGGTCTTGATCTGTAACTCCTCAGGAGGCTCCCTTGTGGCCCCTATAGTGGGTGCATCTAGCTCTTGTGGTCCAGCATCAGCAATAGTGACTGGACGATGATGTATCATGATCATATGATCCCATGTAATCATCAACTGAACTTAGGCCTCCTCATCGACTTGGGTGTCAGGTGGATAGACCTGGGCTGAGTCATCCTCTCTAAACTTTCATTTGCAACGAGATTCCTACAGGATCAGTTGTAATTTTGAATTAGTACGTCGATCCGATCCCTAAGTGATGGCTTTAATGTGATCTCCAATTTTGTAAGGTCTAAAGAAACTAGGAGACCATGTTAGGACTCTAGCTAATAAGGTCCTAATTTAAATTTATTGAGCGAGCACACATATAAATCTAATCTAGTCGACCCCTATTAATGGATGAAGAGGCCGACTAGGTTAGGATATTTGGATGAGGCATTGGGCACATATAACCCTAGTTAGCCACCCCTTACTTTGGTTAAAGAGGGTTGGTTAAGGTAGGGTTGAGTTAGAGTTAGATTGGGAGTCCTAACCGCCGACCACCCCTAGTTGGGCCGGCTAGTAGTTGCTTCTTAGAGTTAGAATAGGAGTTGTTAGAAGTAGGAGTCTTGGAGTATGAGTCATATTAGGAGTTAGGGTTTATAAATCCTATAAATAGCCTTGTAATTAGCCTCTTTTCATCATCAATAGATCAATTATTTTTTAACATATGTGCAAAAAATCAAAGAGGGAGGAACCCCTATAGAGGTCCAAGGAGGCCGATCCCCTATAGAGATTACCCCAAGCTTAGAATTTGCAAGGGTTCTAACACTTGGTCTCAGAGCAGCATTCTTAGCATCTCGCTGCCCTTCCATAGCCATCCATCATCTTTTCATAGGCACCTAAAGTAATTTCCACAATTGCTTAAAGATCGTCGTCGAATTCCGCCGTCATCTCTACCACCGTGGATCATCCTTTGATCTCCTCGTGAATTGCAACAGGTTTTGGTTTCCTACCTTACTACTACTATAATGTAGTTATCCTTATTCAAAAAGCCCAAACAAATCATTCTTATCTTGTTGCACAAACTTTTCGTCGTAAAGTCTTCATCTCTATGACAAAAGTTACACAACCGAATTTTAGTAGCATACCACTGCTTAATTGATCTTGTTGTTATGTTTTTTCTGTCCAAATCTATATAAAATTTTTACAATACTTTGGCACTTCCTAACAGCAGATTTTCTTTTGGTTTCATCAAAAAAATATTAATATAAACTGCTGATCTTTTATGTCCAAGCTACTGCACTTTGGACATAAAATTTTGCTACAGTTCATACCTGTGATCTTTGATTTGCCAACCTTCTGCTGCCGTTTTCTTCAACGAATTTTTTGTTGGCATTATCTTTCCCTTACCAAAAAATTCTCTTTGAGTTTTACTCAAATCCTTATTTTAAATTGTTGGAAAAAATTACATCTATACTGCTAAAAGTTTTTCGATGAAAAAATATGCTACTGCACCTTTGTCTTCTTTCTTCTCCTTAACCTACCAAAACCCAACCAGCCTACTGCCACCAACCCATACATCCTTAGGACATCCCTCTAGCCTTAAGATGCAGCCATCATAACCTATTTTCATAACCCTAACAACGCCCAAAACCACAGCCCAAAATAGTAAACCTTCACAGCCATAACCTTCTACCACCGATCTATTATCCGAACCTTCCACCACCCCATGCCACTAACCGTCAATAGAAAAAAAGACAAAGACATCTCTGATCTATAAGCATATGCCATGGCATCTCAAGATCCAACCGATGCCAAATTTAAGGCGTTCGAATCTTGGCTCGAATCATAGCTTAAATCATGTTTGGAGGATAAACTGCACGTTTTGTTCACAAAATTCAAAATTGGACCGCCACTGAGTCCAATCAAATTTCAGCAAAGAGAGAGTTCAGAGAGGCCTCCAGAGAAGGAGGGACAACCCTCGAACATGCTTCAGCCATGCATAAGGGTGGACTTCCCACGATGGGAAGAAGGAGACCCGACAGGATGGATTTCGAGCGTCGAACGTTACTTCCGCTACTACCGAACATCAGATGGTGCTATGGTGGAAATTACTGTTATCCACCTTGAAAGAGATGTAATTCAATGATACAATTGGCTTGAATACAATCATGGGGCCCTGATGTGGAATCAATTTAAGAACGCACTATTGAACCGCTTTGGACCAATGGAGTACGAAAATATTGATGACTAACTCGCATAGATCTGTTAACCTTTACGATCCAAGAGTACCAAACTAGGTTTGAGAAGTTATCTTATCTTTCTTGTGATTGGACTGATCAATAATTGTAAGGGATATTCATCGAGGGACTCAAACCGGAGATTAAAGGAGAGGTTAAGGTGCGCAGCCCCGTACCGTAATGGATGTGATTTCTTTTGCTCGAAGACAAGAGGAATGACTCAACCATGATGCTCAGAGGATGAGGACCACTCCTAGACCCGTGGCATATAAACCTCCTTCTGTTCCCAGCCATCCTTCACTGTCAAAAAAATTGACATGAGAAGAACTACGCGACAAATCGACAAAGGGTCTTTATTGATATTGCAAAGAATCGTGGAGCCACGACCTGCTAGTTACAGGTGCCCTCCAAGCCAATCATGTGAGTGATGGCACGTGTGATACGTTGTGTGATCTTTTTGCTTATGATTAATATTGACATATTCTCACATTATATGTTACATAGTTCTGTGCAATGGGAATCGAATCGTGATGAGATCATGATAATGAGATCGATTCACCTTTAAACACATATCCTAAATAATCCCGGTCATAGGTTACTCGAGAGGGACATCGAGATAACTGGATAGACCATTGTACTATATACCTATCCATATGATGGAGGCAGCTGGTCTCATAGCCACTTGTGTGGAGACACTAAGGATATAGTACAGGTGCTCATTAGAGAATGAGTTCACTGATTGATTCGCTTATGAAATGTTGTATGGTTAATGATACCTAATGTCAGACAGTAATTTCATAGTCACAGTTATGTATCTGGTCCTTAGACTTGAGACACCAAGGATGCCTTGTATGAGTACTCATTTTTTTGATGCCAGACTTACAGGTTTGGAAAGCTCCAGATCTGGTACAGCTAGTTATCGGGATTGGTATCCAACTTTATAAGGTAATTGAGTGTCAATAGAGGATCATCCACTCTCGGTATCACGAGAGGAATATCCCATATATGCTTGCTCAGACAAATCCCTGGCCAGGGTCATTCGGATTAGGAGAGAAGGAGTTCTCTGGGAGAATCCGATTAGAGCGAGACTATGACGGATTCTGTATGTGACCTGACTGTACCATGTCCAATATACGGTCTCTGGGATATTATTTGGATGAAGGATTATAGATACATGGTAATTGTGGACAGACAGGTTCGATGGATTTGATCCCCCTGTATCGTTTGAGGACTATGGTGTAGTGGCCTAATACGTCCATAGTCGATGAGTCGAGTGAATTATTATGGGGATAATAATTCACTATATCAGAATGAGTTTTGATGGGAGTGACTCACGACCAGCTCGGTATCGGGCCTAGAGGGTCACACATATATGGTGGATGCTTCAGTGAATAGAGGATTAGATGAAGATCCAATTAGCCCCTATTCTCATTAGATGAGACCCTATGTTGATGGGCTCCTTGATTAAGGCCCAATTATAGGCCTAAGGAGATTATTGGATAGAGATCAAATAATGCAAGGTTAGTGGGTTATTGGATGGAGATCCAATACCCACTAAGAAAGGAGCCCTAGAGTTTTGGTGACTCTCTATAAATATGAAGGGAGACTCAGGGTTCATAGGCTACAACTTTAGCCACCACCTCCTATTCTCCTCCTTCCCTCTGAGGAAGAGTTGCGAGATCAGATTGGAGGAGTTTCGTTGTAGAGATCCATCATGTGGATACCGCTAGAGCGGAGGACGCTTGACCTCCTTCATCTTCTCCACTCAGATCTGGAATGCAGGGATATACAATCTCCCTAGGTAAAATCAATCTCTCTCACATCGCGATTTTATCAGTTTTTACATTTTTCTCGTGACCCTAATCTTTTGCACGACGATTTGATCTGTATGGGAAACTGATTTTTGTTGCGCTTGTGATGCACCCATTGCGGTTTCCCAACAGTGGTATCAGAGCCAAGGTTTTCATGCGAATGATTGGTTTTAAACTACGTGTGATGAGATTGAATCGCGTAGAAACGTTCTATGTGTTCTTACTGTGTTTTCACAGCGAAGGCAACGAGGAGGAGGGCATGCCCGGATACCTGCAAGGGGGTGGTCGGCTACAACCAAGGCCCCCCTATAAGGGAGCGACTGGCTACGGCCAGGCCCCTTGCAAGGGGCGACTGCCCGCAAGCGGGCGGCCAGCTGTGGGCGCGATGCTAGCAGGAAGGCCGCTTGCAAGCAAAAGCACACCCCGCTGCTAGCGGCCAGCCCGCAAGGTGCTGCTTGCCCATGACGAGGCCGTAGGGGCGACTTCCAGCGGGCAAGGGCAACCGACGCAAGGGCGACGGAGACGGTGGCGCAGAAGGGGAATATGGGGTTAGGGCATCCTTTAGCGAATAGGATGATCCTGCCCCTATGAATTTGGGAAATTTTGATGATTGTCCTAATGTACATAATTCTCATAATACCCTCAATAATTCTAAAAATTTCGAGGACTGTCCGCTCATCCAGAATTATGAAAATACCATTGATAATTATGGAAATTCTGAGCATGTCCTGATTTCCAAAAAATAATTAATTAAATAGTTTAATTAATTATTAGATATATCTAGTAATCCTACATATGATGTGATATATAATGTGGATGGATGATCATGAGCCATGTGTTGTGATGTGTGTAATTGTGATTATTATTATTATTGGGGCCTGCGAGCCTGCGTTTTTCTCATTTATTGTCGGGCTTGCGTGCCTATGATTATTTATAATTACATGGAGAGGCGCGACGAGAGCTTGGAGGTGACAGCGGGACCCATGATGCCGTGGTAGGAGATTATGACGTATGGTGATGCGACGATCCGACAGAACCAATGATGACTAGATCAACAATCACAAGGCATAGAGATGCGCCAATGCACACATAGATCCTATTGTGAGTGATTAGGCCCATTGGTTCGGGCTTAATCATATTAGGTGACGGCTCATGATCATCCGGTGTGGCTTGCATGTGTGATGTGTTATACACCTACTAGATATATGTATATATATATATTTGCATACGATGTAGATATATATTAAATATGTATGTGTGTGACATGACATATTAGGAGACCGATAGAAAACAAAAAGCCCCTCCTACGATAATATTAAGTCGGTAAGCGTGAGGCAATAAGATTGACCCATGTGGCCTTCCATCGTTATAGCAATAAATTGAATCTCGATATAGGTTGAGTTGGTCGAGTCACTCGAGGTTCACCTATCTACGTGATCGAGTTCTTGCCTACGACATATCTATGTCACCGGTGACCTGAGGACATGGTATGACTTGGTCGAGCAGTCGAGAGCATATCCATCGAATCAGACTCATCTTATAACGATGGTGATGACTTAACTGAACTTCATGGTTGGTCGAGCAGTCGAGACCTTGATGATTCAGAGGCCGAACATGACGGGAATCACAAGGAGTTGTGATTGATAAGAGTTGTCTACCTTCTGGGCTTAGTGTAGTTGGTCGAGTCCCTCGAGATTACACTAAGATGCCAATTGGATCCCGATCCCCACTAGGAGTCTGCTAGAGACTTTCGTCTCACGTGTCGAGGGTGTCGCGTGATTCGCTAGGAAAATAGTGGGAGTATATTAAGATAGAAGTCCATATCTTAATTAATATTTTTTATAAAATCTGCATGTTATTTATTTTCGCTATATCTTGTTTGTCGCTTGCAAAACCCCTATGTGACATACTTGATGCCAACCGCCTCATTGGTCCAAAGGCTCCGTAATTGAGAATTATTCTCACGAAGGAGAAAATCCTAAATGTCTTTAACATGATTGCGCTCACACCGGAGGAAAGGACAAGCGAGGATGAGATCACTCGCTTTATGAAGTATATAAATAGTTCTAGAGAATAACCTAAGAGGATGACCTATGTATGATCTTATACTTCAGTCCCTATCAAATTCTTTTTCATAGTTCATTATTAACTTTAATATAAACAAGCTTGAGATGACTCTATCTGAGCTCCTCAATATGTTGAGGGAAGCTGAGAGCATCATCAAGAAAGAGAAGCTAGTTCTCTATATTGGTGAAACCAATAAGAAAAGGAAGGCTAGTAAGACCCTTAAGAAGGGCAAGGGCAAAGAAAGATCGGGTAAGGCAATGGTTGCCTAGAAAGACCCGGCAAAGGACAAAGGACAATACTTCCACTACGTCCAAGACGGGCATTGAAAGAGGAACTATAAGGACTACCTTGCAGAGAAGGCGAAACAAAAGCTTAGAGAAGCTTCAGGTATATTCATGATTAATCTTCACTTGTTAGATTTTTATGATAACACATGGGTATTGGATATCGGGAGTGTTGATCATATCTACAATTTGTTATATTTTCTAGCAAGACCTAAAAGATTGACTAGTGGTGAGATAGACCTCAAGATGGGCAATAGAGCAAGAGTTGTTGCAGTTGTTATTGGGGAGGTCACCCTACATCAGCCTAGTGGAGTTATTATTGCATTAGATGTATGCTATTTTGTTCCCACTATTATCAAAAACATTATATCCATCTCTTGTTTGATAATAAGTGGATATAAATTAGTTTTTGAGAATAATAGTTATTCAATAATTATGGATGATGAGATCATCACTAGAGGGACCCTTATAAATAACTTATATGTGTTAGACACTTCTCCACATATCATGAATATAAATATGTCTAAGAGGAAAAGAGATGAGGTGAATAATGCATACCTATGACATTATAGGCTAGGTCATATACATGAGGGAAGGATTCAAAAGTTGTTGAAAGATGAATACTTAGATCCATTTGACTATAAGTCATATGCAACTTGCAAACCTTGCCTACGTGGGAAAATGACCAATTCTCCTTTTAGTGGAACTGGAGAGAGAGCCACCGAGTTATTGGAACTCATACATAATGATGCATGTGGTCCCATGTCGACTCAAGCTATAGGTGGTTACTCATACTTCATTACATTCACTGATGATTTCTCTAGGTATGGACACATGTACTTAATAAAATATAAATCTGAGGCCTTCGAGAAATTCAACAAATATAAGAATGATGTAGAGATTGGAAAGAGTATTAAGACTCTTTGATCAGATCGAGGAGGAGAGTACTTGAGTACGGAGTTCACTCATTTCCTCAAGGACAATGAGATTCTATCCCAGTGGACACCTCCTTATACACCTCAGCACAATGGTGTATCAGAAAGGAGGAATCACACACTGTTAGACATAGTACGGTCCATGATGAGTTTTACTGACCTACCTATTTTGTTCTGGGGTACGCCTTAGAGACTACAGCTTACCTTTTGAACGGAGTTCCATCAAAGTCAGTAGTGTCTACACCATATGAGATATGGAAAGGAAAGAAGCCCGATCTTAAGATTGTTAAGATTTGGGGCTGTCCTGCCTACGTTAGAAGACACAACCTCGATAAGTTGGAATCAAGGACAGAATGGTGCACATTTGTGGGATACCTAAAGGAAACTTGTGGGTATTATTTCTATCATCCCGAGGATCGAAAGGTCTTTGTTGCTAAGAGAGCTGTGTTCCTTGAGAAGGAACATATTCTTGGTGGAAACAGTGGGAGTAAGATAGAATTAAGTGAGGTTGGAGAACCTAGCTCAAGCGCCATTCAAGAGCCCGAGTCTGTTCAGGTACCTAACACATAAGTTTCAACTTTACACAGGTCTAATAGAGTCTCTCACTCTCCTGAAAGATATGTGGGACATATCAGTGGAGATGACTCTCATGATGTTGATCCTCAGACCTACGAGGAGACTATTATGAGTATAGACTTAGGGAAATGGCAAGGAGCCATGAATTCTGAGATAGATTCTATGTACTCTAATAAGGTTTGGAACCTTGTGGATGCACCTGAGGATATTGTACCTATCAGCTGCAAATGGATCTTCAAGAAGAAGATCGGAGTGGATGGAAAGGTAGAGACCTATAAAGCAAGGCTGGTAGCTAAAGGATATCGTCAAAGATAAAGAGTTGACTATGATGAAACCTTTTTACATATAGCCATGCTTAAATCCATTATAATTATTTTGGCCATTCCAGCACACTATGACTATGATATCTGGTAGATGGATGTCAAAACAACATTCCTCAATAGCAACCTCGAGGAGGAGGTGTATATGATACAGCTAGAGGGATTCGTATCCAAAGAGAGTTTAGATAAAGTGTGCAGGTTGCTTAGATCAATTTATGGATTGAAGCAAGCTTCTCGAAGTTGGAACATAAGATTTGATGAGGTGATTAGATCTTATGACTTTGTTAAGAACGAAAATGAGCCTTGTGTGTATAGGAAGGTAAGTGGGAGCTATCACCTTTTTGGTGCTATATGTGGATGATATCCTAATCATTGGAAATGATGTAGGAATGCTCTCAACAGTAAAGGCTTGGCTCTCCAGAAACTTCTTTATAAAAGACTTAGGGGAAGCATCATATATTTTGGGGATCGAGATCTATAGAGAGAAATCCAAAAAGATGCTTGACTTGTCCCAGTCTAGGTACATAGACTCCATTGTCAAAAGGTTTGGCATGGAGAATTCCAAGAGAGGTCTTATACCGATGAGACATGGAATATCACTTTCTAGGAATATGTCCCAAAAGACTCCTGAAGAAAGGACAGACATGGATAAGATCCCTTATGCCTCAGCGATAGAGTCTATCATGTATACGATGCTATGTACCAGGCCTGATATAGCACATGCTCTGAGTGTCACGAGCAAGTATCAGGTAGATCTAGGTTTAGAACACTGGAAGGCGGTAAAGTGTATCCTTAAGTACTTGAGAAGGACTAAGGATCTTTTACTGGTATATGAAGAAGGTAGCCTCCAGGTTGAGGGCTACACGGACTCGAGTTTTCAATCTGATATTAATGATAGTAAGTCAAATTCAGGGTATGTTTTCACCATGAATGGAGGAGCAGTAAGCTAAAAGAGTTCCAAGCAAGATACTACTGCTGACTCGACCACAGAGGTGAAATATATTGCTGTTGTAGAAGCAGCAAGATGAAGGGGTGTGGATGAAAAAGTTCATTAAGCATTTGAGGGTCATACCAAGCAGCGTGGAGCTGACTCCCATATATTATGACAACGACAGAGCGATAACTCTAACAAGTGAACCCAAGTGTCATCAGAATTGTTTTGAGGAGGTTCCATCTGATTAGACCGATCATGACCCGAAAAGATAAAGCAATGAAAATAGTTCCATCCGAAGATAACACTGCAGATCCACTGATGAAGCCGTTGGCTCAGATTGTATTTGAGCGTCACAAGAGTCTGATGGGGATCAGACACATAGGTGGTTGGCTTTTGGTCAAGTGGGAGATTGTTAGTTACAAGTGCCCTGCAAGCCAATCACGTGAGTGATGGCACGTGTGACACGCTATGTGAATTTTTTGCTTATGATTAATGTTGACATATTCTCACGGTATCTATTACATATATATTGTGATGTCCTTGTTTCTGTGCAATGAGAATCGAATCGTGATGAGATCATGATAATGAGATCAATTCACCTTTAAACACAGATCCTAAATAATCATGGTCATAGGTTACTCGAGAGGGACATCGAGATAATCGGATATACCAATGTACTATATACCCGTCCATATGATGGAGGCGACTGGTCTCATAACCACTTGTGTGGAGACACTAAGGATATAGTACAGGTGCTCATTGGAGAATGAGTTCACTGATTGATCCACTTATGGAATGCTGTATGGTTAATGATACCTAATGTCAGACAGTAATTTCATAGTCCCAGTTGTGTATCTGGTCCTTAGACTTGAGACACCAATGATGTCTTGTATGAGTACTCCTTTTTTTGACACCAGACTTACAGGTTTGGAAAGCTCTAGATCTGGTACAGCTGATTATCGGGATTGATAGCCAATCTTACGAAGATAATTGAGTGTCAATAGAGGATCATCCACTCTCGGTATCATGAGAGGGATATCCCATATGTGCTTGCTCAGACAAATCCCTAACCAGGGTCATTTGGATTGAGAGAGAAAGAGTTATCCGGGAGAATCCGATTAGAGAAAGACTATGACGGATTTCGTATGTGACCTGACAGTACCATATCCAATATATGGTCTTTGGGATATTTTTGGATAAGGGATTATAGATACATGGTAACTGTAGACAGACAGGTCTGATGGATTTGATCCCCCTGTATTGTCTCGGGACTATGGCGTAGTGGCCTAGTTTATCCATAGTCGATGAGTCGAGTTAATTATTATGGGGATAATAATTCACTATATCAGAATGAGTTCTGATGGGAGTGACTCACGACCAGCTCGGTATCAGGCCTAGAGTGTCACACACATATGGTTGCTGCTACAGCAAATAGAGGATTGGATGAAGATCCAATTAGCCCCTATTCTCATTAGATGAGACCCTATGTTGATGGGCTCCTTGATTAAGGCCCAATTATAGGCCTAAGGAGATTATTGGATAGAGATCAAATAATGCAAGGTTAGTGGGTTATTGGATGGAGATCCAATACCCACTAAGGAAGGAGCTCTAGGGTTTTGGTGGCCCTCTATAAATAGGAGGGAGACTCAGGGTTGATAGGCTACAACTTTAGCCACCTCCTCCTATTCTTCTCTTTCCCTTTGAGCAAGAGTTGCGAGATCAGATTGGAGGAGTTTCGCTGTAGAGATCCATCGTGTGGATACCGCTAGAGAGGAGCCGCTTGACCTCCTTCATCTTCTCCACTCGGATCTGGAATACAGGGATATATGATCTCCCTAGGTAAAATCAATCTCTCTCACATCGCGGTTTTATTAGTTTTTATATTTTTCTCACGATCCTAATCTTTTGCACGATCATTTGATCTGCATGGAAAATCGATTTTTGTTTTGATTTTCACTGCGCATATGATGCACCCGCTGAGGTTTCCCAACACGACCATCACTACAAAAAGGCGCACCTCATACTAATTGAACCCATTAAAGATATAGAAGAGGAGGTCTAGGAGCACAAGGAAGAGGTTACGGATGAAGAACAAAAGCTGGTTGATATTATGATGCATGTTCTCGCCAGCTATGCGAACCCGAAGACGATGAAAGTGGAGGACTTCTAAAGCAATAACCGATCACCATTCTTATTGACACTAGGAGCACTAATAATTTTATGAACAATAAGGTTGTTGTTTGGATGACCTTATCTATTGAGGATTACAGCAGATTTGACGTTAAGGTCTGATAGGACTCCAATAGGAATGAGTTATAATCAACCTAGGAGTAGTCAATAAAAATCCTGTGAGATTGTAATAAAACCCTACCTAGCCACTTCTATCCTATAAAGAAGTGTGGCTAGGGTTTAGATTGGGTCCTTAGGGCTTAGTGGCCATCGCTCCCTTTACTAGGATGGTCGACCAGGGTTTCCTTCAGCTAGGTCGACTATAAGAGGGGCAAAGGAGTAATTTTACTTAGACAAGCACTCTCATAGGCTAGGGTTTATAACCTTGTATAATTATGTAGTCGCCTCCTCTCTTTTATCAAGCAAAGATCATCTTTTATTCAGCCTTGTACCGAGTTCTAGGAGGGATGACCCCTATAGCGTTCCAGCGTTTGATCTCCCTCAAAGATCAAAATCTATAGAGCTCTTTCTGGGGTTCTATAATATGGTATTAGAGCAGTTTTCCTAATACCCTTATTGTCATCTCTGTGGCCCCCACCCTTCCAAGCAATTCCCATAATTGCTATAACACATGCCTCCACTGTCATCCCCAGCTGCAGATCAAATCAATCCGCTATTGCCCCCTACGTCTGAAATTAGAGATCTGGTATATTTTCATCATCCACACCTATTTGCTACTACTATTCCTTTACCTTACATGTTAGAGAAAATTTTCTATAATTTTCTTGCTGCAAAATTCTAGCGTCATAAACGCTATCATCATTGCAAAGGGGAAACACTGCAGAAAAATTTCAGTCGATTGTTGCTTCTTGAAACTGAACTTTTGCTCATCCTTTTTGGCTGAAACTTTTATATAAATTCATAGATCATCTTAGCTTTCATCTAAGATTGATATTTGGAAAAATTTCCTTCTGAAACCAGACTTATAGTGCTGCAATTCCTCATCGCACATTGCTGGAATTTTACGATGAAGAATCTGCCTTCCATCTTTTCATCCACTTTCCTACCGTTACACTGCCAAAATTTTATCAAACTTATTTATTGATATTACCCACATCTGAACCAAGGATTTGTGATAAATTTTTACATATTTTATTTGGGTTTTCCTCTGAAAATTACGTCAAGAATTCAGTGTTTCTTTGTCACAAATTATGTTCGGCAGGACAACACGTACACAACCCTTTCTTCGTCAAATTCCATTAGATTTGAGTGCTGTCTTTTGTGGGTTTTTGGACTCTCTTTCTCTTATCTTTAAACCTTACCATTCTCACCAAGAACCCTTCCAAACTACACCCTAAATCGATACCAAATAGCCTCGCAAATCAGCCCTAACTGTAGCCTACTTCCATCTACCCAATCCACCCATCCAATCAGCCACATCTTCTCTAAAAATTCTCATGCCACTAACCCGATAATAGAAAAAGGACCTTGATATTATAGATCTAGAGGCTTACATCATGGCATCAGAGGAGGCCATCAACGCCAAGTTGAAGCCTTTAAAAGCCGCATGGAGGAGAAGATCAAATCCCTTTTCGCAGCATGGGCCAACCATCGAGCCTAAGGAAATCACAGCAAGGAGAAACTTCAGAATGATGAGAAAATCCTCAAGAGCGTGGTCACATCATCCTTGATCCAAACAATCTATGCATGAAGGTTGACTTCCCTAGATGGGAAAAAGGAGACCCGATCGAATGGATCTCGCGCGTGAAGCGCTATTTTCAGTTGTACCGAACTACCGACACTACATGGGTGGAGATTGCTGCCATCCACCTTAAGGGAGACAATATTCAGTGGTTTAATTAGTTTGAGCACAATCCTGGAGGTTTCTCTTGGCAATGATTCAAGGAAGGACTACTAAATCGCTTCAGACCAACCGATTTCGACAACATCGATGGACAATTGACGAAGATTCGGTAAACCTCTACAATACAAGAATACCAAACAAGGTTTGAATGTTTATCTAATCAAACTATGGATTGGACTGAAAAACAACTTTTAGGGATTTTTATTGAGGGCCTAAAGATGGAGATTTGAGGAGAAGTAAAGGCGCGACAATCGTATACTCTTATGGTGGCGATTTCCTTCACAAGACCCCAAGAAGAACGATTAAACCATAAATTATGAAGGATAAGAGTCACTCCCCAACTAGCCATGCTGAAGCCTTCAGCCCCCTCTACTGCCATCTGAGCCCCCGCATAAAAAAAAAATTAATAAGAGATGAGCTTCGTGAACGATCGACCAAGGGGTTGTGTTGGCATTATGATGAACCGTGGAGCCAAGAACATCGCTGCAAAAAGGGGTGGCTCCTCATCATCGAAATAGTAGAGGATGAGGACACTGTACCATCTGAAGAAGACCTCGAACTTGAAGATGAAGACACAGAGGAAGAGCCCCAACCGGCCAACTATGTAGTGCATGCACTGGCCGTTTACTCCAACTCGTAGATGATAAAAGTCGGAGGACTCCTTAAACAGCAACCCATCACCGTTCTTATAGATACGAGCAGCACCAATAACTTTTTCAATAGCAAGGTTACTGCATGTATGGCGCTTCAAATCGAAGGTTGCAACAAGTTCGACGTAAAGGTTGCCAACAACCGAATCCTCAATTGCGACCAACAGTGCTTGCGGGTAAAATTACTCCTACAAGACCAAGAAGTGGTACTTGACTTCTTCCTCCTACCCATTGATGAATACAAAGGTGTGCTTGGGGTTGAATGACTCACAACATTAGATGACCTCTTGGAAGTTTTCTAAGCTAATCATGAAGTTTAGATGAATACAAAGGGAGACAAGTCACATAGCGAGGCAAGCGCGGGAGCTATATCTCTACCATTTCGATGCAGCGAATGGAGAAAGTGCTACACAAGACATATGGTGGATTTTTGATGCATATCCAATAGCCATCAAAGGAGGAGAATGTGTAAAATTCAGATCCAAAGCTTACCCTCTTTCTGGATGAATTAATGGATATTTTCACGGAGCTGCGTGGGCTTCCCCCTAACTAGTCGCATGACGACCACATCCCTATATTGTCGGGCAAACTTCCAGCAAATTTGAGACCATACTGCTATCCTCACTTGCAAAAGGATGAGATTGAGAACATCGTTAAGGAGGTTCTCGACACCGGAGTGATTCGACTAAGCTGCAATCCTTACTCCATGCCGGTGTTGTTAGTGTGCAAGAAGGATGGTACGTAACAGAAGTGCGTTGATTACCAGGCTTTAAATGTTATTACCATCAAAGATAAATATCCTATACCAGTAGTAGATGAGCTCTTGGATGAACTAAAAGGAGAACGAGTCTTCACTAAATTGGATCTCTATTTCGGATACCATTAGATTTGGGTATGCACTGAAGATGTTATGAAAACTGTATTCTGCACACATAACGACCATTACGAGTTTTTGGTAATGCCTTTGGACTGACGGATGCACCTTCTACTTTTTAAAGCTTGATGAACGATATTTTTCGGAGGTTTCTATGCAAGTTCATGTTGGTATTTTTTTGATGATATCCTCATTTATAGCCCTACACTTGATATGCATTTTCAGCACTTACAAATTATTCTAACAAACCTTCGAGAGAATACCCTTTATGTTAAATAATCAAAGTGTAGATTTTTATAGCATAAAGTGGAGTATCTAGGGCACATTATATCAAAGGATGAAGTGTTGGTAGACCCGATAAAGATCGAAGCAATGCAAGGATGACTGAAACCTACCAACATAAAATCGCTGTATGGCTTCCTTGGACTCACGGGCTACTACCAAAAATTTATGAAAGATTATAACAAGATCAGTGTCTCACTCACGTTCCTACTGAAGAAAGACTCCTTCTTGTGGTCGGATAAAGCTTCCATAGTTTTTGAACGACTTAAGGCAGCCATGACGACGACGTCGGTCCTAGCGCTGCTCGATTTCAAGAGCACATTCATGATTGAGGCTGACGCGTACGAAGTTGGAATTGGGGCTATTCTAATGCAAGATGGCCAACCTCTTGCTTACACTAGCAAGGCTTTGTCTTCCTCCCATCTTAGAATGTCTGTGTATGATAAATAAATGCTTACCATCGTACACGCCGTTATAAAGTGGAGAGAGACTATACTTCATTGGCCGACGCTTCCAGATTAAGGCCGACCACCGAAGCCTCAAGTTTTTTTTAGAGCAGAAAATATCTTCCCTGGAGCAACAATGATGGGTAACTAAACTTCTTGGATAATAAAATTATTTATCAAAAGGGGAAAGAGAATGTTATTGCAGATGCTCTATCTCGGCTATCAGGACAAGCCGAAATTTTAGCCATCTCCCTTCCCTCTGTTGAATCTCAAATTTTGATGAAATCAAATGATAGGTTATTAATCTAACAGGATTGTTAGAATTGATTGATGTATGATTAATTATGATAGAATGATTATTACAATCAGGATTGGCCAAGATCAAGTCCATTCATTGGATCGATACAGTTAGGAACTCCTTAGGAGTGCGTCAAAAGCTCACCAAGGGTATCAAGAGTTTCCTAGGATAGCGCAAGGGAGTTCGACATAAGAAGATCGAGACTCATCGAAAGATTATCGGGGGTAGCCGAAAAGTTTGCCGGGAGTTAAGATGGTTTTGTAATAGATTTTTGGTAATTATGATTATATTTAATTAAGTCATAATTAGCATCATGCAGGACTAACTATGACAAGAGCAATGGAGTTACAACCAAATGATGGGCCAAGATCAAGCTTGAGCATCGGGTCGGGGTTCAGACGATGTAGTGGGATCTCGTCGGAGTTCACTAGGAGATTCGCCAAAGGGATCGGGAAGCTCACTGGGAGCATGCCAGGAGATCACCGGAAGAAGACCGGATGACTTATCGCAAGAATGTCAGAGGTTACCAAATTGGCAGAAGTTGGTTCTTAGTTTATGATTTTGGTCTTTAAGCATTGTAATCGTTGAGTCATAGTTAGAACTGAGTCATAATTGAGTTGGATTTAGATGAAATCCAAATCAACTCAATAAGGCAACCGGGTCCACTATTGGGGTTTGATTGAGCTCAGGTTGAGCTCAATTGGTTGACCAGAGGATTGGTCAACATCAGGTTCAAACCGAAATTTGAAAAGTGGAAGGAACCACTTTTGTGAAAATTTCGACGGATAAACCATCGGTGAGTGGCGGGTGTACCGCCACCACCCAGGCTTTCGGGCAGCTGAGATGGCTGACCTGCCCAGGCTAGGTGGTTGAACTGCCCATACCCAGGAATCTGGGTACTTTCGGCGGTTGACCCGCTTAGGCTGGTGGGTGAACCGCCTATACCTGGATTTTTCGGATACGATTAGATTTTGGCTCCGATTTTGAAATCAATTTGGGGCCTATAGATACCCAAAGTTTTCTTACATTCTAAACAATAATTTTGGGGATTATATTATGAGAAAATATTATGTGAGAATTGTAAGGAAAAAAGAAAAGGGATAAGGGAGTAATCAAAGAGTGTAATCTTGCTTACCTTATAAGCAAAGTGTAAGAGTTTAGTCTTCACCCAAAGAAAATCGGTAGTGGACGTCAGTGTGCCTCAAGAAGGAGGACTCAGGAGTGGACGTAGGCTGTTGGTACAGAACCACTATAAAAATTGTGAGTTTATCTTTTTCTTTTCTTATTAACGCTTCCAATTTTGTTTACTCTTTAAAAGCAAACATTTCAGTTACGACGTTTCTTATCTTTCAGATTTTCTTACTCTTTCTTAAGTAATTAGTAAGCAAGTAACTTAGTAATCTTCTTATCATTCACTTGCTTTATTTGAACAACAAGCTTTGGATCTTCCTATCTCACTTAAACCAAAATATTTTTGTCTAAAAAAATTACACTCGCACTAATTCCCCACCCCCCTAATGCCAATTGATCCTAACAATTGGTATCAGAGCCTTAGTTTTTCTCATTTGGTTTAATACCCAAAAGAAGTGGCTCTTATTGGCTTTCAAGAGGGCTTTTCTATCGTTCGTCTTCCTATATTCAATGGGACGGACTATACTTATTGAAAAACTCGGATGAGAATTTTTTTACTTTCTTTAGACCTTGATTTATGGACTATTATTGAAAACGGATTTGAAAATTCTTCTCTTCCAATGAACAATTGAAATGATTTGGAGAAGAAGACTTTCTCTTTAAATGCAAAGGCTATGAATACCTTGCTTTGTGGTGCCCTTGATAAAAATAAATTTGATCGGGTTTCTTGTTTTGATTCGACGTTTGATATATGGCATGCATTAGAAATAATATATGAAATCACACTTAATATAAATGAATTATTAAATAAAATACTTCTAAAAATGAATAAGAAGAACATCTTCCTAAGAACCGGAAAGAATGTGAACCGAGAAGAACACATGACTCCTCGAGTGAAACTCGAGTGAAGAGGACCTTGAACTTTTGACAAATAAATCGGAAAAATTAATGAACTTATACCTTAAAAATAATGTAAAGATGGACAAAACATCTTGCTATGAATGCAAGAAGCCGAAGAGCTCTAAAGATCAAATGCACAACCAAGAAGTGGAGAACCTCGATCTTATGGCCATCGAAGATGAAGTTAGTGAGTCTTTAAATATTTCTTTCTCTGAATTATTAAGCATGTCTCATGATCTATTTGATGAGTTTAGAAAACTTAGTAAATCATTTAAACTACTTAAGAATGATCATGAATTACTAGTTAGTAGACTTGACGAAATACATGACTCACTAGCATCACACAACAACACATGCTCTAAATGTAAGATACTAGATAGTGTTAAAGAAGAAAACATCTTATTTAAATCAACACTAGAAAAATTTCAAATAGGGAATAAATTCCTAAATATAATCCTTTCAAATAAGGGTCAAATTAATAGTAGAAATGACGTAGGTTTTGTTGGTAATGTTCAACAAAAGCCAACCATTTTTACAGAAGGACCTACATTAGATGTGTCACCAAAAATCAAGTATAATTTTTATGGAAGATTAGGACATATGGCTTACAAGTTAGTTTGAGTTTATAAAGGAACTATAAACAACCTTAAGCCATTAGAAAAAATGGGAAGAACATGTCATGAATGACCCAATATTAAATGGGTACCTAAATCAAAACCTCTCATAATATAAAGTTATTTCCTAACAAGGCTAGGAGCAATAAAAATATTTTGAAATTAGATGCTCAAGTCATATTACTTGAGATCTAACACTCCTTCAAGCTTACTAGCCTAAGTAATAATAAGAAAATTATTGACAATAAATCTTTTAATGGTTCATCATTATACAATTAATATTGATGATGCATAGTTAGAGTGTACAAGGATGAAAATGAATTAGAACCAAAGAACCTTAGTTATTGAAGAACATATTTTGAGTGAATACTAAAATCATTGGCTTGTTTAAATGTAAAAACTATTGTTAAATGGTTCAAATATTGACAAAGTCTATGAAATGATTGATTTATGATTGAAATGCTATGATTAAATGATTGTGTTGAATGATATAATTTTAGCATAGAACAATATAGAAAAGAGAGAGAAAAAGCATGCTTCATTGTCTAGTATTTTTGTAAATTAAAAATATATTTAATGAGAATGAAATAGGCATGGTAACTCACTATACTAAGTCCAAAAATCATTGAAATAGAAATAAATCAAAGTTTTTGTTTGAAAATATTTTATTGTAATGATGTTGATGAAATTATGTTTTTGACTTTAAATGACATAGCATTCTTGAAATAAATTTCAAAAGATGGATAATTGTTCTTGAAATAATTTTTATTCTATTAATCCTTCAATAAGAGAAAAAATAATACTATTATTATTGAATCTCTTAAACTACAAAAATGGATTAGAAAACTTTAGCTATTTTCTTTTGAAAAATAATCTATGATGACTTTATTAAAATTTTTCGACAACTGATTTTTGATGATGATTTTGGATAAGTTTTCAAATGGTTTTATTTTAAAAAGAGATTAATGAATTGATTATGTTATTTTTATGACTCTCTTGAACTATGAAATTGATTTTGATGATTTGAACTTGAATAAATTATTATCATGATTTTGGCAAGTTTAGAAAACGAAACTTGAAAATCTTCTTATGAACCATATTCTTGGAAACTTAAAGTTTCATATATATAAATCAAGATCTTCTACTTTTTTATTCCTTAAAATTAACTAATGATATTGATATCTATAATATGATATCTTTCTGAGATGAAAACTATTCTTTGTTCTCTTATGGTTCTATTTTATCATCTGAGAAGAAATTTATTAAATTAAATCATATCTTTAATATTTATGAATATATTTTAATATCAATATTTATCTTGACATGATTTATTTTAAAACTCATGAATGACATACCTTATCACTAAGATTAGTAATTCTTAAATTTGTGATAAGTTAAAAATTGAAAGAAATTTGTATTATCATGAATATTTTCTTAATTTCTTGACTTGACTTATATGTTATGAGAATCACATTATTGATCTCTATAATTTTTTCTTTTAAATAAAAATATGGTTTATGATCTTAACAATATTAATTGAAATTATTACCAATATCATTTTTCTTTATTAAAAAGATTTATCTTGGATGAATTGAGATTATCCCTCAAGACTCATTTTATTATTCACAAAAAAAGGGGAAAGAAACTTATTAAATGAAATAATATATTTTGATATTCAAAAAATTTGATTTTTATCTTTAATGGCATGATCTTCTTGTACTTTTTGGCATAATTTGAATATGAATGCTAAGAAGAAATTATGCCATAATATTTCTTTCTTGACAATAATAAAAAAGGGAGAGATAAAATTATTAATATGTTTAGAAGTAAATTGGATATGATAACCTTGAATGAGAAACAATTAGCTTGGAAGAAAATTTAGAATTTTCTAAATGTATGCAAAATACTTGATTTACAATTTGAACTTGATCTACTATTATGCCTTCTTATGAAATTCTTGATGCTTTTTATCAAGATTTACAATAGATGATTTTTTGCTATACTTGAAATTACATGAGATGATTTTAAATACATGAGTAGCTGTTAAACTTTTAAATCTCCTTGAATATCTTGAAGTTTTGAGCTTAATTTCAAAATTCACATCTATAAAATTTACATATTTAAAATTGAGTATTTTTGTGATATATATTTTTCATTTCTCTACCTTGATTCTACCTTCAAGCTTATATATGTGGAGAAAGGAAATCACTAGCATTTCAAGAGACTAATAAGTTTATTAATTACATTTTGAATATCTTGAAAGTGATTTTGATGATTTTAAAATTAAATGAGTGATTTATCTATATCGTGGTTTTGATTTCTTGGAATTATAACTTAAAATCTTTTATGAATCAAAATCTTTTGTTATGTGTCTACGTTTAATTTAAAAGGAGATTTTTATACAAATCATGAACTTGCAACTTAAGATTTCTTATGGATAAATCAAGAGATTTTATTTATTTCTCATATGACTTGTCTCTTGATATTCATAATTTATTTTCATAAATTGAATATCTCATCACTATGTTAATTTTTATCGATATGTTTTATGTGATGATTGGTATATTTCTTGAAAAATGATGTAATAGGAAAAGTTTTGCACTATTCTAGCCATTCCTTCTTTTTGACAATGACAAAGGGGGAGTAAAACTTATTAGCTTATAAAATTGTTAGCTTGAACAATGCAAAGGAAACAAATATTTGCTAGCTTGCACTTCTCAAAAAAGAAGAATGAATTTACTAGCTTACGTGTTCTAAAGTAATGAAAAATTTATTAAATTACTAAGCCTTAATATATCAAAAACTTGCTAATTGTACTTCTCCTTTGTTGATGACAAAGAGGGAGACGGTATAATGATGTGAAATCATATATGATGATCATGCATGTAATGATGATTTTAAAAATCTACATAAAGATAATGATTTGTTATTGTCTAGATTTATTTGCTATATTTTCTTGAAATTTACATGAGAAAAATTTGTTGAGCTCATATTCAAAATTTTATATATACAAGATTGAGGTTGAGACCTAGAAATGTTAAATCATGAAAATATATAAATTTCTAATATAGATTTTATAAAATGAAGCCTTTTTGTGATAATATTTTTTTAAAAACTTTCTCCATGATTTTATCTTATTGTCTTTAGAAAAAAAATTACATGAAGATGTGCTACATTTGAAATTCACAAGAGATAATTTTTGATATCAAGAGATGACTTTTGCTATATTTAAAATACATAATTAATCTTTAAATATCTTGAACTTTTGAGCTCATCTTAGTATTGCTTTTAAAATTTATTAAGAGCTCTTCGCTATGATGAAATGATTCAACAATACCTCCCTTATTTCTCTCCTTATTAAAGGGGAAGAAAATTTTATAATACATATACTAAAGGGGAGTAATGTCATCCTGTGCTTTGAAATTATTAGCTTTATTTCACCTTTTTATTGATAACAAAGGGGGAGAAATATATATTGATAACACATAATGAATATATTGATGACACATGATCTTGTTAAAATACATGGATATCTTGGATAAGGATATACATTGGATATCTTAGATATAGATGCTTAATTCCTTTTTACTCATGAGTTGATGATTTGATGTAAATTTATGTTGAAATTTACATAAAATGTTGATTGCTTGAATTTAAGAGTGTGTGATTCTCTTAAATTTAAGTGGCATGGATTTAGGGGAAGTTAGGATTAATTTCTGTCATCAATTGATTGTCATCATAAAAAAGAGGAAGATTGTTGAATCTCAGATTTTGATATAAAATCAATTGATGGATTATTAATCTAATAGGATTGTTAGAATTGATTGATGTAGGATTAATTACAACAAAATAATTATTACAATCATGATCCAAGGTCAAGTCCATGCATTGGGTCGATGCGGTTGGGAACTCGCTAGGAGTGCGTCGGGAGCTCGTCGAGGGTATCAGGAGTTTGCTAGGATGGAGCAAGTGAGTTTACTAGAAGAAGACCAAGACTTGTTGGAAGATTATCGATGGTAGCCGAAAAGCTTGCTGGAAGTTAGGATGGTCTTATAATGGATGTTTGACAATTATGATTGTATTTAATTAAGTCATAATTAGCATCGTACAGGACTAACTATGATAAGAGCAATGAAGTTACAACTAGATGATGGGTCAAAATCAAGCTTGAGCATCGAGTCGGGTTCAGACGATATAGTGGGATCTCGCTAGAGTTCGCTTGGAGATTCGCCGAAGGGATCAGGAAGCTCATTGGGAGCACGCTGGGAGATCACCGGAAGAAGACCAGATTACTTGCCATAATAATATCGAAGGTTACCAAATTGGCAGAAGTTGGATCTTAGTTTAAGCTTGTAGTCTTTAAGCATTGTAATCGTTGAATCATAGTTAGAAGTAAGTTCTAATTGAGTTAGATTTAGATGAAATCCAAATCAACTCAATAGGACAATCGGGTCCACTATTGGGGTTTGATTGAGCTCAGGTTGGGCTTAATTGGTTAACTAGAGGGTTGGTCAAGATTATGTTCAAGCCAAAATTTAAAAAGTAGAGGGAACCACTTTTGTAGAAATTTCGACGGGAAAATCGTCGGTGAGCAACGGGTGTACTGTCGTCGCCCAGGCTTTCGAGCGACTGACTCACCCAAGCTAGGTGGTTGGATCGCCCGTACCCAGGAATCTAGGTACTTTCGACGGTTGACCCACCCATGCCAGCGGGTGAACAGCCCGTACATGGATTTTTCAAATAAGTTGGATTTTGGTTTCGATTTTAAAGTCAATTTGGGGTCTATAGATACCCTAAGTTTTCTTATATTCTAAATAACAATTTTGGGGATTATATTATGAAAATATATTATATGAGAATTGTAAGAAAAAGAAAAGGGGTAAGAGAGTGATCAAAGAGTGTAATCTTGTCTCCCTTTTAAGCAAAGTGTAAGAGTTTGATCTTCACCCAAAGAAAATCGGTAGTGGACGCCGGTGTCCCTCAAGAAGGAGGACTTGGGAGTGGACATAGACTGTTGGTGTCGAACCACTATAAAAATTATGAGCTCATCGTTTGCTTTCCTTATTAATGCTTTCGATCTTGTTTACTCTTTGAAAGCAAACATTTCACTTACGACATTTCTTATCTTTCAGATTCCTTACTTTTTCTTAAGTAATTAGTAAGTAACTTAGCAATCTTGTTATCATTCACTTGCTTTATTTGAACAACAAGCTTTGGATCTTCCTATCGTGTTTAAATCAAAATGTTTTTATTTAAAACAAAAATTTACACTTGCACTAATTCACACCCCCCCCCCCCCCTCTCTCTTAGTGCCAATTGATCCTAACACCCTCCACCGACTTCCTCAAAGACATTAGGGAGGAATGGAAGAGCGACCAAAAAACATGAGGTATCATAGAAAAATTAGATAAGAATCCGGGTTCCAGGGATCACTACACGTGAGATTCGAATGACTTCCGCTACAAAGACTGAATTGTGATTGTTTCTTCTTCCCCTTGCATTAAATTATTTTGCATGAGATGCACTCTTCACCTTTAGCAGGGCACTCCAAATTTCTAAGAACATATAAGAGGGTGAAGACAAACTTCTTTTGGAGAGGCATGAAAAGATCGATTTATGATTATGTATCTAAATGTGAAGTATGCCAACATAAAAAATGTGAAATGATGGCAAGTCCGGGAAAACTACAACCACTACCTATACCGGACTCAGTATGGACTGACATCTCCATGGACTTCACGAAGGGCTACCACCATCTCAGGGTAAAAGCACGATCTTTATGGTGGTAGATTGTCTAACCAAATATGCTCATTTCTATGATGTGGGACATCCTTATACCGCTGCTAGTATTGCTCAACTTTTTAAGAAAAATATTGTAAAACTGCATGGGATGCCAAAGTCGATTGTGAGCGACCGTGACAGGGTGTTCACAAGTAAATTTTGGACGAAGCTCTTCCAACTAAAAGGCACCCAATTGAATATGAGCATAGCCTATCATCTACAGACGAACGACCAAACAAAAGTGGTGAACAGATGCCTCGAGAGTTACTTATGGTGCTTCACCAGCGATCAACACAAAGAGTGGGCAAGGTAGCTTCCTTGGGCCGAATGATGGTACAATATAACTTATCATTCATCAACTAAATGTATACCCTTTGAGACATTGTATGATCTACCGCCCCCTATAATACCTAAATATGTAATTGGTGCGGCTAAAGTGGATCAAGTTGACCAAAACTTAATTGACAGAGACAAGCTTCTATAGTTGCTGAAAGGCAATCTAACTGCCGCTCAAGCCCATATGAAGCAACAAGCAGACATTAACCGGAGCGAGCAAGAATTTTCTATAGGAGATTGGGTCTATCTTTGCCTACAACCATATAAGCAACTGTCAATAAACACCAGAGCATCGATGAAGCTATCTCTATGATTCTTTGGACCATATCAGATTTTAGAGCGTATTAGAGCCGTGGCATACAGATTAAAGCTTCCAGATAATGCTAAGATCCATCCCGTCTTTCACGTATCAACTCTATAAATGATGACAAGATTCAAGCTCAACCCGAAGTTATACTTGATCATAGGATTATGATACGTCATTAATGCCCTTTAACTAAAGTACTCGTGAAGTGAAATAATTTACCATCCGAAGATGCAACGTAAGAGTCTTATGAGGAGCTGAAGACCCGGTTCGTAGAGTTTATGGACCCTCAGCCTTGAGGACAAGGCTGATCCAAAGACGACGGGCTTGATAGGACTCCAATAGGGTTGAGTCCTAATCAACATAGAAGTAGTCAATAAAAACATTGTGGGATTGTAATAAAACCCCACCTAGCCACTTTTATCATATAAAGAAGTATGGCTAAGGTTTAGATTGAGGCCTTAAGGCTTAGTGACTGCTGCTCCCTTTATTGGGTTGGTCGGCCAGGGTTTCCTTCAGCTAGGTCGGCTATAGGAGGGGCAAAGGGATAATTTTTACTTAGGCAAGCACCCCCATGTGCTAAGGTTTGGAACCCTATTAATGATGTAGCCACCCCCTCTCTTTGATAGAACTCCAGAAGGAGGTCTCTAGTTTTTTATCTTTGAGGGGGATTAACCCTTTGAACACTATAGGAGTTCTTCCCTCCTAGTAGTCGGTAATCTGGCTGAATTAAAGATTGATTTTGCTTAATGAAAAGAGGTGGTGGCTACAAGCTTATATATGGCTCAAAACCCTAGCCCTAGAACGATGCTTCCTAAGTGAATTCTCCCTTTTGCCCCTCTTATAGCTACCAGGCCTAAATAAAGGGGCGATGACCTAAGTGGCTGCACAAGCCATGCCCCTCTACTACAAATCCTAGCCAACTAGCCCAGTAAGTGGGGTGGTGGCTAGGAAGCCCTAAGGCTCCAAAATAAATCATAGCTATACTTCTTTATAGGATAGAAGTGACTAAGTGGGGTTTTATTACAATCTCATAGGGTTCTTATTAATTACTTCTAGGGTGATTATGACTCAACCATGCTAGAGTCATATCAAGCCCACCCTCTTTGAATCAACCTTGTTCTCAGGGCTGAGGATCCATAAACTCAAGGAACCGAGTCTTTGGTTTCTCATATGATTCATATGCTATCATCAACTGAACTTTGGTTTCCTCATCAGCTTGGGTATCAGTTGAAAGGATTTGGGCTAAATTGTCTTCTTTAAACTTCCATTTAAGGTGGGATACCTAGAGGATCAATTGTAATATTGATTTGGTGCACGGATCTGATCTCTAGGTTAGGTCCCCAATGTGATCCCCAATTTTACAAGGCCTAAAGAAATAGGGAGACCACTTCCTTAATGCTTGAGTTTCCTTCTGATCGGCCTAGAGGTGTATAAAAACTTGATCTTCAATTTTTCATCCATTTTGTAGTTTATCGGGAGGTTATTTCTTCTTTGCATGTGCTACCATGTGGTTAATCTTTAGTAATAGCTAATCTTTCTTCTGGAATGGTGACTATCCTTTGGTATGGTTCATGATGGTGATAGCCCAATCTGACATGAGCATGGATTGTAATTCTTCTGGGCTTACTCCTCTTTCTTGCCATGGACCTGTATCCAACCAAATTTTAAATTTGATAGCAATGAGTATCCCCTTTAAAAATCTCGTGTGGAGTGTGGGGGAAGCCTCGATGTGAATTAGGAGTCGACCATCTTGCATAAGGGTGATGCTGATCCCAACTCTGGATGTGTCTGCTCCAATCATAAACATCTGGCCATGACTTGGTGGGGACAATAACATGGTCATGAGGGCTATAGTTTCACTCAACCAAGGTGGTGCATCTTTCCTCACAGTGAGAGGGATGATGTTTTGTTGAGATCTGCTAATGATCCTTCTCTTATTCTAATTTTGCCACTGGAGGGGCTTAATTTTTTTACGATCTTGGACCGTAGATCGGAGTTAATCATCAAGGAGATCTTTGAGCATCATTGTCTGATCCTAGGGAAGTCATGGAAGTCACCTGAGATCTGGAAGTACTATATCAGCAACCATGATGAGTTTGAAGGGATGTAACACTTCAAAAGTAACTTATCCCTGGTGGAAAGGATGTAGGGATGTGTCGTAGTGGGAAATAAGCATGGCCGAACAATCCGTGTCTCTATCATCTCTTGGGCGACCCTCATATCTTTGATCTTCTGTGTGTAGCAATCAAGTCAAGTATCAGATGGTGGTAATTTTAACCAGTTCAGCATAGGGGAGTCAGACATCTTGACAAGAGGTAGTAGGCTCGGTTTGGTGGAGACTCCTAAAATTTCAGTAAGCTATGGAGGAGGGTTCTTATCCTCAATCTCCTTTGGCTTCATCTCTTGAAACTCTTGAATTTGGATTGAGAAGCTGTTGGATTCTTCTTTTGGTACCCCCTCCAAGTGTTGTGTTATGGTTGTAGTCGCTGGGCTCCCTTGTAGGACCACCTATTTTTCTTTGTTAAAAAATTTTATGGTTAGCTTCCAAAATTTTCAAGAAATATCTACAATCACAGACAACCAATTAATGCCGAGCACTATATTAAAATCATTGAGAGGGAGGAGGAAAAAAATCAACAACTATGTTTTGCTCCTGTAGGATCAGTTTTATCCGCGGGCACTTCTGGTTGCACTTCAGAATTTGGCTGTTAGCCACCTTGACTTCGAACCTGGTGTAATTTTTTTTTTGAGTATTAAGTGGGTAGCAACCTTACTGCTCATGAAGTTGTGTGCTCCCAACGTCGATGAGGATGATGACAGACTACTGCTCGAGAAACCCTTCGATCTTCAATTTTTACAAGTTGGTGTAGTGGGCTAAGGTAGAGACCGTGTGGGTGGTCGGTTATGGTGTATCCTTCTTCTTGGGTTTGAGAGTCGTATATTCAAGTTTGGGTTCTTCAGTGGGCGCAATCATCAGTGGTGTCTCCTTTTTACATTGGTGTTATAGGCTCCACAGTTTATTACAATACCCACAAAGCCCTTTGCCGATCCGTCATGAAGGTCTTCTCTGTTAGGATTGTTAGGATCAATTGGCAAGGAAACACTCATAATTTTTATAATGGTTCGACGCCAACGGCTTACATCCACTCTCGAGTCCTCTTTCTTGAGGCACATCGGTGTCCACTACCGATCTTCTTTAGGTGAAGACCAAACCCTTACACTTTGCTTACAAGAGAGACAAGATTACACTCTTTGATCACTCCCTTACTCCTTTTCTTTTTCTTACAATTTTCACACAATATTTGCTCATAATATAATCCCCAAAAATTGTTATATGTAATGTAAGAAAACTTGGGGTATTTATAGGCCCCAAATTGGTTCAAAACCAGAGCCAAAATCCAACCGTATTCAAAAAATCTGGGTACAGGTGGTTCGCTTGCAAGTCTAGGTGGTTCAACCGCCCAACCTGGGTGGCTCAGACACTGGCAGTCGCTCGGAATCCCGGGTATAGTGGTACAACTGCTGCTTACAAGCGGTTTACCCTCCGGAATCTCCATAAAAATGGTTCCCTCCACTTTTTGAATTTCGGCTTGAACCTGATGTTGACTAATTCTTTGGTCAACTGATTAAGCTAAACTTAAGCTCAATCAAACCCCATAGTGGACCTGTTTGCCTCTTTGAGTTGATTTCCAAATCACACTCATATCGGAGTCACTCTTAACCTACAACTTGAAGATTACAATCAAACATGACCACTAAGCTTAATGACCTCACTTCTGTATTTCGGCAACCTTTGGAATCTTCAGCGGTGAGTCTTACGGTCTTCCTCTAGCGATCTCCTGGTGTGTTCCTAGCGAGCTTCCCAATCTCGTCGGTGAATCTTCCTAGGCTCGATGACTAAGCTTGATACTGGGTCCCTGTCTGATCTGTAACTCTTTCTCCCATCATGGTTAAACCTACATAATGCTAACTATGACTTAATTAATTTTAATCATAATAGCCACAAGTCAACTTTAAGACCTTCCCAACTCTCGACAAGCCTTTCGGCTACTCCCGACAATCTTCCGGCGAGTCTCGATCTTCTTCTAGCGTACTCCCTTGTGCCATCGAGGCAAGCTCCCAATACTCTCGGCAAGCATCTGACGCACTCCTAGCGAGTTCTCAACCGCACCGTCCGAATCCCGGCCCGATGCATGGACTTGACTCTAGCCAAACCTGATTGTCATATTCTCTCTATTATAGTAAATCTTGTATTAATCAACTTCTAACAATCCGTGTTAGATCAATAACACATCAATTGATTTTATCATCAAAATTTGAGATTCAACAATCTTCCCCTTTTGATGATGACAATCAATTGATGACATGAGTTAATCCTAACTCCCCCTAAATTCATGCCACTTAAATTTAAGAGAATCACATACTCTTAAATTCAAGCAATCAAAATTTTATGTAAATTTCAACACAGACTTATATATCCATGATATCAATCATTAGTAAAAAGGAATTATGCACTCATATTCATATCCAAGATATATCAATCTATATATATATCAATGTATATCATTAATATCATACGTCATCAATGTATATTTCTCTCCTTTGTCATCAACAAAAAGGTGAAATATAGGGCTTAGAATTTTAAGGCACATGAGTTTTTGCTCCCCTTTTGTAAAGATACGACATGAGTCATAAAGAATTTTCTTTCTCTTGTGAACAAGAAGGAAAGAAAATAAGGGAGGAGTTATAAAATATTATTATGTATAACATTTAATTTGTAGAGATGAATTTCGAAAATAAGCTCAAGGATCCACGATATTCAAGAAGATTCAAGAATTTAGGAGCTACTTATGCATTTAAAAACATCTCATGTAATTTCAAGCAAGGGTAGCAAATAAATTTGTAGGGTAACATCATGCAAATTTTCTCCCCTTATTTGTTTTTGTAAACAATAAGATAAAAATATGAAGAATATTTTCAAAAATATTATCACAAAAGACTTAATATCATGAAATCTAGATTATTAATTCATATATTTTCATGATTTAGCATTTTTAACTGTCAACATTTAGATATAAGATTTTATAAATTTCAAATATGAGCTCAACAAATCCATCTTGTATAAATTTTAAGAAAACATAGCAAATAAAGCTAATGAGTTCTTTATTCTCTTTTGAGAAGTGCAAGCTAGCAAATTTTTACTTCCTTTGTAATATTCAAGCTAGCAATTTACATCATGCAAGCAAATAAGTTTTGCTCCCCCTTGATAATTTTCTTATGATTTTTTTTTTTTACTTTCTTTGAATAATAAATAAGAAATGAGAGAGTGGGGTGAGAGACATTGTATCACAAAAATATGGCTCAATCTTTTAGATGTAAATTCCAAAATCCAAGAATTGATATCTACCCATGCAATTTACTTCATTTAAATCAAGAATAGCACATCAAGTGATTCATCAATGATTTAATATCAAAGACTTATTTCAAGCATCATAGAAGTTTATGTTATATATATTTTCTTTCGTAAACATTCATCAAGATTAATGAAACAAGAATAATATTTTAAAACTACCTTATCACAAAAATTTGAATCCCCTTCTTATATTCATTTTAACTAGAGTGATTTAAAAAATCAGCTCAAAAATCTAAGAAATCCAAAAAGAATTAAGAGCCACTCATGCATTTAAATTGTGTGATTTTCTAACATAAATAGCAAATTAAGTATTTTTGTAGATCACCTTTCATTTATATTTTGATAGTAATTATAAAAAAATCTAAAAAAAACATGATAGCTTAAATTGTTAATCAAGAATTTTGCATGCATATTTTGATAAGATGTATAATTTATAAAAATTCAAGAAATCTAAAGGAAAATATCATAATACATTAAGCTCAAATTATGAAATATACATTTCACATGTATTTAGAAAATTCTAAATTTTTTTCTAAGCATATTGTTTCTCATTAAAGCTTATCATATCCAATTTGCTTCTTATCATATTAATCATTTTATCTCCCCCTTTGTTAATGTTAAAAATAAATATGATTGCATATTTTCTTCTTAACATCCATATTCATATTACACCAAAAAGTAGAAGATCATGCCATTTAAGATAAAATCAAAAATTTGAATATCAAAAGATATAATTTCGTTTAATAAGTTTCTTTCCCACTTTTTGTAAATAATAACAATGAGTCTTAGGGGTTTATCTTAATTCATCCAAGATAAATCTATTTAATAAAATAGAAGAATGATCTTGATAAAATTTTTAATTATAATTGTTAAGATCATAAATCTCCTTTTTATTAAAAATGAAAATCGTAGAGATTTAAACATGATTCTCTAAAGGATAAAATCAAGGAATCAAGGAAATTATTCATAATAAAACAAATCTCGTATAATTTTCAACTTATCATAAATTTAAGAAATACTAATTTTAGTGATAAGTTATGTCATTCATGAGTTTTTAAAATAAATCATGTCAAAATATATATGGATATCAAAAGACATTCATGAATATTAAAGATATGATTTAATTTAATAAATCATTCATGAGTTTTAAAAATAAATCATGTCAAAATAGATAATTTCGGTAGTAGCCCGTGAATCCAAGGAAGCCGCATAGTGATTTTACATTTGTAGGTCTCGACCATCTTTGCATTGCCTCGATTTTGTCGGGTCTACCGCCACTCCATCCTCTGATATAATGTGTCATAGATACTCCACTTTAGGCTATAAGAAGCTGCACTTTGACTGTTTAACATAAAGAGTATTCTCTCGAATAACGGTTAGAACAGTTCGTAAGTGCTCAAAATGTATATCAAGCGTAGGGATATAAATGAAAATATCAATAAAGAATACCAATACGAATTTGCGTAGAAACCTTTGGAAGATGTCATTATCAAGCTTTGAAAGGTAGAAGGAGCATTTGTAAGTCCGAAAGGCATTACCAAAAACTCATAGTGGCCATTGTGTGTGCGGAATACAGTTTTCGGAATGTCCTCAGTGCATACTCGAATCTGACAGTGTACAGATCGGAGATCTAATTTAGTGAAGATTCGGGCTCCTTTTAATTCATCCAAAAGTTCATCTATGACTTGGATAGGATATTTATTCTTGATGGTGATGGTGTTTAGAGCCCGGTAGTCAACGCACATCCGTCATGTACCATCTTTCTTGTGCACTAGCAACACCAATGAGGAGTAAAGGCTGCAACTTGGTCGAATCACCTTGGTGTCAAGCATCTCTTTAACAATGTTCTCGATCTCATCCTTCTGTAAGTGAGGATAGTGGTATAGTTGTAAGTTTGCTGGAGGTTTGCCTGGCAAAATAGGAATGCGGTGGTCATGCGGTCGGTTAGGGGGCAGCCCACGCGGCTCCGAGAAAACATCCGCGAATTCATCCAGCAATAGGGCAAGCTTAGGATCTGAGTTTTGTACGTTCTCCCCCTTAGATGGCTATTGGATATGCATCAAGAATCCACCATGTACTTTGTGCAAAACTTTCTCCATTCCTTGCCACGAAACAGTGGAAATATGGCTCCCGCGCTTGCCTCGTAACGTGACCTGTCTCCCAATGCAATAAAATTTTATAATTAATTTAGAAAATTTCCAGGAGATATCATATAGCATTGTGAGCCATTCGATCCCAAGTATGACTTCATATCATTGATGGGCAGGAGGAAGAAATCATCTACCACTTCTTGGTCTTGGAGGAGTAGTTTCACCCGCGGGCACCGTTGGTCACAATTGAGGATTCGACCGTCGGCGACCTTTACGTCGAACTTGTTGCAACCTTCGATTTCAAGAGCCAAACATTCAGCAACCTTACTATTGAGGAAGTTATATGTGCTGCCCGTGTCGATGAGAACGATGATGGGTTGCTATTTCAGAAGTCCTCCATGGCTTCTTCTTCAAGTTCAAGGGCTTCTTCAGATGGTTCATTGTCCTCATCCTCCACTGGTTCAATCACAAGGAGCCAGTCATTTTTGCAGTGATGTTCTCAGCTCCACGGTTCATCATAGTGCCAACATAATGCTTTAGCCGATCGTTCACGAAGCTCATCCCTCGTCAATTTTTTTTGGTGTGGGGGCTCGGATGGTAGTAGAGAGGGTTGTGGGCCTCGGCATGGCTGGTCAAGAGCGACCCTTGTCCTTGGTGCTTCTCGGTCCAATTTTTCTTCTTGAATACGCATAAAGAAAATCGCCTCTATAAGAGTGTACGATTGTCGCGTCTTTACTTCTCCCTGAATCTCCAGCTTTAGGCCCTCGATAAAGGTCCCTAAAAGTTGTTTTTTAGACCAATCCACAGTTAGATTAGATAAACGTTCAAACCTTGTTTGGTATTCTTGTATTGTGGAGGTTTGACGAATCTTTGCCAATTGTCCATCGATGTTGTCAAAATCGGTTGGTCCGAAGGGTTCAGTAGTCCTTCCTTGAATCACTGTCAAGAGAGTCCTCCATGGGTGTGCTCAAATCAATTAAATTACTGAATAGCATCTCCCTCGAGGTGGATGACAGCAATCTCCACCCGTGTGGCATCAGCGGTTCGGTTGAACCAAAAATAGCACTCGCATGCGAGATCCACCCGATCGGGTCTCCCTCCCATCTAGGGAAGTCAATCTCCATGCATGGATTATTGAGATCATAGGTGATGTGGCCATGTTCTTGAGGATCATCTCACCGATCTGAAGTTTCCCCATGTTATGATTTTCTCGGGCTCGACGGTCGGCCAATGCTGAATTCGACGAAAAGGGATCGTATCTCTCTTTCATGCGGTTTTCAAAGGCTTCAAGCTTTGCATCGATAGCCTCCTCTGATGCCATAGTATACGCCTCTAAATCTGTAATATTGAGATCTTTTTTGTGTTATTGGGTAAGTGGTATGCCAATTTTGGAGAAGGGGGTGGCCGATTGGAAGGTGAATCGGTTTGGATGGAAGTAAGCTGTGGTTTAGGGCAGATTTGGGGGGCTGTTTGGTTTCGGTTTAGGGTAGGGTTTTGAAGTGTTTTTGGTGAGGATGATAGGGTTTTGAGATGAGGAAAAGAGTCCAAAATCTCACAAAAAACAACACTAAAAAATGATAGAATTCGATGAAAAAAAGTGCTGCGATGTGTTGTCCTGCTGAACCGATTTTATGTCGAAGAAATGATGACTTCTCGACATAAATTCCAAAGGAAAGTTTAAAAAAATTATATAGAAACCCTTGGTTCAGATGTTGTTAATACTAGTAAAAAGTTTGACGAAATTTTGGCAGCATAACAATAGGGAAATAGGGCAAAAGATGAAAGACATATTCCTTCATAGTGAAATTCCAAAACTACGTGATGGTCAGCACAAGAAAATCGGTTCCAGAAGGAGTTTTTTTAAGAAATTAAATCTAGTTGAAAGCCAACTTGATCTTGAGAATTGTATAAAAATTTTAGCCAGAAAGGAGAAGAAATAGACCAGTTTCAAGAGGCAAAAACACAACTGAAAATTTCTACAGCGTTCCGCCTTCGCAACAACGATGACGTTTGCAATAAACAAAATTTGCAGCGGATAAAATTTGGAAAAAATCTTCAACATGTCAAGTAAGGAATCTTATAGTATTAAAGAGGCGTGGATGATAAAAAAATATAATATTTTCAGATCTCGTAGGGGGCGGCAGTAGATAGATGGATCTGCGGCTTGGTGGGCAACAATAGATAGAGGCGACATCAAAAGCAATTGTGGGAATTGCTTGGAAGATGGAGGTGTGGATGATGGCTACAGGGCAGCAAGAATATGGCTCTGATACCAGATGATAGAACCCCAGAAGGAGTTCTATAGATTTTGACCCTTGAGGGGGATCAACGCTTGGAACGCTGTAGGGGTTCCTCCCTCCTAGATTCTGTACAAGGCTGAAATAAAATTGATAATTGCTTGATTCAAGAGGGGGGGGCAACTACATCTTTAAATAGGGATCAAAACCCTAGCCTAAATGGGTGCTTGCCTAAGAGAATTACCCCTTTGCCCCTCCTATAGCCAACCTGCCTTAATAGGAACAGGAGGCGGCTAAGTGGCTCTATGGCTGACCTAAGCAGGGGAAAACCCTAGCCGACCAACCCATTAAGGAGTGTAGAGGCTACTAAGCCCTAAGGGCTAATCTAAACCCTAGTCATACTCCTTTATAAGATAGGAGTGACTTTATTACAATCTAACAGGATTTTTATTGATTAGTACTAAGATTATTAGGACTCAACCCTACTGGAGTCCTATCAGACACATTTAAGGTTGATCCTTTAACAAAAATGATTGACTTCTGTTGAATGTTATCAACAAAGTCTATGTCATTTCTTCTTTTAATATGACCCTTATTGGAAAAGATCATATTCAAGGATTTATTTCTAATTTCAAAATTTTCTAACGTTGTCTTAAGCATGATATTTTCTTCTTTAACGTTGTCTAGCATTTTATATTTAAATCTAAGATTATGTGATCCTAATAACTCATACATTTCATCAACTTTACCAACTAATAAATTATGTTCATTTTCAAGTAACTTAAAAGATTTGCTAAGTTTTCTAAACTCATCAAACAAATCATGGAACATATTTAATAATTAAAAAAAAAGCTTAATAAATCACTAACCTCATCGTCGATGCTCCATAAGAGCGATGTTCTCTACTTCTTGGTTGTGCATTTTATCTTTGGAGCTCCTCGGCTTCTTACGTTCATGACAAGAAGTCTTATCCATCTTTAAATCATTTTTATGGTTCATATTGATTAATATTTTCGGTTCATTTGTCAAATGTTCAAGATCCTCATCACTCGAGGTGTCATATGTTATCAGTTCAAATTCCTTCCTGTTCTTTGGAATGTGTTCTTCAAGTTTATTTTTGTAAGACATTTCATTAATTGATTTATTTATATTAATTATGCTTTCATTTGTGATTTCTAATGCATGCCATATATCGAAAGCCGAATCAAAACAAGAAACCCGATCAAATTTATTTTTATCAAGTGCACAATATAAGGCATTCATAGCTTTTGTGTTTAAAGAGAAAATATTTTTCTCCAAATCATTCCAATTATTCATTAGAAAAGAAGACTTTTCAAATCCATTTTCAATAATAGTCCATAAATCAAGGTCTAAAGAAAGCAAGAAAACTCTCATCAGTTTTCCAATAAGTGTAGTCCGTCCCATTGAATATGGGAGGACGAATGATAGAAAAGCCCTCTTGAAAACCAATAAGAGCCATTTCTCTTGGGTGTTAAACCAAATGAGAAAAACTGAGGCTCTAATACTAATTGTTAGGATCAATTGGCACTGGGAGGGGGGTTTGAATTAGTGCAAGTGTAAATTTTCAGTTTAGATGAAAACTTTTAGATTAAACCAAGATAGGAAATCTGAAGCTTTTCGTTCTTAGTGAAACGAGTGAGTGATTAAAGTTAATAAGAAAACTGGAAAGATAAGAAATATTTGAAGGAAAAAACTTGTCATGAAAATGATAGAACCCTAGATAGAGCTCTATAGATTTTGACCCTTGAGGGGGACCAACCATTTCCTAAGGGGGTGCTTGCCTAAGTAAAATAACCCCTTTGCCCCCCCTATAGTCGACTTGCCTTAATAAGAACAAGGGGTGGCTAGGTTGGCTCTATATGACCTAAGAAGGGGGAAAGCATGGTCGACCAACCGAGTAAGGGAGGTAGCGACCACTCTTCCTCTATGGCTTCTTCTTCAAGTTCAAAGGCTTCTTCAGATGGTTCATTATCCTCATCCTCCACTGGTTCAATCACAAGGAGCCAGTCATTTTTGCAGTCATGTTCTCAGCTCCACGGTTCATCATAGTGCCAACACAATCCTTTAGCCGATCGTTCACGAAGCTCATCCCTCGTCAATTTTTTTTGGTGTGGGGGCTCGGATGGTAGTAGAGAGGGCTGTGGGCCTCGACATGGCTGGTCGACGAGCGACCCTTGTCCTTCGTGCTTCTCGGTCCAATTGTTCTTCTTGAATACGCATAAAGGAAATCGCCTCTATAAGAGTGTACGATTGTCGCGCCTTTACTTCTCCCTGAATCTCCAGCTTTAGGCCCTCGATAAAGGTCCCTAAAAGTTATTTTTCAGACCAATCCACAGTTTGATTAGATAAACGTTCAAACCTTGTTTGGTATTCTTGTATTGTGGAGGTTTGACGAATCTTTGCCAATTGTCCATCGATGTTGTCGAAATCGGTTGGTCCGAAGGGTTCAGTAGTCCTTCCTTGAATCACTGTCAAGAGAGTCCTCCATGGGTGTGCTCAAATCAATTAAATTACTGAATAGCATCTCCCTCGAGGTGGATGACAGCAATCTCCACCCGTGTGGCATCAGCGGTTCGGTTGAACCAAAAATAGCGCTCGCATGCGAGATCCACCTGATCGGGTCTCCCTCCCATCTAGGGAAGTCAATATCCATGCATGGATTATTGAGATCATAGGTGATGTGGCCATGTTCTTGAGGATCATCTCACCGATCTGAAGTTTCCCCGTGTTATGATTTTCTCGGGCTCGACGGTCGGCCAATGCTGAATTCGACGAAAAGGGATCGTATCTCTCTTTCATGCGGTTTTCAAAGGCTTCAAGCTTTGCATCGATAGCCTCCTCTGATGCCATAGTATACGCCTCTAAATCTGTAATATTGAGATCTTTTTTGTGTTATTGGGTAAGTGGTATGCCAATTTTGGAGAAGGGGGTGGCCGATTGGAAGGTGAATCGGTTTGGATGGAAGTAGGCTGTAGTTTAGGGCAGATTTGGGGGGCTGTTTGGTTTCGGTTTAGAGTAGAGTTTTGAAGGGTTTTTGGTGAGGATGATAGGGTTTTGAGATGAAGAAAAGAGTCCAAAATCTCACAAAAAATAGCACTAAAAAATGTAGAATTCGGCGAAAAAAAGTGTTGCGATGTGATGTCCTACTGAACCGATTTTATGTCAGAGAAATGATGACTTCTCAATGTAAATTCCAAAGAAAAGTTTAAGGAAATTACATAGAAACCCTTGGTTCAGATGTTGTTAATACTAGTAAAAAGTTTGACAAAATTTTGGCAGCATAACAATAGGGAAATAGGGCAAAAGATGAAAGGCAAATTCCTTCATAGTGAAATTCCAGAACTACGTGATGGTCAGCACAAGAAAACCAGTTCCAGAAGGAGTTTTTTTAAGAAATTAAATCTAGTTGAAAGCCAACTTGATCTTGAGAATTGTATAAAAATTTTAGCCAGAAAGGAGAAGAAATAGACCAGTTTCAAGAGGCAAAAACACAACTGAAAATTTCTACAGCGCTCCGCCTTCGCAACAACAATGACGTTTACAATAAACAAAATTTACAGCGGATAAAATTTGGAAAAAATTTTCAACATGTCAAGAAGGAATCTTGTAGTATTAAAGAGGCATGGATGATAAAAAAATATAATATTTTCAGATCTCGTAGGGGGCGGTAACAGATAGATGGATCTGCGGCTTGGTGAGCAACAGTGGATGGAGGCGACATCAAAAGCAATTGTGGGAATTGCTTGGAAGATGGAGGTGTGGATGATGGCTACAGGGCAGCAAGAACATGGCCCTGATACCAGATGATAGAACCCCAGAAGGAGCTATATAGATTTTGACCCTTGAGGGGGATCAACCCTTGGAACACTGTAGGGGTTCCTCCCTCCTAGATTCGGTACAAGGCTGAAATAAAATTGATAATTACTTGATTCAAGAGGGGGGGCAGCTACATCTTTAAATATGGATCAAAACCCTAGCCTAAGGGGGTGCTTGCCTAAGAGAATTACCCCTTTGCCCCTCCTATAGCCAACCTGCCTTAATAGGAACAGGAGGCGGCTAAGTGGCTCTATGGCTGACCTAAGCAGGGGAAAACCCTAACCGACCAACCCAGTAAGGAGTGTAGAGGCTACTAAGCCCTAAGGGCTAATCTAGACCCTAGCCATACTCTTGTATAAGATATGAGTAACTTTATTGCAATCTAACAGGGTTTTTATTGACTAGTACTAAGATGATTAGGACTCAACCCTACTGGAGTTCTATCAGACACATTTAAGGTTGATCCTTTAACAAAAATGGTTGACTTTTGTTGAATGTTATCAATAAAGCCTTTGTCATTTCTTCTATTAATATGACCCTTATTGGCAAGGATCATATTCAAGGATTTAGTTCTAATTTCAAAATTTTCTAATGTTGCTTAAGCATGATATTTTCTTCTTTAACGTTGTCTAGCATTTTATATTTAAATCTAAGATTATGTGATCCTAATAACTCATACATTTCATCAACTTTACCAACTAACAAATTATGTTCATTTTCAAGTAACTTAAAAGATTTGCTAAGTTTTCTAAACTCATCAAACAAATCATGGAACATGTTTAATAATTTAAAAAAAAAGCTTAACAAATCACTAACCTCATCGTCGATGCTCCATAAGAGCGATGTTCTCTACTTCTTGGTTGTGCATTTTATCTTTGGAGCTCCTCGGCTTCTTACGTTCATGGCAAGAGGTCTTATCCATCTTTAAATCATTTTTATGGTTCATATTGATTAATATTTTCGGTTCATTTGTCAAATGTTCAAGATCCTCATCACTCGAGATTTCACTCGAGGTGTCATATGTTATCAGTTCAAATTCCTTCCTGTTCTTTGGAATGTGTTCTTCAAGTTTATTTTATAAGACATTTCATTAATTGATTCATTTATATTAATTATGCTTTCATTTGTGATTTCTAATGCTTGCCATATATCGAAAGCCGAATCAAAAACAAGAAACCCGATCAAATTTATTTTTATCAAGTGCACAATATAAGGCATTCATAGCTTTTGTGTTTAAAGAGAAAATATTTTTCTCCAAATCATTCCAATTATTCATTAGAAAAGATGACTTTTCAAATCCATTTTCAATAATAGTCCATAAATCAAGGTCTAAAGAAAGCAAGAAAACTCTCATCCGAGTTTTCCAATAAGTGTAGTCCGTCCCATTGAATATGGGAGGACGAACGATAGAAAAGCTCTCTTGAAAACCAATAAGAGCAATTTCTCTTGGGTGTTAAACCAAATGAGAAAAATCGAGGCTCTAATACTAATTGTTAGGATCAATTGGCACGGGGGGGGAGGGGGTTGAATTAGTGCAAGTGTAAATTTTCAGTTTAGATGAAAACTTTTAGATTAAACCAAGATAGAAAATCCGAAGCTTTTCGTTCTTAGTGAAACGAGTGAGTGATTAAAGTTAATTAGAAAACTGGAAAGATAAGAAATATTTGAAGGAAAAAACTTAGCATGAAAATGATAGAACCCTAGATAGAGCTCTATAGATTTTTACCCTTGAGGGGGACCAACCCTTTCCTAAGGGGGTGCTTGCCTAAGTAAAATAACCCCTTTACCCCTCCTATAGTCGACTTGCCTTAATAGGAACAAGGGGTGGCTAGGTTGGCTCTATGTGACCTAAGAAGGGGGAAATCATGGCCGACCAACCGAGTAAGGGAGGTAGCGGCCACTCAGCCCTAAGGGATAATTTAAACCGTAGCCATACTCCTTTATAAGACAGAAGTGACTTTATTACAATATAACAGGATTTTATTGACTACTTCTTAGGGAGATTAGGACTCAACCCTGCTGGAGTCCTATCAAACCTGTCCTCTTAAAATCAGCCTTGTCCTTAAGGCTGAGGTTCCATGAACTCGGGGAACCGGGTCTTCAGCTCCTCATATGATTTACATGCTATTATCAACTGAACTTTGGCCTCCTCATCAGCTGGGGTGTTAGTTGGAAGGGCTGAGTCATCTTCTTTAAATTTTCATTTGAGGTGAGATACTCAACGGATCAACTGTAATCTTGATCTGGTGCGCGGATCTGATCTCCAGGTTAGGGCCTCAATGTGGTCCTCAATTTTGCAAGGCCCAAAAAAATAGGGAGACCACTTCCTTAAGGCTCGAGTTTCCTACTGATCGGGCTGGAGGTGTAAGAAAACTCGATCTTCGATTTTTCATTCATTCTGAAATTTGTCAGGAGGCCATTTCTTCTTTGCATGTGCTAGCGTGAGCATGGATTATAATTCTTTTGGGCGTCGTACTCTTCTTTCGTGCCATGGATCTATATCCAGCTAAATTTTAAATTTAGTAGCAATGAATATCCCCTTTAAAAATCTTATGTGAAGTATGGGGGAAGCCTCGGTGTGAATTAGGAGTCGACCATCTTCATAAGGGTGACGCCGATCCCAACTCTGGATATGTCTTTCTTTTGTTCCTTCTTACGATCGTGGGTCATGGATTCGAGGTCATCATCAGAGAAGACTTTTAGTATCATGGTCCACTCCTCGATGAGGTAATGGAAGTAGCCCGAGATAAGGGAGCACTGCATCAGAAACCATAGCTGGTTCAGCTGAATATGACACTTCAGGAAGAGCTTATCATTACAAACAAAGAGGCAAAGTTTTTCGAATAAAGTGTCATTGCAAGAGAAGGTTGTGGTCGAATGATCTGTATCTCCCGCGTCTCCTAGACGATCTTTTTAGCTTCGATCCTTTGAAAATATAGACAGCAATATGGCCAAATATGTGCTGGTGGTTCCCCTTGTAAGACCAATATACAGAGGTCGTGTAGTCTGGTAGGAAGGAGTTGGCTCGGTTCAGTAGACGTGCCTGAGATTTCAGCGAGCTTCTCTAAGCATTGTATCGAGATCATCTTTTCTTCATTCTCTCCTTTCTCACATAAGGTCACCTGTTTTCTTTTGTCATTCATAAGGTCGTTGGAGCTCTTAGTGTCGACAAGGATGGTGACAGGCTGATGCTTGATGAAGCCATCAATGTCCAATATATGTGGTGGAGCATGAAAGGTGCGGGTGGCCGATTGTGGTTTGTCCTTCATCTCCTTCTCCTCGGACTCGAGAGCCGTATCTTTGAGTTTGGGTTCTTCAGTGGGCTCAATAATAGAGATCTCTCTTTTTTACAATGGTGGTCTCGGCTCCACAGTTTATTACGATGCCAACATAGGCCCTTTGCCGATCTGTCATGAAGCTCTTCTCTTGTTAACTTTTTCAACTGAGGTGATCGGCTGGTGGTAGATGGGGCTGAGAGTCTCTGTGCTGCTGGTCGTGCGATGGCTTTGGTCCTCCGAGCATCTTGGTTCAGCCTGTCTTCGTGTAGTTGTGTGAAGGAGATGGCTACCTTAAGTGTGTATAGTTATCGCGCTTTAAATTCTTCTTGAATCTCCAGCTTCAAGCCCTCAATGAAAGTCCTCAATATATATTTTTCAGACCAATCATGAGTTTGATTAGTTAACCTTTCAAACCTGATCTGGTACTCTTGGATGGTAGAGGTTTGACGGATCTTCGTTAGTTCTTCGTCAAAGTTCTTGTAATTGATTAGTGTTGAAGGTTTTTATGCTTTTGTTTAGGATGTGACTCTCATGCTCTGAGCATCTTGATTGAGGTGCCCTTCTTAAAGTTGTACAAAGGAGATCGACATCATCGAGGTGTAGGGCTGCCATATCCTATCCTCGCTTCTTATCTCTGATGGGTTCTTTTTGTAATCAAAATTTGTTACATGTTGTGATCTTCTTGGGCTTAGTGATTGGCGCAATCTAAACTCCTCGAAGAGAGCACATAATTTAGCATCCATAAAAAAATATTTTTCAAGTGCTTTAAGGACATTGACAACATCTGTGAAACGAGTGTACATGTTTCCAATGGATTCACTTGGTTTCATTTGAAACAACTTATACTTATGTACTAAAATGTTAATATTAGATTTTTTACTAATTTTAATATAAATCATTGATCTTTTACGTCCAAACTGCTACACTTTGGATGCAAAATTCTACTGCAGTTTATACCCATGATATTTGATTTTGCCAAACCTTTTGCTGTCATTTTCTTCCATGAATTTTTTGTTGGCATTATCTTTCTCTTACTAGCAGATTTTTCTTAAGTTTTACTCGAATCCTTGTTTCGAACTGCTAGAAAAAAATTTTATCTATACTACTAAAATCTTTCAATGAAAAAATTCTGTCGCAGCACCTTCGCGTAATATTTGATCTTGTCGAATCTTTTACTACCATAATTTTTCATGAATTTTTTGATGGCATTACATCTCCCTTACCAGTGTATTTTTCTTGAGTTTTACTTAAATCTTTTTTTTGAATTGCTCAAAAAAATTGCATCTATACTATTGAAATTTTTTCGATGAAAAAATCTGTTGTTGTGCCTTTGTCTTTCTTCTTCTCTAAACCCACCAAACCTAACCATCTTGTTGCCACCAATTGGGATGTCTTTAGAGCATCCCTCTAGCCTTATGACATTACTGTCATAACCTATCAGTGTTTTTTGCTGCACCCATACCTGATCCTTACTGAAATTGTTGCTGCCACCCATGTCATCTTTAGGGCACCCCTCTAGAATTCTACAACACTACCTTTCGGTGTTTTTTGCTGCACCCATATTTGATCCTTACCAAAATTATTACTGTCACCCACTTCATCTTTAGGGCACCCCTCTAGCCTTAAGACGTATCTATCGCAGCCCATTTCCATAATCCACAGCCAACCCTAACAACTCCCAAGAAACCTCAGCCCAAACAACACCCTAAAACCATAACCTTGATCCATCACCCTTTTGGCCACCAATCCCTACCAAACCGATTGCTGCCATTAACAACAATCCTAAGCCACCCCTATAGCCTTAAGACGCAGCCATCATAACCTATTTACAGAATCCGTAGCCATCCCAAATAGCAGTAGCAACTGTAGTAAACAACAACCTACCGTAGCCTTTCGCCTTGAGCCATCTACCCTTTTCGGACACTAATCCACCCAACCAATCCATACCAGTGATCCAACAGTAAGAGAAAGACCTTATCACAACAAATTTGGAGTTTTACATCATGTCATCAGGAGATATATTCAGAGCCAAGTTGGAGGCGCTTGAATCATCGCTTGAATCACGCATGGAGGACAGATTGTGTGCCTTATTTGCCGAATTCAGATTGGGCCGATCTTCAAGTCCAAAAAAATTCTAACAAGGAGAAAGTTTTGAGAGGCCTTTAGAGAAGGAGGGACAGCCCTCGAACATGATATAGCCATGCATGAGGGTGGACTTCCCTCGATTGGAAGAAGAAGAGCCGATAGGATGGATTTAGCACGCCAAACATTACTTCCGCTATTACCAAACACCGAAGGATTCCTTGGTGGACACTACTATCATCCACCTCAAAGGAGATGCAATTCAATTGTACAATTGGCTTGAATACACCCATGGGGCTTAGACGTGGATACAATTCAAGAAAGCACTGTTGAACTGCTTTGGGTCGACCAAATATAAGAATATCAATGAACAACTTGCCAAGATCTGACAAACCACCACGATCCAAGAATACCATACTAGGTTTGAGAAATTATCTTACCTTGCTCATGATTAGTCTGACAGATAATTATTAAGAACATTTATTGAATGACTCAAGCCAAAAATTAAAGGAGAGGTTAAAGCACGATAATCCCACACCATGACGGCTACATTCTCTTTCACCCGAATCCAAGAGGAATGGCTCAACCAAGATGCTTGGAGGATGAGAATCACTCTTAGACTAGTAGCATATAAACCTCCAGTACCCTGTATCCCTAGCCATCCTTCATTGCCAAAGAAATTAATGAGAGAAGAACTATGTGACATATCAGCAAAGGACCTTTGTTGTCATTGCGATGAACCGTGGAGCTACGATCATCACTGCAAAAAGGGGTGCCTCCTACTGATTGAACTCATTGAAGATATGGAGGAGGAGGTCCAGGAGCATGAGGAAAAGGTCATGGATAAAGAACAGTAGCCGACCGATTGTACAATATATGCTATTGCTAGCTACACGAACCCGTAGACGATGAATGTAGGAGGACTACTTAAGCAGCAACCAATCACTGTCCTCATCGATATCGGGAGCACTAATAATTTCATGAACAACAAGGTTACTACTCGGAATGGCCCTACAAATTAAGGATTGTAGCAGGTTTGATGTTAAGATTGCCGACGGCCAAATTTTGAAGTGCGACCAAAGATGCCCGCAGGTAAAATTGTTGCAGTAGGACCAAGAGATACTTGCTTATTTCTTCCTCCTTTCTCTTGATAATTATGCGGTCATACTTGACATCAAATGGTTGACTACACTAGGTGATGCTCCCTGAACTTTTTTTTCAAATTTATCATGATATTTTTCAACCATGAGAAATAGGAGATCCTACACGGGAAGTGCTAGAGCGACGTAACGATGATTTGCACGCAGTAAACAAAGAAATTTTTCAACAAAGTGAACAGTGGCTTCCTGATGCAACTTCAATAGCATTATATGGAAGAGCCAACAAAAATTGAAGACCTAAACCTTCTCCAATCGTTTGTTGAATTTTTAGACATTTTCGTCGAACCCCGCAGCCTACTTTCTACCCGCCAATATGACCACCGAATTCTGATTCTCCCAAGTAAACTAGCAGCAAATACTCGGCCATGTCATTATCCTTACCTCTAGAAAGTTGAAATAGAGAGGATTGAAGGAGAGATACTTGAAATAAGGGTCATCCGGTCAAGTTGCAGCTCCTACTCTTTGTCAGTGCTAGCTTTACCCGACTTCGATAAAATGTTTATGATTAACGCATCGGGAGCTAAAATTTGTGTTATCCACATATAATATGGTTGACTCCTAGCTTACATCAGCAAAGCCCTCTCCCTATACCACCTGAAGCTATTAAATTATAATGAAGAAATACTGACTAATGCTGAATTTGTTGCTTGGTATGATATAGGGCTACATCAAAGAGGAGATAAAATTAAGTCCTATAAAATTACAGTTTCTACTCGCTCCAAATGTAGATTTGGCTCACATTTTCTCTACTAGAGGGTAGCTACCTTCTCAGAGGAAAGTCTGGCTACCATTAAAGAACAACCACATGCTAGCCCGCACAAGAAAGAAATAGTCGCACTATTGAAGATCAAGTCTTCCTTTGTCTTCAGCCCTACCAACAGGAATCAATGAAGACTCGAGCCTCACGATGGTTTCCCAGTTTTTGGACCTACAAAATTGGAGATCACATTGGAGCCATAACTTGTGGATTGAATCTACACACTAATTCAAAATTGTAACTAATCCTCCAGAAATCTCACAAAAAATGGAAGTTTAGAGAGGATGACTCAGCCCAGATCTATCCACCTAAAACCCAAGTTGATGAGGAGGCTCAAGTTCAGCTGATGATTACATGGGATCGTAGGATCGTGATGCACCACCATCCATATACTACTACCCCTAATATAGAGATATAAGACAATGCTGGACCATCGAACCATGGTGTGCCTACCGTAGAAACCACAAGGAAGCTTCAAGAAAATGATAGGACTCCAGCAGGGTTAAGTCCTAATCTCCCTAAGATGTAGTCAATAAAACCCTACTAGATTGTAATAAAGCCACTCCTATCTTATAAAGGAGTATGGCTAGGGTTTAGATTAACCCTTAGGGCCACCTCCCTTACTAGGTTGAGTGGCCAAGGTTTCCCTCCTGCTTAGGTCGGCTATAGAGCCAACTTAGTCACCCCTTGTTCCTATTAAGGTAGGTCAGTTATAGGATGAGCAAAGGGGTAATTTTACTTAGGTAAGCACCCCCTTAGGCTAGGGTTTTGATCCCTATTTAAAGATGTAGCCGCCCCCCTCTTGAATCAAGCAATTATCATCTTTTATTTAGCCTTTGTGCCAAGTCTAGGAGGGAGGAACCCCTATAGCGTTCCAAGGGTTGATCCCCCTCAGCGATCAAAATCTATATGGCTCCTTCTGGGGTCTTATCATCTGGTATCAGAGCAACGATCTTGTTGGCCCTGTAGCCGTCATCCATGCCTCCACCTTCCCAAGTAATTTGCACAATTGCTTTTGACGTCACCTCCATCATCACCCACCATGCCACAGATCCATCAATCTGCTGCCTTCCTCTGTGTTAACATCAAAGATCTGGTAAAAACTCTAAAGCCCACACCTCTTGCTACTGTTGTTCCTCTATCTTATATGTGGGAGAAGTTTTTCCAAAATTTGTTTGCTGCAAAATTTTATCATCACAAACGTTATCATCGTTGTGAAGGCGAAACGCTGTAGAAATTTTCAACCGATTGTTGCTTCTTGGAACTAAACTTTTAATCATCATTTTTGGCTAAAAATTTTATACAATTTCATAGATTGTCTTAGCTTTCATTTAAGACCAACCTCATAAAAAAAACTCCTTTTGGATCTAGACTTATAGTGCTGTGATTCTTCATCACGCAGTGTTGAAAATTTTACGGTGGAGAATCTGCTTTCTGTCTATTGGCTTCTTGAAACTAAACTTTTATCATCCTTTTTAGCTGAAATTTTTGTACAATTCCAAAGATCAACTTGTCTTTCATCTGGGATTGATTTCTCAAAAAAATTCCTTCTGGAACTGATTTTCTTGTGCAATCTTTCACTGACACGCAATCTTTCACCTAATTTTATGCTGCCAAAATTTTTACTAGTATTCCCAACATCTAAAACAAGGGTTTCTGCATAATTTTCTTTAAGTTTCCTCTGAAAATTACATCAAGAAGTCATTGTTTCTCTAACATAAAATCTGTTCGGCAGGACTGCACATCGCCACACTTTTTTTCGTCGAATTCTATCAGATTTTAGTGTTGTTTTTTGTGGGATTTTGGACTCTCTTTTTCTTATCACCAAACCCTACCATCCTTACTATAAATCCTTCAAAACCCTACCTTAAACTGAAACCAAACAGCCACCCAAATCAGCCCTAATCGTAGCCTACTTTCTTATCGATCCATTTACCTTTTCAGCCAACTTTCCTTACTGATACACCTACCTTTGCAGCCATCTTTCCCAGATCTAAAATCTATTTCCCTAACCTTCATCTACTGCTATCATAGCCCTAAAATCACACCAATTCACAGCCTAAAATTCATAAAACTACAGCCAAATCACACCCAAAACAACCACAAATCGCACCCAAAACCCGAAGCCTTCGGTCCACCAATCTTTCAGCCGCCCAATCTCCCTTATCCCTTTAACCGCAGCATGCATCTTTCACTGCCTAATGCTACCAGCAGTGACCTCTTACTGCCATCCTCCTTGATCGCAGCCAGCAGTGATCCTTGCAGCAAAAAGCTACCAGCAGTGATCTTTCGCTTCAATTTGTTTACATCGCAACCCGCAATAATCGTTCGCTGCCAACTATCTTGATCACGGCCAGCAACAAATTGAACACAACAGTAGCCATCTCTCGCTCCATACCACTACTGCCCTCCTCCGCGACAGTCGTGTATATCACTGCCATGTCTTCCTCCTATTGCAACTGCACCCTTACTGCAACTGATACCATTTGCAACCACGAAGTCGCAGCGTAATCGTAATCGACATTGCTGCTGCCCTTTTCTTCCTCCATTGATGCTGCCTTCCAATTTAGATCTCTTGGCTGCCATCTTCCGACACATATCAGCTACCTAAAAAATCACAACCTCGATGACATTGCAGCATTAACATTGCAGAATCACCGAAGGAACACAACCGACATTGCTGCTGCCATCTTCTTCCTCCACCGTCACTGCTACCCTTGGCTGCCATCCTCTACTTGGAGACTTCACTCTCACAGTCCTGACATTGCTACCATTCACTGCCTTCAACCTGAAAAATATAGCTACACTTTTCAGTCGGTTTGTTTGACAGGTTGGAGATCCTTACGTTATGACATCGCAGGGCTTATTCGAAGCCAAATTGGAGGCTTTTGAGACACGTATGGATGCTAAATCATGTGCTCTCTTCGAGGAGTTTATATTGAGCCGATCACCAAGCCTAAGAAGATCACAACATGGAACAAATTCTAATTGCAAAAAGAACCCATAAGAGATAAGAAGTAGGGATAAGATATGACATCCCTACACCTCAACGATGTCGATCTCCTTTGTACAACTTCAAGAAGGGAACCTCAATCAAGATGCTTAGAGCATGAAAGCTACATCCCAACCAAATACATACAAACCTTCAGTATCAATCAATTACAAGAACCTTGACGAAGATCCATCAAACCTCTACCATCCAAGAGTACCAAATCAGGTTTGAAAGGTTAACTAATCAAACTCGTGATTGATCTGAAAAATAGATATTGAGAACTTTCATTGAGGGCTTGAAGCCGAAGATGCAAGAAGAAGTTAAAGTGCGACAACCGTATACACTTAAGGCAGCCATCTCCTTCACATGACTACACAAAGATAGACTGAACCAAGATGCTCAGAGGACCAAAGCCATCGCACGACCAGCAGCATAGAGACTCTCGGCCCCATCTACCACCAGTCGGTCACCTCAGCCGAAAAAGTTAACAAGAGAAGGGCTTCATGACAGATCGACAAAGGGCCTATGTTGGCATTGTAATAAACTGTGGAGCCCAAATAACCATTGTAAAAAAGAGAGACCTCTATTGATTGAGCCCACTGAAGAACCCAAACTCAAAGATACGATTCTTGAGTCCGAGGAGAAGGATATGAAAGAAAAACCACAATCAGCCGCCCGCACCTTTCATGCTCCACCATAGATATTGGACATTGATGGCTTCATCAAGCATCAGCCCATCACCATCCTCGCTAACGCTAGGACCTCCAATGACCGTATGAATGACAAAAGAAAATAGGTGACCTTATGTGGGAAAGGAGAGAACGAAGAAAAGATTATCTCTGACACAGTGCTTGGAGAAGCTCGCTGAAATCTTAGGCACGTCCGTTGAATCGAGCCAACTTCTTTCTACCAGATTGCACGACCCCCGTATGTTGGTCTTACAAGGGGTCATATTCGGCCATATTGCTGTCCACATTTTCAAAGGACCGAAGCTAAAAAGATCGTCCAGGAGATGCGAGAGATACAGATCATTCGACCACAACCTTCCCTTGCAATGCCACTTTATCTCCAAAAACTTTGCCTCTCTGTCTGCAGGGATAATCTTTTTCTGAAGTGCCATATTCAACTGAACTAGCTATGAGTTTTGATGCAGTTCTCCCTCATCTTGGGTTACTTCCACGACTTCATCGAGGAGCGTACCATGATGCTAAAAGTCTTCCCTGATGATGACCTCGAATCCACAGCCCCCGATAGTAAGAAGGAACAGGAGAAAGACATCCACATGACCCCCACAGCCATGATGCCATCTATATGATGCTAGCATTACCTGAACGCAACAATGTGTTCGTACTTGGAGCAGACATATCCAGAGTTGGGATCGGCATCACCCTTATGCAAGATGGTCGACTCCTAATTCACACCGAGGCTTCCCTACACTTCACATAAGATTTTTAAAGGGGATACTCATTGCAGCCAAATTTAAAATTTGGCTGGATAGAGGTCCATGGCACAAAAGAGGAGTAAGCCCAAAAGAATTATAATCCATGCTCACGCCAGCACATGCAAAGAAGAAATGGCCACCCGACAAACTTCAAAATGGACAAAAAATTGAAGATTGAGTTTTCTTAGACCTCCAGCCCGATCAGAAGGAAACTCGATCCTTAGGAAGCGGTCTCTCTATTTCTTTGGGCCTTGCAAAATTGGGGACCATATTTGAGCCCTAACTTGGAGATCAGATCTGCGCACCAGATCAAAATTATAGTTGATCCGTTAGGTATCCCACCTCAAATGAAAATTTAAAGAAGATGACCCAGCCCAATCCTTCCAACTAACACCCCAGCTGATGAGGAGGCCAATGTTTAATTGATAATAGCATAGGAATCATATGAGGAGTTAAAGACCTGGTTCCCCGAGTTCATGGAACCTCATCCTTGGGGAAGGTTGATTTTAAGAGGGCGGGTTTGATATGACTCCAGTAAGTTTGAGTCCTAATCTCCCTAAGAAGTAATCAATAAAACCCTGCTAGATTGTAATAAAGCCACTCCTATCTTATAAAGGAGTATGGCTAGGGTTTAGCGCTTAGGGCTTAGTGGCTGCCACCTCCCTTACTGGGTTGGCCGACCAGGGTTCCCCCTACTTAGGTTGGCTATAGAGCCAACCTAGCCTCCCCTTGTTCCTATTAAGGTAGGTCAGCTATAGGAGGGGCAAAGGGATAATTTTACTTAGTAAAACACACTCTTAGGCTAGGGTTTTGATCCCTATTTAAAAATGTAATCGCCCCCCCCTCTTGAATCAAGAAATTATCATCTTTTATTCAGCCTTTGTGCTGAGTCTAGGAGGGAGGAACCCCTATAGCATTCCAAGGGTTGATCCCCCTCAGCGATCAAAATCTATAGGGCTCCTTCTGGGGTCTTATCAGAAGAACTGTAGACCAAGACCCAAAGATCATAGAGCCTCAGCCTCGAGGACAAGGATGATTTGAAGAGGAAGGGTCTATTATGACCCTAGTTTAGTTGGGTCCTAGTCGATTGAGTTAAGTCCTTGGATTAGGCCTTATTGGTCAACCTAGACCTGACATTAGGTCGGTTGGGAGAAGATTTGAGTCTATTGTAATAAATCAGCCCAACTCCTAGTATGGTTAGGATTTCACTGAACTGAAGTCTGATTAGGAGTCGAAGTTGGATATGGGTCAGAGTCAATTGAGTCATGAATGTAATAAACCATAATCTAACTGTCACCCCTAGTAAAAAGGTAGTTGGCTAGGGTTAGGGAGGAGTTCTTATAGGATTGGAGTCTCCTAGCTACCTCCTCTTAAGAGAGGCTGGTTAGGGCAAGAGAGGAAGAGTTTAACTTAGCTTGGACTCTCTCTAGGGTGGAATAAGAAGAAAATTAGGAGTTGGAGACCTATATAGCCACCAACTACATCATGGCTAGGAGTTGGATAGGGGTTACTGATAGAACCCCAGATGGAGCTCTATATATTTTGATCTTTGAGGAGGATCAATCCTTGGAATGCTATAGGGGTTCCTCCCTCCTAGTAGTTGGCTATATGGCTGAATTGTAGATTGATCTTGCTTTATTCAAAAGGGGGGTGACTACATCTTTAAATAGGGATCAAAACCCTAGCCTACGTAGGTGCTTGCCTGAGTAAAATTATCCCTTTGCCACTCCTATAGCCTACCTTCCTTGATAGGAACAAGGGGTGGCTAGGTTGGCTCTATAGCTGACATAAGCAGGGGGAAACCCTAGTCGACCAACCCAATAAGGGGGGCGATGGCTACTAAGCCCTAAGGGCTAATCTAAACCCTAGTCATACTCTTTTATAAGATAGGAGTGGCTTTATAATAATCTAACAGAGTTTTTATTGACTAGTACTAAAATAATTAGGACTCAACCCTATTGGAGTCCTATCAATTAGTAGTTGAGGGGAAGAGGAGTCTTGGTTTACTTGGAGTAGAAGTTGGAGTTTGTTGGAGTAGGAGTCCTATTAAGAGTTAGAGATTAGAAGCCCTATAAATAGCTTGTATTCTCCTCTATTTTCATCATCAATAGATCAATTATTTTTTAACCTATGTGTAGAAAACAAAGGAGGGAGAAACCCCTATAGAGTTTCACATAGGTTGATCCCCTATAGAGATCACCCCAAGCTTAGCATCCGCAAGGGTTATATCAGATTGGTGGTAGTGGCTTAAGGATAGGAAGATGGGTTTAGGTTGTTGTGGTTGGCAGCAATCGGTTTGGTAGGGATTGGTGGCTGAAAGAGAGATGGGTCAAGGTTGTGGTTTAGGGTTGATAGCTTGCGGTTTAAGTTGTTGTTTGTGCTACGTTTTGAGGGTGTGGTGGAGGATAGAAAGGGTTTCAGTGGTAGTGGTTTGAGGTTGGGATGGAAGGTTTAGGGTTGATGTTGGGGCAGCAACTAGTTTGGTGTGGTTGCGGCAAGAAGTTGTTAGAACCCTTGTGATTCTAAGCTTGGGGTTGATCTCTATAGGGGATCTGCCTCTTATAACTCTATAGGGGTTCCCTCCTCCAAGGAAGTCTACATAATGGCTAAAAGGAATTTGATCTATTGATGATGAAAATAGGGCTGAATGCATGCTATTTATAGGGCCTCTAAATCCTAACTCCTAATATGACTCATGCTCAAAAGACCCTAACTCCTAGCAACCTCCCTAGTCGACTCCTACTTGTGGTGGCTGGCAGTTATAGGGAGTCCTAACCCTAGTTAAACTCTTCCCTTATCCTTAGTCGGCCCCCTTTAACTATAGTAGGTGGTGGCTAGTTAGGGTTTACATGGTTCTTGCCTCTTTTGACTCAATAAAATTATGACTAAATTTAGCTAGAGTCCTAACAGACCTGTCCTCTACAAATCAGCATTGTCCTCAAGTCTAACGCTCTATGAACTCTGAGAATTTGATCTTTAAGCCTTCATGGTTCTCCAAGGTGGCATCTTCTGCAGGTAAGTTTGCCCACTACACCCACACCTTAGTAGTGGGTTGTCGCCAACGAGTCATGAGCCGATGATCAATGATGGCACTCGTTTGGATCTAGAGCTCTCCATTTGTTGTACTGTCCAACAGGTGGCTTTAGGCCATCTCGTTCTATCCTAATTTGGGCTTCAGGCACGACACATGAAAAACTAGGTGGATCTAGGAGCTAGTGGTTAAGTCCAATATGTATGCCACTGCTCCAATACACTCTATGATCTAGTATGGTCCAAAGAATCATGGTGAAAGCTTCATGGATGCTCTAGTGTGGACCAATGTTTGCTTATAGGGCTGGAGCCAAAGAAAGACCCAATCTCCCATTGAAAACTCTCTTTCACTTTTATTGTGATCGTGCTGCTGTTTCATCCTTATCTGGGCCATTGAGAGATTATCTTTTAATAGCTTCAAAATTTTGTCCCTATCCCTAAGCTCTCTGTCTACCTGTTCTACTTTAGATGTGCCAAGTACATACTTTGGGATTACAGGGAGTGATCGCCGTATATGGCTTCATAAGGAGTACATTTTATCGAGGAATGGTAAATCGTGTTATACCACCATTTAGCCTTGGGAAGCCACTTTGTCCACTCTTTTGGTCGATCACTAGTGAAGCATCTAAGGTATGTCTGCAAGCACTTATTTATTACTTTGGTATGGCCATCATGTGGATGGAACATCATTCTCATCTTCAACTTAGTACCCTATAATTGGAATAATTCTATCCAAAATTTGCTAGTGAAGACCCTGTCACGATCACTTACAATAGATCTTGGCATCCCATACAATTTTACACTATTTTCCATAAAGATTCAAGCAACACTAGTGGTAGTGTAAGGGTTGCAGACAGCGCAAAAGTGGGCATACTTCGTAAGACGATCGATCACAACGAGAATTATACTTTTTCCTTAGGATGAGGGCAGCCCTTCGATGAAGTCCACATCGAGTCTGGTATGGGTAGAGGTTGTAGCTTTTTGGGGCTTGCCACTGTTTCGCCTTTATGTTGTTGGCATACGTCGCACTGCGCTACAAATTCAGTAATAATATTTTTCATCCCTCTCCAATAAAAATTTTGTTTAATTCTCTTGTAAGTACAAAGGAATCTGGAGTGCCCCACTACTGGTGTGGAATGCATCTCTTGTAGGATGGTTTTTATGCAGGGAGAATTCGGTACAAGTACGATGCGTCCCTTATAGTGCAAGTCCTTCGAATCTCAATTGTAATGGGCCACGAAGCTTGGTTCCTCCAAATTTTTGATGACCTTGCTGGTCTCTGAATCATCTCTCCATTCCTTCCTAATATCCTCGAGAAAATTGCTGGTTGGAAGGGAGATGGCCAAAAATTCAGCTTGCTCGGGTAGCTGTGAAAGTGCATCTGCAATAATATTTTTTTTTCCTTTTTTGTAAGTTATTTCATAATCATACCCAAGAAGCTTTGTTACCTATTTCTAATATTCGAGGGAGGATATCTTTTGCTCAAAAAAAATATTTAAGGCTCTTATAGTCGGTTTTAATTTGGAAGCGTCAACCGATTAAGTAAGGTGTCTACTTTGTCACTGTGTGCACAATCGCCACCATCTTGTCGTAGATAGACATTGTTAGATGGGAGGGAGACAATGCCTTGCTGGTGTAAGTGAGGGGTTGGCCATCTTGCATGAGGATGGTGTCGATCCCAACTTCGGATGCATCAGCTTTTATGACGAAAGTTTTGTCGAAGTCGGGTAGCACTAGAATGGGCGTTGACATCATGGCTACCTTGAGATCGTCGAAAGTAGCGGAGGCTTTGTCCAACCACTAGAAAGCATCTTTTTTCAGCAAGGATGTGAAGGGTGCACTGATCTTTTCATAATCTTTGATGAACTTGTATTAGTAGCCAGTCAAACTGAGGAAACTGCTCAGTGATTTTATGTTCTTAGGTACCGGCCAGCTTTGCATTACCTCAATTTTGGAAGGGTCCACCATTACACCTTCCTCTGATATGATGTGCCCAAGATACTCTACCTTCTACTAAAGAAAGCTGCACTTTAATTATTTGACAAAAAGAACATGCTCTCAAACAATCATCAAAACAAATCGTAAGTACTGAAAATGACTTTCAAGTGAAAGGCTGCAAATAAGGATGTCATCAAAGAAAACTAACACAAACTTTCAAAGATAACTCCAGAAAAATATCATTTATATGGCTCTGGAAGGTAGAGAGAGCATTGGTGAGATTAAAAGGCATTACCAAAAATATGTAGTGGTCGTTGTGTGTTTGAAAGGTAGTTTTCGATATATCGTCTTCGCACACCCAAATTTGATGATATCCGGATCGGAGGTCCAACTTCATGAAGTCTCACGCTCTCCTTAATTCATCAAGTAATTCATCCACCACTAGAATAGGGTACTTGTCTTTGACAGTTATGTCGTTGAGAGCTCAGTAGTCGATGCACATTCGCCACGTTCCATCTTTCTTTCGTATGAGAAGCACCAGCGAAGAGTAGGGGCTGCAACTTGGCTGAATAACTCCTGTTTCAAGCATCTCATTTACAATCCTTTCTATTTCATCTTTCTAGAGGTGAGGATAATGATATGGTTAAGTGTTTGCTGGTGGTTTGCCTGAAAGAATCAAAATTCGATGATCAAGCTGTCGGGTAGGAGGTAGGCTGCACAGTTCGACGAAGACATCTGAAAATTTAGCAACCAATTGGAGTAGGTTTGGGTCTTCAATTTTTGTTGACTCCCCCATAGGTTGTTGTTGTAGTTGCATTAGGAAGCCGCTATTCACTTTGTGCAAGACTTTCTCCATTCACTGTGTAGAAACCGTCGTCACGTCACTCCCACATTTCCCACGTAGGGTCACCTATTTCCCTTCGCTAAAAAAATTCATAATTAATTCTAAAAAATTCTAGGAAACATCACCTAATGTAATCAGCCATTCAATGCCAAGCGTGGCCTCATAATCATTGAGTGGGAGGAGGAAGAAATCAACAATTATTTCTTGGTCCTATAGCAATAATTTCACTTGCGGGCATCATCGGTCACACTTCCAAATTTGATCGTCAGTGACCTTAACATCAAACTTGCTACAATCCTTGATATGAAGTGTCATCCGAGCAGCAACCTTGTTGTTCATGAAGTTATTGGTGCTCCCAATATCAATGAGGACGGTGATTGGTTGCTATTTAAGTAGTCCTCCCACTTTCATCGTCTGCGGGTTTGCGTAACTGGCAAGAGTATGCATCACACAATCGGCTGGCTGTTGTTCTTCCTCCATGACCTCCTCCTCGTGCTCATGGACCTCTTCCTCTAAATCTTCAATGGGTTCAATCAGAAGAATGCATCCCTTTTTGTAGCGATGGTCGTAGCTCCACGATTCGTCGCAATGCTAACAAAAGCCCTTCACCGATCTGTCACGAAGTTATTCTCTTGTCAATTTCTTTGGTAGCGAGGGATGGCCAGGAGCAGAGGGTACTGAAGGTTTATATGTTTCTGGTCTAGGAGTGGTCCTCGTCCTTCAGGTATCTTGGTTGAGTCGCTACTTTTGGATTCGGGCGAAGGAGATTGTGGCCATCAAGTTGTAGGGCTGTCGTGCTTTTACTTCTCCTCTTATTTATAGCTTTAGACCATCGATAAATGTCTGATAAGACCCCAAAAGGAGCCCTATAGATTTTGATCCTTGAGGGGGATCAACCCTTGGAACGCTATAGGGTTCCTCCCTCCTAGACTCGGCACAAAGGTTGAATTGAAGATGATAATTGCTTGATTAAAAGAGGGAGGTAGCTACATCTTAAATAGGGATCAAAGCCCTAGCCTAAGGGGGCAGTTGTCTAAGTGAAATTATGTTTTTGCCCCTCCTATAGCCATCCTGCCTTAATAGGAACAAGGGGCGGCTAGATTGGCTCTATAGCCGACCTAAGCAGGGGGAAACCCTGGCCGACTTGCCCAGTAAGGGGGGCGGCGACTACTAAGCCCTAAAGGATAATCTAAACCCTAGTCATACTCCTTTCTAAGATAGGAGTGGCTTTATTATAATCTAATAGGGTTTTTATTAACTAGTATTAAGATGATTAGGACTCAACCCTGCTGGAGTTCTATCAAGTCTGCCCTCTTCATATCAGCCTTATCCTCAAGTCTGAGGGTCCATAAACTCTGAAAACTGGATCAACTCCTCATGTGACTCTTATGCTATCATTAACTAAACTTTGGCCTCCTCATCAGCTGGGATGTTAGTTAGAAGGATTTGGGCTGAGTCGTCTTCTTCAAATTTTCATTTGAGGTGAGATACCTGGCGGATCAACTGTAATCTTGATCTAGTGCACGAATTTGATCTCCAGGTTAGGGCCCCAATGTGATCCTCAATTTTGCAAGGCTCAAAGAAATAGGGAGACTACTTCATTAAGGCTCGAGTTTCCTACTGATCGGGCTGGAGGTGTAGAAAAACTCGATCTTAAATTTTTCGTCCATTCTGAAGTTTGTCGGGAGGCTGTTTCTTCTTTACATGTGTTGTCATATGGTTAGTCTTTAGTGATAGCCAATCTTTCTTCTATAATGGTGATTGGCCTCTGGTATGGTTCAGGATGATGAGAGCCCAGTCTGGCGTGAGTATGGATTACAAATCTTATAGTTTTACTCCTTGTGTTATGGACCTGTATCCAACCATATTTTAAATTTGGTAGTAATTAGTATCTCCTAGAAAAACCACATATTAAGTGTTCTATCCCCCAAGGCCGAGAACAGAGTGCGTCACGTGAGTCTCCTCCTCGAGGTGCTCCCAAGGTTGCTCGACTATTGGTGTTCTTCTTACATCGATCCTCTTTCCAGCACCAAAAATATTATCATACTTATGCCATGGCTGAGGTGCTGGCACAGCTTGGTCCAATCCGTGTCCGCAAGATTGCCAATGATTCTACCGAGGTAGCACGCAAATACTGACTGGGGATCCGGTCAAAGGGGAGCTGTTAGGACTCTAGCTAGGAGAGTCCTAATATAGTTTCATTGAAGAGGATAAATATGTAAATCCTAAGGGCATTCATGTAAATCCTATCTAGCTGACCCCAATTAAAGAGGTGAGAAGGCTGGCTAGGTTAGGATTAGTTGGGAGAAAGATATTTTGATAGAAGTATAAGATACATATCACCCTAATTAACCACCCCTTATCCTAGTTAAAGAGGGGTTGGTTGAGGTGGGATTAAGTTAGAGTAGGAATAGGAAATAATAAGCAACCAGCCACTCCTAGATGGGCTGGTTGGAGGTTGCCTCTTAGAGAAGTATTAGGAGTTGGAGACCCCTAAAGCCACAAGCCATATCATGGTTAGGAGTTGGCTAGGGGTTAGGTGTTGAGGGGAAGAGGAGTCTTGGATTAGTAGGAGTCTTAGTTTACTTGGAGTAGGAGTTGCTTCTTAGAGTTGGAGTTGGAGTTGTTAGAAGGAGTCTTGAGTATGAGTCCTACTAGGAGTTGGGATTTATAAGCCCTATAAATAGCCTTGTATTCTCCCCTCTTTTATCATCAATAGAAGAGTATTTTTTGCAGCCTTTGAGCAGCAAGTTGGAGGAGGGAACCCCTATAGAGTTCCAAGGAGGCCGATCCCCTATAGTGATCATCCCCAAGCTTAAAGTCCGTAAGGGTTCTTGATATTAGAGCAGTGTTCTTGATGTCTCACTGCCCTTTCATAGCCATCCATCAGCCCCCCATAACCGTCCAAAGTAATTCCTACAATTGCTTGAAGATCGTCACCAAATTCTGTCATCATCTCCACTATCGCAGATAATCCTTTGATCTCCCCGTGAATTACAATAGGTTCTAGTTTCCTAACACTATTGTAATTTAGTTATCCCTATTCAGAAAAATCCAAAAAAAGTTTCCTATTTTCTACACAAACTTTTCATTAAAAAGTTTCCATCTTTACGATGAAAGCTATGCTATAAAATTCCAACCGCACACCCTTGACTATTTGATTTGTGATAAGACCCCAAAAGGAGCCCTATAGTTTTGATCCTTGAGGGGGATCAACCCTTGGAATGCTATAGGGGTTCCTCCCTCCTAGATTCGGCACAATGCTGAAATAAAATTGATAATTGCTTGATTCAATAGAAGGGGCGACTACATCATTATATAGGGATCAAAACCCTAGCCTAAGGGGGTGCTTGCCTAAGCAAAAGTACCCCTTTGCTCCTCCTATAGCCAACCTGCCTTAATAGGAATAGGGGGTGACTAGGTTAGCTCTATAGCTGACCTAAGCAGGGGGAAACTCTAGCCAACCAACCCAGTAAGGGGGCGACGACCACTAAGCACTAAGGGCTAATCGAAAACCTAGCTATACTCCTTTATAAGATAGGAGTGGCTTTATTACAATCTAGCAGGGTTTTATTAACTACTTCTAGGGAGATTAGGACTCAACCCTGCTGGAGTCCTATCAAACCCGCCCTCTTAAAATCAGCCTTGTCCTCAAGGCTGAAGTTTCATGAACTCAGGGAACCGGGTCTTCAGCTCCTCATTAGCTTGGGTGTCAGTTGGAAGAACTTGAGTTGAGTCGTCGACTTTAAATTTCCATTTGAGGTGGGATACTTGGAGGATCAACTATAATTTTAGTGTGATGCATGGATCTGATCTCTAGGTTAGGGCCCTAATGTGATCCCCAATTTTGCAAGGCCCAAAGAAATAAGGAGACCTCTTTCTTGAGGCTTGAATTTCATGCTGGTGGAGCTAGAGATGAAGGGGGACTTGTTCTTTCTCAGGAAACTTTTTTTTGCTCCGGCGTTTGTCAGGAGGAAGTTTCTTCCTTGCATGGGCTACCATGTGGTTGCTCTGTAATAGTAGTTGTGCCTTCTTTTGGAGTGAGAGATGTCCTCTATTAAAATCTCTAGTGGTGTGAGCCTGATCTAAGTCTAAGGTGGGTAGGAGTGATAATTTTTCACGGCCCATTTTTACTTCTTCGTGATATTGACCATTTTGCATAAGGATAGTGTTGACCCCCAATCTAGATGTGTCTGCTCCAATAATAAACACATGGCCACGATTTGGTGCAGACGATATCGTGGTCATGAGGGCAATAGTTCTACTCGGCCAAGGTGGTGCATCTTTCTTTATAATGAGAGGGATGATATTCATGCTTCGTTGAGTCCTGTGAATGATCCTTACCCTTTTTTTATTTTGACACTGGAGGGGCTCAATTTTCTTACGGTCTTGGGCCGTAGATTGGAGGTCATCATCAAGAAAGTCTTTAAGCATCATGGTCCGATCCTAGGGAAAGTCATGGAAGTCACCTGAGATCTGAAAGTGCTGCATCAGCAACCATAGTGAGTTCAACAGGATGTAATACTTTAGAAGTAGCTTATCTTCAGGGAAAAGGATATAGGGACGTGTCATAGCGGGAAATAAGCATGGCTGAACAATCCATGTCTTTGTTATCTCTTGGACGACCCTTTTATCTTTGACCTTCTGAGGTTGTATAAAGCAATTTGGTCGAGCAACAACTGATAGAAGTTTCGACCTGTTCAGCGTAGGGGGGTCGGCCAGCTTCAGAGGAGGTAGTCGGCTCGGTTGGGTGGAGACGCCCAAAAATTCAGTAAGCTATGGGAGTGGTTTTTTATCTTCAATCTCATGAAACTCTTGAATTTGAATTGGGAAATCATTGGATTCTTCTTTTGGTACACCCTCCAAGTGTCGTGTTGTGGTTGTAGCCGCTGGGCTCCCTCATAGAATCACTTGCTTTCCTTTTCTGAAAAATTTCATGGTTAGCTTCGAAAAATTCTAGAAAATATCTCCAATCATGGACAACCAATCAATGTCAAGCACTACATCAAAACCATCAAGAGGGAGGAAGAAAAAATCAGCAACTACGTCTTACTCCTGTAGGATCAGTTTTACCCGCGGATACTTCTAGTTGCACCTTAGAATTTGGCCGTTAGCTACCTTGACTTCAAACCCATTGTAATCTTCTTTTTGGAGCATTAAGTGGGCAGGAACCTTACTACTCAAGAAGTTGTGTGTGCTCCCGGCGTCGATGAGGATGATGATGGACTGTTGCTCGAGAAACCCTTCGATCTTCAATTTTTGCAGGTTGGTGTAGCCGGCTAAGGTAGGGACCGTGCGGGTGGCCGGTTGTGGTGTATCCTTCTCCTTGGGCTCGAGAGTCGTATCTTCAAGTTTGGGTTCTTTAGTTGGCGCAATCATCAGCGGGTTGGAATAGCCGACCAATGCGTGCACTGCGTAGTTGGCCGGTTGGGATTCTTCCTCCATGGTTTCTTCTTTAGGTTCATGGGCTTCTTCAGATGTTACATTGTCCTCATCCTCCACTGGTTCAATCACGAGGAACTGACCCTTTTTGCAGTGATGTTCGCGGCTCCACGATTCATCGCAACGCCAACACAACTCCTTGGCCGATCGTTCGCGAAGCTCGTCTCTTGTCAACTTTTATGGTGCAGGGGCTTGGATGGCAGTAGGCCTCGGCATGGCTGGTTGGGGAGTGACCCTTGTCCTTCATACCTCATGGTTCAATTGTTCTTCCTAGATACGCGTGAAGGAAATCACTATCGTAAGAGTGTACGGTTGCCGCGCCTTTACTTATCCTTGGATTTTCGACTTTAGGCCCTCGATAAAAGTACCTAAAAGTTGTTTCTCAGACTAATTCTTAGTTTTGTTAGATAAATGCTCAAACCTTATTTGGTATTCTTGTATTGTAGAGGTTTGACGAATCTTTGCCAATTGTCCGTCGATGTTGTTGAAATCGGTTGGTCCGAAGCGGTCTAGTAGTCCTTCCTTGAATCGTTGCCAAGAGAGTTCTCCATGGGTGTGCTTAAACCAATTAATCCACTGAATAGCATCTCCCTCGAGGTGGATGGCAGCAATCTCCACCGGTTTGGCGTCGGCGGTTCGGTAAAACCGAAAATAGCGCTCCGCGCGCGAGATCCACCCGATCGGTTCTCCTTCTTTCCATCTAGGGAAGTCAACCTTCATGCATGGATTATTGAGATCAGAGGTGATGTGGCCATGTTCTTGAGGATCATCTTGCTGATCTAAAGTTTCTCCGTGTTGTGATTTCCTCGAGTTCGATAGTCGGCCAATGCTGAATTCGGCGAAAAGGGATCGCATCTTCTCTTCCATACGGTTTCCAAAGGCTTCAAGCTTTGCATCGATAGCCTCCGCGGATGTCATAGTATACACCTCTAGATCTATAATATTGAGATCTTTTTTCTGTTGCCAGGTTAATGGCATGGGAATTTTGGAGAAGGGGGTCGTTGGTTAGAAGGTGAATCGGTTTAGATGGAAGTAGGTTGCGGTTTAGGGCAGATTTTGGGCTACAATTTTGTGGAGTTTAGGCTACAAATTGGTATGGTTTTAGGGCTATGATAATAGTAGATGAAGGTTAGGAAAATAGATTTTAGATCTGAAATAGATGGCAGCAAAGGTAGGTGTCTCGGTAAGGAAAGTTGGCTAAAAAGGTAAGTGGATCGATAAGGAAGTAGGCTGATTTGGGTGGCTGATTTGGGGGCTGTTTGGATTCGGTTTAGGGTAATATTTAGAAGGTTTTTTAATGAGGATGGTAGGGTTTGGAGATGAGAAAAAGATAGTCTAAAATCCCACAAAAAATAGCACTCAAATCTGATAGAATTCAGTGAAAAGAAGTGTTGCGATGTGCTATCCTGCTGAACCGATTTTACGTCAGAGAAATGATGACTTCTCGACGTAAATTCCAGAGGAAAGTTTAAGGAAATTATGCAAAAACCCTTGGTTCAGATGTTGTTAATACCAGTAAAATGTTTGACACAATTTTGGCAGCATAACAGTAGGGAGATAGGAAAAAGACGAAAGGTAGATTCCTTCATTATAAAATTTTAGAACTACATGATGGTCAAAGATTACACAAAAAATCCAATTCCAGAAGGAGTTTTTTCATGAAATTAAATCCAGATGAAAGCCAAATTAATCTTGAGAATTGTGTAAAAATTTCAGCCAAAAAGGATGAACAAAAGTTCAGTTACAAGAGGCCAATAGACGGAAGGAAGATTCTGTGTTGTAAAATTTCAGTACTGTGCAATGAAGAATCATAGCACTATAAGTCTAGATCCAGAAGAATTTTTTTCACAAGATTAGTCTTAGATGAAAACTAAGATGATCTATAAAATTGTATAAAAGTTTTAGCCAAAAAAGATGATTAAAAGTTTAGTTTTAAGAAGCAACAATCAGCTGAAAATTTTTGTAATGTTTCGCCTTTGCAAAGATGATAACATTTGCGATGAACAAAATTTACAGTGGATAAAATTTGAGAAAAATCTTCAACATGTAAAGTAAAGAATCTTGTAGTATTGAAGAGATGTGGATGATAAAAATATACCAGAATTCCATATCAAATGCAGGGGACAGCGGTAGACTGATTTGATCTGCTGCTGGGGTAGAAGGTGGAGGCTCATGTCGTAGCAATTGTGGGAATTGCTTGGGAAGGTGAAGGCGGCTGAGATAGCTACAGAGGCAGCAAGATCACTGCTCTGATACCAGATGATAAGACCCCAGAAGGATTCCTATAGATTTTGATCCTTGAGGGGGATCAACCCTTGGAATGCTATAGGGGTTCCTCCCTCCTAGATTCGGCACAAGGCTGAAATAAAATTGATAATTGCTTGATTCAAGAGAGGAGGCGACTACATCATTATATAGGGATCAAAACCCTAACCTAAGGGGGTGCTTGCCTAAGTAAAATTACCCCTTTGCCCCTCCTATAGCCAACTTGTCTTAATAGGAATAGAGGGTGACTAGGTTGGCTCTATAGCTGACCTAAGCCGGGGAAAACTCTGGCCAACCAACCCAGTAAGGGGGCGACGACCACTAAGCCCTAAGAGTTAATCTAAACCCTAGTCATACTCCTTTATAAGATAGGAGTGGTTTTATTACAATCTAATAGGGTATTATTGACTACTTCTAGGGAGATTAGGACTCAACCCTACTGGAGTCCTATCAATTTGCTACTGCATTTTCATTGATCCAATCTCTATAAAATTTTTATAATGGCTTTAGCATTTCCTATCTTTGGATTTTATTTTAGTTTCATTGAAAGATTCTTAATATAAACTGCTGATCTTTTACGTCTAAGCTATTGCACTTTACACATAAAAATCTGCTATAGTACCATCCCATGATCTTCCATTTTGCCAAACCTTTTACCGTCGTTTTCTTCCATGAATTTTTTGTCAGTATTACCTTTCCCTTACCAGCAGATTCTCATTGATTTTTACTTGAATCCTTGTTTTGAACTACTGAAGAAAAATCTCGTCTCTACTGTTGAAATCTTTCATTGAAAAAATTATGTCATAGTACATTCTTGTATTCCTTGATCTTGCCGAAATTTTTACTGTTGATTTCTTCCAGAAATTTCTTGAAGCATTATCTTTCCCTTGCTAATAGATTCCCATTGAGTTTTACTCGATTCCTTATGAACTGCTGCAAAAAAAATTTGACTCTATTGCTGAAATCTTTCGCTGAAAAAATTCTACAACAGCACCTTATAGTAATCTTTGATTTTGCCGAACCTTTTATTGTCGTTTCCTTCCATAAAATTTTTTACGATATTATCTCTCCTTTACCAGTAGATTCCCCTTGAGTTTCACTTGAATTTTTGTTGAGAATTTCTGGAAAAAATTACATCTTTACTGCTGGAATTTTTTGACAAAAAATCTGCTGCTACACCTTTGTCTTTCTTCCTCTTCTTAACCCACCAAAACCCAACTATCTTGGTACTACCATCCAAGACATCTTTAGGGCATCCCTCTAGCCTTAATACATCGCTATCATAACCTATTTTCATAAAAATACCCCCAAAAAATAGTAGCTCAAAATATAAAATCATTACATCCGAACCCTTCTATCACCAACCAATTGTCTGAATCTTCTACCACCCATGCCATTGACCCATCAATAGAAAAAAGACAAGGACATATCTAATCTACAGGCATATACCATGGCTTCCCAAGATCCAATTGATGCTAAGTTTGAAGTATGGGAATCTCGGTTTGAATCGCGGCTCGAATCACGCTTGGAGGACAAACTGCATGTTTTGTTCGCATAATTCAAAATTGGACAACCACTGAGTCTAGCCAAATTTCAGGAAGGAGAGAGTTTAGAGAGGCCTACAGAGAAGGAGGGACAGCCTTCGGACATGCTTCAGTCATGCATGAGGGTGGACTTCCCTCGATGAGAAGAAGGAGACCCGATGGGATGGATTTCACATGTCGAAAGTTACTTTCGTCATCACCAAACACTAGAGGATTCCATAGTGGACACCGCTATCATCCACCTTGAAGGAGATGTTATATGATGGTACAATTGACTTGAATACAACCATGGAACTCCGACGTTGTTACAATTCAAGCACGCACTATTGAACCACTTTGGGCTGAGCAAGAACAAGAATATCAATGAACAACTTGCTAAGATCCGATAAACCTCTACGATCCAAGAATACCAAACCAGGTTTGAGAAATTATCTTACCTTGCTCATGATTGGACTGACCGACAACTATTAGGGACATTCATCGAGGGGCTCAAGCCGGAGATTAAATGAGAGGTTAAAGCGCAGCAACCCCGAACTGTAACGGTTGCAATTTCTTTCACCTAAATACAAGAGGAACAGCTCAACCAAGATGCTTGGAGGATGAGAACTACCCTTAGACCCATGACATATGAACCTCCTTCTACTTCCAGCCATCCTTTGCTACCAAAAAAATGATAAGAAAAGAACTATGCGATCGATCGAAAAAGGGTCTTTGTAGGCATTGTAATGAACCGTGGAGCCGCAATCATCACTATAAAAAGGGCTGTCTTCTATTGATTAAACCTCTTGAAGACATAAAGGAGGAGGTCCAGAAGCATGAGGAAGAGGTCACAGATGAAGAACAGCAGCCGGTTGATTTTACAATGCATACATTTACCGGCTATACGAATCAGCAAACGATGAAAGTGAGAGGACTGCTAAAGCAACAACCGATCACCGTTCTTATTGACACCACGAGTACCAAAAACTTTATGAATAACAAGGTTGTTACTAATTAATGCTCCAAAATGAAGATTGCAGTAGGTTAAATGTTGAGGTCACCGACGGCTAAATTTTGAAGTGCGACGAAAAATGTCCACGGGTGAAATTGTTGCTACAGGACCAAGAGATACTTGTTGATTTCTTCCACCTTCCTTTTGATGATTATGACGTCATGCTTAATATCAAATGGCTGACTATGATAGGTGATGTTCCTTGGGATTTTTCTAAATTTATTATAAAAATTTTCAGCCATGAGGAACAGGAGATCCTACGCGGGAGTGACATCACAACGACTTGCACGCAGCTAATGGAGAAAGTTTTGAACAAAGAAAACAATGGCTTCCTAATATAACATCAGCAGCACTCTATGGGGGAGCCAACAAAATTTGAAGACCCGAACATACTCCAATTGTTTGCTAAATTTTCAGATATTTTCGTCGAACCGCGTAACCTACTTTCTAACCGCCGGCATGACCATCAAATTCTGATTCTCCTGGGAAAACTAGCAGAAAACTCTCAGCCATATCATTATTCTCACCTCTAGAAAGCTAAAATAGAGAGGATTGAAGAGGAGATGCTTGAAACAGGTGTCATACAGCCAAGTTGGAGCCCCTACTCTTCGGCAGTGCTAGCTTTACCCGACTTCGATAAAGTGCTTATTATTGATGCATCGGGAGCTAGAAATTATGTTATCCATATGCAAGATGGTCGACTCCTAGCCTACACGGTAAAGCCCTCACTCCAAATCACCTGAAGCTACCAATCAACTATGAGGGAATGCTAACCTTTACTAAATTTGTTGCTTGGTATGATACAGGACAACAGCACGAAGAGGAGATGAAAGTAAGTTTCAAAAAATTGTAGCTTATGCTCATTTTAAACTCAGATCGAGCTCACCTTACCATGGACTTTACTAGAAGGCAACTACAATCATAGAGGAAGGCCTGGCTATCAATAAAAAATAACCACATGCCAGCCCCCACAAGAAAGAAATAATCGCCCGATAAATGCCAGAGAAGAAGTAAGTTTGTTATTAAAGATCTAGTCTTTCTCCATATTCATCCTTACCAGCAGGAATTTATGAAAACTCGAGCTTCACGGAAGTAGTTTCCTAGTTTCTTTGGACCCTACAAAATTGGAGATCACATTAGAACCGTAAATTGTGGATCGGACTTGCGTACTAATTCAAAATTATAACTCATCCTCCAAGAATCTCATCGTAAATGGAAGATTAGAGAGGACAACTCAGCCCCGACTTATCCACCTAATACCCAAGTTGATGAGGAGGCCCAAATTACGCTGATGATTGCATTGGATCACGGGATCGTGACACATCATCGTCGAGTCACTACTGCTGATGCTGGACCCCAGGAATAGGGTATGCCTACTATAGGGCCATGAGGGACCCTCGTGAGGAGTTGCAGATCATAACCTAGAGACATGGAGCTCAGCCTTGAGGATAAGGCTGATTTGGAGAGGACGGGTCTGTTAGGACTTTAGCTAGAAGAGTCCTAATTTAGTTTTATCGAAGAGGGTACATATATAATCCTAAGGGCATTCATGTAAATCCTATCTAGTGAACCCCTATTAAAGATATGAGGAGGGTGGCTAGGTTAGAATTAGTTGGGAGGAAGATATTTTGAGGGAAGTAAAAGATACATGTCATCCTAATTAACCACCCTAATTAAAGAGGGGTTGGTTGAGGTAGAGTTAAGTGAGAGTAGGAATAGGAAATAATAAGCAACCAGCAACCCCTAGGTGGGCCAGTTGGAGGTTGATTCTTAGAGAAGTATTAGGAGTTGGAGACCCCTAAAGCCACAAGCCATATCATGGTTAGGAGTTGGCTAGGGGTTAGGAGTTAAGGGGAAGAAGAGTCTTGTATTTGTAGTAGTCTTAGTTTACTTGGAGTAAGAGTTGCTTCTTAGAGTTGGAGTTGGAGTTGTTAGGAGGAGTCTTGAGTAGGAGTTCTACTAGGTGTTGGGTTTAGAAGCCCTATAAATAACCTTATATTCTCCTCTCTTTTATCATCAATAAAAGAGTATTTTCTATAGCCTTTGAGCAGCAAGTTGGAGGAGGGAACATGTCGGTTCTTCCAATGAGATCGATCCTCTAAAGTAATCACCCCCGATCTTAGAATCCGATAGGCTTCTAACAGGAGCATGTCGGTTCTTCCAATCTCTCCCACTTCTGAGCTGCTTGGGCCCTGCACAAAGGTTAAAGCTGAGCGAAGGGATCCCGGCTCGACCCCTCCGAAGCTCAAGTGAGTCGGGGCTAGAGCCTTAAAAACCCCAGGCAACCTCCAAGGGAAGAGAACTATAATGTGGAAGTATTGAGCGATCGACCCCTAGTATTGTTCCAGATGGTGGCTTTTATACCTGTGACCATGGGTAGATGTATGCAATTGCTTAATGATCACCAGTGTCAATGTATGCAGGCATTAATGCATGTTGGCTCCTCAAGTGGTCGACCTGTACATTAGGCGCTGATGATGTCTGGACTATGCGGTGCTGCTCCTTGCTTCTTGGGTGATGATATACGAGGTTGCAATGCTTCGTACTTGTCAGGGGACCATTGATGTAGAGGATAAATGGATGATTTGTCTTAGATTCACGGGACTTAAATAGCTCGAGGTGCTAGACTGATTCTACCATGATAATCTGGGGCTGGGGCCTGGGGGCTAAGATATGCATGGGGAGTGACAAAGACCGCAAACATAGTTTCCAATTTTGTACTTTTTTATGACCAATAATTCAACTACTTCTGTAGATGCAATCAATCAAACGTGATATACTAAAGAATGGACAAGAGCTTCCATTCAGTGAGATTTGCAGGTTTCCCAACAAATTTGATATATGAGAAGGCATTCATCAAACTCACGTCGTGCGAGACTGCCTGCAGCATTAGATGGAAATTATTAAAAATACAAACATTAATAATTATTAAAAATGGATAACAATTTTCTATAAATCCGAACATTAGATGGAATCTCCTCAAGCTACAGCATTCTCTTAAGAGCAACATCAATGGTAATTCATTCCTCTTTCAAGCTAATCCTTGAACTTGAGCTTGAGCTTGTAGATGATCATTTGTTCATCTCTGTAGCCTCTTTCTCAATCCTGGCTGGCATTTACATGCTTGTAGATGACACCCGACAGGTGACTGAGAGGGCTAGTCGTTAAATTAATTTCACTATCAAAGTTGATATTAACAAAAACTATGTTTTCATTTTTAAAATATTAGGATGGTTTTGGTGACACCTACTCGTCATCACCAATCAGAAAAACATTTAGAAATAGAAGATTACGCTCAGGTTAGGTTAAATCACTGAGGACTTCTAAATAATTTAGGAGTCAATATTCTACTTTAATTAGATCAGATAATACAAGAATTTATTTGAATATCAAATCAAAGTTCATGATTAAATAGGATTTTGATTTAAGAGTATTGGTCAAGAAGAGATGAATTAGAACAAAAGAAGAATAGAAATCCGGAGTCAGAGAGATCGGAGAGATAATAAATCATCATATTTAATATAAGCTTGTTAGTTTTGAACTATCTTTTCCTATTCTCACTTTTTTCTTTTAATTACTTGATGCCCATCATTTTTTTCTAAAAATTATTTAATAAACACCTTCGCTTCCTTTCTCTCCATAAATAATCACCACCATCGCCTCACAACAATGCATCTGAAGTTGAGACACTGAAGCAGCTGTAGCAACCATGGGCCATTCCGTGAACAAGCTCGCCCCGGAGCTCGTGGCAACCGCCGAGCCGACGCCGTCAACCCGCCTCCCGCTCTCCTCCATGGACCGCATCGCGGGGATCAGGATGATGATCGACCTGATACTTGTGTTCAAGCAAGGGCTGCAGCCGGCGAAGGCCATCAGGGCGGCGCTGTCCCGTGCTCTCGTCCTTTACTACCCCGTCGCGGGGCGGATCGTGGAGCCGATCCCCGGTGAGGCCGAGGTGGACTGCACCGGCGATGGCGTGTGGTTCGTCGAGGCCTCCGTGGATTGCGGTCTCGAAGATGTTAACAACCTGGAGCGCCCTCTCCTGCTGCCCAGGAAGGATCTCATCCCCTATGCTCCCCCTGACGTGATCGAGGGAGACTTGACCTTCATGCTCCAGGTACGTACCTATCGATGCATGCTTTTCCTAAACCTTTTCCCTTCGCTAAGTTGAGAGCATTTCACAGGTCAACGTTTAACACAGACACGTAGTGTAATTAAGTTGGCTTACTTTTAACAGCTACCAACCTATCGTTCACGTATGAGCAGTGGCTTGGACATACAGAATAAGCTCAAAAGTGACTCCCTAACTAGCTGTAAATGAGATTTTACGATTCGGATCATATTGGTTCCTTTCTAGAGATATTTTCTGGGTGTAAGAAGCTCTGTTCATCGTTAACAACTGCCGACTAATCGTACAAGAAGCTAGGCTCATGGGGTAGATGGCTTTTACGAGTCGAACGTGTCACAGTTGGCGATCATCACCTTTTCCAAAAGCAACATTGCATTGATCTGTAATTTATTATTATTATTATTGATTCTCATCCAACTTTATCTCCGATTCAAGAACACGCCGCAAACAACCATACAGAGCTGTCAACGTAACGTCCCAGTTTCGGAGATCATGCAGAGCGTGCTACCTAAATTTTTTTAATGCTTGAACACGAGACTTCTTTGACTGCTATGTGTTGTATTACTTGTTCAGGTGACGGAGTTCAGATGCGGTGGGTTCGCAGTGGGCATCAGATTCAATCACACAGTGTTCGACGGCTTCGGGGCCGCCCAGTTCTCGAAAGCAGTCGCCGAGCTCGCAAGAGGCCACGCTTGTCCCCTCGTTAAGCCAGTCTGGTGCAGGAAAGCCATCCCTAGTCCGCCGAAGCTATCGCGACGGCATGCACCCTCCCCCGCTGCCATCCACTTCGAGACGTCCGTGTTCGACATCTCCTCCGACCAGATCAACGCGTTGAAGAACCAGTTCTGCAGGGAGACGAGCCAGAAGTGCTCCACCTTCGACGTGGTCACGGCGATACTCTGGCAGTGCCGGACGCGGGCGATAAGCCTGGACCCTCACGCCGACATGCACCTTGGCTTCGCCGCCAACACCCGCCACATGCTGCGGGGGCTGCTGCCGCAGGAAGGTTTCTACGGCAACTGCGTGTACCCCATGGGAATCAAGGCGAACGCCAGGACCATCGCCGGTTCCTCACCGGTGGAGGTGATCGAGCTGATCCGAGCCGCCAAGGAGAGGATGCCCGCCATGTTCTTGGACTGGGTAATGGGGGTCGCGGAGGATGACCCGTACGAGGTGCCATTGGAGTACGGGACGCTGGTGGTGTCGGATTGGAGCCGGGTTGGGTTCTCAGAAGTGAACTATGGGTGGGGGGAACCGATCCATGTCGGTGCGTTGAATGATGACCACAACTTCATCCCTTCCTGCATCTACCTGCAGCCGTCCAAGCCGAAGCAAGCCGTGAGGTTGATGACACGATGTGTTCACAAGGAACATGTACCTGCCTTCACCGAAGAGATGAAGCAGTTTGTCCATAATTAGCATGACATCAACCATCCTCCACCTGCCTTGAAGGAACAGTTGATGCAGTCATACTGCAACCTACCTCTCGTTGCTCCTGTTGTTCATGTGATGCTAATAAATGTGATGTTAATAAATGTGACTCTATCCATAAGATCTTATTCCCTTGAGCAAAAGGAGATCAACTTCACTAAAGATTAGACATGAAGCAAGATTTGCAAGTCTGCACACCCTCGTGCTCCACTTGACTGCCCATATGCTGCAACATCATGGCATATATGAACACGTTCCATGCTCATCAGTCTCATGTAGATCAAAGATGTTATAAATAATCTTCTCATTGATCAATAGATATACACTTCAATTTCCTTTACACATAGGGTGGGATTGGCAAATCTTGCACACCTTGACTCTTCAGTTGTTCTGACTCCTTTTTAAGATATGATAAAAACAAAATCTTGTCTTTCTTTGGTATCATTGATTTTGTATGGTGTTTTAGGGATATAAACCAATTATATTGATATATTTAAAATTAATCAGTCTCTCCTCCTAGTTTTGCACTCTAAATATCCATAGAATAATGCTTCATCTGCCACTATTTGATAGATAAAATTATTCCTTTATCTTTTACTCTGTTACATACTCGTTGGTGCAGTGATTAGTCTTTGAAATTTAAAAGTCTAATAACTGGGATTTGATTCTCGATAGACTAATTTATCTTTTAATTTTTATGAATCGGAATCGATGATTCGAAACAGGAACCTCAGATTGCGGAACCGCGGTAGAAGCTGGATGGGGTTCTCGTAGGTGAACTATAGGTAGGGAGAATTGATCTCTAAGTCGAGATGTTAATGATCATAGTAACTAGACTCTTTCAGTATTTATGTGCCACCCCCAAGTGGAATCCAGGCACGAGGTTGATGACACGATGCGTTGAAAGCATCATCTATACTTTCAGTATGTAGTGTTTTGGAATGATCCAATAACACTTATTTATATTGATTAAAAGGTAGAATACATATATTTTAAAATACTAAAATATATCACATCTTAACAAATATCACCCTAATCTCATCATCATCTAAACTAAATTATATCTAAATCTTTATCTTTCATTTTATCTAATTCTAACTCCTTAAATCAATCTTAACTACTTTGATTATTTCCAACACACCCTCTTAATTCAAGTAGTTATAATTTAAAATTATTTTCAAAAAAATATTTTCTTCGCCAAAATTTTTGTGAAGATGTCAAGGAGCTAATCTTCGATGTTGCAGCGGTTGTCTTATGCTTCTGCTTAGGTCTATAACTTGACCTTTTTCTCTTTGATATCCATCTCTGATGATCCGATGATGGCTTTGTATTTGTAAGATTGAATCTCTTTGAATGCAAAAGCTTCATTTTTCTTTTCTTTTTCTTGACTTTCTTCACATTATCAGAAACTTCTAACATCTCTATATATATACCTTCATTGTTGCCCTTGGAGTTTAAGATCTCATTCTGAAATACTTTATCGTTTCTCTTGATATTTTTCTCTTCAGTAGCCATCTTTGATGATATGATAAAGACTCTGCATTTGTAGGATTGAATCCCTTTGAATGTGGAAGCTTCATTTTTCTTTTCTTTCTCTTGGCTTTCTTCACATCATCAGAAACTTCTACCAATCCTGTATGTGTACTTTCATTGTTGTCCATGGAGTTTAGAGCTTCACCCCTTTTCTGTATATGTATGTCATCAACATTACGACCTGCATCATCTGAGATAGTTTGTATAGATTCACAGAATTTTAAATAATCATAACTATTTTTTCATAATGTTAATTCTTCGGTAGGAGTAGCAAAGTCCGAAAATAATAAGACAAACATTTTATTTTTTATCATCCTTGCGGTTGCTATCAATTTACCAATTTTTTTATCATAAATCAGATTTTTTTCTTCATAAAAAAAAACATAATATCCTTTTCTCATTAGTTGTCTTATACTAATGAGATTTTATTTTAAATCAGTAATAAATAACACATCATCAATAATTTTTTTATCAGACTTTGTGTTTATAGCAACTGTTCCTTTTCCTTTTACTTGAGCCTTTTTACCATTTCCCATCTGCATAGTAGATCTGACCGAATCATCAAGTTTCTGAAATAGACTTTTATCCCCTGTCATATGATCACTACATCCACTATCCAAAAACCAAACAAATCTAGAATATTTTTCATCAGATGCTATAAAAAAAAATATTTTCTTCATCTCTTTTGTCATTATTTTTTTCCTTATGATAGTTTGTTTGATTTTTGTTCTAACAATCTTTTTCAAAATGTTCATATTTTCCACAATAATAATATAGAGGAACATTTGGATTTTTATTTTTGTACCAACAATCTTTTTTAATATGCCCTATTTTTTTGCAACAAAAATATTTTCGAGTTTCTTTGTTATCTTCATTTGGTCGGCCTCGTCCTCTGTCATTTTGATCTTTCCCTTGAGATTTGATTTCTGAATTCTCTTTTTGATCCTTCTTCTAATCTATCTTCATTTGAAGAACATGTTCCAAAGTTTCATCTGAAGATCTGTTCACTTTTTGTTCATGAACTAAAAGAGATCTCATTAATTCATCAATAGATAATGTACTTATATCTTTAGCTTCTTCTATAACAGTAGATATCATATCAAATTTTGAAGATAGACTTCGTAAAAAAATTTCTACTACAGTTTGATCTTTTAGATTTTCACCATAAGATCTCATTTGATTCACAATAGAATAAACTTTTGAGAATAAATCAGCAACAGATTCCGAATCTTTCATCATAAGTGTTTCAAATTCACGACGAAGAATTTGAAGCTTTGAAATTTTTACCTTCTCTAAGCCTCCAAACATATTTTTTAATATCTCCCAAGCTTCTGTTGATGTTGATGCCATCATGATTCTGGGAAATAGGGAATCATCTATTGCTTGTTGTAACATGTAAAGGGCTCTTGCATCTTTTTGTATATTTTTTTTCATCTGGTTTTTTTGATCTTTTGTAATACTAGGATCTTGCAGATCATACTGAACAAAACCATTTTATACCAAATTCCACAATCCTTGTGAAATAAGGAGAGTTTTCATTTTAATAGCCCAAAACTGATAATTATCACCTTTGAAGATAGGAAGAAGTTGATTAGGAACACTTACTGTAAGGCTTGCCATCTTCTTTTTTTTCTTTTTCTTTTTTCTGGATCTACTAGTCTTCCCTTTTTTTTGACCGGTGTACTCCTTTTGATTTTCTTTGAACCAAGCTCTGATATCATTGTTGGCTTTTTTGCAGAACTTCAAGGAGAAGAAGAAGAGAATAGTAGATGACACCAGGAGTACTTTCAATCAACAGTCTGTAGTACCCTAGAATGAACCAGGAGCACCTATTTATATTGATTAAAAGATAGAATATATATATTTTAAAATATTAAAAAATTTATCATATGTAAATAAATATTATCATCATCTAAATTAATCTCATCATCATCTTAACTACTTGGATTATTTCGCTTGTGAGTCTGCGATAGAAGACAAACATATTGGTCGCTCTTTTTAATTGATCACGAACCAGACTTACTAATTCTTTTTACACTAGTATTGGAATGACCGTGGATGATCGAATATACAATAATTAGAACTGGCAGATGGGGAGAGAGGATGCGAAGTGACAAAGACCTCAAACCGAGTTTCCAACTTGACAACTTTTTGTTTTTTATGACCAGTTGTTCAATTACTTTTGAAGATGCAATTATTTTAGGGTTTGATGACCAGTAAGTAGTTCAATTATTTTTTAAGATGGAACGTACGATACTATTGAATGGGACACGAGCCATAAAATAATTATTTTGAGCTAGCAAAAGAGAAGAAGCTTCTATGCAGTGAGAGAGACCTGCATGTTTCCCAGCAAAGTTAACATATAAGAAGGCACTCATCAAACTCACCTAAAGTGAGATCGACTGCAACAAGGAGAAAGAAATCTAAGTTATTACGTATCCTCAAACCCAAAGATGGGAAGAAAAGGTCTGTGTCCCACCTTCTTGTGGAAAGAAGAAGATAACTTCTCCTGCTCCACAGTGGTCTCCAAAGAGCAGTGTCGCCCGGCAGGCATGCTTGAACATGATCACTGCTTCCGGCAATCACATGCTTATCGATGCCACCGGACATGGGAATGAGAGGACCGGTGGTGGTCGACTTGCATGGCCACATGACCGATTACCACAGTGCTAATGTGAACCTTCTCTTTTCTCACGTTGGGTAAAAGCGGGATTTTTTCGAACATGTCGCTTGCATATATTGTTATAGTTGTCATGCAACCGTTGAGAATTGATCGATAGTAATTATTTATTGAGTTAACATGTTTTAAGAGTAGTGATTGATATTTAAGAGTTATAAAATTAGTTAGGAATTGTGGAGATAGGGGCCCATGATTAAGAATTTAGTTATTAGTTACTAATCATGGGTGAGATAGTAAAATATTGGATGAAGTAATGGGGTGAGATGGTTACTATTATGTCATATAAATAGAACCTTAGATCATGAAGCAAGTGAGCAAAGAGAGGACCTTAGTTCATGAAGCAAGTGAGCAAAGAGTGTGTGCATTTGAAGATAATCTTGTAAGTGTTCTTGTTCTTTTACCAATACTATATTATTTTCTTGATTGAAACTATTTTTTGTTAATTGGATCATAGTGTTCTATTTTTTGTTATTTTCTTGCTCCTCCTTCCCCAACATTTGTGGTATCAAAGTCTTGTTTCAATTTGACTGGGCATTATGGCTCTTAATGGTAATTCTATATCTCAACCCCTTATTCTCATCTTCTCGGACAAATCTTATAAATTTTAGAGTATTAATATGAAGATTTTGTTCAAGTCTCAAGATTTTTGGGACTTGATAGAGAATGAATATGCAGATCCAGATAAAGAAACTAGGCTGAAGGAGAATATAAAAGACTCAAAGGCATTGTTCTTCATTCAACAAGTTGTACATGAGAAAATCTTCTTAAGAACTGCAGCAATAACAACCTTAAGATAAGCTTGGTTGATACTTCAAAATGAATTTCAAGGCTTATCAAGGGTTATTATGATAAAACTTCAAACCCCTCGTCGTGAGTTTGAAATTTTGTTTATGAAAAGTAATGAATCATTGCAAGATTTTCTTTCTCGAGTGACTAAAATTGTTAGTCAAATGAAATCCTATGGTGAACATATTCATGATCAAATAATTATTGTAAAAGTTTTGAGAAGTTTAACTCCGAAATTTGATCATATTATTACCGTAATTAAAGAGTCAAAATGACTTATCTACTTATTCATTTGATGAATTAATGGATTCCTTGCAAGCACATGAAGCAAGGTTAAACAGGTCGCTTGAAAAAGCGAAAAAAAAATATTTCAAGTTAAGAGTGGAATTCAATGGTAGAGGAAATGGAAGAGGACGTGACAGAGGAGGATTTCGTGGTAGAGGAAATGGAAGAGGACACTTTGCTGGGCATGATAAAAGAGAATCAAATTATCAACAGAAAAACTATAAGAGTGGAATTCAATGTCACTATTATAAAAAATTTGGTTATATAAAGGTAGATTGCAGGAAAAGAGAAAAGCAAGCAAGCTATGTGGAGAAAAATGAAGACAATAGTAAGTTGTTTATGACTCATTCACAAGTTAATGATATCTCAAATAATATTTGGTTCTTAGATAGTCGATGTTCTAATCATATGTCAGGCATACGATCAATTTTTAGAGATATTGATGAAATTCACAAGTTGAAAGTTAAACTTGGAGATAGCAAACAAATCCAAGTGGAAGGAAAAGGAATAATTGAGATAAAGACAAATCAAGGGAAGGTAAAACATCTTGATAATGTTTTCTATGTTGCTAGTTTATTACATAATTTGTTGAGTGTTGGACAATTGATAGATACTGGATATTCAGTTATATTGATGATGGTTCATGCACTATTAAAAATAATAAAATCTGGTTTGATTAGAGCACATGTTTGCATAATACAAAATAAAATGTTTCCAATTAATGTTTCAAATATTGAGATACATGCTCTTATTGCAAATCAAAAGAATGAGACAAATTTATAGCATTTGAGATATGGACACCTTAATATTAAAGGTTTAAGGTTGTTAAATCAAAAGGAAATGGTTTACGGATTGCCAAAAATTAATACAATTTATGTATGTGAAGGATGCATTTATGGTAAACAAAGTAAGAAATAATTTCTTGTTGGAAAAGCATGAAGATCATCTAATTATCTTGAATTAATTCATGCTGACTTATGTGGACCTATAAATACAAAATTATTTGGTGGAAGTCGATGTTTTCTGTTATTTACTAATGATTATAGCCGCATGAACTGAGTATATTTTCTGGAATTGAAATCTATAGCATTTGATAACTTTCAAAAATTCAAGGCACTTTTAGAAAGTCAAATTGGTAGATGCATAAATAGAGGTAGTAAAACTTTATCTAATGAGTTTAATTCCTTTTGTAAAGAAAATAGTATTCTTAGGGAATTAACAGCACCATATACACTAGAGCAAAATGGTGTAGCTGAACGTAAAAATTGAATTATCGTCGAAATGGCAAGAAGTTTGCTTAAAGGAAAGTATCTTCTGAATCAGTTTTGGGCAAAAGCAGTTGTAACAATAGTTTATTTATTGAATATTTCACCAACAAAGGTTATTATGAATCGAACTCATTTTAAGACTTGGTATGGTATAAAGTCAAGTGTAAGTTATTTAAAATTTTTTAGTTGTATTGCTTATGCTTTGGTAAATTCATTAAACTTGATGAAAGATCTAAAAAATATATCTTAATTGGATATTTTGCGCAATCCAAAGCATGTCGATTATATAATCCTATTAGTGGCAAATTTATTATTAATAGAAATGTTATGTTTCATAAAAGGGCAAGTTGAAATTGAGAGATCAATAAAGGTGAAACACAAATTCGTATTCCAACAGAACTAGTCACTCTACTGAATCAAGTGGCAGATCCTGCTCCAACAAGTTCATTGTCAAACCCAATAGTAGTTCAAATTCAGTAAATGATTCCTCAGATAAAATCCCTCCAAGAAGGATTAGATCACTAACAGAAATTTATAATTCAACATTTGCTTTATCTATTTCAGATCCTATAAGTTTTGAAAAGGCAGTTGAAAAAGAGAAATGTCGAAAAGCAATAAAGGAGAAAATCAAATCAATTAAGAAAAATAAAATCTGGGAGCTAATGGATCAACCAAAAGAAAAGAAATCACTTTATGGGCTCAAACAAGCTCTAAGAGTATGGTACAATAAAATTGATTATTATTTTCATCAAAATAGATTTAAGAGAAGCGATAATGAACCTACCCTTTATTTAAAGAAGAAAGGTGAACATAATATTCTTATAGTTTGTCGTTATGTTGATGATATTATATATATATGTTCATCTAACTCTATTGTGATAGAATTTAAAAAATGCATGATGAATAAGTTTGAAATGTCAGATCTAAGTCTACTGCACTATGTTCTTGAGTTGGAGATAAAGCAAGGATCTGGTGGAACTTTTATTTCACAAAGAAAGTATGCAATGGATCGACTCAAAAAATCTAATATGATTAATTGCAAAGCTACAGCTATGTAAATGAGAAATTGAAATTTGAAGTTGGTACAGGTTTGACAAATGCAATAAATATACTATAGAAGTCTGGTTGGAGGTTTGATCTATCTAACTCATACTCGAATATTTCCTTCTCTGTGGGTGTAGTATCCAGGTTTATGCAAAGCCCAAGTAAACATCATCTCGGAGCTATTAAAAGAATTCTACGTTATATTGTTAGAACTCCGAAGTATAGAATTTGGTATTCTCATCATTTTAAATATAAATTATTTAGTTTTACTGAGAGTGATTGGGCAGGAGATTTGGATGATAGAAAAAATACTTCAGACAATATTTTTAGCCTCGGATCAGGAGCTATATCTTGAAGTTTAAAGAAGTAAGCAACAATTGCGTTATCGACATCGGAAGCATAATATGTAGCTACAACATCAGTAGCTTATCAAGCTATATGGTTAGAAGACTTCTTGAAGATCTTCATCAAAAACAAAAAGAAGTAACGAAAATATTTTGTGACGACAAAGCTACAAATGCAACGACGAAGAATCCAACATTTCATGGAAAAATAAAGCATATAGAGATACGCTGTCATTTCATCCGAGATCTTGTAGCAAATGAAGCTATAACAATGAAGTACTATGGCACACATGAATAAGTTACAGATATTTTCACCAAGTCACGTCCAGTTTAGAAGCATATTTATTTCATGTCTCAAATCAGTGTATGTAAGTATGAATCAAGGGGGAGTGTTGAGAATTGATTCATAGTAGTTATTTACTTAGTTAACATGTTTTAGGAGTAGTGGCTCATATTTAGGAGTTGTGGAGGTAGTGGCTCATGATTAAGGATTTAGTGGGTAGTTGCTAATCATAGGTGAGATAGTGAAATAGTGAGATAAAATAGTGGGGTGAGATAATTATTATTATGTCATATAAATAGGACCTTAATTCATGAAGCAAATGAGCAGAGAGAGAGTATGTGTGCATTTGGAGATAATATTGTGAGTGTTTTTATTCTTTTATCTCATATTTAATACTATATCATTTTATTCAATGAAATTATTTTTTATTAATTAGATCATATTAGTATATTTTTTATCATTTTCTTGTTCCTCTCTTCTCAATATATATATATATATATATATATATATATATATATATATATATATATTGTAGTTTTCTTACATGGCCATTTGACCGATAACAACAGTGCTAATGTGAACCTTCTCTTTTCTCACGTTGGGTAAAAGCGGAATTTTGTCGGACATGTCGCTTGCACAGATTGTTGTCGTTGCCACCCAACAAGTGAACGAGAGGACCGCCGGTGGTGGTCGACTTGCACAGCCATATTGGCTGATTACCACACTGCTGATGTGGACCTTCTACTTTCTCGCGTTGGATAAAAAAGTGATTTTGTCGGACTATGTCTGTACCACAGATTCTTCCGTAAATCTTACCGCAATCCAAAGGTTTAAGTTTAATTTTCAATATATTATAAACAATCTCATGGTGACGACACCTACTGGTCATCACCAATAAAAAATATATCCCATGGCTTTGACACTCTTGACTCTTGCGGTTCATCTGCTGCTTCTCTTTAAATTGAATTGCCACATCCATGAGAAAGATAACATCCAGGTTAATTCAAATTTCTATATAATTTAGGACGTTTATTTATTTATATATATTTTTTTAAACTGCATTCTTGTTTTGAATAATACTGAAATTACCAATCATCAATCCTAATAAAATTTTCCTATCAATTTTAGAGAGACCCACCCGATGGACCGGTGCATAAGGCGCACCATTCCAAATGGATGGACTGTTATGATATTTTTAATTTATTATTTTATTATAATAATAAAAATATTATAATAAGTTTTTAAATAATATTAAAATATTTTTATTGAGATACTTAAAAACGTTGTATAATTATTGAAAAAAAATTGCGCTCCACGTTAGTCTCCAAAGAGAAAATTGCCGCCCTGCAGGCATGCTTCATCTCTAGCCTTCTTTCCAAATCTGTTAATCACATGTTTGTCGATGCCATCCAACATGTGAATGAGATGACCGGTGGTGCTCGACTTCCAGACACCATCCCCTTCCTTTCTCTCACTATATAGTCACCACCAACGCCTCAGGGCAGAGCATCCGAAGTTGAGAGACTCTGAAGCAGCTATAGCAACGATGAGCTTTTCCGTGAACAAGCTCGCCCCGGAGCTCGTGGCCCCCGCCGAACCGACGGAGTCCGGCCGCCTCCCGCTCTCCTTCATGGACCGCGTCGTGGTGGCCAGAATGTTCATCGACCTGATACTCGTGTTCGAGCAAGGCGTGCAGCCGGCGAAGACCATCAGGGCGGCGCTGTCCCGTGCTCTCGTCCCTTACTACCCCGTCGCCGGGCGGATCGTGGAGCCGATCCCCGGTGAGCCCGAGGTGGACTGCACCGGCGATGGCGTCTGGTTCGTCGAGGCCTCCGTGGATTGCCGTCTCGAAGATGTTAACAACCTGGAGCGCCCTCTCCTGCTGCCCAGGAAGGATCTCATCCCCTATGCTCCCCCTGACGTGATCGAGGGAGACGACACCTTCATGCTCCAGGTATGTATTTCACAGGTCAACCTTTGACACAAGACACGTAGTGTATGTTGGCTTGCTTTTAAGTGCTTCCCACCTATCGTTCATGAACGAGCAGTGGCTTGGACATACAGAATAAGCTCAAAAGCGACTCCCTAATTAGCTACAAATGAGATTTTAGGATTTGGATCATATTGGTTCCTTTCTAGAGATATTTTCTGGGTGTATGAAGCACTGCTCATTGTAGCTACGGCCGACTAATTGTACAAGATGCTATTAGGCTCATGGGGTAGATGGCTTTTACCAGTCGAACGTGTCACCGTTGCAGATCATCACTTTTTCCAAAAGCAACATGCATTGTGTTGATGTGTAATTGATTATTATTATTATTGAATCTCATCCAACTTTATCTCCTATTCAAGAACACGAGGCAAACAGCCAGGAGATGATGCAGATTGTGCCACCTAAATTATATTGCTTGAACGCGAGACTTACTTGACTGCCATGTGTTGTATTACTTGTTCAGGTGACGGAGTTCAGATGCGGTGGGTTCGCAGTGGGCATCGGATTCAATCACGCAGTGTTCGACGGCATCGGGGCAGCCCAGTTCTTGAAAGCAGTTGCCGAGATCGCCAGAGGCCACGCTCGTCCCGTCGTTAACCCAGTCTGGTGCAGGGAAGCCATTCCCAGTCCGCCGAAGCTATCGCAACGACATGCACCCTCCCCCGCTGCCTTCCACTTCCAGAACTCCGTGTTCGACATCTCCTCCGACCGCATCAACGCCGTGAAGAACCATTTCTTGAGGGAGACGGGCCAGAAGTGCTCAACCTTCGATGTGGTCACGGCGATGCTCTGGCAGAGCCGGTCGCGGGCGATAAGCCTGGACCCCCACGCCGACTTGGACCTCGGCTTCGCCACCAACACCCGCCAACTGCTGCGGGGGCTGCTGCCGGATGAAGGCTTCTACGGCAACTGCGTGTACCCCATGGGAATCAAGGCGAACGCCGGGACCATCGCTGCTTCCTCGTCGGTGGAGTTGATCCTGCTGATACGCGACGCCAAAGACAGGTTATCCTCCAAGTTCTCGGAGTGTATGTTGGGGGATTCAGCGGAGAACCCGTACACAATACCACCGGGGTACGGGACGTTGGTAGTGTCGGACTGGAGCCGGGTGGGGTTCTCCGAGGTAAACTACGGGTGGGGAGAGCCGATCCATGTGGTTCCGTTGATAGATGACAATAACTTTGTGGCTTCCTGCATCTATCTGTCGCCACCCAAGCCGAAGCAGGGGGTGAGGTTGATGACACGATGCGTAGAAATGGAACATCTCCCTTCCTTCAGTGAAGAGCTGATGAATTTTGCCTCAGAATTGACGTGAGAGCGGCCACTTTCCACCTGCAAGTCTCTTCAGCATTCAATGTTTTTCCATGACGTCCTTCTCTTCCATCAGCCCTTGTTATCTGGCAATCTCTATTATCCTTATATTATCAAATAAAAGAATATTCCACAACATATGACATAGAGCACATATTGCAAAACCAGAATCAGCAGTCCCCTGTGAGATCTTGTGGAGAAATGAGCGTCGCAATCGTCTGATGGAATAGGAAATTATAAAGATTAAATATTATAATATAATTAAAAGATAAAATAATTTTAAATAAAAATTAAAATAATATTAAATAAGAGAGAAAATTAAAAAATTATTAAATATCTTCAATTGTATACTTCTTTGCTTCATGAACTATGTTACCACTTATAGAATCTAATTGTAATTACCTGACATATTTTGTTACCCGTGTAGGAACTATCCTATCATAATAAGAGAACTAATTAAAATATGATCAAAATTATCTAAAATATGATAATTACCTAAAATAATTATCAATCTGCTTGATCGATAGTTATATATATCAATTTGAGACATGAAATAAATATGCTTATTAAATAAAAATAATTTGATGGGAATATATGTAACTTATTTATATATATTATAATATTTTATTATTATAGCCCTACTTGATATAATATCTCGGATAAAATGATATCAGATAAAATGATAATGTATCTCTATATATGATTCATTCTTCCATAAATGATTGGATTATTCGTTATTACAATTGCGACTGTTGTCATAAAATATTTTAGTTATTTTATTTTATTCTTGATGAATATCTCAAATAAGTTTTCTAAACCATATTGGTTAACAAGCTTATGATGTTACAGTTCCGTATTTTACTTCTAATATTAACGATGCAGTTGTTGTTTCCTTTTTTGAAATCTAAGATATGGCTCTTTGATCCAAGGCTCAAAATAAAGTTTTTTCTTTATTTTTTTGTTATCTAAAGAAAACTCCCGTCTAATCGCTATCAATGAAACCAATTAATTTATATGTAAAATTATGAGAATACCAAATGTCATAATCTACGGTTCCAGTAATATAATATAGAATTTTTATAATAGCTTCGAGGTGATATTTGCTTTGGATTATATATAAACATGGATACTACACTTGTCAAATATGTATCATCTTCAAGTTTCAGATGATATACAGATGATATCTCGTATTTGTCAAACATGTATTATCTTCAAGTTTCAATTTCTTATTTACATTCACGGGCATTCCTGTAACTTTATATAATTAATCATGTTAGACTCTTTGAGTTAATTTTTTGCATACCTTTTTTTATGAAATAAAAATTTTATCAGATTCTTGCTTTACCTCCAACTTAAGAAAATAGTGTAGTATACCAAAATATAAAATTTCAAACATATACATCATTATTTCTTAAATTCTACCACAAAAAAATTAGATAAACAATATATATATATATATATATATATATATATATATATATATATATATATATAATCATTGTTTAATTTACTTTTCGCTTTCATTGTTCTCTCAATTTAACTTGCCCCTTCATCAACTATAATATTTTTATTAATAATAACTTCAGTACAAAGAAGATTATACAATCAATATGGTTTAGATTATACGGAAATAAATAATTTAAATTAATATTTTTAGATTTCTTTTATCAAACTTATAATAGATTTATAAATTTATCAAAGCAAAAAATAATATAACAAAAAATTCTTAAATGACTTAGGTTTATATCATACCAAGCTTCAGAAAAAGTTCTATTCATGATGAAATATTTAATAAATAAACTATTGTTGCAACTACTTCTATCCAAAACTAATTTCGGATATGCCTTCACTTAAACAAACTTCTTATCATTTTAACGATAGTTTGATTCTTGTGTTCAACTATATCATTTTATTCCAATGTATGTTTTGCTGTTAATTCCTAACTGATGGGGATAAATTTGATACCTACCAGCATATCCGTCATGAAGATTGACACCTAAGCAGGGCTGCATGTCATTAACTCCAAAATAACTCAACCCCAGTGGATGACCGTAACGACCCCAGTTGTTAGGCCAACTCATTTCAGGCTAGTCGGTAACGAAAGCTCATGAAGATATAAAAGGAACCTCTTAGCTATCTTGAAGGGGGGAACAGACACACACTACACTACTATATATTCTCTCTCTCTCTCTACGACTTATGTCATTGCATTTTTTTTTCAACTGACTTAAGAGTCGGAGAGACCACATGCGGACAACCTTAGTGGTGGCCTAGCATGCAGGGTCGCTCAGGACGTCGGGATAGTCCAACTTTTGGAGGGGAAACCTTGTAGTTTAAAGGACCCTCGTCCATTTATTCAAGTTGCTTTGAGTCAAACCCCCCCCCCCCCCCCCCCCCCCAATCGTGGATCGGCCTCCGCACCACTATGCACCTACCAAACCCTTGTACAATTAGGAAGGGGCACTAGGGTCAGCCTGCACCTTCGGTAGAGAATCAATCGGGTTGACTCATCAGTCAACAGTACCCATGATACCATCATTTTCTTCATAAAAAAATTAAATTCATTAGATAAAAATTTATCACTTTTGTTTGTTCCAAGTATCTTCATGCATCTACCATTTTACCTTTCCATAAGTGTCATATATTTTTAAAAATTATTAAATATTTTATAAAAATTAAATTCATTAGAAAATATACGTAACTCATACCACTATAATTATCAGTAAATAATAGAAAATATTAACTTTTATCAAATAATTTTATATTCAAAGGATTCACACAAATTACTATTAATTAATACAAGACAATTAGATGTCATTTATACTTTTTTCAAGAGAAAATGATGTCTTGCTTTATTTGTCATTCACATGTATTAAGTGGAATTAGTTTAAACAATCTGAGAATTATTTATTTCAACTTAATAACATTAAACCCTTAATAATCTATTGATATCTTAAATATCATAAATTAGACTAATTCTTTTAAATTGCAACAAGAGAATGTTTTCCAATATTAAATGAAAACATCTTATATTGAGTCATGCAAATATGTATTATAATCAAATCAGATTTTTTTATTTTTAATAGTATATAACCAGTATCAAATATAATTGAATATTCATCATTTATTAATTATTCAATACCCAATAAGTTACATGAAAAACTAAGAATAGAAAAATATTATCAAGATATTTTACTTTCATTTGATTATTTTGATCGTAATTGTTTATTTTCCTTCCAATTAGATTTGTTTGTTATCTCCAAGTCTAACATTCAACTTGTGAGTTCCAACAAGATCTCTAAACATTAATGTTATGCTTGACATATGATTAGAATATCTAATATCTAAAAATTCAATATCATTTGATATATCATTAACTTATAACTTATGAATAAGTCATAACTAAGTTATTATTTTATTTATTTTCTTCCATATAACTGGTTTGCTTTTCTTATTTCTAGTAACTTGTCTTCATGTTAACAAACTTATTATAAAAAGTAGCATTGAATTTTATTTTTATATTTTTATCATAATTTGATTATTTTTATTTATTGTACCTATCAAAGTGTCTGTCATCTTCTTCTTCCATTTTCTTTACCATGAAATATTTCCTTGTTATATACTCTTCATATTGATTTGTATATCTTTTTTAAAAGTAAAAGACTCAGTATGTAAAATATTTTTTCTTTATCTTTCTCAAATGGCCTATTCAATCTTACTTTATATGTATGTAAGGAACTTATTAGTTCATCAAATAAAACATAAATAAATATAAATAATAATATTTTCAAATTTTAAAGTTAAACTTTTTAAAATATTTATAATAATAATCTAATCACGAAGATGTTTATCATAAGATTTTATTTGACTAACAATTCCAATCACTCCAGAAATTTTTTTTTATAAAAATTCATTACTTTTTATGAACAAAATTTTAAACTCACGACGGAGGGTTTTAACAATAATCACCTTAAATGAGCTTTAAAATTTATTTTAAAGTATTAATCAAGCTTGTATTAAGAATGTAATGTATTTGAGTCATGTACAGTTTATTGAATAAAAAGTAATATATTTGAGTCATTCTTTTTATTCTCACTTAGTCTGATTTCTTCATCTAGATCTGTATATTTAATTTCTATTAAGTTCTATATATTTTGAGACTTGAATAGGGACTAAAAATTGTTTGAAAAGATAAAATAAAGGATTGAGATATATAATTAATATTAGAAGCCATAATATCCAATTCAAATTGAACATAACTCTGATATCATAAATGTCGGGGATGGATGAGCAAGACAATGATAAAAAAAAGTATATGATGTAATTATAAATAATCATTTCAAGAAAAAAATTTAAAATAGTATTAAACAACAAATAAAATTAAAAATAATTAAAAATATTTTAAGTAAACATATCTTTGTTTCATGAACAATAATACTATCTATAGAAGCTAACTAAAATTACTTCACCATGTTATGTTACACATGATGAAGTCTAAAAAATAATAACTTCTTATATCATGAACCATTTAGATAAAAATATTTAAGATATAATTAAAATTATCTAAAACATAATAACTACATAGTTATATGTCAATCAGTTCTCACCGAGAAAGATTGATTATGTTATTGTCTTCCATACGACTAGAAACTATATTCAAACGTCGAAGTTACGGGGACTCCAACGTATAAAAATCTTCTTTAAAATATTATCTCAAGTTTACTACCAGAAGACACATCGATAGCTCGACAGCAGTCACTCGTTAGGCTTTTGAAGGGTATCATATGCTTCTTCTGTTGGGGAAGGAGCAAGGAAATGATAAAACAGAATACTACGATCCAATTAACGAAAACACTTTCAATGAAGAAAATGGCGTAGTATTAAACAGGAGTTAAAAGAACAAGAACACTTACAAGATTATCTCAAAATGCACACACTCTCTTCTCTACACTCTTGCTTCATTCACTAAGGTCCTATTTATAGGACATAATAGTAACTACCTCACACAACTTCCTTCATCCCACTATCTCACCCATGATAAATAACTACCCCCACTAACTCCTAAACTACCTCCACAACTCCTAAAATGAGCCACTTCTCCTAAACATGTTAACTATTTATATAACTATCATGAATCAATTCTTAACACTCCCCCTTGATTCATAGTTACATACACCAATTTGAGATACAAAATAAACATGCTTCTGAACTGGAAGTGACTTAGTGATAATATCTGCAACTTGTTCATTCGTGCTACAAATACTTCATGTTATGACTCCACTTGCTACAAACCGAGTCTTATGCTTTTGGATATTTTCATCTGCATTATACTTTATTTTGAACACCCATTTCGATCCAAAAGTTTTCTTTTCTCTCAGTTGATCCATTAGCTCCTAGATTTTATTCTTCTTAATTGACTTGATTTTCTCCTTCATTGTTTTTCGACATTCCTTAATTTCTTCTTCAAAACTTATAGGATCCGAAATAGATAAAGCAAATGTTGTATCATAAATCTCTGTTAGTGATCTAAACCTTACTGGTTTGGTATCATTGATTTTGTATGGTGTTCGAAGGATATAAACCACTTATATTGATATATTTAAATTTAATCAGTCTCCCCTCCTAGTTTTGCACTCTAAATATCCATAGAATAATACTTGCATCTACCACTATTTGATAGATAAAATTATTCCTTTAGCTTTTACTCTGTTAAATACTCGCTGGTACAGTGATTAGTCTTTGAAATTTAAAAGTCTAATAACTGGGATTTGATTCTCGATAGACTAATTTATCTTTTAATTTTTATGAATGGGAACCAGTGATTCGAAACAGGAACCTTAGGTTGCGAAACCACGGTAGAAGCTGGATGGGGTTCTCGTAGGTGAACTATAGGTAGGGAGAATGGATCTCTAAGTCGAGATGTTAGTGATCATAGTAACTATACTCTTCCTATATTTATGTGCCACCCCCAAGTGGAAGTCAGGCACGAGGTTGATGACACGATGCGTTGAAAGGATCATCTATACTTTCAATATGTAGTGTTTTGGAATGATCCAATAACACTTATTTATATTGATTAAAAGTTAGAATACAGATAATTTAAAATACTAAAATATATCACATCTTAACAAATATCACCCTAATCTCATCATCAGCTAAACTAAATTAGATCTAAATCTTTATCTTTCATTTTATCTAATTCTAACTCCTTAAATCAATCTTAACTACTTGAATTATTTTCAACACACCCCCTTAATTCAAGTAGTTATAATTTAAAATTATTTTCAAAGAAATATTTTATTCGCCAAAATTTTTGTGCAGACGTCAACAAGCTTATCTTCAATGTTGCAGCGGTTGTCTTATGCTTCTGCTTAGGTCTATAACTTGACCTTTTTCTCTTTGATATCCATCTCTGATGATCCGATGATTACTTTGTATTTGTAAAATCGAATCTCTTTGAATGAAAAGCTTCATTTTTCTTTTCATTCTCTTGACTTTATTCATATTATCAAAAACTTCTAACATCTCTATATATATACCTTCATTGTTGCCCTAGGAGTTTAAGATCTCATCCTTTTCATGTGGATGTATTTTATCAACTGTAATTTCTAAATTATCATGACCTGCACCATGTGAGATAGTTTGCATTGATCCACAAAACTTTAGATGATCATAACTATGTTTCTATAATGTTGAATCATTAGTAGACTTAGTAAAATACAAAAATAATAAGGCAAGCATTTTATTTTTTATCGTCCTTGCTTTTGCTATTAATTTTTTACTTTTCTTATCATAAATCAAATATTTTTTATCATAAAAAATAACATAATATCCTTTTCTCATTAGTTGTCTTATACTAATGAGATTTTATTTTAAATCAGGAATAAATAACACATCATCAATAATTTTTTTACCAAACTTTATGTTCACAGCAACTGTTCATTTTTCTTTTACTTGAACCTTTTGTTCATTTCTCATCTGCACAGTAAATCAGACCCAATCATCAAGCCTCTGGAACAGACTTTATCTCCTGTCATATGATTACTATATCCTCTATCAAAAAACTAAACAGATCTAGAATATTCTTATCAGATGCTATAAAAAAATATTTTCTTCATCTCTTTTGTCATCATTATTTTTCTCATGATAGTTTGTTTGATTTTTATTCCAATAGTCTTTTTCAATATGTCCATACTTTTTACAGTAAGAGCAAAGAGAAATATTTGGATTTTTATTTTTGTACCAATAATCTTTTTCAATATGTCCAACTCTTTTGCAATAAAAATATTTTCGAGTTTCTTTGTTACCTTCATTTGCTCGACATCATCCTATGTCCTTTTGATCTCTCCCTCGAGAACTGATTTCTGAATTCTTTTGATCCTTCTTTTGATCTATCTTCATTTGAAAAGCATGTTCTAAAACCTCATCTGAAGATTTATTTATTTTTTGTTTATGAACTAAAAGAGAGCTCATTAATTCATTAATAGACAATATACTTGAATATTTAGTTTCTTCTATAGTAGTAGAAATCATATCAAATTTTGAGGATAAACTTCATAAAACTTTTTCTACTACAGTTTTGATCTTTTAGATTTTTACCATAAGATCTCATTTGATTCAGAATAGATAAATTTTTGAAAAAAATCAACAAATAATTCTGAATCTTTCATCATAAGAGTTCCGAATTCATAATGAAGAATTTAAAGCTTTAAAATTTTTACCTTATTTGTGCCTCCAAACATATTTTTTAATATCTTCTAAGCTTTTGTTGATATTATTGCCATCATGATTCTGGGAAATAGGGAATCATCTATTACTTATTGTAGCATGTAAAGGACTTTTGCATCTTTCTGTATATTTTCTTCCATCTTGTCTTTTTGATCTTTTGTAATACTAGGATCTTGCAGACTATAGTGAACAAAATCATCTTCTACTAAATTTCATAATCCATGTGAAATAAATAGAGTTTTTATCTTAGTAGCCTAAAATTGATAATTATCACCTTTGAAGATAAGAAGAAGCTGATTAGAAATACTTACTGTAAGGTCCCGCCATCTTCTCTTTTTTTTCTTTTTTTTTATCTACTAGTATTCCCTTCCTTTTGACTAATGTACTCTTTTTGATTTTCTTTAAACCAGGCTCTGATACCACTATTGATTTTTCTACAAAACTTCAAAGAGAATGAGAATAGAATAGTAGAGGATACCAGGAGTATTTTCAATCAGCAGTCTGTGTACTTTGGAGTGATTCAAGAGCACTTATTTATAATGATTAAAAGGTAGAATATAAATATTTTAAAATAGTAAAATATATCATAATACATAGTATAAAGAATTTTACAAACATATAGTGTACATTATGTATCACCTACATGCCAACATTGTTGCTCGCATTAGCTTTATTCAATTCATTTAAAATTTAAGCTATATATTTATATTCTTTGATAGTTCATTGCAAGGCCCTAAACTTAAATCTTGCTTTTGTTATATCGTTGACATCTATATCAGTACAATGTGACTCTGATTCGTATGCAAGAAATCATCCAAGTTAGAGCGTGGTTTCTCTAGACTCATTTTTTGTATAAAGATTGAGATTGAGGGGGTCTCCTGAGTAGGTCCCTAATGATAGAAGATAGGATTTAGTTATGATTTAGATATGATTTTCCCAACTGAATGAGAAAATCTTGTAGGTTAGTTGAGGGAAATATTCCTCTTCATATTTATAAATAAACGAAGAATAAATCAACCAATTGTGCTTTTCATTTCTACTTCCTATTTCAACACCTAAGACATTTAAGGTATATTGGATTTCAGACGGTAGCCTCTTGCTAACGATCGAGGCCTCGGCGATACTATCGACGGCTCCACTCTAGCTCTTTGTCATCGGTGTCGATTCCTCTCCTCTATCAGTGGTAGCCCTCTTACATCTAGCGATCCGGGTGACCATCCATTCTGCTACGCTTGTCCCGTGTCGCACCAGCTTTTCAGCCAAGCTGACATCACCGCCGAAGTCAATTGTCGTCAGATCTTCACTACAGTTAACAACACAATGACCTTCTTCCTTTAGATTCATTGACATCGATTCAAGATCGATGTCCTTAGTTCAAGATCGACGTCCTTACAGGAGCTAGATCTTGCGGGGGCATGATAGAAGTTAGGATTTAAATATGATTTCCCCAACTGAATGAGAAAATCTCATAGATTAGTTGAGAAAAATCCTTCTCTTCATATTTATAAATAAACGAAGAATCATTGAATCAATTGGGCCTTTCATTTCTACTTCCTATTTCAACACCTAAGAAGGTATATTGGATTTCACTTTTTTTTCTCATCAATTTAAAGCTTAGAACGTATTTTTATACTAATCTCGAGGAAGGTTATCTCATAAAAATCATATGGGAAAGACATTTTATAATCGGTCCGACTTGTCTTTTGGGCTTCAAGAATATTTCTACGAATATTCCACTGAGGAGTCAATTCTTAATTGACTCAAATTGTATTCTAGGCTTCCTAGAATATTCTTATGAATATTTCGTGGTGGGGGGGGGGGGCAGCTCGACAACTCAATAACTAACCCGAGCTATCTTTTGGGCTCCTGTCTTATGTAGACAGGAGGGTATTGGCTTAACATAGTGTCTTGTGGTGAATGACGACTAACTGATTTTATATTTTCTATCACAAACCTTTATAAAATAAATTCTTACATTAGTATAGATATTTGGGTTGGGTTTAATTTTGAGTCTAAAATCTAGATAGATAATTCAATTAGGAAAATAATGACAAGCTAAAATTTTTTAAATGTACTCGTAAGTATCCTAGCCATCTAAAATGGATTGAGGTATGGTTGAATAAATGCTGAATATAGGCAGAAAAGCATGAAATCGAGTAAAGTACATCAATTTTGTATTTGAGTGAAATTAATGAAAATTCTATGTATACAAATTCCTAGTTTGTAAATTACGTTTTAGTTGATACATAAAATACAATCCACTATTGAAAAGCAAAATCGAACCGTTTGTGTCATAACTTCATCTGATGTGATAATTAATTCATTCGCACAATTAGTCGAAAAAATCCGAGCACAAGTTAATTAACTCATATATCTTTATCCAATTCAAAAGGGAGCCTATATTCCGAGTAATATAATTTGTTTAAAGGATTAATTTATATACTTTCGAGCTGCAATTATCACAAACATTTAAGGCCAAGCTTGTGAGTCTGCGATCGAAGACAAACATGTTGGTCAGACTTACTAATTCTTTATACACGAGTATTGGAATGACCGTGGATGATCGAATATACAATAATTAGAACTGGCAGATGGGGAGTGAGGATGCGAAGTGACAAAGACCTCAAACCGAGTTTCCAACTTGACAACTTTTTGTTTTTTATGACCAGTTGTTCAATTACTTTTGAAGATGCAATTATTTTAGGGTTTGATGACCAGTAAGTAGTTCAATTATTTTTTAAGATGGAACGTACGATACTATTGAATGGGACACGAGCCATAAAATAATTATTTTGAGCTAGCAAAAGAGAAGAAGCTTCTATGCAGTGAGAGAGACCTGCATGTTTCCCAGCAAAGTTAACATATAAGAAGGCACTCATCAAACTCACCTAAAGTGAGATCGACTGCAACAAGGAGAAAGAAATCTAAGTTATTACGTATCCTCAAACCCAAAGATGGGAAGAAAAGGTCTGTGTCCCACCTTCTTGTGGAAAGAAGAAGATAACTTCTCCTGCTCCACAGTGGTCTCCAAAGAGCAGTGTCGCCCGGCAGGCATGCTTGAACATGATCACTGCTTCCGGCAATCACATGCTTATCGATGCCACCGGACATGGGAATGAGAGGACCGGTGGTGGTCGACTTGCATGGCCACATGACCGATTACCACAGTGCTAATGTGAACCTTCTCTTTTCTCACGTTGGGTAAAAGCGGGATTTTATCAAACATGTCGCTTGCATATATTGTTATAGTTGTCATGCAACTATTGAGAATTGATTGATAGTAATTATTTATTTACTTAACATGTTTTAAGAGTAGTGATTGATATTTAAGAGTTATAAAATTAGTTAGGAATTGTAGAGATAGTGACCCATGATTAAGAATTTAGTTATTAGTTACTAATCATGTGTGAGATAGTAAAATATTGGATGAAGTATTGGGGTGAGATGGTTACTATTATGTCATATAAATAGAACCTTAGATCATGAAGCAAGTGAGCAAAGAGAGGACCTTAGTTCATGAAGCAAGTGAGCAAAGAGTGTGTGCATTTGGATATAATCTTGTAAGTGTTCTTGTTCTTTTATCAATACTATATCATTTTCTTGATTGAAACTATTTTTCGTTAATTGGATCATAGTGTTCTATTTTTTGTTATTTTCTTGCTCCTCCTTCCCCAACATTTGTAGTATCAAAGTCTTGTTTCAATCTGACCGGGCATTATGGCTCTTAATGGTAATTCTATATCTCAACCCCTTTTTCTCATCTTCTCGGATAAATCTTATGAATTTTGGAGTATCAAGATAAAGAATTTGTTCAAGTCTCAAGACTTTTGGGAGAATATACAGATCTAGATAAAGAAACCAGGCTGAAGGAGAATATAAAAGACTCAAAGGCATTGTTCTTCATTCAACAAGTTGTACATGAGAAAATCTTCTTAAGAATTACAGCAGTGACGACCTCACGACAAGCTTGGTTGATACTTCAAAATGAATTTCAAGGCTCATCAAGGGTTATTATGATAAAACTTCAAACCCCTCGTCGTGAGTTTGAAATTTTATTTATGAAAAGTAATGAATCACTACAAGATTTTCTTTCTCGAGTGACTAAAATTGTTAGTCAAATAAAATCCTATGGTGAACATCTTCATAATCAAATAATTATTGTAAAAGTTTTGAGAAGTTTAACTCCGAAATTTGATCATATTGTTACCGCAATTAAAGAGTCAAAAGAACTTATCTACTTATTCATTTGATGAACTAATGGATTCCTTGCAAGCACATGAAGCAAGGTTAAACAGGTCGCTTGAAAAAGCGAAGAAAAAATATTTCAGGTTAAGGGGAGTCTTCTACTTCAAAAGAAGACAAAAAAAATCAACATGAAGAGGATGTGACAGAGAAGGATTTCGTGACAGAGGAGAATTTCGTGGTAGAGGAAATGGAAAAGGAAGAGGATACTTTGATGGGCATGATGAAAGACAATCAAACTATCAACAAAAAAACTATAAGAGTAGAATTCAATGTCACTATTATAAAAAATTTGGTTACATGAAGGTAGATTGCAGGAAAAGAGAAAAGCAAGCAAGTTATATGGAGGAAAATGAAGATAATAGTAAGTTGTTTATGACTCATTCACAAGTTAATAATATCTCAAATAATATTTGGTTCTTAAATAGTCGATGTTCTAATCATATGTCACGCATACGATCAATTTTTAGAGATATTGATGAAACTCACAAGTTGAAAGTTAAACTTTGAAATAGCAAACAAATCTAAGTGGAATGGAAATGAACAATTGGGATAAAGACAAATCAAGGGAAGGTAAAATATCTTAATAATATTTTCTATGTTGCTAGTTTATTACATAATTTGTTGAGTGTTGGACAATTGATAGATGCTGGATATTCAGTTATATTTGATGATGGATCATGCACTATTAAAAATAAGAAATCTGGTTTGATTAGAGCATATATTTGCATGACGCAAAATAAAATGTTTCCAATTAATGTTTCAAATATTGAGATACATGCTCTTGTTGCAAATCAAAAGAATGAGATAAATTTATAGCATTTGAGATATGGACCCCTTAGTATTAAAGGTTTAAGGTTGTTAAATCAAAAGGAAATGGTTTACGGGTTGCCAAAAATTAATACAATTTATGTATGTGAATGATGTATTTATGACAAACAAAGTAAGAAACAATTTCCTGTTGGAAAAGTATGGAGAGCATCTAATTATCTTGAATTAATTAATGCTGACTTACGTGGACCTATGAGTACAAAATTATTCGGTGGAAGTCAATATTTTCTGTTATTTACTTATGATTATAGCTGCATGAGTTGGGTATATTTTCTGGAATTGAAATCTATAGCATTTGATAACTTTCAAAAATTCAAGGCACTTTTAGAAAGTCAAAGTGATAGATGCATAAAGATGCTTCGGATAAATAGGAGTAAAACTCTATCTAATGAGTTTAATTTCTTTTGTAAAGAAAATGATATTCGCAGGAAATTAACAGCACCATATACACTAGAGCAAAATGGTGTAGCTGAATGTAAAAATTGAATTATCGTCGAAATGGCAAGAAGTTTGCTTAAAAGAAAGTATCTTCTGAATCAGTTTTGGGCGGAAGCAGTTGCAACAATAGTTTATTTATTGAATATAACTCATTTTAAGACTTGGTATGGTATAACGTCAAGTGTAAGTTATTTAAAATTTTTTTGTTGTATTGTTTATTCTTTGGTAAATTCATTAAACCATCATAAACTTGATGAAAGATCTAAAAAATATATCTTAATTGGATATTCTGCGCAATCCAAAGTATGTCGATTATATAATCCTATTAGTGGTAAATTTATTATTAATAGAAATGTTATGTTTCATAAAAGGGCAAGTTGAAATTGGGAGATCAATAAAGGTGAAACACAAATTCGTATTCCAACAGAACTAGTCACTCTACTGAATCAAGTGGCAGATCCTTCTCCAACAAGTTCATTGTCAAACCCAGTAGTAGTTCAAATTCAGTAAATGATTCCTCAGATAAAATCCCTCCAAGAAGGATTAGATCACTAATAGAAATTTATAATTCAACATTTGCTTTATCTATTTCAGATCCTATAAGTTTTGAAAAGGCAGTTGAAAAAGAGAAATGTCGAAAAGCAATGAAGGAGAAAATCAAATCAATTAAGAAGAATAAAATCTGGGAGCTAATGGATCAATCAAAAGAAAAGAAATCACTTTATGGGCTCAAACAAGCTCTAAGAGTATGGTACAATAAAATTGATTATTATTTTCATCAAAATAGATTTAAGAGAAGCGATAATGAACCTACCCTTTATTTAAAGAAGAAAGGTGAACATAATATTCTTATAGTTTGTCGTTATGTTGATGATATTATATATATATGTTCATCTAACTCTATTGTGATAGAATTTAAAAAATGCATGATGAATAAGTTTGAAATGTCATATCTAAGTCTACTGCACTATGTTCTTGAGTTGGAGATAAAGCAAGGATCTGGTGGAACTTTTATTTCACAAAGAAAGTATGCAATGGATCGACTCAAAAAATCTAATATGATTAATTGCAAAGCTACAGCTATGTAAATGAGAAATTGAAATTTGAAGTTGGTACAGGTTTGACAAATGCAATATACTATAGAAGTCTGGTTGGAGGTTTGATCTATCTAACTCATACTCGAATATTTCCTTCTCTGTGGGTGTAGTATCCAGGTTTATGCAAAGCCCAAGTAAACATCATCTCGGAGCTATTAAAAGAATTCTACGTTATATTGTTAGAACTCCGAAGTATGGAATTTGGTATTCTCATCATTTTAAATATAAATTATTTAGTTTTACTGAGAGTGATTGGGCAGGAGATTTGGATGATAGAAAGAATACTTCAGACAATATTTTTAGCCTCGGATCAGGAGCTATATCTTGAAGTTTAAAGAAGTAAGCAACAACTGCGTTATCGACATCGGAAGCATAATATGTAGCTACAACATCAGTAGCTTATCAAGCTATATGGTTAGAAGACTTCTTGAAGATCTTCATCAAAAACAAAAAGAAGTAACGAAAATATTTTGTGACGACAAAGCTACAAATGCAACGACGAAGAATCCAACATTTCATGGAAAAATAAAGCATATAGAGATACGCTGTCATTTCATCCGAGATCTTGTAGCAAATGAAGCTATAACAATGAAGTACTATGGCACACATGAATAAGTTACAGATATTTTCACCAAGTCACGTCCAGTTTAGAAGCATATTTATTTCATGTCTCAAATCAGTGTATGTAAGTATGAATCAAGGGGGAGTGTTGAGAATTGATTCATAGTAGTTATTTACTTAGTTAACATGTTTTAGGAGTAGTGGCTCATATTTAGGAGTTGTGGAGGTAGTGGCTCATGATTAAGGATTTAGTGGGTAGTTGCTAATCATAGGTGAGATAGTGAAATAGTGGGATAAAATAGTGGGGTGAGATAATTATTATTATGTCATATAAATAGGACCTTAATTCATGAAGCAAATGAGCAGAGAGAGAGTATGTGTGCATTTGAAGATAATATTGTGAGTGTTTTTATTCTTTTATCTCATATTTAATACTATATCATTTTATTCAATGAAATTATTTTTTATTAATTAGATCATATTAGTATATTTTTTATCATTTTCTTGTTCCTCTCTTCTCAATATATATATATATATATATATATATATATATATATATATATATATATATATATATTGTAGTTTTCTTACATGGCCATTTGACCGATAACAACAGTGCTAATGTGAACCTTCTCTTTTCTCACGTTGGGTAAAAGCGGAATTTTGTCGGACATGTCGCTTGCACAGATTGTTGTCGTTGCCACCCAACAAGTGAACGAGAGGACCGCCGGTGGTGGTCGACTTGCACAGCCATATTGGCTGATTACCACACTGCTGATGTGGACCTTCTACTTTCTCGCGTTGGATAAAAAAGTGATTTTGTCGGACTATGTCTGTACCACAGATTCTTCCGTAAATCTTACCGCAATCCAAAGGTTTAAGTTTAATTTTCAATATATTATAAACAATCTCATGGTGACGACACCTACTGGTCATCACCAATAAAAAATATATCCCATGGCTTTGACACTCTTGACTCTTGCGGTTCATCTGCTGCTTCTCTTTAAATTGAATTGCCACATCCATGAGAAAGATAACATCCAGGTTAATTCAAATTTCTATATAATTTAGGACGTTTATTTATTTATATATATTTTTTTAAACTGCATTCTTGTTTTGAATAATACTGAAATTACCAATCATCAATCCTAATAAAATTTTCCTATCAATTTTAGAGAGACCCACCCGATGGACCGGTGCATAAGGCGCACCATTCCAAATGGATGGACTGTTATGATATTTTTAATTTATTATTTTATTATAATAATAAAAATATTATAATAAGTTTTTAAATAATATTAAAATATTTTTATTGAGATACTTAAAAACGTTGTATAATTATTGAAAAAAAATTGCGCTCCACGTTAGTCTCCAAAGAGAAAATTGCCGCCCTGCAGGCATGCTTCATCTCTAGCCTTCTTTCCAAATCTGTTAATCACATGTTTGTCGATGCCATCCAACATGTGAATGAGATGACCGGTGGTGCTCGACTTCCAGACACCATCCCCTTCCTTTCTCTCACTATATAGTCACCACCAACGCCTCAGGGCAGAGCATCCGAAGTTGAGAGACTCTGAAGCAGCTATAGCAACGATGAGCTTTTCCGTGAACAAGCTCGCCCCGGAGCTCGTGGCCCCCGCCGAACCGACGGAGTCCGGCCGCCTCCCGCTCTCCTTCATGGACCGCGTCGTGGTGGCCAGAATGTTCATCGACCTGATACTCGTGTTCGAGCAAGGCGTGCAGCCGGCGAAGACCATCAGGGCGGCGCTGTCCCGTGCTCTCGTCCCTTACTACCCCGTCGCCGGGCGGATCGTGGAGCCGATCCCCGGTGAGCCCGAGGTGGACTGCACCGGCGATGGCGTCTGGTTCGTCGAGGCCTCCGTGGATTGCCGTCTCGAAGATGTTAACAACCTGGAGCGCCCTCTCCTGCTGCCCAGGAAGGATCTCATCCCCTATGCTCCCCCTGACGTGATCGAGGGAGACGACACCTTCATGCTCCAGGTATGTATTTCACAGGTCAACCTTTGACACAAGACACGTAGTGTATGTTGGCTTGCTTTTAAGTGCTTCCCACCTATCGTTCATGAACGAGCAGTGGCTTGGACATACAGAATAAGCTCAAAAGCGACTCCCTAATTAGCTACAAATGAGATTTTAGGATTTGGATCATATTGGTTCCTTTCTAGAGATATTTTCTGGGTGTATGAAGCACTGCTCATTGTAGCTACGGCCGACTAATTGTACAAGATGCTATTAGGCTCATGGGGTAGATGGCTTTTACCAGTCGAACGTGTCACCGTTGCAGATCATCACTTTTTCCAAAAGCAACATGCATTGTGTTGATGTGTAATTGATTATTATTATTATTGAATCTCATCCAACTTTATCTCCTATTCAAGAACACGAGGCAAACAGCCAGGAGATGATGCAGATTGTGCCACCTAAATTATATTGCTTGAACGCGAGACTTACTTGACTGCCATGTGTTGTATTACTTGTTCAGGTGACGGAGTTCAGATGCGGTGGGTTCGCAGTGGGCATCGGATTCAATCACGCAGTGTTCGACGGCATCGGGGCAGCCCAGTTCTTGAAAGCAGTTGCCGAGATCGCCAGAGGCCACGCTCGTCCCGTCGTTAACCCAGTCTGGTGCAGGGAAGCCATTCCCAGTCCGCCGAAGCTATCGCAACGACATGCACCCTCCCCCGCTGCCTTCCACTTCCAGAACTCCGTGTTCGACATCTCCTCCGACCGCATCAACGCCGTGAAGAACCAGTTCTTGAGGGAGACGGGCCAGAAGTGCTCAACCTTCGATGTGGTCACGGCGATGCTCTGGCAGAGCCGGTCGCGGGCGATAAGCCTGGACCCCCACGCCGACTTGGACCTCGGCTTCCTCGCCAACACCCGCCAACTGCTGCGGGGGCTGCTGCCGGATGAAGGCTTCTACGGCAACTGCCTGTACCCCATGGAAATCAAGGCGAACGCCGGGACCATCGCTGCTTCCTCGTCGGTGGAGTTGATCCTGCTGATACGCGACGCCAAAGACAGGTTATCCTCCGAGTTCTCGAAGTGTATGATGGGGGATTCGGCGGAGAATCCGTACACAATACCACCGGGGTACGGGGCGTTGGTAGTGTCGGACTGGAGCCGGGTGGGGTTCTCCGAGGTAAACTACGGGTGGGGAGAGCCGATCCATGTGGTTCCGTTGATAGATGACAATAACTTTGTGGCTTCCTGCATCTATCTGTCGCCACCCAAGCCGAAGCAGGGGGTGAGGTTGATGACACGATGCGTAGAAATGGAACATCTCCCTTCCTTCAGTGAAGAGCTGATGAAGTTTGCCTCAGAAGTGACGTGAGAGCGGCCACTTTCCACCTGCAAGTCTCTTCAGCATTCAATGTTTTTCCATGACGTCCTTTTCTTCCATCAGCACTTGTTATCTGCCAATCTCTATTATCCTTATATTATCAAATAAAAGAATATTCCACAACATATGACATAGAGCACATATTGCAAAACCAGAATCAGCAGTCCCCTGTGAGATCTTGTGGAGAAATGAGCGTCGCAATCGTCTAATGGGATAGGAAATTATAAAGATTAAATATTATAATATAATTAAAAGATAAATAATTTTAAATAAAAATTAAAATAATATTAAATAAGAGAGAAAATTAAAAAATTATTAAATATCTTCAATTGTATACTTCTTTGCTTTGTGAACTATGTTACCACTTGTAGAATCTAATTGTAATTACCTCACATTTAATGTTAGCCGTGTAGGAACTATCCTATCATAATAAGAGAACTACTTAAAATATGATCAAAATTATCTAAAATATGATAATTATCTAAAATAATTATCAATAAATCCATTCTCAATACTGTTTGATTCATAGTTATATATATCAATTTGAGACATGAAATAAATATATTTATTAAATAAAAATAATTTGATGAAAATATATGTAACTTGTTTATATATGTTATAATATTTTATTGTTATAGCCCTACTTGATATAATATCTCGAATAAAATAATATCGGATAAAATGATAATATATCTCTATATGATTAATTCTTCCATAAATGATTGGATTAATCGTTATTACAATTGCGACTGTTGTCATAAAATATTTTAGTTATTTCATTTTATTCTTGATGAATATCTCAAATAAGTTTTCTAAACCATATTGGTTAACAAGCTTATGATGTTACAGTTTCATATTTCACTTCTGATTGTTAACGATACAGTTGTTGTTTCCTTTTTTTAATCTAAGATATGGCTATTATCCAAGGCTCAAAATAAAGTTTTTTTTTATTTTTTGTTATCTAAAGAAAACTCATGTCTAATCGCTATCAATGAAACCAATTAATTTATATGTAATATTATGAGAATACCAAATGTCATAATCTACGGTTTCAGTAATATAATGTAGAATTTTTCTAATAGCTTCGAGGTGATATTTGCTTGGATTATATATAAACATGGATACTACACTTGTCAAACATGTATCATCTTCAAGTTTCAGATGATATTTTTAGATGATATCTTGCATTTGTCAAACATATATTATCTTTAAGTTTCAATTTCTTATTTACATTCACAAGCATTCCTTTAACTTGATAATTAATCATGTTAGACTCTTTGAGTTAATTTTTTTCATACCTTTTTTTATGAAATAAAATTTTTATCAGATTCTTGATTTACCTCCAACCTAAGAAAATAGTGTAGTATACCAAAATATAATATTTCAAACATATACTCGTTATTTCTTAAATTCTACCACAGAAAAATTAGATAAACAATATATATATAATCATTGTTTAATTTACTTTTCGCTTTCATTGTTCTCTCAATTTCAACTTGCCCTTTCATCAACTATAATATTTTTATTAATAATAACTTCAGTACAAAGAGGATTATACAATCAATATGGTTTAGATTATAAGGAAATAAATAATTTAAATATATATTTTTAGATTTCTTTTATCAAACTTATAATAGATTTATAAATTTATCAAAGAAAAAATAATATAACAAAAAATTCTTAAATGACTTAGGTTTATACTATACTAAGCTTCAGAAAAAGTTCTATTCATGATGAAATATTTAATAAATAAACTATTGTTGCAACTACTTATATCCAAAACTAATTTCGGATATGCCTTCACTTAAACAAACTTCTTATCATTTTAATGATAGTTTGATTCTTGTGTTCAGCTATATCATTTTACTCCAATGTATGTTTTGTTGTTAATTCCTAACTAATGAGGATAAATTTGATACCTACCAGCATATTCGTCATGAAGATTGGCACCTAAGCAGGGCTGCATGTCATTAACTCCAAAATAACTCAACCCCGATGGATGACCGTAATGACCCTATCAGAAGCCAGAACGATCATGTTGTTAGGCCGATCTCATTTCAGGCTAGTCGGTAACGAAAGCCCATGGACCAGATATAAAAGGAACCTCTTAGCTATCTTGAAGGGGGGAACAGACACACACTACACTACTATATACTCTCTCTCTCTCTCTCTCTCTCTCTCTCTCTCTCTTCAACTTATGTAATTGTATTTTTTTCTCAACTGACTTAAGCATCGGAGGGACCACGCGCGGGCAACCTTAGCGTTGGCCTGACATGTGGGGTCGCTCACTCGTCACTTAAGGACGCCGGGATAGTCCAACTTTTGGAGGGGAAAACCTTGTAGTTTAAAGGACCCTCGTCCATTTATTCAAGCTGCTTTGAGTTAAACCCCCCGTAACCATGGATCAGCCTCTGCCGCACCACTACGCACCTACCAAACCCTTGTGCAATTAGGAATGGGCACTAGGGTCAGCCTGCACCTTCGGTAGAGAATCAATCAGGTTGACTCATCAGTCAACAATACCTATAATACCATCATTTTCTTCATAAAAAAAATTAAATTCATTAGATAAAAATTTATCACTTTTGTTTGTTCCAAGTATCTTCATGCATCTACCATTTTACATTTCCACAAGTGCCATAGATTTTCTAAAATTATTAAATATTTTAAAATTTGATTTTAGAAAATATACCTAACTCATACCACTATAATTATCAGTAAATAATAGAAAATATTAACTTTTATCAAATAATTTTATATTCAAATGATTCACATAAATTACTATTAATTAATGAAAGACAATTAGATGTCATTTATACTTTTTTCAAGAGAAAATGATGTCTTGCTTTATTTGTCATTCACATGTATTAAGTGGAATTAGTTTAAACAATCTGAGAATTATTTATTTTAACTTAATAACATTAAACCCTTAATATTGATCTATTAATATCTTAAATATCATAAATTAGACTAATTCTTTTAAATTGCAACAAGATAATGTTTTCCAATATTAAATGAAAACATCTTATATTGAGTCATGCAAATATTTATTATAATCAAATCAGATTTTTTTATTTTTAATAGTATATAACTAGTATCAAATATAATTGAATATCCATCATTTATTAATTATTCAATACCCAATAAGTTACGTGAAAAACTAAGAATAGAAAAATATTATCAAGGTATTTTACTTTCATTTGATTGTTTTGATCGTAATTATTTATTTTCCTTCCAATTAGATTTGTTTGTTATCTCCAAGTCTAACATTCAACTTGTGAGTTCCAATAAGATCTCTAAACATTAATGTTATATTTGACATATGATTAGAATATCTACTATCTAAAAATTAAAATATCATTTGAGATATCATTAACTTATAACTTATGAATAAGTCATAACTAAGTTATTATTTTATTTATTTTCTTTCATATAACTGGTTTGATTTTCTTATTTCTAGTAAATTGTCTTCATGTTAACAAACTTATTATAAAAGTAGCATTGAATTTTATTTTTATATTTTTATCATAATTTGATTACTTTTGTTTATTGTATCTATCAAAGTGTCATATTCTTCTTCCATTTTCTATACCATGAAATCTTTCCTTGTTATATACTCTTCATATTGATTTTGTATATCTTTTTAAAAGTAGAAGACTCCCTATGTAAAATATTTTTTCTTTATCTTTCTTAAATGGCCTGTTCAATCTTGTTCAATCTTACTTCATCAAATAAAACATAAATAATATAAATAACAATATTTTTAAATTTTGAAGTTAAACTTTTTAAAATATTTATAAAAATAATATAATCATGAAGATGTTTAGCATAAGATTTCATTTGACTAACAATTCCAATCACTCCAGAAAAAAAAATTTATACAAATTTATTACTTTTCATGAACAAAATTTTAAACTCACGACGAAGAGTTTTAACAATAATCACCTTCATTGAGCTTTAAAATTTATTTTAAAGTATCAATCAAGCTTGTATTAAGATTGTAATGTATTTGAGTCATGTAATAAAAAGTAATATATTTGAGTCATTCTTTTTATTCTCACTTAGTCTGGTTTCTTCATCTAGATCTGCATATTTAATTTCTATTAAGTTCTACAGATTTCATATGATTTATCCGAGAAGATGAGAATAAGAAGTCGAGACATAGAATTACCAATAAAAGTCATAATACCCGGTTCAAATTGAAACAAGGCTCTGATATCACAAATGTTAGGGAAGAATGAGCAAGGAAATGATAAAACAGAATACTACGATCCAATTAACGAAAACACTTTCAATGAAGAAAATGATGTAATATTAAATAGGAGGTAAAAAAACAAGAATATTTATAAGATTATCTCAAAATACACACACTTTCTTCTATGCACTTTTGCTTCATTCACTAAGGTCCTATTTATATGACATAATAGTAACTACCTCATATCACTTACTTCATCTCATTATCTTACACATGATAAATAACTACCCCTACTGACTCCTAAATCACGAAGTCCTAAACAACTCGGCTGCAACCTCGGTGGCTTATCCGATCAAGAGTGCTTCGCGTGCTTTAGTTCACACGCCTGATATATATATATATATATATATATATATATATATATATATATATATATATATATATATATATATATATATATATAGAGAGAGAGAGAGAGAGAGAGGGAGAGATTTCGATTTCACTGGTCGGAGATATGATGCGTTCCCCATCGACCTTCTACTAAATTACTCCCATCGTTCGTTCTTTCTTGTTTTCAGGTTGATCGTCGAATATTACTGTGATGAAGATATTTGTGGCTGATTGGTGAGATGGGGTTTTACGTTAGCAGTTCGTCCTTTCTCGATTCGGCATCGTCATCACTGTCGGCAACTTGTATTCGGTGGATCCAATAATGGTATGATTTTGTATTGGAAAGAAGATGATTGGATTCTGTCCACTGCATGCAGTTGCTTCCGAACAAATAAGAGTGTAGTATCTTATAAACACAATGCAAGTAGTACTTACTGTATACTTACTCGTTGTGGACACAGACGTATATATAGATACGTACGTATGTATACATACAACCCCCAGCTTTCCCTTGCTGGCTTCCTCCCTCGCTGCTGGTCTGCACTGTTCTCTCTTCTGCTCTGAGCTCCCCGCCTCACTTAATTTTCTGCTTCCCTTCTGACTTCATCTTTTCTTGTGGTCCGAGCTCTACATTAGGTGTCGCCGGCGGTATCGGCATGAGGAGGAGGAGGAGGAGAGGAGGAGAATAAAGGTTGTCAAGAGATGGGCGGGGATGAGAGCAGTCCTGTTTTCCACGACTTCCTGGGAATAAGCTACGGCGGCGGCTCGTCCCCGGCCGCGCGATGGGCGAAGGGCACCGGGATCAGGACGCTCCTGGGGGAGGCCTCGGCCTCGGCTTCCGCTTCGGTGGGGGTTTCTTCTAGTGGGCATCGCCTTATCTCGGGAAGCGTTGATCTGGGTTCAGGTCAGTAATTCTTCGATCCTGTTATAGCTTTGCCTTTCCTTGGCTTCGGTGCCCTCTGTGAGTTGGTAACTCCTTGAAAGAAAGTGCTCGTTTCTTCCATCAAAATCGACTTTCTTTCCAGTTTCTTGGCCAAACAAGAAAAAAGATCTGCCAATTTCTTCCTTTTTTTTTGGCACTGATTCAGGTCCTTTCATGTTTCTGATCAAGGTGTGGAGAATTTATTATGAGTTCCTTTATGGGTACTTTGAATCTTTGCAGAGAAAATTTGACTGATCGAATGCTTGTTACAAAGTTAAGCGTTTTTAATTCCTTGCAATTTTGATGGCCAGAAGCACTTTATTTATTTTCTCTTCGTTGATCTTTGGTAGAGATGCAGGGGGTGTCAAATTCTGAAGTTTCTCAGCATGATGGTGCTGAGATTGCTCCATCAGGGCTTGAGGTAGGCAACACTTCAGGAAGAAAGAGGAACCATTTGGATTCATCTTACATGGGTACGATGAAAGATGTAGTGCTTCCAATGGGCTCAGGTTCCCTTGAAAGCTCATATGCCACCAAGGTACATTGTGTTTTAATTCTGTAATTGCTCCAAAACAGTAAGCACTATGCTTTCTTGATATCCAGGGAAATGATGGATTTGCCTTTATGGCTGTTATTTCTGATGATTAGATGCTAGGAAAAGAGGTGATTAATGAGCAACTGGGAAGAGCTAATGATGTTGAGATGATGTCCTCTATGCAGCCACCAATAAGGCCAACTAAACAGATAGTGCATCAAACTTCAAATTATGGGATGTACTTGGACAATATTCCTTCGTATGCCTGCAAATATTTTCCCTCAGGTGGTGCAATTATCTCACAATCTGCAGCAGATGAAGGTTCCAGGACGGGCATTAGAGGATCCGGAGTTATGAATGTTCTTGGTCATAACAGGTCTTCGCAGGCTACTGACTCAAAATCTTACCATGTACCCAGGTATCTGTTTTGTGGTTGTTTTTTCATATATCTACAAAGGGTAGATATCATGGAAACTTCAGTTTACTGTTGTATTTAGTGCAAATTGTAATTGAATCTGATGAATCATTCCTTGGTGTTCTGCAGGAACCGTGCCACGGCATGTATCAGTCGTCAGATGACCATATTCTATGCTGGCCAAGCACATGTTTTCGATGATGTACATCCTAATAAGGTCAGTTTTATGTTCTCTTGTATATCTTTGAGCTTGTGTGACACGAAATCAAGTTTTAAGATATGAATAAGGTATGCACTATATTACCTAAAGTTTCATCATCTACCGCTTGATAATTTCTCGATCTGCAGCTGTTTTTCTTGAATGAACAAACTAGCTCTGTTTCTACATCAAGAAGTATATCAGTCTAAATTTGATCTGCTTGTTAAGTTTTTGAACTTTTCGTTACAGTTAGAGGTTACCTAACATATTTCAAGAAGACATAGTTTATATTTCATGCACAGTCATTTTCAGCAATAGAAGTTCTTCTCCTACATGGCTAACTAATCACAAGCCGATAAAAGATACTAAATAGTATCAGACCAGCTCCTTGATGTGCAAAATATATTAATTCCAAGAGAAGAGGAAAAAGTTTGAAAGATCAGCATGTCTGTGACATGATAATGTAATTCCCTTCTTGTGATAATCAATTCTATGCAGAGCCCATATCAAAATACTAAACAATCTTGAGCCACAAGGACACCCTGTGAATTACTAGACATATATAAGAAAAAAACAGATTAAAAAAAAAGGAAAATACATGAATTTTTGGATTTGCCTAGACAAACAGCCTTTTATCGATTAACTACTGTTAGAGACTTCTAACCATTGAGCACCTACAGAAACTAGTATGATAATAAGCTCCTTGATTGAGGCACTGAATTAGGTGTCGGTGATCATGTTAGGATCCAGTATGCAAGCTGAATGGTTGAGAAGGAAGAAGATCACCAAGTTGCAGTATTAATATAATTTGTGATTTTTTTTTTTTTCTGAGAGAAATAGGCTTTATTTCTGCATGCTATAGATATTGTTGAACGATAAGCTTTTATTGTTTATGATTCAATTGTTATTTTCATGTGCAATTGGCTTACCACTAAATTGGGAGTAGACATCTGCTGCCCCCATTGTCTCTGTCTATGCTTACTAGTCCTTAGAATTCTTCTCATTCTATTTGGTTAATGACCTCTCTTAAGTAATTTAATCATCTTCTATGCATCAAGATTATCATTTGCCAATCTACTCATGCATGATGATTAGAACTAACAAGTGCCAATATTTTCTTTGATCACCAGGCAGATGTCATAATGGCTCTGGCTGGATCAAGTGGAGGATCATGGTCAACCACTTACTCCACAGCCATGAACAAGGCTAAAGTTCTCGGCAGAGATGACACACAAAAGGCAAATGTTCCGCCATCCAACGGCAGAGATCGAAATCATCTGCTTGGCCAAGTAACACAGACCCCAGTTGCGGATCCTCTTTCCGGCCACATATCTGGTGCCTGCATGAACCTTCTTGAGCTATATCTAATTAGATTTCTTTCGCAGAATTCTTATTCTGGATTGGTTTGGAATTATGGAGTTCAGCAGATCATCGAGGTGGTGTTGCCGCAGGAGATGCGAGCCTAATGACTCGAGTCACAGAACCTAATACAGAAGGCAAATGGATGTCATAAGTCGTCTCCGATCTAATTTTGTTGGTAGCAGTTTGGAGATTTCTGGTTTGTGTTGTTGGATTCTCTGGTTGTTTTGCTGATATCATCAGGTTGAAATGTCGGTCAACTCTGTAGGCTTCATTTCCTAGGTCAAGAAAAGTTTGACTACTACAAACTGATGCAACAAAACGACTTCTCCGGTCAACATCATCTGTAGGAAATCTCTGAGTCAAATCCCCCTCTTATCTCTTCCCATCTCGTACTCCGCCGTTGACTCTTCTTGGTCATTGCCACTCCCCAAGGCTCTCCAACACAATCTTCTTAGCTGGTGTCTTGCAGTACCAGAACAACTTAATGTTGCATGTGTGCCATATAGTGTTGCAATGTTATACACATATATGGCACCTTGATGTTGCACTTGTGGCACATGTACCCAAGCGTTGACGAAAAAAGATTGAGTAACTGATGTTGTCGTCAATAAAGATGCATTTTTGAAAGGTCAACAGTTTACATCTCTTAAAAAAAGCCCTTCAAGAAATCCACCTGAAAGTTATCATGAATTCAACCTTAAAGACCTTTTTCCCGAAGCAAAAAACTTTAAGTCAAACAATGGAAGCTCAAAAAGACCGTAGAGATGCTTAAAACCATTTTCATCCTAATTCTTGATAAGAAGATACAGACAGGGACTGGCATAGGAGAATTAGAATCAATCTCTCACTTGATCAACAATGTTTGAGAAGAAGAGAGCTTATCCCTTGTTTTTTCTTTGCTAGTTTAAATCGTTGTATGATCCGACGACCATGTAGATGATCTGAAATTAATCAAATTGCACCTGGGCGAACCATAGCAGACCAAGCAGAAACCAATGAATGGGATACAACACCTGATTAGTACATAACTTAGTAATTGAGACAAGCTAGATAATATAACATGAGATTTCATACTTATAGGAAACTACAGTCGATGCCACCATGTGATGTCAAACATGAAGGTGATTGCAGACCTTGCAGTAAAGTCATGGTCACTATACAACACCATCAGCTAGCTCAGAGGTCACTTCCAGAGCTTGACACACTTATCATGACTTGCAGATGCTACGACTCCAGTCACATTTGATACTGCCAAGGCTGCAATCAAGCCGTCGTGTGCAGGAAGAGTCATGGTCTTGTTCTCATTCATGTCCCAGATTTCCAGTGACTGCACAGAATCAACTGACTTGGGTAAGCAGTCATTTGATCGTTTCCATCACAGCATAACTTCAAAAGATCAACAAATAAAACATATGCTATGCAAAACCGAACCTCTCCCTAATTATCACTCTTCATGCTCTAATTAGGACTATTTCTGTTCCTATAATTCCAAGGTGATATCATGCCAATGCTACATGCATCCTCTTTTGATGCAAAATCTACTTTATTAAGGGTGGAGGTGGATTTATAGACAGGTACTAAGAATGGTGCAAATTGAATCAGAGTGCTATTTCACCTACAATCTAGAAATCACATGATCAGATGTACAGATGGAAGCAAGTACCACAAGTAGTTAGCAGAAAACTTACCTGGTAACAACCGATAACAAGCAGTGATGGATAGCTGGGGTGAAAAACACACGAGTGAAACTTATTTCCATTACAACTTAACTCTTTCATACATTCCCCCTCACTTCCCAAACCAAGCGTCCAAATTCTGACCGAGTCTTCACTGACGGAAGCCAGACAATCACCTGAAGAGTTCCAGCAGATGGAATCAACATGTTTTGTATGTCCCTGAAGTTGAACAGTGACGTCAATAGACTACAATGGTTTTTGGATAACACAGTAACAAAAGTTCCAAATGATCAAGAAGACATGGATAGTAAAATGGTGAAAAATCTGCATAATCTAGAGAAATCAAAAAAATAAAAAGCATATACTTGATTCCCAATCTAATAAACATCGCTTGTGAAACTGTCATATGCTTCATGTAACAAATAGATAGTCAAGAAGTTTGATGTAATTCATTGCATACTTGAGGTTCCAGATATGATAACCAACCTGTAGTAAATGTCTGCGAGCTTGTGTCTCCACATCTAGTATGCATATGGTGTTCTCGGCAGCAACAGCAAGATACCTACCCTGACGAGGTTGAAACCTCATTTGAGTTGTTCCACCCTGTATGCATAAAAACAAAAAATTGAAATAGCAAGTGGAAGAATATTTAGATAAAAAAACACAAGAAAACCCATTCAAGTGTTGCACTGGTTACTTTACCAAATAATAAGAGGGATTTCTCAGAAATAATTTGAGCAAAAAAAAGACAATACAATGTTTCATACCTTAAAAACTCCAGCACAGTTACCATTATTTATACTCCAATAACGCATTTCTCCATCGCCATCACAAGAACAAATGAGATCCTCTTTACTTGGGTGAAAGTCGAGAGACATGACAGTTGCAGAATGGCCGGTAAATGTCCGTAGTGAATAGCCCGGCTGTAGCCAAAACAACATGTTAAAATAGCTGAATAAAGATAAAATCAGCAACCTGACAAGAAAATAAAACATCGACATTGTACATGATGGTTAACAAATCACAAAATTCTTCTGCCTCTCTGAAATTGCATAAGACCAGATTGCTTCAGACTGGTCCAGTCAGGGACGCAAGACATTGTTCAGCTAGTTTTACAAAAAGTTCAGTGCAGCAGTACCATTGTTCAGTGTCAACCAAAGTGAAGATCGTGATGACCAAAACCTTAAGAAACAAGATTCCTACTATTTTTAATCTGCCTTCAGGGGCAAATTATATGAAGTCTGACCGATGGACAAGATAAATTTCAGATAATTTTCTCCCAATATTAATCCAATATTTACTAGACAGAAGTGTGAAAAGGTACTTCTAAGATCTTCTATTAAAGATGATGGCAGTTGTGCAGGAGCGGCCATTTTTTGTCCTGGTAGAGCAACTTGAAGAATATTACTCTCATTGATATGACTATCCAATTCCTGGTGCTTGACAATAAGATTCACTGAACATACCAGACAATAGAACTGGAGGGGAAAAAAAAATTCTAGCTAACCTTGATGCAACTACTTCCTCATAACAAGAAAATAACTTAGAAGAAGATTAAGCAACATATTCTCAAGAAACATACAAATGGGGCATCATCTTATCTAGCATTTGCCAACTCATGGTCATATATCTATATTATATTCCAATGGGATAACTCCTTGTAAAGCTGTAATATACTTAACCTGGATTAATAAACGTCAATAATATGCTGCCTGTAATATACCCATTAGAAAGATGAAATTAACATGTGGTTGATCCCACTGTTAAACTTTGCTTATTGACAATTAAGGTCTCTTTTTTATTTCATAAATGTTCATACTTCATAGAAACAAAATTGTATGTGTAGAACACAATTTGAATGTGCAACCTCAAACACAAACTTTGTGCCATAATGAGTGTTTATTTCTAAAATGTAATAAAATTTCCTTAATAATGAATGCACCAATCCTGTATGCCTAGAAGAAATTGGATCAAACCACTTGTTTACAACTCTTATTAATCGGAATATATTTAAGATTTATAGCAACTGACAAATTTGTGTAATCTAAACCACGTTTCCTTGTGATTATCCAATTTTATGTTTTAGCACTTCTATCCTAGATACTATAAATAATGAATTTAAATGATCTTAAATAACTAAGAATATTGCTTTTTATGAAACTTAATGATAACAAAGGATGCATGTGGCTCATCCCAAATAGTTGGGACATTACCGTTGTTATAGTAGCATGTCTTGTCCTAGTTCTATAAAATTTTCTGTGATCATTTAACAAAGTTTCATCTATAACCATGTTAGGCACTCAACCATATAGTCTCTATCATTAAAACTACAAAAACAAGTACCATGCTACATCCTCCTTATTGCTTGTTTTTCTTCAACTATGACGAGAAATAATTTGTAGTCTAGCAAAAAAATTAATAATAAGTTTAGCCCTTTCCTTAAAAGAAATCCATTTTCTCTTTCCAAAGATACCACTTGGCAATATTTCCTTATCCAAAATAACCTTTTGTTGATGATCTCAGACATATCTACATGCATCCAAGGATGAGCCTGTCTGAAGCCAGATTGTGTGCGGGTCCGGTGAAGTTTGGGGAAGGTGTTGTACTGGTTTTGACAAAGACCAGGTCATCACAGTATGGACCCCATGTCAACCAATGTGTATTGTCAACCCGTGTGCCAATACACACTTGGCAACGCATGAGACAGACCAATGGCCAAGCAGCTGGCTAAAAGAACAGTCAGGATTTCTTGGTATGGCATTCATGTATCTCATGTTCATTGAGTTTAATTACTCATGGTAATCCATTCAAACTATCCCTTCCAAGTGTATGCTTCTTCCAAGTCAATAAAAATATCATGTGGATTATCTTTAAACTCCAAACTAAATAGCAAAAATAGTCCCCTCATTTGTCTAAAATTGCATCCCGTAGTTGTACTACAAGTAAACAATGTGAAGGTCCTCCAATAGATAGATACCCATCACAAAGGACAATTTACAAATGAATAAAAACCCACCAATAATATCTATTATTCCTTGGTGGTTGTCATTGACTTAAGAAGGTGTTAGGATCCTAGCTCAGTCGGGTCCTAGTCGATTGGGTCGTGTCCTTAGATTGGGCCTTGTTGGCCGGCTTAGACCTGACATTAGGTCGTCTATGAGATCTTGAATCAATTGTAATAAATCAACCCAAATCTCAGTAAGATTAGGATTTGGCTAAATTAGAATCTGATTAGGAGTTAGAGTCAGATTAGGGTCAATCGAGTCGAGATTGTAACCAAACCCTAATCCAAGCATCTACACCCTATCTAGCCACAGCCCACTTTACCTATGGGAGTCGGCTAGGGTTAGGGAGAGTGGCAGCTAAGGTTTTGGAGGAGTTTGAGTCTTCCATTAGCGTTAGGGTTTTGAGCCCTATATAAGCACTTGTAGCTGCCCCCTTTTCATTAAGCAATAGATCATCTTTTCAACCATTGTGGCCGACTACTAAGGAGGGCGGAACCCCTCTAGAATTCCAAGGAGAGCCGATCCCCTATAGTGATCGAAACCAACACTAGAATCCTACGGGGTTCTATCAGAAGGTACAAAACTTTAAAAAGATTTTATCATCACGCTAGAGGAAACACAGGGATAATATAACTTTGGGTTAAGGTTCATTTTAGCCCATATGGTTTTGGCCATAGACCACTTAAGCCTTTATAGTTTACTCATGTCTAAAATAACTCATACATTTTCAAAAGCGTAACATATAAGCCACTTCCATCAAGTCTGAGTTAATAGACGTTAGAATTTACTTACATAGTATATTGTCTCATAATAAATTATTAATATAATGACATATGTAATTTAAGTTTAAAAAAAAGATTTATTTTAGCCCCTTTGGTTTTGGTCATAGACCACTTATGCCCTTATAGTTTTACTTGTGTCTAAAAAAAATTTTATATTTTTAAAAACGTAGCATATAAGCAACTTCCGTCAAGTCTAAGTCGATAGGCATTAGAGTCTGCTTACATGGCATGCTGACATGCTAACTCATAATAAATCGTTAATATAATAATACTTGTAATTTAAGTTTAAAAAAAAAGTCTATCTTGTCGAGGAAGATAAAGCGACGGACGAAAGTGGAGAGGCAGATAGACCACCACATCGTAAGCGCAACGGGTGGGGGCACAAGAGAGGACAAAGTGAGAGGCAATGGAGACAAAGACACCCAAGAGGACGATGAGGGACCAAGTGATCATTGCGTGCCTAGCCTCGGACTGGTCGATGCCCATTTACTTGAGGCAGGACCAGAAGCTCTTGAGCTCGTCGTCAATGTGGGAGAGGTTGTGTGTGTACAACACCTTGCTAAGTAGCAGTGCCTCGGTGCTACTGCTGGTGGTCGCTTCCACGACGATGCCTTTTCCCGCCACTGATAGTGATCTCAATTTTTAATTCAAATTATATGTATTATTATATTAATGATTTACCGTGAGTTAACATGCTATGTAAGTAGACTCTAATGTCTGTTAACTCAGATTTAACAGGAGAGGCTTATATGCTATGTTTTTAAAAATATATAGGTTATTTTAGATACAAACAAAACCATAAGGACTCAATTAGTCCATGACCAAAACCACAGGGCTAAAATAGACCCGTTTTTAAAAAAATTTAAATTACACATATCATTCTATGAATAGTTTATTATGAGTCAAGCCACATAAGCGGACTTTAACATCTGTTAACTCAGACTTGACACGAGGGGCTTATATGCTACGTTTTTTAAAATATAAGTTATTTTAGACATGAGTAAACCATAAGGGCTTAAGTGGTTCATGAGCAAAAACAAAGAGGCTAAAATGAACCTTAACCCTATATCTTTTGTTGACAATATATGGGAAACCTCAATGCCCTAACATCATTTTAAGCTAAACCATCAATTATTTTTTGCATTCACTAGTTTTAGTATAAAGCATAAACATCAATTCAAGAAATTGGCAAAAGACACTACAACACAACTTAGTATTTATTCCATCATAGAATGCTAAGTTATATGAGACAGATTTTGATAAATTCAGTTATTTACAGATTTTAACTCAATCTAACAAACTTACTAGCCTCATAACTTTTACAGTGTCCTAGCAACATGAATCAAATACTATAAGTGCAAGTTATTACGAGATGCAACTCATATATTATCATCATAGATCTTGAAATATCACAGAGAGAACGAAATATTTTTCCAGAAGTGATAAAGCAACAGCATACATAGCAGAAATGAAAGTATGTGTGTATACATCTAAAAGCATTCCCAACAAACCATAATAATTTCCAAATGACAAAACAGATGCTTCTGGATCGGTTCACCTTACCGATCCATACCAGTGTACTAACCAACTGTCGATATGGTACTACCAAATTATACCGAGTCATACCAAGCATACCAACACATGATACATGGAAGTATACCGATGTACTGCCCATATCAGTCCCCTATCGGACTGGTACATACCACCCATATCGAGTGGTATGCCACAGTACAGCAAACCTTGGTTTTTAGATAAGAAGTGTTGCATTATAGCATGAAAAGTGAAGCACTTAAAACTAACATTATCAACATCCCAGACTCTCACAGTCTTGTCAAATGATGAGGTAGCTAGGCGTGGCATGCTAGGACTAAAACGAACATCAGTAATCAGCAGTGTGTGCTCCTCCAGTGTTGATTTGAGTTTTAAAGCATCAGCATGCCACAAAACAGCCTGCATGACAAATCAGTCACCTTAAGTAGTTGTACATATTTCACTATCAAGGTGGGAGGATCTGACTCCTAATTAGTAACAAATGATTGTCGGGCCATCAGATCTCTTTGACCTTTTTATCATGGCCTCCGGTTGCAAGGAGCTTTCCGTCAGAGGAGAAGTGGCAGCAAACCACTTTGTTTGTACTTGCTCTGGCTGCTGAAATCTCGGCAAACATGAAACCTGAAAGAGCAATTGCTGACATCAGATACACAGCAAAGCGGTCATGACACTTACAAATTTCAACCTAATTCATGGATCTGAGAAACACGAACAAAGAAAAAGATCGAAGAGATATGACACCTTTCGCAGAATCCATAGAACGACCAACCACATCTCTTGGATCAGCATCATCATGAGATAGAAATGACTCTACATTATCATCCAAAGATGCATCCTCCACAAAACGATCCATGTCAGCCTGCAAATCAATTACTTTGTCAACTGACCATCCAAATGGAGTAGTACAAATATATCTGAGCAAGGTGGGATGTCAATGATTGATAAGCAACAACAATATTCCTGGAAAATTACCAACTGGTTGGTTGGAGATGTCAAAGAACCAGGCCCATCACCAAACATAACCAAAGGCTTAGATGAGCCACCATTATGTTGCAATTGTGTCATTGATATCACATCCCCTGGTGTATGAGTTGATGGTGTTGAGGGTGCAGAGCTTGGAGAAGGCCCGGCTGTATTTGCAGTTCCTGAGCTATTGGCAGGACCTGAGGATGACACAGGCTGTTTTCGTTTCCGGCCGCTTTGATTATTTGAAGTCTACAATCCATGAAAAACTAGTTGCTACAAGTTAGAGAAAAATTATAAACATTTCAATATTTAAATGGATCAGAAAATTTGTGATTCACTTAAAGCAAATTCTTTTCTTTCTCCACAACCTAAATAGTAAAAGAAAGGGTCAGGACAGCCAGATTCCATAAGTTACTTCTAAAATAGAACTGATCTGATCCAACAGAGTAATCAATCATCTAAACAAACTAGTTATGCTGATGATCCAATAATCCAACTGACCATCTAATCTGATCTATGCCTATGATGTAGGAAAAACTCATATCAATTATAATTTAAGATGAGCTATAATACCAAATCTAACATAGGACAAGTTCATGATAAGAAAGTTTTTTATTTGGGAATAGAGAAACAGAAAGACAGAGGAAAGAGATAATAATAGCGAAAGATAATTATAGAAAAAGAAAGTTGAGATCAGGGATCGCCGTTTCACCCGGACCAGTATGAAGCAGGCATGTATCGGTCCAAGCATTGACCGGTACGTGGACCCACCCCGGTACGGTCCACCGCATAAGAGAAGTGGGAAACCCTAATCCCCACTTCTCTCACAAGCGTCGCCTCCGATGCTGCAATCGATGCTTTTCACGCAGGTGGCTACCGGACCGGGGTGCGATTGCGACCTCCTTGCACCAGGTAAGTCTTTCTCCTCTTCATCTTCCTCCCTTCACCACCACTTCCTCTTCTTCCATCTTTCTTCCTCCTTCCTCCACCGTCCCTTCCTCTTCCTCCTTTTTTCGTCCTCTCTGAAACACCAGTACTTACCAATGTTCTGTGTGTCAATACACAGGTACAGATCAGTATGTACTGGCCCAAGAAATCTCCGAGTCAGGTCCGGTACCCGGTTTGGTAAACCTTGGTTTAGATTCAGTCCTACTCAAGAAAAAATCTCTCAGCGATGGAAGCCCCACACCTACGCATATCTCACACATGGATAATGAAATTATATCATCAAGAAAAGAAATATGACCTCATACCACTCAACCTTTCCCAAATAAAGAAGAATACAAGAAAGAAATTGCATCCCATAAATAAGTAGAGAAATAATCATTTCATCTTTCCTTCTTAAAGGACGATGCATTTTCAATTTTTATTTACCATGCAATCGATCAAGTTTTGCAGGAGCTGTATGCCAGTCCCAAACTATGATACAACACCTTTAGAATCGCAAGTGTCGAAGCCAAACCCATCAACATAGAGGAATATGTGATCATCAATTAATCACTCAACACAAGAATTGGTTTTACCAAAAAAGAGGATGTTATTTCCCGTAGTAAGTGAGAGCAATGGTCGTTTCATCATTTCACTGAATAAATAAATTTTCAGGGAAAGGAAAATTTGATCAACCATTTGGATTTTTAGACAAGTCTCCATTTTATAAAATACAAAGAAGGACCTAAACATCAAAGGCAAACTGTGTTTACACTAAAGCAGAACTAACCATGCAGTCCTAGCCTTTTATCTTATTAGCACACCACCTTCAGCATTTGTGTCATGAGCTCCTATTTTCAGAATTATAACAACAACGTGAGATGCTTAAAGATTCTGTATATGTTTCGTTTAACAAAAAATGGACAAGGAGAGTAACCAAAAACTGAAAATAACCCTAAGAATAAAGACGGAAAAAAAAGATTTTGACACCAAGCAATAACAGAATCAAGTGAAAAATGTGTCATCAAAGCACATCAAAATCTCAATATGACAAATCTGCTTCAAACATTATAGAACTATATTGAATTTTTCACACTAGTGAAAACCTTTGCAATCTTTATGTCTCATATAGACACTAACAACAGATTAAAAAAACATATGTCAGTGCCAATATAAGGTAAATATACCTGATCAGTCCCTCTAAAGGAATTTGACATGCTTCCATCAACTGTCATACTGGCTGTTCCAAGTTTTTCCTGATGAAGAAGGTGATTTGAATTTTGTGATTGATGACTTGAAAGAGCATGTTGTTGAAGCTGCTGCTGCTGCTGTTGTTGACTACTACTGCTTTGCTGTTGTGGCTGCAATTGAGCTATTTTCTGTTGCAAATACAAAAAGAAACAAGATTTAGACAGTTGAGATTTTTTGTTTTATCCATGCAATCAAGTAACAGTGTGAAGTAATGAACTAAAATCATTGCAAAAGGAAAAGCTGTGACCTTTATTAGCAAATCTGAATCTGCCCGGGACATTAGAGGACTTGGAGTTTGCATGGAAGATCCCACATTTGAAATGACATCATTAAGGGCATTTGACTGGCCATCCTTCCCCAAGACCATGTTCCTGTTCTGCAGAAGCATTCTTAGCCTTCTGTTATCAATATCTGCAGCTGATGGGGAATTCAGATTTTGCTGTGCCTGAAGCAGTAGCTGCTGTTGATGTGGACTTAGAAACTGGAGTTGATGAAGCGACTGAGGTGATTGCATAAATGACTTTTGCTGTTGCAAAAGCCCTGAACGAATTTGATCTAGACCCTATAAGATGAAAAAGAAATAAATGTCACCAGACATATTTTGCATTCCAGTAATATACCCAAAGTCCTAATCGAAGAGTTCAACAAGAGAAACACAAAGCTTAGCTGATCCCTTCATCCAATAAACACAGGAAACAAATAGATATACAGCCATGCTGCCATGCACACAAATATGTAACTAGATCACTGCATAAAAGGTACCTAGCATGTAACCTCAACAGATCTTTAATCTGAGGGTCCTCATTGCAAATTTGCTTTGGCTCCTTTGGAAAAACCATGATGAACATCTACCACCGGAACCACCAAATCCAACCATTCGAACTATGGAAAGCTATTGCTATCGCCAATGATTTTGGATTTCTTCATCCAGAATTCCTAAAGGATGCAGGGAGGCCTAAGAATCCTTGTAGGAATGATTCACCTGTTAGTTATAGTTTGTTGTTGGAATGTCATAGGTCCTACGAAAGTAACACAAGACCTGCAGGAGTTGGTTATTTTTCCAAGAATCTCCCAGGACAAAAAATAGCAGCTGAATGATGTGCTCACAAGGTCCAATCTCCTACACAAGCAGAAAGTTTGGTAACCAAAGAAGGCCGTTTCCAGAGTTCAGAGAAATGGATTTGCAACTTGTAGGTAAGGTCTCCTTTCAGAGTGCAGAGAGAAGGATTTGCAACTTGTAGGTAAGTCAGACTATTTACAACTTATCCACATCCCTGACCACTCACAAGAACCTTGGTGGTCTTGAAGGGTTTGCTACATTTTCTGTGAGGCACAGAATGTTAACGTTATGCAACGGTCTCATATTTCTACGTCTTGTAATCAATCTGCTCATGACCTAGCTAACCTACCTAGAACACAGGAAATGTCATGTTAGGACTCTAGCTAGGGGAGTCCTAATTTAGTTTCATTGAAGAGGGAAAACATGTAAATCCTAAGAGCATTCATATAAATCCTATCTAGCCGACCCCTATTAAAGAGGTGAGGAGGCTGGCTAAGTTAGGATTAGTTTGGAGGAAGATATTTAGAGGGAAGAATAAGATACATGTCACCCTAATTAACCACCCCTTATCCTAGTTAAAGAGGGGTTGGTTGAGGAGGGGTTAAGTTAGAATAGGATTAGGATTAGTTTGGAGGTTGCTAACTTAGAGTTGCATTAGGAGTTGTTAAGAGTAGGAGTCTTGGAGTGGGAGTCCTATTAGAAGTTAGGGTTTAGAAGGCCTATAAATAGCCTTGTAATCATCCACTTTTCTTCAGGAATAGATGAATATTTTCTACAGTCTTTGAGTAGTAATTTGGAGGAGGGAACCCCTATAGAGTTCCAAGGAGGCCGATCCCCTATAGAGATCACCCCAAGCTTAGAATCCCCAAGAGTTCTACCACTTGGTATCAGAGCAGCGTTCTTGGCGGCTCACTGCCCTTCCACAGTCATCCATCATCCTTCCACAGCCGCCCCAAGCAATTCCCACAATTGCTTAAAGATCATCACCGAATTCCGCCGTCATCTCCACCATCGCGGATCATCCTTTGATCTCCCCGTGAATTGCAACAGGTTCTAGTTTCCTACCTTACTACTACAGCAATTTAGTTATCCCTATTCAAAAAATCCAAAAAAATTTGTTCCTATTTGCTGTAAAAATTTTTAGTCGTAAAGTTTTCATCTTTACGATGAAAGTTACGCTGCAGAATTTCAGCCACATAACCTTGCCTAATTGATCTTGTTGTTGCGTTTTTACTAACCAAATCTCTACGAAATTTTTACGACAGCTTTAGCATTTCCTAACTTCGGATTTCCCTTTGGTTTCGTCGAAAAATTATCAATATAACCTGCTGATCTTTTACGTCCAAACTGCTGCACTTTACACGTAAAAATCTGTCGCAGTACCTTCTTGTATTCCTTGATCTTGCCGAAACTGCTGCTGTCGTTTTCTTCAACGAATTTTTTTACAGAATTACCTTTTCCTTGCCAGCGGATTCCCATGGAGTTTTACTTGATTCCTTGTTATGAATTGCTGCAAAAAAATTTGACTATACTGCTGAAATCTTTCGCTGAAAAAATTCTGCACCAACACATTCTCGTAATCTTAGATTTTGCCAAACCTTTGTATGTCGTTTCCTTCCACGAAATTTTTGACGACATTACCTCTCCCTTACCAGTAGATTCCCCTTGAGTTTCACTTGAATCTTTGTTGTGAATTGCTGGAAAAAATGGCGTCTTTACTGCTGGAATTTTTTCGAAGAAAAATTTGCTATTGCACCTTTGTCGTCTTCTCTAAACCCACCAAACCCTAACCATCTTGCTGCCACCAACCACGACGTCTTTAGGGCACCCCTCTAGCCTTATGATGCTGCCATCATAACCTACTTCCAGAACCCAAACAGTACCAAAACCGCAGCCCAAAACAGCGACCTATCACAGCCTATCGACGCAGAATTCTACAGCACTACCTTTCGGTGTTTTTTGCTGCACCCATGTTTGATCCTTACCGAAATTGTTGCTGCCACCGACGTCATCTTTAGGGCACCCCTCTAGCCTTAAGATGCAGCTGTCGTAGCCTATTTCCATAATCCACAGCCAACCCTAACAGCCCGAAAAAGAAAACCGCAGCCCAAACAGCACCCTAAAATCGCAACCTTGATCCATCACCCTTTTGGCCACCAATCCCTATCAAACCGGTTGCTATCATCAACAGCAACCCTAAGCCACCCCTCTAGCCTTAAGACGCAGCCACCATAACCTATTTCCAGAATCCGCAGCCATCCCAAACTGCAGCAGCAACTGCAGAAAATAACAGCTTACGCAGCACTTTGCCTTGAGCCATCTACCCTTTTCGGACACCAATCCACCCAATCAATCCATACCAGTGATCCAACAGCAAGAGAAAGACCTTATCACAACAAATTTGGAGTTTTACATCATGTCATCAGGAGATATATTCAGAGCCAAGTTGGAGGCACTTGAATCATGGCTTGAATCACGCATGGAGAATAGATTGCGCACCTTATTCGCCGAATTTGGATTGGGCCGATCTCCGAGCCCAACAAAATTCCAGCAAGGTGCAAGTTCAAAGAGGCCTCCCAAAAAGAAAGGGCGAGCCACTGATATGATGCAGCCACACATGAGGGTGGACTTCTCTCGATAGGAAGGAGACCAAACGAGATGGATTTTGCGCGCCGAACATTACTTCCGCTCAACGATTGCAAAAGGTGATCGGACGCTCGCCTAAGCGCGCTCGGGCGAGGCGAGGCGAGGCCCAAGCGCCTCGCTCGATCTCCAGGCGACGCGCTTCTAAGAGGCGCCGCCTGAGTGCTCGCCCGGGTTAAACCAAGCGAGGCGAACTAGACTTTTAGCCTGGTTCGATCGAATTTGCGTTAGTTGGTTCAATCGAACCAACTAACGCATCGGATTGAACCAACTAACGCATCGATAATTGCTTCCTCAACCCTAATCCCACTAACGAATCACGATTACACCGTCGACTCTGTTGCCGCCGCTCGCCGCTATCGCTGCCCGCCGCTCTCCGCTGCCGCTGTCGCTGCTCTCCGTCGTCGTCGTCGCTGCTCGCCGCAGTCGCTTTCACTGCTTGCCACTGTCGCTTTCGCTGCTCTCAGTAAGCAACTTTCTCGAAGTCACCTCACCTATCTACTGTTAACTTATTGTTAACAGTATATTGTAACAATAAGTTAACAAAAGTATAATGTGTACTGTTAATAGTATAATGTTAACAGTATACTGATAATAATATTTTTTATTTATTAGATTAATAAATTATTTTGATTTAAATTTTAATAATACTAATATGTATTTATTTAATATCATGTTTCTAGATTTTATTAATTTAAAATCATATTTCTATTTGAATAATTATATTTATTAATTGTATTATATATTTTTTATATTTTAGCGCCTCGCTTAATCACTGCTTCCGCTATTACCAAACACCGAAGGATTCTATGGTGGACACCGCTGTCATCCACTTCGAAGGAGATGCAATTCAATGGTACAATTGACTTGAATACAACTATGGGGCCCCAACGTGGATACACTTTAAGTATGTGTTGCCGAACCGCTTTGAGCCAACCAAGTACGAGAATATCAACGAACAACTTGCCAAGATCCGACAAACCTCCACGATCCAAGAATATCAGACCAGGTTTAAGGAATTATCTTACCTTGCTCGTGATTGGGGTCTGACAAACAATTATTAGGGACATTCATCGAAGGACTCAAGCCGGAAATTAAAGGAGAGGTTAAAGCGCGACAGCCCGCACTGTGAAGGCCGCAATTTCTTTTGCCCGAATCTAAGAAGAACGGCTCAACCAAGTTGGAGGATGAGAACCACTCCTAGACCCACAACATATGAACCTCCTTCTGCTTTCAGCCATCCTTTGTTGCCAAAAAAATTGACAAGAGAACAATTACGCGACCGATCAACAAAGGGTCTTTGTTGGCATTGCAACGAACCGTGGGGTCGCGATCATTGCTGCAAAAAGGGCCGCCTCCTACTGATTGAACCTCTTAAAGGCGTGGAGGAGGAGGTCCAGAAGCATGAGGAAGAGGTCGCAGATGAAGAACAACAGCCGGTTGATTTTACAATGCATACTCTTGTCGGCTATGCGAACCCGCAAACGATGAAAGTGGGAGGACTTCTGAAGCAACAATCAATCACCATTCATATTGACACCACAAGCACCAACAACTTTATAAACAGCAAGGTTGCTGCCCAATTAATGCTCCAAAATGAAGATTGCAGCAGGTTAGATGTTGAGGTCACCGACGTCCAAATTTTGAAGTGCGACGAAAGATGTCCGCGGGTGAAATTGTTACGACAGGACCAAGAGATATTGCTGATTTCTTCCACCTTCCTCTTGATGATTATGAGGTCGTGTTCGACATCAAATGGCTGACTACACTAGGTGATGTTCCTTGGAATTTTTCTAGATTTATTATGAAATTTTTCAGCAATGAGAAACAGGAGATCCTACGCGGGAAACGCGGGGAGCGACGTAACGACGACTTGCACGCAGCAAAGGGAGAAAGTTTTGAACAAAGAAAACAACGGCTTCCTAATACAACTTCAGCAGCACTCTATGGGGGAGCCAACAAAATTTGAAGACCCAAACATACTCCAATTGTTTGCTGAATTTTCAGAAATTTTCATCGAACTGCGCAACCTACTTTCTAATCGCTAGCATGACCACCGAATTTTGATTCTTCGGGGCAAACCAGCAGCAAACTCTCGGCCATATCGTTATCCTCACCTCCAGAAAGCTGAAATAGAGAGGACTAAAGATGAGATGCTTGAAACGGAGGTCATTCAGCCAAGTTGCAGCCCCTACTCTTCGCCGGTGCTAGCTTTACTCGACTTCGACAAAATGTTTATTATTGATGCATCGGGAGATAGAAATTATATATCCACATTGTCACGGACAACAATGTAAACAAGGTGTTTGATTAAATGCTCATGTTTGTCCATGTACTTCAGTTTGTGTAGATACCTTGTACAGCAAGTAGCGGGTATGCAGTAGGCTTAGCAGCCCTAGTTTGGTTTGCTTTGGGGCCGATCTTGGCTTGTAAATACGAGTGTGTCTTGTAAGCACCTGTGGGGACTTCGGTATGTAATTGACAATTTTCCTTTGTGTGCAACCTCTCTGAGTTTGTAATGTCCATGGGTGTCATTTGTAAAGTGTTTGCTTGAGCAGTTGCTTGTGGATCCCGTGGGAATTGCTTCTTCTGGCCCGTTTTCTCTTTTGTAAGTCTAAGGGACTCTAGGAGATCTCAGGGAGGGCTGACCTTTGTGGACGGACACACATAGGTGCCGCACGGCTTAGGCAAAATCAGCTAAGCCCGTGACAGTGTGGTATCAGAGCGGGACAAGCATATGTAGAAACACTCGTCATACAAACGTGGGGGACCTAGCTGGGCTATGTGGAGGATAGTCAGCACGTGCAACCGTTTGGGGGGGAAAACGGACATTGAGATGTAGGGAAAGGAGTCGCTCAGAGGAGCGAGCATCTAGACTTGGCATTCAAAGGAATGGCCAACCATTTGCGCGAGAGGCACCACGAGGACAAGCAAGCGAAGAAGAATGTGTAGCGCATAAAGATTGGGATGGTTGAGTTCGAGCTATAGCTCGATGTTGGCAACCAAAACTTACGGTGCTCAAGGCAAAGCGGGGTGCTTGGTGAAAGATGAGACCGTGCAAAGTGGGAGGTGTTGCGTAATGACCGAAAAAGTTGTGCAAAGCTCACAGAAGTGAGGGGAATTGCTAACTCGAAGGATTCGGTACTCATGCAAGGGCTTGTACACGGACGACGGAGTGTTCGTGGCCATCGTAAGGAGCGATCGGAACTCAGTGTCATGGAGCATCAGAACTTTCTCTTCGATATGGAAAGGATACGTCCATAGGCGGCTAAAATGTGCAATAAGTTCAGCACATTGCTAGACCTTGAAGGGTGTAATGGAGACTGTATTAGCGAAGGGTCGCAATCTAGCAAGTGCATTTGCGGGGGCAGAACAAAACACAAGTTGTTCAGCAAGACGGAGTAGTCCAAAGGGGATGGTGGTCTCCGAAACTTCCAGTTGGAAGAATGTAAAGAGGAAAGTTGCTCCAACAGGACAGATATCCAGGAGGGATAAGTCCTAGTTCTCCAGAGGAAGAATTATGTGCAACAGATCGTACATATTGAGGAAGAGTTTCTCAAGGTAATATCTCCACAAAGCTCAACGTACCGAGCGAGTGACGAAGAGTCGTAGCATGATCTCGACTGAGGTAATGCATTGGTGGATGCATTTCGAGATCAAGTGGGGGAGCAATCCAAGGCAACATCATATGAAGGCACACTTCGAGTCGATGTGGAAATCGAACTCAACGGAGGGCTGACCCGGGGAATGGTGGACGCGAGGGCCACTATCAACTCAATGCTAATCGAGGAGCGGAGTGACTTGGGTAGAACTCAGTGAAGTATCCAAGCCGCATGAAGAGAGTCGACATAGAAGATGGAACATGGAGCGGAGGCACGGAGCTTTCCTTGGACAGAGGTCAAGGGCATGAACTCTTGTAGAGGCAAGAGTGGGATCATGTCGTTCCATAGGTTCTTCATTCTGATGGGGCAGACTTATCTTGCATGGTGCCAAAGACAAAGGGAGCTTCGAGGCACATGTAAGTTACCTCAGAGATGCATTTGACGGAGTAACTAAGGTGATTCAACTTGCGGAGGCAAAGTTGGGATCAGGAGACCTTAGCACGGGGCAAGAGGACGCAGAGGCGGGTACTCTTGAAGAATATGCCACAGTATTGCCATTCGAGTTGTCAGGAACAAGTGGTACATAGCAGAGATTGTGCTGGTAGGGGATAGAGGCCCAGGATCCAGACAATGGTGCACCAATTCTAGCGAAGTCAGGGGGACTTCATGAGCTACTAGGCGACGGACTGTCCTAGAGCTATGCCTCGTCCAAGTGTGATCCAAGAGTGGGTAGACGAAGGTGAATTGCCAAGGGAGCGAACTAAAAATCAGAGATGACGGAGGCCCTACGAGATGTTGGCAGAGGCAACACATGGAGAAGTCAGTCCGAATTCATCACCCGAGAATCTGTTTGCAATGGAGATGTCACCAGGAGGCGACATGGTGCAGCGAATCGTGGTGGAATAGTTCGTGGCAATGCAACACAGGCGATCGTGTCCCGTGAGGGACAAGATCATGCGGAGGTATGATCGGGAGTTACTGGGAGCTCCACTTTGGTGTACGACACAATAAGAAGAAGGGCTATGGATTCAAGGAATGAATGTCATGGTACCGTAGATGTAGGTCTTCGTGTGTGCATCGAAGCTTGCATTGGATGAAAGCCTTAGTCATCAGCATATGGGGGCTGTGTACCACCGAGGAAGAAGTCCAAGTGCAAGTACCAGTGAGTCCCATGGAGGGGGACGTGATCATGTGAATGATCAAGAGATGCTGGGAGGTGAACAATGCAATGGCAAGAAGGGCTGTGGATTCAAGGGGTGAATGTCATAGTACCGTAGAGGCGGGTCTTCCGTGTGTGCGCATCGAAGCTTGCATCAGATGAAAGCCTTGGTCATCGACATATGGGGGCTGTGTACCACCGAGGGAGAAGTCAAATTGCAAGTACCAGTGAGTCCCATGAAGGGGACTTGATTATACTAAGGTATGATCGGAGCAGCTGGAGAGTTGGACTACTTCGGTGCTCACATTCGCTTAAGGGAGCCCGGCAAGTCAGAGGACAAAGCCGAGTAAGCGAGCGTTGCTACCAAGGAAGCTAAGGAGAATAGAATCGGCACGAGCCCTGCAACAAGATGGCGGAGGCCATGCATGAGAGTTGCAGTCTGTCTTTCCATCGACCAAGGAGAACTGCTAGGAGGACACAGTGGTGTCGAAGCAGGTGGTCGAAAGGGGCGAGGAAGCGACGATAAGTCCAGTGGGGCTCAGCTACCCAAAAGCAAAGCGTCGATTAGAAAGGAGGTGTACTCGGAGGAGCACCACAGTGTCGCAGAGGCGGATCTACCGATCGCGAAGGAAGGGATGCAAATGCAAGGCAACGGATAATAGGGCTATGGGCTTGGCAGCACCATGGTACCGCAAAGGCGGGACTTCCGTGGAGTCATCGATCCCTTACTCTCATGGAGGGAGAGCATTGGTCGTAAAAGGGGTCGAGGAGGTGGAGAATGCAAAGGCAAACTCCAAGTACCAAGACAAGGCAGAAGGGCAGATGCCAAGTAACTTCATAAGACCGGTGTTGATGGGCTTCTCATCAAGATAGCCGAAAGTGAGGGACTTTGGGTTGATGCAAGAGTGCTCGACCAAGGAACAAAGTAGGCAGTACGCGGTACTGTACCTTTTCTACTCAGAGGAGTAGGCGGCAAAGATGATGGAGAAGACGGTACAATCCCAGAGGCGACCAGATCTATCAAAGACTTACTCCAAGTTGGGGTACTCTGAGTTGGGGTAAACTTTTTGCTCTTTTCGGGCAAAACTTCTTGTATTCAAGAAGTTCAATGGCAGTGGGAAGGCGAATCACAGTAACTAACTCAACGCAAGGAGTGCAAACACTTCTAGTGCTTCAGAAGTGTGAGCAAAGAGCGGGCGAATGTTAGTAACCAGCTCAATGCATGAAGTACAAACTCGAGGAGGCAGGAGAAATCGAGTAACCTTTGCCTTCTCAACTCAAGAGAATGGGTGAAACTGAGTACCCCAATTCTCTTAACTCGAGGAGGTGAGCGAAGCCAAGTAACCTTGCCTTCTCAACTACCAAGAGAATGAGTGAAGTCAAGTATCCCAGTTCTCTTACTTATCCAGCAGAGGAGCTCTGCATAAGTTCAGTGACCCTTCAAAGAAAGCTTATGGAAGACAATAGTTGTCAAATCCTCACCATTGGTGATCAGTACTATTGAGAGTAGATTGTTCGCTTCATTTCCCAATTGACTATCGAAAGCGGGAGTGATGCGAACATACTTAGAAGTGACAACTAAACGTGGAAGAGGGATCAATAGGCAAACATTGTGGAGGAAGGACCTCAAAAACCTCAAAGTCTGCGAGGCGATGCTCGTCAAAGTTCCAACAAGCATCCACCCAGTTCAAGCAACATAAGTATAGTGCGATACTGGCGCATAATAAGACAGGTCTTTTCCTTCATCAGAAGGATCCGCGAGAACCAACAAGGATCAGCACAACTCAGCCAACCCCACACCAGACTCAGTCATTGGTGAGTTGAAGCAGCATGGCGGATCAGAGTTCGACTACTCAACAACAGCGGCAGAGAGCGGTTGGGAGCCAAAGGGGGGCGTGTTGCAGCCAAAGCAGAAGATTGAAGATTCAGCAGAATGCGAGGAGATACAGCGTCTACAGTGGCTTCGACAAGGACGTCGAAGGAATAAGTGGGGGAGAATGTCACGGACAACAATGTAAACAAGGTGTTCGATGAAATGCTCATGTTTGTCCGTGTACTTCGGTTTGTGTACATACCTTGTACAGCAAGTAGCGGGCTTGCAGTAGGCTTAGCAACCCTAGTTTGGTTTGCTTTGGGGCCGATCTTGGCTTGTAAATACGAGTGTGTCTTGTAAGCACTTGTGGGGACTTCGGTCTGTAATGAACCATTTTCCTTTGTGTGCAACCTCTCTAAGTTTGTAATGTCCATGGGTGTAATTTGTATCTGGCTTTATAAAGTGTTTGCTTGAGCAGTTGCTTGTGGATCCCGTGAGAATTGCTTCTTCTGGCCCGTTTTCTCTTTTGTAAGTCTAAGGGACTCTAGGAGATCTCCGGGAGGGCGGACCTTTGCGGACGGACACGCATAGGTGCTGCACGGCTTAGGCAAAATCAACTAAGCCCGTGACAACATGCAAGATGGCCGACCCCTAGCCTACATCAGCAAAGCCCTCACTCCAAATCACCTAAAGCTACCAATCAACAACGAGGTAATGCTAACCTTTGCTGAATTTGTGGCTTGGTATGATACAAGACAACAGCACGAAGAGGAGATGAAAGTAAGTCATGAAAAATTGCAGCTTCTGCTCCCTTCAAACTCAGATCGAGCTCACCTTATCATGGACTTTACTAGAAGGCAGCTACCATCACAGAGGAAGGTCTGGCTATCATTAAAGAACAACCACACGCCAACCCGCACAAGAAAGAAACAACCGCCCGACAAACACCGGAGTAGAAGGAAGTTTGTTATTAAAGATCGAGTCTTTCTCTATATCCATCCCTACCAGCAGAAATTTATGAAGACTCGGGCCTCACAGAAGTTGTCTCCCAGTTTCTTTAAACCCTACAAAATTGGAGATCACATTAGAGCCGTAAATTATGGATCGGACTTGCGCGGTAATTCAAAATTACAACTCATCCTCCAGGGATCTCATCGCAAATGGAAGTTTAGAGAAGATAACTCAACACCGATTTATCAAGTCAATAAGGAGGCCCAGGTTCAGCTGATGATTGCATGGGATCACCGGATCGTGACACATCACCGTCTAGTCACTACTGCTGATGCTGGACACCAGGAGCAAGATGTGCCTACTATAGGGCCACGAGGGACCCTCGTGAGGAATTGCAAATCACGACCCAGAGAAATGGAGCTCAACCTTGAGAACAAGGCTGATTTGAAAAGGGCGGGTCTGTTAGTACTCTAGCTAGGGGAGTCCTAATTTAGTTTCATTGAAGAGGACAAACATGTAAATCCTAAGGGCATTCGTATAAATCCTATCTAGCCGACCCCTATTAAAGAGGTGATGAGGCTGGCTAGGTAAGGATTAGTTTGGAGGTAGATATTTTGAGGGAATAATAGGATACATGTCACCCTAATTAACCACCCCTTGTCCTAGTTAAAAAGGGGTTGGTTGAGGAGAGATTAAGTTAAAATAGGATTAGGATTAGGATTAGTTTGGAGGTTGCTACTTAGAGTTGCATTAAGAGTTGTTAGGAGTATGAGTCTTGGAGTGAGAGTCCTATTAGTAGTTAGGGTTTAGAAGGCCTATAAATAGCCTTGTAATCATCCACTTTTCTTCAAGAATAGATGAATATTTTCTGCAGCCTTTAAGCAGCAATTTGGAGGAGGGAACTCCTATAGAGTTCCAAGGAGGCCGATCCCCTATAGAGATCACCCTAAGCTTAGAATCTGCAAAGGTTCTAACATGCCACAAGTGCAAGGACCTAAAGATGCTCGTGAGTAGCAATCACTAATTTTGGGTTTAAATTTGAACTATGTGTCTTTGATTGAGTGAAGGTTATGTTTTCTTTCTTTCAAAAAAACACAAACACACAAGGCAGAAAAAGAAGAACATATTGCATAACTTGTCAAGTAAGGAAATACACATTTTATTTACAAGAAACAAATATAACCAACAAGAATTAGGATTTTCAGATTCAGATATAACAAAGGCATACTTACAGTCAGGGGCCAGCCTTTCAGAGTCAGATTGTTGCCAGCCTGATTAGGCCCTGTTAGAGGAGTACTTACAATTAGTTCATATGCTCTACAGAAGAAACATAGAGTTAATCTGGAACAGTGTTTCAGAATAAACGGTGTTTGGACATTAAGTAACACAAACGGTCACTTAGAGAAGCTAAGCATATAAATATGTTACTTCCTCGTACTACATATCAGAGCCCCATGAAATTAGCTCAAACAACATATTAAATCAGAAGCATGCATGTAAAAAATCTAGAGATGAAATTAAAGACAGCAACCAAAAAAACCTTGAATAATTAACCAAAAGGTACCGTAATTAATTTTACAAAACGTTCAAACTATTAGAGGAGACTACCTGGAGCTCCAATTAATGAAGCATCAGGACCTGCAGCTCTGGGGTTCAGAACTGGACTACTCTCACTCTTTATATCCTGTTCATGTTACAATTATAATATTAGCAATACATTGTGAAACAATGTAAAGTTTATAAACAAACCTGTGATGATCCAGGAAGTTGTTGATTCCTAGCCTGAACCTGCTGCAGAGGTCCCGATAGACCACTAGCCGAACCATGCAAAACATGCCTGAAATGGAAGCATTTCATGACAGATCTCAAAATCTATTTACAGCACTTTAAATCTAAAACTAAGCACCAGCAAAAGCATGCACAATAACCAGTAAATGGTTCAGAAATGCATAGGTATTAAACAGCACAATTTGCACAAATGCATATCATGACAATATACATGGGTCTTGGTATCTATGTCAGTGTTGACATAGACATGTAATTTCAAATAAAAGTGCAAAAATCTGCTGCAAACTGAGCACATACTAATTTCAAAAATGTTAATTGAGCATACCCTGAAGGTTGTCCAGGGGCTGCAGCAGACTTCAGCATGGAAGTATGGTTTTGGTCCATGACCTGACCCACATTTTCACCAAATCTCTGCAAAAAGAACATAATAATTTCTGTCGATGACAGGATGCACGTCTCAATTCTCAAGGGAAACAAAACCATCATTCTGGAGTACCTTAATTGATGCCTCATCCAAAGAATCCCTTTGAAGTGGCAACTTCAGCCGTTCCTCATACATTTTTGTTGCCAAGGCATTAGCAGTTCCAGGATTCTGGCGCATCAAAGGATCAGCACCAACAAGCCCACTGGCATTGCCATTCAAAACCTGAGATCCCTCTCTACGCTGTGGCTGCTGCTGTTGTTGATGCTGCTGCTGTTGTTGATGCTGCTGCTGTTGCTGTGCCTGCCTCTGCAATAAAACTTGTTGTATTTGAATTTGTTGCTGTTGCTGCTGCTGCTGATGAGATGGTTGCTGCAGTTGCTGCTCTCTTGCCTTTAGATGTTGAGTCTAGCAACAGAACCAACATGGATGTTCAGACTAAAAAGATCACAGGCAATCTATTAATTTATGGACCAACACTTCACATATATACATAGGCATATATGTATGTGTGTATGTTTGTGTGTCAGGTTCCAGAAGATGGTGGCAGCCCTAAGCTGCAACATTTTTCTCATGTCACTTCTTGATTGAAAACTGTGTGCAAAGTTTTTCTAAAATAGTTTAGTGAATTCCAAATTGTTATTTTTTATTGTTCTTGCTGTGAGACACCCAAATGCTGATGCAAACCTTTTGCACTAGGTTGCCCTTGTTCTTATTGCTTCCACTGTCATTGAGACAGTCGCTGTTGTTGCTGCTGTATTTCTTTTAAAACTTGAGTTTGGCATTATAATTCAACTTGGATGTTCGAATCGATTGCCATTAATTACATTTAACTAAGGGAATACAAACTATATTCTAAGGATCAACATACATGCTGAGTTCCAGAGACCGACAGCAACCGTGGGGCATCTTTATCATTTCACCTTAAATTTCATCTAAAAAAATGTGGCAAAAGCATTTCCGTTAGTAGGACAAAAACAGGAGGAAACTATATCTTCCAAGTTGAGCTTGCAAAGTCACTGTTGTTAACTGGAATGTTTGTATCGGTCCTCTGACAACAAAAACAGACTAGACAGTAACAGAATAGTTGGGCCATGGCCTTGAGTCCCAACATGCTCCAAAGTAGGCACTAGAGACAACAAGATTAGCACAAGCAAAGAGACCCAGGTAACCGAGAGACACTTTTGTAAAGGCTTCATGAACTTTAACACATCATAGTGGGACGAGAAGTAGAGAATATTACCTCGATGTAAGAGGCAGCAGCATCAGAGTGTTTTTCGTTTGTCCTTGCAATAAAGATATCCCAGAACACAGACCACCACTCTAATAGAAAACCACCAGGAGCATCAATAGCTGAGAAAAGGCCAATCCCAGTATTCAATCTATGAGTGGGAGAACTCAAAAGCATAAACACCACAAGTTCCATTAAACTCTAGGCAACCTACCCACTGGATCCGACGACACCTTGGCTTCAGCTTGAAAGGACTTTGCAGTCGCCTGCAGGTCTCTCTTCATCAAATAATCGTAGATGTACACATCCAACCTGGTTCCCTCGGCATAATAAACGAATCCAGTATCAGAAAAACACCATTTTTTTCCATCGGTAAAGAGGAAAAAAGGGATGCAAGCGTGCCCACAGAACAAGAAAATAACAGATATGGTTCACCATGAAGCATGTCTTCAACAACAACAACTCAGAAGTGCAGAGAACTAAAATCAGAAGGAGCAAATCCATTCGTTGGTAATCGAACAACGAGCAAGCATCCAAAGAAAACCAACAAGGCCGATAAAAAAAGAGTTTCTTTTCAAGAAAGAAATCGAGGAAACACATCACGCTGCTCGAATCCTGAAAAAACCCAAACGAAGGACCGAACAAAGAGAAGCAATCAAGCAAGTCCATAGCCTAACTAAAGAAAACTCACATCTTATCAGCTTCCCAATTGGTCTGCGACATGATTCCAGGACCAAGTCCGCGCTTTTCCGAGGGTTCAAATCTCGCTCAATCCACCGACGGCGAGATATCACGGCGTCTCCGCTCGGCTCTGCTTCCGCATCGAACGGGAACGGATCAAATAGACAGACCACTCCTTCCCCCTCTTTCTCCTCCCACCCAAACCCTAAAGATAACGGAAATGATACAAGATAGATTAAAAAAGAGAGAGAGAGAGAGAGAAACAAAGGAATAGAAAGGGAGGGCTTCAAGAGAAGCTGTAGCTAAAAAAAAAAGAACACTATACAATTACATATAATAAAAAAAAACAACTTCCATGCCTGGGTAGCGGCGCCTCTAATGTGATATGAACGACAGAAGTCTGATATGTACAGGGCTGAAAGTATAAATGTACATCAAAAAGATTGACCAGAATATAATGCTTATTCTCCAAGATTGAGGCCTCTCTTCTTTGGACGGTAGTAGTGGATGACAGTGCGTGCAATGCCCCATTTATTGGTCTGGGAAGAGTGCGGCCGATGACCCACCCGCTATGCCTATTTGGAGCAATGGGTTGGCGCAGTGCAAGGGTACACCACACTGTGTGACATTTAACTCTTCTCTGTTTGTGGGGATAAAAATAAATCCTTGCCCTGCATTGAATTAATTCCCATTAAATCTGCCTCTCGTATGACAAATTGCGTATGTTATGGAGTGGTCCGACTTTGACTCGGTGATGTATTATCGAGAGAACTCCTCGTGGGTTTAATTGCCTGTCTAAATTAGTCGTTTAGCTCTGTCGTAAGGACAAATCACCTGTCAACAAAAGCGATCTGAAACCACCAGGAGTTTTAACGTCTTTAATTATATATTTTTCTTTGCGTGGAGCCTTTTTTTTTGTTTTTTTTTTTGAGGATTTTGCTGAAAAAAATCTTTTTACTTTAGTATGTTTATTTTCTCTAATACCCTAATTGTCCATCGTTATCGCCATCATCCCACCGTGAAATTATTCTACCTATGGTCTCAAACATGTCATTATGATGTCTTTATCCCTGAAGTCAACTATTTTTGTCATTCTAATCATTCATTCTTCAGTCGTGACTCTCGTCTTTTTATTGTAATCGTATGTGATGTCCATAATCTTATCGTCAATTTTCTTGTTTCTGTTAAAACCTTAAAAAAAAATATTATCTTTTTTTCAGAAAAATTTTTTGAAGTAAACGAAATAAATTCAGATTTTGTTTGTTTATAATTGAAAATTACTCCATGATTTCCAACAAATCAGTCCTTCTCACATCGAAATCGACAAATGGTCTGTTGCTATGGGCTCCCTCAACCGCGGATAGAACCAAACCACCATCCCTCGAACGCTGCCACAGAATCCTTCACTTAGCGATCACTCACCAAACTAAATTGTGTTGGCAGAATTAATTCTGATAGACATTTTGTAGAAATGACTGCGATGTATACACTTACCACCTCTACATTTTTCATGCATATTTTCCTAGTGTTCTATGTGTGAATCAGAAGCATGATAGTAATTGGTTCGAGAATATATCCTACACCTTCTTCACGTATATTTTTCCCTCAGATTGGATCATGTTCAAGTTTCGACGTCCCATAGCAAATTATAATTGGTCCCATAGATCAAACAAACCACGCTAATCGACGTTGGATGTGCAACATATCTATGGAGAGAAGTCATTATCCACAAACTAGGTGGATAAAGGACAGTGCTCCAAGAAACATATCTTTGACCTTGGAATCGACGGTATAATGCAACTGGAATAAATCAACAACAATCTACGATGAACAACCATCTGAACTTTGTTCAGATTAATAATTTTTGCAAGTTCAGGAAGATCAAATACTAACGCTAACTCATAGTTTCTGCGTACCTAACAAAAATCCGAGGGGGGTCAGATATGCCAGTTATGCATCTATAAATAAACAGCTCCAGGCTTTTCAATGGCAACCAAGAACAAGAATCAAGCAGCTGCCTCACTCTTTGAAGTCATCTTTGTCATCTGCAGGAATCGGCTTGTTCCTCCAGAAAACAGCAAGAGCACTCCCACCAAGCTGTCTAAATAAGAAGATGAAGTATGATTAGTTACCATAAGAAAATGGTAAGAGAGTGCATGTTGATGAGGTATCAGATGAAAGTCACACCGCCATGAAGACAACACTGATAGCTGGAGGAGCAGCGACAAGAGGACCTGTGAAATGCTTTTGGGCAAGCGGAACTCTGTGCAAGGAGGAAAAAAGGATGTACAGCAAATCAATATTTTAAAAAGAATTTTTCAGTAATATTTTTGTAGCATTTCATATAAAGGCTCTTCTAGAACGTAAAGATCCGACAAAAATCTGTGTTCTAGAGTTGGTAACGAAGGGAAGAGAGAGGTTAACAATTGTTTTTCTCTTTACCAAAAAACTAACACTAATTTTGCTTGTCACACATGCCCAGAGCAAGCTTATGATATGTGCAGAAAAGAAGCCTTTGTTTTGAGCCACTAAAGAGATGAAGATGTTTGCAAAATACGTGTTCCCTTTGCATAGGTCTGCTAGTATGACTGCAAGTAGAACATGATGTCCAAGATAACAGCTGTTACGAGTGTTAAAATGTTTAGAATATTGCTGTGGAATCTTGAATTTTTGTGAATATTGAGTCCTGCAAATGATGCACAACAAACTAGGATTTGCTGCATTACAAATGTTCTCCAAAAAGTCCCTTGTAAGTACGAAATGACTACTGATGCCTTTCTGATTTCTTCTTTGCTAATTTTTCCTATAAGACAAAGCTCAGTAACAATAAAAAATATTAATATCATTAAAAGGCCAGCAGTTCACACTTTAAATCAAATTCACAGTTTCAAATATGTGAACTACTCCATATTGACTTGAATCTACTGTCCCGTAGACTTACAGGGCTTGCACAGAGCAATGCAGCAAGGATAACCCCGATAAGTGGTGTAAGTGTGATTATGATAAGTGGTGTAAGTGTGATTATTCGCTCAGTCAACTTCAGAAAATGCTCATGTGACAGCACTGTCAAAAAACAAGAAAATCCACTGCGTTAGTTATCAGTTCTCGAAGACTACAAGCATAATGTTTAACAGTAAACATCTTTCTCTAAAAAGTTATATTTTGAGATTTATCTATGAATTAGACCCAAATCCATTATGTTTATAAAACTAAATTGAAATGATGCATCAGCATGAGTGGCTACAATTTCTATTCAAAAGCAAAGTAAGTTGTGCTTACACTACCCACATGATTCTTCCTCTGAGTGGAGATCCTCTACAGTACAAGGCTCTGGTCCAGTGTAAGAAACCATCAGATAGGACATGTCAACACTTATGGAGTGCACAGTCTTTGATGACAAATCCAGATAATGCACTAAAACCTCTAATTCTAGAAGGATATGAGAGATTGAAAGCTACAGAGTAACTTGACTGTTGTAGAGTGGCAAAGATCAGAGAAGGGAGAGGTACAAGAAAGAACATGAACTTGAAAAATAGGGGTGCATGTGGCGAGGAACAAGATTATATTATAAGATTGACATCTTTACCATGCAGGTAACTGATTTATCCACTCATGCTGATGTTGCATGTTTAAGTTCTACTTTAAGAATATAATGCTTTTTAGATGTGTCCCAAAAGAGCACTGTTACCTCCAACAATAGTGGGCACCAAAACCACCTGAAAAGTACTAATGGCCAATCCCTGAAGATAAATGTTTAGGTTCTATAATCATACTGTAAATTTGTTTAATACACAATATGATAATTGTTAAAACCAAGGTCTACAATACCGATGAGTACCATACGTACCGAGTGATACATACTGGTCCGGTTGCAGACCGATACGTGGACCGACTGCCCGCTACTGGGCGGTACCACCAATTGGGGTTATTTTTGCCCCGTTTCTACCCAAAATCGACTGCTAACGGTCGACTTCGATCATCGTTGGCCGTTGTCGAGCAATAATAGTCAATTTCGACCATCGCCAGTATTTCGAGTGGTATCAACCGAGGGAGAAGAAGAGGGAGAAGAAAAGGAAGAACTTGGAGATCCGACGCTGTTATCCCGATTCTCGCCCGTAAGCTTCTCGACGCTTTGTGGGGAGAATCTTCAGCAATCGCGAGGAGAAGAAAACGACGTTTCTTCTCCCCGTGCGATCTTCGTGGGGCGCACAAGCTTCTCGCCGAGGCTTCGTGGGGAGATTTCTTCTCCCCGCTGTCACAGACTTAGCTGAATTTGCCTAAGCCGTGCGGCAGCGACAAACTTGAAGACTTAGCTGGAATTGCCTAAGTCACGAAACAACCTTTACCCAATGTTTCGGACTTAGCTAAAATTATATAAGTCATGAAAACGCTGAAATGTATTTACCCACAAAGTGTCAGCCTACTTGCAATCTCGTGCGGGTCCCGAAGGACCTTTAAAAAGAGAAGTTGATTAGTTTTAAAGACGAGCGACGAACAAGTCCCGACGTCTCGCAAAGAGGACAACTTTTACAAGCAATTCGTCGAACACCTTATATGCAACAGAGAAAGAGAGCGAAGGACTTTAGAGGGCTGTAGGAATCATCGCAAGTCCACAAACGACGGTCCCCAAGATATCGGACGCAAGACGAGTTCAACAATCGATGAATGCTCACGCCCGATACTATCCCGAAGCCCTAGCTAGCCTGTACCACGGGGGGGGGGGGGGGGGGGTTCCAAAGAGCTGAGATGGCTGACATTTTGCACCGCTCGGCCAGGTTGCCGTAGCAAGCGAAAACGACCCAAAATTGAGTTGTTTTGGCCTGTTTTGGCTCCGGGTAACGAGCGATCGTTCTACAGCCTTACAGACTGTTTCTACTCGCATTTCTGAGGCAAAATCACACAAAACCAAGGCAAAACATGCTGCTAAACATCTGTACAAGCAAACAAAAGCGACGGACATTGCACTGAGCGAAGATTTGCGGTTGAGCAACGACCGTTCGTGACACCGCACAGGCTTCTCGGGGAGAAGAAACGTCTCCCTGCGTGAGGAGAAGGAACGAGGCAACATCGTCCTTTTTTATTTTTTTAATTATATATATATATATATATATATATATATATATATATATATATATATATATATATATATACATCGAGCGGTATGCCTCAGTGTATCGCTCAGTACCGACGTACTATACCATACCGAGCTGAACTCGATATGTGGGTATGGTACGAGATGATGGACCTTGGTTAAAACCACAAGATATGTTGGTATCTAACAAGAAGGTAACTTTTCCTTACAGCTGCATCAACGGGAACAAGTTGACCAGCAAGGAGCTTAGTGAGAAGAGGTGTCATCACTATAGCCCCAATTGTTGAACAACTGAAAGTTTTCAAGAGCAATGATTGTTACCATGGTGACCAGATTTTCAGTAAACTTAATGATTTGCGAGAGCAATTTCAGCATAAAAAAGAAAACTAAATATGAAAATATAGGAATGGTAATGTTAACCTGTGTTGAAAAAGGTGGGAATTATCCAAGCATGGAATCAAATCTTAACACAAACCTAAAAACACATGATGATAAAGTTCCTTAAAGAATGTGCATCCATCGATCAAATAAAAGTATCACCAACTTAGCAGTTTTCAGTACCCTTAATTGAATCAACGGGTTATTCAGCTCAGTCGAAGGATTGCACTTATTAGGAACCATCTTGGTGATAGAACCCCACAGATTCTATTATGGATGGAGATGAAAAAAGAGCGATAAACGATCATTTCGAGGGGATTGAGCCTCCTGTTGGGAAACCTCAGCGGGAGCATCACATGCGCAGCGGAAATCAAAACAAAAAACTGGTTTCTTACGCAGATCAAGTCGTCTTGCAAAAGATGGGAGTCGCGAGAAAAACACAAAAACCGAAAAACCGCGATGCATGAGAGATTGATTTTACCTAGGGAGATCGTATATCCCTATATTTCTAAATCCGGATGGAGACGATGAAGGAGGTCAAGCGTCCTCCTCTCTAGTGGTATTCACACGATAGATCTCTGCAGCGAAACTCCTCCAATCTGATCTCACAACTCTTGCGCAAAGGGAGGGAGGAGAATAGGAGGGGGAGGCCAAAGCTACAGCCTATCAACCATGAGTCTCCCCTTCTATTTATAGAGAGCCACCAAAAACCCTAGGGCTCCTGCCTTAGTGGGTATTGGATCTCCATCCAATAACCCATTAATATTGTATTATTTAATCTCTATCCAATAATCTCCTTAGGCCTCTAATTGGGCCTTAAGCAAGGAGCCCATCAGCATAGGGTCTCATCTAATTAGAATAGGGGCTAATTGGATCTTCATCCAATCCTTTATTCGCTGAAGCATCTACCATATGTGTGTGACCCTCTAGGCCCGATACCGAGCTGGCCGTGAGTCGCTCCCATCAGAACTCCTTCTGATATAGTGAATTATTATCCCCATAATAATTCACTCGACTCATCAACTATGGACGTACTAGACCACTACGCCATAGTCTCCAAATAGTACAAGGGGGATCGAATCCATCGGACCTGTTTGTCCACAGTTACCGTGTATCTATAATCCCTCATCCAACTACATCCCAGAGATCGTATATTGGACATAGTACTATCAGGTCACGTACGAAATCAGTTTGTTTTGCTCTAATCGGATTCTACCGGAGAACTCTTTCTCTCTAAATCTAAATAATCCTGGCCAGAGATTTGTCTGAGCAAGCACATACGGGATATTCCTCTCACAATACTGAGAGTGGATGATCCTTTATTGACACTCAATTGCTTTCGTATGGTTGGCTACCAATTCTGATAACTAGCTACACTAGATCTGGAACTTTCCAAACTTGTAAGTCTGGCGTCAAAGAAAGAAGTACTCATACAAGGCATCTTTAGTGTCTCAAGTCAAAGGACCAGATACACAATTGGGACTATGAAATCGCTGTCTGACATTTGGTATCATCAACCATATAACATTTCATAAGCAGATCAATCAGTGAACTCATTCTCCAATGAGCACTTGTACTATATCCTTAGTGTCTCCACACAAGTGGCTATGAGACCAGTCGCCTCCATCATATGGACGGGCATATAGTACATTGGTCTGTCCGGTTATCTCGATGTCCCTCTCAAGTAACCTATGACTGGGATTATTTAGGATCTGTGTTTAAAGGTGAATCAATCTCATTATCATGATCTCATCACGATCTGATTCTCATTGCACAGAACCAAGGACATCACAATATATATGCTACAGGCAATATAATGTGAGAATATGCCAATATTAATCATAAGCAAAAAGATCGCGCAGTATGTCACACGTACCATCACTCACGTGATTAGCTTGCAGGGCACCTGTAACTAGCAATTCTCCCACTTGACCTAAAGTCAATCACCTATGTGTCTGATCTCCATCAAACCCCTGTGACGCTCAAATACAATCTGAGCCAACGGCTACATCAGTGGATCTGCAATATTATCTTTAGATGGAACTCTTTCCATTGCTATATCTTTATGGATCATGATCGCTCTAATCAGATGGAACCTCCCTAGAACAATTCTGACGAGACTTAGGTTCCCTTGCTAGAGCTATCGCCCTATCGCTATCGCAATATATGGGAATCAACTCCACGCTGCTTGGTACGACTCCCATATCATGATGAACTTCTTCATCTATACCCCTTCTTTTGCTGCTTCTATTGCAGCAATGTATTTTGCCTCTGTGGTCGAGTCAGCAATAGTATCTTGCTTGGAACTCTTCCAGCTTACTGCTCCTCCATTCAGGGAAAAAACATACCGAGTTTGAATTGCTATCATCAAGGTCGGACTGGAAACTCGAGTCTGTTTAGCCCTCAGCATGGAGGCTACCTCCTCCATATACCAGTAAAAGATCCTTAGTGCTTCTCAAGTACTTAAGGATACACTTTACTGCCTTCCAGTGTTCTAAACATGGATCTGCCTGATACCTACTTGTGACACTCAGAGCATATGCTATATCAGGCCTGGTACATAACATGACATACATGATAGACCCTACCGCTGAGGCATAAGGTATCTTATCCATGTCTGCCCCTTCTTTGGGAGTCTTTGGGGATATACTCCTGAAAAGTGATATTTCATGTCTTATCGGAATGAGGTCTCTCTTGGAATTCTCCATATCAAACCTTTTGACAGTGGAGTCTATGTACCTAGACTAGGACAACCCAAATATCCTCTTGGATCTATCTCTATAGATCTGGATCCCCAAAATATAGGATGGTTCCTCTAAGTCTTTCATGAAGAAGTTTCTGGATAGCCAAGTCTTTCTGTGGAGAGCATTCCTATATCATTCCTAATGATTAGGATGTCATCCACATACAATACCAAGAAGGTGATAGCACTCCCACTTACCTTCCTGTATACACAAGGCTCATCTTCGTTCTTAACGAAGTCATAAGATCTTATCGTCTCATCAAATCTTATGTTCCAACTTCGGAAAGCTTGCTTTAGTCCATCAATAGACTTAAGCAAACTGCACACTTTATCTGAACTCTCTCTGGATATAAATCCCTCTGGCTGTATCATATACACCTTCTCCTCGAGGTTGCCATTGAGGAATGTCGTTTTGACATCCATCTGCCAGATCTCATAGTCATAGTGTGTTGCAATGGCCAAAAGAATTCTAATGGACTTAAGCATGGCTACAGGTGAAAAGGTTTCGTCATAGCATGGCTACAGGTGTATCATATACACCTTCTCCTCGAGGTTGCCATTGAGGAATGTCGTTTTGACATCCATCTGCCAGATCTCATAGTCATAGTGTGTTGCAATGGCCAAAAGAATTCTAATGGACTTAAGCATGGCTACAGGTGAAAAGGTTTCGTCATAGTCAACTCCTTGTCTTTGACGATATCCTTTAGCTACTAGTGTTGCCTTATAGGTCTCCACCTTTCCATCTACTCCGATCTTCTTTTTGAAGATCCACTTGTAGTCGATGGGTACGATACCCTCAGGTGCATCCACAAGGTTCCAAACATTATTAGAGTACATGGAATCTATCTCAGAATTCATAGCTTCTTGCCACTTCCCGGAGTCTATACTCATAATAGTCTCATCGTAGGTCTAAGGATCAACATCCTGAGAGTCCTCTCCACTGATATGTCCTACATATCTTTCAGGAGGGTGAGATGCTCTGCTAGACCTACGCAAAGTTAAAATTTATGTGTTAGGTACCTGAACAAACTTGAGCTCTGGAATTGTGCTTGAGCAATGTTCTCCAACCTCGCTCAATTTTATCTCTCTCCCACTGTTTCCACCAAGAATGTGTTCATTCTCAAGGAATATAGCTCTCTTGGCAACAAAGACCTTTCAGTCCTCGGGATGATAGAAATAATACCCCAAAGTCTCTTTAGGGTATCCCACGAACGTGCACCGTTCCGTCCCTGATTCCAACTTGTCATGGTTGTATCTTCTAACGCGGGCAGGACAACCCCAAATCTTAACTACCTTAAGATCAGGCTTCTTTCCTTTCCATATCTTATATGGTGTAGATACTACCAACTTTGATAAAATTTTGTTCATAAGGTAAGCAGTGGTCTCTATGGCGTACCCCCAAAATGAGATGGGTAGGTCAGCGAAACTCATCATTGATCGCACCATATCTAACAATGTGTGATTCCTCCTTTCTGATACACCATTGAGCTGAGGTGTATAAGGAGGTGTCCACTGAGATAGAATCTCATTATCCCTGAGAAAATGGGTGAACTCCGTACTCAAGTACTCTCCTCCTCGATCTGATCGAAGAGTCTTAATACTCTTTCTAATTTGATTCTTCACCTCATTCTTATATTCCCTGAATTTCTCAAAGGCCTCATATTTGTACTTCATCAAGTACACGTGCCTAGAGAAATCATCAGTGAATGTAATGAAGTATGAGTAACCACCTATAGCCTGAGTCGACATGGGACCACATACATCACTATGTATGAGTTCCTTCCCACGAAGGCAAGGTTCGCAAGTTTCATAGGACTCATAGTCAAATGGATCTAAGTATCCATCTTTTAGTAACTTTTGAATCATTTCCTCATGTATATAACCTAGCCTACAATGTCATAGGCATGCATTATTCTCCTCATCTCTTTTCCTCTTAGATATATTTATATTCATGATGTGCGGAGAAGTATCTTAACATATATAAGTCATTTATTAGGGTCTCTCTAGTGATTATCTCATCATCTATAATGATTAAACAACTATTGCTCTAAAAAACTAATTTATATCCACTAATTGTCAAACAAGAGATGAAAATAATATTTTTGATAATGGAAGGGACAAAATAGCATGCATCTAATGTAATAATAGCTTCACCAGGCAGATGTAGGATGACCTCCCCAACAGCAACTGCAGAACTCTTGCTCCATTGCCCATCTTGAGGTCCATCTCGCCTCTAGTCAATCTCCTAGGTCTTGTCAGAACTTGCAACGAATTGCAGATATGATAAGCACTCCCGGTATCCAATACCCATGTGTTATCATAAAAATCTGACAAGTGGAGACTGATCATGAATATACCTGAAGCTTCTCTAAGCTTCTGTTTCGCCTTGTCTGCAAGGTAGTCCTTACAGTTCCTCTTTCAATGCCCGTCTTGGCCGTAGTGAAAGCATTGTCCTTTATCCTTTGTCGGATCTTTCTTGGCAATCTTTGTCTTACCCGGTCTTTCTTTGCCCTTGCCCTTCCTAAGGGTCTTGCTGGCCTTCCTTTTCTTTTTTGTCTCACCAATATAGAGAACTAGCTTCTCCTTCTTGATGGCACTCTCAGCTTCCCTCAACATATTGAGGAGCTCAGGGAGAGTCGCATCAAACTTGCTCATGTTAAAATTTATGATGAAGTGAGAAAAGGAATCTGGTATGGACTAAAGTATAAGATCAACGCATAGGTTATCCTCTAGGACTATTCCTAGACCTGTGAGTTTCTCGATCCACTCTATTATCTTTAGGACATGGTTCTCAACTGATGTCCCTTCTGTCATCCTGGCTTGGAAGAGTCTCTTAGATATCTCATATCTTTGAGTTATTCCCTGTTTCCCAAACAGCTAACAAAGATGAAGAAGGATAAAATCTGCATCCATGCTCTAATGTTGCCTCTGTAACTCAGGAGTCATGGAGGCCAACATATAACATTTTGCCAATATGGAATCATCTATATACTTGACATAATGAGCGATCTCATCCTCGCTTACCCCTTCTTCCGGCGTGAGCATAATTGTATCAAGGACGTATGCGATTTTCTCCGCAGTGAGAACAATTCTCAAATTTCGAAGCCAATCCATGTAGTTTGGACCAGTGAGGTCATTAGCATCAAGTATGCCACGTAGGGGGTTTGCAAGCGACATGTTTCTGACAAAACAAGATATAGCAAAAATAAATAACATGAAGATTTTGCAGAAAATACTAATTAAGATATGGACTTCTATCTTAATGTACTCATACTATTTTCTTAGCGAATCACGCGACACCCTCGACGCGTGAGACGAAAGTCTCCGATAGACTCCTAGTGGGGATCGGGATCCAATTGGCGTCTTAGTGCAACCTCGAGGGACTCGACCAATTACACCAAGCCCAAAAGGTAGGCAACTCTTACCAATCACAACTCCTTATGATTCCCGTCACGTTCGGACTCTGAATCATCATGGTCTCAAGGGACTCGACAAACCATGATATTCAATTAAGTCATCACGATCATTACAAGATGAATCTGATTTGATGATATGCCCTTGAGGGATTCGACCAAGCATATCATGTCCTCAGGTCACCAGTGACATCCTTCTATCGTAGGTAAAAACTCGATCATGTAGATAAGTGAGCCTCGAGGGACTCGACCAACCAACTTATGTCGTGATTCAATTTATTCCTATAATGATGGAAGGCCACGTGAGTCAATCTTATTGCCTCACGCTTACCGACTTAATATTATTGTAGGAGGGGTTTTTGTTTCGTATCGATCTCCTAATATGTCGTGTCACACACATACATATTTAATATATATATACATCGCATGCAAATATATATATATACATATATCTAATAGGTGTATAACACATCACATATGCAAGCCACACCAGATGATCATGAGCTATCACCTAATATGATTAAGCCTGAGCCAATGGGCCTAATCACTCACAATAGGATCTATGTATGCATCGACGCATCTCCATGCCCTGTGATTGTTGATCTCGCCATCATCGGTTCGTCGGATCATCGCATCACCATGTGTTGTGATCTCTCGCCACGACATCGTGGGTCCCACTATCACCTCCACGCTCCCGCTGCACCTCTTCATGTAATTACAAATAATCACAAGCACGCAGGCTCGACAATAAATAAGAAAAACAGAGGTTCGCAGGCCCCAATAATAATAATAATAATAATAATCACAATTACACACATCACAACACATGGCTCATGATCATCTATCTACATCATACATCACATGTACATCACATCATATGTAGGATTACTAGATATATATAATAATTAATTAAATTATTTAATTAATTATTTTTTAAAAATCAAGATATGCTCGAAATTTTCAAAATTATCAAGAGCATTTTTATAATTCTGGATGAGAGGATAGTCCTCAAAAGTTTCAGTATTGTTAAGAGCATTTTTGAAATTCTGAAAGGGAAGACAATCCTCAAAATTTCAAGAATTGTTGAGGGCATAATCATCTTTTTTCTCAAAAAGATGCCCTAGACCTCTTTGCCTTTACTGCGCCACCGTCGCCACCGCCCCTGCGCTGGCGGCGACAATCCCTTGCGACCGGCAACCGCCCTGCCAAGCGGTTACCAGCACAGAAGGCCTTGGCCACAACCGACCACCCCTGCAAGGGGGTTGTGGCCTGCCACCCCTGCAGGTGGCTTGGTTGTGGCCGGACACCCCTGCAAGGGGTGTGGCCGTGGTCGGTCGCCCTTGCAGTGGGCATGGCCATAGCCGGCCGCCCCCTTTCCTCGCCGACTTCACTGCGAAAATGCGACAAGAACGCGTAGAACGATTTTACGTGATTCAATCTCATCACACGCAGTTTAAAAATCAATCTTTCGCATAAAAACATGACTCTGATACCACTGTTGGAAAACATAAGCGGGAGCATTACATATGCAGCGAAAATCAAAACAAAAAATCGATTTCCCACGCAAATCAAATTGTCATGCAAAAGATTGGGGTTACGAGAAAAATACAAAAATCGAAAAACCGCGATGCGTGAGAGATTGATTTTACCTAGGGAGATCGTATATCCCTGTCCAGATCCAGATGGAAAGGATGAAGGAGGTCAAGCGTCCTCTCTAGCGGTATTCACACGATGGATCTCTGCAACGAAACTCATCCAATCTAATCTTGCAACTTGCGCAAAGGGAGAGAGGAGAATAGGAGGGGGAGGCCAAAGTTATAGCCTATCAACCATGAGTCTCCCCTCCTATTTATAGAGAGCTACCAAAAACCCTAGGGCTCCTGCCTTAGTGGGTATTGGATCTCCATCCAATAACCCACTAATCTTTCATTATTGGATCTCTATCCAATAATCTCCTTAGCCTCTAATTGGGCCTTAAGCAAGGAGCCCATCAGCATAGGGTCTCATCTAATAAGAATAGGGGCTAAATGGATCTTCATCCAATTCACTATTCGTTGAAGCATCCACCATATGTGTGTGACCCTCTAGGCCCGATACCGAGTTGGCCGTGAGTCGCTCCCATCAGAACTCCTTCTTATATATTAAATTATTATCCCTATAATAATTCACTCGACTCATCAACTATTGACGTACTAGGCCACTACGCCATAGTCCTCAAACGGTACATGGGAGATCGAATCCATCGAACCTGTCTGTCTACATTTACCGTGTATCTATAATCCCTCATCCAACTAATATCCTAGAGACCTTATATTGGATATGATACTATCATGTCACATATGGAATCAATTTCTCTTGCTCTAATTAGATTATACTAGAGAATTCTTTCTCTCTCAATCTGAATGACCCTGGCCAGGGATTTGTTTGAGCAAGCACATACGGAATATTCTTCTCGCGATACCGAGAGTGGATGATCCTTTATTGACACTTAATTGCTTTCGTAAGGTTAGCTATCAATCCCGATAAACCAATTGTACCAGATCTGAAACTTTCCAAACCTGTAAGTCTGACATCAAAGAAATGAGTACTCATACAAGACATCCTTGGTGTCTTAAGTCAAAGGACCAGATACACAACTGGGACTATGGAATCGCTGTCTGACATTAGGTATCATCAACCATACAACATTTCATAAGCGGATCAATAAGTGAACTCATTCTCCAATGAGCACCTGTACTATATCCTTAGTGTCTTCACACAAGTGGCTATGAGACTAGCCGCCTCCATCATATGGACGGATATATAGTACATCGGTTTGTCCGGTTATCTCGATGTCCCTCTCGAGTAACCTATGACCGGGATTATTTAGGATTTATGTTTAAAGGTGAATCGATCTCATTATCGTGATCTCATCACGATCTGATTCCCATTGCACAGAACCAAGGACATCATAATATATATGCTACATACAATATAATGAGAATATGTCAATATTAATTATAAGTACAAAGATCGCGCAGTGTGTCACACGTGTCATCACTCACGTGATTGGCTTGCAGGGCACCTTAACTAGCACCTCCTTGATCACTTCGAGGGGATCTGCCTCTTAGGGGTTCACCTTTTGGCTAAAACTCATACTTCTTCATTCATTCATTGATTCCTAAAAGAGTTTATAACATCATTTATAGGGCTCTGTCAAAAGTCCCTTTAGGCTTGGACTTAGAGTCCCACTAAACTTGGACTCTTAACTAAGTAATAGACTCTTAACTGAAAATAATAACTGACTCCATCCTAACTGAAGATAAAAACCAACTCCAATTAACTCATAACTAACTCGATTGGGCTCACTCGACCCATAACTAACTCCGACTGAACAGACTAATACAACTCAGCTCGAATTAATTACGAATAGATAGATCCGATTTGGCTATTTTTTATTCCTCATTAGCTGGTTCAATCGTCAGAAGTTTGTCACAGCCTTCATGATCGGACTCCACAGTCAGTTTTTTATTCCTCTTTTGTTGGCTCGATCATTGGAAGCTACTCTTGTTTACGATCGTCTATGTTGACCACTTTGAAGTCCTCCTTTATTGATTTTTTCAATCCATGGAAGCTTCTGTTTCGGTGAGTGTCCGTATTGATTTTTTTTCTTCATGCACGCTAGCTGATATGGCTGCTATCATGGTGCAGGGATGGCGAGCTTTAACTTCGCACTGAATCATGGGATTAAGTCCCTCAATAAATTTTCTCACCAATTGTATCTCGGACCAATCTCGGGTTAGGTTTGTCAGGAGCTTAAATCTGCTATGGCACTCCTATACTGTGGAAGTCTGACGGATTTTGGCGAGTTATCCATCAATATTCTTGTACTCCGACAGTCTGAAGCGAATTAGGAGCTCTCTCTTGAACTATCCCCACGAGGGGACTCCGTGATATGTCTCGTACAAATCATACCACTGGATCGCATCACCTTCGAATTGAGTGGAAGCAATCTCCACCATGGATTCCTCCGAAGTCCCGTGAAAATGAAAAAAACTTTTCAACATGTGAGATCCAACCGATTGGGTCTCCATCTTCCCATCTAGGAAACTCCTCCCTCTTGCGTGGGTATCCTATGTCCTGCCCATGATCATACTTTTCAGATTGACTTCTTCTGAATTCACAGAAGAGTTCTTGCAATCTATCTTCTATGCAGCCTCGGAGGCTTTAAACCTTGCGTCTAGTGAATCATCAATAGCCGTCGCATCAGTAACGTCGTATTTGGTGTGGTTGCAAAGGAAGAAGAGAGCAGTAGCGGGGTGATGTCGGAGAGGGTGATCTCGGTGGTAGAGGAGGGAAAGGCAGCAGTCGACGATCTCAGTGGCAGAGGAGGGCGTGGCCGAGAGCGACTATACAACAACAGATGGGCGACCGATGTTGCAAGAGTGCAACGGCGGTGGCAGAGGCGGTTGAGGTTGCAATTGAAGAGGAAAGGAAGATGGCAGTTGAGAATGTGACGGTGGCGCAACGACGCGACTGCGTGGCAGGTGAGGCTGCAATTGAGGAGGAGGAAGGCAGCAATGGCAAGCAGGGGCAGCGGCTGTGGCAGGGGAGGAAGAGAGGTGGCCGGCGGTAGATGAGGGAGGAAAGGAAGGCAACAGCGGCAAGGGTAGTGCGCTGCCGAGGGCTGGTCAGTGACAGATGAGGAGATGGTAGCGGCTGGGTGCGGTTGTGGTTGATGCAGGGGTGGCAGTGACGAGGGCTGCGGTGAGGGCTGTGAGCAGAAGGCAACAACAGCGTGGGGAGGAAGAAGAGGCGGCAGAGATCGCAGCGGCAATAGGCGATGGGGAGGAGAAGGGAGATGGCAGGGGCTGCAGCCAAGAAGGCTGCGGCTGGAACGAGGTTGCGACAACGGGAAGCAGGTGAGGAAGAGAAATGGCCGGCGGCAGATGAGGGAGGAGAAGAAGGCAGCAGCGGCAAGGATAGTACGCTGTCGAGGGTTGGCCGACGACATATGAGGAGATGGCAGCGGTTGGGAGCGGCTGCTGCAGAGGAGGGTGCGGCTACGGTTGATGCAGGGGTGGCAGTGGCTGTGTGGCAACGACGAGGGCTGCGGCGAGGGCTACGAGTAGAAGGCAACAGCAGCGTGAGGAGGAAGAAGGGGCGGCAAAGATGGCAACGACAGCAGGCAGTGGGGAGGAGAAGGGAGATGGCAGGGCTGCGACCAAGAAGGCTGCGGCTGGAAGGAGGCAGCGGCAGCGGGAAGCAGGTGAGGAAGAGAGGTGGCCGGCGACAAGTGAGGGAGGAGAGGAAGGCAGCAACGACAAGGGTAGTGCGCTGCCGAGGGCTGGCCGGTGGCAGATGAGGAGATGGCAGCGGCTGGTGGCAACACTTGAGGAGGAGGTGCCGGGCAGCGTTGGAGGGAGCAGAAACGACAATGCTAGATCCGCAGGTAGCAGCTGAGGGTTTCGGGCGATGAAGAGGAGGGAAAAGGCAGCAGGGATGACAGGGGCGGCTGGGCAGCGCTGGAAGAGAAAGGAAGATGGTGGTTGGCGACAATAGCAGGGGAGGAAGAAGGGGGATGGCAGATGAGAGAGGAGAGGAAGGCAGCAACGACAAGGGTCGTGCGCTACCAAGGGCTGACCTGCGGCAGATGAGGAGATGGCAGCGGCTGGTGGCAGCAATTGAGGAGGAGGCGATCGGGCAGCGCTGGAGGGAGCAGAAACGACAGCGCTGAATCCGCAGGCAACAGATGAGGGTCCCGACCGATGAAGAGGAGGGAAAAGGCAGCAGGGATGGCAGGGGCGGCTGGGCAGCGAAGGAAGAGAAAGGAAGATGGTAGCCGGCGACAGTAGCAGGCGAGGAAGAAGGGGGATGGCGGCTGGAAGAGGAGACCAAGGCTGTGGCAGGGAACGGCGGCCGTTGGCTGTGCGCTGCCGAGGGCTGGCCGGCGGCAGTCCTTGGGGCAGGATGATGCAGAGGTGGTGAGGATGACGGCGACGATGATGAACGATAGCAATGAAAGTGCCGAGGAATACTGCTCTGATACCAATCGATAGAACTTCTATCGTGGATGAAGATGAAAAAAGGGGGATAAACGATCACTTTGAGAGGATCAAGCCTCCTAGATCACTTCGAGCGGTTCTTTGATTCTAAAATAGTTTACAACATTATTTATAGAGCTCTGCCAAGAACCCCTCTAGACTTGGGGTTAGAGTCCCACTAAACTTGAACTCTTAAATAAGTGATAGACTCTTAACTAAAAATAATAACTGACTATATCCTAACTAAAGATAAAAACTAACTACAACCAACTCATAACTGACTCGATTGGGCTCACTCCACCCATAACTAGCTCCGATTGAACAGACCAATATGACTCGGTTTGAATTAATTGCGAATAGATGGACCCAACTTTACTAGGGTCCTAACACTTGGCTTTTCAAATAGCAGACTATAATTTTTTTACTCTTCAAAAGAATTTATGACATTGGACAGTTAACACTCATCTTTCATGATGTCTATGTTTCTAATACACTGATAACCAGCAACATAGGGGTAAAAATCCATACATCATGGGTGCCCGAGATATAATTCATGATCATAAAAACAAACTATCCACTAGACATAGATTACCTTAAACAATTAACTTATTTTATTTGAACAAGATACTTGCTTGTCTTGTGCCCACTCAATAGAGCATACTCAGCTCATCCAAACAATTATTCAGAACCCTATACTTAATCAGCATGGCACTACAACTTGTATTTCTCTTGCATGCATGGAATTTAATGCATGCAATTTAATGAACAAAGAGTAGAGAGTAAAGATAAAAAAGGAAGAAATACCCTCATATAAATAATAAAATACTAAATTTTTTGGCCAAAATTCTTATTGACCCCCGGTACTATACCTCAAAATCAAAGTCACCCCTCGTACTTTAAAACTCATCAAAGTGATCCCCCATACTACGATTTCACATCAACCATTTCAAATCAAAGTCAACCATCGTACTTTGAAATTCATCAAAATGCCCCCCGTTTTATGTCTCAAAATTAAAATCACCCTCGTACTTTAAAACTCATCTAAGTGACCCCCGTACTATGCCTCAAAATCAAAGTCACCCGCTATATTTTAAAATTCGTTTAAGCAACCCCTCGTACTATGCCTCAAGATCAAAGTCACCCCTCATACTTTTAAATGACCCTCCGTACTACGATTTCGCATCAAAGTAGCCCCCCGTACTATTCTATAGATGTTAAACAAACCCTTTTTATTAATAAAAAAGATAACAAATTTTATTTTTAAAAACTGGGAAGGGGTCTATTTGATTTTCTTCAATATAGTCAAATTATGTGAAAAGAACTTAAAAAATCAAAGACACATGTACTATGATATGCTAATCAAATACACCTCGTATTCATTAATTTTATCTCCTGAATATTAATTTTATCTCCCAAATCCGTAATTCATTTTTCCCTCTCTTTCTTTTTTCTCTATCCTTTGTCTGCGTTCATTTCTGCAACTTTAATCTATGCCTTTCTTTATAGGTTATGTGATTGATTATAAATTAGATATGTTCAAGTTTTAGAGGAGGTGCTACCGAAATTTAGTCACACTTAAAGAGTAAATAATCGTAACAATCCTGCATGTTAAGCTTTTTATAAGATCGATTTTTTAATTATTTAAAATAATTAAGTGTATAACAAATAAAAATCATCATCAATCAAGCTTAAAGTGTAAAATAAATTCAAACAATGCTTAAAGTTAAGATCAATTTTTTCATGACTTTTCAACCAGCTAATACCATTGTATTAACGTTCAGGAGATAAAATTAATGAATAATGATAGTATGGGGAGTGTATTTGATTATCATATTATAATATATGTGTCTTTGATTTTTTAAGTTCTTTTGACATAGTTTGACTATATTGAAAAAAATTAAATAGACCCCACTCAGTTTTAGAAACAAACGTTGTTACCTTTTTTATTAATAAAAGAAATTTGTTTAACATCTATAGAATAGTACGAGAGACCACTTTGATGCGAAATCGTAATACGAGGAGTCACTTAGAAGTACATGGGATGACTTTGATCTTGAGGCATAGTACGAGGGATCACTTAAACGAATTTTAAAGTACGGGGGGTGACTTTGATTTTGAGGCATAGTACGGAGGGTCACTTAGATGAGTTTTAAAGTACGAGGGTTGATTTTGAGACATTGTACGGGGGGTCACTTAGATGAGTTTTAAAGTACGGGAGATGACTTTGATGTGAAGTTGTAGTTCAGAAGGTCACTTTGATTAATTTTAAAGTACGGGGGGTGATTTCGATTTTGAGGCATAGTACCGGGGGGGGGGGGGGGGTCAATAAGAATTTTGGCCAACTTTTTTTTTTCCAAATTTCTTAGTAATATAACAACATGTATAAATTAATTTTGTGCTGCTCATAGTAGCATCAACAGGTATCTTGAGAAAATAGACTAAGACACGATATAGGTTCTTAGATTATTTTGCAGCTCATAGTGCATCAACATTTTGGTCTGGGTATAAGCTATTAGATTGTCGTGAAGACAGAAAGTGCAACATTTCCTTTGGATATATAAGTCGCCACATTGGATGCTTGGCCTCCAGGACAACATGATACAAGAATAAGATCAGTTGCAAGAGGAGCAGATAATTTTAATGTCTGCAGCATAAGGATTAGTGGTATTCAGAACACCTAATTGATGCAGCACACCAAATATAAGACTAGCCAGACCCAATTTGATCCAGGTTTAGTAATACTTTCATATACTGATGCAGGTTAACCAAAGACACTGCTGAAGCAGAGGCTATATAACAAAACTAACTTGTGATGCCATTATAAAACTAGACTGATCTTAGCTTTTTTAAGTTTTACCAGATTAAAACGCGTTACGTATGTGAACCACAATATGCTTGAGAACTTGCTTAAATAATTTCTTGTGACAAACATTCTCATCTTTCCAAAAAAATTTCAATATAATAGAGGAGAATTAAGATAAATTTATTGGCTTAAAATGTCCAGGACAGAAGGCTTTGTGAAGGTTTTCATTTCTTGCAAAGCTTGAATTTTCTAATGTTCCATTTCAACCCTTTATAAGTTACTGTGTTATTCGGGCCAAACGAAGAATGATATTATTTAATCTATGCTACATGCTAACTTTTAGTTGTTTCATTATTAGAATATGATAATGGCTAACTAGTTCAGAAATCAAGGAAATAAACAATATGCTGACCTCTGAGTTTCAGCTGAGATCAAACAAAAATCTGAAGGATAATCTGCATTTGCATCATCTCTTGGATCAACCTTTAATAAATAGATGAAAAGAAGAAAGAACAAGTGCTGTTTAAACTTAAGATTGCCAGAAATAATGTGTCCATACCATAGCAATAGTGAAGCCCATCATAGGTTTGATTAAATATTGTGGAAGGAATCCTACACCAACCTGAAAATAAAACATAAAAAAAAAGATGCATGAAAGTGAACATCAACAAATAATCTCCCTGGAAGAATTCAAGAACTGGAGCATCTTACTGTCCATGGGTTCCTCAAGCATCTCCTGAAATCCTCAAATGTGAGGGTCAAACCCATGGAGAGCATTAGGAATCCCAAGCCCACAGTGAAAGGTCTGTCTCCAACCAGGTAACCTATAGATGGAAAAGCAGTTAGAAAGCTATTGTACAAGAAATGAAAATAGGAACATTATATAACACAAAAAACAAAAACTAATCCAGATGCAAATGGCACTAATGGAGGGAATGGATTTTACCACAGACGGCTTGTCTATGCCAATGATAGTGCCTAGCATACCCTGTCAAAGGAAAAGGAGTTAATTTTGATAGCTTCACTTCCCATAGCTTCAATATGAAATCTGAAAGCAAGCTCAGGAATGCAGGAGAGGAGATTGATGCAGTTTAAAAAGAACAATTAGATCATACCCAAACAGGGAAAAGAGTGGTAAGTAGCTCAATTATCCTCTCATATTAGCTCATTTCAGCCACAGGACTATTCAATATATCCCCAGAAACATTTGCTTCAGCTTTGCACAAAACTTGTCTGCTCCTGAAATATTAGTTTCCAATGAAAAGGGAAACCCAGCATCAAACAGATTTCTAGATTCTAGACAGCACTGCAGTGAAGCAGCAAAAAAATAATGGTTCAGTTCTGATTTTGCATCTTAAATTGATTATTAACCACATTATTCATAAGGTGAGCTAGATTAAAGTATAAACTAGAATGAAATAGTAATTCTAGTGCAATAAAAATATGTACAGTGGTTATAAATCAAACATATAAAATGTTCTTACAGTCTAATACTTCCAGTATTCCACCCAAAACAAAGATCGAATACATCAACTATTTACTCATATGATTCGTTTCACAGTGGGCAAGCAAATTACAAGTCCAACAAATGCCATTTTTTTTATTCCTTACAACATCTAGAAAGATGCAGATTTTATGCTCCTGCTTTGGCCAAAAAGCCACTAAAGTTGTGATATCTTTTCTCCTTCCTTTTGGGCATCCATCTTTGTACGAGTTGCAGAGAAATAAACAAAACATACCGGGAATGTTCATCACTTAATCGGGTAAAGGACACATACCTCAGAACCGTGATGATGGCAGACGTCATGGAGCAAGCAGAGGCATCGTTCCTTCCTCTTTCTCCATTCGGCATCGACGACCCACTCGCCAAGACTTCTTTTTGTTCTTCTCGGAAGATCGATTTGAAACAGAAGAAACACTGAGCACACCATGTTGGTCGCAGCCCAGGACAGAAGAAGACCCGAGTTAGAGGAACTGGGGAGCGCGTACCACGAAGGGGCTGGAGACTGCAACGGACAGAGGATGGTTTAGGGAGAAACCCTTGGCGGACAAGGCGGGGCGCGACTGAGATCCGCAGTCTCTATGGAGGATCTGGGAGATGGAGGCAACAGAGGAGGAGGAAGCGGTCGCCGCCGTCGTAGCCATCGATGTAGCGGCCGAGTAAGAGGCAGGAAATCCTTCCGTCTTACGTGGAAGCAGCTAACGGCGAGCGTGAGAGCGAGGAAGGACGGAGGCCAAATCGGCGCCTTAGTCTGTCGTCGAGCGAAGAAGGATAACGGGGAAGCCGCACGCGCCATGACACGACGCTTACCGTCAGGAAACGCCGTTCGTCCCCTTCGGGTTGCGGTGGTGAGAAATTTAGGTGCCACCCCCCGTGACCGCCACCGCACCAAAGCGATTGCCACGTTCGTGACACGGACTTGGATCTCAGCTGCACCAGCGACACAGTTTTGGTCGCACACCAACGCAACAAAGCCTGCAACACTCAATTTCATCCACGGCCACATTGATTGTCTCCCGTAGCAGACTCGGTGGCAGAGCTGGAGATGGGTATCTCTGCGTCGACTCTCCATCTCGCTGTCACGGGTTGTACAGCTTGTTCTTCCCTCACCACTTACGGCGGCTTTGGCGTGTAAGCGAGGCTGACCTTTCCCGCTTCGATCTGCTCCACATGTCTAATTCGAGCTCATTTCTAACGCAATTGAAATATATAATTGAATCACACTTGAATTAATTGAATAGACATAAATATCATAAAACGTTTAATTCTCTTTTCATGTTATTTTATAGATGTTTTCTAGTCCTGGTCAAAAATATGCGCTGTATTCAAACATAGACTTCTGACCTCTCGCTTATTTTGGCCACGTGACTAGAATCTGCAAACCCAGTCCGATCTAACTAAGCCGATCCAACACACAAGTTATTAGATCCGGTTTAATCAATCCATTTATTTGCCAAGCAGAGTCTGACTAAGGTAGCCGAGGGAGGGAATCTTTAATCGTATTGAAGACAAACCAAACACCATTATTATGTTTATTTACATAAAATATGTATATTTTATAAATAATACTAATACACCATATTCTGCTTTCATTTTAAATACGGGAATTTTGAACGCTGTATTCAGTAAAATAATAGACACAGATCCAAATATTTGTTTGAAGGATCTGTACACCGTGAACTTAGATTGGATTGCCTCCGACTCTTGGAAGATAGAAAAAGAGGGAATAGCATATTTAGTTTGCAGAAAAGAGAAAGGGAAGTCTCCGTTTGTACTACATGTAGTACAACAATAAACCCCCGGTGTACCGCATGCAGACTCATTGGATATTTTGTTGGTATCCTTTGTGCGTCATTTGGTTCTGTTGACCCCACATGGATATGGAGTTTTGTCGCAGACGATATTAAATCTGATACCCTTTTTTTCACTCTTTATTTCATATTTTCATGATGGAAAGAATATTATCGATGATTATATGTGATCTTTGTGTGACGTTCAATCTAAAAAAAAAAATATAGCTGTTACCCTCATTAGTCTGTCTGTCTACATAGACAAAAGTCTCAAGATAGATAATTACATACTATTTTTATCATAGAATATTTTATTTATTATGATCGAGTATAAAATTTTAATTTTAATTTTAATTTTTTAGCACAAATTAAAAAGGGATTGGAGGAATTGAATCGAAAAATCTGTTTCGATTTTGATTTTATATAAGTGACATATTGGAAACCTGTTTTCATCTTTAAGACACCTTTCACAATCTTGAGCACGCAGGTCAAAAACACACCTGGTTTTCTCGTATTTAAAGCACGCATGACAAGAACCAGGACGTGATATCTTTCTATAATATTTTCTATTACGTTTTTTAATGATTTTTTTTTTTCTTCTTTCTTTCTTTCTTCACCGGTTAGTAGCTGTTGGGCATTCGTTCATCTCAACCATATCAACTATCCCATATTCACAGGAGGAATTTAGTAAGAAACAAAAAGGAAAAGAATATATGTGTCTACGCTACAGAGAGAAGCAACTGCTTCTGTGATGGATGGATAACCCGATCACAGGAGCAGCCATGTGATGCCCGTATGCTGCATGTCCATCGGATTTCCGGCCACCGGAAGGCCGGGGAAGGTTCTCGGGCACTATGTTCTCCAAAGAATTCGCGTGCCAGGGTGGGCACCTCCTCTTGTCGCTCCACCGCATCACCTTCCTCACTTGTGATCCCTCCACGGCTCTCAGCTCTCCGGCCAGCACATTTCCGTCGCCTCCTCCGAGGCCCACGGTGGATCCGATTATGACGCATGCCGCCGTCGCGACACACCGGCTTCGCCAGCTGACCTCCTTCCTCTCCGACCTGCATGCACGCATGGCTTCTCGCTGAGATCAAAGACCGATCGATCGATCCATGCACATATGAGTGACCTAGAAATCATCTCGGCTACTTACCCTGGAGCAACAGTGCTACTGCTACTGGTTTCGTGGAGAGTCGTGAGCTTGGGAGGAGGAGGTCTGAGGCAGGAATGGACCGAGATGGCCATCGTTCCTTCGATCTATTCCTGTTTGCAAGGAGGAACTGCGTGTGCGTGTGTTTATGGCCGGATTTGATGGCCTTGCGACGTTTCCTCGACGGTTAAATAGGGATTGGGGACCGAGGGACGGCGGAGGTCGACGGTCAGACCACGGTGGCTGGTGGACGACGACACTAACGGTGGATCTTGGCAGGCTTGCCGTGTAAAAGTCACCCAATGGCTTGCTAGCTTAGTCGACACGTCGGATAATCTGGGTCCCACATGTGAGATATTATTTAATCCGAGAAAGTCGTTTACCCCGGTGTGTAGCCTACCCTGCTTGATTGGAGACGAAGTCGGGGTCCATGGTGGGCATCAAAAGTCACGCTGTGGGCTCCCCCCCCAAGACCAGATTTGATTGGTTCCATTTCCCAAGTCGATGCCCACTAGCCATCAGATCATGATCGGACGGGTCAATGGAAGAAGGGCGATGAAATGGTACCTGGTCTTTGGACACTGGTAGAGAAACAAGGCACCGAAGAAAGATAATTAAGGCGTACAGCGGAAGGTAACATCGTCGTCGGGCGTGGCGTCTGCAAACAGCTTACCCCAAGCGAGGAAGCTTGCGCGTGGAACACACCAAGTGGAGGCTTGGCTTGGCTTGGCCCGCACATGGGAGAGTGACTCTGATTTGGATACGTATCTGACTTGTTCACCTTACAGTATGGGACGAAGTATAAAGACCTCGAACGTCCCTGCAACTCATCTAAGATCTCAACCGTTCCTATTCTTCTTAATCAGGAAATGTAAAAATAATAATATTTAAGTGATTACAACTAAACTAAAAGCCCGTCCTGCAAAGCCCACGAGCCTAGGCACATCGGAGACCCGTTTGCCCAGATTCAACGAGCCCACGAATCGTTGTAAATGGATCCATCTCAGGCCGCTCACTCGTAATCCACGGACAGAGACAACCAACGCCGGCAATATGTGCTTCCCTTCCCCTGCCCCGGAATCGCAAAGGATAGCATATTAGGTGGCGGTGGAACATAATCTGACCTTTCAACCACGCCAAGCGTCGTCACCCCTGCGCTTCTTCTTCCTGCCTCTCCCTCGTCCGCTCCCACGGCCATGGCGGGTGACGCTACTACCGATCCCCTCCTCTCCCGCGCCGGACGCAGGGGGTGGTACTGCCCCCGTTTCTCTGTTACGCTGCCCTCCCCGGCCGCCAGCTTCCGCCTCAAGACCACCGTGTGGGCGGAGCTCGGCGGCTCCGTCGGCGACCTTGGCACCTATATCCCCATCGTCCTCGCACTCTCCCTCGTCAGCCACCTCGACCTGGGCACCACCCTCATTTTCACCGGCCTCTACAACGCCATCACCGGTCTCCTTTTCGGCCTCCCCATGCCCGTTCAGCCCATGAAATCCATCGCCGCCGTCGCCATCTCCGAATCCTCCGCCCACCTCTCCGTCCCCCAGATCATGGCTGCCGGTCTCTCCACCGCCGCTGTCCTCTTCCTCCTTGGCGCCACTGGCCTCATGTCCGTCCTCTACCGCTTCATTCCCCTCCCCGTCGTCCGCGGCGTCCAGCTCTCGCAGGGCCTCTCCTTTGCTTTCTCCGCCATCAAGTACATCCGCTACGACCAGGACTTCGCCGCCGCCAAGTCCGTCGGTCCCCGCCCCTGGCTCGGCCTAGACGGCCTCGTCGTCGCCATCTCCGCCCTCCTCTTCATCGTCCTCGTCACCGGCTCCGGCGATGATCGTCCCCTCCAAGATCCTCCGACTTCCCGTCGCCATCGGCGCGGCTCCTGCGTCCCATACTCCTCGCGTATCCCGACGGCTCTGCTGGTGTTCGTGCTGGGCGTCGTCCTATGCTTCGCCCGCGACCCGTCCATCGTCGGCGACCTCAGGCTCGGCCCTTCCAAGATCCAGCTCATCCGGATCACCTGGGACGACTGGAAAGTGGGGTTCGTCCGAGCGGCGATCCCGCAGATCCCCCTTTCGGTGCTCAATTCGGTGATCGCCGTATGCAAGCTCTCCTCCGACCTGTTCCCGTCGCGAGAGCACGAGGTGTCGGCCACAGCCGTGTCGGTGAGCGTGGGGCTGATGAACCTGGTGGGCTGTTGGTTCGGCGCCATGCCCGTCTGCCATGGCGCGGGTGGGCTGGCGGGGCAGTACCGGTTCGGCGGCCGCAGCGGGGCGTCGGTGCTGTTCCTAGGGATCGGGAAGGTCGTCCTGGGGCTGCTCTTTGGCAGCTCCTTCGTGCGGTTGCTGGGGGCATTCCCCATCGGAATCCTGGGGGTGCTGTTGCTCTTCTCCGGGATCGAGCTGGCTATGGCGTCGAGGGACATGGCGAGTAAGGAGGAGTCGTTCGTGATGCTGGTGTGCGCCGCGGTCTCCCTGACGGGGTCAAGCGCCGCGCTGGGTTTCGGTTGCGGCATCCTGCTCTTTCTTCTACTGAGGCTGCGGGAGGTGGACTGCCGCGCCCTGCTGCCCTCCACAAACAACAGAGACGGTGGAGGCGACCGCTGCTAGTTTCGGCCAGTGGCAAATCCAACATTATTATTGAACTTCTTATTATATACTTGCAATTATATTATTGTATATAAATTATCATAAACCTGCGATCATTGAGATTGATCTTTTTTTTTTTTCTTCTTGTGTTATCGAATATGAAAATTTCTTTTTGCATCCAATAGATTGCATGGTTGTTTACATATCTACATGATGATGTTGTGTATGTGTCTTATGCTAGGGATGAATTCACCCCCTTCTTTAGCCTACCATCACCTCTTTGTTGTAATTCTTAAAACTTTTCCACATCACCAAAAAAATAACAGTGTTTTTTTTCCCCTATGGACTTGTTAGTTGCCTTATAGACTTTATTTTTTAAATAGATGTACATTGTTTTGATTAGAGTTGTCAAAAACATGATATTTCCTATTTATTTACTTATTGCTAAATCGATAATGTTATTTATATGGAATCTTATTTTATAAATAGCTTGATTTCTGTTAGGTTTGAATCTATTTGTCTCGGTTATAAAGTTGTTGAATAAGCCTATAATATTTTAATGGACCTATCAACTATATATATTTGGTTGTTTTTTTTTCATAAGCTAGTATAATAATAATATATTTAAAATTCTATTTTTGTATCTGAATTGTATTCTATTGGGTTTTGATTTCACTTGCCTTAATTATAATGTTTAAATTATAGGTTTGTAATGTTATGGTGAAAGTATTAAAAATATTATATAAATATTGGAAGATACTATAGCTGATACAGAATTAATTATTTTTATTCCATAAATAATTTATATTTGAAATCATAATTTTGGAGATGAACCGATTTCTATTAGATTTTGAGTCAATTTTGTCTCAGCTATCATGTTTTTTAGTATGCTTATAGTGTTTGGATGGATAATATAAGATGGATTGGATTGATTGAACGATCCATATACATAGAGATTTGATAGGGTATATTCTAGCACTCCTACCATAATAGTTAATAGTCATGTCAGTGTCAACGTGGAGCCTCGGAGCCTACATAGCGCGCATATAACGATATGACACCTCAGACTCGTACAAGGAAGTAAATCATGCATGTGTCATTCGAGACCATACAAGACAACATCGCACGATGCGCAGTCACCCGAGAATGCGTGGAGCGATGCCGCGCGATACAAGACCATGCTGGTTGGCCCACGTCATGCAGAGTACATGACCCGATCGCTCAAAGTACTAGTGACCATTAATAGATCGCGTACGACCAACCCTTGGCCACAGGTATTAAAGTCGACCTCCTGGCCAACTCCAGGGGTCAAACTTCAAGCACTCAAAACTCTTTCAACTCTACTAGATACTGACTTAAATATCAGAGGGGTCGAGTCGGGAAATCCCCCTCTCGACTTTGACCTGTATGTAGGAGCCCGACGCTCGGAGGAAAGGAACAACTCCCGGCTCTACCTCGAATGGATATGACGGACGACATCTCGACTCGACCTCAAGCTGACCCTATCCAGCTAGGAAGCCATGTTGACGATCGCACTTGGATTAGACCAAGTTGTGCTAATGACTCGGCCATGGCATAAAGTTGTACAATATTTTTGTGCTAGAAGGAGGGTCTAATATCGTAAGAGCGCCCGCAACCAAGCAACCCAAATAAGCATCTCAGAGAGGAGATCTCAATTGCCTACTTTGATTATAGGTACCCTGCAAGTCAATCACGTGAGTGATAGCACATGTGACAAGTTGTACAATCTTTTTATATTATTATTTATTGATATATTCTCATATTATATTATCTATTGAATATATATATATATATATATATATATATATATATATATATATTATGACTTTTTTGGTTTTGTGCAATATGAATCAGGTCGTGATGAGATTATGATAATGAGACTGATTCACCTTTAAACACAGATCCGAAATAATCCTAGTCATAGGTTCATCGAGAGGAACATCGAGATAACCGGATAGATCGGTGTGCTGTATACCTGTCCATACGATGGAGGCGGTCAGTCTCATAGCCACTTATGTGGAGACACTAAGGATACAATACAGGTGCTCATTAGAGAATGAGTTTACTAATTGATCCACTTATGAAATGTTGTACGATTAATGATACCTAATGTCAAACAGTAATTCTGTAATCTTAGTTGTGTATCTAGTCCTTAGACTTAAGACACCAAAGATGTCTTGTTTGAGTACTCCTATCTTTGACACTGGACTTACAAGTTTAAAAAGTACCAGATCTGATACAATCGATTATCAGGATTGGTAGCTAAGCTTAAAAGGCTATTAAGTGTCAATAAAGGATCATTCACTCTCGGTATTATGAGAGAAATATCTTGTATGCTCTCGCTTAGGTAAATCCTTGATCAGGTTGGTTATACTGAGAGAGAAGTTTTTTGGAAGAATCTAATTAAAGCGAGAGTTATATAGATTTTGTATGTGACTTGACAGTTTCATGCCCGGTATATGGTCTTTAAAATATTAGATGAATGAGGGATTATAAATATATGGTACCTGAGAATAAACATGTACACTGGATATGATCCCTTGTACCGTCTGAGGACTATCGTACAGTACATCCATAGTCGATGAGTTGAGTGAATTATTATGAGATAATAATTCACTAAGTTAGAAGGAATTCTAACAGGTAGGACTCACGGCCAGCTCAGTATTGGGTCTAGAGGCTCACACACATATGATGGATGATTCAACGAATAGAGTATTGGATATTAGTTATCCAATTAGTCCATATTCACATTAGATGAGACCCTATATTGATGAGTTTCTTACATGAGGCCCAATTAGAGGCCAAAGGAGATTATTGGATAGAGATCCAATAATCCAAGGTTAGTGGATAATTTGATAGAGATCTAATACCCACTAAAGCAAGATCCATTTGTGTTATATCAGTGGCTCTCTATAATAGGAGGGGAGGCACACAGATGATAGGCTCCCTACCAATGTGCAAGAGTTGCATGACTCGAGGCTATGATTGGAGGAGTATCACTGTCGTGATCCATTGTGTGGATATCGCTAGAGAAGAGGACGTTTGACCTCTTTCATTCTCTCCATCCAGGTCTAGAAAAATAGGAATATACGATCTCATAGATAAATAATCTCTTACACGATGCAGTTTTCAATTTTGTGGCTTTTCTTTTTGCACCAATCTTTGTACGACAATTTTGATCTATGTGGGAAATCGATTTGTTTTGATCTTTCTCTACCCATGTGATGCTTCCGTTAAGGTTTCCTAACACCTACCATGCCCTTGGGCCCGGAGGGAAGCCCCCCTTCCCCCTCATGGAGATAAGAACACCTCACCTCCAATCCTGGGCTACTACTGGAGGTTATTCAATAATCCTAGATTCTCGCCTCCTGAACCTAGCACCAGACATTCCGTCGTCTCCGCCGAGGCATTCCTCGGTCTCACCCACCAGGTCCAAGCTTTGATAGAAATGATACATACCATCATTCCTCTAATTCCCCAATTGGCTCAGTAGATGACACTCCTCCAACAATCAGCCCCTACTACCCAGTGGAACCACTTCGTTGCACCATTAAATCCACCCCCGATCGCGCAACAGCTTGAGACTAGAGACCCTTACCCATAGATCGAGACGCGCTCGGGAGCGCCAAGGCTGGTAGTGAAGCATCACACCCTTGGTTCCCGACTCACTACTCCAAACTATCCCGAACCAAATACCTTATCATCGGACTTGGTCGACTCCCTTAGGGCGTAACTATTGCGAAACCTCAATGAGAGCATCACATGCGCAACAGAAGATCAAACCAAAATATGTTTCCCATGTAGATCAAATCATCATGCAAAAGATTGGGTCGCGAGAAAGCCGTAAAAACAAAAAAATCGTGATATGTGAGAGATTGATTCAGACAGAGATATCATATATCCATGTTTTTTCTAGATTCAGACAGAGAGGATGAAGAAGGTCAAGCGTCCTCCTCTTTAACGGTATCCACACGATGGATCTCTACAACGAAACTCCTCTAATCAGATCTCGAATCTCTTGTATAGAGGGAGAGAGGAGAATAAGAGGAGGTGGCCAAGCTGTAGTCTATCAACCATGAACCTCCCTCCTATTTATAGAGAGCCACCAAAAACCCTAGGGTTTCGGCCTTAGTGGGTATTGGATCTTCATCCAATTACCCACTAAACTTGTATTATTGGATCTCTATTCAACAATCTTTTTTGGCCTCTAATTGGGCCTCATGTAAGGAGCCTATAGTGTAGGGTCTTGTCTAATGAGAATAGGGGCTAATTGAATCTCCATTCAATCCTCTATTCGTTGAAGCATCCATTATATGTGTGTAACCCTCTAAGCTCGATATCGAGCTGGTCGTGAGTCGCTCACATCAAAACTCATTATGATATAGTGAATTATTATCCCGATAATGATTCACTCAACTCATCGCTATGGATGTATTAGGCCACTGCGCCATAATCCCCAGGCAGTACAGGGGTATCGAATCCATCGGACCTATTTTTCTACAGTTACTATGTATTTATAATCCCTCAACCAACTAATATCCCAGAGATCGTATATTGAACATGGTACTGCCATGTCACATACGGTATCCGTTTAAGACTCACTCTAATCTGATTCTCTTGGAGAACTCTTTCTCTCTCAATCCGAATGACCTTGGCAAGGATTTGTCTGAGCAAGCACATATGAGATATTACTCTCAAGATACTAAGAGTGGATGATCTTTTATTGACACTTAATTATTTTCGTAAGGTTGGCTACAAATCCCGATAACCGATTGTACCAGATCTAAAACTTTCCAAGCCTGTAAGTCTGACATCAAAGAAAGGAGTACTCAAACAAGGCATCCTTGGTGTCTCAAGTCTAAGGACCAGATACACAACTGAGACTATGAAATTGCTGTCTGATATTAGGTATTATTAACTATACAATATTCCATAAGCGGATTAATCAGTGACTCATTCTCCAATGAGCACATGTACTATATCCTTAGTGTCTCGACACAAGTGGCTATGAGACCAGCCACCTCCATCATATGGATGAGTATATAGTATACTGGTCTGTCCGATTATCTCGATGTCCCTCTCGAATAACTTATGACTGGGATTATTTAGGATCTATGTTTAAAGGTAAATCAATCTCATTATCATGATCTTATCACGATTCGATTCTCATTGCCCATAACCAAGGACATCATAATATATATATGCAATATATAATATAATATAAGAATATGCTAGTAATAATCAGAAGTAAAAAGATCACGCAGTTTGTCATACGTTCCATCACTCACGTGATTGACTTGCAGGGCACCGGTAACCAGCAACGACTACGTCTAGTTACTCGATGCATAGATGAGGTTCAAAGGGAGTTCAGCAAATCAAAGGAAGAGCTCGAGGAAGGCTCCTCGATAAGATCCCCCTTCATTTGAGAGATTCAAGATAAACCAATTCCTCTCAACTTCCGCCTCTTAAAGTTGGAGGCCTACGATGGCAGTTTTGACCCAGTAGAGCACATTACGTCTTTTCAGGCCCAAATGGTCCTATATGTCAGCTCTGACACTTTGATGTGTCGGGCTTTTCCCACTACTCTTAGAGGCCTAGCTCGGATGTGGTACAATAGGCTCAGGCCATCCTCAGTCTCATCTTTTGATCAGTTTGCAAGGGAATATGAACTTAACTTCCTTTCTAGCACTCGACCTAAACCATCCGTAGCCATGCCCCTCGGCTTAAGCCAAAAGGATGACGAGCCCTTCTCCCACTTTATTGCTCGCTTAACCATCGAGATCCGAGGTGTTCCAGACGCCCACCCTTTGTTGGTCATGCAAGCGTTCATGATGGGCCTGCGGTCCTCAAGGTTCTTATGGTTGCTGGTCGAAAGGTCGTCAGCAACCATCCCTACAATGCTCCAGCGAGCTGATCAGTACATCATTATCATGGTGTTGGTGGCAAGAAGGCATGAGGAGTCGAACAAAAGGCCCCGTACTGAGTAGCCTCGAGACTCCCCCTCAGGACCACCCAGGAGGAGTCTCGACAAACCCGAGCCACCGCTCCCGAGACCCCCCTCTACCACCTCTCAACTCGTCCGGGGCAAAAAAAAATTCGGAGATTGTATGCGTTAATTTATAGGCAGTCCAACATTGTGAACTCGGTTGGTCGAGTGACAAAAGAAGGAACTTCAGAGAAGCTCAAGGCCTGTTACTGTGGACATGCGCTTGAGTCATGCACCTCGGCCAAATAGTGCACAAGTCGTGCACCTCAGGCAAACAGTGCCTAGGTCATGCACCTCGACCAAATAGTGCCTGGGTCATGCACCTTGGCCAAACAATTTCTGAGTCGTGAACCTCAGTCAAATAGTGCCCTAGTTATGCATTACGGGCAGTCACAAGCCTGAGTTATACCTTAGGCCAGTCATGATCGAGAGTTATACATCTCGACCAATCACAAGCCTGAGTTATACATTGGGACAGTCAAAAGCCCGAGTTATGCATCTCGGCTAGTCATAAGCCCGAAGTACGCCTTGGGCTAGTCCAAAGCTTGAGTTATGCATCTCGACCACTCACAAGCCTGAGTTACGCCTTGGGCTAGCCCGAAAGCGGTAAAAGAATGCAAGTCCACCTCACCTTGTATCAAATCTTTATTTTAACTATAAGCTTGTGCTACTATTTACTGGTTACAAGTGCCTTGCAAGCCAATCACGTGAGTGATGACACGTGTGACACGCTGTGTAATCTTTTTGCTTATGATTAATATTGGCATATTCTCACATTATATTATATGTATCATATATATTGTGATATCCTTGGTTCTGTGTAATGAGAATCAGATTGTGATGAGATCACGATAATGAGATCGATTCAACTTTAAACATAAATCCTAAATAATCCCAGTCATAGGTTATTCGAGAGAGACATCGAGATAACCGGACAGACCGGTATACTATATACCCATCCATATGATGGAGGCGGCTGGTCTCATAGCCACTTGTGTGAAGACACTAAGGCTATAATACAGGTGCTCATTAGAGAATGAGTTCACTGATTGATCTGCTTATGGAATGCTGTATGGTTAATGATACCTAATGTCATACAGCGATTCCATAGTCCCATGGATGTCTTGTATAAGTACTCCTTTCTTTGACTCCAGACTTATAGGTTTGGAAAATTTCAGATCTAGTACAGTTGGTTATCGGGATTGGTAACCAACTTTACAAAGACAATTGAGTGTCAATAGAGGATCATCCACTCTCGGTATCACGAGAGGAATATCACATATGTGCTTGCTCAGACAAATCCCTGGCTAGGGTTATTCGGATTAAGAGAGAAAGAGTTCTCCAGGAGAATCCGATTAGAGCGAGACTATGACGGATTCTGTATGTGACCTAACAGTACCATATCCAATATACGATCTCCGGGATATTAGTTGGATGAGGGATTATAGATACACGGTAACTGAGGACAGACAGGTCCGGTGAATTCGATTCCCTTGTACCGTTTGGGGACTATGGCGTAGTGGCCTAGTACGTTCATAGTCGATAAGTCAAGTGAATTATTATGAGGATAATAATTCACTATATCATAAGGAGTTTTGATGAGAGAGACTCACGGCCAGCTCGGTATCGGGCCTAGAGGGTCACACACATATGATGGATGCTTCAGCTAATAGAGGATTAGATGGAGATCCAATTAGCCCCTATTCTCATTAGATGAGACCCTATGCTGATGAGCTCCGTGATTAAGGCATAATTAGAGGCCTAAGGAGATTATTGGATAGAAATCCAATAATACAAGGTTAGTGGGTAATTGGATGGAGATCCAATACCCACTAACGCAGGAGCCCTAGTGTTTTTGGTGGCTCTTTATAAATAAGAGGGGAGACTCATGGTTGATAGGCTGCAGCTTTAGCCACCACCGTTTATTCTCCTCCCTCCCTCTATGCAAGAGTTGCGAGATTAGATTGGAGGAGTTCACTGCAGAGATCCATCGTGTGGATACCGCTAGAGAGGAGGACGCTTGACCTCCTTCATCTTCTTCAGTCGGATTTGGAATATAGGGATATACGATCTTCATAGGTAAAATCAATCTCTTACACATCGTGGCTCTATCGATTTTTATGTTTTTCTCGCGACCCCAATCTTTTGCACGACGATTTGATATGCGTGGAAAACCAATTTTTATTTTGATTTCCACTGCGAATGTGATGCACCCGCTGAGGTTTCCCAACACTATTCCGATAAGACGAAACTAATAACTGGGGTTTTTGCTACTACTAGAAAGATTGGAACTGGTGCCTATAAGAACAAACCTGCTGCTTCTATAGCTTAATCAATGATGACAATAACAAGCCTTAGCTTGGAACTTAGACTCTAGCTATTGGTCTCAAACCTTGCTTTACCGCTTTAACTGCTATCTATCAGAATGACATTCTACACCCGGGATTCTATGAAAGTACTCGCACCTAGCCAACAAAATCACCTATCTAATACTAGGCTCCTGTACCTTGCTTTGATTCCGAGTTTCCTGTCTGTGCATCTTGACCAGTCATGAGCCCGAGTTATGTATCTCGGCTAGTCACAAGCCCGAGTTACACCTTGGGCTAATTAAGAGCCCGAGTTATGCATCTCGACCAGTTACAAGCCCGAGTTATGCCTTGGGCCAATCGAGCCCGAGTTATGTATCTCGGTCAGTTATAAGCCCGAATTATGCATCTCAGACAATCACAAGCCTAAGTTACACCTTGGGCCAATCGAGAGCCTGAATTGTGCATCTCGGTCAATCATAAGCCCGAGTTATGCATCTCGACCAATCACAAGCTCGAGTTATGCCTTGGGCCAAGAGACCGAATTATGAATATCAGCCAACCATAAGCCCGAGTTATGCACATAGGCTAGTCATGAGCCCAAGTTATGCCTTGGGTCAGTCAAAAGCTCGAGTTATGCATCTCGGTAAGTCACGAGCCCAAGTTACAACCTAGGCCAGTCAAGAACTCGATTTATGCATATTCACTAACCACAAACTCGAGTTACACTATTAGAACCCTACATGATTCTAAGCTTGGGTTGACCTCTGTAGGGGATCAGCCCTTTTTGGAACTCTATAGTGGTTCCACCCTCTTTGATAGTCGGCTACAATGGCTGAAAAAGATGAATTGATTTCTTGAAAAAATAGTGGTGGCTACATGCTTTATATATGGTCTCAAAACCCTAATTCCTAATATGACTCATACTTCAAGTAAACTAAGACTCCAACTCCTAATCAAACTCCTACTCCACGTGAAACACTCTCATCTCAAACCCTAGCTGCCTCCTCTCAGCACTAGTTGACTTCCCCTCATTAAGGTGGGTGACCAATTGGGTTGATTACAAGCTTGACTTGGTTGACTCTAAATCAAATCCAACTCCAGCTCCTAACCAGACCCCAGTTCACTCGAATCCTAACCTTACTAGGATTTTGACTGATTTATTACAATGGACTCAAATCTCTTCTAGCCGACTTAATGTCACATCTAGGCTGGCCAACAATGCCCAATCTAAGGACTCGACTTAATCGACTAGGACCCAACTCAACTGGGGTCCTAACATACGTCTTGGGCCCGTTGAAAGCTTGAGTTGTGCATCTTGGTCAACCAGTGCCAGAGTTATGCATCTCGGCCAATCACGAGCCTAAATTATGCCTTGGGCTAAACTAGTGCCTGAGTTGTACATCTCGGTCAGTCACAAGCTCGAGTTATACCTTGGGCCGATTAAAGAGCCCGAGTTGTGCATCTCAGTCAGTCATGAGTTTGAGTTATGCATCTCGATCAGTCATGAGCTCAAGTTATGTCTTGGGCCAATCAAGAGCTCGAGTAGTATATCTTGGCCAGTCATGAGCCCGAATTGTGCATCTTGGCTAAACAGTGTCCGAGTTGTGCATCTCGATCAACCAGTGCCTAAGTTATGCACCTTAGTCAACTAGTGCCTGAGTCACACCCTACAGCTAGTCTAGTGCTTGAGTTATGTTGCTTGGTCATTTCAGTGCCCGAGTTACGCTTCTCGACTAATCCAACACCCGAGTTGTGCATCTCGGTCAACCTACATCAAACTACGAATCCCAATCGGACGAGAGAGGCTCACAACAATAGATAGGTAAAACAGAGGAGGGCCACCTGGCCTGAACGAGGATTACGATAAGAGAACCCACGCACCCAATGAGACCACGAAACCAGCCAACAAAAGAACTAAGCCATGCCTCGAGGCCCTCCATGAGGAACCTGAGGCACGCCCATTGGGGAGGGGGTGGACTGATAGGGCATATTCTGGCACCACCCCTGTGGCAACAGTAAGTAGCCATGTCAGTGCCAACGTGGAGCCTTGGAGTCTACACAACGCACGTATGATGACATGACGCATTGGACTCATACACGGCTGCAAATCGTGCCCACACCATTGGGGACCATACAAGACGGCGTTGCACGGTGCACAGTCACCCGAGAATGCGCGGAGCGACGTACGTAGTACAAGACCATGCTGGTCGGCCCACGTCATGCAGAGTACACGACCCCATCTCTCGAAGTATTGACGACTATTAATATACCGCGTATGACTGACCCTCGGTTAGGTATAAAAGTCGACCTCCTGGCCAACTCTAGGGGTCGGACTTCAAGCACTCAAAACTCCCTCAACTCTATCAGATATAAACATCGGAGAGGTCGAGTTGAAAAATCCTCCTTTCGATTTCGACTTGTGTGCAGAAGCCCGGCGCTCGGAGGAAAGGAACAACTCCCAGCTTTACCTCGAGTGAATCCAATATACAATGTCTCGACCTAACCTCAAGCCGACCCTCTTTAGCCGTCGGGAAGTCATGTTGACGATCTTGCATACTCGAATCCGATCAAGTTCTGTTGACGAATCGACCATGAAATAAAATTGCATAACAAAACTGTTTAATTGTCTTATTAGATATATTTTAAAATTATGGTAAATAAAAATATCCTTTTGAAAAATATGTAAAGAAACTTTTATCCGAATTAAAAGAATTCGCACTAAATGTAATTGGTACAGAAGTTGGCCATGGATTTGACGGAAAATGAATCATCGAACTGTTCCTGACAGGTGGACTGCTGGTTGATACGCCGACTCAACTCACGGCTTTGCTCGCGAACGGAGGGCGTGTAGCCGCGTTATCGAGACCGTCGTAACCTGACCGGTAAGTCATGCCGTTAGGCGAAGCACTTTGCTGCGGGCGGACCCCACGATCAGCGATGGCATTGGAGATGGACAAAAGTTTATGGGATGCCGACGCGTACTCCCTGCTGAGATCATTAATTGGACCAAAAGCGTCGTAAATACACAGCCAATGACCACTGTCATATCTACCAAGCCTTTACGATGTGGAAGCCTATGATTGACTTGTCACGCTTTCGTAGTGGTGACATTTGAAAGGTCGACTGCACCAGCCACTCGACTAAGTCGGGCATGCCGATCTTAGCAGCATGACACTTTCACTTTCACTAGTGTTCGAGTTGCTGATCCTGATATCATTCTTTTTCCACATCAAAAAGTTATCCTACCCATCATGCAATTAATTTTTGCACAAGGACAAGAGATCGAGAGGATTTTATTGGGAACCTATTAAATGAGAACAAATCCCAAGGAATATTCGTCTCGCAATCGTCATGGATGACACAACCTTCGATTGCTATGTCCTTAATTTAATGATAACCCGTACAGCTTTGTTGGGGTCGTTCCCGAGAGTCCAAAGCATATGAGAGTCAAGCATGACTACGTTTCAAATCATGCCATATTCATCATAATTCAAAAATCCAAAATATATTATTCAATCATGCATATGGCCGTGACTGCACTTAACTGTGTCATATAACAGCGATATTACATTTGTTAAAATGACTGTTATGGTCGAAACAAAGAGAACAATGCAATGCCTTGCATAAAATGTATACATTACTGGTGTTACACCTAACAGGCAATAAGCTTCAGTTGTTCTCCAGACTGACAAATTTACATCGTCGAAACAGCATGACTGGATACAAGGAATAATACACATGTTTTCCTGTTGTATAGTCGGCGTGCCAATGTACTTATGACTTGTTGCAATATCATGCACCAAACTACCGTGTTCCATATGTTCAGAATCAGGCAGCCCTTATCATAATGCTTGTAGGGTTTTGGGAGCAACCGATTAGCACTGCCATCCTCAACATGAGGCAAAGATCTCCAATGAATTCCACCCAGCATGCTCCTACGGATTCATGGAAACACAAAGTGATCAAATGATTTTTGTCATCCACTAATCTCACTTAATGCTTCCACCCCAGTAACCCTCGTCTCTGCAAGAGCAGCTTCCATCTTTGAAATGGTGAAATTGTTCAGTGTCCCTGACTGTAATCTCACGGCGCACAATTTTAGAGATCAACTTAAGAATGCTATGGCAATTCTGACACATATACAAGTTCTTGGTGACCCAAATAGGCATGCCGGGTGTGGTATTGATGAGCCCGAAAGCAACAGCTAATCTTTCACTGTGGCCACAGAAGATATCGGACTTTGATGCTTCCATCCCAGCTATGGATTGATCCTCAGGCAGAGTGAAACCTGCTGCCTTTATCCGATCATACAACCCCTTCAACACTGCATAGATCTCCTGTATCTGCGGGTGCGACGCATCAGAACTAAGAAATGCATGAACAACCCCCTTTACCTCCACCCAACTGCATCCAGGATCCATCTCTAGCCCCCTCTCCCTCATAACCTTCCTTACTCTTGCCAGTTGATCCCATCTTCCACTGTCAGCATATAAGTTACATAAAAGCACATAATACCCTACACTTCTGTCATCCAATTCAAAAACATGTTTGGCAGCATATTCGCCAAGCCCAACCTGGTGGTGAATTCGGCATCCATTCAGCAAGGCTCCCCATATGGCAGCATCTGGCTCGATAGGCATATCATTTATGAACTGGTATGCTTGCTCCAGGTATCCAGCACGACCCAAAAGGTCCACCATGCAAGCATAGTGTTTTAGGTTTGGCGTTATTGAGTACTTCCTCTTCATGCTATCAAAATAGTCCCAACCTTGAGATACCATTCCTGACCTACTACAAGCACACAAAAGACCCACCATTGTAACCTCATCAGGATGCACACTAGCTTCTATCATTTGGTTGAACAGTGAAACAGCAAAATCTCCACGTCCCTTCCCTGCATAACCTGTCAGCATGATATTCCATGACACTATATCCTTCTCTTTGAGTATGTTAAACTGTGTCCAAGCATATTCCATCCTTCCACACTTGACATAAAGATCTAGAAGAGCATTTGGCAGACACCCCTCATATCCTAGTCCGCTTCTTAGAGCTTGGGCATGGATCTCTTTTCCACACATCAATGCTCCAACCCCAGCACAAGCAGAGAGGGCAGCAATGAAGGTTATGGAGTTTGGCTTCACATCGACATGCATTTGGCGCAAGAAACTCAAAGCCTCGAAGCTCCTCCTGTTGATCCTCAAGCCCGATATCACCGAACTCCAAGTGACCACATCCTTCTCTGGCATCTGCCTAAAAACCTCTAAGGCCTTATCGATGCATCTAGACTTGGAATACATATCAAGAAGTGCATTTCCAACCATGGTGCAAGGCGTGATCCCAATGTTCCTTGCTTGCACATGTACCTTCGTACCGATATCCAAACGTCCCAAAGAAGCACAGGATGAAAGAACACTAGCAAATGTGACCTCATCTGGGACTACATTGTTCGCTCCCATTTGTTCAAACACTTCCAAGGCCTTATCAGGTGAGCCATTTTTCTCATAACCTGATATCATAGCAGTCCAGGATACGACGTCCTTAGACTCCTGGCGCAAGAAAATTTTTTCAGCTTCCTCCAAGTCCCTGAGAGAGGTGTACATCTGAATCAACGAATTATGCACCGAAACATCAGTTAGAAAATTCATTCTTATAGCATAACCATGAATCTCCTTCCCAAACTCCCTGTCAGGCAACAGACCAGAAGCAGAAATCACGCTAGTCATTGTCATAACATCTGGCTCCAAAGAGAGATTCCTCATCGTCAAAAACAGCTCCAGCCCTTCGGCACAATTCTCATTCTCAAAGTAGCCTGCAATCATTGCATTCCAAGAGATACAGTCTCTCCTCGGCATACCATCAAACACGTTTCTGGCAGTAGCACAGTAGCCACATTTCGCGTACATGGTGATGAGAGCATTTAGAATATCAACTTCTGAGCTGAATCCGAACCTGATCACATGTGCATGGACCTCCCTCCCCCTAATCAAGTCCGTGATACCGCCGCAAGACCTCAGAACGCAGGGGAAAGTATACAAATCCGGTCGGGCGCCGGACCAAAGCATCCGGTGATACAAATCCAAAGCCTCATCCAAGAACCCGGACTTGGCGTAGCCCCCAATCATCACATTCCAGGAGAATACGTCCCTCTCGACTATCTTCCCGAACACCGACCACGCCGACAGGAGGTCGCCGAACCTCACGAACATGCTCAAGAGGGCGTTCCCGAGACGAGTGCTCAGGCTGGTGATGGAGGAAGAGGAGGAGATGTGGGAGTAGACAAGGAAGCCTTCGTCCACCGCGCGCTTCCATTCGCAGAGGCGGAGGAGAGCGACGTAGGCGTCGTCGTCCAGGCGGCGGCCCTCCGCGGAGTCCAAAAGCTCGAGGGCGCCTTCCAAGTCGCCACGGACGCAGAGGCGGCGGATTCCGGCGTCGGGGTCGGCAGATGCGGGGGCCGAGGCGGGGCTGAGGGCGGAGAGGTGTTCGGAGTCGTGGGAGGAGAGTGGGTGCGGGTTCGGGAAGCCGCCGGAGTGGAGGTTGAGGTAATTTCGCCGCGTCGGGTTGGAGAGGAGGCGGAGGAAGTGGCAGTGGTCGGAGAAGAGGAGCGAATTGGGTGGTCTGTTAGCAGAAATCGCCATCTGTGGAGGAGGATGACATGGTTCCGAGGGAGGTTTTAGAGGTCGGGTTTTAACGCTGGTACACGATAAGCGTGCCGGGAGTGAAGAGGATAGGTGCGTGTTCGGACATACATGATTACTCATCCCAACACGCGCAGTATTGTGATTGGTACAAGCAGAGGATGCCAACTCCATCTTTCGTTACTGCATTAACAGACTGCGGTTGTAACTCCTATCAACGAATGACGTGGCATCATCTTAACGGTTCATTGGAGAGCGTTCTTGCCTTCCTGCGGACCGACGGTCGGCATTCAACGTACGACGTGGCATCATAGATGGTTGATTGGAGAGCGTTCTTGCATTTCTACGGACGGTGGGGACTCTTCTCAAGTATGACGTGGCATCATCCTTCTAGTTCATTGGGGAGCGTTCTTGCCATTCTACGGATGAGATCAGTTTGTGTGCATATAAGCGGAGCCGATACCGTCTTCCAAATGAGGTGTCACGTTCTGCTTCTGTTCCGATTTGGGGTTCGTCGCCGGCGACAGCCATTTCTTTCGTTATTCGTCTTTGCTTGCGGGAGGAGATCTTGATGGATTGTTTGTCTCCATTTTTCTTTGATCACAATCCTCACAAGGTTGTTTCTCTCTCCCATCTCTATTTTCCGATGTTTGTTGGTCGATCTTTCTTTTCTAGTCGCAAGTCTCCATAAACCCTAATGCCGGTTTCGATTTTGACGCAGCGGCCTTGATTTCTTGGAGTTCTTTCGTCTTAAGAGTGTTTTATCTGAGATGGGAAGTCCGATTCGTCTTCTTGAAGGTATTTACTTCTCTTGTTCTGTATCTTTTGTGGTCCACTTTGTTATTAATCGTTCAAAGGATTGTTCTTCCAGTTTATCTCGTACTTTTTGTGATTATTTATTTATTTAGCTCTTTTGGCTATTCTTTTCTTGTTGACGATCGAATTAACAAGATCTGATGTAGTAAATAAACTATTGTCATTTTGTTTTCTTGGAGTCGGATAATGGCAAAATTCTTTGAAGTTTGTCGAGTAAGAACAATGATTTTGTACATTGGATCTTGCGATATTCTATCTTTTTGATGTTTACATGTTGCCCACTTAAGGACTCGAGAAAGTGTCTCATGAGATGGTAAGGAAATTTAGAATGACAATGCATTTTTATGTGGGACAGGTGATGCGTGTTATTTCCAAATCTTTTTGTCTGTTCTTAGATTGTTGTGGTAATGTATATATATGTATCATAGCATTAGTAATTGAGACTTAGAACCCACGATAACACGGAATGTACCACTGTGAAATGGAATATGATATAGAGCTTATGTTAGTAGTTTGATTGTGAAGAGAAAGGCAATATAAATAATTAACGGAAGAAAGTGGGTAGTTGACAAACTTGTATAGAATAGTATTAAGTTATATGTAGCACATGTTAGATGCATGCAACTGGACCGATTAGACTGCAAAGAAAATTGTTATTATGCTTGAAGCTTATTTGTAAATTCTATACTTGCATAGTAATTGTGTGAATAACTACAATATTTTTTATTATCAGTTTTTAATAAAATAATAGAGTTATGAACTTAGGATGTTATGAAGAAAGAATCAATTCATTGTGTGCCCATCTTATGTCATCAAGGTGGCCAAAGTCTATATCGGTGGCACTTATGTCCATGCAGAATCAGGTATTTGAATGGGCTAATTATAATTATTTTTTTAGTTAGACCTGTGATTTCTAAACTTAAAAAATTTATATTAAAATTTTTATAATTATGAAATTAAAATATAGAGATTCATTTACTCTAATGTTATCGGTTTCATCAACAAAAATATAAAAATAATAAATAAAAAAATAATTTTAATATTTTAGTTGGTGGTGGTGGTGGTGGTGGTGGTGGTGTCGGACGACAGTACTGCTAGGAGCTGTGGATGGCTGCTATGGATGAACTGTATTTTCATTGACACCAATATAGATGCAGGGCGACACTACTCTGCATCACGTGACGCAATTGTCGATTGGGCATATGACCCATTAATTCAGCCTATGAGAGACCTTAATAACTTATAACCCACATCAACCATTAAACTCTTTCTCTTTTATCCTAGGTCTTTTGTTCTTTTAACCTAATCTTATGATGGCTAGGGTATAATTGAAAGAGGACTTGTAGTTGCTATTGATGTGGCTGGGAGAAACCGCAACAGTGATAGTCGGGGTTAGAGGAACAAGAGAATAATAAGACGAGACAATGTACAGGGTGACATAATCCTTGTAACCATGTTATTCTCTTGTGATTGTTAAGCGGGTTTTTTTAGACAAGAGACTCTGATATTGTATGTTCATTATTTTTAGGGTTAATGTTCATTTTAGCCCATGTGGTTTGGCTATTGATCGCTTAAGCCCTTATATAACTTATGTTTAAAATAATCCTTATATTTTTAAAAACATAGCATATAAGCCTTTTTATCAAATTTAAGTTAATAGACGTTAGAGTTTGTTTACGTGGCATGCTGACTCACAATTAACAATTAATATAATAATAATATGTTTAATTTAAGTTTAAAAAATGAGTCTATTTTAGCTATTGTGGTTTTGGTCATGAATCACTTAAACCCTTATGATTTTGTTTGTGTCTAAAATAACCCTTAATATAATGATATGTATAATTTAAGTTAAAAAAAAATCTATCTTGTCGAATAAGAGAAAGCGGCGGAGATCGTAGCGACGAACAAAAGAGGAGAGACAGAAATAAAAGAGGTCAGAGGCAGAGGTGAGGGAGAGCTGGACCATCATGTCGTAGGCACGGTAGGTGAAGTTACAGTAGAGGACAAGTGAGAGGCGATGGGGACGAAGACACCCAAGAGAAGGAAAAGGGACCGGGAGATCATTGCGTGCTTAACATCAAACTAGTCAATGCACATCCACCTGAGGTAGGATTGCAAACTCCTAAGCTCGCCATTAGAGTGGGAGAGACGCTGTGCGTATGACACCCTATTAGACAACAGCGGCTTGATGCTACTATTGGTGGTCGCTTCCAGGATAACACCTCCTACCATTGATGGTAGTCTCAATTTTTTAAATTTAAAATATATATTATTATTATATTAATAATTTATTATGAGTCAGCATTCCATGTAAGTAGACTTTAATTTTGTTAACTGAGACTTGACAGAAGCTTATATGTTATGTTTTTGAAAATGTAAGAGTTATTTTAGATACGAGTAAAACCATAAGGGCTTAAGTGACCCATGACCAAAACCATAGGGGTCAAAATAGATTTCTTTAAAAAGAAACTTAAATTATATATATTATTATATTAATAGTTTATTATAAGTCAACATACAATATGATAATAACATATGTTAATATAGACTTGATGATAGGGGCTTATATACTATGTTTTTGAAATGTAGTGGTTATTTTAGACACGAATAAATCATAAGGGGTTAAGTATTCCATGACCAAAATCATATGTGTTAAAATTGACTTTAACTCTTATTTTTATAGTAGATTTAATTCTCTGGCTTGCCTCATGGATTTTTCCTTTCATGTTAGAGGGATTTGCTGCGTATATTTTAGTGTTCTATGTGACTATGATTTCTATTTAATTTTTCTGCTACGTGTTATGACATACTTATATTCGTATACAAAGTTTTTTTTTATCCCATTAATTGGTATCAGAGCCCAGACGATTTGGGTGATATTTAATTTTTATGTTCGAATACAGAGGCCGATAGTGTTTCTCGCATGGTTAGCTTAAATGAAAATAATTGAATGATATGAAAATCAGGAATGGAAGACATTTTTATATTGTAAGGATTTGTATAGACCTTTGCAAGGGGATAACGCGAAGCTCGCAACTATGACAGATGATAAATGAAAGAAGTTAAATAAAAAAATAGTTGAATTTATTCGATAGTGGCTCGATGACAATGTCTTTCATCATGTTTCTACAGAAAGTTTAGCATACTCTCTTTGGATAAAATTGCATATGTTTAGTATAAGCAACACAAAACTAGTTGGTTCTTCTCTTTCAAGTGACTTCAAGTTATGCTCGGAGTAGAGTCCATCAAGTGATGAGGAGGAGAAAATATAAAAGTTTCCTTATGCTTCAGCAGTCGGAAGTTTGATGATGTGATAGTTTGTACGAGGTCGCACACTCTCTTTGGAAAAAAATTGGATAGGTTTAATATAAGCAATGCAAAGCCAATTGGTTCTCTTTTTTTAGGACACTTCAAGTTATGCTCAGAGTAGAGTCTATCAAGTAATAAGGAGAAGGAGAAAATGCAAAAAAGTTCCCTATGCTTCAATAGTCAAAAGTTTGATGTATGCGATGGTATATACGAGGTCAAACATCGTATATGCAATGAGTGTTGCTAGTAGATTTCTTGCAAATTCAGACAAAAATACTTAGACAACAGTGAAGCAGATCTTTAGATATCTCAGAGGGAGCTCCGAAATTTGTTAAACTTTAGAGTGGTTAACCACCTGTGTTGAAAGGTTTCATAGATACAGATTTGGTAATAAATATTCATACGAGAAAATCCATATCAAGTTTTGAACTCACTTTTGCAAGGAAAGCTATATTTGATAATTAAAATTGCAAGTGTAATTACCCTCTCTACCGCAGAGACAAAATACTACTATAGAAGTTTTCAAAAAAAATATTATGGACGAAAGAATTTTTACAAGAATTAGGACTAAAACAGAAAAATTATGTGGTGCATTGTGCTAGCTAGAGCGTCATCTATTTGTATAAGAACTCAACTTTCTATTCCAAGTCAAAGCATATAAATGTCATATACCACTATATTCAAAATATATTTAAAGAGAAGCGGTTGTAACTTTAGAAAATTCATACAAATGATAATGGGGTAGACACATTGACAAATATCTTACCGAAAGAAAGGCAGGAGATGCGCCAATGGCTGGTCAACATGATTTTGCATTAAGGAGTTATAAGACAACCTCCCTTATGGGCTGAAGGTGGAGGTTGTTGGGCACATGGCTCATTAATTCAACCCATGGTGGGTCTTAATAATCCACAACTCATATCAACTAATAAATCCTTTCTCTTTTATCCTAGACCCTTTCTATCTTAAAATAGTCTTGTGGCGACTAGGGTAGAATTGAAAGAGTTGTTATGGACATGGCTGGGATAAATGGCAACAATGGCAGTTGATGACAAAGGAATAAGAGAAGAAGAAAAAAGGAAGAATACTAAGGCAATGTAGATAAAAATTATAAAAATTATAAAAATTAAGTTATAATCATCAAAAAAAGAAATAATATCTTAATAATTTTAGATAAATAATTTAAATTTATAGAATTATAAGAATATAACATGCATCCTTAATATTTATCAAATGAATTATCTCTAAGTGAAAGCAATATATATCAACTATTATCGCTTTTGCTTTATGATGATTCCCTTTTCTTATTCTTGTATTAAAATGAATCTTTATTATTAGAAAATAACTTTTGTAACAATTAAATAGAAACATAAAGGTGAAACTTATACCTTTCCCTTCTAAACTAAAACCTCATATTCCTTTTTCACCTGATAATTTTTGCTACAAAATTAACACTTTACTATGATATTTTTTCTTTTATGAGTTTATATAGCATTTAAAAACTCAAGATATTTACATTTAAACCTCTTTTTATTATTACCCACTCCTTGAGGACGACCCATAATAATATGAGTTTTCTAATTTTAAATTTAATATTTTTTAATCATATATACTAATCAACTAATTAAAATTTCACTTATCTTTAATTTTCTTATAGTGAATTTTAAATGAGTCAAACTAAAAATAAATAAGACTAATAATTAAATGTATGAGAAATGACTCAACTACATTTATGTCGATGTTCTTGAACTTATAACTTATGTCAGTTATATTGATAATATAACCATAAATTTCTCAAATATCATCATACTTAATTTCAGTCAATTCTTTCATTAATATGTCAGTCAATGACTTGTCAGTAAATTTAAATTATTTTTTAAAATCAGTACATTAGTTGTAGATTATAATGAAAACTAAATAATTATTATAAAATTAATTATATAGATTTTTTTAATTTATCTTAATTATTTGTTTCATAAAATTTTGGTTGAAATTCTTATTGACCTCCCGTACTATGCCTCAAAATCAAAGTCAGTCCCGGTACTTTAAAACTTGTCTAAGGGGCCCCCCGTATTATGATTTCACAACAAAGTCACCCTCGTACTTTAGAACTCATCTATGTGACCCTCCGTACTATACCTCAAAATCAAAATGACCCATCGTACTTTAAAACTTGTCTAAGTGACCTCTCGTACTATGATTTTATATCAAAGTGGCCTCCCGTACTATCAATATTTAGAATATTAATTTTGCAAACATATTCAGGAATATCGATATCCTCACTACTCGATGAGTTATCATTGTTCTCGGTTCCTTTTCATTTGAGTCGACAAAGTTGGAGCCTCTCTTTCTTCGTGAGGCATTGCTTTATCGAATGAAATATTTTTGTGCATGACTTGTAACATATGTTAAGGTCCTATATACCAAAGTTTTGAGCTATTCCATGCCAGTCACCTTTTTCCCAGTTTCTGAAGATGCTCATCTTCGGTCCAAGGGACACATGCATGCCAGTCACCTTTTTCCCAGTTTCTGAAGATGCTCATCTTCGGTCCAAGGGACACATGCTAAATGGTGCACTATCAGTATATTAGTTCTCTGAATTTAATGCAAGACTTCAATAACAAAATCTAAACCTAAATTTTAAACATAAGAAATGTTCTATAGTTTATTATAATTCAGAAGTACCATGAAATAGATGCGACATGTAACATGAACCTTTACACGAACATATAGGAAAAAGCTAAAAATTTACATAATGTGTCAACAGCTAAAAATTTACATAATGTGTCAACAGCTAAAAATTGAAGTCCATTTCCAAGAAGTCTTGCTAGTAGTTAAAGATATAGACATAAAACAATATTGCTCTAAATATTCGTAAAACAAAAAATTGAATTATTCGACCAAGTATTCTCAGATCATCATTAAGTAATTTGAGATGAGATTCATACAAAAAAATTATCCTACAAAAACTTAAGATATGGTTATGGAATTCTTGCTGCAGATGCACCTCCTCTGCAGACTGTGTATTTTTGGGAGTCTGTTGATGATGCCAGTATTTTTGACTGACTTGGTTAATCTGGCAATGGAAAAATAACATGGCCTAACATGATAGAAGCTCTTACCTCATCATTGCTCTCTGAAGATAAGAATCAACAAATAGAGAATGACTGAAAAGACAAAGCATAGCTCTTGACCCAAAAAAAAGCACACATATTTTTATCTTTAATTTATTTGTCAATAAAATTATAAAAATCATAGATCTCAAGCAAAGAAAAAAATAGAAAGACAGAAAGATAACGGAAAGACGAACAAACTAACGCCGAAGAAAAAATAGGAAAGGCAGAAAGACAACGAAAAGATAAACAAACTAACGCCGATAGAGATTGATGAAGAAAGACTGAGATCGAAGTTACAGAAAAGAACAAGAGGTTGGAGGAGAAAGAAAGAGAGGGAAAAATGAAGTAGGGCTTTGGGACTGACTATTTAGTTATAATCCTCAAATAAAAATAATCTTTTAAATTATTCTACCTAACGACATAATCTTATTTCTAATAGAGGGGGCCACTTTGATGTAAAATAGTAGTATGAGGAGTCACTTAGACGAATTTTAAAGTACGGGGGGTGATTTTGATTTTGAGACATAGTACGAGGAGGTCACTTAGACGAGTTTTAAAGTATAGGGGGTAAATTTAATTTTGAGGCATAGTATGAGGGGTCACTTAGACGAGTTTTAAAGTACGGGGGTGACTTTGATTTTGAGACATAGTACATGATGTCAATAAGAATTTCGGCCTAAATTTTTTAGTACTTATATCTATGACCATTTTAACTAGTTTGATTAAGGTATAACACACCAAATGTAAATTATATATGCTCTAGCTATTTATAATAATTTAATTAAAATAAGAATATTTATAAGAATAAATATAGTATCACCATAATAAAATAATATAATATTAATACTCTAAAATTTTTGATAGATATTAAACTATTAATATTATTTGTATTTCATCTTTAGGTGAAAAATTGACATATATAATGTTCACATAAAATTATTTATGAAGGGTTGATAAAATCTTTATGAAATAGTGTTGCCATTATACAATCCTAAAAGATAAGAATATTCAAAATAGTATCATTCTAACCAATCACACATATCATATAATTATTTAAACTAGATTTTCTTTTAGAATTATCTAAATCTCATAATTATGTGTGTCATTATGAATATTATTTTTTTAATTTTATATAGGACTAATTTTTAATATATATTTTTAAGTTATTAGTCCACTTTGGTGACTATAAGACCATCATAATATAATTTAAAATGTTTTATAAATAATAAAAAATCATTATAATCCACATCACATAGGCCTACTATCCCAGACCACATTGGCAACTACTAATAAGATAAAACTTAGGAATATGATATATCAAAAAAATTTATTCAATTTCTTTAATATGATATATGTTGACATAGTTTAATAATAGCAAATAATAATCGTAATAATTATCAAATATTAATCAGCATAAAGAAAAACCCATATGATAACCATAATTATGATAAAATATAAATCAGTTATTTATGTAAAAAATAAATATTATTACATAATTTTAAACATATACATGTGAATAACTAAATAAATATCTAAGAACAATAATTAAATTTTTATTTATCACAAATAAAATTTTATCAATATGTCATATGCGAAAATTATAAAAGAAAATCATAATTTATATTTTTTAATTTCATATAAAACCTTAACCCTATTTAATTAGGTAAGCCCAAAATTAGCTTACCCAAATTGGGCTCAAAGATTTGGGCCAACTATCCATCTAATTAGGCCCGTGAAAATTAAAGTTGATCAACAGTAAAAAAATAATAAAAAAAAATTTCTTTAATTTAATCAAAACTTGATTGTTCAAATCTAAATCCAGTAAAGCAGTCAAAATACAATCATAATAAAGTCTAATAAAATTTTTTGATTAAAATAAATTAAATTAGTTAATTTTATAATTGATGACATAAGTCAAATTTTTTTTATTTTTGAAGGGCACAACTACAATTTTACTTAGGATATATAATGAAAATATTTAATTTCTGAAAGATATAGTTAAAAATAAAATTTAAAGACATAGATTAGAATCATTTGATTTCCAAGTGATAAAAATATTCTTTTAGTTAAAAGGGAAAGAAACTCTAAAATCTCCCTTAGTTGTCACCGTTACGTTTCACCGTGCCCATGGGCATGGGTCACGCTAGTAGTGCACTAACTATTTGTCGCCTGCATGCGGCTTGCGATGGTGCGATTGTTCTCAGGCATCTGATGACGACCTCATCGTCATCATGCTATGGTGTTGCATCGTGTGTTGCTCCTACGCGTAGCTGTTCATTGATTGGCGACCACATAATCAAAGCTCAACCTTGATTAGCTCGACCTACAAGACAACGACTACTAGGAAATCTTCGATCGACATCTCATGCGCAGCGGAAAACAAAAACAAAGCAAGATTTCCCAAAGTTAAGAACTTGGTCGTTGTGTGACGATTGGTGTATGAAAAAATCACAAAATCAAAAATAGCACGTATCATGTGAGATATGTTACCAAGGGAGAGCATATATCTCTGAAATATCTAGATTCGATAGAGAGGATGAAGGAGAACTCGCATGCTCCTCTCTAGTGATGATTCACACGGTAGACGTGATGATAACGCTCCTCAGATCGTTGCATGATCCGCCTCTCCACACACACCACAACACTATCGAGCTAAGGAGGAGAGGAGGCTGAGGAGAATAGGATTTTTAGCCTATGAATCCTGAAGTTCCTCTTATTTGTAGAGGCGTAAGCAGCTTAACCAAAATGGATCCTACCATATTGGGTATTGGATCTCTATCTAATTACCGCCATTTAGACTAGTGGATATCTATCCAATAATCTTTTATTGGCTCTTCTTGGATCTCATCCATAGGATCCAATAATGCATAGGCTTATTGTATATCCAATAAAATAAATGCTCTGCAAATATCTCATATATGCACCTCTACTCGTCGTAACATATATCATATATGTGTGACCCTCTAGGCCCGATACCGAGCTGGCTGTAAGTCGCTCATATCAGAACTTCTTCTTATTATACTGACTTATTATCCTCATAATAATTCACTCAACTCATCGATTATGAAGGTACTAGGTCACTACCCCCAGACGGTACATAGGGATTTAATCCATCGGACTTGTATGTTCACAGTTACAATGTATCTATAGTCCCTCATTCATTTATAAAATCTCATAGACCATATACTGGGCATGGTAACTTCAGGCCTCATATGGAATCCATTCGAGTCTCGTCCTAATCAGATTCTCTTGGAGAACTCCTCTCTCAATCTGAATGACCATAGCCAGAGATTTGTCTAAGCGAGCATACATGAGATATTCCTCTCATGATGCCGAGAGTGGATGATCCTATGTTGATAATCAATTGGCTTCTTAAGGTTGGTTATCAATCTCGATAACTGATTGTACCAAATCTGAAACTTTCAAACCTATAAGTCTGATATTAAAAAAAGGAATACTCAAACAAGGTATCCTTAGTGTCTCTAGTCTAAGAACCAAACACACAACTGGAACTACAAAATCACTATCTAACATTAGGTACCATTAACCATCTAATATTTTATAAGCAGATCAATTAGTGAACTCATTCTCCAATCAGCACCTGCACTATACCTCTAGTATCCCCATATGAGCGACAATGAGACCAACCACCTCCATCATATGAACGAGTATACAATATGTTGGGAAACCTCAGCGGGTGCATCACATGCGTAGCGGAAATCAAAACAAAAATCGGTTTCCCACGTAGATCAAATCGTCGTGCAAAATATTGGGGTCACGAGAAAAATACAAAAATCGATAAAATCGCTATGTGTGAGAGATTGCTTTTACCTAGGGAGATCGTATATCCCTGTATTCCAGATCCGGATGGAGAAGATGTAGGAGGTCAAGCGTCCTCCTCTATAGCGGTATCTACACGATGGATCTCTGCAGCGAAACTCCTCCAATCTGGTCTTACAACTCTTGCTCAGAGGGAGGGAGGAGAATAGGAGGTGGTGGCTAAAGCTGCAGCCTATTAATCATGAGTCTCCCCTCCTATTTATAGAGAGCCACTAAAACCCTAGGGCTCCTTCCTTAGTGGGTATTGGATCTCCATCCAATAACCCACTAACCTTGTATTATTGGATCTCTATCCAATAATCTCCTTAGGACTATAATTGGGCCTTAATCAAGGAGCCCATCAACATAGGGCCTCATCTAATGAGAATAGGGGCTAATTGGATCTTCATCCAATCCTCTATTCGTTGAAGCCTCCACCATATATGTGTGACCCTCTAGGCCCGATACTGAGCTGGCCGTGAGTCACTCCCATCAGAACTCCTTATGATATAGTGAATTATTATCCTCATAATAATTCACTCGACTCATCGACTATGGACGTACTATGTCATTACGTCATAGTCTCCAGACGGTACAGGGGGGGATCAAATCCATCGGACCTGTCTGTTCATAGTTACCATGTATCTATAATCCCTCATCCAAATAATATCCCAAAGACCGTATATTGGATATGGTACTGTCAGGTCACATACAGAATCAGTTTGTCTTGCTCTATTCGGATTCTACTGGAGAACTCCTTCTCTCTCAATCCGAATGACCCTAGCTAGGGATTTGTCTGAGCAAGCACATATGAAATATTCCTCCCGTGATATCGAGATTGGATGATCCTCTATTGACACTCAATTGTCTTAGTAAGGTTGGCTACCAATCCCGATAACCAGTTGTACCAGACCTGGAACTTTCCAAACCTGTAAGTCTGGCATCAAAGAAATGAGTACTTATACAAGGCATCCTTGATGTCTCAAGTCTAAGGACTAGATACACAATTGGGACTATGAAATCGCTGTTTGATATTAGGTATCATTAACCATACAGCATTCCATAAGCGGATCAATCAGTGAACTCATTCTCTGATGAGCACATGTACTATATCCTTAGTGTCTCCACACAAGTGGCTATGAGACCAGCCGCCTCCATCATATGGACGAGTATATAGTACATCGATCTATCCGATTATCTCAATGTCCCTCTTAAGTAACCTATGACTGAGATTATTTAGTATCTTTGTTTAAAGGTGAATTGATCTCATTATTGTGATCTCATTACGATCTGATTCTCATTGCACAGAACCAAGGACATCACAATATATATGTAACAAATAATATAATGTGAGAATATGTCAATATTAATCATAAGCAAAAAGATCACACAGCGTGTCACACGTGCCATCACTCACGTGATTGGCTTACAGGGCACCTGTAACCAGCACAATATAAGGTCTATCTGGTTATCTCGATGTCCCTCTCGAGTAACCTATCACCGGATGATTTAGAGTTTATGTTTAAAGGCTACTCGATCTCATTATTATGATCTCATCATGATCTGATTAGCATTGCACAGATCCAAGGATATCATAATATACATCCAAATAATATATAATATAAGAAAATACCAGTAATGATAAGCAAAGAGATTATCATAGCTTGTCATAAGTGTCATCACTCACGTGATTGGTTTATAGGGCACCTATAACTAACAATGTCCAACTTGACCTAAAGTCAATCATGTATATGTCTAATCCCCATCAGACCTAGGTGATGCTCGAATACAATATGAGACAATGGCTTCATCAATGGATATGCAATGTTATCTTCGGATGAAACTCTTTCCGCTGTTATATCTTAATGGGTCACAATCTCTCTAATCATGTGAAACCTCCTAATAACATGTTGCGACTTCTGATGAGACTTGGGTTCCTTTGCTTGAGCGATCACCCCGTTATTATCATAATATATGAGAATCAGCTCTGCGTTGTTCAGTATGACTCCCAAATCTGTGATGAACTTTTTCATTAGGACTCCCTCCTTTGCTACTTCTGCCACATCAATGTACTATGTCTCTATGGTTGAGTCAGCAGTAGTATCTTGCTTGGAACTATTCTAGCTTATTGTTGCTCTATTCATGGTGAACACAAACCCTGAATTCGACTTGCTATCATCGACATCGGATTGAAAACTCGAGTCTGTATAGCCCTCAACCTGGAAGCTACCTCCTTTGTATACTAGTAAAAGATCCTTAGTCCTCAAGTACTTAAGGATACACTTTGCTATTTTCAAATACACCAAGTCTGGATCCACTTGATACCTACTCGTGATACTTAGAGCATGCGTTATATCATGCTTGGTACATAGCATAGCATACATGATAGACCATATCGTAAAGGCATAGGGTAGGTATCCTATCTATGTTTGATCTTTCTTCATGAGTCTTTAGAAATATACTCATATAAAGTGATATTTCATGTCTCATCAGTATGTGATCTCTCATGAAATTTTTCATGCCAAACCTTTTGACAATGGTGTCTAGATACCTGACTATGACAAGTCTAACATCTTCTTGGATTTATCTCTATAGATCTGAATCCCCAAAATGTAGGATACTTCCCCTAAGTCCTTCATGGAGAACCAACTGTCTAAATAGCCAAGCTTTAACCGTATAGAGCATTTCCAATTATTAGGATATTATCCACATATAACACCAAAAAGGTGATAGCGCTCCCTGCGTATAATCCATCTCAAGTACTTAAGGATACACTTTACTACCTTCCAGTATTTCAAACCTGGATCTGCTTGATACCTACTCGTGACACTCAGAGCATGTGTTATATCAAGCCTAGTATGTAACATAATATACATGATAGACCCTATCGCTTAGACATAGGACATCATATCCATGTTTGTCCTTTCTTTAGGAGTCTTTAGGGAGATACTCATAGAAAGTGATATCTCATGTCTCGTCGATATGAGACATCTCTTAAAAAATTTTACGCCAAAACTTTTGATAATGGAGTCTATGTACCTGAATCGGGATAAGCCAAACATCTTCTTGAATCTATCTTTGTAGATTTGAATGCCCAAAATGTATGATGCTTCCCCTAAGTTCTTTATGAAGAAGTGTTTGGATAGCCAAGCTTTAACTGTGAAGAGCATTCCTACATCATTCTCAATGATCATAATGACATCCACATATAGCACCAAGAAGGTGATAGCGCTCTTACTTACCTTATTGTACACACAAGGTACATATTTGTTCTTAGCGAAGCCATAAGATCTGATCGCCTCATCAAATCTTACATTCCAACTTTGGGAAGCTTGCATGAGTTCATAGATGGACCTTAGCAACCTACACACCTTATCTAGATTTTACATGGATATGAATCTCTCACTCTTCACGTTGTCATTGAGGAATGTGATTTTCACGTCTATCTGCTAGATCTCATAGTCACAGTGTGCTACAATTATCAAAAGAATTCTTTCAATATGACTCCGGGTGAGAAAGTTTCATTATAGTCAACTCCTTCATTTTGATAATACCCTTTAGCCACCAGCTTTGCCTAATAGGTCTCCATCTTTCATGTACTTCGATCTTCTTCTTGAACATCCATTTGCAATCGATGGGTATGATACCCTCAAGTGCATCAACAAAGTTGCAAACCTTGTTAGAGTATATTAAATCCATCTCAGAATTCATGGCTTCTTATCACTTCTCGGAGTCTATACTTATAATAGCCTCCTTGTAAGTATGAGGATCAACATCTTGAGTGTCATCTCCATTAATATATCCTACATATCTCTTAGGAGGGTGTGACACTCTGTCAGACTTACGCAATGTTGGAACTTACAAAGTTGGAACTTGTGTGTTAGGTACTTGAATAGACTCGATTTTTGGAATGATGCTTGAGCTAGGTTCTCTAACCTTATTCAACTCTATCATACTTCTACTGTCCCCGCCAAAAATATGTTCATTCTTAAGGAACACCGCCCTTTTAGCAATAAAGACATTTTAGTCCTTGAGGTGATAAAAGTAATAAACTAGATTCCTTAGGGTATCCAATGAACTTGAGTCGTTCTATTCTTGATTCCAACTTATTGATGTTGTGTCTACTAACATGGGCAGGACAGTCTTAAATCTTAACCTTAAGATCGAGTTTTTTATTCCCTTTCCATATCTCATATAATGTAAATACTATCGATTTAGATGAAACTCTACTCAAAAGGTAAACTACAGTCTCTAGGGCATATCCCTAGAATGAGATAGGTAGGTCGACAAACCTCATCATAGACCGTACCATATCTAACAACGTGAGATTTCTCCTTTCCGATACACCATTGAGCGATGGTGTACAAAAAGATGTTTATTGGGATAAAATCTCATGGTCCTTGAGGAATTGAGTAAATTATGTGTTAGGATCAATTAGCACTAAGAGGGGGGGGGGGGTGCGACAGAGGGAAATTAGTGCAAGAGTAAATTAATGTTTTAAATAAAAAACTTTTCCCTTGAAACAAGATAAAAAATCTGAAGCTTTTCGTTTAAGTTAAGCAAGTGAATCTTATAGAGAAGTGCTAAGATTATTGCTTAAAGACAACTAAAAGAACAATCAAATCCGAATAAGGAAGTGAAGTGATTGATTTCGAAGCCTTGATTTCAAAACGTAAATAAAAAATCAGAAATGTCTATTTGTGTTTTCTTAGAATAGAACCCGACAATTGTAAGCAGTAAATCAATTAAGAAGTAAGAACACTTACAATTAAGAACCCGACAATTGTAAGCAATATATCAAAGAAGTAAGAACACTTACAATTATAGTAGTTTGGCACTAACCAGACTACGTCCACTTCCAAGTCCTCCTTGAGGCACACCAATGTCCCCACTATTGATCTCCTTTAGGTGAAGATCAAACCCATACAACACTTACAAGGGAGACAAGATTATAACTCTTGGATCACTCCCTTATCCATTTTATTTTTCTTACAATTCACACATAATATTTTCTCAAAATATAATCCCTAAAATTGTTGCATGGAATGCAAAAATACTTACGGTATTTATAGCCCTAAATGGCTTCATTTTTAGAGCCAAAATTCAAACATACCTGAAAAATCCGGGTACTAGCGGTTCACCCGCCGACATTGGCGGCTCAACCGCCTGAAACCCTGAGTACAGGCAGTTTACCCGTCGGCCCTGGACGGTTCAGCCACTATCAACCGCCCGAAAACCTAGGCGATAGCGGTTTACCCGTTGCTTACTAGCAGTTTACCTGTCGAAATCTCCAGAAAAGTGGTTCCCTCCACTTTTTGAATTTCAGCTTGAACCTGATGTTAACCAATCCTTTGGTCAACCAATTGAGCTCAACCTGAGCTCAATCAAACCCCAATAGTGGACCTAGTTGTCTCTTTGAGTTGATTTCCAAATCACACTCAAATCAGACTCACTCTTAACCTATGACTTAAAAATTACAATCAAACATGACCACCAAGCTTACGACCTCACTCCCGCAATCTGGCAACCTCCGGATTCTACAACGGCGAGTCTCACAGTCTTCCTCCAGCGAGCTCCCTCCACATCGTCCAATCCTTGGCCCGATGCATAAGCTTGATCCTGGGTCTATGTCTGATCTATAATTCCTTTTCATTATCGTGATTAATCTACACGATGCTAACTATGACTTAATTAATTACAATCATAATTGTCAAACACATCCACTTTAAGACCTTCCCAACACCCAACAAGCTTTTCGGCTACCCCCGATAATCTTCCGACGAGTCTTGGTCTTCTTCTGGTGAACTCCCTTGCGCCATTCTGGCAAGCTCTCGATACTCTCGGCGAGCTTCCGACGCACTCCTGGCGAGTTCCCAACCATATCGTCTGAAACCCCGGCCCGATGTATGTACTTGACTTTGGCCAATCCTGATTGTCATATTCTCTTTGTCGTAGTTAATCTTGCATCAATCAACTTCTAATAACCCATCAATTAATTTTATCATCAAAATCCAAGATTAAACAATCTCCACAATTTTGATAATGACAATCAATCGATGAAAGGAGTTAATCCTAAGTCCCCCTAAATCCATGCCACTTAAATTTAATAGAATCACACTCTTAAATTCAAACAATCAACATTCTATGTAAATTTCAACACAAATTTACATCATATCATTGAATGAGTTTCAAAAGATATCAAAGATATCCAAGATTAGTATTATGTGTCATCAATGTATATTTTTCCCCCTTTGTCATCAACAGAAAGGTGAAATATGTGGCTAAAAATTTTTAAGGCACATGAGTTTTTACAAAAACATCATTTAGAAGAGCTCTTAATAAATTTCGAAAAGAATATTAAGATGAGCTCAAAAGTCCAAGTTGAAACTATTTTAATCACACCATCATATCATTATAATAAAATCTTCATGTATATTTTCTAAAATCAACATCATTATCATCATACATGATTTCTCATCATCATATCTTCTCCCCCTTTGTTATCAACAAAAAGGAGAAGTGCAATTATTGATATGTGAAAGCTAAACAATTTAGTAAATTTTTTATCACTTTAGAACATGCAAGCTAGTGAGTTATTTTTTCTCTTTTGAAAAGTGCATGCTACCAAATTTTTGCTTACTTTGCAATGTTCAAGCTAGCAACTTTACATCATGCAAGCTAACAAGTTTTGCTCCCCCTTTGTCATCGTCGAAAAGAAGGGATGGTTATAATAGTACAATATTTTTCCCATGGTAATAAGATATATAATTCATGAAGACAAATTTTGAATATCAAGGGACAAATCATAGGAGAATAAAATATATTGATTCATGCATAAGAAATCTCAAGTTATCAAGATCATGATATATATAAAAATCTCCTTTTAAATATTACGAGAACACATTATAAGATATTTTGATTCATAAAAGATTTCAAGTTATAATTCCAAGGAATCAAAATCATGATATAGATAAAGAACTAATTTAATTTTAAAATCATCAAAATCAATTTTAAGAGATTCAAAATGAAATTGATAGACTTGTCAATCTCTTAAAATGCTAGTGATTTCCTTTCTCTACTTTGTGTGAACAAGAAGGTAGAATCAAGGTAGAGAAGTGAAAAATATTACAAAAATATTTAATTTTATAGATGTAGATTCCAAAATCTAAGAAACAATCAAGAGCTACCCATGCAATTTATGCAAATTTCAAGCAAGGTAGCCAATCAAGCAAATCATATCTCATGTAGATTTTGATAATAATCATCAAGAATTTCAAAAGAAAATATGATAGTAGATTAAGCTCAAATTATGAATTAAGCATTTCGTATGTATTTAGAAAATTTTAAATTTTAAATTTTAAATTTCCATCTAAGTAAATTATTTTTCATTCAATGTTATCATATCCAATTTGCTTCCAATCATATTGATAATTTTATCTCCCCCTTTGTTAATATTAAAAGGAAATATGATTGCATATTTTTTTCTTAACATCCATATCATGTCATTAAAGATAAAATCAAATTTTTGAATATCAAAAGACATAATTTCGTTTAATAAGTTTCTTTCCCTTTTTTTATAAATAATAAAAATGGGTCTTAAAATAAATCATATCAAGATAGATATTAATATCAAAAGACATTCATGAATATTAAAGACATGATTTAATTTAATAAGTCCCCTCTTAAATGATAAAATAGAATCTTAAGAGAACAAAGAAAAATCTTCTTATCAAATTATAAATATCAAGATCATGTGTTAGTTTCAAGGAAGAAAAAGTAGAAGATCTTGATATATATATATATATATATATATATATATATATATATATATATAAAACTTTGATTTCAAAAATATGGTTCATAAAAAGATTTTCAAGTTATAGATCCGAAGAGACAAATTATGATTCATTTATATAACTTTCTTTGAACGAATTTATATAAGGATTTTAAATTATAATTTTTTAACTTATTAATATCATAATAAAATTATTAAAATAGCATTAACGTTGGATAGATTCATCAATCTCTTTTTAAAATAAAATCATTTGAAAAATTATCCAAAATCATCATCAAAAATTATTTTTCAAAAAATTCAATTAAGGCAACATAGATTGTTTTTCAAATGAAGATAGCTAAAATTCTCTAATTTATTTTTGTAGTTAAAGAGATTCAACAATAAACATATCATTTTATCTTATTGAAGGATTCATAAGATAAAGACATTTCAAGAATAATTATCTTTTTTTTGAAATTTATTTCAAGAATGCAATGTCATTTAAAGTCAAAAACGAAATTTCATCAAGATCATTGCAATAATTTTTTTTTTAAATAAGAGCTTTGATTTATTTTGATTCCAATAAATTTTCTTGTTATTTACTTAGGCTAATGAGCTTGAAAGATTGTTAGATCTCAAGTCATATGTATTGAGCATCTAAAACATTGTTTAGTGCTATTAGCTTTGTTATGAGATAAATTTACAATATGGGGGGTTTTAGTTTAGGTACTCATTTTATATTTGGTCCTATATGAAGAACTTTATCTTTCTTAGCTAATGGTTCTTGGTAGTTTGTTGTTTTCTTATGAACCCAAACTAACTTGTAAGGACTATAATTTTTAAATAGACATTTGTCGGCTTTATGTCCTAATCTACCACAAAAATTATATTTTATTTTTGGTGAAAATTTTAAGGTAAGTCCTTTAACAAGCTTGGTTGGCTTTTGTTGAATGTTTTCAACAAAGCCTATGTCATTTCTTTTATTAATATGATTCTTATTGGCAATGATCATATTTAGGAATTTGTTCCAAATTTCAAAATTTTCTAATGTTGACTTAAGCATGATATTTTCTTCTTTAATGTTGTTACATTTCACATTTAGAACTAGGATTATGTAATGCTAATAACTCATGTATTTCATCAACTTTATCGGCTAACAAATCATATTCATTTTTAAGCAACTTAAAAGATTTGCTAAGTTTTCTAAACTCATCAAACAAATAATAGAACATGTTTAATAATTCTGAAAAAAAATGCTTAATGACTCACTAACCTCATCGTTGATGGCCATAAGAGCGAGGTTCTCCACTTCTTGGTTGTGTTTTTCATCTTTTGAGATCTTTTGCTTATTGCGTTTATAGCAAAAGGTTTTGTCCATCTTTAGATCATTTTTAAGGTTCATGTACATTAATTTATTCAGTTCATTTGTTAAGGGTTCAAGGTCATTATCACTCGAGATTTCACTCGATGAGTTATATGTTCTCAGTTCAAGTTCCTTCCTGTTCTTTAGAATGTGTTATTCAAATTTATTTTTAGAAGTATTTTCATTTAATGATTCATTTAGATTAGTTGTGCTTTCATATGTCATTTCTAATGTATGTCATATATCGAAAGCCGAATCAAAACAAGAAACCCGATCGAATTCATTTTTATCAAGTGCACAATATAAGACATTCATATCCTTTACATTTAAAGAAAATATTTGATTTTCATAATCATTCCAATTATTTATTGGATTGGATGACTTCTGAAAATCATTTTCAATAATACACCACAAATCAAAATCTATTGAAATAAAAAAAAATACACATTTAAATTTTTCAAGATGTGTAGTCCGTCCCATTAAACATATGAGGACTTGTGATGCATTGACCCTCGTTAATGTCAAAAAGAGTCATTTCTCTTGGTTATTAAACCAAATGAGAAAAACGTGGCTCTGATACTAATTGTTATGATCAATTGGCACTAAGAGTGGGGGTGAATTAGTGTAAGAGTAAATTAACGTTTTAAACAAAAAACCTTTCACTTGAAGCAAGATAGAAAATGTGAAGTTTTTCATTTAAGTTAAGCAAGTGAATCTTATAGAGAAGTGCTAAGCTTCTTGCTTAAAGACGACTAAAAAAGAACAAGCAAATCCGAATAAGGAGATAGACAATGTCGTAAATGAAGTACTTGATTTCAAAACGTAAATAAAAAATAAAAAGCGTCTATTTGTGTTTTGAAATCATTTAAGAACCCGACAATTGTAACCAGTAAATCAAATAGGTAAGAACACTTACAATTATAGTGGTTCGACATTAACCGACCTACGACCACTTTCGAGTCTTCCTCCTTGAGGCACACCGGCGTCTACTATTGATCTTCTTTGGGTGAATATCAAACTCTTACAACACTTACAAGGGAGACAAGATTACAACTCTTGTATCACTCTCTTACCTCTTTTCTGTTTCTTACGATTCATACACAATATTTTCTCATAATATAATCCCCAAAATTGTTGTATGGAATGTAAGAATACTTGGGGTATTTATAGTCCTAAATGACTTCAAATTTTGGAGCCAAAATTAAAACATACCCGAAAAATCAGGGTACGAGCGATTCACCAGCTGACCTAGGCAGCTCAGCTGCCCGAAACCTTAGGTACAGGTGGTTTACCCGTCGGCCCTGGGCAGCCGTCGTCAGTCGCCCGAAACCTGGGCGACGACGGTTTACCCGTCGCTTACCAACTATTTACCTGTCAGAATCTCTGGAAAATTGGTTCCCTCCACTTTTCAAATTCCGGCTTGAACATGATATTGACCAATCCTTGGTCAACCAAATGAGCTCAACCTGAGCTCAATTAAACCCCAATAGTGGACCCGGTTGCCTCTTTGAGTTGATTTCCAAGTCGAACTCAAATCAAACTCACTCTTAGCCTACGACTTAAAGATTACAATCAAACATGACCACCAAGCTTACGACCTCACTCTCACAATCCGGCAACCTCCGGATTCTATAGCGACGAGTCCCACGATCTTCCTCCGGCGATCTCCCGGCGTGTTCCTAATGAGCTTTCCGACCCCTTCGGCGAATCTCCTAGTGAACTCCCGACGAGCTCCCTCCGCATCGTCCAATCCTTGGCCCGATGCCTAAGCTTGATCCTGGGTCCATTTCTGATCTGTAATTCCTTTTCACCATCATGGTTAACCTGCATAATGCTAACTATGACTTAATTAATTACAATCATAATTGTCAAACACATCCACTTCAAGACCTTCCCAACTCCTGACAAGCTTTTCGGCTACCCCCGATAATCTTTCGGTGAGTCTCGGTCTTCTTCTGGCGAACTCCCTTATATCATCCTAGCAAGCTCCCGATACCCTCGGCGAGCTCCCGACGTACTTCTGGCGAGTTCCTAACCGCATTGTCCGAAACCCCGGCCCAATGCATGTACTTGACTTTGACCAATCCTGATTGTCATATTCTCTCTGTCGTAGTTAATCTTGCATCAATCAACTTCTAATAACCCATGTTAGACCAATAATCCATCAATTGATTTTATCATCAAAATCCAAGATTCAACATTATATACTCAAGTATTCTCCTCCTTGATTTGATTGAAAAGTCTTAATACTCTTTCTAATCTAGTTCTCTACTTTATTCTTGTATTCCTTGAATTTCTTAAAGGCTTCAGACTTATATTTCATTAAGTACACATGTCAATACCTTAAGAAATCGTCAATGAAAGTAATGAATTAAGAGTAACCACCTATGACCTAAGTGGACATGAGACCACATACATCGCTATGTATGAGTTCCAATAACTTAGTAGTTCTCTCTCTAGTTTTATTAAATGGAGAATTGATCAATTTTTCATGAAGACAAGATTCATAAGTTGCATATGACTCAGTCAAATGAATCTAGGTAGTATCATTTAGCAACTTTTGAATCTTTCATGGTTATAACCTTACCTACAATACCATAGGTATATAATGTTTACCTCATCATGTTTCCTCTTGGACATTCTTACATTCATGATATGTAAAGGAATGTCTAGCATAAGGAAACCATTATGCAATGTTCCTATAGTGATAATTATATCATCCTTAATAATTAAAAAATTATTATTCTCAAAAATTAATTTATAATCATTTAATGTGAACATGAAATGAAAATAATGTTTTTGATAATGTAAAATAAAATAACATGCATCTAATGTAGTAGTCGCTCCATAAAATAAATGTAAAATGATCTTGTCGATAGCAAGAATAACTCTTGCCTCATTACCCATTTTGAAGTCTATCTCACCTCTGGCTAATCTCCTAGTCCTTGCCAGAACCTGCAAAAATATAGATACAACAAACATTATCAGTATCTAATACTCATGTGTTATTACAAGAATCTGACATAATCATGAATATAACTGAAGCTTCTCCAAGCTTCTATCTCACCTTTTCTGTAATGTACTCCTTGCAGTTCTTGCTCGTCTTTGTCGTAGTGGAAGCATTAGTCGTTGTCATTTGCTGGATCTTTCTTGGCAACCTTTGTCTTATCTTGTTTGCCCTTGCCCTTCTTAAGGGACTTCCTAGCTTTTTTTTTTCCTTTTAGTCTCATCAATGTAGATAATTGGTTTTGCTTTCTTAATGGTGCTCTGAGCTTCCCTCAACATATTAAGGAGTTCAGAGAGAGTCACCTTAAGTTTGTTCATATTAAAATTCATAATGAACTGAGAAAAAGATCTGGTAGGCGCTGAAGTATAAGATTAATGCATAGGTTACTATCCAGGATCATTCCTAGACTTGTGAGTTTTTCAATCCACTCTATCATCTTTAGGACATGATTTTGAACTTATGCCCCCTCAGTTATCCTAGCGCGGAAGAGACTCTTGTATATCTCATATCACTGAGCTCTTCTATATTCCTTAAACAATTTGCAGAGATGCAGGAGTATGGATTTGGCATTCATGTTGTCATATTGTCTTTGTAACTCAGGAGTTATAGAGGCTAACGTATAACACTGAGAGAGAGGGGAATCATCTATATACTTCAAATATCAAGCAAACTCTTATTGAGGTGCTCCCTCAGGCTTTGGTATGACCATATCCAGGACATGTACGACTTCCTATGTTGTGAGAACTATTCTCATATTACGGAGCCAATCCATATAGTTCGGACCAGTGAGGCGATTAGCATCAAGTATATAATGTAAAGGGTCTGAAAGTGATATGTTTCTGACAAACAAGAGATGTATCAGAAATTAATAATATGCAAATTTTGTAGAGAAATAAATAATCAAGATGTGGATTTCTATCTTGACTTAGTCCCATATTTTTCTAACGAACCATGCAACACCCTCAACAAGTAAAACAAAAGTCTCTGACAAACTTCTGACAAACTTCTAATGAGGATCGAAATCCAATCGACATCTTACTGGAACCTCGAGGGACTCGACTAATCGTGATATTCGGTTAAGTCATCACCATCAATAAAAGATGAGTATGATTTAATGATATGCCCTTGAGAGACTCAAACAAGCATACCATGTCCTCAGGCCACCGATGACATCTCTATGTCGTAGGCAAGATCTTGAATTGCGATATAGGTGAGTCAAGGGACTCGGCTAACTAAACATATGTCGAGATTCAATTTCTTCATATAATGATGGAAGGCCACCTAAGTCAATCTAATTGACTCATGCTTATCGACTTAATATTATCATAGGAGAGGATTTTGATTCGGTCTCCTAATATGACATCTCACACAATACATATTTAATTTATGTTTACATTGCATGTAAATATATATAGTTATCTAATAGGTGTATAACAATCACATACACAATCACACCAGATGATCATGGACCACAACCTAATGTGATTAGGCCTGACCTAGTAGGCCCAATCACTTACATCATGATTTATGCATGCATTGACGCATCTTCATTCTCGATCATCCATCTTGTCATCATCAGATCTGTCGGCACCTCGACGCATCTCCATATGTCACGATAGTCCGAATCGACCTCGAGGGTCCCGCTGTCACCTTTAGGCTTCCGCATGCTTTCTTTGTATAATTACAACTATAATTATAGGCACATAATACCGATAATAAATAAGAAAAATACAGGCTCACAAGCTCTAATAATAATAATCACTTACACACATCACTTGGTCCATGATCATCCTCTCACACTATACATTATATATATATATATATATATATATATATATGAGTACTAGATAAATAATAATAATAATAAAAATAATAGTTAATTATTTCTTTAATTAACTAATATTTTCTAAATTTTAGGATATATAGGAAATTTTATTATTTATGAAGGGTATTTTTTGAATTTAACAAGGGATAGACATCGAAATTTCTATAATTCAGAGGGGCATAATCATCCTTTTATCCAAAACCTAATCCTCATTGTGGTGATTGCAACTTCTTATGGTCGTTGCCTTCCCATAAGCGGCCACCGCCTCTCACTTGCGATCGCCACCTATGTGGCAGGCGCAGCTGTACGCGGTAGAGGCGATCGCCAATGCAACGTCGCCTTGTGCAGGCGGCCAACCACCTTGCATGGCAAGCGACTCCTCATGCAGGCGATCGCAAGTGCAGTGCCGACTACATCGCACTTTGCCCGTAGGCGTCACCTTTGCAAGCGCCTTGTGAGCATACGACCACCGCCCCTGCCCGTAGGTAGTTTGCCTATGGGCGCTGCCTTTGCGGGCAAGCGGATCTTCCGCAGCCCTTGCGCGTGCGTCAACTCTCTGTAGGGTGCCGTCGTAGGCACTTCCTCCGCAGCCACCGCCCTTGCGCACAAATGATTCATGCGGGCGGCTAGTGCTCGTGCGACTGTCGTCGATGTGGTCATCACATGCGTCAACTCTTCCAACCACGGTTGAGAGCAACGAGGTGTGCTCTCGACCATGTTGATTTTGACCAAATTGAGAGCATCAAACAGGCTCTCGGCTAAGGTCGCAAGCAGCCTTCGACCAATTTGTCGAGCAACAACAGTTGCTGCCTCTTTCACGTTAAAAATTGATGTTGAAAAATCACTCTAAAGCACCTTTCAATCAAAAAGATAAGTCATTTTCAGGATCTAAAATTATGTCAAAAATATAGCAAGAATGCGTAAAACAATTATACACGATTGAACATCACATCTAGTTTATAAGCCAATCATCGCACGACAAACCTGACTCTTATACCACTGTTGAGAAATCTTCGATCGACATCTCATACGCAGCAGAAAACAAAAACAAGGTCATGGGATCTCTCTCTCTCTAAGAACACCACAAGGTTGTCAGGCCAAGGAGGAGGAGAGGAGACCGCAGAGAATAGGAGGGTAACCACTAGGAATTCTAGCCTATGAATCATGAAATTCCTCCTATTTATAGAGGTGCATGCAACTTAACCCTAATGGATCATACCCTATTGGGTATTGGATCTCTATCCAATAATCTTTTATTAGCTATTATTAGATTTCATCCATAGGATCCAATCATACATGGGCTTATTGGATATCTAATAAAATAAAGGCTTCACAGATATCTCATATCTGCATATTTACTTGTCGCAACATCTATCATATGTGTGTGACTCTCTAGGCCTGATACCGAGCTGACCATAAGTTGCTCCTATCAGAACTTCTTCTGATATAGTGAATTATTATCTACACAATAATTCATTCAACTCATTGACTACGAACATACTAGGCTACTATGTCATAGTCCCCATATAGTATACGAGGATCTACTCCATCAGACATGTCTGTCCACAATTATCATGTATCTATAGTCTCTCATGCATCTAATATCACAAAAATTGTATACTGGACATAGTAACGTCAGACCTCATACTAAATCCATCTGAGTCTTACTCTAATTGGATTCTCCCGGAGAACTCCTTCTCTCTTAATCCAAATGACCCTAGCTATGAATTTGTCTAAGCAAGCACACACGAGATATTCCTCTCGTGATAGCAAGAGTGGATGATCCTCTGTTAACACTTAATTACCTTTGTAAGGTTGGCTATCAATTCCGATAACCGACTATAACATATCTGAAACTTCCAGACCTGTAAGTCCAACATCAAAGGAGTAATCGAATAAGGTATCTTTGGTGTCTCAAGTTCAAGGACCAGACACACAACTGATATTACAGAATCGTTGTATGCCATCATGTAGCATTAACCATTAAGTATTTTAGAAGTGAGTCAATCAGTAAACTCATTCTCTAATGAGCATCTGTATTGTACCTCTAGTGTCCTCATACGAGTAGCTATGAGACCAACCACCTCCATCATATGAACGAGTATATGGTACATCAACTTATCCAGCTATCTCGATGTCCCTCTCGAGTAACCTATGATCGGGATAATCTAAGGTCTGTGTTTAAAGGCGAATTGATCTCATTATTATGATATTATCAATGATCCAATTTTCATTGCATGAATCCAAAGACATCACAATATATATCCAGATAAATATGTAATGTAAGAAAATACCAATAGTGATAAGCAAAGAGATTATCACAGTGTGTCGTAAGTGTCATCATGTGATTAACTTGTATGACACTTATAACTAGCAATGATAACATCATCCTCGTCATCAATAGGTCAACATGCTCTGTAGAGTTTTCCCCGATACATGTTGTCGCGTTATTCCCTTTTTCATTGCACAGCCATTGGGAATCTCAACCTACAATGTCCAGTTGACGCTAGTCACAATAAGCAAATGTCATAGTGGTGTTGTTGTAGTTGTCGCAACCGACTAAGATTAAGGTTGGCCCATTGTAAGGCTGTTGCATATAGGTAGTCATGCACGCAACATTTGTTGGCTATCACACCTTATGGCGCTTCCGTTGAGTACACAATTGCTACCTGTGACTGGGCTGGTGACACTGAAGGCTATCGCCCTTAATAATAATGTCAATGACAGCAAGTTGTTGTTAGTAGTTGATCGATCAAACATGAGGAACCTCGCATTGCCCGTAAATAGGTGACAGGATGGACTAAATAGAAAAATAGATCGACAGCACAAACGAATCATTCAAGCATCATAAATCAAAATCAAATAACATATTTTTGTAAGACAAGGGTGCCAACAAACAAATATAGATATAAAAAAAATAGATCTAAAATACTTTTAAAATCTAAAGTTTTTTATTCAAAATATGGCTATGATATCAGCTATAAGCATAAAAACCATAATATGCTACTGTTACATAGAAAACTTTAATACTAGAAAATAAAATCAAATAATAATTGATCAAATTTAGAATATGTATGTTTTAATGTCATTCATAAAGTTTTAATTTGATCTACAGGTGCACTTCGTCAAATATGAAAGCTACAATAATATCGTCCAGAAATGAGAACCAAACTATTGTTCTCTTTTCTACAAAAATAACTAAAACTCTTGTTCTCCTCTCTTTCTATCCCTCGTAATACCGTTATTAGTGATAAATTAGGGATAAAAGGAGATGAGAGAACATCTATAATCTTTAATCTTTAATCACTTTATGTGACTAATGAAAAATGAGAGAAAATATATAATTTCTCAATAACATTCTATCATTTATTGATATTGAGTCTTTAAAATGTCTTATCCATTTATAAGCAAGAGCATATTATCTAGTAATCACTCACATCAAATTTATAATCCAATATGAATCAGAGAAAGCAGAGAGATCACAAAGAACCCAATTTGGTAAGATCGAGAGAATCGAAGTTTTATACGAGGAAGGGATGCGAGATAGACGCGACAACCTCGAGTAGGATGGTAAGGTCAAGGTGGAACGGTTCGATCACGGTCAAGGTCTTTATACTACTTGTATTGCACGTGAAGACTCACTCACTTGCCGCAGAATTATGTGTGCTGATGAGGACACGCTGGCTCAAGCCATATTTTAATTTGAGCCCACCTTGTGGGTTCCTTAATGGGTTAACAGACTAAACTAGTAGAACCAACCCGACGCGAATACAAGTGAACAAAACACTTGAACGCTAAATGCTAGAGGCTTTTATTTCTCCAACAGAATTGGCCATAATTTTTTTTTATCTTCTTGATCCTTGATGCCCTCAAATTAATTCTTGATAGTTCTCCTAAGGCTTTCTTTTTTATCAGGTCCCTTTTTACCAGTAAATAAGTTGGCCAGTCTTTAACTCCTCGTCTTCCCCCATTTTCCTCCCTCTCCAAGGTTCCAAGTTGGAGCTTCTATTTGTGCCCCTCTAGAAACCTACACTCTATTGGATTATAAGCAAACGCATGAAGGAGGAAGTATTAAGAACAGTTCTGTGCAGATGCTGCCGGCAAATAAGACCAAAAACTGAGAACGCGTAGTATCCACACCTGGAAGTCGGGCACGGATGAACCCAAGCCTCCAGATCTGAGATGTCAATGTCCCTCTCCTACTATTGGGTCAGTGGCATAGAACTATTGGGTGGTTTGGTAGTCAAAAGGGATAGTCGATCATAGGTAGATGGCTACGGTTTTGGGTTGATTGGTTGATGTTTTTTTAGGTGCTATTGGGGCTGTGATTCGAGGCTAATATAGAGGCTGTAAGGAGGGTTTGGTGACAAAGGTTTAGGGTTAGAGGGAGGCTTAGGGTTGCTATTAATGGCAGCAACCAGTTTTGTAGGATTGGTGGCTGCGGAGGGTAAGGATCAGTGGAAGGCTCAGTGGCTACGAAAGACCGCTGTTTAGGCTATGATTTTAGCTACGGTTTGAGTTGGCTGCGGATTCTGGAAATAGGTTATAATGGCTGCATTTTAAGGCTAGAGGGGTGACCTAAAGATGACGTGGGTGACAATAACAATTTCCGTAAGGATCGGATATGGGTGTAGCAAAAAACACCGAAAAGTAGTGCTGTGGGATTCTATGTCGATAGGCTACAATATGTCACTATTTTGGGCTACGATTTTTGGTATTGTTTGGATTATAAAAATAGATTACGATGATTGCATCTTAAGGCTAAAGGGATGCCCTAAAGATATCTTGGGTGGTGGCAGCAAGATAGTTGGGTTTCAGTGGTTTAATGAGAAGAAGAAAGACAAAGGTGCAGTAGTAGATTTTTTATCAAAAAAATTCCAGCAGTGAAGACATAATTTTTTCCAGAAATTCTCAAAGAAAATTCAAATGAAACTTAAGGAGAATCTACTGGTAAGGGAGAGGTAATGTCGTCAAAAATTTCTTGGAAAGAAACGACAACAGAAGTTTCGACAAAATCAAATATTGCAAGAATGTATTGCTGTGAAATTTTTTCAACGAAAGATTTTAGTAGTATAGTCAAAAAAATTTATGGTAGTTCATAACAAGGAATTGAATAAAACTCAATGGGAATCCACTAGCAAGGGAAAGGTAATGCTGTCAAAAATTTTGTGGAAAATTATAACAGTAAAAGATTTGACAAGATCAAAGATTACGAAAAGGTGCTGTGGCAGAATTTTTTTTCATTGAAAGAGTTCAGCAGTGTAGACAAAATTTTTTCTAGCAGTTCAAAATAAGGATTCGAGCAAAACTCAAAGAGAATCTGCTGGTAAGGGAAAGGTAACTGACAAAAATTCGTGGAAGGAAACGATAGCTAAAGGTTTAGCAAAATCAAAGATCATGAAAGGGTACTGTAATGAATTTTTACGTCTAAAGTGCAACAATTCGGACGTAAAAGATCAGCAGGTTATATTGATAATTTTTCGATGAAACCAAAGGAAAATTGTTAGAACCCTAGCGGATTCTAAGCTTTGGGTAATCTCTATAGGGGATCGGCCTCCCTCCAAGTTGCTACTCAAAGGCTGCATAAAATATTCATCTATTTATGAAGAAAAGTGGATTATTACAAGACTATTTATAAGCCTTCTAAACCCTAACTCCTAATAGATTTTCTACTCCTAGCAACTCCTAGTGCTTCTCTAAGAGGCAACCTCCAACCAACCCATCTAGGGGTGGTCGATTACTTATTAATTCATAATCCAACTCTAACTTAACCCCACCTTAACCAACCCATCTTTAACTAGGATAAGGGATGGCTAACTAGGGTTACATGTGCCCTATACTTCCCTTAAAATGTCCTAACCTAGTTGGCCTCTTCATCTCTTAATAGGGGTCGGCTAGATAGGATTTACATGTATGCCCTCTTTAATGAAACTAAATTAGAACCCCCATAGCTTAGAGTCCTAATAGAAATCCAAAGATAGGAAGTGCTAAAGCTGTCGTAAAACATAGCAACAAGATCAATTATGCAAGGTTATGCGACTGAAATTCTACAGCGTAAATTTCAACATAAACATGGAAACTTTACGACGAAGAGTTTATGCAGCGAGATGGGAATAATTCTTTTGATTTTTTGGATGAAGGATAACTAAATTGTAATATGTAGGCAACCAAAACCTATTGCAATTCATGGGGAGATCAAAGATGATCTGTGGTAGTGGAGATGATGGTGGAATTCAGCGACGATCTTTAGGCTATTGTGAGAATTACTTTGGGCGGCTGTGGAAGGATAATGGATGGCTATGGAAGGATAGTAAGATGCAAAGAATGCTGCTCTGATACCAAGTATTAGAACCCTTACGGATTCTAAGCTTGGGGTGATCTCTATAAGGGATCGGCCTCCTTGGAACTCCATAGGGGTTCCTCCCTCTTTGGTTTTCCTACACTATGGGTGATACATAATTGATCTATTGATGATGAAAAATGGATGATTACAAGATTATTTATAGGCCTTCTAAACCCTAACTCTTAATATGAGTCTCACTCCAAGACTCCTACTCCTCACAACTCCTAATGCAACTCTAAATAGCAACCTCCAAACTAATCTTAATCCTATTCTAACTTAACCCCTCCTCAATCAACCCCTCTTTAACTAGGATAAGGAGTGGTTAATCAGCGTGACATGTATCTTATTCTTCTCTCAAAATATCTTTCTCCAAACTAATCCTAACCTAGCCAGCCTCCTCACCTCTTTAATAGGGGTCGGCTAGATATGATTTATATGTTTGCCCTCTTCAACAAAACTAAATTAAGATTCTCCAAACTAGAGTCCTAATATGGTGGCGCAATCTACTGAACGAACCAGGGGATAAGGCTCGTTTGGAGAATGATGGACTATATCATTTCGATTAAGGCCTGAACTTGTTGTCTGAGGCTAAGGAATGCTTATGGGGAGATGGCGAGATGCCCCACACCTTCCTCGGGGGAAGAGAGCCTTAATCGTTGAATAAACTTAACGAAGTATATATATATAGCCCCACACCTTCTATTGGACAACCTCGGCATCACGTGAGGTTGACCTTTTGCAAGTAGAATAAGTGAACAGCAATAGAAGATAACAGCACAAAATATGGATTTTGGTGAAAGTGTTTGATCCATTTAAAAGTCCATCCATAAAAAAGCAAAATATGAATTTTGGCGAAAGTGTTTGATCCATTTACAAGTCCATCAAAAAAATAAATTTTTAGTCTGTCAGACAACCCCAGAATCACCCCAATCGATGGTGGGCACCACCAGTTGAGAACGATCCCCTACAATGAGAAACCTCGAAAGATCCTCGCCGTTAATCACGCTCTGATTTTGAGGTCCTGTATCATCAACCAGATTTTGATGCCTGTCTAATTAGAGATCTAAGAGACAGTTGTACGATCCTATAGAACAGATCCTGTTCAAGTAAGGTCGTGACATACCGTCTGTTTCAGGCTCTAATATGGTTTAGAAATTTCTTCAGAAATTGCGATGTGGGACTTAGCTTCGTCGTTGTCGGTGCCCACATTCGTGATCGGTGAGTGGTGCTACGGACTGTATCAAAAAATGGTGCAATGGATCCTATATTCGCAGCCCATCGACGCCTTAACAGAGAGTGGTAGCACATTAATCCGGTACCACTCCCTTTGTTCCTCGCTCATGGATTTATTTCTACCACGAGAGAGAAAGAGAGAGAGAGATTGATGGGGTTGAAGGGATTCTTATTCAAACTACTGTCATTCTAATGAAGTTGTAGTCCGATCATGATCGTGAGAAACAAATGGCATTGACAACAACATCTATAATTCAGAAGTTAACACGATTTTAGTCCCAAAGGTCCAATCTCATCTAAGTGCATCGTGGGAGGTCGTGTGAGGGTGATCTAAGTGGGGGCATACCCGATTGGCATGATCTTGATGTGTTGCTTGTTCAACAGAGGTGGATCATGTGTCTTCTCGAGGTACACCTGAGTCCTATTGAGATGTGCTTGCACAAGCGATCAGCGTCGGAAAGATGTTCCTAACCCGATCATTCCGATGATTAAATTATTATAAAAGTGAAAAATAGTCCTCATGCCCCTTTTGAACGTTGGGGGCCTAGCTTTTATACCTAAGTCTTCGGTGGAGTGAAGTCGATGACGGGTTGAACCCCATATATCACCCCGAGGTTCATTAATATTAATAGCTAGTTTGCGCAACTCTCTATGAGTGACCTAGTGAAGGACGACAGGGGGTATCGTTTGTCATGGTCGATGTCTCTTTGGGATAAACAGGGAATGACATCTTGTGTCGAACATCTAGAAAGAGAGGAAAGAAAAATTGGGACACACCACCTAGAATTAATACCTTATATTGTTGGGCGTGTGGTCCTTCTCGAAATTATGATTTGACGAGTTGTATTAGGATCGATGATTCTAAAAAGAGGAGACGAGCGTTACTATCGTGGGCTAATACTTCATACCGTTTGGCTCATGCAATCCTTACCGAGATCGAGATAAGAATGAATTGATAGATCGTACTTCTATTGACGGTTACCAGTGAAGGGCACATGCTGGCTAGCATTATTACTTTATCATAATTTACCTACTCGAGTCCCTCCATCCATCATTTTGCCTCTCCATCACCCAAAAAGTTATAAGAAGATGGGATAATGGCCTTTAATTGCCTCATGTTGAAATGAGAAATCTACATTTCTTACACTCGGCCATAGATCATATATGTTCGTGTAGTGCTTATATCCTTACGCTTTGACGAATTTTCGACAAAAAGCTATATTTATTTTTTTTTGTTTTTTGAGGCTGCTGCTTTTCATATTTTCAGATATTTTTATTTATCATAATTCTTGAGATATGTTACTAAAATGATGCTACTGTACTATGGATCGATATAATTCTTACATGTAAAATTTATACTGATATTTATAATATATTTGAATAGAATTATAATATTTTTACTCAAATACTATAAATTCACCTACCTTTGGAGGAGAGGGCCACATGGAGAAGCTGGAAAGCAACTCAACCTTACAGAATGAGAATGGTAGAACGTCGGGTTGCGGCCACCAGTGCTCCTTCCTGATTCGTGGGAATAAGACAAACGTTCATGAGAACGACAACAGGTAATAAATTGGATTCAAACTATAAAAATGACCTGCTCCAGGTTGTCAAATTTTCACATTCGATATGACCAACGATGAGACAAATTATTGGTTCCACGACACTCGTGTCAAAGAATCATGACCGGCAAACGATAACTAGGATTTGAATAACCCAGCTTACCTGCTCCAGTTTCACACCACAGCTTCCAAACAAACCTTTCACATAATAACGAGGGAAGGCACCTGCCCCACTGAAACAGTCATTTATTACCCTTCCAAGCCAATTCTTGTCAAAGGAATCAACATCTCAAGAATATCCTTCGAGCATAATATACACGAAGCCACTTGGTGCCAAGGTTCTCCTGTTGGGAAAAGCAAATATATCAAGTTTAATACAGGCAAATTGATCAAACAAAGAATGCGAGTACTATGCTTTTTAGATACAAATTCTAGTCTAGGTCTACATTAAACTGCAAGACAAAAACAACCAAAGATGGAGGAAACAAACTCCAGCTTCCCAAGACTGACTAATTCTACATTTTAATGGAGAAACCTAAGAATATCATGCATTATACATTTTGACTAGAAGCCACAAAAATGGGCTTCTCTCTGTTTTCGAGCCAGGATATCACAAGCCCCTCTTCCTAAGTTTCAGCAAGTCACAATATCCTCTAGTAGTGAGCCACACGACGGCGTTTCAAAGCAAACTATCATGGTAAGGGGTCAGAAATTTCTTGGTCAATAGAAGGTTTCTTGTGGATATAATTGCAATCAAAAAGCAAGGTCATTCTTTCAAATAGCAATATGCCACCAGGTATCTACACTTTTTGTGTTCAAGGTCTATAGCTCCTAGTTACATTACAAATTCAACTATGTTGACCGAGTGAATTCCAACATTGGTTAGATAATAGGATTATTGACTAATGCATCCCTCACCGAAGAAACTGCTGATAGGCAGACATAATAAGTAATCACCAAACACACGCACACACAAAAAAAGGTCCTAGTGATTTTCTCAAGTAACACTATGTTCAACAAAATGATAACAAAAACTCCAGAAATTTTAAGATAATTACATATTATACTACCTCTTGTAATAGGTGTAGCCTGCAAAACTGACCCCAGTGGCAGCCACAAGCCCAAGAAGAACCAGCAACGCAACCAACCACCCAGACATCCCACTAGGCTTGTCACTTGGATCACTGCTGCTCAGATCTCCACAGGCTTGCTGATTACAAGGCTCCTGCTTAATGGGCTGCAAACAATTAAGGATAGTAATTAGACACAATGCATGAAGAAACTAGCTTACAATGCGTTCCAGCCCCTATCAAATGCATGTCAATATAAAGTTTGTGATTCAGGCCTCAGGTCTAAAGCTTCAAATTGGTTTTGTGCTGTTTTTGAGCTGAAACCTTGTCTTTAGATAAAAATATCCTGGTTTCTGCCACTTCAAAAATAACAGTATGACTTCTGGTCAAATTTTTGCCATTTTAACTAAAACTAATTAGTTTTTGCTACTTTGATTTTTATAACAATCAGCAAATCCAATCATTCACTTCAAAACAATTAGCACTTTGGTGTTGAGCTTGGAAGAAGGCCAAGTCATTTGAAAGATTAAGTTTATAAATATGACAGGAAATGATAAATATATTCTAAATATCCTCACATGGGAATGAAGAAATGATCCAAGCCCAACACATGGTACTTGAACTATATATAATGGAAAATTGCAAGAACTAAAGGCTCGAACAGTAGACCTTTACTCAGAGTTGGATCAGTGCCCATCGATCTCAATGCTTAATTCTAGTAAACAGGACGGGTTCTAATATTCATATTCAGTGATTGCAAAAGACGCTTGGGCGCTCGCCTAAGCGCTCAGGCGAGGGAAGGCAAGGTCCAAGCGCCTCGCTCAATCTTCAGGCGACGCGCTTCAAAGAGGCTCCGCCTCAACACTTGCCCTAGCCCAGGCGTCGAGCGCTTCGGGCAAGCGCCTGACTTAAACCAGGCGACATTCGCGTTAGTTGGTTCAATTGAACCAACTAACGCACCGATAATTGCTTCCTCAACCCTAATCTCACTCGCGAATCGCGATTACACCGCCGACTCTGTTGTCGTTGTCTCTACCTCTGTCGCTGCTCACCACTATAGCTGCCGCTGCTATCGCTGTGCTACTCTCTATTGTCGCTGCTGTTGTCGCTGCCGTCGCTGCTCTTCGCCGTCGTCGCTGTTGTCTCTGCTCAACGCTGCCGCTGTCGCTGCTCGTCGTTGTCGCTTTCGCTGCTCTCAGTAAGCAGCTTTCTCGGTCAAGTTAGATGAGAACAATACAACTATGGTCCGGTCGCCGCTGTCGCTTTCGCTGCTCTCAATAAGCAGCTTTCTCGATCAGGTCGCCGATGTCGTTTTCGCTATTAACAGTAGATGTTAACAATATACTATTAACTGATAACAATATTTTTTATTTATTAGATTAATAATATATTATTTTGATTTTAAATTTTAATAATACTAATCTTTATTTATTTAATATCATATTTCTACATTTTCTTAATTTAATTTTTATTTAAATAATTGTATTTATTAAATTATATTATCTATTTTTTATATTTTAGCGTCTTGCTTCGCTCGAGCGAGCGCCTAGCGCCTCGGGCGTTTTGGGACCCTAGCGCCTAGCGCTTTTTAAATCACTATTCATATTCTATTAGTTGAGGAATACGTAAGTAACTCCTTCAGGCCCATACTTTCCCTAGCAATGAGTTCATTCTAAGATATTCTACCACCAAGTTCTGTCATAAACCAAAAGAACTAAGAGGATAATTTTTACAAAATCTCTTCATTTATGTATAGATAACTCCCGGAAGCAACAGCATGGGTGTATTCTGGAAGTTAAAATATAGCTCTTTTCACTTTGGTCTACGGAATCCAGGCTATGGAACCCCCTAGAACCCACAAGCCATGAAAACACAAGATATTCAATCACTCAAAATGGACCTTTTAAGATGGATAACGAAATTATAAAATGTAGATTTTGTATCGAAATTATAAGGAAAAAGTACAACTTAAAGATAAATCATATGAATTGCCTTGCTAACATTATTTATTTTTTTAAAAAGAATTTTTTAAAATATACTAAACCAAGGTTTTACTTACTGGTCCGTATCGGTGTATCGACATTTTGTCGGTATTGGTACGGTACCAATACCGGGCGGTACACACGGTGCATACCGCCCAGTATATTAAAATATTATATAATATTATATTATATAATAAAATAATAAAATATATTAAAATATATTAAAATATATTAAAATATATTTAAAAAATAAAAAAGGGACGACATCGCCTCGATCTTTCTCCCCGCACGGGAGAAAAATCACCCGCAGGCAACGACAGCGTGCGAGCGAGGACAGCTCGCGGGCAACCCGCGAGCGACAACGGCGTGCGGGCGAGGACGGCGCGAGGTATTCTTCTTCTCTTCTTCTTTCTTCTTTTCCTCTTCTTCTTCTTCCCCTTTTCTCCCTCAATCGACCGCCGATGGTCGAAATCGACCGCCGACGGTCGATTACCGCCCGGTAGCGGGCGGTCCGCATACCGATAACCTAGCCGATACGTACCGCCTGGTGCGGGCGGTATAGATCGATATGGAAAACCTTGTACTAAACCATCAAAACAGTCTGTAAGTTGCAATCCAGCCATTGGTCAATGGACAAACAGTCCAACCATTGGCCAATTAAGAAATTATAACCTCAAAGGCACATTCGATCCTCAAGTACTTCTGGCTACTTCTACAAAACATGCATACAAAAGGCCATTCATCCTTTGATCGATCCAATTCATATGATGTTAAAATGACAAAAATAAAAGTCACCAGAAAGCATCTTTTGACTCACCATCTGTTGATCTGAACACCTACTATCATCCACTGGGTAGTGTTTAATGGACAAATCATCAGTACTTGCATAACAACCAACATCTCTGTACCGAACTCCACCATCACAAGGGGAAGAACATTTCATCCATGGCCCAGCAACCCAATTAAAAGCCTCTGAAATTTGTAGAGGTATTAAGTTGCATATTCATGATGGGTAAAATCACCGCTATTACAATCAGCTTAACAGACATGTAAAAGGAAGTATATTGTATACATTTCTAAATGGAAAACTTAATTATCAATTATTATATACCGCTACCAAAATTGAAATCTTTGCATCTGCTTGTTTACTATCAATCCCATCATGGTGACACAAAAAAAGAGGATAAGAAATGCAATGATAGCTACCATGTGGTTTCAATTGCACAGCCAGCTCTGCACCAGTCTTACAGTAACCCAATTTGGTGTTCTTGTCTATGAGGTAAGGATCTGAGCAGTCCGTGCAACATATGTATTCATCACCAAAATCTAGCTTGTTCTTGCATCTTGTGCACCTGTTTGTTACCCTTGGGTTCTCTGCTCATAAAATAAGGATTCTTTAGATCAAAGCAACCTTCAAACGTAAAATCCATCCACCAATTATGGTTGCTTAAAACCAAAGATGTTAACTAGAAAATATATCTACATTTTAGATCTTTGTCAGCACTGGGAGTCATTAATAAAAAATTGTCCGTAGGGTTGTTTACTAGGAGGCAAGCACACATAATGAAACATTCACATTCAAGCAAGAAAAGAAATGACAAAAACAAAAGAAAGTGCATGCTTGCCAGGGCAAGCATAATATCCATTTAAGTCTCAAGTAGAACTTCACTTGTTGGAGATGATGTCATTTAGATCAAGTCTAGAGCACATGTAACACCCTATTAGTTCCACATGGAAATGCTACACATGCATTTAGTGACTTACAACTAACAAGTTTATGTGTTCTCAACTAGTGTTTGGTTAGGCCTCACTCCATTGAAGCTGTTGGCTAACCTAATATTAGAACAATTTTGTGGACCTTTCCATGTGGACCGACAAATAAACTGAGAATTGTGTTTTTTTGGTTGATCCAGCACTCCAATACCTTAAACGTAAATTCCAATGTGTAGACCTATCCATGCAGGCTAACATGCATCAAGAGAAGATGTGTGCTTCCTTAGGTGACACCAAAATATCGAATATGGATGCTAGACTACATGGAATGGTTACTATAACACACCTATGAGTCCCACATCAGAACTGGATAAGACTAAGATTGACTCATAAGGGTCTGATGGGAGTATCACTATCAACTTCAACTTAAACATTGTGACCACCAGTTTGGGCTCAACGAAATTAATAGGATTGTGGCAATTGTCATCAGAGCTGATCTAGTATTAAAGCATGGCGAGAGGCTTGAGTACGATGTCAAACGCTAAGTGGGAGAGTTTGTAACACCTCAATTAGTCCCACATTGAAAGTTAGCAAGACTAAAATTGACTTATATAAGTCAAAGTACTACTATCAAGACCTGCTTGGAAAAGGTTGTGACTCTATGAGGATATGGATATATGATCTAAGTGACAAGATCGACGAGATTTAGATAGGTCCAACCTAAAACTACTGAAAACGATTCATCGAGATCTTGTAATAATTAATTTAAAAAGAAATTATGATATTTTTTACTCTATAAAATCATATGTTGATTTTAACTAAAATGCTTAAATAAAATGGTTTTGGATCTCATTATCTGACTAGTGGACAATACTCATCCTTACAACGAATAAGAGATATGAACTTCACTGCAGTCGAATATATATTACTTCTTTTGAGTCAAGGACAAAATTACACATCAGTTCACCAAACTAAGAGAAGTGAAGATATTTGCAAGCTAAATGAGAAATTCATCAGAGAATGAGAGGGCACAATGTAGAGTTCATAAATGATAATCCCAAGTTCAGGAAATTAGACATATCTTTATGTGAGAGAAGACAGCGTATTGACACCTTTTCTGATTAATGCCTCCTATCTCAGTACAAGATTAAACAAGTGAAGTATGTTGTGAACTATTCCCAAATGTCAAAAGAATTGTTCAAAGTACAAGAAGACTGGCATGATGATGATTTCAAAGTACGAACAGAAATACTGTGCCTTCATTTTTTATACTTTAGAGAATCTGAAATCACATCGTATAATCACCAACGTCTAAGAAAAGGCAGGCCAAACCTGGACACTCAAACATAGATGTTGTTCTTTCGGGTTGCATTCAATCGATTTCAAGTCAGAAGGTGAACTACTTAACCATCATGCTTAAAAGTTGGAAGAAAAACTGTAATTAAGTTAATATGGGATCACTGTACAGACAAGCTAAAATAACGTGCCAGCAAGAAAAACTGCTATCCTCTAAAACTTGAAAAATATGAGAATAGAAGGATGATGATACCTGGTTTACAGCAGTGAAAATGTGTATGGAAGGGAAGGCATGGTGGATAAGCTGACTCCCCACAAAGACCATTGCAGTTATCTGACTGATCAGCTACCACAAGTCCGGCTCCACATCCACCGAGCCAGATGCTTTGACACGATTCAGTCCAGAAGCACCCTGCAATTCAAATAGAGAACACATATGCATTGTTGACCTGCCAATATATTTCACCAACTTATTGAACAAAATGAACATGCCATATTTGTGTGTGCATATACTGGTGGAAGCAATAACAAAAATAACAAGAAAAAGGATAACAATGTCCAATAAAGCTCTCAGCGCTTCAACCCACTAAATGGCCCTAGATAAATGAAGATATACAATCTAGGACTGGTAAACCACCTATTAAGACCTCAGTTTGACAAAATCCTCCAAAAAATTCTATTGCTATGCCAGTCAATGGGGGTAAAACTCTTACAAGCTTCGGCATCGACAACTACACCATGCCGACCGTCTAAAAGAACTAAGATATGCACGCTAAGTGTTCAGAATAACGTGGAAACGAAGCTAGCAAACCACCCACCATCATCGATACTACTCGTCTTAACGCACAGTGGAATATCCGAATAAATTGAGGACCGATCGAATAACAGTCAATAACTAGCAACCAGATGAGAAGAACAAAGAACAGTAAGTGAAACGGAATCCTAGTCTCGAACATCAAACTACGTGATCGATCCCGAAATGAGAGATTAAAGAATGAGAATTCAAAGAAACGAGACGATTAGGGTTTCGAGGGGTTACCATGCGAGGGAAGATGGTCCGCAATCGAAGGAGAAGGGTGAAGGATTAGGAGGAGGAGGAGAAGGTGGAGAAGCGGAGGGAGGAGCAGGAGCTCAGAAGGCAGCATCTCCTCGCCTATCGCCGTCCACCGACGCGAACCCTCTCTTTCACATCCGGGCTGGCGTGGGGTGGTAGGTACACTGACAGCTGTCTCGGCTGAGACAGGGCGCAGGCAAACCGAAGGCAGGAGACAAAAAAAAAAAAAAAAAAAAGCAAATTCGCTTAGGTCAGCAGGGACCCATCCACGACGTGGACCGCGTTCGTCAGGTTGAGAGACCTGTCTATATAACGCAATTGGCGCGGGACCCCACCAGTGCTCTACAATCGATCGATCTCTGGCGTCCGACCCCTCCCCCCGTCCATCAATCAAGGTATTTTACTCGTTTGTGAATCTCAAAGGGCAGCGGCGGAAGCGGATCACACCCAATAGAGGATCCGAGAAACCCTCCCCTTAAAAAAGAAACGAGACGTTGATTCATGAATGACGTGACTATTCGTGCTGCTGCAGCTGCGGCTCAGCATGTGGGCCGTTGCATTGCAGCCCACAATTGAACGATGAAGGCCCGGCCCACTTAGATGGCTATCCCAGTCACCGGTAGTCGGAATCGTCCAAGCTTCATAGGCTCAACATAATAGATAACCTATCAGTATTCCACTTCTGGATGGGGCATCTCTCCTCCTTTTGGTGCGCACCCACTGCCACTGCCACTGGAAGCGTCGTAGGGAAAGCCCGGACGGAGGATGGCTCGCGCGTCCCGTCGCCTCGCCTCGCCTCGCCTGCGCACCCTAAACAAGAGCATCGTCGATCTGTGCCGTAGTCCATAAAGCCTACCGCATGTGGGTAGCTCATGCAGAGAAGCTGCAGCATAGCAGCTTTCTCTGATACCAAAGACAGCGAGCGACTACAAGCATTTCACCTTCCAAGACGCGACGTGGATTCTGGCTTTCACACAAGGAAATTAATATAGAAGAGATAGAGGAGGAATAGATTCCGAGCCCATCATAAATAGCTTATCACTAGGAGCCGAACCAGTTTGACTTCTGCATCCCTTTTTTTGCTTGGATATTGTTGTTTTCGCAAGGATTCTCTACTCCCAAGTGCAGGTCAACAAGGAGCAGTCGGGGTTCCGTCGGATTGCCATCGCAGTGCCCACCCTTGCCTGCGCAAATATGCATATGTAGTAGAATCAGCATTCTTGCGAGGTATCAAAGAAAAGCTCTTTTCTTTTCCTTCAATTCTTTTTTCATGGTGTGTCGAGAGAACCCGCGTTTTTGTCGTTACCCAGATGATGCAACAACTGCCTCCAGGTACAATGGCCGGTATAGATTTATTTAATTAATTATATATTTAAATCATGTATTTAAATTATATATTTAAGTTTGTGATTGATTAATTATTAGATTATATAAGGAACACATTATGTTATCATTTTATATTTATCTATATACTTACTCTCATAATATTAAGCTTCCATTAAGGATGTTAATTTCGAATTGATGTAATTCAAATATCCTATGGTCTAGAGGCTTTGTGAGTAACTCCACTACTTGGTCATAAGTATAAGCATAAGAAATATTTAATTGATGTTTGACAACTTCATCTCTAACAAAGTAAAAGTTGATGGTAATATATTTCATGCGTAGGCTTAACACTAGATTGGCGTATATGTAAGTTGTAGAGACATTATCATAGTATATTATAGGAATAGATTGAGAGATGATATCAAGTTCGTGTAGCAGATTGGTAACTCAATTGAATTCTACCGCGGTGGTAGTGATTGTTCAATATTCAACTGGATCTTACAATTATGTTTTGCTTTTTAGAACTCTAATTAATTAGATTTACTCCAAAGAAAATAATATAGACTGATATAGATGTTCTATCATCAATGTTGTCTGCCCAATCAATATTAACGAAGGCATAGAGATGAAGTGATGAGTGTTTATAAAGGAGAAGTCTATGATTGAGAGCCCCTTTAAGATATCACATATTTTAGTACAGACCAATACATAGTATAAAGTCGATGCATAAATTATGATAATTTATTAACTATAAATGAAGTACCTAGACGTGTAAAAGATAAACACTATAAGGAACTAAGTACTTGTCGATATTGTGTGAGATTTGTAGTAGGATTATCATCATATAATTTGAGTGACTTAATTGTGAAGAGTGAGGTGACGACTATTTTAACATTCTTAATATTTATCTTTGATAATAGATTTTGAATGTATAGAAAATGTTTAAAAAATATATAAATATTGATTCCACTCCTAGAAAGTAGCTTAAGATTCGATTAAAAATTGATCTGTCGATTACTTAAGGAATTATTTAATCTCTATGAAATTATTATCTATGATAATAATGTCATCTACATAAACCAGTAAATATATAATATATTCTTTTTATTATTATAGGAATAAGGATGTGTTAGACTTGGAGTTGATAAAGTCGACTAACATAAAAAATGAGCCAAGTTTAGTCTAACAAGCTCTTAGAGATTGGCAAAGTCCATAAATAGGTTCGTATAGTCTACAAACATGATATGAATATTAATGATAGATAAAGCCAAGGGGTTACTGCATAAAGATATCTTCATTTAAGATCTCTTATAAGAAAGTATTGTTAACATATAATTATCATATATGTTAACCTTGAGTGATAGTAAAGCTCAAGATGAGTCAAATTAACATCGGTTTAACAAATGAATTGAATGTTTCTATGAAATCAACACTTGGTCATTGGTGAAACTCCTTTGCCACTAAACATGCTTTGTATCTAGCAATCGATTCATTTGGGTTTCACTTAATTAAAAAGATTTACTTATACCCTGTGACATTTTATGTAAGGTGAGATATTACAATGGTCCATGTTATATTATAGAGTATGACATCGTATTTCTCACACATGACTTTGCACTAGTAGAAATTTTTGGGCTTGGTTGACGAGTGTAGACTCAGGTAGAGAACTTGTGGTAGCATGAAGATTAAGGATTTAATGTAGTTTGAAGATACTATTTTTGGAGCATGTTGCCATGTGATATCCAAGCTCGATAGTATTATTGGGTTATGCTAAATGTATGAGAATTTATGAAGAGTTAGTGACACATACATGATCAAATTGATACATTTTTGTGTCATTTGGTCGAGGAAAAGGTAGACTTAACAAAATTAACATGATGTGATAGAAAAACCTTTTAAGTTTGAGGATCATGGCACCAAAAAATATTACGTCCAATGGAGTACCCAATGAAGATGCAAGGCATGGATTTTGGTATTAACTTATGTTAAGCCGAGAGGCGTAGCTAAGGATAACATAAACAATTAAATACTTTGAGTTTCTAAATATTTCATATTTTATGAAATAGTTTTTCAAATGATAGTTGTTATTGTAGGATTGGGATAAGTATATGATTAATGAGTAGACTATAGTTTGAAAGGTTGTTGGCTAAAAGATTAGTGATATAAAGTGCTTAGTGTAAGAGAGTGAGATCAGTCTCAACTATATGTCATTGTTTTCATTCGGTAAAACCAAATAGTTGATATGTATGTGGTGATGACCTGAGATGTTATATATCACATGATAAGATATAAGTTGTTAGAGCTTAGTATTCACCTCCTTCATCAGAGTAAACTCTTTTAGTGGTAGACTGAAAGAAGTTTTCGACCAACTTTCTAAAATGAGTAAAGACTATAACAATTTCATATTTATGTTTATGAGGATAAAGTCACGTATATTTAGTGAACTAATCTATAAAAATAATATAAAATTTAAAATTATCAAAGTAGTTGGGGCAGGGCTTAGAATCATTGTAATGATTTTAAGTGTTTTGAAATAGGATATGAAAGATATTTCAAAAGATAATCTGACTTTTATTACTAAGGCAATCATTATAATGAGTTATAAATCTAATTGATTTCGAAGTTAGAAAGAAGTAATAAGAAACAAGCTATTGTTGGATGGAAGACGATGGGTGACCAAGGTGACGATGTCGCACATCGATTAGAGCAGCAACTAAAGCAAAAGTGATTGGTTGTATGTTTTGTTAAGTTGATGGCTACTCATAGATAAAATAGTTATTCTAGTCTTGGACCAAAAATGTCATAGTGCTCAGATCCTTATAAGAAATGAGTCTAAAAAAACTCAATAGTTGTATTATTTTATTTATAAAATTAACATATGAAAATATAAAAAAATTTATATGAGGTGCACACAAAATATCATCGAGTATAAAAGTGTGTGTGTGGATTAAGTTTTGTAAAACCATTGTGAGTGATAGAGATTCTATTACTATCACCAATTATGATGTCTTCATTACCTCCATAGTTAGTATGGATCGAAAAACTTTGTAAATAAAAAATGATATGATGAGAATCACTAGAGTCAACAATCCAATTACTTGGAGGAAGAAGACATATTGAGAAGATGCCATAATCAAATAAGATAAATCCAGAATTAACTGATAGTCTAGTTTGGATGCACATATTGTAAAGATTTGATCTATTATAGGATATCGGATTTGAAAGGTACATAGAACAAGGATTTGATCTAACGAAGGAGATTAAATATGATAAGTGTACAAGGGAGGATCTAATCTGAGATGTGCAGAAAAGGATGAAATTTTCCATTCTCTCCTTAGTCCTTCTCTCGGTTGTTAATTCTAATGACGTAGTCAAAAGGATAGTGATAAACAATAGACTATTATCGATACGTCGATCATAGATCTGAGATACTAGTGAGTTTGATGGCTGACAACTAAGAATGTAGACGTAAGTGAAGATGATGAGTAATAAGTAGGAGTAGAGGGAACACCCATCAAGTAGAATTGCATAACGATGAAGGATCGTCATAAAAGCTAGTCAATCAATAAAGGAGGCTGATCAGATTAGCAAAGTAGAGTAGATATATTACAAAGTAAATCACGAGAGGAGATTGATTGGGAGGAGTCACACATCTTCGTCCTTAGTGCAATGTCAAAATATGAAAGCATGAAGAGTTATAAAACAGTAACAGAGTAGGTGAGAGAGTAATAGCAGTTGCTAGTGGGTTAGAAAAAGAGAGATTGAGGAAATAGGAGCGTTGCTTGAAGCAATAAAGCTCTGATGATAGATACTATGAGGAATTTATTATGAAAGAGATAATTTCACTCGTTAAGGTAATAAGTATTTATATACAGGTTATGAGGGAGAGATTTCTCTCAATCATCTTCTCAAATCATGCACTTAAATTTGTGATTGATCCTTAAATCATAAATTAATCAAGAATTATAACATGTAAGGAATACAAAATTATTATTACATATTTACCTATACCATAATCTTCTATCAATGAGAATATAGTATGGTAAAATCAATAACTTGATGAGTAACATGAGGATGTTAACTTAGCAATACCGCTTCGATTTACCATAGTTGGATATCAACTCTTAACGTATGGAATATGAGGAGAACTCATGACTCCTAAATTTAATGCATCCATCGCTCACAAAGAATCGGATGAGCTAAAGATTCATAATTATGTTGTCGATTCTTCTTGCGATAATTTAATCTCTTATGACTCTCTAACATACTATAAAACAATGCTAAGTGAGTCTTAGATCACCGAATGAGTCATTGATTCTTCTTGGGATAATTTAATCTCGTATGGCTCTCTAACATACTATATAAATAAAAAAATAAAAATAAAAAACTCCAGACACGCTACCCACAATAGTACGAGACCACATAATATCAGATCCTGTCAGTGAGTGGATTTGACATTCTACTCATTTTTACAGGTGGTATTCTTTTTAAAAAAAAAAAGAAAAAAAAAAAGAGAGTCACGATTGGATCCGAGACATCCTCGTGATCGTACAACTAAAATATGTTTCAACAAAACCAAAGTAGCTGCAGACTTTTTTCTGAAACGGGGGGAGATCAAACATCTCATAGTGACTCCATCGTTCTTTTGAATTTGGAACGTAGGACAAGGCTTCCACCTGAACACCTCACTTCACCGGTTAAGATGCATGAAGAGGACCAGCTTTAATGCAAAAGAGACTTCCCTTTTTCTAAGAAAAAAAAGAAGAAAAAAAAAAGAGGACCTCAAACAGGATTCGAGGTCAATCTATTACTCCCTTATGAGCCAAACAATAGACGTATTATCGTGCTTCTTCTCTTTCCTGCTGGATCGTAGTTCTGATGACAACCGGGACAAGCATCTTCTTCATCTCATGGAGCGGCCAAACACAAGCCGATCCACCTTGCATACATCATCGCTCTAGACGTCCCTTGTATAGAATGGCAGAAAGCAGAGATGGTGGGAAGCAAAATATCTGACGACAGAGAGAGGAGGCGGCATCCTACATGCCTACTACCTCTTGGGGTCATTGTCATGTAAGCACTTGAACTAGGAAAGCACGCCCCACTCACCCCATTTCCTGCGCTTGTGTTACTTCATTTGATTCTGTCCTCTGCAACCAAAGAAAACATCTGATGGCTCGGTAAAAGAAAAAAGCATAAGCCGAGGTTCACGGTAGAGATCGTTTTATCTGGAGACAAGTGTTCGATACTACTCTTGTAGGAAACACAACCGATCCGGGAAGAGTAACTGCGATTGGTTATATTATTGGACAAAGAAAGATATGCTGCTGGTTCTTCCTCCACTTCCGTCTCAGAAGCATTTGATTCCCAGGAGCAAAATCCTGCATGCCCACAGATTCTCTGCCTGCAACAAAGAAAGCTTCACTGACCTTTCTGCTATGCTGCTTGTCGTCCCTCTTTCTACCCCGGTCTATAGGCCTTTCCGAAAGAAGAGCCGCGCAGTGAAAGGCAGGCACTGTGGTGGGATGCGGATTCCTTGGTTTGCTCCCTCTACCATTCCACCAGCCACGCACCGTTATAAATAGAGGTCAATCGGGTGATTCGATGCATCACCAGCATCACCTGTTGCAGCATCACAGGGTGGTGATCAAGATGTACCGCGGCGGCAGCTCGTATGCGTCCGGTTGGCCTCCTTCCCCTCCGCTTTGTCTCGCTCCACAGCCTCCTCCATGTCCTCTTCCACGTGCATAACCCGTGCGCATCGAATGCAGGCTCGAGGACGGCCACCAGGAGGCATGTCGTCGACTACGGGAGGACTTACGTTGTCAGGCCGAAGGGTAGACATCAGGCCACCATCGTCTGGCTTCACGGTTTAGGAGACAATGGCGCAAGGTACGAGCCGCTGCTCTCTTTTTGGCTGCATCTAATACAAATCGGCAGCTACTTTGGGAACGCAGGCACAATTAGGATTTATTCGGTTGATGATATAAAATGATTAGAATGGTTTTATTCTGGGGGCCTTCCCTGCACATATTCCTAGTATTGCTTTACCTAAGATTGGTCATCTCCGTATTCTCATTTATGGTGTGAAAGAACGAATGCAATGGAACAGGTGGCGAATGTCAATGCACTATTAACAGTCGGAGGGAACAACTCTTTAGCCCCTGTCAAATCCATGCAAAATTCCCTCGCCATACAAATGCTCATGTCATTCTCAACTAATAGTTTGTTTATTCGGGGTTTTCATGGTTTATGATCACACTCACGATATCAGAAATAATATTAAGTGCGGTAGGAAGTTAATCGCTTCGATTAATCATTGTGGTTCTTTGAGATTGTGCTGCTTTCTGCTTCACGTTTTGATGGCTGAAGTGCATGGGAGTCCTCCGAAGAACCATTCATATTAACGTAGGGAACAACATCGTGCAGTTCTCTACTGGTATATCTGGCAATTTTCTTGTTCACCAGATGAGCTATTTGTACACGAAGAACTAAATTTCTTTGCCATTATGTTTCTTCTTTTTTTTCATGGGGAGATGTGTTCTTGAGGAACATAGATGTTAAAAATTTAGTGTTTTCGGTTTATTATGTGGAAGCTACAATGATGTCTCTTATTACATTGAAACTGTAGGTTGTCAATGCAGTTCTTACGCAAATAACAATTCCACGACCTGCTGCATGAATTCACCTTCTTCTTCTTCTTCTTCTTCTCTTTTGCAGCTGGTACCAGCTCCTGGAAACTCTTCCTCTGCCAAATGTAAGATGTGTGAACATGGTGCAATCAATCACTCATTAATCTTTGGCATCCTTGTTCTTCGTGGTTCCTTTTTGGAATTCGATGCATTTATCCTCCTTGTTTACTAGTTGTTGTTGTGAGATGGTTTCAGTAGCTAATTCCAACACGAAAGTGTGGCATTGCAGATCAAGTGGATATGCCCCACTGCTCCTACTCGGCCTGTGGCTCTTTTTGGTGGATTTCCATGCACCGCATGTAATGAATTCCCCCAATGATTTGCTTAGCCATTTTGACAGGATCGTATATAACCAACCTCCTCTGTTGTGTTGGACGCAGGGTTCGACATTGCGGACCCTTCACAGGATGGTCCCGATGATGCCGATGCATTGGAAGCTTCAGCAGCACATATCGCAAATCTTTTGTCGTCTGAGCCGGCTGATGGTATAGCTTTTGATGTTACTTACCATCGTCGTACCGCTGGTTTAAGTATACTGACTCCACTGGGATTCTCTCCCCTCCGACCGGTACAGTAAAACTTGGGATCGGTGGGTTCAGTATGGGTGCCGCCACCGCCTTGTATTCTGCTTCTTGCTTCGCACATGGAAGATACGGAAATGGAGGTCGATATCCCATAAACCTCAGCGCAGTCGTTGGTCTCAGCGGCTGGCTCCCCTGTTCCAGGTCTGTTCTATCCCAAGTCAGCACACCCTTTGGGGTCTATCTATGTCTTGTTTATTATTGCTGTGCATGAATGGGAGGCATAAGAAAGAATATGAATACTTGGGGTCGTTCTTCATCTAGGAGCTTGAAGACCAAGGTGGAAAGCTCACAGGAAGCTGCAAGGCGAGCTGCCTCCTTGCCACTTCTGCTGTGTCATGGAACAGGTACCGGACCGGAAACATTTGCCTAGTTGAGATCGTTGGATCATGATTTGATTTGATTTGATTTGATCCAAGGAACGACGAGCGCTTTTTCTCTTTGTTTCGTTCTCGCGCAGGGGATGGGGTGGTTCCCTATAAACAGGGAGAAAGGTCTGCGGAGACGTTAAGGATGTCGGGGTTTCGAAATCTCACGTTTATGGCCTACAACGGGTATGTATGTTTCTTCTTCTTCTTCTTCTTCTTCTTCTTCTTCTTCTTCTTCTTCTGCTGCTGCTTGGTTTGGCCAAACTATCACTCACGCTCTACTCACCGAGCTACCGATTCGGAACAATGCAGACTCGAACACTATACCATTCCGGAGGAAATGGATGCCGTCTGCAAGTGGCTCACCGCGAGGCTGCGGCTCGATGCCTCTCGCGCTTGACAGCTGGACATGCTGTGTTGCGTCCTGCGATCGCATCCAGGCGCCGCTATAGAAACTGCACCTAACTCACCAGCAGTATGCGTACGCGCTCAGGTACTCGTCGCGGCGATATGTGCTGTGAGAGTTAAAAGAGTAATAATGTATTGTGATAGCCTTGTCTCCCTTGGCCTCGGAGCGGCTTAGCAGCTTGTTTGGTGTATATTATCGACCCTTTCTACGAATGAAAAGTCTAATTACTTTTGTAGTAATATTGTTTCCATTGTAGGGTAGAGGGCGGATTTGTCGTACATTTTTTGTGCTACGTGGGCATCTGATCAGATCCTCTGCTAGCTAGCTAATACTTTAATATAAATATTAGGAAAGGAATGTGTCTATGAATGATGGAGATCGTTGATGTCATGCAATTCTACGTTGAAGCTTGAAGAAGAATGAATACTTGAGAGATACCATTCCAACATGTGGCCTTTCTGAGAAATATATCATCAAGTCTCAGGCATGTTTTGATCAAAAACTGCCGAGAAAATTCAAACCAAGTAGACATTAGCTTGTTTTAATAACAAGTCTGGACTAGAAAGGCCAGCAAAATTTCTATTTGTATTTTGCTGCTTCACATTAATCTAAAAAGCTAAAAATTTCTGCAGTTTTTTGTCACATTCCTGTGGAAACAAACAAGATTATGTTTCATCTTCAGATTCTTCACTGTCACTGTTGTCATATATAATAGGTTAGTGGGCGTCTCCGTCATCAGCTTCATCGTCAGCAGTCTGTGATCGGAAGTGTAAATTGGATCGGAGCCAACTATAGTCATCTTAGCTGGAAAACAAAAAAATCAAAAACTTACCATGGGAAACAGATGACCTAAACAGGATGGTAGTTGCAAAGCTGATCCAACTGTTCAAAACCTTGAATCAATTAGCTGCAAGAGTACCATAATCAGTTGTGGCAAAAAAAAAAAAAATGCACACTTCAGATGTTTCAAGTGAAGCTCAGTGTCGGAGTGCCGAGGCACATCATCACAGCTAGCACACGAGTAAATCTTCTGCTGTTTTAGATGGTTGGAGGCGGCACTCAGTGTCAGAATGTTAATGTACATCATCACAACAGGCAAAGCCCTAGTGTAAGAGAGAAGACTACTACGCTGATGATAAGAGACCTCTTCTACTCTTTATGTCAAAGGCAAACTGCAATAAAAACAGTTGCAAATGTCAGCTTCCAGTAATAATCACTCTCATAAGCACAGATGCCACCATAATAATGAGATGGTAATCTTAGAGAGGGAAAACCATAATTTTTCAAATCGAGGCTTCAATCAGAATTGACAGCACAGAATTTTCATTTAAAAATTGGTCAGGAATAGACTAGAGGTAGCCAACCCGAAAACCTTTCTAATCTAGTGGTCGGATGAGGCAGCCAGAGCAGAGTTCAAAGCTGCTGGTTCTAATCCCCAACGCTAATCTGGTCAACGCAGCATGATGGCCTCGACATCGATCATAATCCATTTGACGAGTTCAGAAAAGATGATAGACTGGATTAAGAGAGCTGTCAACGGACAATGTGTGCCATGCATTTGGCATTCCTTCAATCTCAAGCAGAATACCATATCATGCCCTTGGCTCTTTTTCCTTTTACCATGTTTCACCTATGGTATGATGCAGAAACAAGCCTGAATTGAACATGTATACCAATGAGAACTAAACAAATAGTATACCTGTGCATCAATGGAATTGAAGGCAGCATGCTGTTTCCATGCTGTTTACATATGGTTGGTCCTTATGTATCATTCTATGGTCTATCGTGTCCGCTAATGTAATTTAAGTAACCACACACACATTAAGGTGTATCTACCTACATGCATAACTTCTTTCCAGAAGAGAACAGTGCGTACGTGTGTGCATGTTAGTAATGAAAAATAATCTTGGCTACTTTGTACACTATGGTACTCATAGCATTCCTGCACATCCTCGTTATATACAAGTTCTCGAGTGACATTCTTGAACATAAAAATCTTCTATAAATGTAAATTTTTGGCATGAAGTTAGAGCATAAATATGACATAACCATAAAAGAAGAGAATTCATGATTACCTGGTATAAAGAATTGAGATTGCGGGGAGATGACTCCTGTAAAATTATATTGCTGGCTTGTTAAAAAAGCAAAGTTCTTATCCATGGCAGTGCACAAACCAATACGGCACCCCTGTGACAGGAGACGAAGCAAGACTAAGAGAAGTATACATTTCATAACACTAGATACAAGCAAGCCAGAATCTCTTTCTGATATCCATTTATTCTACCAACCAATATAGAATCCTCTAGAGTAAACATTAAGATCTCAAATAGAAAAGGTTTAACGGGCAGTTTGCAATATCAAAAGAGATTGTCAAAGAATACTGAAAGGTAGAAAGAAGGTTGGTTACGACTTAATAACCATCTGGAGAAGTTTTGTAAGAAGAAACTGAATTTCTTTGAGCTTTTGTGTTTAGTACCAGAAAGAATATCATACTAAATGAAAACCATCAAGAGGTTGAAATGAGCTAAAGTGCCTTCTATGAAAAGCTAGGATGGCAAGTTCTCTGGGTTCCAGCTTTTCCATGTGAGGTGAAAAACCTAAAACCAGGTAGTAATAAGACAAAACCTAAGTCCACTTAATTACCAAGTAAGCGCTTGCCAACCATGTCCAGTGCCTCATAAAATCTTACACAAAGATGATCGGAGAACCAACGTATGTTGAGAAAGTTCTCTACATATCCTGGGGTGGTTCAAGAACATCTGAATAACATCTAAAATGAAGATAAAAAAGGAAAAAAATTCATCGCCTGATCATTCTGTTAAACCAAAAGAAAGGGCCAAAGAAGAAAAACAAATGAAATCTCATATTTCTAGACAAACCATCTTAACTGCTTCCATTTTGCATCACATATTGTTTCTTCGTGGAATATGTAAGGCAGATTGGTGAGAAAATAGGTTGTATCAGTTGGTCCATTATTAATTTTAGATCTCATCTACCAGCACAAAGAAGATCTCAATTGTGTAACAGTATCAATATTTTGACACAACAATCTTTAAGGAGTAACAAAATCTACCTTGACTCAGCCATTAATAGAAGGCACCTGAGAAGTTTGACAACACCGGCTGGATTTAGGCATGCTACTGACTATGCAATAACCTGAAAGTAGGTACCATATTGAAACAACTATAAGACCAATGCAGAAGTAAATTGGTATATTTATTCAATAAACAGATGGTGACATATACAGCAGTGAAATGGTGTTAAAGTCGCAATTCGTTAAAGTTGAAACACATGTCTAGCTAGGCATTCTCGACCAACAGATATGTAGAATAAGAATGGGTACCCAAAACTCTGAGGTATATTTTGAAAGTACACAGAGGTTAAGAGAAAGTTCTCCAACAATTCAAATTTTGCATTAAATTCAGCGTTGCTTCTATCTTCTACAATTCCCATTGTTCGTCACTGCTTGTCAAAATTCGGCATAGTTAAGAATATGTAAAGTTTCTAGAGAACAAAAATCCTGATATACCATTGAGTACACAGATAATCAGCAGAAGTTGAGTGCCTGCTTAATGAACAGGTAACGGTGAAAGCAAAAGAAAACAAACCTTTTAATCCCTTGTATACAAACAGTCCAATAATAACGTATGACTTCGGCAAGTAGGGCTTGCTTCACCTATGCAACGAATCTGCCCTTGGGAGCTCAACAGTTACAGCTGCTCCGGTATGGAATTGCTATCTAATTTCTCGTAATTCAGCAAGTCTAAGCTTGAAAGCTTTTTCTCCATAGTAGGCTCGTCCATGTTAGATTCTTCTATACCCTGTTTGTGCATTATGTCTGCAAGTAGATTGTCGATTAGACGGCTACTATGAACACAGATTTACTATTTTTTGAGAAAGAAAGAGTGATTTTGCTTTCTGAAATAATAGATTAAAATAACAAGAGTAAAAAAAAACTACCCAAATCACTACAAATGAGCAGATAACAATGACCATAGCAATTTCCAAATGGCAAATTCACGCTTCAGCGTCCAATATTCGCAAAAGAAAGCTATTATACCGATTATAGAAGTTAGTTCAGTTATGAACATTGCTTCATTTCTTAAACATCTCGAAACAGAAGGTTCTCCGAACTGAAGAGCGAAAGGCCATTTGGCTCTTCACTCAGACGCATCGAGCATGCAGGTGCGCAACAGAAATCGATTATGTCGATGGCTTTCAAAAAAGAATCTCCATCTATATTCAATTCATTTCAATCAAGATGGAACCGCTAACAACAAGATTTCCACTATCTGACTTCGGGGATCGGAGATAGGGCAGAAGGAAACAGTGAGTGGTATTACCGGCGCCGAGGGAAGCAGCTACGTTGGTGGCGGCGAGAACGGCTGGCCAAAGCGGTGACTCCGGCGGCGAGAGGATGGTAGTTTCCGAGCGACGGGTTTGGTATCGGGGCGTCGGGGTATGGTTATTTCGGAAAGACCAGAATAACCCCAGTGCTTGGTCGCTGATTTGGACTCGATCGGATCTGACACACAGATATATATATATATATATATATATATATATATATATGATTTTAGAAAGTTAAAAAAATTTATTATCAACTATATTAATTAATATTTTAAAAAATATGTCAGATGAAGTTTAAAACCTCCAATCTTAGTTTCAACTGACGTGAAATTTCCGTAAACCTATCCATAAAAACTTTGTAACGTTTTATCAATTTATCACTGTGGAAAATAAGCTGACATAATCCATACCAATTATGAAACAATCAAGCCAAATAAATAAATACACATAAACAGTACACCTGTTCATCTCTTTCTGACTGCATTGTTGTAGTTTGACAAACAAAAACCACATTAATGTTTATAAGTGCATAATTCGATAACATATTTTGCAGCCACAATCTGAAGTAATATATTATGATTATTGTGCTAACAGGCCATATCATAAACTGGCATTGATAATTTCATATGCACAATGCACTTGTGAAGACACTTGCAGCTGGCTGTATCATCTGCACTTACTGTTTGTCTTCTTTGGTTGATGTAGCCCAGAGTACAGTGGATCTGACCAACGCATCCATGGGGTCAACACATTTCCCCAGCAGTGGGTCATCCGCAGGTAAGAGTCCATTCATGTAATCAGAGGCAAGAATAATGCTACTGACAGCCCTCACCAGAAGAACTTGAATTGATATCCTCAACAGATTTCTTGCACCTTCCATGTCTTCCCTGTCGAATGCCTCCCTTGCAGGGATGACAATGTGCTCCATGGTTGCTTTGTCAGGTAGCAGCACCTCGAAACCCTGCACAAGGTCATGTTAAAGATGACAGTGTGATAGCCCCAAGAACATGGAAGAGTAGGAGAATGTAATGGGTTGTGGAGCTGTGCATGAAGTCAGTTGCTCATGTCATCTGCGTATGCCATTGGATACAACAGTAAGCATCATTTCTGGCTTGTAGATCTCTTGATGTTTCGATGGCGATCATAGAGCAATGGGCTCACCTGGTTTTCGAGTTTTTGCTGATACAATCGAGCGATGATTAATGCGTCCATGGCAAGAATTCCTATGCGAACGTTGCTTCCCATTTCAACCGGCTTCAGGTTTGCTGCTTTCAGTTCCTTGGCGACACAGTCACCGGCGTCAAGGAATGGCACGGAACACCCCTCGGCGATCTCATCGCGCCAAGCGTGCGCGATATGGCACGGCATAGCGATGCAACGAGCTCCAGACCTCTCCAGGAAGACCCTCTCCCGACGGAGAATCTCCACGACGGTAGAACCAGCAGATTGCGTGCAGCAGTCCCAACCGCTCTGATGCAGGGCGAGCTCTCGGTTCAACACAGGGTCATTGCAAACGACAAAAGGGGGAGTCTCCTGCCCATCCGAAGAGCTCCATTGGACAAGCTTCTTCAAGAACCTTAGGGTGGAAGCAGCTGAAACCCCACCCAGGACGCCCACAGTGTTAGACAATTGCTGGAAAGGACCGTTGTACCCATTCCCCGAAGGAGACGAAACCGGCTCAGGCTTCCTAGAGGTGGACGATGAAGAAGCTGGTTTCGGAGCAAGAGAAGAGGTAGAAGATGGCCGAGATCTAAAATGGATCCGGTGCTTGTTCAGCTCCTCCACGACATGGATAGGAAAGTTCACAGCGCTGTATGACAATGCCACGCTCCCATCAAACATCCTGCGCCTTCCGAACTACGTTCCCGTCGCAGCAAATCTCACGATCCAGCGCTTAAAGCTTTAGATCCACCAGGAAACATTATTGACCTGCTTCGATTATCGACAGTAGTTACTACTCGAATCCCTCCCGTACCAAGATTCTCGAGTACCTAAGCAGAAATATTGGGTAAAGATGCAACTCCTGAAAGAAACGAAGCTCGATTTATAGGAAAATAACCTGCAAGAGCTCGATGTTGCGAGGGGGAAGGAGAACGGGCGAGTCGACAAGGTGACATCACGAAGAAGCATCTCGGGTCGTTCGAAGATACCCGATGAGCTCAATCATGTAATGTCTTTTCCACCAGCACAAGAATCCAAGAAAGAAAAAGGAGTAGAGTAGCGAAGAATCCTACGGCATCGTACCTTACACGCCTTTCATGAGCTGTCTATCTGTCTGTCTGCCTGCCCGTCCTCCATCAATCTGACATTGGATTCTCGGCGAGATGAAAACAGAGCAACAACAGCGATGATCATTGACTTTCGCTCATCTCATACTACACCTAATTGGCCTCTCTCGACTCCCACTTGACTGCAGTAAGTTTATTCACTTCTCTATGTTTAACGAATAAGATCAGCAGGAAGCATTGGAATTTGGATGCATCTGAAGAGGATTTTGTCCATTTTCTGTGGCTGCTTCACCCGCTGGTACGGAAGTTTATGGTCATCATACATGCATGCACCCATCTGCTGCAACCTGCAGCTTTGCGCATGCAAGTTTCTCGACATGTTCGGCCACGAGATTTCCGCAGGCTCAGCATGCTGAGGCACATCCATTTTTCTTTCCAGTGGTGAGGCATAAAATAACGCCACATCCATCACTCTCCTGTGAAATGAAAGGATGGATGGACTTCACATCATCCGCATTAAATATGATGAAGCTGTGTTTATCATAAGCTCAACGGACTTGACGACGCCAATTGGTGATATTTGCGCCGTCGGCGGACTTGTGCGGGGCCCAACGTGTGTCGGGTGCATATGCGTAATCGGTCACCGGACTGCCGTGATGGGCCGGATCTCGGATGGTCTACCAAAAGCCCAAATTCGAGGGATGCTGCGGTGGGACCCATCGCATCGGTTGACGGCGCCAGTAAGTAGCAAGTACATACAATAAATAGAAAGACAGGTGACTGCATCGCATGATGAACGTGATCGAGCAATACAAAAATGAAGCAAGCAGTTGGTTGGTAGGCAGGCAAAGGCGCCGCCCTTGCACCAAAGAGGACGGTCGACGGATGGCCATCGGCTTTATGAGTGCCGCCGACCATCCACCACAATTGACTCGACTCCGTGGTTCACGTTGGCGTGCAGCAAACATTTCTTTTACGTCCCGAACTCACACCTGAACAGATCCCATGTCCGCGTGCAGTCACAAGGCAGGTAGGCGTGGGTGGTAGAAGCTGAGCGGGTTGGTAAGGCCTTGTTCTGCTCCGAACGCGGTACCCACACTCGCTTGCAAGGTAGCCGCCGCGGGCCACGGCGGAAGATGTTCTTATTACGTCGTGGGAGAATCGACCCAGAGAAGCACTGTTACCTACGCACGCGCCTTGAGGAGTCATGGCTTTCGGCGTCCAGCATTACAAATAAGAACAGAATGCTCGAATCGAATCCATCATCGAGCTTCCGGTTTCCGTCTCGAGCGACAGGCAGCAGACGTCTGCATCTCCAGGGGCCCACGTCCAAGCCAGCGAAAGCTTCGAGGAGGTCTCCAAATTGTCGGGAAGCTTCGGACCATGGGAGGCAACTCGAAGACCACCTCTGTCGTCGATGGTGCAAGAATAGCAGCGGCACCTGAAGATCGCAAACCCACATCCGCCGCTGCCTTGTTCGCTGGAAGAGGAGACGCCGGACGACAGCCGCGTGTGGCTGAACTTAAGGCGAGGAGAGCACAACGCTTGGCAGCGGAGGAGGAGGACATCAACGAGGTCGCCGATGCCTTCATCAGGCGATTCAGGGAGGATCTCCACCTGCAGTCCATCGAGAACTACAACCAGATGCTCGCTAGGGGGCTGTGACCTTCCTTTCTGACTGCAGCTGTGTTGTGGTCTATGGGCTTTGTTTCTTCTCTTTCCTTTTCGTGTGCTCTTTTAAGTTTGAACCTTTGTAAGTTAATCATTGTGCGTCGGGTGCATGTGCTATCGTTTAATTAGAAGGCAAGATTAGAGTCACCGGGAGATGCTTTTTTTTTGGCTTTTGTCTTATCATTTTGTTATCACAGCACCAGATATTTCATGCAACCAGTTTGTCGTGCGTGTTAACTATAAAATGCTCGATCGCAATATGAACACAATAACAACCAAGCCAGCCTGAGCAGAGAAACGGAGAAACACCTACATCGCTCTTCCAGCAATACTACCTGCACAAATCTATGAAGTTTGCTGGAAATATAGATGAGAATAACACACCTAACTCGCAGAGTCCAGGATTAAGTACTCTATCCGATACTGAAGAAATAAATAAATTCAATGGAATGGAACCTCGTAGGAATCTGTAGAAACAGATTTTAACCACCCCAACCTACTACAATTCCGTACAAACTAACTAGTCCCCCTCACAAAGGAGGGCTAAAGGTGCGAGACACGAGGCAGGATGATAACTTACCACTGTTTTTGTTGCTAAAACCAAGGATTCAAAATCTTGAATTCAGTTAAAACATGCATGAAAAAATAGCTGGCTGGTGACGTAAAAATTGTCCAACATTACGTCACATTCATTAAAACCTGAAGCCACAAGTTTTAACAGAACACTAAAAGTACTCTTTTGAAAAGCACACTGTCCAGCTAGCTGAGACACAAGCAAATAGTTCCATCAAAAAGAGAATTTCAAAAGGCTCATACTAAACTAGATTTTACTTCTCCAATAGGATTTTGGGTCCATCAGCCAATTGCCCCCAACAGTAACCTGAACATGGTCAGGTCCTAAGCCACCATAGTTTCAGCAGCAGATCCGGAGACACTGTGCAAAAGCAGTGAGACAGCCATTAAAACCAGAACATTTTTGAAGTCCGAAAATTATTGCAAAAAGGAGTCTTCTTCTAAAAGATCTACAAGAATAATATATCCAGAAAAAGCATCAAAGAACCCTCAAGTGAATATCAATATAAAGGTCTAAAGCTTGTATTTCTAGCAGCAATGCATATAAGATGCAAGCTTCTTTGTCCTCTATATGCAAGAACCATAACTGATCGACTAGTCAAGCATGTTGGATCAACAAATAGATACTACTTTATTATGGATCTGAATAATCACTTATCCATAGTACTTGCATAAACAAGCATTTATCTATGACAAGTTAAATGATCAGACAATATTGAGAACTGTGATCCAAATTAAAAAATACAAGCAAACAAGACCAATATTCCAAAACTTGTTTTTGATATAATATATCAAATATTTAAGACAATGAAACCTTACCTTACAAGTGGAACAGTATCTACCCTAAAAATCATAATTGTAATTCCCAAGATTTCATGTCATGTCATATATTGATAAGACTGAATATTTACTAGATGGTGTATGTTTCCAAGTCATATTCTGTCATATGGACCCCCAACCATTACTGGCCTCCACTGTCAATTACAATTAAAAAATCATTTGTATCAAGCTGCATGATATATGTTCCTCGGGTGGCAGCAGAAATCAAAACAATGTGTTGGCAGATGCTTATATTTTTCGATCCCCAAGCTTGGATTTGCAAAGATGTGCAGATTAAAATACACTGCATTAAAATACATTAAAAAATGATTGATCAACTTAAAAGAATGTGAGGACAACCTTCGGATAGAAAGATGAACAGGATGTCCCAATTAACAGCTAAACATCACCAACCCGCATATTGAAGATGAATGTTGACCAAGTGAGGTTCACATGTCAAATATCATCATTTTCTTGGCATATGAGATAGAAATTAACTGATTCTGCCCAACCAGAGCCAGCAGAAAAAAAAAAGAAAACTAAAAAAAAATATAGATTCTTAAGATAAGAAAACTAAAATAAGAAATATAGATTCTCAAGAATCAACTTACCACTAACTTCACCATAAATTAGGTAACAGTTCTCCTAGATATATCCCCTCACTCCCTTCCCCATTATCATTGGTTAGTTGACAAGAAGATTTGTCAAAGGTGAAAAATGGGATCAGTACCAACCGAGCCTGGCATATGGCAAGCCACATTCGGTGACATATCAGTAAATGAATATAGTTTCATTACTCATTCATCATCTCAACCTCCTTCCACCTCTTTTATTCTTATTATCCCTCTTGAATCCCTGCCCCTTGTCTTCTTGTACCTTTTTCTCATCATCATTCTACTGGGTGTTGACATGGGATTGTGTGGAGAATTGTCTATAACTGACAATTCCAATTTTCTTGATTTGATTAAGGTCAGGATAGTAAATGAAAATCATACTAGTCATTGCACACAAGAAACACAAAGGAGAAATATCGTATTAAATATTGAGCACAGTAAAATGACAGTATGTCTGTAAACCAAACACCATCAGCCTAAAATAAATTTCCATGAGAAGCATAAATTCTATCCTAAATTACACAAGTAAAATATGAAGCTAAGAATATCCTAAAACATAAAAGTTACAAATACATTGGGTCAAGAACAGCCACTGTGAAGAGCACATCACAGTAAAAGCAACCTACTACAATTATATTCTGATATAACATGAAAACCTGCAATCTCATATCATTTTATGTACAAATAAGCAAACACATGAAGACTATTATGAAAGCCAGTTACTAGTACGCTAGGGTTAGCAGTACGCAGAGTCCACCTACAATTAAAATAACAAAAAAATCTGACATCAGAAATTACTTTCTTAAGATATTCAATTACTAGGCACGCTGATAAAACTTTAATGCATGCAATTCCCTAATGTCAAAATGCATGATAAAATCCTTATGCCTTCTTTTCGCTGAAACAAAATTCTATGCCTAATCTCTAACTATCATTCTTTCCACACACAAAATGTTACTTAGCTATCAAGCTGAAGATTGAAAAAGATAGTTCATCATATAACAAACAAATAATAGTTGATGCCAAAAGAGACTACATAACGACAATTCATGTCTCGATGACCCATTCAAAATATTTAACACCTCACTAAAAGATCTAATGGCAACTACTAAATAATTTCATCAACCACTTGTGGAAAAAGACACGAATTTGACAGTAAAATTTAGAAAAGACAAGTGAGTGTTTAAACATGCTAAGAGGTTTCCAATGATCAATGGCTAAAAGATCCATGAAAAATGAGAGTAGCCACACATCAAAAATCATGATTCAATTTTCAAAAACCCAATGATTTAACTTCTAGCATTAAAGTTGATAAAATGTTAATAAATAACCTATCCAACTTTGTCCAATTCCAGTATTACAAAATTCAGAAATCCTTGTCAATAAAGAAAGATTCATTTCATGCATTGAAAGTGCTCCTTGTCATCTTGTGCGGTGACTCAAGGACTGCTACTTCATAGAGATATTCGGCACCTTACAATTGGGTACATATATAAAGATCAAAATCAAGTGTAAAACGTTAAACTTAATTTCATTCAATGGAATACTGAAGTTCTAGCTAATAAGAAAGGAAGCCAACAATAGTTGTAGTAGAGTAACTCACTATTTATAGGTTGCAGGAACCTGCTTGGTCCTCTTGTAGTATCGGGTCAGGCGGTGGATCCTGCTCTCCACCAGGATCAGCCTGAACTTGGAATCCTTATCCTTCCTGTTTCTCTCCAAGTGCTTCCTGATTGCCACAGCCTTCTTAATCAAAAAATACAGATCTTCCGGAATCCCCGGTTGAAGACCTTCATCAACCACATATCAAAAATCAAAGGTGATAAAAATACACAAACAATTCATGACAGCACCAAACACAGAATATGCATAAGCAAAAGAAATAAAAGAAGCATCGCGGCTAAGGAAACTAATAAGAGTACCGTGGGCCTTAAGGATCCTGAGGATCTTATTCCCGGTGACGCTCTTGACCTGGGCGATGCCATGAGAGTCACGAAGAATGACACCAATCTGCGACGGAGTCAGCCCCTTCTTGGAAAACTTGCAGATGCTTTCCTCCACCTAAGAGAGATCAAGCACATCAACACGCTTCCACATAAGACACTCAGATAGAAGGAAATAACGAAGAGGAGATGGCTCACTTCTGCAGCAGAGATCTTGAGCCAACTCGGCGGAGTCCTCTTGTACGGCAGCGCCGACGAGGATATACCCTTTCTGCAGTCCACATCACGGAGATTGAAGATCCCGGCACACAAGTAAAGAAATCGAAAAAATATCAACCGGAACGAGACGGGGCATGGAGAATTGGGATTACCCGCGACTGTGCATACGACCCATGGCAGCGACGGCGGCGGAGAAGCTTGGGTGGAAGAAAAGAGCAGAAGAAACCCTAAGCCAGCAGAGAGAATGTGAGGTTAGGGCTTCTTAACGATGCTTATATACAGGTGGTGGTGCGCCTCATTTTACCGAAAATACCCTCGATACCGCCTATCAGCCGTTCATTGCCCTCTAACGGATGTGGTCGAACACGATGATCTCGATCAATGAACAATATGGATGGAGATGACGTGCAACCATTAGATTGGAGGTTCTCAGGCACAGCCTGCACCGATGAAACCACCGGCCTGCAAGAATCGGATCGAAAAGTGAACTATTAATTGGTCCGGACCGGCCGGTCCAAGTTGTGTCCCAAAAAAAAAAAAAAAATCAAAATGAACGGATTGGCTGAGTCGATTTTTGAAAAATCTGTATATACCGGATGGATTATAGTTTTATGGAAACCAAATTTTGCTAAAGAAAAAGCTTTTACTATAGATAAATATCTTTTTTTTTTCTTCCAAATTTTTTTTTTTAATACGTTTTTTTATATAGAAGTATGCTTTTCATTCAAAAATGGTTATTAATTTTTAACATTGTATGTCAAAGAAATATATTATTTTGATATTTTCGATTGTATTATATATTATGGTCGAAATAAATAGAGCATATGTAGATATTTAGTTCATTTTTTCCTTGTTTATTAGGATCAAATGTGAGGAACACTCACCATGATATATTGTCAAAAATATGCATGACTTTCAATCAAGAGATGGTGTCTCTACGAACCATAGGTGTTTTATTTTCTTTACTAATTTTTCTCTAAAGCTCAAGTTAGTTAAGAATTATAAAAGTTAGAACATTTATATGTAATTTATATATATATTGATCTTCATCATTTGATCATTAGCATGCTTGTAATTTCAGCTAATGTTTGAACTCCTATATATCAAAAGAGGAGTCACTAGGGATCTAAATATTTATATATATATATATGTATGCTATTAAAGCTTGAAGGAATAATTCATAACATCTTATTTACTTTATCTAAAGCCATTAACTAAAATAAGTATACTTGAATAAATATTAACAATATATTTTTGGAAGAAACAACAAAAAAAAAAAATCACATTGACGTCGTTTGTTAACATAGCACCCCCTACGTTGCAGTCTCCTCGACATCAGAACTCACCAAAAAGCAATAGGTCGGGAAGCCTCATTGACTACTTCCTCAGAGCCAAGTAAAAAGGAACGGATAGACACAGTCCATCGTTGACCATGAATCATCTTGAATTCACTCAAAAGATTTTTCATCTGTACGATCAATTTTATTTAAGATTTTTAACCGTAGCTTATGTTTATAGTGAAAGTCTTTATCGACTAAACTAGTTAATAAATTTAAAAATATATATTATTGATTATAAATTTTAATTAATTTTTTAAAGATGAAGCTTATAATATTATCGAGGAAGATAAATTATTAGATTAAGTCAGAAATATTTTTTTAAATATGATATCACATATATTTCTTTATCACTATATTTTTATGGTAAAAAATTGTAATGCATCTAGAAATGAATTAATAAATTTAATTTAATTTCCTTAATTTAATTAATAAATTAATTTTAAAAAATATAAAGCGTCAATTAGAGATCTTCATCCTAAGATTTTTCTAGCCAAGTGAGTTAATAATTATTTTTTTATTAGTATCAGTGTTAAAGTCTATTTTAATCAATATAATTTTCATCATGGATCATTTAAGTCTTTATGATTTAATTATGTCTAAAATAATATTTATATTTTTAAAAACAGAGAAGCCTCTCACAGTCTAAGTTAATAGATGTTAGAGTTTAATTACATGATATGGTAACTTAATAAACTATTAATATAATAAAATATATAATTTAAGTTTATAAAAGGGATTCATTTTAGTTATGTGGTTTTGGTCATTGATCACCCTTAATGGTTTTGTTCTTATATGAAATAACTCATATATTTTGAAAAAATGAATATAAGCCTCTTATATCAAGTTTGACTTAACAGACGTTAGAGTCCTATGTGACAAGTTAACTCACAATAAATCATTAATATAATAATATATAATTTAAATTAAAAATTTTGAAACCACCATCAGTGGCAAGAGAATGCATCATCGTGGAAGCGGCCACCAGCAACAGCACCGAGCTATTTCTGCCTAGCATAGCATTATACGTATGTAGCCTCTCATGCGTTGACGACAAGCTTATGAGCTTTCAGTTGTGCCTCAGGTGGTTATGCACCGACTAGTCCCGACGCTAGGCACGCAATGGTCTCCTAGTCCCTCTTCCTCCTCTTAAGCATTTTTGTATCTACTACCTCTCACTTCATCCTCTCATGTGCCCCCACTTATCGCGTCTACAACATTGTGGTCCAGCTCTCCCTCGCCTCCACCACCAACCTCTCTATCTCTGTCTCTCTGTCTTTATCCACCGCTACAGCTTCCGTCGCTTCCTCTTTCTTGACAAGATAAATATTTTTTTAAAACATAAATTACACGTGCCGTTATATTAATGATCTATTATGACTCAGCATATCCCATAAGGAGACTCTAACGTCTACCAACTCAAACTTAATGGAAGGGGCTTATACGTTACTTTTTTTAAAATATAGGGGTTATTTAGACATAAGTAAAAAATATAAGGGTTTAAGTGGTCCATAATCAAAACCACAAAGGCTAAAATAGACATTTTTTTAATTTAAATTATATATTATTAAATTAAATAGTTTATTACGAGTCATCATATCACGTAAGCAGACTCTAACGTTTGTTAACTCAGACCTGATGAGAGAGCTTATATTTTATGTTCTTAAAAATATATGAATTATTCTAGACATGAATAAGACTTAAGTAGTTTATGATCAAAATCACATGGACAAAAATGAACCTAAACCTTTATTATTATTACTTTTATTACTCTATTATCCAAAAATATATATTTATTATTATTACTTTTATTACTCTATTATCCAAAAATATATATTTTGGTTCTACATCCAACATCGCTAATGATATGATTTATCTAGAATAACAATCTTAAATCGTACAAATTTTATAATCCTTCATCCTACGATGCTCTGTTACCATAACTTATTTGTCTCATATGATCGGAATCACCCAAGACACTCTGATGCAGGGGATACCTGACTCGAAGAGCATATACTGTCAGATGCAATAGAGTGTCTCTCAGTAAAGATTTCATCGACTTGAGTAATTGATACACAAACGCTGTGTACTCTCGCGGAGAACTCACTGTCCCAATAAACAAAAGAAGAGTAACTCGGGTCGGTCGATGCCTGAGACCATACAATACATACATCTTCGACGAAAAAGCGACATCATACGATAGCCAAATGCTGGTGGCGTATCTCATGTGTTGCTTTCGTCTAATGGACGTCCAACAAGCCGACACACTGATAGGGCCCTAGTTGTGTCGGGTCCTAATTAATTTAGTCGAGTCTATAGATTAGGCCTTGTTGGTCAACCTAGACCTGACATTGAGTCTGCTAGGAGATGAGTCGAGTCAATTTGAATAAATCAGTCCAAATCCTAGTAGGATTAGGATTCAACTGAATTGGGGTTTTGATTAGGAATAGGAGTTGGAGCAAAGTCAAGATCCTAGTCATGATTCTAAGCAACCCTAATTGGTTGCCGACCTTGATTGGGAAAGTCGACTAGGGTTGGGATGAGAGTGTTTCACTTGGAGTAGGAGTCTAACTAAGAGTGCTTTACTAGAAGTAGTAGTCCCTCTAGAGGTAGGGTTTTGATGCCTTGTAAAAGCATGAAGCCGCCTACCTCTTTTCTCAAGCAACCCCTGTAGAGTTCCAAGGATGGTCTATCCCCTACAGAGATCAATACAATGTTAGAATTCTTTGGAGTTCTATAATCTGGTGTTAGAGATGTGTTCTTAGCGTCTCGCTACTCTTCCACCTTCGTTACTGCCATCAACCGCCCACCATCCTCAGTTGCAGATCCCACATCTATTAATCTCGCTACCTACTCCATCGTCATCACCGTCTGCCGTAGATCCCACATCTCCTATTGTCGCCCCTATTATAGTCATGATATGGTATTGCTCCATCTTGTGCAATCCTTACCGCTACTGCAATTTCTCTTTATTAATATCATAAAAATTGCTACATATATCCTTGTTGCAAATTATTGCATCATCTTTATCTTTATCACAAAAATTACTGGTTCGATCTTTCGTCTTTGTCGTAATTGCGCTGCTTCTACCGTATCAGATATTAATGCCATCATGCTACCATATTTGCCATCATATTGCTATCATCTATATTGCTATTATCCTTGTTGATTTCTTGCTACTATATTTATCAAAATACTGCTACAATATTGCTAGAACTTTCATTGTAAAACTATTATTTTTTGACGAAAAGTTCTACTGCCATACTTTTTGGAATTTCTTGCTGCATACACAATCGATCTCTGCCAAATTTATTGTTGTCATATTGCTATCACTATTCTCATCTATCTTACTACTATCCTCATTGGTTTCTTGTAATCGTAATCATCTAAACATCACTGCCATATTGCTGGAACTTTCGTCGCAAAACTGTTGTCCTTTTAATGAAAAATTCTACTACCATAACTTTCGGTGTTCCTTACTACATCCATACTCGATATCTACCAAACTTGTTGTTGTCATTAACAGCAACCCTAAGGCACCCTTATAGCCTTAAGTCACTGCTGACGTAGCCCCCTTGCAGCCTCCAGTGTCGACCCAAACAGCAACACAAATCATAGCCCCAAATAGTAGCCTACCGCGGCCCTTACCCCTGATCCTCGCCTCTTCTTGCCGTGCAACATCTCCACCGCCACAACCGTCATTGTTGCCACCACTGCTGCAATCTAAACCCTAGATGCAGTCGACGCTCCTGCCAACTACGCTACTGCCACCTAACCCTAGATCGCAGCTATCCCCCTCTCATCTTTGTGCCTTCAATTGTTGCTGTCATCCAACCCTAGATCGCAGTCGCCTCCTCTCCTCCTTGTGCTGCCATTACTGTTGCCTTCCAACCTCATATCGCAGCTGCTAACATCACTATCATCGCTAACGATCTCCCACCCACCACCCCCCCCTAGCTGCCATCTTCGTGCAATCCAGCCATTGCGGCCATTGCCCTTGGCCGCGCTACCATCCCGCAGCCGCTGACCGCCTTTATCGACAACACAAGGACTATATCGAAGGAATCTCTCGATGTACCATAGTGATATGTTGCTGTCATCGTTGTTCTACTATTGCTCCTCTCTTGTCGCTGCCATCCTCTTCCTCAACTGCAAAGACAACCCAGCCACCGTCGCTACTCTTGCAACTGCCACTGGCATCATCAGCGACAATTATCCATGCCCTTTAACCTGGCACCAAAAGAAGGACCTCAATATTATATATTTGGAGTCATGCACCATGGCATCGGAAGATCTGATCGATGCAAAGTTAGAGACATTCGAGACGCGTATGGAGGACAAACTACACACACTTTTTGTGGAATTCAAACAGGACCGATCACCGAGCTCAAGGAGATCACAGCGTGACGAGAGTTCAGATAGTAAGGAGAACCCACCAGACAAAGAATAACAAACGACGAACTCGTTGTGTCTACGTATGAGGGTGGACACCCCTTGATGGGAAGATGGAGACCCGACCTAGTGGATTTTATGCACGAAACGATACTTCCGCTATCACAAGATCCCGGATGCGTCCATGGTTGATATTGCTGCCATCCATTTAGAAGGAGATGTGATCTAATAGTATGATTGGTTCGAGCACACTCATGGAGTCCCAATATGGAGGTAATTCAAAAGTGGATTGCTACTCCGCTTCGTATTGTCGGAATACGAAAATATCGATAGTCAACTTGCAAAGATTTGCTAGACCTTTACAATTCAAGAATACAAGACCAGGTTTGAAATACTTTCTAACCAAATAAGAGATTAGTCTAATAGGGACTTTCATCAAGAGATAAAACCGAAGATCCAAGGAGAAGTCAAGCCGTGACAACCCTACACACTGATGGCGGCTTTTTCCTTTGGGCGACTACAAGAAGAGCGACTGAACCAAAATGTTATGAGGACTAAGATCACCACCCAACCAGTAGCCCCAAGGCCTTCAGCCTCCCCTGCTGCTAGTTGATCCTACCAGCCAAAGAAGTTGACTCGAGAAGAACTTTACAAAAAATCAGCGAAGGGATTGTGTTGGCATTGCAAAATGGAGAGAATTCTGATGATTGAACCAATTGAAGAACTCGAATCGAACCCAAACCCAAACCCAAAAATGCAGATCTCGAGTCCAAGGAGAAGGATACGGAGGAGGAACTATAGTCGGCCATCAGCACAATTCATGCTTGAGCCGACTATGCGAACTCATAAGCAATGAAAATTAAAGAGTTCCGAAAGCATCAGTCTGTCAACGTCTTCGTCATCTCACCAAGAGTACTAATCACTTTATAGACATTAAAGTTTGGTAACACTTTAAATCAAAGATTACAGTAAATTTGAAGTCAAAGTGATCATTAATGATACAGTAAATACGAAGTCAAAGTGATCATTAATGAGACTAGTTTTACAAGTCCTCGTTGATTTTTACGAGGCCAAGAGATTAAAGCTTCAGCATCAGTGCATATGGTATCTTGGACCCGTAAGCACTATAAATGCTTCTTTCCATAAAACTTATGCGGGATGTAGCATATGAAACAAAATCTTATACATTTCAGAGAGAAAGAGAGGCCTATGAAGTTGGAGTCAAGGATGGGAAGTTCATTTACAAGCTGAGCAGTGTACTTCTGCACACTTCTAAGGTTCCCAAAGATTCAATGTGGATCTTTGGCTTAAGCACATCAAAGAATTTATACGTTGGTCAGGTAAACATCCTCATCCTTCCATACTATACCAAAAGATTAAATTTTGCTGCCTTTTTTAGTAGCCTAATGTATCATCTATTCGCTACCGCAGATGAAAAGAGGTACATTTCAGCATTCTAGTTTTCTCGCTGGAGGAGCTACGTCTGTTGCAGGAAGATTAGTGGCTGAAATGCGGTTCTTAAGGTACAAAAACGATTCGGTAGAACAATTCGATCTTTGTTGAAGTCATATTTGTACAAGTATGCTCATTTCATAGCATTTGGCAGGCCGTGTGGCCTCACAGTGGGCACTACCAACCCACAGAAAAAAATTTTCCAGGAGTTCATGAGCTTTTTCTTCAAGAAAACGGCACCGATCTGCACATCGCTCGTCAGTCACAGTGAGATTGTTCCTTTTAAGATTCCAGTCTGATATGTTGGAACCACATATTTTTGCATTTCTACAGAGAAGTCGCACCGAAGGCGCCGATGAACCCTGGAGAGGTCACGAAAGCAGCTACTCCGACATAAACTTGCCTGATGGCATCACCATCGACCCTCAACCAGAAGAACAATTGTCTCATGCATCTACTGGAGAGATAAGCAACGATGCAAGAACCGGCTCTTCGAATGACGACCTGCAGCGCAAGGGAGTCGTCGGGGACACCCAAGAATAAGCAGGCGAGGAGACAAATAACCCGAGAGTGTCAAAGAGTATCAGTTCGGAGGGAGCAAAACCTGAAGGATGCGAACGTGACTTCTCTGACGCCGCACAACAAAAGGAGGAAGAAACATCCATACCGTCGGAGTTGATCCTTCGAAGGATCAACTCAAAGAAAGGGCTGAAGTCGTTTCAGCTGGGGAAGCAGCTATCCTTCAAGTGGGCAACAGGGACCGGGTCGCGAATCGCTTGCGTGAGGGACTATCCATCCAAGCTTCAGTGCGGTGCTCTCGAACAGGTAAATCTATCGCCACGAACTGCTACGACTTGTAGATTTGCTTCTCCTCGGACTACAGCCAACCAAAGCCCAAAGATGTCACTGAGCGGTTGACTTCGCAGAGAGATCAGACGTATTCATTCCATAGGCATTGTAGAGGAATTCTTTATTCAAACTGTATCGATTTTTGATGGATCAACAGAAGCCAAAACAACCATACATTTAAAGATGCTGCGACGGTGTGAATTGACATCTGGTGGGTTGATACAATGAGAATTCAAGAAAAGAGCACCGGTAGATGTGGACGTGAGATCGTCCGCCGTCGCTGGCGAAGCGTGAGATCAGGAGTAAGGGAAGGAGTGGCACAGCAGGGAGCGTCCCCTCCCCTCCGCCTGTCTACGCCGCCGCTCGGCTGCAAGCCACGTATCGCCGTTGTTATCTGTTTAATCGGGCGCTCGTGTGGGGAACACCGGGAGCTGTCTCAGCCACGACAGGGCACAGGGGAACAAAGAACCGTCCGTGATGGGAGCCCACGTTTGGTTCAAGCACGAATCTTAAATCCGTCAGTAAGTTATATACTCTTTCGTGAATCTCAAAGAACCGCTGACGTGGTTCACACAGAACGTATAACAGAGGATCCGAAACCCTCCCCTTGAGAAACAATGGCCTCAAGCACGAATCTTAACTCCGTGAATCAAGTTATTTGTGAATCTCAAAAATCATTGAACGTGAATCACATCCAACGCAGAACAGATGGGGGAACACGCCCCGGAAACAAGTTAATATCTGTCCATTGAGAACGAGTTAAGATTCGTGTTCGAACGCAACCGCCGTGATCACAGGTGACCCACTTTTTTTTCAAACGCACGAAGACGCGACCGTACGTGGAAAGGGCAGAGAGGACAAGAAGAGGTGGACGTACGTCGCTCGGATTAAATACTTTTTCATCAAAGCGGCGCGATCAAAGAATCCGACGACCGAGAGAGCCGCGTTCAAATGAAGCTGAAAGGGGTGGAAACGGAAATCTGTGAACCGTTTAGGGTTTGGCTTCGCTGTTTAAATCTAGAGACGCCCGTTCTCCACATTCCGCTTTCGTTCTCGTCCTTCCCCAATTCAGAATTTATCTTATGGTGGGCTTCCGATCCGTTTCCTCTGTTGTTCTTCTATTAGCTGGAGATTGGGGGGTATATGTTTGCCTTTCTGATCTCTGCTATCATTTGCAGGCATTGCCGAACCAGCAAACTGTCGATTACCCGAGCTTTAAACTCGTTCTCGTTGGTGATGGAGGAACTGGTGGAATTTCCTGTTCTCTGTCTCCTTTTATATATTATCCCCTTTGCCTTTTGATTTATTGGACACAAATGAGTTTCTTTGTACTTATTGTCATTGCTAGATATGATGGTCTTTCTGCTTTGAGCAATCGCATAGACATATTGGAACTCCTTTTCGTGTTGTTTTTTTTATTTTTCTGCATGAAATTCCTGATGTTTTTGTCTTTTTCGAGCGACGTGGCTGGATTTGTTGTTAATCATGTTGTTATCAGTGCCTGTTAAATTTGATGTATTTTTTGGTATTCTCTATTAGTTAATCACTGTGCATAACATTGATCAATTATAAACTGGGACTTGAGAATTGGCAGGAAGCTATCTCTTCCATTTGTTATAGTAATGCAACAAATAAACGTTCTTTTCGATTCATAGTCTTCGCTTCCCTTAACAGTGATATGAAAATCTTGCATCTTTCTGTAAGAAACAATTGATTCTTATCTCTCTCTCTGCTTTTGCACTTAATCCTATGCTTTGCTTGTGCTATGCACAGGGAAAACTACCTTTGTGAAGAGGCATCTTACTGGTGAATTTGAGAAGAAGTATGAGCGTGAGTATCATGGCAAATTTTCTGACATTCTTATTTGTTTTGGTTGCTGATTATGTATAAAAATGTCTTGGATTTTTTTAGCTACCATTGGTGTCGAGGTCCATCCGTTGGATTTCTTTACAAACTGTGGGAAAATCAGATTCTATTGCTGGGACACAGCTGGCCAAGAGAAATTTGGTGGTCTCAGGGATGGATACTAGTATGTAGTGGGCCCTTCTATTTTTAGTTTGATCGTAATGTGCTTTCTAGTCAATAGATGTATTGCACCTATTGATGTTTCTATTTTCAAAATGACATATCTTATGGTATTTCTTTTATTAGTTAGCCCCCATTGAATGCTAAATTACTTCCTAACCTGTTTATTTAGCCCACATTGTTTAAACCAAGGTTTGCAATTTCGACCTGTACCACCCGGTATGAGCCGTACATACTGATCCGCCGGGTCACCGGTACGTGGACTGCCCGCTACCGGGCGGTTCCGTCAAAAATCGGCCGTCGACGGTCGATTTCGGCCGTCGGCGACCGATTTTGAAAGAAATCGACCGTCGGTGGTCAATTGAGTGAGAAATCGACCGTCGGCGGTCGATTGAGGAAGAAAAAGGGAAGAAGAAGAGGAAAAGAAAAAAAAAAGAAGAGGGGAAGAAAGAATACCTCGCCAGCGTCGTCCTCGCCCGCCTGCCGTCGTTGCCTGCGTGCGGTCGCCTCCCGCGGGTTGCCAGTGGCCGTGACCGCGGCCGCTTTTTCTCCCGCGCGAGGAGACGGAGCGTCTCCCCGCGTGAGGAGACAGATCGAGGCGACGTCGCCCCCCTTTTCTTTTTTTTTAATATTTTAATATTTTTAATATTATATTATATAATATTATGTTATAAAAATATTATATTATATTTTAATACCGGACAGTACGCACTGTGCATACCGCCTGGTACGGATCCCGTACCAGGTACCGACAATATGTCGGTGCACCGACTTATCTGACTTACAAATAGCTGTTCTTTATGTGACGCATGACTTATCTGACTATTTGGAAGCTCAGTTATTTGTGCTAGATAGTTTATAATGTGTGTTTTGGAGAAACATCATTTTCTTCAATTTTCTGTGGCCTCCTTTCTTCTAAAATCTATTTCAGATGAACAAAAAAGAAATTGTTAATGTAGAACTTTAAAGATTAGTGAATAGGTACCATGATTTTGAGAAGGCAATATGGGACAGTTGGGAACTCAAGTTACCGTGTCTTGGTCTATAAGAGTAGTTAAGAATAGAAGAGAATTTTTTGCATGAGCAGAAGGCTAACTAAGTTTGAAACTATATAGATGTTACATTGTGACAAGTTAAAATGCGGCACTTGGTCTTGTTTATTTCGACATCATTGCAAAATTATTTGAGATCTCTTACATTATTGCTCATGTGCAAACCAGATTAGCAGAAGCATTGGAAATATGTTAATGTTTTGAGTTTGTTATGTGAATTGATCATAAAGCTAGGGATCAGAAGTAGTCTAATAGAACTAAATATGTTGTAATACAAGCTACAATGTGAATAACCAATTATATAGAGCAGAATATGTTGTGATGCAATATTTTATGGGCATCTCTGACTAGTAAGTTTTTGGATTATGGAAACTGTGTCCTCTCATTTAAGATGATATAATGTGGTGTGGCAAGGTTGCTAATTGGATTCTTTTTTGAAATTTTAGATCATATTTTTTGTTATTGTTTGTGGGTTGCACAAGTAATTGTTATTGCCAAGATTATTTTTGTCTCTATTGACTGCTACAATTCATTTGTCCACAGCATTCATGGTCAATGTGCTATTATCATGTTCGATGTCACCGCCAGGTTAACATACAAAAATGTTCCGACATGGCACCGGGATCTATGCAGGTCTTTTGACAAGATACTTTGAACTAAATGAGCACAAAATTCTCCTCAGTTACATTTTAAAATGTCTAACTATCCTATTTGTCTGAAAAACCAGGGTCTGTGAGAATATTCCTATCGTTCTCTGTGGAAACAAGGTTGATGTGAAGAACAGGCAGGTTAAAGCAAAGCAAGTTACATTCCACAGGAAGAAGAACCTTCAATACTATGAGATTTCAGCAAAGAGCAATTATAACTTTGAGAAACCCTTCCTTTATCTTGCTAGAAAACTTGCAGGGTAAGTGCATGTTATTATGGTGTAAGGATTACATTGAGATGTCCCTATAAGGTAAATCTGATGACAAATTCATTGGTAGGGACCAAAACCTTCACTTCGTTGAATCACCTGCTCTTGCACCTCCAGAAGTCCAGATTGACCTAGCTGCACAGCAACAGTAAGTGCAGTTGATTATTTATTATGACTCAAATCACTTTTTGAAATCCTAATTAGATGTTGATTGGAATTGTTACTGGTTGTCACTTTCTGGATATGAGTCAGTCATATATATTTGTTCACATGTTTGGTTTTTGAATAGTCAATTGTTTATCTTAGTACAATTTGTATTGAGCATTCTAAAATGCTTTGTAGTTGTCATAACTTTAAATTGCATATATAATTGCCTAAAAATTGTTAAGATCTATTTTGTATCATATCTTATGTATAGTCGAATGAGGGGTCTCTGAAAGGGGGGTACTCACCGAGATATGCATGGTGTACTTTTGATCCACAATGAGATGAATTTCTGTCATTTAATTCTTTGTCTTAGTACAATTTCTATTGAGCATTCTAGAAAATGCTTTGTAGTTGTCATAACTTTAAATTGCATATATAATTGCCTAAAAATTGTTAAGATCTATTTTATATCATATCTTAAGTATAGTCAAATGACCTTGTTCTTGTGTAGTATATGATGACTGTTTGTCCTTTTTTACCTAATTATCAATCTTATTAATGTATGCATATCATAATCCATATCCAATGCTGTTAACTCTGGCACCTTATCGTCAAGAATTGCAGCTAGAAAAAAGTGACATGAAGCCAATTTTCTGCACTTTAGTGTTCGTAGCAAGTTCAAGGCCCCACTGTGTCCATCTCTTATGCCACTTGACATTGAAGCTATTGAATGTATATGATAACATGGATCATCCATCTAACTTGCTATTTGTATGTTCCAGACATGAAGCAGAGTTGGCTGCAGCTGCTGCCCAACCTCTTCCTGATGACGATGATGATTTATTGGATTAGAAGATCCTACTCAAAACCTTTATGCTGTGAGCCGTCTTTGTCTTGAACCATTTCAGTTCTTTTAACCCTCGAGTTGATGAATTTTGAACTTTGCCTTTGTTAAATTCATCAATCAAATTCTTGTCCATCATTTCTTCAATCTTACATTTGATGTGGAACAGATTGAGCAGTCGTGTGCAAGTGCCTTTTATGTGCTGTTTTGCAACAAGCGATCCACTGCTTTGATTGTTGAAATGGTCAGTGTTAACTGTGCTTGCGGATTGCAATGCCATGTTTGAGATCTGTGCAAATCGAAGTCTTCACTTTAAAATGTATAGAGAAAATTAAAATTTTTTGTCGAGATCAATTAAAATTTATTGTACATTCAATCAACATTGAACAATTTATATTATTTTTCACTTTCTTTAGGGAAATCTAGAAACAGTACAATATTATTGGAATCTTGTTTTCTATCACTAATACTTAAAGATACATATAATATTTACAAAAGAAATAAGTCTTAAGTTGATCTTAATTTCTTTATACTTAGAAACAGTACAGTTATATATCCTTGACCATGGACCTTTGGATTGAGAGAGAATGAGTTACTAAATCAGAAAGAATTCTGAGTTAAAAGAATGCCTAGTATTGGGCTTAGAGGAACATATATGATGGATGCTGCGACGAGTAAATGATTGAATATGAGATTTTCAATAAGCTTCTATGTCATTAGATGAGACTCAGCATTAATGAATTCCTTGGATTAAACCCAATTAATGGTAAATTGAGATTATTGGATGGTGATCCAATAATTCAAGAAGTTAGGGCAATTGGATAGAGATCCAATTTTCGCTTAAGTAAGATCCATTAGGGTTTAAGAGGTTATCTATAAATAGGTGATAGGGGCGACCAAGAAAGGTGATAGACTATATTTTTGGTCGCCCTCTCTTATTCTCCTCCCTTCCCCTTCCTCTCAGCTGACCACCCGTCTCCTTAGTGCGTGAGGACTACCAAGGGTGCATAAAAGTTGTGGAGAAGGTGCGCAAAAGCGGTGAGTTTTCTGTCATTGTGTGGATATTGTTAAATATGAGGACATATGACCTTCTTCTTCCTCTCATACAGATCTATTTTTTAGGGATATACGATCTCCCTACTGTCACGGACGATCGTCGCTCAATTACAACACCTTCACTCAATTACGACAGCCTGTTTTACCTTGTTTTTATGTATTTTTGCCCAAGAAATACGAGTAAAAATAATTTAGAATGCTGCAGAACGATCATTCATTGTGCAAAACTAAAACAACACAAAACGGCCAAATTTTGGGTCATTTTTGTGTGCTGCAACATGCATTATGAGCGGTATTTAGTGTCAGCCATCTCAGCCCCTTGGAACCACTCGGGTGGCACAAGGGGGGGGATGAGGCTTTGGGATAGTACCTGACGTGAGCATTCATCAAAAGTTGAACTCGACTTGTATCTGATACCTTGGGAACCGTTGTTTGTGGACTTACAACCGTTCTTACAGCCCTCTAAAGTCTTATTTCGCTCTCTTTATCTCTTTCTCTATTACACTCAAGGTGTTCGATAAATTGCTTGTAAGAGCTGCCCTCTCTGCGAGACATCGGGACTTATTCGTTGCTCGTCTTCAACTTCTCTTTTGCAAGTCCTTTGGGACCAGCATGAGATTGCAAGTGGGCTGACCCTTTGCGGGTAAATAACACTTTTGCGTTTCATGACTTAAGCAATCCTAGCTAAGCCTGGAACATTGGGCAAGGTTGCTCTGTGACTTAGGCAATTCCAGCTAAGTCTTTAAGTTTGCCTCTAGGCTGCCGCATGACTTGCAGTTTTTATGATTTTCTCGTGCACAAATCATCGTATGATGATTTGATAAGACATACGATGTGTGATGCTCTATTAATATTTCCTAATAATAATCAGTACCAATATCCAATACCTATGTGTTATTATAAGAATCCGACAAATAGAGATCGATCATGAATGTACATAAAGCTTCTACAAGCTTATGTTTCGTCTTCTCCGCAAGCTACTCTTTAAAGTTCCTCTTCTAATGCTTGTCTTTTTGTAGTGGAAACACTAGCCTTTGTCCTTTCTTAAGGGACTTCTCAACCTTCCATTTTTTTTATCTCACCAATGTAGCAAATTGACTTTTCTTTTTTAATAGTACTCTCAGCCTCTTTCAATATATTGAGGAATTCATGGAGTCACCTTCGATTTTCTTCATCGTGAGAATGAATCTCAAATTTTGGAGTCAATCCATGTAGTTTGGACTAGTGAGGCGATTGACATCTAGTATACTACGTAAGGGATTTGCAAGCAACATGTTTTTGACAAATAAAGATGCAACATAAATAAATAACATGCATATTTTACAAAAGGTAAACCATTAAGACATGAACTTCTATTTAAATTTACTACAACTATTTTTCTAGTGAAACACACAACATCCTTTAACGTGTGAAATGAAAATCTCGGATAAATTTCTAATGGAGATCGATATCCAATCGACGTCTTAGTGTAACATCGTGAGACTCGACTAATCACACCAAGCCCAAAAAGGTGGGTCGCTTTTACCAATCACAACTTGTGATTCCCATCTTGTTTGGTCTCTAAGCCATCATAGTCTCGAGGGACTTGACCATGATGTATAGTTAAGTTATCACCATCGTTACAAAATGAGTCTAATTCAATGATATGCCCTTGAGAAACTCGACTAAGCATACTATGTCCTTAGGTCTCGGTGATATCTCTATGTCGTAGGCAAGATCTTGAATCGCAATATAATTGAGCCTCGAGGGACTCAATTATCCAATGCTTACCAACTTAATATTATGGTAGGAGGGGATTTTGATTCGGTCTTGTAATATGATGTGTTATCATATATATATATATATATATATATATATATATATATATATATATATATATATATATATATATATATATATATATATATATATATTGTATGCATATATATATAAGTATCTAGTAGGTGCACAAACATTCATATATCACATATGAGCAATCGTATCAGGTGATCATGAACCACAACCTAATATGATCGGGCCCGAGCCAATGGTCCCAATCACTCATAAAATGGATTTATGTGTGCAGTAGTGCATCTCTATGCCATGTGATCATCCATCGGTCCTACTGGTATCTTGGCACATCTTCATGTATTATGATCATCTAAATCGGCCTTGTGGGTCTCACGGGTACCTCCACACCCCTATCGCACCTCCTCGTGTAATTACAACATAATCACAGGCATATAGGCCCAATAAATGAAAAAAGAAGACTCGAAAACCCCAATAATAATAACAATCACATACGTACATACACATCACCACACAGTCCATGAACATTTGTCCATATCATGTAGGACTACTAAATAATAATAATAACTAATTAAATTATATAATTAATTATAAGTTTTTGAGGTCATTCCTTCATAAAATTTGACCATTGATTATTCTTCAACTTAGTTGTCACTTCCAAGTAGATTCGCATCATTTTCACTTTCGATTGACATTCTGTTGAAAAATAAAGTGGATAGTCTACTCTTAGTAGCATTGATCACCATTAGTGAGGATTTAACAACTATTGTCTTCCATTAGATTTCTTCGAAGGGTCTTTGAACATGTGCAGAGCTCTTCTGCTAGATAAATAAGAGAACTATGGTACTTGGTTTCGCCCATTCTCTTAAGAGTTGAGAAGATAAATATTACTTGATTACGCCCGCCTCCTTGAGATTGTACTTCATGCATCGAACTGATTACTAGCATTCGCTCGCTCTTTGCTCATACTTTCGAAGCACCCGAAGTGTTTGCACTCCTTGCGTTAAGTTAGCTACTATGATTCACCTTCTCAATGCCATTAAACTTCTGGAATGCAATAAGTTTTGCTCGAAAAGAGTAAAATTTTACATCAACTTAGAGCAAGTCTCTGATAGTCTTGGTCACCTATAGGATTGTACCATCTTTTCCATCATCTTTGCCACCTACTTCTTTGAGTAGAAAAGTAACAACACCATGTACTGCCTACTTCGTTCCTTGGTCGAGCACTCTTGCATCAACACAAAGTCCTCCACTTTCAATTATCTTAATAAGAAGTCAATTGACACCAGTCTTATGAAGTTCTCTAGCCTCTGCCCTTCAGCCTTGTCTTGGTACTTAGAGTTTATCTTTGCATTCTCCACCTCCTCGGCCCCTTCACGACCAACACTCTCCCTCCATGAGAGAAAGGGATCGATAACTCCATGAAAGTCCCACCGCTGCGGTACCATAGCACTGTCGAGCCCATGACACTACTATCTGTTGCCTCGCATTTGTGTCTCTTTCTTCACGATTGGTAGATCCGCCTCTACAGTACTACGACCTCCTAGTCCACTTCAATCCTGATCGATGCTTGGGTCTTGGGAAGCTAAGCCCTTCTAGACTCATCATCGCTTCCTCGCCCCTTTCGACCACTTGCTTTAACACATTTATGTTCTTTGAGCAGTTCCCCTTGGTCAATGGAAAGATAGAATGCAACTCACATGCATGGCTTCTGCCATCCTATTATAGGGTTCGTACCAATTTCGTTCTCCTTAGCTTCCTTACTAGTAATGTTCACTTACTCAACAGTGTCCTCTGACTTGTCTGACTCCCTTAACCAAATATGAGCACTGGAGCAGTCCAACTCTCCGGCGCTTGGATCATACCTCTATATGATCAAGTCTCCTCTATGGGACTCACTGGTACTTGCACTTGAAATTTTCCCTCAATGGTACACAACCCATATATATTGATGACTAAGACTTTCATCTAGTGGTACACATCCCCTATATGCCGAAGAGAAAGTTGTAATGCTCCATGGCACTGAGTTCCGATCACCTCGTGATGGCCACGGACACTTCATCATCCGCATGTAAGCCCTTGCATAAGTATCAAATTATTCGAGTTAGCAATTTTCCTCACTTTTGTGAGCTTTGCACAACTCTTTTAGTTATTGTGAAACCTATACCATTTTGCACAATCTCATCTTTGACCAAGCGCCCTGCTTGCCTTGAGCACTGTCACGTTTGTTTGCTAATGTTGAGCCATAGCTCGAACTCAACCATCCCAACATTTATGCTCTACACATTCTTCCAACTTTACTTGTCTTTGTGGTGCCTATCGCGCAAAGGGTTGACCATTCCTTTGAATGCTGATCTTGGATGCTCGCTTCTCTAAGCGACTCCTTTCCCTATATCTTAATATCTGTTTTCGCCAAATAGTCGTGTGTGCTGGCTGCCCTCCACACAGCCCAGCTAGGTCCCTCATATTTGCATGTCAAGTGTTTCTACGTGTCCTTATCCCGCTCTGATACCAAATATCACAAACTTAGCTGATTTTACCGAAGTCATGTGACACATTTGTGTGTCCCTTCTAAACTATGACCCTATTGGTCCTCTCCTATTTATAGAGGTCTCTTGCCACTTTACCCTAATAGATCATATCCTGCTGGGTATTGGATCATTATCCAATACCAAAGCCTCTTAGATTAGTAGATTTTTTTCTACCTAATAATATCTTATTAGCTCTTATTGGTTCTTATCTATAGGATCCAATAATACAGAGGCTACGCCATACTCCCCAGACAACACCTATCATAAATCCTTCTGATTTAGTGAATTATTATCCTATAATAATTTGCTTAACTCATCGACTATGAATGTACTAGAAAACTATATCATAGTTCCCAGACGACATAAGGAGATCTAATCCATTGGACTTGTTTGCTCTATAGTCTCTCATCCATCTAATGTACCTGAGATCATATACTGGCCATGGTATCGTCAGGCCCATATGGAATCCATCTGAGTCTCGCTCTAATTAAATTCTCTTGGAGAAGTCATTCTCTCTCAATCCGCACGACCCTGGCCAGGGACTTGCCTAAACAAGAACACACATGATATTCCTCTCATGATACCGGGAGTGGATGACCGACCCTCTATTGACACTTAATTGCCTTCATAAGGTTGACTGTCACTCTCGATAACCGACTATACTCAATCTGAAAATTTCGGACCCATAAATCCGACGTCAAAGAATGAAGTACTCAAACAAAGCATTCTTGGTATCTCAAGTCTGAGGACCAATCACTCAATTGAGACTACGAAATCATTGTCTTACGATTAGGTATCATTAACCATCCGACATTTCATAAGCAGATCAATCAATGAACTCATTCTCCAATAAACACCTGCACTATACCCTGATGTCCCCACACAAGCATCTATGAGACAAGCTGCCTCCATCATATGGTGAGTATATAGCACACTGGTCTATTTGGTTATCTCAATGTCTATCTCGAGTAACTTATTACCAGGATAATTTAGAGTCTGTGTTTATAGGCGAATTAGTATCATTATCATGATATCATCATAATCCAATTCTCATTCCACAAATCCAATGACATCACAATATGTGCAACATGCAACATAAAGTGAGAAAATACTAATATTAATTATAAACAAAAAGACTATATAGCATGTCACACATGTCATCACTCACGTGATTGGCTTGTAGGGCACTTGTAACTAGCACATTTGGCCCGATATTTTCATCATGGTGGATGTCTTACCGCATGTTGGATTTCTCGAATCACATGCCCTAAGCACATTTGCCTAACGCTGTATCGTGGTGGTTGTCTTGGAGTGGGTTGGATTTCTTGACTCACATGTCTCGATAACATTTGGCCCGATATCTCTATTATGGCGGATGTCTTAGCATGGGTTGAATTTTATAACTCACACACCTCAAGCACTTTAGTTTGATACCTCTATCATGGTAGATGTCTTGCCGCATGTTAGATTTCTCGACTCATACATCTCGGACATATTTGGCCCGATATCTTTACCATGGCAGATGTCTTGGCACAAGTCAGACTTCTTGACTCACATGCTTTGGACACATTTACCCAATGGCTCTACCATGACAGATGTCTTCTTCCCTTCTCTATCGTAGCGGATCTCAGGCTTTCACCGTAGCAAGCCTTTTTTCCTTCTCTACCATAGTGGATCTCGGGCTTCCGCCGTAGCTGGCCTTCTTCCCTCCACCATAGTAGATCTCGAGCTCCATTGTAGTTGGCTTTCTTCCCTTCTCCATTGTAGTGAGCCTTCTTCTCTTCTCTACCGTAGCGAATCTCGGGCTTTCGCCATAGTAGACCTTTTCCCCTTCTCCATTGTAGTGGCTCTTGGACTTCCGCCATAGCAGGCCTTCCCTTCTCCATCATTGCAGATCTTGGGCTTCCATCATAGTGGGTCTTCTTCCCTTCTTCGCCGTAGGAGATCTCAGGCTTTTGTCGCGACAGCCTATTTCTCTTATTCATTGTAGTAGATCTCTGGCTTTTGTCATATGCAACTTAAACAATGTAAGGGATCGTTCTCCGTGTTGGGTGTTGTGGAGCCTCGATCGACCCAAGCGGCCACCCGAGAGCCGTGTGTGGAGTCAGTCGACTCACCTTGATCGAGTCGCAATGACACTGAGTGGCCTAGGAAGAAATTCAAGGCCATAACACGGAAGACCTCACATGTAGAGAAGGCCCTGTGTGCTAAGAAAGGGGATGTTGTCGAAGGTTTGACTCAGGGATCGATCCACTCCCCATTGTCTCATACCCAGAGGTCGAGGTTTTACTCCCGAGGGTTCGGCATTGATATTTATAACTTAAAATTTATTTTATATGAATCAAGACCTTTTAATATTTGTTCTCCTATGATTCTCTCTTTTTGCTAATAACTAAGGAGGAAATTTATCCAAATGAATCATGATCTTTCCGTCTTCACAATATGAGATTTATTTTATATGACTTTTGTATTCATGACTTGTACACTCCATTTTATTGATGACAAAAAAGATGAAGTAACTCATGCTAGGAAACCAAGCGGGAGCATCACATGCGCAGCGGTAGATCAAAACAAATTTGGTTTATTAGGAAGATTAAAATCGTCGTGCAAAGATTAGCGCGAGAAAAATTATAAAATCAAAAAACTGTATCATGTGTGAGATTGTTTATCTAGGGAGATTGAATATCCATGTTTTTTCAGATCCAGATAAAGAGGATGAAGGAGGTCAAGTGTCCTCCTCTGTAGCAGTATCCACACGATTGATCGTTGCAACAATACTCCTCCAATCGTAGCCCCAAGTCTCTTAACTCTTGCACAGCTTCTTGCAACAAACTTGAAAGAAGATCATCTATCTTCTTCGGTGCCCTCTCACGCCTAAGAGGAGGTGGTCGGCTGAGAAGGTGAGGGAGAGGAGGAGAATCAGAGGGGGCGGCTAAGGATGCAGCCTATCACCTATGTGTGTTGCCCTTCTTATTTATAGAGAGCTACCCATAAAAACCCTAAGTGATCCTACCTTAGTGGGTATTGGATCTTCATCCAATTATCCACTAATTACTATATTTCTAAAAAATAGAATATTTATATTTAATATAATTAATCAGATGTGACATAATAGAATAGGATTGTTAAAAAAGTGAAATTGAACTCTTATGCATATATGGTTAGGAGCATATTGGATTATTTTTCTATATCTGAATATGTTGAATCTCATATTTTGATGATGAAATTAATTGATGGTTTGATGATCTAACATGTGTGTTAGAGAAAGTAATACAGGTTTAACTACGATGGAGAAAAGAAATTATAAGTGGATGTTGGGTCAGAATCAAGTTCGGGCATCGGGCCAAGGTTTGGCCGATGCGGTGGAAGCTCACTCGGAGTTCACTAGGAGTTCGCCGAAAGAATCAGGAAGCTCACTGGGAACACGCCGAGAGATCGTCGGAAGAAGACCGTAAGACTCAACAGAAGAATGCTGGAGGTTATCAGATTGTTGGGGGTTAGGTCGATTGTTTAATTTGATTGTCTTGTATGGTTGTAATCAGTGAGTCGTATTTAGGTTCGAGTCCTAATTGAGTTATGTTTGGAAGGAATCCAAATTAACTCAAGTGAGGCAAATTAGGTCCACGTTTGTGTTTGGATTGATCTTAAGTTGAGCTCAATTGGTTGACCTGGAAAGGGGTTATAACTAAAGGTATAAGTTGGGAATATAAAAGCGTAGGAAACACTTTTCCGGGATTCCTAGCGGTCATATCACCCAGGTCGACGATCATACTGCCTAGGTCGATGGTTGTACCACCATCGCCCTGTTTCCAAGGCTACTTTCGACAATAGTATCATCGGTGTCGATGATTGTACTAACCGTACACAAATTTTATGAATACGCTTGAATTTTTTGCTTCATGTTTTAATATCCTAAGTCTTCTTGCATTAAGCACATGAAATTGTGCAAGAAAAATGAGAAAATTGTGTGCTACAAGTGTACAAGAAATAGTAAAGGGGCAACGGAGTGAGCAAAAGTATTGTAATCTTTGTAAAGATCTTCCTTGTGAGTTGTAAGTGAAATACTTGTAAGGGTTTGGTCTTCCCTTGAAAAAGATCAGTAGTGGACACATGTGGGCCTCGACAAAAGAGACTTGGAAAATAGACGTAGGCCAAGTAGTAGCCAAACCACTATAAATTATGAGCGTCTTTTTACTTTGCTTCTTGATTATATATGTTCTTATTCGAGCTTTCGTTTAACAAGATCATAACTTAACTATTTCAACACTTAACTAATTCACCAACTCCCACCCCTCTTAGTGTCAATTGATCCTAACATGATCAATGTGAGAATAAATTGTAAGGACGATTATATATATCTTTAATAAGATTTTTAATAAATTAATTTATATTCTTTTACATCGATAGAAAACTAAACTTTAACATATTTATATATTTATGATTGTGTATTCAATTCACATAGAAAAAAATTAAATTCAATGATTATTTTAAATATTTTTTTATTTATGTAAAAATTTGAAGTGATATATATTTTCATATCCAAATTATAGTACAAGGATAGATTAAATCAAAAGTTAATCTTGATAATAATGAGATATAAATTGATATTTGATATTTCTTTATCATTCTATAAAATGTTATTGACATAGGTGTTAATGATCAATAATTTTGAAATATCACAAAAGGAAATAAGATGTACCATTTATGATTCTTTGGTGACATATTTAAAAAATTATGATATATAAATCAAAATAACATCTTATTATTTCATAAATTATAATTTAATAATTTTTAAAAAATAATACAATACAATAAAAAAATAAAATTCTTAAACCAAAATGATATTTGAGAATTCATTGAACCGTCCAAAAATTTTAAAAAATATATTATATGAATAAGTTAATATTAAATTATAAAATGATTAAAATTATAACAATAATAATAAAATATCGATCAATATATTCTTTATTTTTAAAATAAATTCATTACAAAATTTATTTAACATCTTAAACTTAAATTACATCATAAAAATATAAAATAAATATACTAATTTGAAATTTAAAATTATATAAATTAACCAAAATGAGTTAAGAGGGTTATCTAGTAATGGAAATGCATTACTATATTCAATCAAGAAAAGTCGAGAACTAGAATACTTGAAATACTATTCCCGCATGTAGCCTTTCTAAGAAATCTATTACCAACGCTGGGCAATATTAAGAGCAAAAGGTGAACTCTCCGACATTGCCAAGAAAGTTTAAATAAAAACCAGTAAAGAAAAAAAGTTACAGGTTGATAATTGGTTGGACAAACACGCAGCAAATTTTTAAGATAATAGTCCTGCACTAGGCAACAAGCTTTCATAAAGCAGCTTCCTCAAACTTGCTCGGTGTGTTGCTTGGCATCAATCTAATAGGGCAAATTTTCAGCAGACCAATACAATCGAACTCATGCATGTTAGGCATCATCATGGGAACAAACAGAAGAATTTTGTTTCACTCCCATGCATTTGTGCTAAAGCTTCAGCATATCTCAAGTTAGGCCACAAGTTAAAAGTATGGCCAGTTGGGTTGACTACTCACGAAACTATGACGACTTCACTCCCTAATGGCGACCATCTTCATCACTCAAACCAGAATCATGAGCATCAGTGACATCGCTGAGTCCTTCACTGCCTTCATCCGTCACCTTAGAGTCTTCAGATTCTTCACTATCACTGTTCTCATATATAATGGGTTGGTCTGCCCCTCCATCATCAGCTTCATCAGCAATCTGTTACTGTGAAGTGTGAATTTTTATCCGGGCCAATTACAGTATCTTAGCTGGAAAACCAAACAACTTACCCTTGGAAAAAGGTGATCTAAACTGGACGATAGTTGCAAAGCTGATCCAAATGTTGAAATCCTTGAAACAATTAGCTATAAGAGTAACATAATCAGTAAAGGCACATGCAAAAAATGAAAAAAAATAATAATAATGCACATTAAACTAGCACAACTATTCTACTGCTGTCTTAGATGTTTTAGATGGAGCTCAGTGTCAGAATGCTAATGCCCACCATCACAACAGGCAAAACCATAGTGCAGAGATAAGGATGATACTTCTCTTTAAGAAAAGACCTTGTCAAAGGCAAATTGCAATATAGACGGTAGCAAATCTCAGTCGCCAGTATTCACTCGCACAATCAGAACACCATCATCACAAAGAGATGGTAACCGTACAGTGAGAAAACCATAATTATTCAAAACAAGGCTATGATCAGATCTGACACCATAGAATTTTCATTTAAGAATTGGCCTGGAAGAGACCAGACGTAGTAACCTGAAGACCTATCTAATCTCAGTCTTGGATAACCTCGGTACCAGATGAGGTAGTAAAGAATTCATCGTTACCTGGTATAAAGAATTGAGAATGCGGATAGATGACTCCTGTGACATTATACTGCTTGCTTGTTGACAAAGCAAGATTCTTATCCAAGGAAGTGCACAAACCAATACGGCACCCCTGTGACAGGAGAGAAAGCAAGATTAAGAGAAGCATGCATTCCATAAAGCCAGGTAAACAAGAGACAGAATCTCTTTCTGAAATTCCATTTATTCTACCCATCAGCATAGAATCCACTAAAGAAAACAATCAAAAATCAATAAGAAATTTTAGAGGTAGTATGCACTGTCAAAAAAGATTGACAAAGAATACTACAAATAGAAGCTAGGGTACAACTTAAAAATCATCTAGAGAAGTTTCAAAAGAAAACTGATCTTTCTGTGAGCCTTTTTGCCTATTAGCAGAAAAATATCATACTACATGACAACCATTGACAAGGGAAAGAGAGATTAAGTGACCATCTTTTATAATGATTTGAATTTTTTGAACCTCTTATGGGGTATGGTATCAGATGTGCCTTTAACAAAAAAGCTAGGATAGAAAGTTCTATTGGTTCCAATTTTCATAAGTTAGGTGCATAACCTAAAACCAGGTAGTCATAATCAGACAAAAATTAGGTCCATTTAATTACCAAGAAAGGACTTGACAACCCCATCCAAAGCCTCATCAATTTTTTTCACAAAGATGAGAGATCCTAAAGTAAGTTGAAAAAAATCAAGACATATCCTCGGATGGTGCAAGAAACAAAAAAGTTCGTCAACGGCTGAGCCTTTTAGACCAAATCAAAAGATGAAAGAAAAAAAAAGTGATATATAATATTTCAAAAAATCCACTTAACCTCTTCCATTTCACATTATGTATTTCTTCTTGGTGGAATATGTCAGGTGGTTTGGTGCTACAGAAAAACATGCTGTATCGGTTGATCAATTATTGATTTTAGATAGAATCTACCAGCACAAGATCTCAGTTGGACAACGGTATCAATATTTGGAGGCAACAATCTTTAAGGAGTAACAAATCTACCTTGACTCGGCCATTAATAGAAGGCACTTCAGAAGCTTGACAACATTAGCTGGATTCAGGAGTGCTATTGACTTTGCAATAACCTGCAAGTAGGTATCATATTGAGAAAACCATAAGACCAAAGCAGAAGAAAATTGGTATTTTCAATAAACCGATGGTGACATATATGTCAATACAATGGGGGCAGTGTTATGATTCCTTGATGTTAGAAACACATCTAGACATTCTCAACCAAATGATATCAAGACTAGTAGAATAAGAATGGGTATGCAGAACTCAGAGGAAAACCTATTTTAAAAATACACAGAGAAGTCAAGAAAAAATCCTTCTACAATTCAAATTCTGAGTTGAGTTCAACATCAGTTCTATCTTTAGCAACTCAAAATAACAAATTCAGGACTATCCACCATCCGACACAGCTTATCAAAATTTTGACAGTTACTATAGCATAAAGTTTGAAAACCCAGGTTTAGCTTACAAAGATGCTGATATACTGTTGACTACACAAATGATCAGCAGAAGGTGAGTGCCTGCTAAATGAACAGGTAATAATGAAAACAAAATAAAACAAACCTTTTCATCCCTTGTATATAAACATTCCAATAGTAATGCATGATCTTCAGCATGTAAGGCTTGCCTCAACAAAATATGCAATGAATCTGCCCTTGGGAGCTCAACAGTGACAGCTGGCTCTGTTATGGCTCTGCTATCTAATCTCTCATCATTAAGCATGCCTAAGCTTGAAAGCTTTTCCTCCATAGTAGGTTCATCCATGTTAAATTCTCAATCCTGTTTGTCAATTATTTCTGCAAGTACATACACATCAACAACCAAATCAGACAGTGGATTAGTAACTGCTATGAGCAAAATTTAACAAGATTAAGAAAGCATGAGTGAGAAAGTAAAATGGAATCCTGAAATAATTAGATCAAAAGAACTACCCAAATCACTACAAATGAACAGACCACCATGACTAAGCAATTTCATGATGCCACATTCAAGGAAAGTTAAAATTCCAACACCAACGGGAGGTTTAGGTGTGAACATTTCTTAATTTCATAAAGAGAAAGAAAAAAGGTAGTCCCTAAACTAAAGAGTGAAAAGCCATCAAGCTTGTTACTCAGATGCATGGGGCACACACACGTGTAATAACAGAGATCCAACTCTGTGATGTTAAACAGCAATTCATTCTCAGGTAACCAATGGATCTGGAAAGCCTGCTCCATGGAGAATATGAAACCATAGATAAAAATCTAGAAAGAATGGTTGTGATACAAAAATAAGAGGTGAAATAAAACTTAACATGTGTAGAGATACATTCCACAAATGCAGAGGACAATCAAATTAACATGGTTATACAAACAACAAGATTTCCACTATCCAACTTAGAGAACAGGAGGGAGAGAGAAGGTGGTAAAGGGGAGGGCAAGTGAGGGAGAGAGGACTTACTAGTGGCATGAGCAACAGCTACATCAGCCGCAAACATGACTACAGGTGGAGGTGGCAAGGCTGACAATGGAAGGATAGGTTTCTCAGCAACAGGTTACAAAGGAATTGAACGAACAGTACATCTTGGGCAGGTGACCTTGAAGAAACCTTGGGTCACTAAGTTGGACTTGATTGAACAATACATCTGAATAGAAAATGATAAAAAATATAATAAAAACTTGAGATTCTAAAAAATATAGGTTGTATTTGATCTCAAAGTCTGGAGACTGGTCCTTTTAGGCTTTCCCATTTATACCAATGACAACTGTTGCAAGGATGAAGAGGAGCTTTTAAATATATTGGACAAAGAAGAAGAGCAGGTATAACTAAAAAACACGGAGGTGGTTTCAGTTTCTTGTGGGATTCTTGGATGTCTTAGATCAGCTAGCAATTTGTTTCAATAGGCATCAAGCTTTTCCCAGGTACATGGATGGGCTCCAAGTTTCATTCTCCATGACACAGGCCTTCAGAAAAGGTTTAGAAGCCATTGCCCATGTAACAAGCCTTTGTTCTTTGCACACTGTGATCTGATCTGAAATCTCATCTGAGATTGGATCAGCTTCATTTACTGGCACTCACCATTATAAAAAGGGCAAACCAGGTGCAAAAGGCACCGGCTAATGCGGGGTTCAGTTGGGGGGAGCCAATGTATAAATACTTGCTTCTATATTGAGATAAGCTGTTTTGGATTCTCAAATTCTAGTCTCCTAGATCATAATGGAGCAACCTTATCATTCGACTCAATGAAAAAATTATTTCTGTCTTTATATGATTTCATAAACATTTAAAGATATGTATGCTAACACCAACAATAATAATAAAGTTTAAGGTCTTAATTATCAAGGTTCAAGTAAATGAATCCTTTTTCACCATTAAACTTTAATGACGAAAAATATGACCAATCAAAGCATAGAACCATCATTAGTAGAACCTTTCAAATAAGATTGCCATGTACGTGTGTGGGTATTCCTTTACCCTCATGTTAAATGTCATTTGATCTCATATGTGTGCTACAACCAAGGTTTACAATAGTGCTTGGTATTGTACAGTTCGGGCAGTATTCACTGGGAATGACAGCTTATCAATAAGCATACCAGCGTAAATGAAGTGGTACAAACGGTACAGGGTAACACCTAGTATAAGACTTCTAAAGCCAGTTCTTTTTTCATCAGGTTTTTAGGCTTTTTTTCTCGTAACTCGATATATATTGGATTACCACACTCGGTAAAGAAATTGCGAACCTTGACTACAACTAACCTCTTGAATTCTTTAGGTTTGATTGGATAGTGAATTATCTCTGCAAGAGTCGCGAAGAATGGCACCAATCTGCGACCGAGTCAGTCCCTTTTTGGAAAACTTGCAGATGCTTTCCTCCACCTAAGAGAGATCAAGCACATCAACACGCTTCGACCAAAAACACTCCGATAGAAGGAAATAACAAAGAGGAGATGGCTCACTTATGAAGCAAAGATCTTAAGCCAACTAGGCGGAGTCCTCTTGTTCGGCAGCACCGACGAGGATATACCCTTTCTGCAGTTCACATCACAGAGATTGAACATCCCAGCGCACAAAAAAAGAAATCGAAAAATATTAACCGGGACGAGATGCGCGGCGTGGAGAATGGGGATTACCAACGACTGTGCATACGACCGACGGCGGCGGCGACGGCGGCTGAGAAGCTTGGGTGGAAGCGAAGCACAGAAGAAACCCTAAGATGGCCGAGAGTGCGTGGTTAGGGCTTCTTAGCCATGCTTATATACGGGTGGTGGTGCGTCTCATTTTACCGAAAATTCCCTCGAGACCGCCTATCAGCCGTTCATTGCCCTCTGATGGATGTGATTGAACTTGATGATCTCGACCGATGAATGATGTGGATGGAGATCACGTGGAACCATTAGATCGGAGGACAGCCTGCGTCGACGAGTCCAACGGGCTACAAGAATCGGATCGAAAAGTGGACTACCAGTTGGTCCGGACCGGACCGTCCGGTCTATGTTTTAAAAATTTCTAATTATTTTATTTTAAATGATATTTACATTAAAAAAATTAGGGTTGATGTTAGGTATAGATTAAGATCGATCCAGCTTGCTATTGGTTGATATTGTCAATTATATATATATATATATAATATTTTTAATCTTTGCCAAATTTTGAGCTTATTAATATAATTTAAAATATTTTTAAAATTAAATATTTGATTTGATCAATTGACTCTCTGGTTCAATTGGTAACCTAATGAATAACCCAAGGTTTGATCGAGTTGTTTTTTGGTTCGATCCTGATAACTATAATGGATAAATAACTAGCCTATTATGAGACTGAAATCATTATTGTATTTTTTTGATCGCTCAAAATTTTCAATAATTTATCTTAGTACTGGTAGCGTAGCTCCTCTCTTTTCTTATTTATCGGTTCTATGCCTTTTTTTTAAATATTTTTATTGATTCATAATCATTTTTTGTCTAATTTTGATTCTTTTAAAAATTATCCTCGTTGAGAGCATTGCACATATGTAAATACATATAATCGATGGCTTAAATCTGTAAGTATACACCGTATACATATATCCTATTGGCATACTACTTAAATTTATAAGCTATAATTTTGAAACACCAAATATAAAATAAAAAATTCTTTATTTATTTTTGCTAAATTTTAAGTTTTTTGCTTGAATTTTTAAACGATATTTTAAAATTATAAACCAAATAGAGTATGATAGTGGATGCTAGCTTCGGATTCTGGTATAAATTCCAATATCGTATGATGAAAAAAAAATATACATATTATGATGAAATAAAAATGGTTTGAACGTCCAGTGAAAAAATGATTTCGCTAAAAAAAAAAGGCTTTTACTATAGTTAAATATATATTTTTCCTTCGAAATATTTGTTCGAATATGTTTATTTTACACAGAAGTATGCTTTTCGGGGATTGTCATTAAAAAATGATTGCTAATTTTTTCATTGTATATCAAATAAATATATTGTTTTGTTATTTTTGTCTGATTTATATATTATGGTCATAATAAATAGTGCATGCTGAGATATGTATCATTACATGGAACAAAGCATTTGATGGAAAAAGTTCATTTGTTCTTCGTTTATTAGGATCGCATGTGAGTAACACTCATCGTGATATATTATCAAAAATATGCATGACTATCAAGATGTGGTTGCTCTATGAACTATAGAAGGTGTTTGATTCTCTTAGTAATAATCTTTCTCTAATGCTTGAGTAAGAATTATAGATATTAGAGAAATTTATACGTAATTTAAATATATTTACTTGTTATGATTGATCTTCATCATTAGCATGATTGCAGTTTCAGCTAAAAGGTTTAAACTCCAATATATCAAAAGACGAGTCACTAGAGATCTAAATATTTAGAGATATACGTATGATATTAAAGTTTGAAGGAATAATTCATAACATCTTATTTACTTTCCCTCAAGCCATCAACCAAAATAAGAATACTTAAACAAATATTAACAATATCTTTTTGAAAGGAAATAATAAAAATACATAATATTTATTCCACACTAATATCGTTTGTTATAGATATCACTCTTGTGCAGTAGTCTCCTCACCAAAGAGCAACAACTCGGGAAGCCTCGTTGACTTCCTTCCTTGTAACCAAACCAAGCAAAAGGGGAACAAAGAAACATAATTTAACATTGACCATGAATCATCTTCATTTCACTTTGAATACTTTTTCATCTAATGGTTATCATCTATTGGGTGTCAAATCTGTTTAAGGTTTTTAACCATAGCTCATGTGTACTGTCAAGGTTTTTATCGGCTAGGTTATTAATATATTTAAAATAAAAAATATTAATAATTATAAATATTATAAAGACGAAGCTTATAATATCATCGAGGAAGATAAATTCTTAGACTAAGTCAAAAATATGTATAATATTTTTTTTTATCACTGTATTTTACGGTAAAAATATTGTGATGTGTCAATTAGAAATGGATTAGTAAATTAAAATTCTTTCATATTTCCTAGGATATGATTCTATCATGAGGCATGCGAGATCTTCATCTTAAAATTATTCTATCCAAGCAAAAGTTAGTTCAATAATTATTTAGTATTATTATATTATCATTTTTATTACTCTGTTGTCGAAAAAAATCTTTTGGTCCAACATCATGCATCGCTAACAATATGATTTATTTGGAATAAAAATCTTAAATCGTACAAATGTTTATGATGCTTCCGGTTAGCACAACCAAATTCGTCTCATATGATCGGAATCTTGTGCCGAGTCATGCAAGACGCGCTCCGATGCAGGTGATGGCTGACTCGGAGAGGATACACCGTCGGATGCAGCAGCAGCATTACGTTCGAGTTCCTCCTATCAGGAAAGAAAGGATTCATCGACTCGGGCATGTACTTCTTCTCTCGCCGATAACTCACTGTCCCAAAATGAATAAACAAAGGAAGAGAAGCAGCTCGGGTCGGTCGATGCCTGAGACCATACGATACAGACAGACTTCTTCGACGGAAAAGCGACATCATACGATAGACAAATGCTGGTGGCGTATCTCATGTTCTGCCTTCCTCCAATGAACGTCCGACAAGCCGACGCACACACACTTTTAATCTACGTCCATGGGACGCACCCCATCTTCCATGGCGAAGGTGAGAGCCACCTTCCTTTGTGTCGGTCGCATGGCCGTCTTACGCTCCAACACTGGGCCATGTGGTATGGGAGGGACAGTTGGACGTGACGGTGGTGCAGTTGATGCCTCCATTTTTATTCAGCTCCCTCTGTCTCTTGCGTGCCTAAACAATGTGCGAAGCTGGGGTAGAGATGCATGAAGGGCGGAGCTGGCGAGTTGCCTTGTAGGTGTCATATCATATCAGGACAGCCACGGTTGGATTAGTGCCCCTTTAGATGTTTGAATTAATGACGGTGAGACCTAATCTTTTGGGGGAGGAGACCGATCTCAGCCAGACTGCAGGCTAAATAATTCTTGTGAGTTGCCTCAAAATATCCATGCATGTCGCGATCGTTCGCCCTCCTCCCCTTCCTCGAGATGGAGTCAAAAAAGTAAAGTCATCAGCCTTTCTCTGTCCTCCTCAAAACAAACAAAACAAGTGTGTCCACGGTTGGACTCTTGGTACGTGTGGTTGGAACTTTGGATTTCTTCCCTGTCATCCCACCGTCACCACTCTTCCCTATATAAGCATGTCACCTCAAATTCCATCGCTCTGTGTTCTTTGTTCTTGCTATCTGTTCCTCTCTCTCTCTCTCTCTATATATATATATATTCTGAAGGCAGAAGAGGCAAAGGCAAAGGTGTGGTTGCCGTGCATGTTCTGTCGTTTCAAGTAATTTGTTTGTTTTTCGCAGGACCCGTACTCGTTTCTCTTGTTCCTGAATCCAAATCCTTTCGTATCTTTCGGATCAGAGACTTGTCGATTAGAAGCTGATGTTTTTATTCATTCGGTTCTTCCTCTCATTTTCTTAAACGGAGTTTCTAATTCTAATTATAAACGATGGAGATGTCTTCTCTGTTGTGCCTTCACTGATCTACAGGAGCTTCACTCATGTACATCTATTCTTTTACTCCTTCTTTGTTGAAATTAGTTCGAGCTTTCGTCGAACTACAGTGATCTTGACCGGACGTGTCTTTTAATCTTTGCCGTGCAGGAAGACTACTGATAGATACTCTGTCCCAACTCGACATGCCGATATCATTTTCGTTCCCAGAAGTTGATGATGAAAGCTCAAAAGCCAGTCTCATTGACAATGTGAGGTCAGCCCAGAGGTCTTTGAGTTTAAAGGGCCAAGATGCCAATCCTTCCACGGTCAAAACTCTGCAGCCTGGGAAGTTAGTAATCAAAGGATCCCTGAGCTTCAACAAAAGAAGGCAGATGCGCCCTTACCACTTTGAAACGATGGTCTCGCTAGTGAATCCTGCCACCGAAGACGACAACTCCAACAGTTCAGATGAGCCTGCAGTTTCAAGGTTTACTGTTTTGAAGGACATGCCGAAGCATGAAGCTGCTGTGAAGTTGCAGAAAGTGTACAAAAGCTTTCGTACAAGAAGGCAGCTAGCAGATTGTGCTGTCATCGTAGAGCAGCAATGGTATGACGTAGAGCATACGTATTTGTTCTTCATATACCTTAGACGACTAATATGTTTTCCTTTTCCCTGCTTGCTTTAACTAGGTGGAAATTGATAGATTTTGCACTGCTCAAGCTGAGTTCTGTGTCGTTTTTCGACATTGAGAAACAAGAATCGGCTGTTTCTCGATGGTCGCGAGCAAGAACCAGAGCTGCTAAGGTAATTACTACTTCTCTCTGCAATCAAACTACCAATGCCACGACTATCTTCCGATCGTGTGATGTCGAACACGCATCGATGCTTGATTTGCAGGTCGGCAAGGGGTTATCAAAGGACCAGAAAGCTCAAAAACTTGCCTTGCAACATTGGCTAGAAGCGGTAAGCCCTGGTAGATCCAAGATTCATATCTCTCTCCAATCTCCATTCGTCACATTTGTCAGTTTATTGACAATCAACAGATTGATCCTCGACATCGCTATGGTCACAATCTCCAATTCTACTATGACTATTGGCTCCACAGTGAAAGCAAGCAGCCCTTCTTCTACTGGTACGTTTGCAGAGTCCCGTTTCCTTGATGGCTTCTAATAATAATTCATCGAGAAATCACCATTTCTGACTCATCAGGCTTGATGTGGGAGAAGGAAAGGAGATGAATCTTGAATCAAAGTGCACGAGATTAAAGCTTCAGCAGCAGTGCATAAAGTATCTTGGACCCGTAAGCACTATAAATGCTTCTTCCATAAAATTTATGGGGGATGTAGCATATGAAACAAAATCTTGTGGTACATTTCAGAGAGAAAGAGAGGCCTATGAAGTTGTAGTCAAGGATGGGAAGTTCATTTACAAGCTGAGCAGCGTACTTCTGCACACTTCTGAGGTTCCCAAAGATTCAAAGTGGATCTTTGTTTTAAGCACATCAAAGAATCTTTACGTTGGTCAGGTAAACATCCCCATCCTTCCATACTATACCAAAAGATTAAATTTTGCTGTCTTTCTGAGTAGCCTAATGTATCATCTATTCGCTACCGCAGAAGAAAAGAGGCACATTTCAGCATTCTAGTTTTCTCGCTGGAGGAGCTACGTCTGCTGCAGGAAGATTAGTGGTGGAGAATGGGGTTCTTAAGGTACTATGATGATTCGGTAGGACAATTTGAACATTGTACAAGTCATATCCGTATACGAGTATGCTCATTTCATAGCATTTGGCAGGCCGTGTGGCCTCACAGTGGGCACTACCAACCCACAGAAGAGAATTTCCAGGAGTTGATGAGTTTTCTTCAAGAAAATGGCATCGATCTAACTGACGTTAGGGTGAGCACATCACTCCTCGATTCACAGTGAGATTTTTCCCTTTTAGGATTCCAGTATGATATGTTGGAACGACATCTTTTTTGCATTCCTACAGAGAAGTCCCACCGAAGGCGATGATGAGCCCTGGAGAGGTCACAGAAGCAGCTACTCTGACATAAGCTTTCCTGATGACATCACCATCGACCCTCAACACGTAGAACAATCGTCTCATGCATCTACTGGGGAGATAAGTGACGATGCAAGAACCGGCTCTTCGAATGACGGCCTGCAGCGCAAGGGAGTCCTCAGGGACACCGAAGAAGAAGCAGGCGAGGAGACAAATAACCCGAGAGAGTCGAAGAGTATCAGTTCGCAGGGAGAAAAACCTGACGGATGCGAACGAGACTTCTCCGACGCAGCACAACAAAAGGAGGAAGAAACATCCATACCGTCGGAGTTGATCCTTCGAAGGATCAACTCAAAGAAAGGGATGAGGTCGTATCAGCTCGGGAAGCAGCTATCCTTCAAGTGGGCAACAGGGACAGGGCCGCGGATCGCCTGCGTGAGGGACTATCCATCCGAGCTTCAGTGCCGTGCTCTTGAACAAGTAAATCTGTCGCCACGAACTGCTGCGACTTCTAGATTTGCTTCTCCTCGGACTACAGACAGCCAAAGCCCAAAGATGTCAAACTGAGCGGTTGACTTCGTAGAGAGATCAGACGTATTCATTTCCTAGGCATCGTAGAGGAATTCTTTATTCAAACTGTATCGACTTTTGATGGATCAACAGAAGCCAAAAAAAACCATATGTTTATAAAGATGCTGCTCCGGTGTGAATTGACATCTGGTGGGTTGATACAATGAGAATTCAAGAAAAGAGATACAATGCTAAATTACTTCAGGAGGAAGGGAAGGAGTGGCTCAGCGGGGAGCGTCTCCTCGCCTGCGCCTGTCTACGCTGCCGCTCGGCTGCAACCCACGCATCGCCGTCGTTATCCAGATCCATTCAATCGGGGGCTCGTGCGGGGTACACCGGGAGCTGTCTCAGCCACGACAGGGCACAGTGTAATGAAGAACCTTCAGTGATGCGTGACCACGTTTGGTTCAAGCACGAATCTTAAATCCGTCAATAAATTATTTAACTCTTTCGTGCATCTCAAAGAACCGCGGTTGCGGATCACACCCAGCGTATAACAGAGGATCCGAAACCCATCCCCTCCCCCTTGAGAAACAATGGCCTCAAGCACGAATCTTAAGTCCATGAATCGAGTTATTTGTGAATCTCAAAAATCAGCGAACGTGGATCACATCCAAACGCTCAATAGATCGGAAACCCTCCACGGAAATGTATGATCTGTCCATTGAGAACGAGTTAAGATTCGTGTTCGGACGCAACCGCGGTGATCGCATGTGACCCACTTTGTTGTAACCATGGAGATGAACGCAGGTGGACGCGACCGTCCGTGCAAAAGAAAAGACCAGACAAGAAGACGTGGACGTACGTCTGTCGGATTAAATACTTTCTCATCAAAGAGGAGCGATCAAAGAATCCGACGGCCGAGAGAGTCGCGTTCAAATGAAGCCGAATGGGGTGGAAACGGAAACCTGTGAACCGTTTAGGGTTTGGCTTCGCAATTGAAATCTATATACTCCCGTTCTCCACATTTCGCTTTGGTTCTCGTCCTTCCCCTTTTATAAGTCATCTTATGGTTGGTTTCCGATCCGTTTTCTCTGTTATTCTTCAATTAGTTGGAGATTCGGGGGGTTTATGTTTGCCTTTCTGATCTCTGCTATCATTTGTAGGCGTTGCCGAACCAGCAAACTGTCGATTACCCGAGCTTTAAACTCGTTCTCGTTGGTGATGGAGGAACTGGTGGAATTTCCTGTTCTTTGTCTCCTTTTATATATTTTCCCCTTTGCCTTTTGATTTATTGAGCACAAATGAGTTTCTTTGTACTTATTGTCGTTGCTAGCTAGATATGATGGTCTTTCTGCTTTGAGCAATCGCATAGACATATTGGAACTCATATTCGTGTTGTCTTTTTTATTTTTATGCATGAAATTCCTGATGTTTTTGTCTTTTTCGAGCGATGTGGCTGGAATTTATTGTTAATCCTGTTATCAGTGCCTGTTAAATTTGATGTATTTTTTGGTATTCGCTATTAGTTAATCACTGTGCATAACATTAATCAGATTATAAACTGGGACTTGAGAATTAGCAGGAAGCTATCTCTCCCATTTGTTATAGTAATGCAACAAATAAACGTTCTTTTAGATTCATAGTCTTCGCTTCCCTTAACAGTGATATGAAAATCTTGCATCTTTCTGTAAAAAGCAATTGATTCTTATATCTCTGCTTTTGCACTTAATCCTACGCTTTGCTTGTGCTATGCACAGGGAAAACTACCTTTGTGAAGAGGCATCTTACTGGTGAATTTGAGAAGAAGTATGAGCGTGAGTATCATGGCAATTTTCAGACATTCTTATTTGTTTTGGTTGCTGATTATGTATAAAAATGTCTTGGGTTTTTTTAGCTACCATTGGTGTTGAGGTCCATCCGTTGGATTTCTTTACAAACTGTGGGAAAATCAGATTCTATTGCTGGGACACAGCTGGCCAAGAGAAATTTGGCGGTCTCAGGGATGGATACTAGTATGTCGTGGGCCCTTCTATTTTTAGTTTGATCGTAATGTGCTTTTCTAGTCAATAGATGTATTGCACCTGTTGCTGTTTCTATTTTCAAAATGACAGATCTTATGGTATTTCTTTTATTAGTTAGCCCCCATTGAATGCTAAATTACTTCCTAACCTGTTTATTCAGCCCACATTGTTTAAAGTACCCAATTAAGGTTCATTAGCCAATACAAAGACTTACAAATAGCTGTTGCTTATGTGAGGCATGACTTATCTGACTATTTGGAAGCCCAGTTATTTGTGCTAGATAGTTTATAATGTGTTTTTTGGAGAAACATCATTTTCTTCAACTTTTTGTGGCCTCCTTTCTTCTAAAATCTATTTCAGAGGGACAAAAAAGAAATTGTTAATGTAGAACTTTAAAGATTAATGAATAGGTACCATGATTTTGAGAAGGCAATATGGGACAGTTGGGCACTCGAGTTACCCTGTGTCATTGGTCTATAAGAGTAATCAAGAATAAGAAGTGAATTTTTGCATGAGCAGAAGGCTAACTAAGTTTGAAACTACATAGATGTTACATTGTAACAAGTTAAAATGCGGCACTTGGTCTTGTTTATCTGGACATCAATGCAAAATTATTTGAGATCTCTTACATTATTGCTCTTGTGCAAACCAGATTAGCAGAAGCATTGGAAATATGCTAATGTTTTGAATTTGTTATGGGAATTGATCATAATGCTAAGGATCATAAGTAGTCTAATAGAACTAAATATTTTGTAATACAAGCTAAAATGTGAATAACCAATTATGTAGAGCAGATATGTTGTGATGCAATATTTTATGGGTGTCTGACTAGTAAGTTTCTGGATTATGGAAACTGTGTCCTCTCATTTAAGATGATATATTGTGGTATGGCAAGTTTGCTAATTGGACTTTTCTTTATAAATTTAAGATCATATTTTCTGTTATTGTTTGGGGATTCCGCAAAATTGTTTGTCGCCTTTTAGCTGCTAATACAATAATAAGTCATGTTCAAGATTTGCAGTGATTGTTATTGCAAAGATTATTTTTGTGACTGCTACAATTCATTCGTCCACAGCATTCATGGTCAATGTGCTATTATCATGTTCGATGTCACTGCCAGGTTAACATACAAAAATGTTCCGACATGGCACCGGGATCTATGCAGGTCTTTTGACAAGATACTTTGAACTAAATGATCACAAAATTCTCCTCAGTTACATTTTAAAAATGTCTAACTATCCTATTTGTCTCAAAAACCAGGGTCTGTGAGAATATTCCGATTGTTCTTTGTGGAAACAAGGTTGATGTGAAGAACAGGCAGGTTAAAGCCAAGCAAGTTACATTCCACAGGAAGAAGAACCTTCAATACTATGAGATTTCAGCAAAGAGCAATTATAACTTTGAGAAACCCTTCCTTTATCTTGCTAGAAAACTTGCAGGGTAAATGCATGTTATTATGGTGTAAGGATTACCTTGAGATATCCCTACAAGGTAAAGCTGATGACAAACTCATTGGCAGGGACCAAAACCTTCACTTCGTCGAATCACCTGCTCTTGCGCCTCCAGAAGTCCAGATTGACCTTGCTGCACAGCAACAGTAAGTGCAGTTGATTAGTTATTATGACTCAAATCACTTTTTGAAATCTTAATTAGATGTTTATCAGATCTGTTACTGGTTGTTACTTTCTGGATATGAGTCAGTCACATATATTTGTTCACATGTTTGGTTTTTGAATAGTCAATTGTTTATCTTAGTACAATTTGTATTGAGCATTCTAAAATGCTTTGTAGTTGTCATAACTTTAAATTGCATATATAATTGCCTAAAAATTGTTAAGATCTATTTTGTATCATATCTTATGTATAGTCGAATGAGGGGTCTCTGAAAAGGGGGCACTTACCTAGATATGCATGGTGTACTTTTGATCCACAATGAGATGAATTTCTGTCATTTAATTCTTTATCTTATGACAACTACAAAGCATTTTCTAAGATCTATTTTATATCATATCGTAAGTATAGTCAAATGACCTTGTTCTTGTGTAGTATATGATGACTGTTTGTCCTTTTTTACCTAATTATCAATCTTATTAATGTATGCATATCATAATCCATATCCAATGCTGTTAACTCTGACACCTTATCGTCAAGAATTGCAGCTAGGAAAAAGTGACATGAAGCCAATTTTCTGCACTTTAGTGTTCATAGCAAGTTCAAGGCCCCACTGTGTCCATCTCTTATGCCACTTGACATTGAAGCTTTTGAATGTATATGATAACATGGATCATCCATCTAACTTGCTATTTGTATGTTCCAGACATGAAGCAGAGTTGGCTGCAGCGGCTGCCCAACCTCTTCCTGATGACGATGATGATTTATTTGATTAGAAGATCCTACTCAAAAACCTTTATGCTGTGAGCTGTCCTTGTCTTGAATCATTTTTCATTTCTTTTATCCGTCCAGTAGATGGAACATTTGAACTTTGCCTTTGAAGAAATGATGGAGAAGTATTTGATTGATGAATTCAACAATCTTACATTTGATGTGGAGCAGATTGACGAGTGTTGTGCTAACTGTCTTTATGTGCTGTTTTGCAACAATCGATCCACTTCTTTGATTGCTGAAACGGCCAGTGTTACTTGTGCTTACGGATTACGATCCCATGTTTAAGAGTACGAAATGCTTCTCCTAAGTCGGTCGGCACCGTAAAAATATATATGTGCAGATTCATATCCCGCGTTAAATGTGATCCAGAGTGTCAATTTTGTTTTGATAATTAAAATAATTATTTAATTACTATTCGTAGGGAGAAAGATTTTTAAAATTAAAAATTGCGAAGATTAATAATAAAAAATATATCAAAAAGATTCGATACTTTTCGTTTGAATTCATAGAGAAAATTAAATTTTTTTATCATATTTGATCAATTAAAATCTATTATTGTATGTTCTCTCAACATAAATTTTGAATAATTTATATTTTTTTCATTTTCTCTCGAAAAATCTAGAAACATTACAATATTATTTTCTCTCATTAGTACTTAAGATACATACGATATTTATAAAAGAAATAAGTCTTTTAAGTTTTACGGTTAAATTGACTTGGAGTTCTTTTGTATTAGGATTTCTTATTTAAGATTATAAAGATGCAAAAAATCCTAAAATATTTGTTATATTATGATTCTGTATTTAAGATTCTAAAGGTATTGACTTTAAACAGTTAAAAATACTTATTAATCTCAATAGTTAGATAATTCACGTCATATCACAGCAAATATCTGAACAGATATATATATATCCGTATCTTCTACCGACGCAACATGAATTATTTAATCGTCTTAGTCTGGTTGACTTAACATAATATAGAGAGGCTATCAGTGTTCTGATAAGATGCTACTTCTGGATGGGGGCATCTCTCCCTCTTTTGGTGCGTCGGTGCCTCCCAACGAAAGCCCGGGGGATGGCTTGCGCATCGCTCACACCCTAAACAGACCATCGTTCATTTCCATGGCAGTACGTAAAGGCTACTGCATGGGGTAGCTCACTCAGGGAAGCTGCTGCAGCTTTCTTTCCCTGCTGATCTTCCAAGACAAGACATGGATTCCACCTTTCACGCAAGGAAATTAATACAGAAGAGATGGAGGAGGAACAGATTCGAAGCCCAGCATTAGTCACTTATCACTAGCAGGCGAACCATGGTTTGACTTCTGTACCCCTTTTTGGATTGGAGGTGCTCTAAACGTTAGATTAGAGAGGAACTCTAAAAATGAAGATACTTTACTAGAAAAAAAGGAAAAAAAACCCCCCCAAATTTGAGAGCTTTTCTCAAGATCGTTTTATCTCGAGACAAGTGTTTGATAAGATACTTCTTGGATGCTACTCTTGTAGGGAAACACAAACAAAAGGAAGGGTAAGTCTATGGGTTATATCTTATACGAGATATTATGCTGGGGCTGCTGCTACTGCTACTGATTCGCCCCTCCACTTCGTCTTCGTCTCAGAAGCATTTGATTCCCACGAGCAAATCCGCAGCATTGCTTTCTTTCCTCCGTTCCCGAGTTCGTATCTTATTGGCTCGTGCGACAGAGCCGATGATTCTCTGCCTGCAAGAAAGAAAGCTTCAGTGCCTTTTCTGCTATGCTCGTTCTACCTTTCCCCTTTAGGGTGCTGCTTGTCCCTCTTTCTACTCCGATCTATAGGCCTTTCCAAAAGAACAGCTTCGGAGCCGTGAGCCGCCCTGTGGTGGGCCCAGTTTCGTCTACCATTCCACTAGCCACCAGTAGTTGCTATAAATACGGGTCAATGGAGTGGTTCTTCTTCACCGCAGGCAAGCCTGTTGCATGCTGCATCGCCAGCGCCTTCCCGCACAGGGGCGGTGATCCAAATGTACCGGCGCGGCAGCTCGTACGCCTCCGGTTAGCCTCCTTCCTCTCGCTCGACAGCGTCGTCCAATGTCCTCTTCCACGTGCATAACGCGTGCGCACCGAGTGCAGGTTCGAGGACTGCGACCAGGAGGCAGCTGGACTACGGGAGGACTTACGTTGTCAGGCCGAAGGGCAGACATCGTGCCACCATCGTCTGGCTTCACGGTTTAGGAGACAATGGCGCAAGGTACGTGCGGCTGCTCTCCTTTTCGCCGCATCTAATACAAATTGGAAGGGACATTGGAGAACGCAGGCAGAGGATTTTATTCCCTTGTCGATACAACATTATTAGGATGGTCTGATTCTGGTCTCTTCCCTGCTCGTATTCCTTTACCTAAGATGCCGTCTCTGTAATTTTGTAGTCATGAGTGGAGAATGACAATTTGCCCCTATTTCTTTAGCCCCTGTCGAGTCCATGCAAAATTCCATCCCCATTACTGTCAACCTCATAAAACAAATCCACCGTGCCTCTCTCTCGTCTCTATCGCTCTACCAGTAGTTTATTTGGGGTTTATGACAGTCGTCAATCAGAAGTCGTATAGGATGCTGATCGCTGTAATTAATCATCGTGGTTCTTTGAGATCGTGTTGCTTTTTCGATGGACGTTTTTGTCTTGAAGGTGAGAAGCTTTGTCTCATGGGTAAAGTATTCCTGTCAAGCCATCGTGGTCATACTTCTTAGTGCAGTTCTTACGCAAATAACAATTGCACACGACCTGCATGAATTCACCTTCTTCTTCTTCTTCTCTTTTGCAGCTGGTACCAGCTCCTGGAAACCCTTCCTCTGCCAAATGTAAGATGTATGTATGTTTCTTCTTCTGCTGCTGCTGCTGCTGCTGCTTGGTTTGGCCAAACTATCACTCACGCTCTACTCACCGAGCTACCGATTCGGAACAATGCAGAGTCGAACACTATACCATTCCGGAGGAAATGGATGCCGTCTGCAAGTGGCTCACCGCGAGGCTGCGGCTCGATGCCTCTCGCGCTTGACAGCGGGACATGCTGTGTTGCGTCCTGCGATCGCATCCAGGCGCCGCTATAGAAACTGCACCCCCTAACTCACCAGCAGTATGCGATTACTTTGGTGGTAATCGTAGTATGTATTGTGATAGATTTGTTTCCCTATTTATCTGTCTTTCTATGAGTGAATAGTTTGATTACTTTGGTAGTATTTGAATTCATTTTTATTACAGAGAATGGAGGCATGATTATTAAGTCATGAATGAAGAAGAAGAAGAATACTTGAAACACTATTCCCACATTTAGAGGGCCTTTCTGAAAAATCTATCATCGATACTAAGCCATATTTAGAGGAAAAAGTGAATTCTCCATCATTTCAAACCACTCAACGTATTAGATAGATAGATTGCCAAGAAAGTTTACATAAAAACTAGTAAAGAAGAATGTTACAGGCTGCTTCTTGTTGTTTGGAGAAACATGTAGCAAACTTTTAAGATGATAATAATCTTGCGCTAGGCAACAACAGGCTTTCTTAAAGCTGCTTCCTAAAACTTGCTCCGTTTGTTGCTTGGCATCAATCTAAAATTGCAAACTTTCCAAGTCATGCATGAACATGGGAACAAACAGGATTATGTTTCAGATTCTTCACTATCACTGCTCTCATATATAATGGGTCGGTTTGTCCTTCATCATCTACAATCCGTTATTAGAAGTCTTAATTTCATCTACGCCAATTATAGCTAGCCTAACTTGTCAAAGCTATATCCACTCATTCTCTCACTTGCTTCTTATGTGTTTCTTTGCCTACAGTAATAGAGTGGAATAAGTTAACTACGAAGACGAAGCATTATACTTCTCGTCCTTCTCCCTTTCTCGGAGGTTTTCTCCACCACTGTTTCATCCAATTATGGTTATTTCCACTTGATTCTTCATGTGAGTCTAATTTACGAAGATGGGGTATCTGAATAAAAAAACTTTACTGTCCATGACCCTTGGCTAGCTTTCAACAACAAAATGATTCTATATTGTCACAAGAATCATCCACCGTCGTCAACTTTCAACTACAACCTAAGTGCCTTCATGTAACAAATCTGCCCAACAACAAACCTTTAGGTGTGTTCGGCTCAAGATCCTAGTGAAAATGTATTTTGCGAAATGAGAATGTGAGTCATTCATCAGTTTGATCTTGGTCTTGGTAATGAGAATAAAATAGAAATAAACTTTGTATACGAACAAGTACTAGTAGACCGTCACACACAGCGGAATCAAACAGAAATCATAATCAGATGAACATTAAGATTTACGTGGAACCTCTTCAACTCGAAGGGTAAAAATCACGGGACAAGCCAGAGAAAATCCACTATCAAAATAATGAATATACAGATCTCAAGACTTCTTGTCCAAGCCCAAAGCAACAACCACAAGAGAATCACAGGGATACAAGGACTATAATCCTAAGCACAATATCCAAAACATTCCCAAGAGATCATAGTAAGAATTCACTGCAAACTGATCTAACCTGAGATTTGAATGATTGAGAATAGTCTTTTCTTGTCCTTGTCTTCTTCCCTTTTCTGGATCTCTTATTTTCTGGCCTCTACTATCAATCTGCAGTCTTCTTTCTCTCACTCACGTTTTCAGCCGCTGCCGCTCTCTTAATCTCAACCCTAGCCACATAATCTAGGTTTTAGGTTAATATAAGTGAAGTTATGGGCTGTGGGATTTATTAAAGCCCAGGGCTGAATCTGGGCCATCTGCCCAACACTTGGATTATGGATAGACCCCCTGATAAATGAGATGATTCCACACTAGCATAGTTTTCGCTGTCCTAGTAACGATGATCACTCATTCTGGAGTCATGAATAGGATAAGCATGGCACGTGTCCCTTATCCAGGTTCCGTCAAATTTCACACTTTAAAGGAGCCCTCGACCTCAAGAAAAAAGTCGATATTCTCTTGAAACTAAACTTGGAAGGTATTTACCCTGATAACCACATGCATCAATCTAAGGATTTCTTCCATATCCTCAAAAGAGCAATAGCGTATAAACCAATAATCTGGTGTAACAAACAATGGGGGAAGCATCAGTTGTATAAGGTTCATATCTGCGTCAACAAATTAGGAGACCAACTTATCAATTGTAATATTCCTATTAAAAAAATATACTTTCCGTTTCAATATATTCCCTCCCTTCCTAAAGATTTCGTATGTCAAATGATTCTAAAGAAGCATCCACAACTAGTGGATGCTACCTTAGAACTAAGTGATGTACTTATCTGTTTTAAAATTTAAGATTTGTCTATCCATTATTCAACTTTTGAACTGTTTGTGTTTTTTTTTATTTTTAGACTACTTACCTTATTTTTACTAAAGTATTATAAACCCAAATACCTTAATTGATAGAAAATCTCTTAATAAAATATCGGGTAATAATAAATCATAGAAAATAGTATCGAAAAGAATATCAAAACTTAAAAGTTAAAAACCTTTATTAAATTAGAATTTTATAATTTTATAGACTTTGAATTTGATGTTTCATTTGTTTTTTTATCTCTCCTCTTAATTATATATGTAAAATATTACATGAGCTTTTTATTTATAGATGAGTGAATTGATGATTTTCACACTAACTATAATAACAAATCATACTTTTAACACATAAAGTTTAATTTAATTTTATGAGAGAAACAACTCCTTTGGAGAATACAATGCACTAGATCAAAACATGATTATTATCATGCAAAACCTTATATATTATTATTTTTTATTTTCTAAAGAAATATAAAAATACAAACCATAAATTAGAAACAAAAAATAATATACTAGTAATATTGATTTATAATAAAAATATAAAATAATATATAAATTTTTTATGTATTTAAAATCATTCAAAATAAATTTAAAATATATAAATGATCATTGTTTTTGTTTTAAAGTCTCTAAAATATTTTAATTGAGTTTGACTGTCAAATTTAATTTTATATCACTTAAGGATTTAAATAAAACTTACTTATCTTAAATGCTTTAAATCGTAAAAATAAGTTTTATACATTTATTTATAATATAATTTTCTTAAAAATAAAGAGCTTAGTTATATATTTTTTAAATAAGATAAAAAATTAGTTTAATATAATTTAAAAATATATATAATTAAAATTTAAAAATAATAATTTAAAATTTTTATAAAATTATCTTTGATAATTTTTAAGTGATTTTATATTCAAATTATTCTAGAATTGATTTAATTTTTTAAACTTTCAATTGATTTAGAATTGACATAGACAAGGAACATGTGTCTTGCTTATCCTATTCATGACCCAAGAACAAGTGACCATCATTATTGGGACAATGAAAACTATTTTAGTGTGGAATCATCTCTTTATCAAGGGATCCATATGTAATTCAAGTTCAAGATCAAACTGATGAATCACTCAAACTCTCATTTCATAAGATATATTTTCGATAGAGTAGTCTATATCACTAGGATCTTGAGCCGAACACACTTGAAGGTTTATTGCATGAAGGCACTTGGATTATAGCTGGAAGATGATGATGACAGATGATTCTTATCAAAAGATGAAAATATTTCATTTGTGAAAGCGAGCTAAAGGCCATAGATAGTAAAGTTTTTATTCAAATACCCCATATTCATAGGATAGCAAGACTTGACATTATAATATGATTCCGACCACTAGACATTTCAAATCAGAGCGGTCAATATAAAAGAATAATAAGATAGAGAATAAGTTAGACTTACCTGAAGAACCAAGTGGAAATTATCATAATTGGATACAATAATGACAGAGAAAACTATAAAGAAAGGGAGAAGAACAAGATGTGTCATGCTTCGTCCTCTTAGTTAACTTATTCTACTTTATTACTATATACAAAGAAACATATAAGAACTAAGAATCTTATCTTTGACGAGTTAGGCTTTTCGGCATATTAGAGGGATTCTCCTCTTCTATATTTGATAATCACAAGATCACATAAATATTATTGGTTAGTATGCCTATGGTTGGTTTAATTAATTATCTATAAGATAGATACTTAATTGAAGGAGAAAGAAGAAAGAAAAGAGCTCAGATTGAGTTTAATTATCTGTAGGTTAGATGCATGTGCTTTTTTTATGTACAAAGATATTTTTATATAAAAAGAATATAATAATCTCTATTTGATATATATAACTAAGTGATATAATTGTCTGTTTTAAAATTTAAGCTTTGTCTATCTATTAGTCAGCTTTTGAACTGTATGTGTTTTTTTATTTTTGAATAACTTACCTTATTTTCACTAAGTATTATAAACCTAAGTGTCTTAATTGATAGAAAATCTCTTGATAAAATATTGGGTAATAATAAATCATAGATGAGAGTATCAAGAAAAATATTAAAGCTTAAAAGTTAAAAACCTTTATTAAATTAAAATTTTATAATTTCATAGACTTCAAATTTGAGGTTTCATTTGTTATCTCTCCTTCTAATTATATGCGTAAAGTAGTTTTTTATTTATAGATGAGTAAATTGATGGTTTTTACACCAACTATAATAATGAATCATATTTTAAACATACAAAATTTAATCTAGTTTTATGAGAGAAATAATTAGTTCGGAGAATACAATGCATTAGATCAAAACATGATTAGTATCATGCAAAACCATATATGATCATTATTTTTTATTTTCTAAAGAAATATAAAAATTCAAACAATAAATTAGAAATAGTAATATTCATATATTATAAAATAGAAAAAATATATAATTTGATATGCATTTAAAAATAATATCATTATTTTTTTAAAGTTTCTAAAAAATATTTTAATTGAGTTTGACTATCAAATTTAATTTTATATCACTTAAGGATTTAAATAAAATATACTTATCTTAAATGCTTTAAATCATAAAATAAATTATATATATTTATTTAAAATATAATTTTCTTAAAAATAAAGAACTTTGTTATATATTTTTGAATAGGATAAAAAATTAGTTTAATACAATTTTAAAAATTATATAATTGAAATTTAAAAATAATTGAAAATTTTTATAAAATTATCTTCGATAATGTTCAATTGATTTTATATTCAAATTGTTCTAAAATTGATTTAACTTTTGTAACTTTCAATTATTGTAGAATTGACATAGACAAGGAACAATATCATAATTATTCTATTTATGACTCCAAAACGAATGACTACCGCTATTGTGACAACGGAAACTATGTTAGTATAGAATCATCTCATATATCAGGGGGTCCATCTGTAATTCAAAACCAAGGTCAAACTAATGAATGACTCAAACTCTCATTTCGTGAGGTACATTTTTGATAAGGTAGTTTATGTCAATAGGATCTTGAGCCAAACACACCTGAAGATTTATTGCATGAAGGCACTTGGGTTGTAGCTAGAAGTTGATATCAACGGATGATTATTATCATAAAATGGAAATATTCTATTGCTGAAAGCAAGCCAAAGTCCATGGATGGTATAGTTTTTATTTGGATACCTCATCTTTATACGACAACAAGACTTGACATTGTAATATGATCTCGACCACTAGACATATAAAATCAGAGTGATAAACATAAGAGAATAATAAGAAAGAGAATAAATTAGATTTACTTGAAGAACCAAATGGAAATTATCATAATTGGACACAATAATGATGGAGAAAACCACAAAGAAAGGGAGAAGAATAAGAAGTGTCATGCTTCATCCCCGTAGTGAACTTATTCTACTCTATTACTATATGCAAAGAAACATATAAAAACTAATAATTATTATTTTTAATTGTTTTAAAATTGACAAAGACAAGAAATAAATGTAGTGCTTATCCTATTTAAGACTCCAAAATGAGTGACCATAGCTGCTGGGACAATGGAAACTATGTTAGTATGGAATCATCTCATTTATCAGGGAGTCCATCTATAATTTAAGACTAAATTATATAATTAAAAAAAAAATTGGTTGATCATCTTCATTACATAAGTGCAAAAAAAAATTTATATAATTGAAATTTAAAAATAATTGAAAAATTTTATAAAATTATCTTCGATAATGTTCAATTGATTTTATATTCAAATTGTTCTAAAATTGATTTAACTTTTTTAACTTTAAATTATTGTAGAATTGACATAAACAAGGAACAATGTCATAATTATTCTATTTATGACTCCAAAATGAGTGACTACCGCTATTGTGACAACGGAAACTATGTTAGTATAGAATCATCTCATATATTAGGGAGTCCATCTATAATTTAAGACTAAGATCAAATTGATGAATGACTCAAACTCTTATCTCGCGAGGTATATTTTCGATAGAGTAGTCTATGCGACTAGGATCTTGAGCCAAATACACTTGAAGGTTTGTTGGATAAAGGCACATGGGTTATAGCTGGAAGTTGATGGTGACGGATGATTCTTGTCATAAGATGAAAACATCCCATTGCTGAAAGCGAGCCAAAGGGCATGGATGATAAAGTTTTTATACGGATACTCAATCTTTATATAATAGCAAGACTTGAGATTGCAATATGATCATGACCACTAGACATTTCCAATCAGAGCAATCATCATAAGAGAAGAGCATGATAGAGAATAAATTAGACTTACCTGAAGAATTTATCATAATTAGACGTAACAATGGTAGAGAAAACCACCAAGGAAAAATAATGAATGAGAAGTGTCATGCTTTGTCCTCGTAGTGAACTTATTTTACTCTATTACTGTATGCAAAGAAACATATAAGAACTTAGAACCTAAAGCAAGCGAGTGGACACATCTTTGATGAGTTAAGCTTTTGGGCATATCAGAGGACTTCTTTTCTTCTATATTTGATCATCATAAGATCGCGTAAACATTACTAATTAGCATGCCTAAGGTTGGTTTAATTAATTATTTATAAGATATATACATAATTGAATGAGAAAGAATAAAGAAAATAACTAAGGTTGGGTTTAATTATCTTTAAGTTAGATGCATGTGCTTCTTTTTATGCACAAAGATATTTATCTGTGGAAAAAAAGATGATCATCTCTATTTGCCATACAGAACTAAGTGATGTACTTCACTGTTTAAAATTTTTAGCTTTGTCTATCCATTATTTAGCTTTTTAACTGCTTGTGTTTTTTTTTAATTTTTGGACAACTTAGCTTATTTTTACTAAAGTATTATAAACCAAAGTACTTTAATTGATAAGAAATCTCTTAATAAAATATTGGTAATAATAAATCATAGAAGATAGTATCAAGAAGAATATCAAAGCTTAAAAGTTAAAAACTCTCATTAAATTTAAATTTTATAATTTTATAGACTTTAAATTTGATGTTTCATTTATCTATTTTATCTCTCATCCTAATTATATACGTAAAGTATTATTACATGAGCTTTTTATTTATATATGAGTGAATTTATGATTTTAACACCAATTATAATAACAAATCATATATTTAATATATAAAGTTTAATCTAGTATTTTGAGAGAAATAATTAGTTTGGAGAATACAATGCACTAGATCAAACCATGATCAAGATCATAAAAAACCTTATATGATCATTATTTTTTATTTTCTAAATAAATATAAAAATATAAACCATAAATTAGAAGTAACAAATAATATACTAGTAATATTCATTTATTATAAAATAGAAAATAACATATAAATTTTTTTATGAATTTAAAAATCTTGAATAATAAATTTAAAATATATAGATGATCATTATTTTTGTTTTCAAGTTTCTAAAATATTTTAATTAAGTTTGACTGTCAAATTTAATTTTATATAACTTAAGGATTTAAATAAAATATATTTATCTTAAATGATTTAAATCATAAAAATTAATTTTATACATTTATTTAACATATAAATTTCTGAAAAATAAAGAGCTTAGTTATATATTTTTGAATATGTTCAAAAAATAGTTTAACACAATCTTAAAATTATATAATTAAAATTAAAAAAAATTAAAAATTTTATAAAATTATCTTTGATAATGTATCAATTGATTTTATATTCAAATTATTTTAGAATTGATTTAATTTTTTAAACTTTCAATTATTCTAGAATTGACATAGGCAAAGAACACGTGCCGTGTTTATCCTATTTATGACTCCAGAACGAGTGATCATTATTGTTGGGACAATTGAAACTATGTTAGTGTGGGATCATCTCATATATCAGGGGGTCCATTTGTAATTCAAGACTAAGATCAAACTGGTGAATGAGCTGATAGGGTAGTCTATGTCACTAGGATCTTGAGCTGAACACAAATGAAGATTTTGAGCTGAACACAAATGAAGATTTGTTGCATGAGGACACTTAGGTTATAGCTAGAAGTTGACGTCGACGTATGATTATTATCACAAAATGAAAATATTTTATTGCTAAAAGTGAGCCAAAGTCCATGGATGATAAAAATTTTATCGGGATACTCTATCTTTATACAACAACATGACTTAACCTTGTAATATGATCCCGATCATTAGACATGTCAAATCAGAGTGATCAACATAAGAGAAGAACAAGGTAGAGAATAAATTAAACTTACTTGAAAAATAAAATGAAAATTATAATAATTGGACATAATAATGATGGAGAAAACCACCAAAAAGGGAGAAGAATGAGAAGTGTCATGTTTCATCCTTGTAGTGAACTTATTCTACTCTTATTACTATATGTAAAAAAACATATAAGAACTAAGAACCTGAAACAAGCGAGTGAGCGAGTAGACACAGCTTTGATGAGTTAGGCTTTTAGGCATATCAGAGTGCTTCTCCTCTTCTATATTTGATCATCACAAGATCGTGTAAATATTACTGATTAGCATGCATGAGGTTAGTTTAATTAATTATCTATAAGATAGATGCATAATTAAATAAAAAAAGAAAGAAAATAACGTATGTTGTGTTTAATTATCTTTAGGTTAGATGCATGTGCTTTTTTTTTTATGCACAAAGATATATTTTTTTTTGTAGAAAGAAGATGATCATCTTTATTTGCTATATTGAACTAAGTGATGCACTTATCTATTTGAAAATTTCAACTTTCTCTATCCATTATTCAACTTTTGAAAAAGTATGTGTTTTTTTAATTTTTTTGGACAACTTATCTTATTTTCACTGAAGTATTATAAACTCAAGTATCTTGATAGGAAATCTCTTAATAAAATGTTGGATAATAATAAATCATATAAGAGAGTATCGAGAAGAATATCAAAGCTTAGAATTTAAAAACCTTTATTAAATTAAAATTTTATAATTTCATACACTTCCAATTTGAGGTTTCATTTATTTTTTTTATCTCTCATTCTAATTATATGAGTAAAGTAGCTTTTTATTTGTAGATGAGTGAATTGATGATTTTTTACATCAACTATAATAACTAATCATAATTTAAACACATAAAGTTTAATTTAGTTTTATGAGAGAAATAACAAGTTTGGATAATACAATGGATTAGATCAAAGCATGATTACTATCATGCAAAACCATATATGATCATTATTTTTTATTTTCGAAATAAATATAAAAATACAAACCAAAAATTAGAAATAACAAATAATATACTAGTAATATTCATTTATTATAAAAATAGAAAAAATATATAATTTTTTTATGCATTTTAAAATCTTTCAAAATAAATTTAAAATGTATAGATGATAATTAATTTTGTTTTAAAGTTTCTAAAATATTTTAATCGAGTTTGACAATAAAAAATATCACTTAAGAATTTAAATAAAACATACTTATCTTAAATGCTTTAAATCGTAAAAATGAATTTTATACATTTATTTAAAGTATAATTTTCTTAAAAATAAAGAGCTTAATTATATATTTTCTGAATAGGATAAAAAATAATTTAATATAATTTTAGAAATTATATAATTGAAATTTTAAAAAATAATTTAAAAATTTTATAAAATTATCTTTGATAATGTTCAAGTGATTTTATATTCAAATTGTTGTAATTAATTTTTTAAACTTTTCAATTATTGTATAATTCACATAGATAATGAACACGTGTCGTGCTAATCCTATTATAACATCTTGTTTATGTTAGTGTGAAATTATCTCGTTTATCAAGGGGTCCATCTGTAATTCAAGACCAAGATCAAATTTATGAATGACTCAAACTCTCATTTGCGATGTACATTTTTTATAATGTAGTCTGTGTCACTAGGATCTTGAGCCGAACACACTTGAAGTTTTGTTGCATGAAGTCATTTGGGTTGTAGTTGGAAGTTGACGGCAGCGGATGATTCTTGTCACAAGATGAAAACATTTTCATTGCTAAAAAATGAGCCGAAAGCATGAATGATAAAGTTTTTCTTCGGATACCCCATTTTAATACGATAGCAAGACTTGACACTGTAATATAATCCAGACCAATAGACATTTCAAATCAGAGCGATCAATATTAGAGAAGAATAAGATAGAGAATAAATTAGACTTACCGAAAGAACCAAGTGAAAATTATCATAATTGAATGCAACAATGGTGGAGAAAACCACCAAGAAAGAAAGGAAGAAGAATGAGAAGTGTTATGCTTCGTCCTCATAGTGCTTCTCCTCTTTTATATTTGATCATCACAAGATCGTGTAAACGTTATCAGTCAGTATGCGTGAGATTGGTATAATTAATTATCTATAAGATAGATACATAATTAAAGAGAAAGAACAAAGAAAAATAACTCAGGTTGGGTTTAATTATCTATAGGTTATATGTATGTGCTTCTTTTTATACACAAAGATATTTTTCTGTAGAAAGAAGATCATTTTTATTTGCTTTATAGGACTAAGTGATATACTTATTTGTATAAAAATTTCAGCTTTATCTATCTATTATTCAGCTTTTGAATAGTATGTGTTTTTTTATTTTTGGAAAACTTATCTTATTTTAACTAAAGTTATTATAAACCCAAATACCTTAATTGATAGGAGATCTCTTAACAAAATGTTGGGTAATAATAAATTATAGTATAGAGTATCTAGAAGAATATCAAAGCTTAAAAGTTAAAAACCATTATTAAATTAAAATTTTATAATTTCATAGACTTTGAATTTACGGTTTCATTTGTTTTTTTAATCTCTCCTCCTAATTATATGCGTAATGTATTACATGATATTTTTATTTATAGATGAGTGAATTGATGATTTTTATACCAACTATAATAACAAATCATATTTTTAACACATAAAGATTAGTTTAGTTTTATGAAATAAACAACTACTTTAAAAAATATAATGCACTAAATCAAAACATTATCAGTATCATGCAAAACCTTATTTGATTATTATTTTTATTTTCTTAAAAATATAAAAATATAAACTATAAATTAGAAATAACAAATAATATACTAGTAATATTCATTTATTATAAAAATAAAAATAAATAACATATAATTTTTTATTTGTTTAAAAATCTTTCAAAATAAATTTAAAATATATAGATGATCATTATTTTTGTTTTAAAGTTTCTAAAATATTTTAATTTACTTTGACTTTCAAATTTAATTTTATATCACTTAAGAATATAAATAAAACCTACTTATCGTAAATGCTTTAAATCATAAAAATAAATTTTATACATTTATTTAAAATGTACTTTTCTTAAAAATAAAGAGTTTAGTTATATATTTTTTGAATAGGATAAAAAAGTAGTTTGATGTAATTTTAAAAATTGTATAATTGAAAATTTTTAAAAATAATTTGAAAATTTTTTAAAACTATCTTCGACAATGTTCAATTGATTTTATATTCAAATTATTCTAGAATTGATTTAATTTTTTAAACTTCCAATTATTCTAGAATTGATAAAGACCATGAACATATGCCGGGCTTATCCTATTAATGACTTCATAACGAGTGACCACCACTGTTGCTGGGACAACGGAAATTATGTTTGTGTGAAATCATCTCGTTTATCAAGTGGTCCATCTGTAATTCAAGACCAAGATCAAATTGATGAATGACTCAAACTCTTATTTCGCAAGGTACATTTTCGATAGTGGTATGAGTCACTAGGATCTTGAGCCAAACACACATAAAGTTTTGTTGCATCAAGGCACATGTGTTGTAGTTGGAAGTTGACGACGATGGATGATTCTTGTCACAAAATGAAAACATTTCATTGCGAAAAGCCAACTAAAGGGCATAGATGCTAAAGTTTTTATCCGGGTACATAATCTCTATATGACATCGAGACTTGAAATTATAATATGATCCCGTCTACTAGACATTTTCGATTAGAGCAATTATAATAAGAGAAGAACCAAGTGATACAGAATAAATTCGACTTACTTGAAGAACCAAGTGAAAATTATCATAATTGGACGTAACAATGGTAGAGAAAACCATTGATGATGAACGAGAAGCGTCATGCTTCGTCCTCGTAGTAAACTTATTCTACTCTATTATTGCATACAAATAAACATGTAAGAACTAATAACCAGAAGCAAGCGAGTGGACACAGCTTTGATAAGTTATGCTTTTGGACATATCAGAGGGCTTATTCTCTTTTATACTGATTAGCATGTCTGAGGTTGGTTTAATTAATTTTCTATAAGATAGATGCATAATTGAAGAAGAAAGAAGAAAGAAAATAACTTAGGTTGGGTTTAATTATCTCTAGTTAGATGCATGTACTTTTTTTTTATGCATAAAGATATTTATCTGTAGAAAAAAAATGATCATCTCTATTTGCTATACAGAACTAAGTGATGTATTTATTTATTTGAAAATTTTAGCTTTATCTATCTATTATTTAGCTTTTGATTAGTACGTGTTTTTTTATTATTATTTTTAGACAACTTATCTTAATTTCACTAAATTATTATAAACCCAAGTACCTTAATTGATAAGAAATCTCTTGATAAAATGTTGGGTAATAATAAATCATAAAATAGAGTATCGAGAATCATATCAAAGGTTAAAAGTTAAAAATTTCATTAAATTAAAATTTTATAATTTCATAGACTTCAAATTTGAGATTTCATTTGTTTTTTTTATCTCTCCTCCTAATTATACGCGTAAAGTAGCTTTTTATTTATAGATGGGTGAAATGATATTTTTACACCAATTATAATAATAAATCATATTTTTAACACATAAAGTTTAATTTAGTTTTATGAGAGAAACGACTAATTTGGAGAATACAATGCACTAGATTAAAACATGATCAGTATCATGCAAAACCTTATATGATCATTATTTTTTTATTTTCTAAAGAAATATAAAATATAAATCATAAATTATAAATAACAAATAATATACAAGTAATATTCATTTATTATAAAAATAAAGAATAATATATAAAAAATTTATGCATTTAAAAATCTTTCATAATAATGATCATTATTTTTGTTTTAAAGTTTCTAAAATATTTTAATTAAGTTTTACTATGAAATTTAATTTTATATCAATTAAGGATTTAAATAAAACATACTTATCTTAAATGCTTTAAATCATAAAAATAAATTTTATACATTTATTTAACATATAATTTTCTTAAAAAAAAGAGCTTAGTTATATATTTTCTGAATAGGTTCAAAATATAGTTTAATGAAATTTAAAAAATTATATAACTGAAATTTTAAAAAATAATTTAATAATTTAATAAAATTATTCTTTTATAATATTCAATTGGTCGTATATTCCAATTTTTTTAGAATTGATTTAATTTTTTAAACTTTTAATTGTTCTAGAAATGACAGATAAGGAATACGTGTTTGATTATCCTATTTATGATTCTAGAACGAGTGATCATCGCTGTTAGGACAATGGAAATTATGTTAATATGGAATCATCTCGTATATCAAGGGGTTCATCTATAATTTAAGACCAAGATCAAACTGATAAATGACTCAAACTCTCATTTCGTGAGGTACATTTTAGATAGAGTAGTATGTGTCGCTAGGATCTTGAGCTGAACTCACATGAAGGTTTGTTGTGGAAGTTGATGACATTAGATGATTCTTGTTATAAGATGGAAACCGAAAGCGAGCCAAATGTCATATATGGTAAATTTTTTATCCGAATATCCAATCTTTATACGACAACAATACTTGACATTGCAATATGATCTCGACCATTATACATTTCAAATCAGGCGATCAACATAATAGAAGAAAAAAATAAAGAACAAATTCTACTCTATTACTGTATGCAAAGAAACATGTAAGAACTAAGAACCTGAAACAAGTAAGCGAGCGGGACGACACAATTTTGATGAGTTAGGCTTTTGGGCATATCAGAGAGCTTCTCCTTTTCTATATTTGATCATCACCAGACTGCATAAACGTTACTGGTTAGTAAGCCTGAGGTTAGTTTAATTAATTATCTATAAGATAGATGCATAATTGAAGGAGAAAAAAGAATAAAAATAACTTAGGTTGAGTTTAATTATCTCTCGGTTAGATGCATGTGATTCTTTTTATGCACAAACATATTTTTATGTATAAAGAACCAAGTGATTTACTTGTTTGTATGAAAATTTCAACTTTCTTTATTCATTATTTTAATAGCTTTTGAACTGTATGTGTTTTTTTTTTACTTTTAGACAACTTAGCTTATTTTCACTAAAGTATTATAAACCCAAGTACCTTAATTGGTAGATCTTGATAAAATGTTGGATAATAATAAATCATAAAAGAGAGTATCGAGAATAATATTAAAGCTTAAAAGTTAAAAATTCTTATTAAATTAAAGTTTTATAATTTCATAGACTTTGAATTTAATGTTTTATTTTTTAATCTCTTTTCCTAATTATATGCGTCAAGTATTACATGAGATGAGTGAATTGATGATTTTTATCCCAACTCTAATAACAAATCATATTTTTAATATACAAAGTTTAATATAGTATTATAAGAGAAACAATTAGCATGCCCGAGGTTGGTTTAATTAATTATCTATAAGATAAATGCATACTTGAATGAGAAAGAAAGAAAATAACTCAGGTTGGGTCTAATTATCTCTAGGTTAGATGCATGTGTTTCTTTTATGCACAAAGATATTTATTTGTAGAAAAAAAAATGATAATATCTATTTGCTATATAAAAAAAACTAAATGATGTATTTGTTTGTTTGAAAATTTCAACTAGGTCTATCCATTATTCAGCTTTTGAACTGTTTGTGTTTTTTTTTTTTAGTTTAGGACAACTTACCTTATTTTCACTAAAGTATTATAAATCCAAGTATCTTAATTAATAAGAAATCTGTTGATAAAATATTAAGTAATAATAAACCATAGAAGATAGTATCGAGAATAATATCAAAGCTTAAAAGTTCAAAAAAAAAAAAACTTATTAAATTAAAATTTTATAATTTCATAGACCTTGAATTTGATGTTTCATTTATTTATTTTTTTATCTCTCCTCCTAATTATATTGATAAAGTTTTACATGAGATTTTTATTATAGATGAGCGAATTGATAATTTTTACACCAACTATAATAATAAATCATATTTTTAACATGCAAAATTTAATCTAGTACTATTAGAGAAACAATTAGTTTGGAGAATACAATGCACTAGATAAAAACATGATTAGTATCATGCAAAACTATATATGATCATTATTTTTTATTTTTCAAAGAAATATAAAAAATATAAACTATAAATTAGAAATAACAAATAATATATTACTAATATTTATTTATTATAATATAAAAAATAATATATAAAATATTTAGGCATTTAAAAATCTTTCATAATAAAATTAAAATATATAGATGATCATTATTTTTGTTTTAAAGTTTTTAAAATATATTAATTGAGCTTGGCTGTCAAATTTAATTTTATATCACTTGAGGATTTAAATAAAACATACTTATCTTAAATGCTTTAAATTGTAAAAAAAATTATACATTTATTTAACATATAATTTTCTTAAAAATAAAGAGCTTAGTTATATATTGTTTCAATAGGTTCAAAAAATAGTTTAATGTAATTTTAAATATTATATAATTGAAAATTTAAAAAATAATAATTAAATTTTTTTATAAAATTATCTTTGATAATGTTCAATTGATTTTATATTCAAATGTTCTATAATTGATTTAAATTTTTAAACTTTCAATTGTTCTAGAATTGATATAGACCAGAAACACGTGTCGTGCTTATCCTATTAATGACTCCAAAACGAGTGACCATTGCTACCTGAAAAAAAAAAAATTATGTTAGTCTGGAATCATCTCGTATATTAGTGAGTTCATATGTAATTCAAGACCAAGATCAAACTGATAAATGACTTAAACTCTTATTTCGTGAGGTACATTTTTGATATGGTAGTTTATGTCATTAGGATCTTGGGCCAAACACGTCTGAAGTTTTGTTGCATAAAGACACTTAGGTTGTAGCGAAGTTGGCGTCGAATGATGATTATTACGACAAGATAGATATATTACATTGCTAAAAGCGAGCTAAAGTCAATAGATGGTAACGTTTTTAATCCGCATACCCAATCTTTATATGACAGCAAGATTTTACATTACAATATAATCTTGACCGCTAGATATTTCAAAGAGAGTGATCAACATAAGAAAAAAAATAAGATATAGAATAAATTAGACTTACTCGAAGAACCAAGTAAAAATTATCATAATTGGACGCAATAATGTTGCAGAAAACCACCAAGAAAGGGAGAAGAATTAGAAGTGCCATACTTCATCCTCGTAGTGAAATTATTCTACTCTATTACTGTATTCAAAGAAACATATAAAAACTAAGAACCTGAAGCAAGCCAGCGAGCGAGTGAACACAGCTTTGATGAGTTAGGCTTTTGGGCATATCAGAGGGCTTCTTCTCTTCTATATTTGATCATCACAAGATCATATAAATATTATTGGTTAGCATGCCTAAGGTTGGTTTAATTAATTATCTATAATATAGATGCATAATTGAATGAGAAAGAAGAAAGAAAATAACTTAGGTTGGGTTTAATTATCTTTAGGTCAATTGCATGTGTTTTTTTTTTATGCACAAAGTTATTTTTCTGTAGAAAGAAGATGATCGATCATCTTTGCTAAATAGAACTAAGTGATGTACTTTTCTATTTAAAAATTTTAGCTTAATCTATCCATTATTCAACTTTGGAAAAGTATGTGTTTTTTTTTTATTTTTGGGTAATTAATCGTATTTTCACTAAAGTATTATAAACCCAAGTACCTTAATTGATATGCAACCTCTTGATAAAATATTAGGTAATAATAAATCATAGAAGAGTATATCGAGAAGAATATCTAAGCTTAAAATTTGAAAACACTTATTAAATTAAAATTTTATAATTTATTGACTTCGAATTTGATGTATCATTTGTTTTTTAATCTCTCATAATTATATAAGTAAAGTATTACATGAGCTTTTTATTTATAGATGAGTGAATTGATGATTTTTACTCCAACTATAATAACAAATAATAATTTTAACATACAAAGTTGAATCTAGTATTTTGAGAGAAATAATTAGTTCGGAGAATACAATGCACTAGATCAAAACATGATCAGTATCATGCAAAACCTTATATGATCATTATTTTTTATTTTCTAAAGAAATATAAAATATAAACCAGAAATTAGAAATAATAGATAATATACCAGTAATATTCAGTTATTATAAAAATAAAAAAATAATTTATAATTTTTATACATTTAAAAGTATTTCATAATAAATTTAAAATATGTAGATGATCATTATTTTTGTTTTAAAGTTTCTAAAATATTTTAATTGAGTTTTACTATCAAATTTAATTTTATATCACTTAAGGATTTAAATATAACACACTTATGTTAAATTATTTAAATCATAAAAATGAATTTTATATATTTATTTAACATATAATTTTCTTAAAAATAAAGAGCTTAGTTATATATTTTTTAAACAGGTTAAAAATAGTTTTATGCTATTTTAAAAATTATATAATTAAAATTTTATAAAAAATAATTTAAAAACTTATGAAATTATCTTTGAAAATGTTCTATTGATTTTTATATTCAAATTATTCTACAACTAATTTAATTTTTTAAACTTTCAATTATTCTAGAAATGACATAGATAAGGAATACGTGCTTGCTTATCCTATTCATGACTCCTGAACGAGTGACCATCATTGCTAGGACAACGAAAACTATATTAGTATCAAATTATCTTGTTTATTAGGGAGTCTATATGTAATTCAAGTTCAAGATCAAATCGACAAATGACTCAAACTCTCATTTCGCGAGGTACATTTTAGATAGAGCAGCAGTATGTGTTACTAGGATTTTAAGCCGAATACACCAGAAGGTTTGTTGCATAAAGGCACTTGGGTTGTAGCTGTAAGTTGACGGTGGTAGATGATTCTTGTTAGAAGACGAAAATATTTCATTGCTAAAAACGAGCAAAATGTCATATATGGTAAAGTTTTTATCCGAATACCCCATCTTTATACAACATCAAGACTTGACATTGCAATATGATCCCGACCACTATAAATTTCAAATTAGGCGATCAACATAGGAGAAGAACAAGATAGAGAATAAATTATACTCCATTACTGTATGAAAAGAAATGTGTAAGAACTGAGAACCTGAAACAAGCAAGCAAGCAAGTGGACACAACTTTGATGAGCTAAGCTTTTGGGCATATCAGAGAGCTTCTCCTCTTCTATATTTGATCATCACAAGATCGCATAAATGTTACTAGTTCGTAAGCCTGAGGTTAGTTTAATTAATTATCTATAAGATAGATGCATAATTAAAGGAGAAAAAAGAATGAAAATAGCTTAGGTTGGGTTTAATTATCTCTCGGTTAGATGCATGTACTTCTTTTTATGCACAAATATATTTTTCTGTATAAAAAAGATGATTATCTCTATTTGCTATATAGAACTAAGTGATTTATTTGTCTGTTTGAAAATTTTAAATTTCTTTATCCATTATTTAGCTTTTAAACTGTATGTGTTTTTTTTTTTACTTTTAGACAACTTAACTTATTTTCACTAAAGTATTATAAACCCAAGTACCTTAAATGGTAGGAAATCTCTTGATAAAATGTTGGCTAATAATAAATCATAAAAGAGAGTATCGAGAACAATATTAAAGCTTAAAAGTTAAAAACCCTTATTAAATTAAAATTTTATAATTTCATAGACTTCAAAGTTAATATTTCATTTGTTTTTTTTTTATCTCTTTTCATAATTATACCCTTAAAGTATTACATGAGATTTTTATTTATAGATGAGTGAATTGATGATTTTGACCTCAACTCTAATAACAAATCATATTTTTAATATACAAAGATTAATCTAGTATTATGATTGAAATAATTAATTCGGAGAATACAATTTACTAGATAAAAACATGGTCAGTATATTACAAAACTTTATATGATCATTATTTTTAATTTTCTAAAAAATATAAAATATAAATCATAAATTAGAAATAACAAATAATATACTAGTAATATTCATTTATTATAAAATAGAAAATAAAATATAAATTTTTCTATGCATTTAAAAATCTTTCATAATAAATTTAAAATATATAGATGATCATTATTTATGTTTTAAAGTTTATAAAATATTTTAAATAATTTTATATCACATAAGGATTTAAATAAAATATACTTATCTTAAATGATTTAAATCATAAAAATAAATTATATATATTTATTTAACATATAAATTTCTTAAAAATAACGAGCTTAGTTATGTATTCTTTGAATAGGTTCAAAAAATAGTTTAATGTAATTAAAAAAATTTATATAATTGATATTTAAAAGAATAATTTAAAATTTTATAAAATTATCTTTGATAATGTTCAATTGATTTTATATTCAAATTGTTCTAGAATTGGTTTAATTTTTAAACTTTTTATTATTCTAAAATGACATAAAAAAGGAACATGTGTCGTGCTTATCCTATTCATAACTCTGGAACGAGTGATCATCGTTGCTAAGACAATAGAAACTATGTTAGTGTAGAATCATCTCGTATATCAGGGGATCCGTGTGTAATTTAAGACCAAGATCAAACTGATGAATGATTCAAACTCTAATTTCGCAAGATACATTTTTGATAGAATAGTCTTTATCACTAGAATTTTGAGCCGAACACACCTAAAGGTTTATTGCATGAAGGAACATGGGTTGTAGCTGGAAGTTGACGGCAACATATGATTCTTGTCACGAGATGAAAACATTTCATTGCTGAAAGGGAGCCAAAGGCCATGGATGGTAGGGTTTTTATCCGGATACACAATCTTTAAACGACACCACGACTTGACATTGCAATATGATCCCGATCACTAGACATTTCAAATCAGAGTGGTTAACATAAGAGAAGAACAAGATAGAAAATAAATTAGACTTACCTAAAGAACCAAGTCAAAATTATCATAATTGGATCCAACAATGGTAGAGAAAACCACCAAGAAAGGATGATAAATGAGAAGTATCATGCTTCGTCGTCGTAGTAAACTTATTCTACTCTATTACTGTGTGCAAAGAAATATGTAGGAACTAAGAACCTGAAGCAAGCGAGTGCGTGGACACAATTTTGATGAGTTATGCTTTTGGGCATATCAGAGGGCTTCTCCTCTTCTATATTTGATCATTACAAGATCAAATAAACATTACTAATTAGTATGCCTGAGGTGGATTTAATTAATTATCTATAAGGTAAATGCATAATTGAATGAGAAAGAAGAAACAAAATAACTCAGGTGGGGTTTAATTATCACTTGGTTAGATGCATGTGCTTCTTTTTATGCACAAACATATTTATCTGTAGAAAAAAGATGATAATCTCTATTTGCTATATAGAACTAAGTGATGTATTTGTCTGTTTGAAAATTTCAGGTGGGTCTATCCATTATTCAGCTTTTGAATTATTTGTGTTTTTTTATTTTTGGATAACTTACCTGATTTTCACTAAAGTATTATAAACCCAAGTATCTTAATTAATATGAAATCTCTTGATAATATGTTGAGTAATAATAATGTTAGCATAAAAAACTATAATTATGTAAACTATGATGTAGAAAATTATTATGCCAGGATTGAAATAAAAAAAATATGAGATATGTTTAATATGCATACCTTTAGATGTCATCTGATTGAGATCCAACTATATCTTCAAGAGCACCGCCTGTCGGATCTGAATAACGTCGAGATATCGATCTGCAAGGAGAAACTAGAATAGATCTAGACCCATTCTCCTCTCTTCCTATCCTTTCACAGGACCACCTTAATTGATGGTTTTGGGAGATCAAGAGAATAACCATAATCTCTTGCTCTATTCACCCCTTTGTCGTTCTGTGCCTTTCCGTGCATTTGGTTTATAGTAGATCCTGTCTATTTATAGGCGAGAGCAGAGGGTCTAGGGTAAGTTAATTAGGAGAATTCCTTCCATCATGGGCATCCCCTAAAATATCCCAATATAATATGTACTTTATTTAATATTGGCTAATATCTTTTATCAGAATCCAAATAATCCATAATATATCTTATTCAATTAATAAAGGGCCACATAATCTTACATAATCCATATCAAAATTTTGAAAAGTATTTTATACATGGCCATGATTTTAAAAATAAGTCAATAAGTTCAATAAGCATAATAATACTATATTCAGTCCAACTATTAATGTGAGTCATAACGATGTATGTCATCAATATCACACTTCCTTCTATGTACTACAACACTGTTAGTCTTTTCTTATATAGTCTATAATGACCTCTGTAATTTATCTTGTCAAGACAATCTTGTTTCTTGCATTCAACCATAATATGCATAAACATAAATACAAACAAGATAGCAGAAATAAATAACTTTAATTATACAAAAGAAATATCAATAATATCATCCACTTAAACATGCATCACCATATCATTTATGGCTTGCTCACAAGTCTCATTCTAAGAACATGTTCTTTAAATATTTTACACTGTAAAGCTTTAGTAAATGGATCAGTAATCATCATAGTGGTGCTCAAATTTTCAATTGACACATGTTGTTTCTGGACTTTTTCTCTAACCACCAAGTACTTTATCTCAATGTGCTTGGAACCACTAGAGTACTTGTCATTCTTAGAGAAGAAAACTGCTGCAGTATTATCACAAAATATCTTCAACGGCTTGGCAATTGAGTCGACCACACCAAGTCATGAGATAAAATTTCATAGCCATAAAGCTTGATTTGTGGCATCAAAGTATGCCACAAATTCAGCTTCCATCGTAGATGATGTAATAAGTGATTGTTTTACACTTTTCCAAGAAATTGCCCCACCAGCCAACATGAACACAAATCCTGAAGTGGATTTTCTGCTATCGAGGCAATTTGGAAAATCAACATCTGAATATCCCATTACTTCAAGCTGATCTGATTTCCTATATGTAAGCATATAATCTTTTGTCCCTTGCAGATATCTCATTACTTTCTTTGCAGCTTTCCAATGTTCCATTCCTGGGTTACTCTGGTATCTACCCAGCATTGCCACTGCAAAACTGATATATGACCTTATACAGGTTTGAGCATATAATAGACTTCCAATTGCGCACCCATAAGGAATGTTCTTCATTTGATTCACTTCTAGGTCATTCTTTGGGCACTAATTTTGGCTGAATTTTTCACCTCTAGTAATAGGTGTATCATTGGCTTTACAAAGCTGTATATTAAACATCTTCAAGATATGATTAATATAAACTTTCTGAAATAATCCTAACAAACATTGAGATCTGTCCTTGAATATCTCGATGCCAATAACATAGGATGCCTCATTCATCTCAACCATCTTAAAGTTCTTGTTGAGAAATATCTTGGTTTCGTGCAACAAACCAAGATCACTACTGGCAAGCAATATATCATTCACATATAAGACCGATATAATAAAATTACTCCCACTAACCTTCAGATATATACACTGATCAACAGTATTTTTCTTAAATCCGAAGGAAGTAATGGTATCATGAAACTTTATATACCATTGTCTAGAAGCTTATTTAAGGCCATAAATGGATTTCTTAAGTTTATAAGCCCAACTTCCTTTCCCTTTTCTATGAATCCTTCAGGTTGTTCCATATAGATTTCCTCATCTATATTCCCATTCAGAAATGTTGTTTTCACATCCATCTGATGTAACTCAAGATCATAATGAGCTACTAATGTCATGATGATTCTCAATGTCCTTTCGAGAAACTGGATAAAATGTCTCATGGTAGTCAATACCTTCTTTTTAAGAAAAACCTTTGGCCATAAGTCTGGTCTTATATCGTTCGATATTGCCTACCGAGTCACGTTTAGCCTTAAAGACCCATTTACAATCAACTCTTTTATAATTATTGGGCAATTCAACGAGTTTCCAGACACCATTTTGGTCCATTGATTTTAACTCATCTTTCATTGCATCATACCATTTTTCGGAATCATTACTTTCTATGGCTTGTGAAAACGATAAGAGGTCTCTTTTTATTCCTATATCAAAATCTGATTCTTGTAGATATACCACATAATAATTAGAAATGACATGTTTTCTCTTTCTTTGAGATCTTCTCAAATCTGCCAATTGTGATTGTTCTACAAGACTATCAGCGGCGACCTCAACATCATGTGAGAATTCATCAATGTTATTTTGTTGTTCACCCTCATCAATTTTCTCATTGATTTGAGGAACAACAATTTCTCGAATAGGGGATAATACAAGAGAAGAAGCCTGAATCTCCTCAATATCAAAATTAATCCTTTGAGACTTTTGACTCCCACTAATTTCATCTTTTCTAGGAATTTTACATTACCATATTCTACTATCATCATATTATGATTAGGGTAATAAAATCTGTACCCTTGAATCTTTCCGGGTAACCAATAAAATATCCAAAAATTATTCTTGGATCCAATTTCTTTTCATATGGATTGAATACTCTTATCTCTGCAGGATACCCCCAAATATATAAATGTCTCAAACTAGGTTTTCTACTAGTCCATAACTCAAATGGAGTTGATGAAACTGACTTACTAGGAACCCTGTTCAGGATATACATAGTTGTCCTAAGAGCATCACCCCACATTGACTCAGGTATAGAGGAATAACTCATCATGCTCCTAACCATATCCATAAGAGTACGATTTCGCCTTTCAGCAACACCGTTCTGCTGTGACACACCTGGTAATGTATATTGAGCATAAATACCCCGTTGTTCTAGGAATCTAGCAAAATGACTAATATTCTGACTGGATTCATCATATCTGTCATAAAATTTACCACCCCTGTTAGATATGATAATTTTAACTTTCTACCTATTGTCTCTCGACCTTATTTATGTACACTTCAAGAATGTCAACGGCCTGAGACTTTTCGTTTATTAGATAAACATAGCCATATCTAGACAAGTCATCTATAAATGTGATGAAATACCTTTCTCCACTAAAACAGGAAATATGGAGTGGTCCACAGATATCAGTATGAATAATTCAAGAAGTTCTTTACTTCTTGTGGTATTTTTCTTTGTATGCTTAGTTTGCTTTCCTTTAATGTAATCTATGCAAACATCAAAATCAGTGAAGTCTAAATTTTCTAAAATATTATCCTTTACTAATCTTTCAATTCTTTCCTTAGAGATATGCATCAAACGTCTATGCCACAATATAGAAGATATTTCATTATTGGAATTACGTTTTATTCCAATACTTGATTGTAGGGTCAATAATGTATTTGTAAACTCAAGATTGAAATTAATTCTGTACAAACCATCACATAGAATTTCAGAACCAACTTTTATTGAATCATAAAATATGTTGAGTTTACCATTACCAAAAGAAACATAATATCCTAACTCAATAATTCTAGACAGAGAAATTAAATTTCTAGAAATTGTAGGAACAAAACATATGTCTTTCAGATCCATCAAATGACCCGTCTCTAGGCGTAAGCGATAAGTCCCTACTGATACCACTTTTGCTTTGAGACGATTTCCCATAATTATGAATCTTTCATGTTCTTTTGGTTTCCGGATTGAAAGGAATCCATGAATATTATTAGTAACATAAGTTGAAGCGCCAGAATCAATCCACCATGTATGAGAAGGAACTTTTGTAATGTTTCATTCAAAACATACAAAGGTTGAGTTTATACCTTTCTTTTCGAACTAAGTCCTACGTTTAATACAGTCCTTCTTTACATGTCCTTGCTTATCACAAAAGAAGTATTTTACTGTAATAGCTTTCTTTTCAATAGTCTGTCTAATACTTCTAGACCTGGTAAATTTCTTCGATGGATGACGCTTCGATTTTCTTTTCTTATTACGAACTCCTTGAGTAGTTGTCAGTACATTATATGAACTTTCCTGCCTTAATCTTAATTCTTCCTGAACACACATACTAGTTAACTCATTCAAGTCTCACTTATCCTTATTTGTATTGTTGTGAATCTTGAATGGGCCAAACTTAGAAGGAAGAAAATTAAGAATGAATTGCACAAGGAAAGATTCATCAACATTCATTCCCAACGTCTTAAGTTTTACAGCTTTGTCAGCCATATTAAGGATGTGATCCTAAATTCCTCGAGTACCATCATACTAAGCTATAGTCAGTTCTTTTATTAATGTGCCAGCCAATGACTTATCAGCAGATATAAATCTGTCTTCAATAACCTTTAAATATTCACGTGGGCTAGATGCAACTGGTAATGAAGTCTTTATATTATTTACAATTGTCATCCTTATGAACATTAAACTGAGCCTATCAGATCTTTCCCAAGCCTTCATTTCATTGACTTGTTCTACAGTACTTTTATCAGTTAATTCTGTGGACTTTTCAACAAGCAATGTCAAATCGAGATCTAATACGCCCAATGTAAATTGCACGTGCTCTAACCATTCTGAATAATTTGATCTAGAGAGTACAGGGACATTAGAAGCATGAGAATGTATGAACGAGAATACCACTGCAGAATATAAAATAACATTAATGCTTTGAGTTTTACCAAAATATGATGAACTATTGATATCATCAATATTTAACCTTTGGGTAAAAATATTGACATATATAGTGTTCACACAAGATCATTTATGGAGGACTGATATCATCCTTGTGGAATAGTTTTGCTACATTTGGGTATACAATTCTAAACTGCATGGATATCCAAAACAGTATCATCCTACCCCATCACATAATTATTTGAAATAGATTATTATCCTTTGGGATTATCTAAATCTCCTAATTATGTATATAATTTTAAATATTATTTCCTTAATGTCATTGAGGACTGTTCCTTAATGTCATTTTATAAATGATTGATCTAGGTCACTTTGGTGACTACAAGACATAATATAAAATATAAATTAAATTATCCTATGAATGATAAGACTTTAATTATATTTCATATCCTATAAGCCTACCATCCTATGCTACTTTGACAGCTACCGATCAGACATAATTTAAGGAGATGAATTACAAATAATATTCATCAAGTTCATTTGAACTAATTTATACTGAGATAATTCAATAATATAATAACAACTATAATAATTATTAAACACTTAATCAACAGGAAAAGACTCATCTGATAACTGTAATCATGATAATACATAAATCATGCATTTATGTGAAAAATAAATATTATTTTATAATTCTCAACACATACATGTAAATAACTAAATAAATATCTAAAAACTAATAATTGAATTTAACACATGCAATTAATAATTTATATGAGAAAACTATAAAGAAACAATAATTTATAATTTTTAATTAAACTAATTTCTTTTATTTAATTGGAGAAGTCCATAAGTCTAATTAAATAAATTGATCAAAATAAAATATAATCATTATTAAATTTTATTAGATTATATATTGATCAACTTTATAATTGAGAAAATAAATCATAATTTCTCAATTTTATAATGGCAGAACTGTAATTCTAAAAAAATAAAAAAATTACTGAATTTTTAAAGGGTAAAAATGTTATAGGATTAATAAAACATAAAAAGGGTAAAACTATAAATAATCTTATTCAACCGAAGGATAAAACTGTAATTTTGGTGAATGGCAAAACTGTAATTGAAGCCTAATGGTAAAACTGTAATTTTTTTACTTAATGGTAAAATTGTAATTTTTAACTCAATGGCAAAACTGTAATTTCTTTAAAAAACCCTAACCTCTTCCCCTTCTGCCGTCGCCGCCTGTGTGACTATCAGCGCACGGCTGCGGCTGCCAACGTGCGGTTGTGTGTCACCGGTCGTTGGGACGTGGCCGCTGGCATGCAGCTATTGCGGCTGGCGCGCGAGGCAGTGTCACCGACGCTGCTGATCTGTACGCACACTCGGTGCTGTCGTAAGCAGATCCGGCCAAAAACACATATTGATGTGTTTTTTACACACAACAACCATTAGGAATCGTTCACAAGTAAACGATTAAGATTAATAGATAGGAAAACAGATCAATAAGATATTCAGATCAAAACATCGTAAACAAAAATAATAGATTTAATATTTTTTGGTCTCAAAACCTAGGCTCTGATACCAATTGTTAGTATAAAAAACTATAATTATGCAAACTATTATGCGAAAAACTATTATGCCAGGATTGAAATAAAAAATACGAGATCTGTTTACGATGCATACATTTAGATGTCATCTGATTGAGATCCAACTAGATTTTCAAGAGCATGTCGGATCTGAGTAACGCCGAGATATCGATCTGCAAGGAGAAACTATAGTAGATCTAGACCCCTTCTCCTCTCTTCCTATCCTTTCACAGGACCACCTTAATTGATGATTTTGGGAGATCAAGAGAATAACCGTAATCTCTTGCTCTATTCACCCCTTTGTCGTTCTGTGCCTTTCCGTGCATTGGGTCTAGGGTAAATTAATTAGGAGAATTACTTCCATCAAGGGCTTTATCTAAAATATCCTAATATAATATGAACTTTATTTAATATTGACTAATATCTTTTATTAGAATCCAAATAATCCATAATATATCTTATTCAATTAATAAAGGATCACGTAATCTTACAATAAACCATAGAAGATAGTATCGAGAATAATATCAAAGATTAAAAGTTAAAAACACTTATTAAATTAAAATTTTATAATTTCATAGACCTTGAATTTAATGTTTCATTTATTTTTTTAATCTCTCCTCCTAATTATATTCATAAAGTATTATTACATGAGATTTTTATTATAGATGAGCTAATTGATAATTTTTTTTGAAGAAATAAAGGAGTTTAGTTTATAGCGCGTCCCGAGAAGTTGCATTTTTTGTGTTTGACTCAACAAGTCAAAAATCTTAGGTGTTTCATCTTCCCCATTTCCATACTCAACACCTAGAATAGTAATTCCAGATTACCCGATACCAACTATAATAATAAATCATATTTTTAACATACAAAATTTAATCTAGTATTATAAAAGAAACATGACTAGTATCAAGCAAAACTATATATGATCATTATTTTTTAAACTAGACATTTTCAATAGAAGAAGAAGATAGAGAATAAATTAGACTTATCTAAATAACTAAGTAGAAATTATCATAATTGGATGCCAACAATGGTAGACAAAATCACCAAGAAAGGGTGATGAACGAGAAGTGTCATACTTCGTCTTCGCAGTAAACTTATTCTACTCTATTACTGCATGTAAAGAAACATGTAAGAAGTAAGAACCTGAAGCAAGCGAGACAATGAGTGGACATAGCTTTAATGAGTTAGGTTTAATTAATTATCTATAAGATAGATACATAATTGAATGAGAAAGAAGAAAGAAAATAACTCAGGTTGGGTTTAATTATATTTAAGTTAGATGCATGTGATTCTTTTTATGCCCAAAGATATTTATCTGTAGAAAGAAGATGATCATCTCTATTTGCTATATAGAACTAAGTGATGTATTTGTCTGTTTGAAAATTTCAGCTTTGTCTATCCATTGTTTAGCTTTTGAACTGCTTGTGTTCTTTTATTTTTGGATAACTTACCTTATTTTCACTAAAGTATTATAAACTTAAGTACCTTAATTGATAGGAAATCTCTTAATAAAATATTGGGTAATAATAAATCATAAAAGATAGTATCGAGAAGAATATCAAAGCTTAAAAATTAAAAACCCTTATTCAATTAAAATTTTATAATTTTATAGACTTTGAATTTGATGTTTCATTTATTCTTTTTATCTACCCTCCTAACTATATTAGTAGAGTATTATTAAATGAGCTTTTTATTTATTATGAGTGAATTTATGATTTTTACATCAACTACAATAACAAATCATAAATTTAATATACAAAGTTTAATCTAGTATTTTGAGAGAAACAATTAGTTTGGAGAATATAATGCATTAGATCAAAATATGATCAGTATCATACAAAACCTTATATGATCAATATTTTTTATTTTTTAAAGAAATATAAAAAATATAAACCATAAATTGGAAATAACAAATAATATACTAGTAATACTCATTTATTAGAAAAAAGGAAAATAATATAGATTTTTTTATGCATTTGAAAATCTTTCATAATAAATTTAAAATATATGGATGATCATTAATTTTTTTTAAAAATTCTAAAATATTTTAATTGAGTTTAACTATCAAATTTAATTTTATATCATTTAAGGATTTAAATAAAACATACTTATCTTAAATATTATAAATCATAAAAATAAATTTTATACATTTATTTAACATATAAATTTCTTAAAAATAAAGAGCTTAGTTATATATTTTTTGAATAGGTTAAAAAATAGTTTAATATAATTTTAAAAATTATATAATTCAAATTTTAAATAAATAATTTAAAATTTTCCTAAAATTATCTTTGATAATGTTCAATTGATTTTACATTCAAATTATTCTAGAATTGATTTAATTTTTTAAACTTTTAATTATTTTATAATGATATAAACAATGAACACGTGTCGTGCTTATCCTATTTATGACTGCAGAACGAGTGACAATTGTTATTGGGATAACGAAAATTATGTTAGTGTGGATCATCTATAATTCAAGACCAAGATTAAGCTAATGAATGACTCAAACTCTCATTTAACGAGGTACATTTTTTATAGGGTAGTTTATGTCACTAGGATCTTGAGCCGAACACACTTGAAGGTTTGTTAATAATGATGTAGTTGCCCCCTCTCTTTTATCAAGTAAGATTAATCTCTTATTCAGCCTTGTACCGAGTTCTAGGAGGGAGGAACTCCTATATCATTCCAAATGTTGATCCCCCTCAAAGATCAAAATCTATATAGTAGTATTATTGCTACCCTTGTTGCCATCTCTGCCTCCCCCACCTTCCCAAGCAATTCCCACAATTGCTGCGACACGTGCCTCCACCGTCATCCCCAAGTTGCAGTCAAATCAATCTGCTGCTACCGTTGCGATTGAACTGAAGATCTTGTATATTTTTATCACCCATGTCTCTTCAATACTACAAGATCTTTTATCTTACATGTTGAAGAATTCTTCAACATGCTCCACATTGACTCAGGTACAGAGGAATAACTCATCGTGCTCCTAACCATATTCATAAGAGTACGATTTCGCCTTTCAGCAACACCGTTCTGCTGTGACACACCTGGTAATGTATATTGAGCACAAATACCCCGTTATTATAGGAATCTAGCAAAAGGACCAATATTCTAACCGAATTCATCATATTTATCATAAAATTCACCACCCCTGTTAGACATGATAATTGATAGAAAATCTCTTGATAAAATGTTGGGTAATAATAAATCATAGAAGAGAGTATCGAGAAAAATATCAAAGCTTAAAATTTAAAAACCCTTATTAAATTAAAATTTTTGTAATTTCATAGACTTTGAATTTAATGTTTTATTTTTTTTTATCTCTCTTCCTAATTATATGCGTAAAGTATTACATTAACTTTTTATTTATAGATGAATGAATTGATGATTTTTACCACAACTATAATAACAAATCATATTTTTATCATATAAAGTTTAATTTAGTATTACGAGAGAAACAATTAGTTTGGAGAATACAATGCACTAGATCAAAACATGATCAGTATCATGCAAAATCTTATATGATCATTATTGTTTAATTTTTAAAGAAATAAAAATAAAAATTATAAATTATAAATAACCAATAATATACTAGTAATTTTTATTTATTATAAAAATAGAAAATAATATCTAAATTTATTTATGCATTAAAAATCTTTCATAAAAAAATTAATATATATATATATATATATATATATATATATATATATATATATATATATATATATATATATATATATATATATATATATATATATATATATATATATATATATATATATATATGATCATTATTTTTATTTTAAAATTTCTAAAATATTTTAATTGAGTTTTACTATCAAATTTAATTTTATATCACTTAAGGATTTAAATAAAATATAGTTATCTAAAATGTTTTAAATCATAAAAATTAATTTTATACATTTATTTAAAATATAATTTTCTTGAAAATAAAGAGCTTAGTTATATATTTTTTAATAGGTTAAAAATAGTTTAATGTAATTTTAAAAACTATATAATTAAAATTTCAAAAAAATAATTAATTTTTTTTGTAAAATTATCTTTGATAATATTCAATTGATTTTATATTCAAATTATTTAGAATTAATTTAATTTTTTAAATTTTTAATTGTTCTAGAATTGACATAAAAAAAGGAACACGTGTCATGTTTACCCTATTCATGACTCCCGAACGAGTGACCATCGTCGTTGAGATAACAAAAACAATGTTAGTATCGAATCATCTCGTTTATCGAGGGGTCCATATGTAATTCAAGACCAAGATCAAATTGATAAATGACTAAAACTCTCATTTCACAACGTAAATTTTTGATAGAGTAGTCTGTGTCACTAGGATCTTGAGCCGAATATACCTGAACGTTTGTTACATGAAGGCACTTGGGTTGTAGCCGAAAGTTGACAGCGACAGATGATTCATGTTACAAGATGGAAATATTCCATAATTAAAAGTAAGCCAATGCTATGGATGATAAAGTTTTTATCCGGATACCCCATCTTTATGCGATAACAAGACTTCATATCACAATATTATCCTGACGACTATATATTTCAAATCAGGTGATCAACATAAGAGAAGAAAAAGATAGAAAATAAATTAGACTTACTTGAAGAACCAAGTGAAAATTATCATAATTAGACTCAACAATGGTGGAGACAACAACCAAGAAAGGGAGAAGAACATAGAAGTGTCATGCTTCGTCCTCATAGTGAACTTATTCTACTCTATTACTGTATGCAAAGAAACATGTAATAACTAAAGAACTTAAAGAAAGCAAGCAAGCGAGCGAGTGGACACTCCTTTTCTATATTTGATCATCACAAGAGCGCATAAACGTTATTGGTTATTATGGGTGTGGTTGATTTAATTAATTATTTATAAGATATATGTATAATTGAAGGAGAAAGAAGACAGAAAATAACTTAGGTTGGGTTTAATTACCTCTAGATTAGATGCATGTGCTTCTTTTTATGCACAAAGATATTTTTTTCTATAGAAAGAAGATGATCATCTCTATTTGCTATATAGAACTAAGTGATGTACTTGTATGTTTGAAAATTTCAGCTTTTTTTTTATCCATTATTTAGCTTTTGAATTATATGTGTTTTTTTTATTTTTGAACAACTTACCTTATTTTAATTGAAGTATTATAAACCCAAGTATCTTAATTGATAGGAAATTTCTTGATATAATATTAGGTAATAATAAATCATAAAAGTGACTTTTGAGAAGAATATCAAAGCTTAAAAGACAAAAACCCTTATTAAATTATATGCATAAAGTAGCTTTTTATTTATAGATGAGTGAATTGATGATTTTTATAATAACCAATAATATTTTTAACATATAAATTTTAATTTAGTTTTATAAGAGAAACGTTAGTTTGAAAAATACAATGCACTAGATCGAAACATGATCAGAATTATGCAAAACTTTATATGATCATTATTTTTTATTTTCTAAAGAAATATAAAAAATATAAATCATAAATTAGAAATAACAAATAATATATTAGGAATATTCATTTATTATAACAAATAATATATTAGGAATATGCATTTAAAAATCTTCCAAAATAAATTTAAAATATGTTAATTGAGTTTTACTGTCAAATTTAATTTTATATCACTTAATGATTTAATAAAACATTCATATCTTAAATGCTTTAAATCATAAAAATAAATTATATACATTTGTTTAAATTTAATTTTCTTAAAAATAAATAGCTTAGCTATATATTTTTTTAATAGGATAGAAAATAGTTTAATATAAATTTAAAAGATTATATAATTGAAATTTTGAAAATAATTTATAAATTTTATAAAATTATCTTTGATAATGTTCAATTGATTTTATATTAATATTATTCTAGAATTGATTTAATTTTTTAAACTTTCAATTGTTCTAGAATTGATATAGACACTGAACACTTGTGGTACTTATCATATTCATGACTCTAGAAAACTATGTTAATATGGAATAAGGGTAATTCTGTAATTCAAGACCAAAGATATTTATTTGTAGAAAGAAGATAATAATCTCTATTTGCTATATAGAACTAAGTGATATATTTGTCTGTTTGAAAATTTCAGCTTTGTCTATCCATTATTCAGCTTTTGAATTGCTTGTATTTTTCTATTTTTGGACAACTTACCGTATTTTCACTAAATTATAAACCCAAGTCTCTTAATTGATAGGAAATCTCTTGGTAAAATGTTGCGTAACAATAAATCATAGAGGATAGTATTGAGAAGAATATCAAAGCTTAAAGGTTAAAAACTCTTATTAAATTAAACTTTTATAATTTCATAGACTTCGAATTTGATATTTCATTTATTTTTTTATCTCTCATCCTAATTATATGCCTAAAGTATTTATAACATGAGCTTTTTTATTTATAGGTGAGTGAATTTATAATTTTTACACCAACTATAATAACAAATCATATTTTTAACACACAAAATTTAATCTAATATTATGAGAGAAACAATTAGTTTAGAGAATACAATACAGTAGATTAAAATATGATTAGTATCATGCAAAACCCTATATGATGATTACTTTTTGTTTTCTAAAAAAATAAAAAAATAAAAATCATAAATTAGAAATAACAAATAATATACTTGTAATATTCATTTATTATAAAAAATTTATGCATTTAAAAAGTTTTCATAATAAATTTAAGATATATAGATGATCATTATTTTGTTTTAATGTTTCTAAAATATTTTAATTAAGTTTGATTATGAAATTTAATTTTATATCACTTAAGGATTTAAATAAAACATAATTATCTTAAATCCTTTAAATCGTAAAACTCAATTTTATATATTTACTTAACATATAGTTTTCTTAAAAATAAAGAGCTTAGTTATATATTTTTTGAATAGGTTTAAAACATAGTTTAATGTAATTTTAAAAATTATATAATTGAATTTTTTAAAAAATAATTTAAAATTTTAATAAAATTATCTTTGATAATGTTTAATTGATTTTATATTCAAATTGTTCTAGAATTGATTTAATTTTTTAAACTTTTAATTATTCTAGAATTAACATAGACAATGATACCTATCGTGTTTATTCTATTCATGACTTATGAATGAGTGATCATCGATGGGACAATGAAAACTATGTTAGTATGAAATCATCTCGTATATCGAGGAGTCCATCTCTAATTCATTTTTGATAGGGTAGTTTATGTCACTAGAATCTTGAGCCGAACACACCTGAAGGTTTGTTGCATGAAAGCACTTGAGTTGTAGCTAGAAGTTGACATCGACGGATGATTATTATCATAAGATAGAAATATTCTATTGTTGAAAGCGAGCCAAAGTCCATTAATGAGAAAATTTTTATCCGGACAAGAGTGACATTGCAATATAATCCCAACCACTAGATATTTTAAATAAGAGTGAGAATAAATTAGACTTACTTGAAGAACCAAGTGGAAATTATTATAATTGGTCGCAATGATGGTGGAGAAAATTACTAAGAAAGGGAGAAGAATGAGAAGTGTGATGCTTCGTCATCGTAGTAAACTTATTCTACTCTATTCTTGTATGCAAAGAAACATGTAAGAACTAAGAATCTGAAGCAAGCAAGCGAGCGAGTGAGTGGACACAGGTTTGATGAGTTAGGCTTTTGGGCTTCTCTTCTTCTATATTTGATCATCACAAGATCACGTAAATATTACTGGTTAGCATGCCTGAGGTTGATTTAATTAATTATCTATAAGATAGATGCATAATTAGACGAGAAAGAAGAAATAAAATAACTCAAGTTAGGTTTAATTATCTCTAAGTTAGATGCATGTGCTTCTTTTTATACACAAAGATATTTTTCTGTAGAAAGAATATGATCATCTTTATTTTCTAATATAGAACTAAGTGATGGATGTACTTTTCTATTCGAAAAAAATTCAGCTTTCTCTATCCATTATTCAGCTTTTTGAAAAATATGTATTTTTTTAATTTTTGGACAACTTACTGTATTTTCACTAAAGTATTATAAACTCAAGTACCTTAATTGATAGAAAATCTGTTGATAAAATGTTGGGTAATAATAAATTATAAAAGAGAGTATCGAGAAGAATATCAAAGCTTAAAATTTGAGAACTCTTATTAAATTAAAATTTTATAAACTTAGAATTTGATGTTTTATTTATTTATTTATTTCTCTTCCTAATTATATGCGTAAATTATTACATGACCTTTTTATTTATAGATGAGTGAATTGATGATTTTTACCCCAACTATAATAACAAATCATATTTTTAATATATAAAGTTTAATATAGTATTATGAGAAAAATAATTAGTTCGGAGAATATAATGCACTAGACCAAAACATGATCAATAAATATCATGCAAAACCTTATATGATTATTATTTTTTATTTTCTAAAGAAATATAAAATATAAACCATAAATTTGAAATAACAAATAATATAATAGTAATATTTATTTATTATAAAAATAAAAATAAAAAAATATTTTTTTTATGCATTTAAAAAAATTATAATAAATTTAAAATATATAGATGATATTATTTTTGTTTTAAAGTTTCTAAAATATTTTAATTTAGTTTGATTGTCAAATTTAATTTTATATCACTTAAGGATTTAAATAAAATAAACTTATCTTAAATGCTTTTTATTTAACATATAATTTTCTTACAAATAAAAAGCTTAGTTATACATTTTCTTGAATAGTTTAAAAAATAAGAATAATGTAATTTTAAAAATTATATAATTAAAATTTTAAAAAAATAATTTTAAAATTTTGTAAAACTATCTTTGATAATTTTTAATAGATTTTATATTGAGTTGATTTAATTTTTTAAGCTTTTAATTGTTCTAAAATTGACATAGACAAGGATACATGTCGTGTTTATCCTATTCATGACTCCAGAACGAGTGACCATCGCTGTTGAGATTACAGAAACTATGTTAGTATAGAATCATCTCGTTTATTAGGGGGTCCATCCGTAATTGAAGACCAAGATCAAACTATCATGCTTGGAGAACTCGTAGTGAACTTATTATACTCCATTACTGTATGCAAAGAAATATATAAGAACTAAGAACATAAAGTAAGTGGGTAAGCGAGTGGCCACAACTTGATGAGTTAAGCTTTTAGGCATATCAGAGGGCTTCTTCTCCTCTTCTATATTTGATCATCACAAGATTGTATAAACGTTACTGGTTAGTATGCCTGTGGTTGGTTTAATTAATTATCTATAAGATAAGATGCATAATTGAATAAGAAAGAAGAAAGAAAATAACTTACGTTGGGTTTAATTATCTCGCGGTTAGATGCACAAACATATTTTTCTATAGAAAAAAATTGATCATCTCTATTTGCTATATAGAATTAAGCGACGTACTTGGCTGTTTGAATATCTCAGCTTTCTTTATCCATTATTTAGCTTTTGAATTATATATGTTTTTTTTATTATTGGACAACTTAATTGATAGAAAATTTCTTAATAAAATATTGGGTAATAATAAATCATAAAAGAGAGTATCGAGAAGAATATCAAACTTAAAAGTTAAAAACACTTATTAAATTAAAATTTTATGATTTCATAGACTTTTAATTTGAGGTTTCATTTATTTATTTTTATCTCTCCTCCTAATTATATGTGTAAATTAGCATTTTATTTATAGATGAGTGAATTGATGATTTTTACACCAACTATGATAACAAATCATATTTTTAACACACAAAGTTTAATTTAGTTTTGTGATAGAAACGACTAGTTTGACATTCATTAGATCAAAATATGATCAGTATCATGCAAAATCTTATATGATCATTATTTTTTATTTTCTAAAGAAATATAAAAATATCAACAATAAATTAGAAATAACAAATAATATACTAGTAATATTCATTTATTATAAAAATAAAAAATAATAGATAAATTTTAAAGTTTCTAAAATATTTTAATTAAGTTTTACTGTCAAATTTAATTTCATATCAAGGATTTAATTAAAGCATACTTATCTTAAATGCTTTAAATCGTAAAAATAAGTTTTATGTATTTATTTAAAATATAATTGTATCAAAAATAAAGAGCTTAGTTATATATTTTTTGAATATGATAAAAAAATAGTTTAATAAAATTTTAAAAATTATATAATTAAAATTTTAAAAAATAATTTAAAATTTTATAAAATTATCTCTAATAATATTCAATTGATTTTATATTCAAATTGTTCTAGAAGTGATTTAATTTTTTAAACTTTCAATTATTCTAGACTTGACATAAATAAGGAAACATGTAGTACTTATCTTATTTATGACTCTAAAACGAGTGATCATCGTTGTTGGGACAACATAAACAGTGTTAGTATGGAATCATCTCATTTATAAAGGGGGTTCTTTTATAATTTAAGACTAAGATCAAACTAATGAATGACTTGAACTCTTATTTCGTGAGATACATTTTCGATAGAGTAGTTTATGTCACTAGGATCTTGAGCCGAACACACTTGAAGGTTTGTTGCATGAAGACATTTGGGTTATAGTTGGAAGTTGACGACGATAGATAATTCTTGTCACAAGATGAAAATATTCTATTGCTGTAAGTAAGCCAAAGACAATGGATGGTTAAGTTTTTATTCGGATACCCTATCTTCATATGACAACAAGACTTGTGCTTATAGTAAATTAGACTTATAAGATAGAGAATAATAAGATAGAATAATAAGATATGATCTTATTAGACCTATCTTCACATTGCAATATGATCTCAGCCACTATACGTTTCAAATCATAGTAATTAATATAATAGAATAATAAGATAGAGAATAAATTAGACTTACTTGAAGAACTAAGTGAAAATTATCATAATTGGACTCAACAATCGTGGAGAAAACCACCAAAAAAAGGGAGAAGAATGAGAACTATCATGTTTCATCCTTATAGTAAACTTATTGAATTATTTGTGCTTTTTTATTTTTGGATAACTTTTCTTATTTTCACTAAAATATTATAAAATCAAGTATCTTAATTGATATGAAAATTTAAAAAGCTCTAGTATCATGTTGGAAAATCTTTTGATAAAATGTTGAGTATTAATAAATCATAGAAGAGATTACCGATCAGAATATAAAAACTTAAAGTTAAAAACCCTTATCAAATTAAAATTTTATAATCTCTAAGACTTAGAATTTGAGGTTTTTTTATTGTTTTTTATCTTTCCTCCTAATTATATGCATAAAGTATTACATGAGGTTTTTATTTATGGATAAGTGAATTGATGATTTTAACTTCATCTATAATAACAAATCATATTTTAACACATAAAGTTTAATTTAGTATTAGGAGGGAAACAATTAGTTTGGAAATAAAGAAATAAAAAATGAACAAGTGGGAAGAGACTGCGCATAAGATCCATAACGACAACGTGGTGAAAACTTTGGTGTAAGCGAGGAGCAAAAATCCTAGTCGACAAAAAGAAGGCGTGGCTATGACCACTCTGGAAGGGTTTCGACATTACCCTCAAGACCGGCTCACTAAGCCTTTATCACGATAGGATTGAGCTTGATGATATGAATTGATGAATGATTGGAATCGAGGTGACGTGTAACTCGTAGATCGAAGGTACTCGGGTGTTGCCTACGACGAGGATCCGACGAGCTCGAATGGCTGGTTTGGTGCAATGCATATTTTTATCATATGAGAAGATATTACAATTTTAGAAAAATAATTTTATATTATTAAGTGAAACTTTAGGTAATTTGTTAGAAAATTATGCTTTTTCCATATTATATATGTCTTATTTTTAATCTTGTTACAAATATAAGCTCCATAGAGGTAAACTTTTGAGGAAGGAGAATCAAGCTTATTATTGATAAAAACTCTTTTTATTGAGATAAATATATATAACGATATTAGTTATTTAGTTGGTAAAGATTTTAACAATTTATCATAAGTCATTGCTTAGAATCATTTGTAAAAGAAAAAATAGATGATCTATTACGAGAGTCTAAAATTTTAATCGTACATTAAAAATTATTGTTATCGTGTGATTTTTCTTTTTAAAAAATAATACTATATTAATTCAAAAAACAATTGTAACATGTGATTTGGAGATACAACTTATGTTTGGAAGGTCAATATACAAAAAAAAGAAAAGAAAAAAGGAGAGAATTCTTTACCCTCTCCTCAAACTCAAGATTATATTTAGAGGATTAAAATCGATTTAAGTCGAAGAACTTAAATCGGATATCTAATTTAATCTTGAATAATTAAAAAATATTTTTAACAAAGAAATATTAAAAAGAATATGTTGAATAGAATCGTTCTGGACAAAGGAACTTTCAATAGAATAGAGAACATAATGATCACTCAAGTTTTCCAAAACAAGTCATAGTAGAAACAATATTACTCACATATTAGGAAATGAGGAACTTATATCAGTGCCAGAGAACAAATCTAGATCTATTTCAAAAACTACACAATAATAAATCAGAATCTCATTTATTGTTTGTAACAAAATAGCTCATAGAAACATCCAAGTCCAATAAGTCTGGTGTTCAAGAACATAGGTTTGAGAGAAAACAGAATATTAAAAACTCAATTGTCACACATGACATTAATAAATCTATCATCTCCAATAATAATAATAATAATAATAATAATAATAATAATACTAATAATAATAATAATAAAAGCCCTTGGATAGTCTTACCATGGCAGGTGTTTTAGATCGAAAAAAGAACTGAACTGAACTGAACCCTATATAACATGAATAATATTATTTCAAATAGAATATATGTGATTGAGATAAAGCACCAATATGTTTTGTCCAGAGGGTTAGATATTACAAAAAGATAACATAAACATCAGCCCTCAAATAAATTTAGGAGACAATAATCTCTCAATTAATCAATTATAAGCCACACTGCGAGTGACTTTTTCATTGTAACTATTTTCTCAACTTTAATTTGTGAAGAAAGACATCCAATAAATATATAGAGTATATATATATATATATATGAGAAACTAGTAAGTCAAAATTGATAAGTGAGAGACGATTGGCTTGGTAAAGATAAGAAAAGAAATATATTTATTTTTAATCTATTTATTGTAATTTTTAATTAAAAAATAAATATCTTAAACCTTCTAAGAGATATTAACGAGCCCCGCCCGATAGTCCAAAGGGAAAAGATTCATCCTATCATCTACTAGTAATAATGTGGTAGAGAAAATAAATTTTTAGATTTCAGACAATTAATCCTTTCGTATGTTAGGTTTTTCGTACGTATTAAAAGTATTTTTTTCAAATGATAGCTCGACAAAGATATTTTTATTAACTCAAAAATAGAAGAAAAAAATCATCAATATACATCAAACGAGAGATTCTAAATCTAGATTTAAAAGAGAAATGATCAAGTTTTTCAAAATCGCAAGCTTGATTCAGTAAGAAAGTGAACAGCTAAGAAATCATAATATATAAATAAACATGAGATAAAGGATAGTCCCGTCGAAGATCCTATAATATTTTAAGATCAATCCTTTGTTAATCATATTGATATGGCAAATACCGACCTGACTGTCAAGTCATTACGCCCTGGGACAACCAGGTCGCTGACGTGGCCAAACCAACATAGCTGGACAACCAGATGTACGAAGGACACTAGGTGCCGTACAGCCACCCTAGCACAGGTAAGGTCGGCAATCCCTACCTGCCGGCGTACACCTCACCACCAGTACGGCAAGCATGGCGAGAGGCGCGACAGCATGGTGAGTCATGAATGCGGTAAGGTCGTCAGGTACGGACAACCCACAACATCCACTATAAAAGCTCCTGCACCTCCACAGGACAGGAGGATCGCAAAAAAGACCATTAGACTGACTTGATCGTCGGAGGGGTCACGACGGGAACCTACCTGACCCGACCTCCTTGCAGGAACCAGCGGCCGACCCCGATAGGACAACCCCTTCCTCACCCGGGCTTCGCCACTCCAGCATCAGAACTCCCGAGCCGTCCCCTGAGTCACCGCTCATCCGGACCAGCTCCGCTCTGTGCCGAAGAGATTGTGAAGCGGGCTGCCTAGCGCACACGGGCCTGGACCAGCAAAGGCTTGCTCAGCATACTCAAAGGTGGAACACCCCCACCAGGCAAGCTCCATAAAAGGAAATATCATTTTGGCGCTAGAAGGAGGGCCCATGTCGCCAGAACGCCCACTCGCTGACTCGGGAACAGAGCGTCGGACGGAATCCGATCACCCTCGATCGGCCGAGGAGGTCCCGGCTGCCATGCCGACTCCCAATCGCTTTTGGAGAATGATGACCGACCCCGGGTTCCCTTCACCCGCGTCGAATCCTCCACCCCCCATGGTCACCGCCGAGGCCTTCCTCGGCCTCACCAGCTAAGTCCAAGCGCTTGCGGGCATGGTGCAGTCTATAATCCCGTATCTGCCGCAACTGGTGCATTCGGCAGCGCACCAATCAGCGCCTCCGCGGGCGGAGTCACCGACGGCCCCAAGTCGAGGAATCCCGCCCGTCGCCGAGGCGCCACCACCCCGGGTCACCGAGGCCCCCCCACCTCGGATCCCGGTTTCGCCGACATCGACACCAACCCGATCCCAAAGCCGATCTCACAACCCAGCACAGACTGAACCTGATCCGGATATTCTGTCAACCGACTCCACCGACTCTTTGTGGAAGCAGGTCCGCCGAGTCCATCAGCGGCTTGACGAGGTTCAGAAAGAGGTCTTCAAGTCGAAAGACGAGGTCGGGGAAAGCTCCAAAGGAGGCTCCCCATTCACTCCTGAGATACACTCAAAGCCCCTGCCGGCAGCCTTCAGGCTACCAACCCTCGAGCCCTACGACGGCAGCGGAGATCCGGTGGAGCATGTCGCTACATTCCGTGCCCAGATGGCCCTTTACGACACGTCGGAGGCACTGATGTGTCGAGCCTTCCCGACAACCCTCAGAGGATCGGCCAGAAACTGGTATGCTCGGCTAAAACCTGCTTCCATACCGTCGTTTGATGTATTGGCAAGGGAATTCGAGTCGAGTTTCCTGGCAAGCTCGTGCCCGAGGCCCACCACGGCCTCGCTCCTCGGGATGGCCCAAGGAAGCGACGAGCCCCTCGCCCAATTCGTAAGAAGGTTCACTTCACAAGTACAGGGCATTCCCGACCTCCACCCGTCCCTGGCCATCCAGGTGTTTCTGACGGGGCTGAAGCCGTCAAGGTTCTTTTGGTCGCTAATCGAGCGGCCACCAGTGACTCTGCCCGAAATGTTGCAACGGGCACATCAGTATGTGGCTGCCGAGACCCTAATAGCCGGCAAGCGGGACGAGGCGAAACGCCCTCGGGGCGAACAGTCTCGGGGGCATCCAGCCCCGCCTCCCAAGAAAAGGGAGGACAGGTCGGGCCTGCTGCCAGCCAGACCTCCTCCAATTCCCCTCAACTCAACCCGGACGGAGATCTTCTTCCAAATACGGGAGAAGGGACTCTTGAAGGCGCCAAGCCCGATGAAGTCGCATCCTGAGCGGCGTGACAAGAGGAGGTATTGCCGGTTCCATCGAGAGTATGGTCACGACACCGAGGAATGTCGCGACCTCCAGTACCAGATTGAGGACCTCATTCGTCGCGGTCATCTGCGGCGGTACGTCCGAGAGCAGCCCCCTCTCGCGGACGGTCGACCTCCCCAAGACCTGTCCCCCCGACCGCAGGGCCCGGTCGAAAAACAGATCGACGTCATCTTCGGCGGCCCAGCCTCAGGCGGCAACAGCTCGTCGGCGCGCAAAGCATATGCGCGATCTGAGGTCGGGAAGAGGCCGCTACATCACGAAGAGCTCGATGTCACATTCAGGTCGCAAGACAAAGAGCATGCATCTCACGATGACGCGCTAGTAATCTCGATCCGCATGGCAAACGCCTATGTCAAGCGGGTTATGATCGACACGGGAAGTTCGGCCGACATTTTATATTTCGATGCATTCCAACGGTTGGGACTGACCAACCTAGACCTCACCCCCCTAACATCTACCTTGACAGGGTTCACTGGGGATTCCATTTCGCCCATGGGGACGACTACGATCCCTGTCACGTTCGGGGGAGAGCCGAGGTCAAAGACACTGATGGTATCATTCATGGTGGTCAGGCTCCCATCCGCATACAACGCCATCATCGGGCGCCCGACCCTAAATCGACTTCGGGCGGTCGTCTCAACGTACCACCGGATCTTGAAGTTTCCAACTCGAACCGGGGTCGGCGAGGTCAGGAGCGACCCGAAGGAGTCCAGACAATGCTACCTGACGGCGACAGCGCTATGCAAGAAGCCAAGAGCCGAACCGATCAATGCCGCACGTCCCGACCCAGTGGGAGTTGCCCCGGACGCCCACTCCGCAGAGAAAGTTCTCGAGCTACCATTGGACCCGAGCAGCATGAGCAAGCTGGTAAAGGTCGGGTCGGAGCTTACAAAGAGTCAACAAATTCAGCTGATAGGTTTCCTGAGGAGGAATGACGACGTTTTCGCGTGGACTCCGAACGACATGCCAGGAGTCGACCCGGAGATTGTCCAACACCACTTAAACATTTCCCCCGATGCTCGGCCGGTGAAGCAGCGCCCGCGGAAATTTGCTCCGGATCGTCAGAAAGCCATAGAAGACGAGGTCACACGCCTGTTGGACGCACAGCTCGTCGAAGAAGTAAAGTACCCGACCTGGTTGTCCAATGTTGTACTCGTTAAAAAGGCAAATGGAAATTGGCGGATGTGTGTTGATTATACCGATCTCAATCGGGCTTGCCCGAAGGACTGCTACCCCGCTTCCCCGCATCGACCAACTTGTGGACGCCACGTCCGGGCATCAGCTGCTCTCTTTTATGGATGCCTTCTCGGGATACAACAAGATCCAAATGGCCCCGAGAGACAAAAGAAACACGGCATTTATCATGCACAACGGGACGTACTGCTACAAGGTGATGCCCTTCGGATTGAAGAATGCCGGTGCGACCTATCAACGCCTCGTCAATCGGATGTTCAAGGACCAGGTCGGAAGGAACATGGAAATATATGTCGATGACATGATAGTCAAAAGCCGACATGCCGAGACCCATCTAGCCGACCTGGAGGAAACATTTTGCACGTTGAAGAAGTACAGGATGCGCCTCAATCCAGCGAAGTGCACTTTCGGCATCACGGCCGGGAAGTTTCTCGGCTTCATAGTGCATCAACGAGGAATCGATGCCAACCCCGAAAAAATAAGAGCCATACAGGAGATGCAGTCCCCAAAGACCCCAAAGGAGGTACAACGACTTGCGGGAAGGATCGCGGCCCTGAGCCGCTTCATTTCCCGGGCCGGCGACAAGAGTTCAGCCTTTTCTCACGCATTAAAGCTGGCAAAAGACTTCAAATGGACCCTCGAATGCGAGGAGGCCTTCCACCAACTTAAAAGTCACCTCGAGAGCCTGCCGCAGCTGGCCTCGGTAAAAGAGGGCGAGCCTCTCGGCCTATACCTCGCTGCGACCGATCTGGCGGTTAGCTCGGTCCTGGTAACGCTTGATAAAGCCGGGGAAAGGCCGATCTACTACACCAGCCACGTCTTGGCAGGGCCTGAGCTTCGGTACGCCCCCATAGAAAGGATAGCCTTGGCGCTTATTCTGGCCTCCAGAAAACTGAGGCCATATTTCCAGACACACCCCATTAAAGTAATAACCGACCAACCTCTACGGCAGATCCTCTCTAGGTTTGATGTTGCAGGTCGGATGCTGAAGTGGTCGGTAGAGTTGGGGGAATTCGATATCAAATATGAGCCGAGAAAGGCAATCAAAGGCCAAGTGCTTGCGGATTTCCTATCGGAGCTCATGCCGCCACTAGTTCTTCAAAATCCGACCCCCGGATGGACCTTACATATCGATGGGTCAGCTAACTCGGAAAGAGGAGGAGTCGGCTTGGTGCTCAAGGACCCCTCCGGCCACATCTACGAACACGCCTTGCGACTGGGGTTCAAAGCTACAAACAATGAAGCCGAATACGAAGCGCTCCTGTTCGGCCTCAAGGTCGCGGCCGATTTGGGGGCAGAAGACATAGAGGTGTTCACCGACTCCCAACTCGTCGCCGGCCAAGTCAGTGGCATGTTTGAGACCCGGGAGGCAGCAATGATCAAGTACCTTGCCGAGGTGCGGTTGGAGGCGGCGCAGTTTCAGAGGTGTACCATCACCAAGGTGCCCCGCAATGAGAACACGCAGGCAGATGCCTTGGCCAAATTAGCTTCCTCTAGCGTGACCGACACACCAACCGGAGCAATAGTAAGGACCGTCGGGCCATCCATCGGCCCGACCCTCATGACCGTCGGTCAAGAAGACGGAGGCTGGACCAACGAGATCCTCCGCTTTAAACAAGCGGGAATCCTCCCCGAGGATAAGGCGGCCGCCCGAAGAGTCAGAAGGGCGGAGTCATGGTACTGCATCATTGATGGCCGCCTCTACCGGCGAGGTTTCAGCCGACCTCTGCTTCGCTGCTTAAACCCGACCGAGGCACAGACCACCTTAGCCGAGATCCATGAAGGAATATGCGGAGACCATGTCGGCGCTCGCACCTTGGCCCACATGGTCCTCAGGCAAGGTTATTATTGGCCTACGCTACGAAAGGATGCCCAAGCATACGTTCAAAATTGCGTGTCATGCCAAAAGCACGCCCGATTCCAACATAGACCGATGTTGCCACTCTCGACGGCCGACTGCGCCTGGCCCTTCGCCCAATGGGGAATGGACCTCCTCGGCCCCTTCCCCCCAGCCTCGGGACAGAGAAGGTTCCTGATAGTCGGCGTCGATTATTTCACCAAGTGGCTCGAAGCCGAGCCGCTGGCCTCCATCACCGAGAAACAAGTCGAAAGGTTCGTATGGAAGAACATCATAACCAGGTTCGGCCTCCCAAGGGCGATCATCACCGACAACGGCACGCAGTTCAACAATGCAAAGTTCAAAGCGTTCTGCCATAGCTATCGCATCCAGCTAAAGTTCAGCTCGGTTGCCTATCCCCAGGCTAACGGCCTGGCCGAAGTAACAAACCGAGCCATCCTTGAAGGATTGAAAAAGAGGGTCTCCAACGCCACGACTTCTTGGGTGGAGGAGCTTCCGAGTGTCCTATGGGCGTTGAGAACGACCCCTAAAACCCCGACGGGCGAATCACCTTACAGCTTGGCGTTCGGGACTGAGGCTGTTCTGCCCCCCGAGGTGGTCTTCCCAACCCTTCGAATTCAAAGCCAACATCAGGAGGAGTCCGATCAGCAACTCCGGAGAAACCTCGACCTATTAGAGGAAAAGCGGGTCGACGCTCATCTCCGAGCGCTGGCCTACAGAAGGGCTGTCGCGAAAATCTACAACCGACGAGTAAGATCGAAGCGCGTCGGCCCGGGCGACTTGGTCCTCCGCAAGACCGAGGTCAGTGATCCGACCCGATCCCGCGGCAAGCTGGCCCCGAACTGGGAGGGCCCCTACCGAGTTATAGACACCATCCGAGACGGGACTTATACTCTGGCAACCATGGAAGGTCGGGTATTACCGAGAACCTGGCACATCATGAACTTGCGAAAGTTTTACGTGTGACCATGTATTGCGACTCGTACCAAATCAAGATGCAACGATGGCGCCAAAACGTCGGGACTTATATTGACTTGTGGAAAATACAAAGCGGGTCAAGGCCGACCTGAGGGCTACCTGACCCGAATTACAAGCTTCAAAAAGGAAAAGAACAAAACAGGTCAGGGCCGATCTAAGGGCTACCTGACCCGAGTTACAAGTTCCCAAAAGGAATAAAAAACTAAGTAAAGAACAAGACTAAGACTCGGGAGGCACCGAGTCGTCAAAATCCTGCCGACGCTCCATTGGTACTGAGTCATCCTCGGGGTAAATGGTGAACGGGCACGAAAGCGAGCGTGGCGGGCACGAAAGCGAGCTCGCGCCACCCGATACCCGTACTCGTAAGTGACCCGTCCCATCCGCTTTAAACCTTCTTTGAAGCCGAGGGACTCCTTGTATTCCGCGACGGCAGTTATGGGCAGCTCAGCTCGGGCGTGCTCCAAGTCCTTCACGGATTGAAGCAGCTCATCGTCCATCCTCCTGGCCCTTCCTCGGGCCTCTTTCAGTAGGTGCTGGGCATCACTCAGATGGCCCTTCAGCTCCCTCTCTGAGGCCTCATGCCTGAGGAGCTCCTCTGCTCTTTCAGATTTAACTTTCTCGAGCTCCTCCTTCAGCCTCGACGCCCGCTCCTCGGCCTCAGCAACTGCCTCAGGCCCGCCTTTCGACTTCAGGACGTCGAGCTCTTCCTGCTGCTGCTTTACTCGGTGGTCCATGAATGTGATCAACCGACCAGCATCATGGACCCGGTCGACCAACGCCATCTGAAGGTGTTGGCTCTGCACGGAAGGACCCCGTTAGAAAGAAAAGGAAAAAGAGAGGGAGAAAGATGAACTCGCAGGTCGACAGACTTACCAGGACGAGCTCCTTGGTGGCTCGGGCCATCAAAACCTCCGATGGGAGCGTATACAGCTCCCGCGCCAATTGAGGGTGGAGGATCCCCCTTTCATACTCCTCGGCGGTCGACGAAGTATGCCATACCTTCGTCGAGTTCTTTAGGCCCGCCCACCGAGCCTGCAGCTCCTTCTCGGGGTCTTGGTGCCCCAGATCAGACATCATCAGGGCATAGTAACCCTGGTCTCCTTTGTAAACCTTCGTCCTGAAGAGGTCCTTCATGGACCTCGGACGCTCTTGAACAGGAGAGGCGGCCCCCTCCTCAGACTCGGCGGGCGCATCCGGCCTCGCGGGCGACGCGGCTGGCTCCTTACCCTTGGAGCGGGGTTGGGAACCACTTTCGCCGACCGGGGACTTGTGCTTCCTTGACAGCACCTTTACCCTCTTGACGGGTTTCCCCGTCGCGCCGGCCCGTTCAGTCGGTGGGGGAGCCGGTCTCTTCGCCGACGCCCTCAGAGCTTCTCGAGCTGGGGAGGTGCTGGCCTCACGGGCGGAGGGGCGGCTCGGCGGGGCCCGTCCTCCAGCTACTCTCGGCATCCCACGAAGGTCCCCGAGGTCCATCCGGTCTGCATCACAACTCACAGGTCAGTAAGAGATTAGTAAAGATTGAGCAAAATAAAATGCTAGTACCCTTGGAGGCCGGACTCAAACCCGCCTCAACGAGCCAAAGCTCGGTCATTTCCTTGATCGCACAAGAAGAGGAGAGGATCCCCTTCAGTCGACCGACCAGGACGGCCTCCTCCTCGGACAGACACGGGGGGGCATTGCCAATCAAATAAGCCGACCAGCTGAACCCAAATCCCCAACCTAGACCACTGACATAAAGGTAGCGGGACTTCCAACCCTTATTGCTGGAAGGAGCCCCGCTCACCCTAAAACCGACTCGGGCGGTGAGGTAGTAACCGCCCCGACTCTTGCACAGGCGGAAGCACGCCATGAACAAGTCTTGAGTCGGGATAATTCCCGCTCCTCGGCACTCACCTAAAAAAACCACTAGGTAGCGCCACGAGTTGGGCGCTACCTGGCTCGGAGAAATCCTCCACCGCTTCAGGCACTCCTCGATCAGAGGGTGCAAAGGAAACCGAAGGCCGGCTTCCAGGGCATCCACCGAGATGCACATGCCAGGGACGTCCAAGCTATAAGGACGTTGCCCCGGCTCCGGAATATACAACCCGTATTCCGCCGGGATGCTGTACCGGGCCCTAATTGCGGCAAGTGACCCCTCGGTCACCGCCGAGTCGAGGTCATGATGTGACATCATGACCTCCAGGTCTCTCTGAACCCGCGCGTCGACAGGCGACGGGGGTCCGGAAGACGCTCCCGAGGAACTAACCCCGGGATCGCTATGACTCGACTCCCCCGACTCCGAGGGAGAAACGACTCTGACACTAGTCTAGGAGTCCGACGAGGTCATCGCGACCTGTTAGAAGGGGGGCTGCCGAGCTGAAGAGGCGAAGAATACTAAGGTGGTCCGAGGCAGAGGCAGGAAGGAAGCGAAAGGAGCAAGTAAGGTCTCTGCGCAACCCCCCAACCAATTTATAGCGCCCAGATGAGCCTTTTCAGCTTCCCGAGGTGAGAGAAGAGGCCGCCGCGCCGAAGAAACACTCAGCGCATTGAATGCGCCATGATTAAGACCGAAACCCTAGGAAATACCCATATACCCGAGTTCGCCCTCTCGGCCAAATCTCCGGATTTGCGCCCGAGTTCGCCCTCTCGGCCAAATCTCTGGATTTGTGCCCGAGTTCACCTTCTCGGCCAAATCTCCGGATTTGCGCCCGAGTTCGCCCTCTCGGCCAAATCTCCGGATTTACGCCCGAGTTCGCCCTCTCGGCCAAATCTCCGGATTTGCGCCCGAGTTCACTTCCTCGACCAAATCTCCGGATTTGCGCCCGAGTTCACCCTCTCGGCCAAATCTCCGGATTTGCGCCCGAGTTCGCCCTCTCGGCCAAATCTCTGAATTTGCGCCCGACTTCATCTTCTCGGCCAAATCTCCGGATTTCCGCCCGAGTTCGCCCTCTCGGCCAAATCTCTAAATTTGCGCCCGACTTCATTTCCTCGGCCAAATCTCCGGATTTGCGCCCGAGTTCACCCTCTCGGCCAAATCTCCGGATTTGCGCCCGAGTTCGCCCTCTCGGCCAAATCTCTGAATTTGCGCCCGACTTCATCTTCTCGGCCGAATCTCCGGATTTGCGCCCGAGTTCGCCCTCTCGGCCAAATCTCTGAATTTGCGCCCGACTTCATCTTCTCGGCCAAATCTCCGGATTTGCGCCCAAATTCTCCCTCGCGGCGCTACACTCCCGAGTTCGCGCTCGGTCGGATCTAGCCTCCCGCGCCATATTCCCGAGCTCACGCTCGGTCGGATCTACTCACGCGGCGCTACACTCCCGAGTTCGCGCTCGGTCGGATCTAGCCTCCCGCGCCATATTCCCGAGCTCACGCTCGGTCGGATCTACCCATGCGGCGCTACACTCCCGAGCTCATGCTCGGTCGGATCAATTCGGGCTGCCCCACGTTTCACGTCATTCGAAATCCTTAGAAGTTTACGCTCAGGACTACTTTAAGGCAACCCCAAACGGCGATCAAGCGCGAGACCTCATCTTCGGCACCCCCGTCAGGCGCCTCGAGAAGGTCTGCATGGGGGGGGGAAGAATGATATGACAAATACCGACCTGACTGCCAAGTCATTACGCCCTGGGACAACCAGGCCGCTGACGTGGCCAAACCAACATAGCTGGACAACCGGATGTACGAAGGACACTAGGTGCCGTACAGCCACCCTAGCACAGGTAAGGTCGGCAATCCCTACATGCCGGCGTACACCTCACCACCAGTACGGCAGGCATGGCGAGAGGCGCGGCAGCATGGTGAGTCATGAATGCGGTAAGGTCGTCAGGTACGAACAACCCACAACATCCACTATAAAAGCTCCTGCACCTCCACAGGGCAGGGGGATCGCAAAAAATACCATTAGACTGACTTGATCGTCGGAGGGGTCACGACGGGAACCTACCCGACCCGACCTCCTTGCAGGAACCAGCGGCCGACCCCGACAGGACAACCCCTTCCTCACCCGGGCTTCGCCACTCCAGCATCAGAACTCCCGAGCCGTCCCCTGTGTCACCGCTCATCCGGACCAGCTCCGCTCTGTGCCGAAGAGATTGTGAAGCGGGCTGCCTAGCGCACACGGGCCTGGACCAGCAAAGGCTTGCTCAGCATACTCAAAGGTGGAACACCCCCACCAGGCAAGCTCCATAAAAGGAAATATCACATATAATAAAGAATTAGAGTGGAAATAAAAGAGATAAACTAAAATTAGGTGTCCTTTGACACTTGGTGTGTAGAAAATATATAGTTTCATGAACATTATTTTAGATGGATGTGATCCCATATTAAATCGGTTTAGTTAAAATTAAGGCGTGGAGTGATGAAGTATTCAAACCGTGGTTCTCAAGCATACTGGCTCATCACGGTGTTGATCTGCTGTATCATTACGAGCAGGATTCAGCATTTTTGGTGACTTGCGAATCACCAACTAGCCGAAGACCTGACAAATTATGCGGGCCCCAGTCCGTGACTGTGTTGGTTGAGAGAAACCTAAACCCTGCCGGACCGCCGACAGGACAGAGTGGCTTTGTTCTTTCTTCTAACACACAGATTTGCTAGCCGTCGATCCACCGCCACCCTAAGCGCTCGATTTGCCGGAAAAGTTGCTGCGACTTCACCATCACTGTCACTTTTGAGATCTCCTCTCCACCAAACGCCACCGACCGTCTTCAAAATCCTCCTCCTCCTTCCCCGATCCCATTTCCACCAACCCCTCGCTCGAGACGGCCATGAAGGATTCAGGGGGAGACGGTTCGGCGGCGGCGGAGCGGGAGCTGCCGCTGAGCCAGAAGGCGGTCAAGGTGCTCGGGAATGTGTGCTTCTCCGCATTCGTGCTCTCCGTGCTCGTCTTCACCGTCATCGCCGTCACGTACCAACCCCCCGACCCCTGGCTCGACTCCCCCAAGGCCATCATCTCCAAGTCCCTCGCCGCCACTCTGCCAAACGCCACCTTCCGCACCGACGACTCCGTCCTCCCCACCGGTGAAGACCTGGTCCCGGTTCCGCTCCGAAATGACACCGCCGATGATGTCGCCAACGACACAATCCCCGCCGATCCCGCCAACGACACAATCCCTGCCGATCCCGCCAACAATGCCACCGCCGCCGACGCCGCCTCTGTGCTCCTTCCCTCGCTGCCGCATCCGGCCTCGGACTGCGACACCGACGCCCCGATCAACTGCTCCGACCCCCGCGCCCTCGTCGCCATCCGGCGCTTCAACGCCCGGGTATTCCGCCGCTCCATCGTCTTCCTCAGCTACGAGAAGCCCGTCCCTGGATCCGCCTCCGGCGAGTGCGATGCGGCCTGGCGCTTTCGAAACCGACGCGAAAAGTCCTGGCGCCGCTACAGGGACTACCGCCGCTTCCGCCTCGTCCCCGCCGACAACTGCACCTACGAGGTCGTATCCGCCGGCAAGTTCCGCTCGGGCACCAACGCCGCCCCGAAGCCCTTGCCGTCTCGCCGGTCCTCTTCCCCCTCCCCTCCCGCCCAGATCCCCGATGCCGAGATCAATGACACCATCCCGACGCTCGGATCTGAATCCGATTTCCGGAAAGGGAAGTACCTCTACTACACTCGTGGCGGTGACTACTGCAAGGGGATGAATCAGTACCTGTGGAGCTTCCTCTGTGCCCTCGGCGAAGCCCAGTTCTTGAATCGGACGTTCGTGATGGATCTCAACATTTGCCTGGCCTCCACTTACAATCCTAGTGGCCGGGATGAGGAGGGCAAGGATTTCCGATTCTACTTTGATTTCGAGCACCTCAAAGAGTCAGCGTCATTGGTGGAGGAGAGCGAGTTCTTGAGAGACTGGCGACGGTGGGAGCGCTCCTCTGGCCGGAAGACCGGTGGCAAGATCACTGTCCACAAGGTGCCAACATACAAGGTCACACCGATGCAACTCAAGAAGGACAAGAGCACCATCATCTGGAGGCAGTTTGATGGGCCGGAGCCGGAGAATTACTGGTACCGTGTGTGCGAGGGACGAACTGCTAAGTACGTTCAGCGGCCGTGGCAAGCCATTTGGAAATCCAAGCATCTGATGAACATAGTTTCACAGATTGCTGGGAGGATGGACTGGGACTATGATGCTGTCCATGTGGTCCGGGGAGAGAAGGCTAGAAACAAGGAGCTGTGGCCCAATCTAGACACAGACACCTCGCCTGAGGCTCTGGTGCAGAAGCTTACGAGGGTGATACGACAATGGAGGAATTTGTATATCGCTACAAATGAGCCATTCTACAACTATTTCGATAAGTTGAGGTCTCATTATAAGGTGCATTTGCTTGATGATTATAAGGAGATGTGGGGGAACACAAGTCAGTGGTATAATGAGACAATGGTTCTAAATAATGGGCATCCGGTGGAGTTTGATGGGTACATGAGGGTGGCAGTGGACACAGAGGTGCTGTATAGGGCCAAGAATCGAGTGGAGACGTTCGATAACCTGACAAGGGACTGTAAAGATGGTATCAACACGTGCTAGCATTGGCATGAAGAAAGGATTGGAGGCTGAAAGCTGTGGATACTCTTCATGTTTGCGTGAGTGCTGGACAAGTACTTGTTGAAGAATTCCTCTTCTGTCCATTTCGATTTGGAGTTCAAACATGGAACATTTGCGATCTGTATCATGTTCTATTATTTGCTTCTTTCCTGCTCTTTTGTGGTTATATATCTCTTTGTTGGTAACAAATTCATCATCTATTGGCGCCATACTATTTATTCTATGACATGTTAGAACATTCATGTTTACCAACATTTCTATTTTGTTTGATGATCTACTAATAACCTTGCAATGGAGCTTTTATTCTTGTTTCTTAGTTGAGTTCCTCTAGGGGAAAAACCACAAGAGATATGAAATTCGTTCCTGGACAATTAGATTGAAATTTATGCAGAACATGTTTGTCTCTGATGCAATTTAGCTCACCGTATACAAGAAAGCTGATACTGGACGTGTTAAGATCATGTCTTTTTTACTTCATCTAGATAAGACTTTGAAGCGAATTGGATGAGGTTCTAGATAGTCATGGATGAAGTTAGGTTGTATGGTTGGGCATAGTCACATGAATCGGCATGCCTAACCTTGCTGATGATATCTACTGTTTGACCTACAGTTTTTCATATGGATGACATACGAGGTATATTTCATTCCTAGTACATTGAAAAAGTGATTTTGGTGCCGGTCTTCTTGGATAGTCAGTTCCATATGTATATTCCGAAGAAAAAATTGGGTAATTTGGCATAAACAAGTGAAGTTTAAATGCTACCAGAGACAAAATGTAAAGTATCTATAGGTGAAGTTTGACACCTTAAAGGGCAACTATCAAGCTGCCTCAGATAAAAACTAGACTTGTCCTCTAAATTATAATGAACTTGGACTCGTGATGCCAGGAGCACCTAGTTGTTCTCCTTGTAATCAAAATTATGCTACCTAATAGAGGATTCCTTTTACTTGGGTGGAATGAGAATCCACGGGTTTCAGTGAAATGAATCGAATCCCAAGGAAGCATTGTCTCGAGTAATGTGCTACCAGATCATTCCTTCAACTTTAATCGAATAAGAATCCATAACCAGAATGGATTAAGTAATTAGTTCAATTGAAGCTTTCCAATATACATTGAAACATATTTGATGCTTGGTTGACCTACCATCATCCACCAACCATCTGTCTAGACCTCACAAGTGGCAAAACTCAAGTTCAAGTACCGACTTTTATCCTAGTTGGTGCAGAAATCCCCTGTTGACTTAAATAATAATACATGTTAGAATGAGTTTTACATTAGTTTGCTCAAATCCTCCTCCAAAACTATATCTACCAAAAATTAAACAGTTCTATTAAGTCTCCATTTTAATCTAGATGATATGAATATGTGGTTATTATCTCCTAAAAGTCAATGGTATAGCCCTTACCGGGGATAATCTTGCAAAAAAGATGCACCAAATTAGTTTCTACAAGCAAAAACTAGAGATGAATGATATTTGCTACTCTTGGGAATTGAATTCGTTTACTAGGCAGGAAAATCGTGCTAATAAATCAAATGCTTTTTCTTGACCAATAAAAGAAATCGATGGTTGTAGACGATCAAGATTTGTGGTAGTCAGGCGAGACATGTGATGTATTGAGAGTGTTGATGTCTTAACTAATCGAGAAATGAAAAGATGAATAGGATGGTTAAGGATATGAAACAGTTGCTACGCCGGACATTGGTTAGATTAAATACTTTCTGCTCTTCATTCTTTGGTCTGAGGAACAGGATTTCCCAGTGCCTTTAAAGGATCTCTTGTCATTAAGGTGTTGAATTTGCTCGCTGGAACTTCTTGATGTGTTTTCAGGTGCTGGATTGATGCAGGATATGTATTCATGTAGCCTAGCAAAGCAGGGACTTGTTTCACGGTATTCTTCTCTTTGGTGATAATTTGACAGCTGAATATACTATACTGCTTCTTTGTATCACCAACATTATCATGGTAAATTTTTTTTTTTTTTTTTTGTCATAGTTGACAATAACAATATACTGCTTCTTTGAATCATCAATGTTATCGTGGAAAATTTTTTTTTTGATCATAGTTGACAATAACAATATTGCAGGACATCATGGACGGTTAAAGACTTCAATTTCACGATATCTTTTCATGGTTTTCAATGCCAATCTGTTTGGCACGATCCATATCTTTGCTCCAGCTTGAATTGGTGCTTTCTGACTCAGGATTTTACTTGTATTTCTTAGCTTGTGGGTGTTCTTTGTTAGGATTTGTTATTTTTGTGCTTTCGGTTTATATAAAGCCTAACCTTTGATTTTATTTATTTTTGGCCTATTAGTCATGTCCCCTTTTTTTTTTTGTGTGTTTTCAGAGGTCACTTTTCAATTCAAGAAATTATGATATCTGGGCAGTCTGCATCATTACCTCTTTTATTCTCACTTCTCTTCTTCTGTAAATATTGTTCTTCCATTTTTTTCTTCTCTTATGTATGTATGTATGTATGTTTTCCTTACACATGTTTGTTCTTTAGATTTGTGATTTTGATGCTCGAGCATCTTCCCATCATACGGTAGCTTCTTTTTGTCAAGGAAAATGGATCGTTTTAAGTTTCTGATGCAAAGTTGATTCAGTTGATTGATATCTATTTGTAATGACTGGGTTTCCCATTCGAATTATGCAGGGATCTATCCAAATTTAGATGAAAAATGTGACGGTAGTCCAATATCATGAGTCGATCCGATGTGATAATTGATTTATTCATGATTCGTCTTATCGATCCATACAGATGTATATCATGAGTCGATCCGATGTGATAATTGATTTATTCATGATTCGTCTTATCGATCCATACAGATGTACCGATCAATCATTGATACGATATATTTAGATGTATCGACGACATGATGGAGCATACTAACGAATCGGTGCGTACCATCCGTATTGATTTTCTGTCATTCTCGTATATATTACCTACCACCTACATTGAACTAACTGTATGTTAGGGTATGACAAACTTTGATTCACTAACTCTAAAAAGCTTAGAATCATACGATTCACTAACTCAAACTTTCATTCACTAACTCGAAAAAGCTTAGAATCATACGATTCACTAACTCGAAAAAGCTTAGATCCATTGGATCAGTAACTCTATAATGCATGATGTATGAACTTGTTCAGTAATGGTTATTCCAAATTGTTTCAGGGACCACAAAGGACGTACAACGAAGGTGTGTTGTACGGAGAGAAGGCAGTCGATGATGTTGGCTTGGCTTCCAACTCAAGGCTGTGGAACGGTAGTGGCACAGAAGCAGCACTCGATTAATGGTGCTTCGTTCGTGACGGGGGATGACTTGAGATGAAGAAAGAGCAAAAGGCAAAAACTTTCGATCGCCCATATCTGTCTTCCACCTCGAATGAAGGTGTTGGTATCATTCTTCTTCAATAACTAAGAGAAAAAACTCCCTCTCGTTTGGAGTCGGGTAGGGCAGTTGAAGGAATGTTGCTGAGTGATAATATTTTTGTTATCATTGGTGTGAGAGCACGAAGGCACCTGAGAAATTATCTGTTTTAGATGAGCTCATACGATTTTATCATTTTGAGGATGAACCTCAAAAAACGTCTTTGAGAGCAAACATAATGCTAGAGGTTTATAAATCCTTGGTTCCCTACTCAATCAATATGAGACTAATTTTTTTTTTAGTTTAAAAATACCAACCCAACCAATTTCATTGCCTCAAGCCCTTAATAGTTTGATTTCAATACGCTAATTTCATAAAATCTTATCGTGTTGATCCAATTGGATTAGGATTCCGATTTGATTCATCTAAAAAAAAAAATTTATTTTAAAATTATTTAAAATTATAAACCAATTACTTTGTTAAATTGAACCAATTTTAATAATTTTTTCTTTTGCACTCATCTAGCATAAAATAATTGGCTCATCTCTCTCACATGACAAAGTTTCCGTGTCTCTCTGAATGCATCTACGAATACGACGTGATCTATGAAAAATATATACGAGGACACGTGTTTTATTACCAAGGGCAGGGCAGGGCAGGAATCACAGTACTAATCTTGCAATTACGGAATTCCTTTATTTGGTGATTGACGACGTACCATCAAATGTATTAATTAGACAGTGGCTTCATCCATTCTAATAAAGATCATGAACCAATTATTGATTAGATAATTTTTTAAAGAAATGATTCACGCACGGTATAAGTTTTTTTTTTAGATTACCAAGTCATGTCAGACAGTTAAAAGACGGACTTCTGTTTACGCTCCAATGAGTTAGTTCAATGCCTATGCAACTTTCTGATGGGAGAACCAGCACGGATCCAAATATACCAACCAAATCATTGATGCAATTACAATAACTGGATCAGAACTAAAGTTGACTTTCTGAAACCTGTCTACAATTTGTTTAGTAGCTATGACAAGAAACACGGATGCCATCTTTATATCATTTGATTGCTGTGCATGGAATAATTCCTGACCCCATCCCATATCATGACATCCAAATTTGCTACACGAGAACATAACACCTGAAATTTACAGGAATCAAGAAATCACATTCTCATTGTACATGGTGATTTCTCTAAATTAATATTTGAAAGCCACGACCTTCATCCTTGTGCGTCAGTAACTGAGTTCTCGGTGGTGCCCCAGTGGCCGATCAAAGAAGCCTCTAGACCCTGTGTGAAGAATATAACCTCAGATACATATTTGAGAAACGAACTGATAATGATTAAAGAGGTAGAATATCTGCGATGACGATACTAAAAAGTAAGCTTAAGATTATAAAGCGAGCCAAATAACATATAGCCAACATTTAATTTGTCAACATCATCGACTGCAGGGATCTGTGAGCTTGCTGCTCCTGGAGGTGAACCACATGGCTGCAAGACATATGACAGATAGGTTAGTCTTCACTAACTCAACAAATGGCTGCATCACAACACGTTAACCAGAAGAAAATTCATTTGCCTGGTGTGAGGATGAACCCGCAACATGTTTCTCTGAGGAGTTATTCTGTAGCAGGCTTTCCTTGAACGGAGAAATACCTAGTCCAGGGAAAAATTAGCGCTTGTAGATAAGCCATGATGCAAAAAGTTCAGTTCTCTAGAGTCAATTTTAAGTATAGTCATGCAATTACATGACAACATGGAATAATTTTGTGACATCGAGGCACAATGATGCAAATTCATGCTAAACTTTTAAAATAGAGAGGAAATAAAAATATTCAAAAGGGTCAGAGTAACATTTAGTGGCTTGGGCTTATAAATTTAATAATTCCACAAAAATAATTTTCAAATAGTTTCTTCTTGACCATTACATTTTTTTTTTCTTTTAGATTACTTTTACAGCCCATTTTTAATTATACAAGGATGCAGGTTCACTTTCTGAAAGCAGTGAATAGGGATTAAAATTTCAGTCTGCAGCTAAGTGGTCCACCATAATGGATTTACATTATTATCCATATGGTTGCTTGTTTACCACTTAGCTTTGTAGCAAATCATTAGTCCTGCCAATAACAAGAAGTGCTTGAAATCTTGTTCTAGCAAATCATTAGTCCTCTATATATCCCTTTTATCATCATTCTCGATTGTATATCAAGGGAATGATAACTATAACTGCTTGTTGACTTTATCTGTTCTTGACAAACTATTGACAAATTTTATTTCAGTGTTAAAAATTGCAACTTGTCAAGAGAAATTGGTAGTCTCAAAGAAAGAAGGAAACCATTCTTCACCTTATTCTAAAGACAGACTGATGGTTATCTTTAAGCGCCAAGTACGATGCATGGGCACTAAGTACTAATTTGAGAAGTATAAATCATGAGTTGTGATCATGTGTTTGAGATGCCAAATGGATGTTCCTGTCCCTTTACCTGGAAGATAGAGCCTTTGATCATGGTTCAACATATAGAGGGTTTGATTCCTCTTAACAATGCTTTGTGCACCTATTGCTTACATTTTGTTTGCCCTCATGGCATTTCCTATATGCCTTGGGTGCCTACCTTCTTGGCTATACGTTTCCTCTTTTATGGGTCAGATTGTGTCCAGGTGGCATGGTAAAATAAAAAAAGGAGAATGGAGCTAGAATATTTGAAAATTTTAATTTGTCATTTTGACAATAAGATGTTTACATAAAAAGAGAACTAAGAATTTTAAATCATTTGCAAATGGTTAATAACAGTTTTTAGGTATTGTACCAATAAACTTCCAGATTTGTGTTATAACTAACAGAGTGTGAGCACTGTAAGCATGTAATATATTTTATAAGAAGGTTTTTGAGATACAAACATAGGAAAAGACGAGTATTCTGACTTGATAAATCCTAGAAAAATTATGATTCCACTTCTAAGCTTCCTTTATGGCTGATATGCAGAGGAAGGACTAACTATTCATAACCGCTTTGCAATAACAACAAAGTTTTGACAGAAGGAACTAACCTGGATGATATCTACATGTTGAGGAAGGCAATCTTTGTTTATTTTCCTCGATAATATTCTTCAAACTGATACACAGTAGCTAGGATAAACATCTTCCACTTTGACCAAATGATATTGGCTGTACCATAAGCATTTTAGGAACTAAACAACATTCTCACCGTTCATTTTTGGCTGTGCTAATCATCTCAGACATTTCTTGGCTTCCTAGAAATGAGGACAGTAATTTATGATCCTGAAATGAGAAGAAGACAACCATTAGCTGATAAATCTATATCTCAAAAAACAAAGAATCTGTTAACAATGTCATAAGATGAGATATAACTATCTCAAAATATGGAACTCACTAATATAATAGCCACATATAATACATGAATTTTCAACCTCAGTATTCACATTGAATAAAGTGTCCTGAATCTTCCTTGCCATAACTTCCATGTTCCCCAGGTGAAGATATAGTGTCTGACATTAAAAAAACTAGATTAACAACAATGAAACACCATCAGAAGGAAAGCACAGTCTCTAGATTTATATCAACCTGCTTCTCTATGGTTAACCTTTGTATAACTTCATCTTTCACCAGCAGAGTTTTCTGGAGGTGGTAACATGAAAGACAAACAGTTGACTAAAAGCGATAAGTGAATGTGAATATGAAAAAAATTAGTAGATACTGCTGAATCATATGGATATCTCTTCAATTTGTGGCTGAAAATTGTTAGTAAATTTAGCAGCTTCAAGTTTTTCCTCTAATTCATTAATGGTAGCATCCCTCCTCCGAAGTTCAAGCTGGTAACTGCTAAGCTTCCTTTCAAGGTGCAAAATTTTCTCTAGATGGAAAGATATCAAAAGAAATTATCCAACAATACAAATGTTGACCAAAGAAAATATGAAAATAATACAAATAATTGATAGGCATTATGCTTTAGTTACAATATAACTAAAGTTCTGCAATCCCACACCGTAGGCATTATGCTTTAGTTACAATATAACTGGGAAAAACTATATAATCATCAGACTTGAATAAATAATGAAGACAAGTTGGTTTAGTCTTGAACAAAATTTAAACTTGGTTATCACACAAATTTGTTGAAAAAGGCCCAAAAGCATGCCAAGTACATTCAATACTAATACACTAATGTGAAAGTAGTTAGTTAAATATTGTGGTGCAAACAACATTGTGAGGAGAATATCAGTACATTCATGCTGAAAAATGCATTTCAAATTTCAACAAGGGGTTCGAAAACATCATGTGTGGAAGAGAAATGAGAAACTATCTTTAAGATCAAAGCTCAGTAGAAACAGTAACCTAGCAAAATGTATTTTATGTTTCTAATCTCCACTATAAATTAGTGGAGACATATAACCAAAGTTACCAAACTACCCAAATATGGAACCGGTTATAATGGTTAACTACAGCTAGATCTTCAAAGGTCTGTAAGATAGCAGACAGAGGCCTCGTGTTCACCTTTCTGGTTTCTATTTAATGCTATTTCAGATCAGAGGAAAAAATCTATGGCTACTGTATGGTTAAGTAACTAGTATAATGATGAAATTAAAAGTTTTGGAATCTGGACATACAAGAATATTACTAAATAAAGAAAACACTTTTTTCTGCAGTAAAGAATCACATAAAGGGATCATGAAAGGCTGACTGGCAACTAGTCTGATTAAGCAATTGAGATTAAAAATTCTTCAGAAAAGAGGAAAATGAGAAAAGGCTGCCATTACCAGGACTGGTTTGAATTTTCTCTAGTTGAATGCTCCTAGATATGGTATTTCAACAGGAATCATAATAAAATTTGCCTAAGAACCTTAGGCTGATAAATATTTGGTTTAGGCAAATGTATTATGTTAAAGTCATAGCAAGCAGATACTTGAAGTTTTATAAAAAGGAAAAAAGGTTGCAATAAAGTATTTGATGATAATCTTTGGAACCAACATTTGGCTAATTACTAAAAGGATCTATCAATTTACAAGAGAAGTTGGAACTTAGAAAACTCTAGGTTTCTTATGGAAGGACTAGAAATTTATAAGAAACAGGAGAGATGATATCTGGATTCACTTTGGCCGGATCTCATTTCCAGTGTGCCTCATATATGGCAATTGTGCTATATCACAGGGAAAAAAAACGAGCGCATTGATTTTCATTATTTCATAGTCAATTACCTTGGACTCTATCCTCTTAAGTAAGCAGGTAGTTGTTCTGTAACCCGCTTACCTGAACCGAAACTAACCCAGCAATGAGAGATTGGATTCTCTAAATTCGATCCAGTAACCTGATAAAATTGATTTACTTTGATACTTAATCTGAAATCCAATCCAACTCCAGTACTTATCCGATTATGATCCATGCTTGGATCCTTATAGGATTTGGCTTTGAGATTTAAATGGAACTCATCGATAAAACCACTAGCCTTTTAGAGATCCACTAAAGAGACCCACACCACAATAACTTTGCACAGTAAAGTTCATGACCTGACAAAATTCTATTTGATATTTAGACGGTTAGACCTTTTTCTCGTTGTGCTAGAGCCTGCATAACAAATGTACAACTGAAATTGGACTTCTAAATAATATTAAAAAATAAAAAAAGCTCAAGAATATTATAAACACAACTGAAACTTAGTTGAAACATACCTAAGACTTTAACTAAACTTATCCTATGACAATTTAGGACTGGCATCAAAGTTACAAGATACTGCCTCCTGCACAGCCACCACGCTTAGACACTCATAACAGCAATAGCAAATATACAACACAATTAGACTAATTTTTAATGTGCATAACTTATTTATCAAGGCCTTGTGAACCTTGGTTGCCTTTAAATAATTTAAGCAGGACTAGTTATAAGATGGTCTAGATGCGAAACCAAATATTTCTTCTGCATAAGAGAACAACAAAAGCACTTGCTTCTGTTGTTACAGGTATGTGTTCTAGAAGGAACGAGATAACCTTTAGCTATACTGTTACATCAACTTTATATTGCAAACAACTTGTATCAATAAACCACCAAAAGTTGTGGTGAAATTAGATATGCTTCTTCTCAAATTTTAAATCACGAACAAGAATAAAGAATAAGGATTGAGCAGAGATTACCCAAAAAATCTTTTTCAAGGGTTGAAATTTGGTCTACTTTCCTCTTTAATCTAGCAACTGAAAATAAAGTATAAGGGCAGTATTAAACAACCTCCACTGCTTGTTGGAGAAAATACAATCAATTTTTAAATGTGATTGACAATATGGACAATATGGTTTCATTAGAAACAAGCCTTCTTGTTCCTTTCCATTTAGAGTATCTTCAACAGTATTTACAACTTGCTTAATTGCAGCAGCTTCCTTCTCCATTGAATCAAACAACTGAATTTGTGTGTGTATCTTTTCAGTAAGGAGCAAAAGCTTTCTGTCCCTTTTTTGAATGCTTTGCTTCAGTTGATATGTAGAATCCTGCATTTCAAGTTCATAATCATCAAAATGTACCAGCAATCTTCCAACAGAGGTCTACAACAGGATGATTTTCCAATGGAATATCACTAGTCATGTATGGAACTCCTCAAAGGCAGCCTTTTTAATCCACATAAACCTGGACATACCTCAGTTTATTTAGATTATGTAATGAAATATGCAAATACAAGTTGGCAAAGCTTCTTAACAAATCAGCTGTTGATACATGGATAATGTATAACATGCAAAAAGTCCAAAACATAATGGACCAGATTATAAGTACTTCATCAGACAAAATTTATTTGCGTAACCAGATTATAAGTACTTTAGCAAACATAAAAAGTTTATTTGGTCTTAAATCCACCAAGATTTTGTTATATCAACTGCCAGCCATCAAAACAAGGAGAACATAATAAAAAATAAGTCCACAACCAGGTGAATATCTTATGCCTTACATATGGGATTACACATTTAGCATATAAGGAGCCAACACACAAGCACAAATATGAAGCATGTACACTGAGCAAAAGATTCTAAAAGTGAAAATAATAATTTGTATTGAACACATCCTTTACGGTTAATTATGTTCATTATTAATTTATCTTCATGTTCTAAGAAATGATTAAATCATGAATTTGATCCCAACTTATACAGTGGCAATCCTGTATTACATAGATTTAAGACTCTCCATGTCCTGATGCCTGATTTTAGGAATAAAAAAAATAGAAACGAAACCAACCTCATAATGGTTTAGGAAAGCCTCTCTCAACTGAAGCAAGCTGTTGATAGTTTCTTTTAACTCTTTCTCCTTTTTCTTCAGTAGGTCTCTCTCAGTATCAATATACTTTATCTGTAAAAAGCAGCAAACAAATTACGGAAGCAAAACTTATGATAGCAGATGAAGATTAGCTTATAGCGTTTCATCACCAACAAAATCAAAATGGAAAATGTGCAGCATATTAGTGAAAGTAAACTTAGAAAGGAAGTCTGAATCCACTAACATACTCATAATCCTTGAAGTGTTAAGTCACTATTAAAAGACTGAATCTTTTACCAACTACTACATAGTCATTTATAGAGCAAACGTAAGTTCAGGTGTAGTGAGCAGCGATAAAAATGTTAATGCAGTCCTACTAAGGAAACATCTTACAATATCCAGAGGTTCAATAACATTGTGCTACAAAGATGTTGATTGCTTTATTGTCAAATCACTTTCTTTACTAAAGACTTGTGAACAAAGACCAAATCTCTAATCTCATAACTAGCAGATCCAACTAAACCCAATAGGCAAGCATTTTTCTGGAACCTTGATGCAAAACAGACTCCATGTGTCTTATTAGTACTAGTCTTGTATACTTTTGCAAGCTACACTTGATGAATCTAATTTATTCACTCATGAACACCATCTTTGAACTGCGTATGTGCACTTGCTTCTCAAACATGGGGAACACAAAGGTCACTCTATTTCTTTCACTTATAACACAAGCCTGGACTGTTTATTTATCATCATGTATGACACACATAACTTAGTCTGCCTTCTGCCCTTTGATCTTGCACTTCCATATATTATATGAGACAAAATACTTTTAGCTCCAATAAGCAATGTTACACTTATTAGACTTGAAAAGTCAACATAGTAACAATTTGGCAGTTCATAAAAGCTAAAACTGTAAAATATAATTGAAAGTTGAAACAACAATCCTATATTAATAGATGGACTACCACTTTAATCTCTTTTAAACTACTTCCCCTCCTGGTAGTCTCACTGGACCAATCGGTTTTCTTCTTGTTTGGAGGTTAACATCTGTTGTTTTCCATCAGTCACTTTTTACTTTTGGGCATCTACCAACTGGTCTCCAAGGATAAAACCAAAAATCTGAAACTTTTTAGGTGGTTAAGTTTCCAAAAGCAAGACCAGCAAAGCAACCAAGATAATTGATGCGACTGATTTTAATTAAAGATCACAAACTACTGAGGGACACAATGGAATACCTTCGGCTAATTGCATTATTTTGACTTCTTAGTTTTGGTCAGCCAACTATTCAAGTGTCGACACTATGAAAGAACCAAATGAGTTTGTAATCCAAGCTGATTTCTCATATCCGTTCATTCTAATATGACAACTAAATGCATCAAGAAAATCAATGGTTTTCTAAGTCATTGGAGCCAAATTCCTCCAAACATTAATTACTACGATTAGTCTTTCCAAAAATATCAGCATATATGCCAGAGTTTATCTAACACTCACCATATAGAATTTCCAGTAAAAAGTTAGAAACAATAGCTGAAACGTCATAGATCAGGGTCTCCAATCCAACTGAATGCAGGATTCTTTTGCAAACCTACTACTGTAATCTGATCCCTTAGAGTCTTTACAACTTCCCACTTCTCTTCGGCAGCATATATATTGGAAAGCATCACTCTGTATGCAGCCTTTCTTGGATCGATCTCAAAGAGCTTTTTAGCAACAATTCTGCCCATCTCCAGATGACCATGAATGTTACAACCCCATAGCAATGCCCCCCAAACACCAGAATCTGCTGGCTCTGGCAATGTTTGTATAAAATCATGGGCCTCTTTCAATCGACCAACCATTGCAAGAATCTTTACCATGTATACATAGTGTTCCATCTGTGCCTCTATACCAAATTCATCTCTCATTCTATTAAAGAGCTCCAATCCTTTATCCAAAAGCCCTGAATGGCAACAAGCACATAGAAGAGCTGAAAATGTGGCAGCATCAGGCTGATAGCCGCTATCAAGCATCCACTTAAAAAGAAAAAAAGCCTGGTCAACAAGTCCATGGGAACCTAGACCTGATATAACTGCATTATAGGCAATTACACCCTTCTCCGGCATCAATTCAAACACCCAAAATCCCAGTTCAGGAAAACCACATTTTGCATACATATCTACGAGACCACATGAAACTGCAGTGTCTAGATTGATGCTGCTCCTCATTGAATAACAGTGGATCTCTTTGCCAGGTCTGATCGCTGCAATCGAAGAACATGCAGAGAGAGCACAAGCAACTAAGATCGCATCTGGCCTTTTACCTGAACTAGTCATTTTTCTAAACAGCGTTAGTGCCTCCTTGTATTGTCCTGCCAGCGAAAAACCAGATATAAGAGCTGACCAAGTAACCAGATCTGGCTGGTATATACAACTGAAGATTTGACAAGCCAAGTCCATCAACCTGCATCTGGCATACATGCTGACAAGTGCACTGCTCACATGTGAGCTGCAATCATATCCTCCTTTCAAGCAAAGTCCATGTATTCCTTTGGCAAAATGCAGCATGCTTGGATTCCAGAAGCAGGCGATCAGTGCAACCATGGAGTACCCATCTGGTTTTGCATTGGTCTCTCGCATTCTTCGAAATAATTGCAATCCCTCCTGCCAAAAACCACCGTACCCGTATCCTGCAATGATTGTATTCCATACCACCAAATCTGGTGTATGCAACTGATCGAACATGGTTCTAGCATTGTTGAGAAGGCCTAGTTTTGAGTAGGTGCTAACCAGGGAGCTGCTGACTATAAGATTAAGGGCAAGACCAGATGACAGGACAATGGCATGGACCATCTCAGCACCACTGCTGTCAGAGTTGTCCGCACAGGCACGAAGGACACAGGCAAAGGTGTAGCAATCAGGCTTAGCACCATGATCACGGCGCATGCAGTTGAAGAGGGTGTAGGCAAGGGGGAAGTGGCGGAGGCGAGCATGGGCTCGTATGATAGAATTCCAGAGGAGGGTGGTTCGGTGGGGACATTGGTCGAACAGGAGACGAGCAGAGAGAAGGTCGTTATGGGAGGCATAGGAGCGGAGGAGGTTGGCGGCCAAGAAGGCGTGGTCTAGGGAGAGGCAGGAGGTGGTGACGAGGAACGCATGGAACTGCTTGGTCTTGGACACGGTTGTCGTCAGAGAAGACCAAGAAAAAGAAGCAGAAAAGAGAAGGGCTTCCAAAGATCGCATTAATTGCGATTTATGCGTCATTCCACTACTTTGTCACGTTGTGTCTGTCTGTTAATTTCTTTAACTAGCGGAAGCAAATCGATTTCCCCTTTCCAACTATCTTTTCTTCTTCTTTCCTAAATGCGATTCGCGATCACTGATACAGACAAAGACATCCGCTATCCACTTCTCATGCTATAAATCGGCATGCCTCTCGAGGTATACGACACATGATCAAGAGAGCCAGAGTTCGAATTCAAATCATGAAAAGCGCTTCAAGTGTGGAGAAAGCACCTTGTCTTCGAGCCTGCGCTGCGACTCCTCGTGCGACGCGATCTCTGCTTGCAACTCTTGCAACTTCTTCGTGTACTCCGCTTCGATCTGCTCTCGCCTCTAAAATCCGAACCATTAGGAATCAGACAGCGTGAATCTTGGTGTGAATTGTTCATTCCACAATGAGATGAATCAGGAAAGGGAGAGAGGGGTTAAACCTGGATGGAGAGTTGGAGCTCCTCTCGGGCGCATCGTTCTCTTCCCTGTGAAGAAGGAAACCAAAGAGCATGGCGAGGAGAAAACCACGTAGGGAGAGCGGAGATTCAATTTACTCGGATGTCGCGGGCTTCGGCGATCAGCGCAAGTAGCTGAAGCTTGAACTTGGAGAGGCCGAGCAACTCCATCGCCATCGATGGATTTGGCCTCACAAGCTTCCCATGAGATACCAATATCGGAATCTATTTTCATTTTTTTTTATAAAATGATAATTCGATAACGGATCAAATCTTTTCGATCCGTTTTACCGGTTTCGTATACTTATGATTGAGTCCGAGTGGAATCACGTAGAAACGGTAGATGCTCAATCGGATTAGTAGGATTTGGGGTTTTGGGTGCCATTCGGATTACCGGAACCGAAGAAACCGGTTAAAAGCGGACCAGAAGAACCAAATCGGATCTCTTCTGTCCTCTAAATACAACGAGGGTTGGGTAATAACCCATCGGCAAACTTGCGAGCTCGCCTCGAAATTCGAATTCCCGCCACTCGTGTCGTCTCGTTTATAGGGCCACAGTGGAGCGCGCTCTGTGAAGCGCCATTTCCAGATGTCGCGGCGCAGCGGCGGAGGCCGCATGATCCGGGTGCTGAACGTGGCGGAGAAGCCGTCGGTGGCGAAGGCGGTGGCGGAGATCTTGTCGCGCGGTAGTGGAGGGATGCGGTCGAGGGAGGGGCGGTCGCGCTACAACCGGGTGTTCGAGTTCGAGTACACCATTGGCGATCAGGCCTGCCACATGCTCGTCACCTCCGTCACCGGCCACCTCATGGAACTCGAGTTCGATGACCGCTTCCGCAAGTGGCACTCCTGCGACCCCCGCCGACCTCTACCACGCCCCCGTGCGCAAGCACGTCCCTCAGGTAAATGAATCGAGCCTTCCATCTATCAATTAACCCTTCGAATTATGATATTGGAACAATCTTGCATTCGGATGTTTGTTTGCAATTTTTAATTTTTTATCTTTGGTATTAAGTTTTGATTTTTTATCCCTTGGATTCTTCATATTGTTTATTTTAAATGTTTAACATTTAAGATTATTGTCTACGTCTAATTTAGGGTTTCATCCTTTCTTGGAGATTTGGTAGAATGTCCACTTGCTGTGCAGCTCCTCAATGGGTCGTTCTCTTTTCTCCTTTTCCTTTTCTAAGTTATAAAGGATTCTCTGGCAGTTATACGATGGCCCTATCACGAATGGGGTAAGCTGACCGTCCGTTTGTTGCTGTGTTCCATCTATCTACATATTTAGATATATTATGTTAGTAAGGATGAGCAGAACAAGATGTTGAAGTCCAAATATCTAAACTTTTGGGAAGATGATAGCGAGGGATTCCTGTGGAGGATGCGTTCTGGGGAACAATGAGTTTAGAAGTCTTGGACAGGGAGCCCTACACAGTTTCTGATAGTTAGCAACAAAATGTGCAGAAATAACTCAACTATCTGAGTCCTTTTATCACGATACAACAGTTACAAAGTTGTAAGTGTCAATTATTTGGGGTCGGCTACATGACTCTTTTGCAAATATTGAGATATGTAAAAGGTTATATATTTAGTTAAGTTTAGAATACTTAAATTCTTATTTATAATTTTTATTAAATTTTTTTCAGGTCTTTCTCTATCTCTCTTCGTATTACTAGCATTAATCATTTCATTTCTTTGACTATCATATCTAGAGATCTCCTAAGCATATGTCCATACCATCTTAAATGATGTTTTTAATCTGATCTTTTATCAAAATGATATCTAATTGTTCATGAATAAAAGTATTTTTTTTCTATCTTTCCTAATAACTCCATATATCCATCTCAACATTCTCATCCTTTTTTCACATATTTTATCATGATATGGCTACAAATTAAGGGATCAAGATCGTATTACCAATTATACACCCTACAGTTCTCTTGTATTTTCTTTTTTCGCATGTTTTTTTTTGGATATGTAAGGGAATACCTAAATGTTCACCCAGTGAACTGATAGGATCCTAGGGTTCTATCGTGGAGGAAGAGGGTGGAAAGGGGGATAAACGATCTCTTCGAGGGGATCGGGCCTCCTAGATCACTTCGAGGGGATCTGCCTCCTAGGGTTTTGCCTTTTGGCTAAAATTAATATTTCTCATTGATTGATTTCATGAAAGAGTTTACAACCTTATTTATAGGGCTCTGTCAATAATCCCGCTAATCTTCGACTCTTAACTAACTTGATAAACTTCTAACTGAAAATAATAACTGACTTTATCCTATCCGAAGATAAAACCAACTCTAACCAACTCATAGCTGACTCGATTGGGCTCACCCGATTTATAACTGACTTCAACTGGACAGACTAACATGACTCAACTCGATTTAATCATGAATGGATGGACCTGACTTAGCTAGGGTCCTAACAGACCCGCCCACTTCAAATCAGCCTTGCCCTCGAGGCTGAGCAATATCAAATTTCGGGAGCACTTCAATATTTACTACGCATCACGACTCTTTGATCAATTAAGTATGATCTTTACTTGGTGTAAGCAATGGTTTGGTCTTCTCGTGCAGTTGTCATTATAGTCTTCTGGAGAACCCTTTTCATCCGATGGTTAGTGGTAGTATCATGTCTTTTTTTGGAGATCACCACTTCTAAGCCTTCCTGGGGCATAAAAAAGAAATCAATAAGTAGTTGTGTTACCTTTGAGCACCTGTTATCACAAATTAGGATTTGCTCATTAGTAATCTTGTCTTCGAATTTAGCACAACCTTCGAGATCAGACTCTATATTATCAATTTTTTATTCCTCCTTAGCTGGTTCAATCGTTAGAAGTTTGTCACGGCCTTCATATTCGAGCTCCACATTGTCAGTTTTTATTTCCTCTCTATTTGTCTCAACCGTCAGAATCTGCTCTTGTTTGCGATTGTCTATGTTGACCACCTTGAAGTCCTGTCTATTGAAGCTTCTATTTCGGCGAGTGTCCATAATGATTTTTCTTTTATATACACTAGCAAATGATACGACTGCTATCATGGTGCGGGGATGGCGAGCTTTAACTTCGCACCGAATCTCGGGGTTAAGTCCCTTAATAGATTTTCTCACCAATTGTATCTCGGACCAATCTCGGTTTTGGTTCGACAGGTGTTTAAATTTGCTCTGGTACTCCTGTATTGTAGAAGTCTGATGGATTTTAGCGAGTTGTCTATTAATGTTCTTGTACTCCAATGGTCCAAAGCGAATCAGGAGCTCTCTTTTGAACTGTCCCCACGAAGGGACTTCGTGATAGGTCTCGTACAAATCATACCATTGGATTGTGTCTCATTCAAGTTGAATGGAGGCGATCTCCACCTTGGATTCCTCCGGAGTCCTGTGGAAACGAAAAAAATTTTCAGCACGTGAAATCCAACCGATTAGGTCTCCATCTTCCCATCTAGGAAACTACATCCTCATGTGTGTGTATCTTGTGTCCTGCCCATGGTCATATTTTTCAGATCGACTCCCTTTGGAACTTTCACTATGTTGAGTTTTATTGGGACTCTCTGATCTGCTTCTTCTAATTTCACGGAGGAGCTCTTGAAATCTGTCTTCCATGCGAGTCTCGAAGGCTTTAAATCTTACATCTAGTGCATCATTCGTAGTCATCATATAAGATTGTAGATCAGTGATGTTCAATTCTTTTTTTTCTGTTGCCGAGTCAAAGGCATATGTCGTAGATATAGTAGGACTTGACCACAATAAGATTGTCGGCATCGGCAAGTGGGGACAGAGACGGTTGGCAGCGGTGCGGGCTGCGGCAGGGGACAGCGATGCGACTACGTGGCAGGTGAGGCTGTGATTGAGGAGAAAGGCAGCGGCGACAAGTAGGGGCAGCAGGAAGCAAGGGAGCAGCGGGGGAGGAAGATGCGACAGCAAGGATGGCAGGGGCGGGCGGCTGCTGCGACAAGGAAGGCAACAATGCGACTGGGCAGCGACGGGGCAGCGGAGTCTGGCCAGGGCTACGGCAGCGGGGTTCGGCCAGTGGCGACAATGGCAGGGAGGAGAGATAGCAATGAGGGCTGGCAGCAGAGGTGGCGATGGCTTGCGTGGGGAAGATGGGGAAGACAACAGCGACAAGGGAAGAGAAGGAGGCAGGGGTCAGCGGCGGGTGGTAGTGGTGGCTGGTGACCGGAGTAGGCGGGTATAGCCGGTGGTTGGTTGCAGCTGCGGACAGACTGTGGCAACGGAAAACAGAGGAGCAGAGGACGGCGCCGCTTTCTACGATTGCTGAGAGGTGGTCGTGCGGTTGTGGCTGGACCGATCGCTGGCGATCGCACGGCTGGCGGCAAGCGGCCAGAGCAGCAAGGTCGTGTGGGTGGGTTACGGCAGCGGGTAGAAGCTACGGTTGCGGGAGAGGCAGCGACTGAGGCGGATCGAGCCTCCTAGATCATTTCGAGGGGATCTGCCTCCTAGGGTTTTGTCTTTTGGCTAAAACTAATACTTCTCATTGATTGATTTCATGAAAGAGTTTACAACCTTATTTATCGGGCTCTGCTAGGAATCCCGCTAATCTTCGACTTTTAACTAACTTGATAAACTTCTAACTGAAAATAATAATTGACTCCATCCTATCCGAAAATAAAACCAACTCATAACTGACTCGATTAGACTCACCCGACTCATAACTGACTTCAACTTGACAGACTAACATGACTCAACTCGATTTAATCATGAATGGATAGACCCAACTTAGCTAGGGTCCTAACATGAACCTGGTTGAGTACCAATTGAAGGAAGCAAAACTATCAGACCAATGAGTTTGATACTCACATTGTGTCTCATGAAGGAGAGCACATGCACCGAATATGTACTTCTCTCAGGCATTTAAGATGTTAAAACACTAGTCATATGCTTATTACACCTGGCTGTTTTTGGTTGTGAGGTTTCCCTTCTCATTTGCTTCATCTTTCTTTATTTTCTGGCATTTCTGCTGTCCCATCATTGTTAGAATTCAATTGAGTTGTACGGATTGCATCATATTCAGCGTTTTAAATAGGCGCTCGCCTAAGCGCCCGGGCGAGGCGAGGCCCGAGCGCCTCAATCTACACCCAAGCAGCGCGCTTCAATGAGGCGCCTCCTGGGCGCTCGCCTGAGCCCAGGCGACGGGCGATTCGGGCGAGCGCCCGGTTTAATACAGTCGACCGAACCAGGCTTTTAGCTCTGGTTCGGTCGGTCGCGTTAGTTGGTTCAATCGAACCAACTAACGCAGCAATATATTTCCCGTTAACCCTAATCGGGATTAGCATCTCGCCACTGTCGTATTTGGTGCTGTTGTCGTTGTCTTCGCCGCCTCGCTGCTGCTGTCTTCGTCGCCGTCGCTGTCGCTTGGATTAGCATCTCGCTGCTGTCGTATTTGGTGTCGTTGCCGCTGTCTTCGCCGCCTCGATGCTGCTGTCTTCGCCGCCGTCGCTGTCGCTTGGATTACGTCGCCGACATCAGGCTTTCTCTTCGCCGTCATTCGCTGCAGCTCACCGCCGTCATTGTTGCCGCTTACCGCCGTCGCCGTCGCTGTCGCTGTCGCTGCTACTCCTCTCGCGGTCAGGTCAGCTCGTCATCTATACTGTTAACAGTATACTCTATACTGTTAACAGTATACTGTTAAGTTGATTAATTATTATAACTAATTATTAATAGTATCTTATACTATTAACAGTATAATAGTATACTGTTAATATACTGTTAACACTTAACAATATATTAACAATATACTGTATACAGTATACTGTTAATATACTGTTAACAGTGTAATGTATATTAAATATTAACAGTATAGTATGATATTTTTATTTAAATAATTATATTTATTAATTATATTATATATATTTAAATATTTTGGCGCCTCGCTTCGCTCGGGCGAGCGCCTAGCGCCTTGGGCGTTTTGGAACCCTGGCGCTTAGCGCTTTTTTAATCACTGATCATATTATAGCTTGTCCATAATTGGTAATGAACTGCAGTTCTTACATTTTCTACCTTCGCACTCAGTGCCGAGTATTTGTCTCAGTCAATCGAGTGAAGTGCAAGAATATTTAGGTTTCTTGGTAAGATAGATAGTTATACCAAGTAAATCAGTTCACTTCCAAGAGTGTATGCTGTAACCTATTATTTGATTTGTTGATGTTGTTTTCAGTAGTCGATATAGAGAAATTGCCATCAGATTCCTAAGCGTTAATAGAGTCAGAAAATTTTGTAATACAGTGTTTGTTTATGTTTTCTTTTCTGTTTTCATGTTCAGTAGTTTTAGGTCCATGGGTCTAAATGTAAGTCATTTCTTTGCTTGTGCAGAAGTTTCACTAAGTTATGATTTCACTTTTAAAGAATCTTATAGAAGGAATTGCACAGATGCTACAAAATGGAACTTGGGTTTTCAGATAAAAATAATGACTGATTCAGGCAAATTAAACAAATAATTTTTTTAATACACATAATAATGAAGAAAGGACAGTCTAAAAGTGTGAAGCATCAGAGTCATTACTGAGGTGGCGGCAATCATTCTGGAAATTGTGTGGCTTGTGCATGCAAATCTGTGGATCAGAAAATAGACAAACATTGGCATGTTCTTTCTAAGCTGGTTCATCTCACTTCTTTGTTCTCCTAATCTAGTTAGACAATGTGTTTGCAACTTCAACTTGTACCTGATTAGGTACTTGATGTCGCCTTCCTGTTCTATCTTTTGATCTGAAAGGATTGTAAGATTTCATTATTTCCTTGAAGTGCAGGATAAGTTGGACATTAAAATTACTTTGGAGGAGGAAGCAAGGAGATGCCAGTGGCTTGTTCTGTGGCTGGACTGTGATAGAGAGGGTGAAAACATTGCTTTTGAAGTCATAGAAGTTTGCACGTCTGTCAATGATCATCTCAACATTTGGAGGGCTCATTTCTCTGCATTAATCGATCGGTGCCTTATGCTTACTTTCTGGCTATATTGTTGCTTCATTTGCATTGACTAGCTTGTGATGCTAACTTCTAGGAACTGGCAGGGAAATACACCATTCTGTGCAGAATCTTGCTCGACCTAACAAATTATTCTCAGATGCAGTAGATGCCAGGCAGGTAAATTATTATAAAATTATTGTTATAACAACGATCTGTTTGACTCCAGTTCATAGGTTCACCTTTGACTACCAAATTATTGGGTAAAAGTCTTGGAAAATTATGGTCGAACTTATTAAAGGAACAAATTTTCTATTTACATTTTTTCTATATTTTCCTATATATGGTTTGCTAATGAAAACTAATAAACGATGATATCTTGCAGGAAATTGATCTCCGAATAGGTGCCTCCTTTACTAGGTTCCAAACGATGCTGCTAAAAGACTTATTTGTTCTTGATTTTGCCAGTGATAATAGGAGTCTTGTACTAAGCTATGGTCCATGTCAGGTTTTGTACTGTATATCTATTTTATTTAAGTTGAGAACTAAGGATCTTTAATCTGGTTCCATTGAACTTTATATTTAAGATATCATATTCTGTAGATTGATTTATAATGATATTTCTCTGCCTGGTGCAGTTCCCTACTCTTGGTTTCATTGTGGAAAGATATTGGGAAATACAATCCCATGTAGCTGAAGAATTTTGGACGATTAACTGTTCTCATACTTCAGAAGAGGGAACTGCTAACTTTATTTGGATGTAATATCATTTGACATTCTGCAATATACATTTGATACATACACATGTTTTATAAACAATACGTGTTCTATGCAGGCGTGGGCATTTATTTGACTACACAAGTGCTGTTGTAATTTATGAGATGTGCATTGAAGAACCGACCGCAACTGTGAGTTTCCAGTCATGCTAGCTAACCTACTCAATGTCCAGCAATGCACAGTATTTGGTTTATGCTTCCTGCATTTTTCAGGTTAAAAATGTTAAACACCAGGAGAAGCTGAAGTATCCTCCATATCCTTTGAGTACAGTTGAACTTCAGAAACGTGCCTCCAGATTTTTCAGAATGAGTTCTGAGCACACAATGAAGGTGAGCTACAAACACAGCTGCTTTCTGGTTTTTTGCTTTAACCTATCAATTTATTTAGTAATGATTATAGAAGTTGTTTCTAGTTATAATATATTCGTGCTTATTAATCTGGATGTGTCATTTCGATCAGCTTTCATTAGTGGGTAAGCTTGGTTAAGTTGTTAACCCTTACATTCATTTCTCGCTCTAGACTCTACACTTGAGGAACCGATTGTTGCAGCTGACTTTCTAAGAGCTTCTTCTCGAACTGCTTATTATCTTATTGCTTATTATTTATAGCCTATTCTTCTTAGGAAATATGAAGTTGGGAATAATAACTGAAAGATATTCTATAGCGCCAAAGCATCCTTTATTTACTTTTCAAAATACTTGTTCCAGAAACGAGTTATGTGCGTACCTAAATTTAAAACTTTTGATAAACTACTCTAATTTGCTAACAATGAACTATATTATAATTATCAGAAAAAGGATGTAAACAATGATCTCACAGGCAAAGTTTGTAATTTCGGTCCGTACCATTAAACTGACCAATGGTGGGTACGGTACGTACCGATGGTACACTTGGTATGCCTAAAAAAATTGAAAATAGCTTCAAAGATACTTGAAAAATAGAAAGAAAGTTAGATTAGGGTTTTTAGGTTGGAAATAAATATAAATTTAGTATAATTTTAGCGAAAATAATCTAAATTAGAAAAGAATAATGACACATATCTTTTTTGGGCTTTGATAAGTAGCTTTGTGGTACATTTTGGACCGTCCTTCTATTAACATTTAATTCTCTATAGATTTGAATTGCTAGATTATGGTACATTCTGGATCGTGCTCGTCGAGTTCCATGATCTGAATCCTGGTTGGTATGTATAAAATATTATTTCTCAATTCATACACCACACTCAAATTGTGTAGATGTGACCAACAACTCTTCGACATTATCGCCATCATCAATTGAGGCATTGTTCTCCATGTTGCTGTCATGTCGTTGGATTGAGCGGATTGTTGACTACGATTGAGAAGGTGTTTCGTCGCCTGACTCGATTCTTTCCAACGGTGCGGTTGATGCTACTGTCTTCCTCTTTGTCTTTTCCTTTGCCCTTGCCTGATGGATGGGCAACTGTGACGATTGGTATCTTTAGTTCCTCGAGCAGTTTGACTCGATATTGTCTGGCTCTTCTGCCACGTTCTGACCGAGAGGGATCTTCCTCTTCATCCTCCCAAATTTGATCCGATCCATAAATCATAGCCTTATTGAGTTTAGGAGAGTGAAAATATCAAAATGAGTGAGAGATGTGAGTGAGAATGAGTTTGAGAGAGTTAAAGAGATTGAGAGAGTGATGTGATTTGAAAGAGGGGGAGAAAGGGTTTAAAAACTCTTTCCTATGGTTCAAACACTCAATTTGATCATTTGAAATAGGGCGATTTCAGCCCTTGATTGGCAATGATCGAAATCCAACCATTATCGACTGGTACAGGTCGATAATGGTTGGATTTCGACTGTTACCACCCGGTACTGACCTCGTATCGCCCGATATGAGGTCAGGTTATGGTACTGCTTGGTAGAGGATGGTTCGCGTACTAGTTACTTGTCGGACTGATACGTGCCACCCATACCAAGAGGTATGGGTCGGTTCGACGAACCCTGCTCACAGGTTTCTGAAAGAGGATAAAAAAGGAATAAGTGGAAGAGTAGAAAAAAGGAGAATGGTACCACTAGTTCTCTGCCACCGCTGCATTTCCTGACATTGCTTTATTGTGTGCTGGTGCTTTACTGCTATCAACCGTCACTTTGAAAGTGTGGAACCCTAGCTTGAAGTACTATTTTTTGATACCATTCTAACCTTTTGAGTTATAGGCACAATGTTTGAGAGGATTAAAATGAAAAAGAAAAAACTAGTTGGTTTGGAATCTTTATTTCGTGATATTCCAGTTTATCATTTTGTGTATTTAAAAGTTAGCCATAAGCATACAACCTCATAGAGAGAACCAATTTTCACACTGCATATATTTCATGGTAGGTTTTGAGTATTCTCATGATTACTGTATTGGTTTATATTTTTCTAGTTCAACTTGAACTCTGTACGGTTGGATGGTACTATTGGACCTGTTGCTTTATGATGCTAATCATTTTGATAGATTTAAGAGTTACTTTCTCATTTCCTATTTTGTGCTGCATGTCTCTTGGCCTATTTATGTTTCAATTATCACTGGAATTGTGATGCTAACTTGTCTCTTATATCTAGATAGCAGAAGAGCTTTATCAGGCTGGATTCATTAGCTACCCTCGTACTGAGACTGATGGCTTCTCAGTGAACATGGACTTACATGTTGGTATCTAAGTTTTTCTTGATCTTCTTGTATAGAACAATAGACCTTGCTTTATGATCACTTGAACTTTTTGTTTTTGAAAGAAAAAAAGTTACGTTTAGCAAGTTAGGTTAAGGATGAGAAGAAATCTTGATTTTTTTCTATGAATAGAAAAACAGGTACCCTTCCTCCTCCTCTCCACACAAAAACATTTTTGAATGATTATTCTATTTGTTGGATTCACTTAAAAACTGAGGAAGATGAGGAGGAAGTCGTTTTTGAAAAGAGGAGGATATTTAGCAAGTTCCGTTAAGCCTTCACTTGATCTTCCTCAGTTTTTGTTGATTTCTTATGTTTTCGAGTGATTCTTCTATTTGCTGGATTCACACTCATCATCTGGATCGTTTTTCATTCTGCATTAACAATGAAAATGATGATTAAGTATCAATTTTCTCACTCAAATGTTTTTTCAAATATATAAATGTCTTTAACAATGATTACAGTCCTGTTACATTTTCTATAAGGAGAGAATCACTTTTATTACTGCCATTCCTTTTTGCTTGATGATTGTTTCACTGGAATGAGTTTTTTATAGAAGAATTTTCATCCTTGGTCGGTTTTAGTTCTTTAAGCTACATGAGGAGATATATATAAATCAGCATATTACTATTTTGAAGAAATATTTGGTTGGCAAACTATTTTTGTTTTCTGAGAAACCTTGGAGCATGGTTTGTTTTGGTACCTATGATAAATGTAAGAATGTAGAAAGTTGCTAATACTAAGATATGGTAGGATAGAGGTAGACTTCTTTAGATCACTTAGGTGGACAAAATACATTTACTTGGAACATGGAGAGCATGTTTACACACACATATATATATATATCTATATATTATATACATTTATTTATTTATTTATATCATGTATATTACTCATATGTGTATGAGTGTTGGAAGGTTGATTTAAAAGGATGAAAATGCAAATTCAAGTGCTAGCCATCTACTGAATGTGCATGTGTTTCTTTGTTGCTCTTCCTTTCCTTTTAGATGTCTTAGAACGTTCATCATCAGGGCTGTAGTATCCAGATTGTAAATCAGTACGCATATGTAGATATGACAATTTTCCTGAACTAGAACTTCGGCTGTTGCATTTTAGAACAAGGCTACAATCTGTTGTTGCTCCCCTGGGTCTGATGTCCCATAGAACTGTAGAAATCCCCCTAATTTTTTAGTAATTTCTTATGTCTGATGTCGCAACTTTGATGTCATTGCATCCATTTAATAGTAAATAATAATTCTTTTCGTGCTGTCATTGGTTAATATACTGGAGGTTATTTCACCTTTTCTAATTGCTCAATTGTTCTAATGTTCAGTTATTTCTTGACTATTTTATGGTCTAGGCCACTGTGCGGGAGCAAGTAACACATCCAATTTGGGGTTCATATGCGCAACAACTTTTGGACGTAGAAGCAAGGCTTTGGAGAAACCCTAGCAATGGTGGGCATGATGATAAGGCTCACCCTCCTATTCATCCAACAAAATTCTCTCCTGGTGAAACAAGGTGGAGCCAAGACCACAATGTATGTACACAAGCAACTAAATTATAATGCAAGTCACATATTTGGTTTTGATTCAGTTGATTTAACTCTTGAATTAAGGTGTATCTGTTGTTTCTAATGGTCTAGTAATTTTATATTTTATCTTAATTGTTGCATCCAGAGATTGTATGAGCTTGTTGTACGCCATTTTCTTGCATGCGTCTCACAACCTGCAGTTGGAGCTGAAACTACAGTTGAAATTGACATTGCTGGTGAACAGTTTTCTGCATCAGGACGTGTGATAATAGCTGTAAGTTATGTTAGCTTGTTATTACTAATCTTCAGTGATGATATATTTTTTTTACTTGTTTGTTTAGCTGTTTTCTGGTTGTTTCTTTTTTTGATGGATCAGTTTGATTTTTCCTTGACTTGTTTATGCTATTTCTTTTGATTTATTTTACAAACATTTATGGCTTGTTTTCTAGTTGTTATTACTTATTACCAACCTTCATTCTTGCCACTTCTGCAATAGTAGGTACTTCAATTACTCTTTATTGGAGAGAGTAGATGATCTAGATTAATAGGAAATAACTATGTAAATAGGCTTTTCAAGAGGATTATAAACTAATATTTTGCTATGAACTGACTGCACAATCAAGTAATTCCTTGTTGATGCTTGCCATTTGCTGAAAATAAGGCAGTCTTGCAATTGGTAGATGTCAGTTTTTGGAACTTGAGATGACATTGTGATAACTGGTAAACAAGTTTTCTTATTTTCCTATGCTATTATAGCATGTGGCAAACAGCTCGGATCATGTGGGATCGATGGCAGCAAAGTTACATGTTGGCATGCCTTATGTTACGAAGCAGTCTTAGACCAACTCTTGATCACATATGAGTAAAAGATATTATCTTCGTTCTGTTGCTTTGCATTGCATGATTGTTCAGTTAATATTTATGCTATTGTTCTGGTCACTTTTCTTATTCTAAAGATTTTTAGAAGTGTTTTTGAATCATTCTTAAAGATCTTAAATTTGGTCACTGGAAAAGTAGGAAATTTATTTAAGCATTGATTTATGTTGTGAACTTTCTTTTTCTTTGATAGAAAAATTACTTGGATGTTTATCGGTTTGAATCATGGGGAGGTAATATAGTTCCTACATACACAATCGGGCAACAGGTAGCTACCACCTTTCACTTGTTCTGTAGATTTATTACTTAATTGAAAATTTGAAATTTCACTTGTTCTATACCTGAACCTCCTTATGAGGTTCATTGTACTTTAAGTAGTTTAACATGATCGTACTAAGGAAAAAAATAGCATATTATTTTGAGCTGAATACTGGTTTGATCCATGCCTAAGAAATGGTTATTATTTGTTAAAATTTATGAAGCAATTTTTTGCTTGTAATCCCGTAAAAAGTTACATTCTAAGAAGATGCTATTTAAAAAAAGATAAGAACACTACTTTATATACTGATTTCTAGAGTATTGAGAGAGGGGTCCATTCTTACTTTACTAAAAGAAACGATTTTCATGTGCAGCCTTTGGGAAAATGTTAGTCCTTTCTTTAACTTGATTCATCATTTAATTTCTACATAGGATTTTGGTCTGCAACATGAGATTGGACTAGTTAAGTTGAATTTTGTGAAAAATGTAATTTTTCTTAGGCTCTACTATAAGCATAGTTAAGCCTCCATAGGTGGATTGTTGACAGCAATCCTGCTTAAATCGGACGTCTATTTGTTAGAACCAGGGATTGCATTTTTTCCTCAACTGGTATGTACTTGGCGGTATTTACCTGTCTCGGCCAATGCAGATTGTCCCATTTTATATGGTCCGGCGTTACCCATGTAAATTGAGCTTATTGCTAGCACTGCACCCATCTCTAAATTTGCCTCCATTGCCTCTCATGTCATTAGCCTGCACTTGGCACTCTTCCTACTCTACTCTTCCTTCTCCCCTCTTCTAGTATAATGATAACTAACTGTGTACCATATGTTGACCTGTGTGTTACCCATACTTGTCTGGTCAATGATTGGCATGGGTTCGATTGTCAAGACTCAAGATTGCAATATTTAGTTAGAACCAAGGAATGCAATTTTGATCTGTACCGCCCGATACGGGTGATACATACCGGTCCGCCAGGTTACCGGAACGCGAACAAGCTGCGACCGGGTGGTACCACCAAAATCGACCGTCGGTGGTCGATTGAGGGAGAAATCGACCGTCCGCTGTTGATTGAGGGAGAAAAAGGGAAGAAGAAGAAAAAGAGGAAAAGAAGAAAGAAGAAGAAGAGGAGAAAAAGAGAGAAGTACCTCCTCGCCTGTGGGTCGCTTGCGTGACGTCGCCGCCAACGGGTCACCCGAGCGCCATCGCCACCCTTGCCCGTGGACGATTTTTCTCCCGCGCGAGGAGACATAACACCTCCCCTTTGTTTTCTTTTTTTTAATATATATAATATTTAATATTATATAATATTATATTATAAAAATATTTTAATATATTAATATACCGGTACCGAGATACTCTCGGTACACCGATACGGACCGATATGTAAAACCTTGGATAGAACTAATTGTTTGATTAGCTTAAGTTAAACTTTTACATATGCCATGGTCAAACTAAAAGTTTAAACTACCAACCACCCTTGGTAGATTTCTAAAGGTTAGTCATATAAACCTTACCGTATTAGGTGTACCAATTTAAGTGAATACTTGGACTGAGCTATTGAGTTTAGATCAGTTGGATCTCAGAGCATGTTGCTTTCAGACCAATCAATGGACAGTACTAATCCTAATCTGAAATGCTATCTGCCAAGGAAGGATTTTGGCTTTTATATTGTTGCCAGGATGTTGGAGATGTGATAGGGGAGTTGTTGTGCCCCTCCTTAATCCATCATAGATTGTGGGGTGTGGAATTGGATAGTATGAGCTACTCACTCGCTGGTGAAATGGAATGTTTGGAATAGTTTTATGAATCCAAATTGTTTGTAGATATCCTTTGTTCATGTCTGCTTTGACTGAGTTGGCTGTTATTGGTTAGAGATTTCACTGCTAGTTGTGTTTGGTAGGCTATCAGATGCGCATCATGTTCAAGGCTTTGTTACTCTGATGCTTCGAAAGCCTAGCATCACCTGATACTTCAATGGTCCTTGATCTTTATTCTTGTTTTCTAATTTCTAATTTCTAATTTTTGATTTCCATGAAACTTCATCATTAGCCTTTTTGTGGTTTCTGTGGACAATCTGAATGGATTTGTTGATAAGTCTATCCCGTAGTTCATGATTGCCAGAGGAGTTCACTAGCCGGAAGCTTGCTATATTTAAATGTTGATATTCCTTTTCAAAAAAAAATTCACTTCTTTTTCTAGTTATGATTTTTTTAAACAAAATTTAGTTTCAAAGTAGAACTTTAAATATCTAGCGTATATGCTAAGGTTCGCCAAACCGTACAGTACCAGCATACCGAGCTCAGCTCGGTATCGTATGGTACGGTACGTGTGTGTGTATATATATATATATATTATAATAATAATATAATGTTAAAATTAAAAGGAAAAAGGTTGGCGTTGTCGCCTCGTTCCTTCTCCCCACGGGGGAGACATTTCTTCTCCTCGCATGGGGAGAAAGCTCATGCGGGGAGAAGAAATCGCCCGCGGGCAATGGATCGAGATCGGGAAAGCAGCGTAGGGTCTCTAGGTTCTCCCTTTTCTTCTCCCTCTTCTTCTTTCTCCCCCGGCTGATACTACTCGAAATCGCTCGTCGACGGTCGAAATCGACCATTACCGCCTGACGATGGCTGGCGATGGTTGAAATTGACCATTACCAGCCGATTTCGGATGGTAACGGGGCGGAAAAATCCCCAATCGACGGTACAGACGGTACCCATCGGTCTTGCAAACCTTGGTATATACTAATATTGAGCCTCTAATTTGTTGCTTACTTTTGTGTATGTTTCTATTTATACTGATATCTATGTTCAATAAAGCTCAATAATGAGTTAATGTTTCTCTATCTTTTCACAGTTTATTCCAACCAGTTTGACCCTTGATTCAGGGGTGACCAGACCACCTCCTCTTCTAAGTGAAGCTGATCTACTTAGTTGTATGGACAAGGTAAGCATCCACTAGTAAAAGTCCTGCTTTTGTTTCTTTTTCTCTTTGCTGTGTCTATGAATGCTTGTATAAGTCCTTGTGCTTTTGTTTTTCTTTTGGTGCACACATGCTTTCATAACTCATCTTTTGATGATGTACCAATTAGCTCAATCTGCTTTCAGGCAGGAATTGGCACTGATGCGACAATGCACGATCACATTAAAAAGTTACTTGATCGGTGTTATGCAACAAAAGATTCAAATACTCGATTCTCACCGACAAACCTAGTAATTCTCATTGCCCTCTGTTCATGCTTTTGTAGGTCTTTTTGTACCTATTTTTCTTCTTGATCACTAGGTATAACTCATGCAACCAATTAAGCATCCATGCAAACTCCATGATTTAAAATTAAAATTGCTCCATCTACTGTTAGTTGCTAGATTATGATTGTTATAAGATGGAAAAGTTTAGGGCAGTTAAATAACAATGCAGTTCAATTTAAAGATATAAATTCAATTTTGTTTGTTCTTCGTGAGAATACATGGCTATTTAGATCTCGAAAAATTCCCTTCTTTCACACTTTAAGATCGTTGAAGGTATGTTGCATCCCTCCATGTCTATTCTTTCTTCGATATACATGGCCATTTCATTTGAGAAGGGTATGCAGGAAGTCTTATGAGTGTTACATGGGTATTATGTTAGAATCTACAGATACTAGTCACTTTTTTTAACTTTATAGTAGTAACTTTTCGTGGAAAGACCTTTCCAGAGCTTCCCATGAAGGAATACTTTGATCACATGTTGTCTATCCTCTTTACCAAGCTAGTGAGATTTAGCCACCTAGGATTTGCCAATTTATACCTCTTTGAACTATCCACATTTTGTTAATCTAGTATCCCATTGAGTCAGACAAGTAATCCAAGTCAAAGGTTCGTTGCCAACATATGTTTATTTATGACAAACCAAATTCCAGATCAAGGATTACAATTTCGACGTGTACCGCCTGGTATGAGCATATGCATCGGTCCACCAGTTGATCGGTACGCGGACCGCCCGCTACTGGGCGGCATCGTCGATTGGGGTTGTTTCCGCCTCGTTACCACCCGAAATCGATCGGTAACAGTCGATTCCGACCATTGTTGGTCGTCATCGGGCGGTAACGATCGATTTCGATCATCGGCGGCCGATTTCGGGTGGTATCAGTCGAGAGAGGGAGAAAGGGAGAAGAAAAACCTAGAGTTCGTTGATCTGTCGCCCGCGGGCGATTTCTTCTCCCCGCTGTCACAGACTTAGTTGGTTTTGCCTAAGTCGTGCGGCATCCTTGCGAGTCTGTCCGCAAAGGTCAGCTTCCCCGAAACCTCCTAGGGTCCTTTAGGACCTACAAAAGAGAAAACGGGTTAGAGGAAGTACTTTCCACAAGATCCACAAGCAATAGCTTTAGCAAACACTTTATATAGCCAATATAAATTACAACTATGGACTTTACAAGTTCTAAACGGTTGCACACAAAGGATAATGGTTCATTACAGACCGAAGTCCCCACAAGTGCTTACAAGACACACTCGTATTTACAAGCCAAAATCGGCCACAAAGCAATCCAAACTAGGGTTGCTAAGTTTACTGCAAGCTGGCTACCTGCTGTACAAGGTATGTACACAAACTGAAGGACACGAGCAAACATGAGCATTTCATCGAACACCTTGTTTACATTTTTGTCCATGACATTCTCCCCCACTTATTCCTTCGACGTCCTCGTCGAAGTCGTTGTAGACGTTGCATCTCCTCGCCTTTTGCTGAATCTTCAATCTTCTGTTTTAGTTACAACACGCCTCTTGGCTCCCAGCTGCTTTCCGCTGTTGTTGTTGAGTAGTTGAACTCCGATCCGCCATACTGCTTAAACTCGCTAGTGACTAACTCTGGTGTGGGGTTGGATGAGATGTGTTGATTCTTGTCGATTTCTGCGGATCTTTCTAGTAAAGGAAAAAGACCTTCCTTTTTATGCGCCAGAGTTACAAGCGGTCTCATGTTGCTTAAACTGGATGAATGCTTGTTGGAGCTTTAACGAGCATCGCCTCGCGGACTTTAAAGTTTTTGAGGTCCTTCCTCCTCGATATTTGCTCATTGATCCTTCTTCCACTTTTAGTTGTCACTTCCAAGTAGGTTCGCATCACTTTCGCTTTCAATTGGCATTCAATTGAGAAATGAAGCGGACAATCTACTCTCAGTAGTACTGATCATCAATGGTGAGGATTCGACAACTATTGTCTTCTATAAGCTTTCTTCGATGGGTCACTGAACTTGTGCAGAACTCCTCTGCTGGATAAGTAAGAGAACTGGGATACTTGATTTCACCCATTCTCTTAGGAGTTGAAAATGCAAAGGTTACTCGATTTCGCCTTCCTCTTCGAGGTTGTACTTCATGCATTGAGCTGGTTACTAGCATTCACCCGCTCTTTGCTCACACTTCTGAAGCACTTAAAGTGTTTGCACTCCTTGCATTGAGTTAGCTACTGTGATTCGTCTTCCCATTGCCATTGAACTTCTTGAATGCAAGAAGTTTTGCTCGAAAAGAGTAAAAAGTTTAACCCAACTTGGAGTCCCCCAACTTGGAGTAAGTCTTTGATAGTTCTGGTCGCCTCTGGGATTGTACCATCTTCTCAATCATCTTTGTCGCCTACTCCTCTGAGTATAAAAGGTACAGCACTGCGTATCGAGAACTCCTGTATCAACCCGAAGTCCCTCATTTTTTATTATCTTGATGAGAAACCTGTGGACACCGGTCTTATGAAATTCTTTGGCCTCTGCCCTTCTGCCTTGTCTTGGTACTTGGAGTTTGTCTCTGCATTCTCCACTTCCTCAGCTCCTTTCGTGATTAATACTCTCCCTCCATGAGAGCAAAGGATCGATGCCTCTACGGAAGTCCCGTCTCTGTGGTACCATGGCACTGCAAGCTCATGGCCCTACTATCTGTTGCCTCGCATCTGCGTCCCTTTCTTGCCATCGGTAGATTCGCCTCTGCGGTACTATGACACTCCTCTGAGTTCATCTCTTTTCTAACCGACGCTTTGTTTTGGGTAGTTGAGCCCCACTGGACTCATTGTCGCTTCCTCGCCCATTTCGACCACTTGCTTCAACACCTCTGTGTTCTTCTAGCAGTTCTCCTTGGTTAATGGAAAGATAGACTGCAACTCTCATGCATGGCCTCTACTATCTTGTTGCAGGGCTTGCGCCGATTTTGTTCTCCTTAGCTTCCTTGGTAGCAACGTTCGCTTACTCGGCTTTGTCCTCTGACTTGCCGAGCTCCCTTAAGCGAATATTAGCACTGAAGTAGTTCAACTCTCCAGTCGCTCCGATCATACCTCTGTATGATCAAGTCTCTTTCATGGGACTCTCTGGTACTTGTACTCAGAATTCTCCCTCAGTGGTACACAGCCCCCATATGTTGATAATCAAGGCTTTCATTCGATGCAAGATTCGATGCGCACACACGGAAGACCTGCCGCTGCGGTACCATGACATTCACTCCTTGAATCCATAGTCCTTCTTTCTGTTGTATTGTTCATCGAAGTGGAGCTCCCAATAGCTCCTGATCATACCTCCGCATGATCGTGTCCCTCATGGGACATCTTTGCATGTGTTATATTGTCGCGAACTATTCCACCACGATTCAATGCACCATGTCGCCTCCTAGTGACATCTCTATTGCATTCAGATTCTTATGTGATGAACTCGGACTATGATCTCTCCATGTGTGGCCTCTGCCATCTTCGATTTTTGTTTGCTCCCTTGGCAATTCACATTCGCCCACCTATTCTCGGGTCACCCCTGGATGAAGTATCTCTCTAGGGCAGTCCGTCGCCTAGTAGCTCTCGAAGTCCCATGACTTCGCTAGGATTGGTGCATCATTGTTTGGATCCTGGGCCTTTATCCCCCTATCAGCACAATTTCCGCTGCGCACCAATTTCTTAATGACAACTCGAATGGCAGCACTATGGCATATTCTTCAAGAGTACCCGCTTCTGCGTCCTCTTGCCTCGTGCTAAGGTCTTCTGATTTCAACTTATCCTTTGCAAGTTGAATCACCTTAGTTCCTCTGTCAAATGCTTTTCTGAGATAAGATGCATGTGCCTCGAAGCTCTATTCGTCTTTGGCACCATGCAAAATGAGTCCGTCCCATCAGAATGAAAAACCCATGAAATGACATAATCTCACTCTTGCCTTTATAAGAGTTCATGTCCTGGACCTCTGTCCAAGGAAAGCTCCGTGCTTCCGCTCCATGTTTCCATCTTCTACGTCAACTCCCTTCATGCGGCTTGGATACTTCACCAAGTTCCACCCAAGTTACTCCGCCTCTCGAATTGCATTGAGTTGATGGTGGCCCTCATGCCCACCATTCCATGGGTCAGCCCTCTGTTGAGTTCGATTTCCACATCGACTCTAAGTGTGCCTTCATATAATGTTGCCATGGTCGCTCCCCCACTTGATCTCACAATGCATCCACCAATGCATTACTTCATTCGAGATCATGCAACGACTCCTCGCTACTTGCTCGATCCGTTGAGCTTTGTGGAGATACTGTCTTGAGTTACTCTTCCTCAACATGTGCGATTCGTTGCACATGATTCTCCCTCTGGAGGACCAGGACTTATCCCTCTTGGATATTTGTCCTGTTGGAGCAACTTTCCTCTTTGTATTCTTCCCACTGGAAGTTTCGGAGACCACCATTCCCTTTGGACTACTCCGTCTTGCTAAACAATTTGTACCTTGTTTTGCCCCCACAAATGCACTTGCTAGATTGCGACTCGTCGCCAATACAGTCCCAACTGCACCCTTCAAGATTTAGCAACATACTGAACTTGTTGACACTTCAGCCTCCTACGGATGTATCATTTCCATGCTGAAGAGAAAGTTCTGATGCTCCATGGCGTCGAGTTCCGATCGCCTTGGGATGGCCACGAACACTCTATCGTCCGCGTACAAGCCCTTGCATGAGTATCGAATTCTTCGAGTTAGCAATTCCTCTCACCTCTATGAGATTTGCATAACTCTTTCGGTCATTGAGCAATACATCCCACTTTGCACGGTCTCATCTTTTACCAAGCGTCCCGCTTGCCTTGAGCACCGTCAAGTTTGGTTGCCAACATCGAGCCGTAGCTCGAACTCAGCCATCCCAACCTTTGTGCGCTACACATTCTTCTTAGCTTGCTTGTCCTCGTGGTGTCTCTCGCGCAAAGGGTTGACGATTCCTCTGAATGCCAAACTTGGATACCCGCTCCTCCGAGCGACTCCTTTCCCTACCTCTCAATGTCCATTTCCCCCAAACGGTTGCGTGTGCTGGCTGCCCTCCACACAGTCCAGCTAGGCTCGCTCTAATACATTTGTATGGCAAGTGTTTCTACGTGTGCTTGTCCCGCTCTGATACCAAAATGTCACAGACTTAGCTGGTTTTGCCTAAGTTGTACGGCACCCTTGCGAGTCCGTCCGCAAAGGTCGGCCTCCCCGAAACTTCCTAGGGTCCCTTAGGACCTACAAAAGAGAAAACGGGTTAGAGGAAGCACTTCCTACGGGATCCACAAGCAACAGCTTTAGCAAACACTTTATATAACCAATGCAAATTACAACTATGAACTTTACAAGTTCTGAACGGTTGCACACAAAGGATAATGGTCCATTACAGACCGAAGTCCCCACAAGTGCTTATAAGACACACTCGTATTTACAAGCCAAAATCGGCCACAAATCAAACCAAACTAGGGCTGTCAAGCTTACTGCAAGCTCGCTACTTGTTGTACAAGGTATGTACATAAACCGAAGGACACAGACAAACATGAGCATTTCATCGAACACCTTGTTTACATTTTTGTCCGTGACACCGCGCTGTCACGAACGGTCGTCGCTCAACCGCAACTCTTCGTTCCGTGAATCGTTCGTCGCTTTTTGTTGCTTGTACAGATGTTGGGCAGCCTGTTTTACCTTGGTTTTGGGTGATTTTGCCTATGAATTGTGAGCAGAAACAGTCTGTCGGGTTGCAGAACGATCGCTCGCTGGGCGGAGCCAGAACAGGCCAAAACTGCCCGGTTTTGGGTCGTTTTCGTGTACTGCGACGATCGAACCGAGCAGAGTAAAATGTCAGCCATCTCAGCCCTCTGGAACCCCCCGGGTGGCACAAGGCCGAATGGGGCTTCGGGATATTAGTCGGGCGTGAGCACTCAAAGAAATTGAAGTGTTTTGCGTCCGACACCCTTGGGAATCGTCGTTTGTGGACTTGCGATCGTTCTTACAGCCCTTCAAAGTCCTGTTTCGCTCTCTTTCTCTCTTTTTCTGCTGCACACAAGGTGTTCGACGAATTGCTTGTAAGAGCTGCCCTCTTGGCGAGACGTCGGGACTTGTTCGTCGCTCGTTTTCAAAACTAATCAACTTCTCTTTTTGCAGGTCCTTTGGGACCCGCACGAGGTTGCAATTGGGCTGACCCTTTGCGGGCAAATACGCTTCGGCGTTTCATGACTTAGGCAATCCCAGCTAAGTCCGGAACATTGGCCAAAGATTGCTTCGCGACTTAGGCAATTCCAGCTAAGTCTATAAGTTTGTCGCAAGGGTGCCACACGGCTTAGGCAAATTCCGCTAAGTCCGTGACATTGTGGTATCAGAGCGGGCAAGCAATTCAAACAAACAAGCGAAGAGGATTCGCAATCTCGCCATGGCGAAGCACCGTGGTGAATCGAGCAAAATGGGGCAAGCCGGACCTTTGCCCCAAGCAGCCGCAAGTGGGCTGCAAGTGCAAACTCGCTCGCAAACTATTGGAGCCGCTCATGAGGAGCGTGGCAGTGAACATAACGAACGTGAAGTTGGGTACTCTCCGCGAGCGGAGGAAGCACAATCTAGTGCACCAACTGGGAAAAGGAGCCACAAGGAGAGACTTTCAACAGTGGATACCCGCGTCGATGTTCTTAAAGCGAGTTTGGAGGAACTTTATCAAGGCCAAGGAAGGCTCCTTGGGGTAGAGAGCTCGCAAGAAGAAGCTGAATCTCGGATCGACAGGGTTGAGTCCCTGGTCGACCGACTGACAGAGGATACTAAAGACTTCGTACAACATTTACATGAAGTTGTGGCGGAACTCACGGCCAAAGTGACGTTGCTCACTAGAACCCTTAATGCGGGAAGGAACAATACCCGTGCTGCACCGCCACAAAGCTTCAGAGCACCAGAGCCGCATTGCTACGGGGGCGCTAGAGATGCCAAAGAGCTCGAGAATTTCCTGTTCGACATGGAATAGTATTTTCGTGCTACGAGACCCGATTCGGAGGAAACCAAAGTTTCTATAGCAACCATGTATCTGAATGGAGACGTAAAACTTTGGTGGCGAACCCGTTGGGAAGAGATCGAACAAGGCCGATGTCGAGTGGATACATGGGAAGACTTGAAACGTGAGTTGAGAACGCAGTTTCTGCCCGAGAACACTGAGTTTGTCGCAAGATGGAAACTAAGACAACTCCGCCAAAGTACTTCCATCCGAGACTATGTGAAGCAATTTTCGGCACTGATGCTGCATATACAAGACATGTTCGAAAAGGACAAACTATTTAGCTTCCTCGATGGCTTAAAGCCATGGGCACAACAAGAACTAAATCAGAGGAATGTCACTGACGTGGTCGGGGCAATTGCAGTCGTGGAAAGGCTAACTGATTTCGTTTCTTCAGAAGACTTAGGAAAGAAGAAATAATCCTCAGGAAATCGCCCAGCAAAATACTCTCGTGCAAAGGAGTCTGGGGGCGAATAGAAGAAAAAGAGCTTCCATAAGGAACCGAGCTCAAAAGGTAAAGCCCCGAAATCTGGCAGATGCTTCTTGTGCGGAGGACCGCACATGGTGAGGGAGTGCTCGCAGAAGCAAGCACTCAACGCCTTAACGGTATCAATACACCCCCACAAGTCGGACAAGGGCAAAATCGTCGCCCTTAGTTCGAGCAGTTCGGAATCTAACAGCGACGACGAGGAGTCGCAAGGACCTCGAATGGGAGCGATACGTTTGTTGAATGCATTACGAGGTCAAGTAGAGGAGAGAACAAAGACAAAGGCACAGAAGGCGACAAGTAGCGAGTTGATGTACGTGGACATCAAGCTTAATGGCCGAACAACTCTTGTAATGGTGGACACTGGAGCTACCCACAATTTTATTGTCAATCGTGAAGCAAAGCGACTTGGACTTGTCTTGGAGAAGAACCCAAGTCGTATGAAGGCTGTGAACTCGGAGGCCAAGCAGATCTCCGGATTAGCAAAGGGGGTCCCTATCAAGATTGGAACGTGGAGCGGGTGCACAAATATGATGGCGGTGCCATTGGACGACTTCCAAGTGATTCTTGGAATGGAGTTCATGCACGTGGCGAAGTTAGTGCCGATGTCGTTCCTAAACTCTTTATGCCTGATGGGAGGCAACGACCCCTGCGTAGTTCCAGTTTCTCGAGGAAGAACCAAGGACCCACAGCAAATATCGGCATTACAATTAAAGAAAAGGGTGCGGAAAGGTGAATTAACTTCGTGGCTGCTGTGAAGCTGGAGCCACTTGACGAGGAGGCCGTTCACGAACCTGCTGTGGTGGCAAACGTTCTGAAGGAGTTCATAGACGTCATGCCACCCAAGTTGCCGACCCAAGTTGCCGAAGACTCTACTACCACGCAGAGGCATGGATCATAACATTGAGTTGGAGCCGGGAGTTAAGCCTCCAGCGAGACCATCCTATCGCAAGGCCCCTCCAGAGTTAGCAGAACTGAGGAAGCAGTTAGATGAACTGCTAAGCAGTGGTCTCATCCGCAGTCCAAAGGCACCATTCGGAGCTCTAGTTCTCTTCCAGAAGAAACAAGATGGGAGCCTCCGATTATGTGTCAATTATCGAGCCCTGAACAAAGTGACGGTGAAGAACAAATATCCTATTCCGCTCATCGCGGATTTGTTCGATCAACTGGGCAAGGCTAAGTATTTCTCCAAACTCGACCTTCGGTCGGGGTATTGGCAAGTGCGCATTACAGAAGGTGATGAGGCGAAGACTACCTGTGTAACCAGGTATGGAGCGTTCGAGTTTATGGTGATGCCTTTTGGTTTAACCAACGCTCCGGCCACATTCTGTACTCTGATGAACCAGCTTTTCAAAGAGTATTTGGACAAGTTTGTGGTCGTCTACCTAGATGATATCGTCGTCTATAGCCAGACGCTCGAAGAGCACATTAAACACCTTCGGACAATCTTCAGAGTTCTCAGGGAGAACACCTTGTTTATGAAGAGGGAGAAGTGCTACTTTGCGCAGACAGAAATTTTGTTCTTGGGACATCGAATCGACGGTGGTTCCATTCGGATGGACGAGTCAAAGGTGCAAGCTGTGGCAGAATGGCGCACACCAAAGAAGGTACCTGAGTTGAGATCCTTCCTTGGTTTCGTCAACTATTATCAACGCTTCATTTCTGGATATTCAAAGCGCGTAGCTCCACTGACGGAGTTGCTAAAGGAGCAGGCTTGGAGATGGTCGGACAAGTGTGAAGCGGCTTTCCAAGATCTAAAGATTGCTATGTTGGAGGAACCAGTACTCAGATTACTAGATTACGGGAAGCCTTTTGAAGTCCATACAGATGCTTCTGACTTCGCTATTGGGGGAGTACTTATGCAAGAGGGTCATCCAGTGGCCTATGAGAGTCGCAAGCTCAATGAGACTGAGCGGCGATATCCAGTGTATGAGAAAGAGATGACAGCGGTGGTCCACTGTTTACGAGTCTGGCGACACTACCTTTTGGGAGCACCATTCGTGCTAAGGACGAACAATGTCGCATTGAGTTACTTCCAGACTCAAAAGAAGCTCTCCTCGAAACAAGCAAGATGGCAGGACTTCTTGGCCGAATTCGACATGGTATTAGAGTACAAGCCCTGAAAGACAAATGTCGTGGCCGATGCATTGAGCCGGAAAGTGAAACTGGTGAATGCTATACGATTGGAAGGCGGAGGCCAAGCAAGTCAGTTGCACTCCAACTTTCTTTCCAGGATCAAGGATGGACTGTACAGTGATCCTCAAGCAGTAACCTTGATGCAACTCATCAAAGAGGGCAAGGCGCGACGATTTTGGGTCCAAGAAGGACTCCTCTGCACTAAAGGGAATAAAGTTTATGTTCCGCGAGTGGATAACTTGAGGCGTGAACTTTTGAAAGAGTGTCACAATTCCCTTTGGGCCGGACATCCGGGCATTCATCGGACAATGGCTCTTGTGGAGAGGGCATTTTATTGGCAAAAAATGGGGACAGATGTGGAGGATTATATTCGTACATGCCTTACGTGCCAACAAGATAAGGTGGAGCAGCGAAAGCCAGTGGGACTTTTGGAGCCGCTGCCGGTGCCAGAAAGGCCATGAGAGAGCATTTCCTTGGACTTCATATCAAGCTTGCCCGCAGTAGGGGGACTGGGATCGATACTTGTAGTTGTCGATCGGTTTTCAAAGTATGCAACGTTTATTGCTGCACCCTTTCATTGTTCAGCAGAAGAGGCGACCAAGTTGATGATGAAGAATGTGGTGAAGTATTGGGGAGTTCCACACAATATCATTAGTGATCGAGATTCTCGATTTTTGGGACGATTCTAGACCGAGCTATTCAAGCTGTTGGGATTGAAGTTATACTTCTCCACAAGCCTCCACCCCCAGACTGATGGTCAAACCGAAAAAATTAACTCACTGTTAGAACAGTATCTCCGGCACTATGTGAGTGCTAATCAACGAGATTGGGTGAAGCTGTTGGACATAACCCAATTCTCCTACAACTTGCAGCGGAGCTCTGCGTCCAACAAGAGCCCCTTCGAGATTATCACAGGACAACAGCCGTCGACCCCTCACACATTGGCCATTGGATATACGGGGAGTAGTCCGTCAGCATATTACTTTGCAAAAGAATGGCATCGAAATGCAGATATTGCACAGGCCTACTTGGAGAATACGACTAAAAAGATGAAGAAGTGGGCAGACTTGGGAAGGCGACCCCAGGAATTTAAAGTTGACGACTTGGTGTTGGTGAAGCTCCAACCAACATCACTCCAGTTTTTTAGACACAAAGTGCACAAAGGATTAGTATGCAAGTATGAAGGGTCTTTCCTAATCATCAGTCGAGTAGGCAACGTCTCCTACAAGTTACAGCTGCCAGCATGGTTTAAAATTCACAACGTCTTCCATGCAAGCAACTTGAAAGCCTACCATTCAGATCCGCAAGACGCCTCACGAAATATTTCAACTCGACTACCCCCAATCAGAGCCTCCTACGAAAAGCGAGTTGAGACAATTCTGGCGGATCGCAAGACTAAGCTACCCAACGGAGCAGAGCAAACTAAGTACTTGGTGAAGTGGCAAAAACTTCCCCGGACTGAAGCCAATTGGGAGCCAGAAGATGCCCTACGACATGAAGAAGCCTACGTTAAAGCCTATCAACAAACGTCGACAAGTTAAGTGGGGGAGAATGTCACGAACGGTCATCGCTCAACCGCAACTCTTCGTTCCGTGAACCGTTCGTCGCTTTTTGTTGCTTGTACAGATGTTGGGCAGCCTGTTTTGCCTTGGTTTTGGGTGATTTTGCCTAGGAATTGTGAGCTGAAACAGTCTGTCAGGCTATAGAACGATCGCTCGTTGCGCAGAGCCAGAACAGGCCAAAATTGCCCCAAAACTGCCTAGTTTTGGGTCATTTTCGCGTGCTGCGAAGACCGAACCGAGCGGAGTAAATCAGCCATCTCAGTCCTCTGGAACCCCCCGGGTGGCACAGGGTTGGATGGGGCTTCGGGATATTAGTCGGGTGTGAGCACTTAAAGAAATTGAAGTGTTTTGTGTCCGACACCCTTGGGAACCGTCGTTTGTGGACTTGCGACCGTTCTTACAGCCCTCCAAAGTCCTATTTTGCTCTCATTCTCTCTTTTTTTGCTACACACAAGGTGTTTGACGAATTGCTTGTAAGAGCTGCCCTCTTGGCGAGACGTCGGGACTTGTCCGTCACTTGTTTTCAAAACTAATCAACTTCTCTTTTTGCAAGTCCTTCGGGAACCGCACGAGGTTGCAATTGGGCTGACCCTTTGCGGGCAAATATGCTTCGGCGTTTCATGACTTAGGCAATCCCAGCTAAGTCTGGAACATTGGTCAAAGATTGCTTCGCCACTTAGGCAATTCCAGCTAAGTCTACAAGTTTGTCGCAAGGGTGCCACACGGCTTAGACAAATTCCGCTAAGTCTGTGACAGCGCGAGGAGAAGAAACATCTCCCCGCGTGGGGAGAAGGAACGAGGCAACGTCGCTTCGGCGACATCGCCCCTTTTTTTATTTTTTAACTTTATTTTAAAGTATATTTATTATATTATATGTATATCGAGCGGTATGTCTATATGTACCATTTGGTACCGGTGTACCATACCATTCGGAATTGGTGTACTGTACCGTACCGTACCAAGCAGAGCTTCGTACGCCGATACGGATCGGTATGGCGAATCTTGTTCCATATTCCTTTTTTACCTCTTCTAGGTCATGTCATAATTAATGATGATAAAAGAGCCTAATTTATATTAGACAAGCCAAAGTTCACAATTTTGTGTACTGGTCAGGGATCAGACTGGCGTCATATCAGTACATACCGATGTATCGAGTGTCGGTACATCAAGTGTTAGTATACCGGTACATATTCTTGGAAAAAACCTAGAAAGACTGAAAAGGAACCAAAAAAGAAAAAGAAACTGTTTGATGTAGTTCCTGTATATCGATGTGTACTCTCTCTCTCTCTCTCTCTCTCTCTCCTGTCACTACCTCTGCCTGTTCCCCATTGTGTCACAACTGTGCCTCTAACATCCTGTCGTATCACTGTCATCTGCTCCTTGTCCGGAACTCCATTTCCTTCTAGTCCTATTATCATGCCTCATCCTCCTCTTTCCTCCTCCCCTTCTCTCTAGCCTAGGTGGTTTTGACTTGTACCGAATGTCGGTAAATTATCCTTAAACCAGAGCCACACCAGTCTAGTCATCTACTGGTATCAACACTAGATCGAGATTTTCAACCTTCATTTCAATATTTAATATGAATACCCATATGTTGAGCAGTGTATATACTACATAATCTTGAAGTCGATACAATATGTTGTTCTTTATTGCTGTAGGATACGTTTATGAGATTGATGTTATTCTTTATCTTTCTTTACAGAGATTAATATTGACATCTTTTAGTGACTTGTTAAGTTCCATTGTTGAGCTAAACATGTAAATTTACTGCATTTTTCTTGTATTTCCTCATACTATTGTAATTATCTGACTATGAATTATTTCTTTTTAGTTCACGAGTTCTTTTACTTGAGAAAATACGTGTATGTGTTTTACCAGTTTGTCAGTATATACATGCACATACAAATTATCAGACAGACAATAATGATTACATACATGGATTTCACTTTTATTGACTGGTAGTGACCAATTCGAAATGAAACAGCATGTAAATGCTGACTTAGGTTTGGAAATTGCTGTGATCCCAAAAATTAGTCAAGATGTCTTCCTCTTCTATAGAAAAAAATATCAGCAAGGTATTTGTGAAATTTGTGGTAGATGAATTTGTATATCACCTCCTATATTTATTGGCTGTTGTTTAATAAGCTTACTTGGGATTTGTTTTGCCTAACACTGCTATGGGTCTCTTCTATCACTTGTTAAAGACATCTTATCAAAACAGGTTTGTTTGATATTATATTGAAGAAGCAGCCATTGTAGTTAGTTCATCTTTTGTCACATTCGTCGCCTTCGTTCATCTTGGTCATACTTCATCTTCTCATGCTTTGCCTAGAAGAGTTTGATCAAACATTTCTTTGTTTTTGTTATATTGATCAAATTGCTTCTATTCATTCATGGAAGTATTATGATTTTCACATATGAGATAATTCTTGTTGACTAAATTGGCTGACCATGTAATCTATTAATGGCAGGGAGAAGCATTAGTGATGGGCTATGATGAGATGGGGTATGTAAATAATTGTTATCTTGTCTTGTGTATCATAGCATGTGTAGTTCAGCATGAAATTACTCTTTTTACATCTGCTCTGGTACATGGAGCACTCAAACAGTAAAATGATATGCTATTATATATTTTTCCTTCCTGCAGCACCTATATGTTCATAGTCTACATAGTTGCAAAGTTTACTGTGTTGAAGCATCTTGTTGACTTCTTTAATATTGGTTACCTTAGTTTAAATAGGTAGGGTAAACATATTATTTTAACTTTGAAACTAATGTCCTCTTCCTTTGCATGTAGAAAAAGGTGATATTTCATTATTCTTGAACTCTTCTTCATTGGAAATAAGCACTGCACATTTTGCACTTGTCACAATAAGGAATTTCTTAATTAATGAAATCATGTTGGTCACATCCCAGGTGATTTTTTATTTTAAAGATTCCATTTAAATTTGTTGATCTATCTACCAATAAATTGTGAACACTACTTTTGTAGTAATATAAAATAAATTTAGGTTTCTTTTTTATATTTTTTTGAATGTTTGTGTATACTCCATTCAGGTATGAACTTTGGAAACCCTATCTCAGAGCGATGATGGAGTGTGATATGAAAGCAGTAAGCATAGGTACAAAGAGGAAATCTGAGGTTTTAGAGAGCTGCTTACAACAGATGAAAGCTTGTTTTCTAGATGTAAGTCTGGTTAACTCAGTCACATTCTTAGAGCCTAATCATTACATTATAATATTCAGCAGAACACCATGATACTTGTGTTTTAGCATTTCAACTGTAGGATTTATTTAATTATTTTAATTAGGCTTTGGATAGTCTTTTTTATCTAGTCAGTGGTTTTTAGATTCTTGTATAGACCTTTGCAAGATCTGCATATTTAACATGGTTAAAATATTTGGCCTATTTTCAATCTCTTGCCTTCGGAAATGAACAAAAGTAGCTGGCTTGCTTGATCATCAACAAAAAGCAGGTTTATTAGGCCTTATGAATGAACTGCATGAAATTTGTTGGGTTCATACATTATCATTCTGTTATTCAAGTGCATCAAGTCTACAAGGATGGGAACTAATGATTTTACGTGCTTCTGCAAGACTGCAACAAATGATATAAAAAATGATTTATATGTAGGTTTGAACCCGATTCAAGTTTCTCCACGCAAGTTAGGGAAGTGTCAAATAAATTGAATTAGTTTGTCAAGTAATTTGCTTTAATTATTCAAACTAAACTGAATCATGATTAGTGAAGATTCTAGAATTGACTAGTTGTTTTGTCTTAGTACTTAAAAACTATATAGGCTAGAGAAAAATATTCAGAACAATGTATTTACAACCAAGTTCAAGAGCATTTTGGCAAAACTCAATCTCATATTATGCCAGTTCCTGTTAAGTGTTCACATATAACAGAATGAAACGTTTCTAGTTTCTAGTACTACATAGTAAAAATAAACGCCATTTAGAATATTTGTCGTACTTAGACCTTTTTTCTTTTGCACGAAAAGCTGGAATGTTCAAACCCTTTCTGCCCAGTGTGTTTGGGTAATAGTATGTGCTACAATCTAAATGATTGAAAATGCGTTGTATTTATTGCGAATATTCCTGCTACACCTTTTAAAATTGTGTTTCATATTAATTGCTTTCTTTCTTTTGCTCCCTTTTAAATGTTTATTCCATAAGTGTGTTCTGTAGGCAAGGCGAAATAAAGTGAAACTCCTGGGAGCAATGGGTTTATTCTTTGAGAGGTAATCATGCTTTTTTTTTCTCATTTATGCTCTTTTGGATTTAGGATTCCAATTCCTTTTTTTATCTAATAGGTCTGCTGTGGATGCACATAATGTTGGAGAGACTGTAAGGCCATGTAGTTTATGCAGTGAAGCTGACATGGTGCTGAAGCGAAGACCGGTAGTTATTCTGTTCTTTTGTTCCATTCCATCTTCAAGGGACGAATTCTATCTTATCTTTTCTTCAATATTAATATGTTTCTGCTTTCTCCAGAATGGTGATTATATGGTGGGATGTTTGCGCTTTCCTAATGTGAGTTGCTATCTTTGAGACCTTCATGTTGCACCTTATAATTCACCATAAAGGGCTTCTTTTCTGTTGCAGATATCATCTTTCTGCTTAATGTAGTTGTTATTATTGTTGTATAATTAAACAAATTAAGTAAAATCATTGATTTTCTTGTGACAAAAATAATGACACCAATTTTAGGCTCTTAAGACTGCAAAGTATTAAGTAAAACCTACAACCATTAGAACAATACAATGACAGCCATGGTTTATCAGTGATGTGCAAGGTGTCATGCCAGTGATGATGAGATTGAGTTGTATGTCACAGAGTAGCCAAGAGTGTCCGAAATATCAAATTTATCTAAAGTGCCATAATAGAATGGAAGTCGCGTTATATGTCACCAGAATATGATAAGTAGAAATTGAGGATAAAAGGGGCACAATGATGCCATTCTTCGGAAGTTTTCAGAATTTTTGAATGGTTAAAAGTTGGACGAAAAATAGAAGCCAGAAATGTCCTTTTTTTAAAATGTTTTGAGGAACTAAGGGCATGTTCGGCCCTCTCTGATATATCATACTAGATTGACACTGACTACCAATGAATCTCTGTGCAAGTAGATATTTCATATAATAGATAGATGGCCCCAATTTGTTTGTCTAGTCTCTTCCAATTAAAATTCAACTCTTAGAGATTTATCATGTGATAAAAAATATATATTACTATCTCAATCCTGCACATCAATTTTGATAAGGTCTTGCAAGCAAGGGTGGTCATTACATGCATTATCGAAGTATTATATATAGGCTATGGTTTTTGTCCCTTCAGTTTGTCCCTTTTAATGCATCCTTTTTTAAAACTATGTAATTCACCCTATTATTGTGTGGATGCTCCAGACGTCGTTTTGGTGTCTACCGTCTGGAAATTATTCAAAGAATTTTTATGTAACATGTAGTGGTCATAATTGAAGAATGAAGATCAAACAGAAGTCCTTCGTCTTTGGCTTTTCGTGCTCCTGAAGCTATGGTCTCCTATAGGCAATAATAAGGGACTGTCTATGATTTAATTGTTGGAGTAGCAGCTGAACAAGAAAAGGCTATTTCAATTAAAGAGACTCTTGCCAGTAGAGAAGTAGAGAGATTTACACGCGCAACATTGCACCCACATGCTTGGAGCTTCCTTCCATGATCGAAACCAATTGTACTCAATGGAGAAACCACATTGATGAGCCAAGATCCACTTCTAGGAAGCTGCAGCTTGATGGTGCTTGTAAGTTAGTCATTTATTGTGGTAATTCGAGTGCAATAGGGTCATATGCAGGTGATGGTTGCAACTGAGGAACATACATACTTCTCCTCTTGCCATTGCCTATATTACAGAGCGAATTGGCCTTGAACCAGGTCCAGCCTGAGTCAATCTGGTCAAGTTCCAATCAGCTTCAAAAGATGGGACCCAGGAGGGCTTTCAGAGCTCTAAGATGCATACATCTCTTTGACGATTGAGTTATCGCAAAGCTCTAGAAGTCCTCCTACATCTCATCTCTGAAGGCTGTTGGACTTCAACTTAATTGACTTGGGCTGGGTCTTGGACTAGGCCATTCTGCATTACAATTGTGCTTGCAGATTGAGTTCGTCTGCGAAGGGGTTGACATCCCTTGTTTTGTTAATGACTCTTGAGTCCTCCCATTTCATATGGATTTCTTTCCTTCTTGAAATAGAACTGTTGAAGGATTATTTCTTTCTTAGTTAAGTCTTCTTGAGCCAATTTTCACCTTCAGACCTTACCAAATCAGGACGTCTCCAACAGCTGGAAATATGTATCTCTAAGTTTTAGAAGTCTTACTGGGTTGCAACCTCTGCAATCAGCTGAACCTGGCTTGATTGACTTGGAATGGGGTTGTACTTGAAACCAATCTGATCTGTAACACTCTGAGACCTTCAGTTCTTATTACTAAACACAAGAAGTGTTTTAGATCAGAAATTTAGAATTTGGAACTAATTTGATAAAAAGTGATGCCGTGATTCTTACATCTATAATGTTCATTATCATTGTTACTAAACTTCCATGCCTAGTAATGGTTTTCTGGAATGGTTATTTGATAAGCTGTGGTTGTACACTAATTATCTGAATATATCTCAGTGTAGGAATGTAGTATGGCTTCCAGGATCAATATCAGAAGCAGCTGTGACCAATCATGTTTGCTCCAGTTGCGCTCCAGGTCTGCCTGACCTCACCATTTATCCTAACAGAGCCATAAAAGCTGGGCTATTTTACTTATCCATGTTGTCTTGTGTGTTGATTAAGTTATTCTACATATAGGTCCTGTTTACAAGGTTCAGTTTAAGTTTCGAAGACTGGAGATTCCTCCAAATTATGATGTTGATCATTTGGGTAAGCTTTATTATGGCTGCAGTGATAAAATTCAATTGCAAACGTGATTTCTAGTCTCCTATCAACGCAAGAAGTACGTTGGTCTTGAGTTCACAAATAACTAGTGTCATACTAGACAGAAGAAATTCTCATTTTTTTTAGCGATGAAGCAAAGAAATAGATTCATCATCCCATTACAGTATCACTCATGTTGTGATTCTCTTCCCATTTGCTTCTAGATTTTTTGATGTATGTGCAAATCCTATCTCAGCACAAAATCTTGTTTTGTCTCAGAATGTTGAGTGCGCACCTACATATCCATTTTTGCAGTGGTCTTACTGCAATTCTTGATCCAAAACTTAGGAAGTAGAGATATCCCAGAAGCACCAACTACGTGATGCACAAAGGTTAAAGACCAAAGCATGCCAACATGATGAATCAGTTTATTCTAAAACTGCAACTTGTGTAGTCTCACCAGTGCTAGATCATGACAAACTTGAAACTTTCCAGTATTTAAGTACTGGGAGCTGTTGTACTACCAATAATTATGAATCTGCCATTGCAACAATAATCAACATTTAGCTTGTAAGTGTTCTTGTTATGTTTGTTTTAGGTCGTCTTCAAACAGTCTATATGTTTCACTAATGAGATTTGAATTAGTTGGATTTGGTGATTGTTACATCACTTTGGATATTTAACTAGTAAATGGATTATGGAATGTTCCTTTTTATTACTCTAGATCAATCTTTTACAGGATTTTGTCCTCTGTCCAGCCTCCATATCACTGCTATAATGCTATTAACCAACAATAACAAACCATAATGACCCAAATATCTAGGGTCAGCTAGATGGATCTGTTGCCATGTTGTCATCATTAAGTCATATAAAAAATTATATCCTTAATTCAATAAAAAGGATTTAAATCTTTATTTATATTTTCCAAGGTTTTGAATGCTGTGTCGTATTGGTGTACCGATCAGCTACTGGTATGGTACATATCGAACTATACTTAGTTGTACCGAGTATACTGACATATGGTACATTAAGGTACCGAGCTGTACCGAGCATACTAGTCCTTTATTGGATCGGTATGTACCATTTGTATCGAGACAGTACGGTATTGCAAACCCTGATATTTTTTAGTAAAGTCTTTTCAGTTGGGACTTTACAACCTTATTGTAAAGTCTTTTCAGTTATGGGGTTTTTTGTGTGTGAATAAAGTTAATCATAGAATTTAGTGATGTCAAATTAGATTTCAAGTCATATTTATGATTCATCTTCTGGAGAACCCATGATTTTCGTCTGAATATGCTGTCCTGAAACTCTACACCATGTTTGACTCGCTGATTATCTTCTATGAAGCAAGGCAGATAGCAATTGGCATGCTTCTTCTGTGAAGCTTATGGCATCGAGTGTACATTATATTCTCTTTTATTCAATTATTGTACTAACATTTCTTTCTTTAGGTTGTATTGGTGGCTGTGATGTGATACTGAGAGAACTAATTGAGATTTGTGGAACAGGACCTCGTAATCATATTGGCGTGACAGGTTTGTTCCAGAATATAAAGAGGTCTATCTAGTTTTTGGTTAAAGTAGAATTTCTTAGTTTTTTTTCTATATCTGATAGAACTTGTGAATTGAAACATGATTTGAATTCAACATTCTATATTTGATAGAACTCGTGATAAACTTCCATTAACAAGACAATTAACAAGAACACTTACAAACTTTTAATAATTGCCGCAGTAATCAGCATTTACTCATTTCACACTTTTGATACAATCAAAGCCAGACCTTTTGTTCTAATTTTTATGTTCTGATTTTTATGTTCAAACTAGAGTGTTCTCAAATCAGTCTTGTCAAATCGTTTATGTTATGTCTATAAATGAGAGGAACATGTGCATATTGATAGAGCCAACTTTGGATTGTAAGATGAGTTTTCAATTGTGCAATTATCATTCTTTTTGCCGGTAGCCTTTTCCCATTGGTTCTTATTGTTCTCCATTATGTTTATTTCCCTGTGTCTTCCAGGGAAATATTCTGCATGTATTGTTAATTCATGATGCAATACATGGTTTTTATCATTTTTGCTGCAGCATTCTTCTTTCTATGCATATATGTTGCCATGATTGCTTCATTTTGAACTCTTCCTTGAGATATTTAAAGGGACCTGTTGCTATTGTTGCTCTATTGTCACTAGAAAATACAGTAAATGATATTTTTATTTGACCTTAATGTCTGACTGGGCATAGTAGACTTCCCATCTTTTTCTTTTTGGAGCAAGCTGACCTATTATTTCAGCTCGATCCTGCATTATTCAGATTTTCCGTGTACTTCACACCTATAACAAGCTATATTTTCTAAGCCTAGTGTTTCTGAGTCATAATTTGTATGTAATACTAATAGCTCTTGGGAAGGAAAGGACATAAAGAATACTAAATGTAATAAGAGATTCCTGCGTGTGTTACAACCACAATTTAGATAGAGGTCCTGCACTTTCTGATGTCATCATTTATATTAGATCTCCCCTTATAGTTCACCATCCATGGAATCATACTGCTCTGCATATTCTGTGACTTGTTTAGCTTCAATACATTAAAATTCAGATTTCACTATATAGTAATTGGAGGTTATCAATATTATCTGTGGACATTTCTATCGTTGAGCAAAATCATAATAGTAAACTTTGATTTTGGTTTCTCTGATTCTATCAGCAAGAGGTCAGCGAGGCACAGAGCCTCTGAACAGCACAAGTCGAGGTAATTCAAGGCAGGAGCCCTGTCTGCACTGTGGACAAACAGGGCATTCTTCAAATCATTGCCCCTCCCAGGACTCCTGCCCAAGTGCTGCTCAACCTGGTCGAGTCCAGAATGCTAGAATTATTTCAGGTAGTAAATTGCTAATGCTCTTAAACCAGCATAAATCTAAAATGCATCTTCAGCTTATTAGTTGCATTGTCCAAGTTATATCATATACCTGTGGTTTAGATTTAATTGAAGTTACTGCATTGGCATGACATGTCATTGTCCACGCTATAACATAGAAGTTATAACATGGTATGACATAATACATTTGTGTTAGGTACTAGCAGCTGAACTTGCAACCATTAGCAATCATTCATCCATGACTTGGAAATTTTTAATAGCATGGTCAAGGCACCAAATGTTACCAATTGATGCCTTTTTTTATTGTGGGGTGTGTGTGTGTGTGTGTGTGTGTATATATGTGTGTGTGTGTGTGTGTGTGTGTGTGTGAGTGATAGCATGATTTGTGGTTTATCTTTGGGTTGTTTCATTGCCTGCAATTGGGCCGAGTACCATTGCATTATCAACAACCAAGCTAAAAATGACTGCTTTCCTGCAAATATCTCCTATAATCTGGCTTGCAAAATCTTGCAGCTGCTGTGGATTTCTTTCTCCACTTCAATTAATAAAATATCTTACTCCTTAAAATTCAGCGATGCTGAATGAATGCAGTCAATTAACAGTTGGCATAAAAGCTCTTGCCGATCATGGCACTTAAAGGGTCTTAGATAGTTAATATTACTTCATCTATATGCTTGTACGTTATAACAGTAACCTTGGCTCACATATTTATTAAACGCAGGTGAAGTCCAGTGCAACTCGTGTGGAGCAACTTGTGCATTGAGAACTGCTAATACAGAAAGTAATAGAGGAAGGAAGTTCTACACCTGCCAATCACAAGAATGCGGCTTTTTCGTGTACGTATCTCTTTCATGATGGTTTCTGTGGGTTCACAGCGTCTGATCCTTTCTTTAGTGACTCAATGAAGGTTAGCTGTGTTTTATGTGTTTCATGCCTGCCACCTCAACCACTCTTCTGCCTATTTCGTAGTTACATGCATATTTATGAAGTCTTCCTTCCTATGTGCCACCACCCCCTCTGAGCTAAGATGAACCATAATGCATCTGAAAGCTTATTTAACTCAGCTAGAGAAGATTTCTCTTGTACTTACCTCCAGAATCCTTTTGCGTGTACGGAAGTAATCCATCTTATCCTTTTCTGGAATGCAGATGGGCAGACAGTTTGGAAGATGGTGGTGGAACACGAGGACATGGTGGATCCCGTGGGGGCAACGGCAGGTGGTCATCTTCCACGGCGAGGAGAGGTGGTCCCGCCCGGGGGCGGCGAGGTGCACGTACTAATGGTGTTACATTCGTATCGGCAACCGGTGAGCCAGTATCTGCAAGCTGCTTCGTGTGTGGTGATCCCTCACATTTCGCCAATGCCTGCCCGAATCGTGGCAGGTGGACATGAGAGCGTCGTATTCATGCAGAATTCCGGCTTTTACTGCGTTAGTCGAGTTCACCAACGTCATCTGGTCTTTGAATCATCAGTAGGTTATTCGAGTTCACGATCGTGATCCAAGACAAACGATGGCAATACATCATCAATGACCACCAAATCATAAATCTTCAAGTGTGAGGGTCTGAGCACCTGTTAACGATCTTACTCGTATCGGTGGAATGTTAAAGCAGCCCAAAACAAAAAAAACAAAAAAAAAAGAAATAATTTCACGTCATGTCAGTTTCACAATTGATAGTTGACAGGTCTATCTGTATCGAGAGTATAACAACGGAACATTATTTTCTTTTTCTTAATTCATTATGATAAGAAAGTAAAATATAAGCATAATAAAAATAATCTTAAATCTTATTTTTCTCTTCTATTACAAAAAGAGTAATGACAAACTTTTTTTCTACATTCAAACGTATAAAAATATATTTTAAATAAGAAAATAATAATTTTCTAAATAGAATTACTTTGACTCATATTTGAGAATCAAACTTTATCATAAGGATAAGGTTGGAAAACTTTACTCAATCTTGTTCCTCATGTAAGTGACACCTCTAAACCTAATATCTTGAAATCATCTTAGTGTCACCTCAGGTTTGCCTTGCCAGAATGACATCTCTACCTCATAAGTCTTCGAGATATTCTTTTGACTCGTATTGGATTGATTAAGACGTCAATGACATTTTCTTTTAATAGATTAACTTTAGAAGGAGGGTCCAATATCACAAGACATTTGCCTACCCATCTCTTGTCTCCAACCCACAATACTTTTATTCAAGGAGAGCACTTGATTTCTCAGCATTCCTCAATGGCAACCTCGAGGAGGAGGTGTATATGATACAGTCAGAGGGATTCGTACCCAAAGAGAGTCCATATAGAGTGTGCAAGTTGCTCAAGTTCATTTATAGACTAAAGCAAGCTTCCCAAAGTTGGAACATAAGATTTGATGAGACGATCAGATCTTATGACTTCGTTAAGAACGAAGATGAGCCTTGTGTGTACAGAAAGGTAAGTGAGAGTGTTATCAGCTTCTTGATATTGTATGTGAATGACATCTTAATCATTTAGAATGATGTATGAATGCTCTCTATAGTAAATGATTGGCTATCCAGAAACTTCTCCATTAAAGACTTAGGGGAAGCATCCTATATTTTAAAATTTTGGATCTATATAGATAGATCCAAGAGGATGTTTGGCTTGTCTCAGTCTAGGTACATAGACTCCATTATCAAAAGATTTGGCATGGAGAATTCCAAAAGAGGTCTTATACCGATGAGACATGGAATATCACTTTCTAGGAGTTTATCTCTAAAGACTTCTGAAGAAAGGGTAGACATGGATATGATACTCTATGCCTCAGCGATAGGGTCTATCATGTATGTTATGTTATGTTATGTACCAAACCTGATATAGCACATGCTTTGAGTGTCACGAGCAGGTATCAAGCGGATTCAGGTTTAAGACACTAGAAGGCAGTAAAGTGTCTCCTTAAGTACTTAAGAAGGACTAAGAATCTTTTACTAGTATATGAAGGAGGTAGCCTCCAGGTTGAGGGCTACACGGACTCAAGTTTTCAGTTCGACATTATTGATAGCAAGTCGAACTCGGGGTATTTTTCATCCTGAATGGAGGAGCAGTAAGTTGAAAGAATTCCAAGCAAGATACTACTATTGACTCGACCATAGAGGTGGAATACATTATTATAGCAGAAACAGCAAAAGAAAGGGATGGACGAAGAAGTTCATCATGATATGAGAGTTGTACCAAGCAACATGGAGCTAATTCTCATATATTACGACATCGCAAGATAATAGCTCTAGCAAGGGAACTCAGGTCTCATCAAAATTGTTCTAAGGAGGTTTCATCTGATTAGAGCGATCATGACCCGAAAAGATATAATAATGAAAAGAATTTCATCTGAAGATAACATTGCAGATCCATTAACGAAGTCGTTGGCTCAGATTATATTTCAGCGTCACAGGGGACTGATGGAGATTAGACGCATAGGTGATTAGCTTTAGGTCAAGTGGCAGATTGCTGGTTACAGGTGCCCTGTAAGCAAATCACGTGAGTGATGGCACGTATGACACGCTGCACGATATTTTTGCTTATGATTAATATTGGCATATTCTCACTTTATATTATCTGTTACATATATATATTGTGATGTCCTTGGTTCTGTGTAATGGGAAACGGGTCGTGATGAGATCACGATAATGATATCGATTCACCTTTAAACACAGATCCTAAATAATCCTGGTCATATGTTACTCGAGAGAGACATCGAGGGACAGACCGCTATACTATATACCCGTTCATATGATGGAGACAGCTAGTCTCATAGTCACTTGTGTGGAGACACTAAGGATATAGTACAGATGCTCATTAGAGAATAATTTCACTGATTGATCCGCTTATAGAATGTTGTATGATTGATGATACCTAATGTAAGACAGTGATTTCATAGTCTCAATTGTATATCTAGTCCTTTGACTTAAGACTAAAGATGTCTTATATGAGTACTCCTTTCTTTAACGCCAGACTTATAGGTTTGGAAAGTTTCAAATCTGGTACAATTGGTTATCAGGATTGGTAGCCAACCTTACAAAGATAATTGAGTATCAATAAAGGATCATTCACTCTCGATATTATGAGAGGAATAGATCCTAGCCAGTGTCATTCGGATTGAGAGGAAAAGAGTTCTCCGGTAGAATCCGATTAGAGCAAAACAAATTAATTTCATATGTGACATAACAATACCATGTCCAATATATGATCTCTAAGATATTAGTTGGATAAGGGATTATAAATACACGGTAACTGTAGACAGATAGGTCCGATATATTTGATCCCCCTGTACCGTTTGAGGACTATGGCGTAGTGGCCTAGTACGTCCATAATCGATGAATCGAGTAAATTGTTATGGAGATAATAATTCACTATATCAGAAGGAGTTCTGATGGGAACAACTCATAGTCAGCTCGATATCGGGCCTAGAGAGTCACACACATACGGTGGATGCTTTAGCGAATAGAGGATTGGATGAAGATCCAATTTGCCCATATTCTCATTAGATGAGACCCTATGCTGATGGGCTCCTTGCTTAAGGCCCAATTAGAGGCCTAAGGAGATTATTTGATAGAGATCTAATAATGCAAGGTTAGTGGGCTATTGTATGGAGATCCAATACCCACCAAGGCAGGACCCCTAGAATTTTTGGTGGCTCTCTATAAATATGAGGGGAGACGTTGATAGGCTACATGCAGCCTTGGCCTCCCCTTCCTATTCTCCTCCCTCCCTCTGCAAGAGTTGAAAGATCAAATTGGAGGAGATTCGCTGTAGAGATCTATCGTGTGGATATTACTAGAGAGAAAGATGATTGACTTCCTTCATCCTCTCCATCTGGATCTAGAATACAGGGATATACGATCTTCCTAGGTAAAATAATCTCTCACATGATGTGACTTTTTCGATTTTTATGACTTTCTCACGATCCAATCTTTGCACGACGATTTGATCTGCGTAAGAAACCTATTTTATTTTGATTTTCACTGAGCATGTGATGCTCCCACTGAGGTTTCCCAACAGTATTATCATCGACATTCCCGAAAAAGCACAAACTGTGCTTTTCGGTTCTTTGGGCAATACCACCGCCTGGACCTGGTGATACCACCACTCAGGCTAGCATCAGGTCACCCAATTGGCCTTCCAACAAACCCAATTTAGCTCTGATTTAGGCCTAAGGGGCTCCTCATTAAATTGGCATGGTTTCAGCCCAATACCAACTTAATTTGACTCTAAACAACCATAATCAAGATTGAACCATTCTAATTACAATCACGAAGCCTTCCGCATATCGTTTAACATTTTGGCATATCATCTATTCGTTTGGCACTTCGTTCGAACCTCCGACACATCATCATTTCCTTCGTTTATCGCCCAATCTATTGGTGTGTTGATTTCTTACAACATCCAATCTTTTGGCACAATATCCAATCCTTCCGGTCCAATGCCCGAAATAATGTCACGAAGTCCATCCTTCAGCATGTTGACCAATCTTTCGACTCAACGTCCAATCTCTGACATGATGCTTTCTGACCCAACATCTTATTTTCCTACTTCGATAATTTGTCCTCTAATGGTTCAAATTCATGATCAAAGTTTTTTCTATGTTACTTATCTTAAAAGTATATTAGTCAATAAATTCATCAATTAATTTCATCATCAAATTTAAGATTCAACAAAATAGAATCAAAAAGATGTCGTCCAATCTAGGGAACTTATAAGACAAACTCAGAAGAGATAAAATACATAGTTCTCAAGAGATCCAAAAGAGATGCACTCCTACTAAATCGCATTGATGAATACTTCCTATGAACTCCAAATCCCAAAGAGCCCTCAAGTCAATTGGAGAAACCCCTTTTGTTGAAGAGGACCCAACCACCTCCACCCTTGGACTACCTAAAGATGGAGCACAACCTCAATTGACTGATGGCTAGAAGAAATTGTATGAGAAAAGAGAGATAACCTGACTTAAAATAGAATAGCATTGTACATGACGGAATGAAGGACTCAAAGACTAACCTGCTTTATCAAAGAATCGAGACAAAGGGGAGACACTCCTAAACCCCAAGGGCAAGGCTAAAAGCTCCCGAGAATCCAAACTCTGAATTTTGAGAGCTAAAATGAAGGCATAAGTCCCACCCTACGAGAAGATGAGCTTTATAAGGAAGAGATCGATCTCTCTCCTCCCACAATCAAACCTAGTGTCCCTTTGAAAATGAACTCAAGAATGGAAAGTTCAAGACCTGCCATGGCAGAGAGAGAGCTTAGCAATTTGCCATAGTGGAGAGGGGACTTCAAATCTATCATGGTACAAGAGAGATTTGAAACGCACCACAATAGAGGGAGGATGTAGCAAATCCGCTACGACGGAGAGAAGGTTGAAACTTGCCATGTTGAGAAAACCTGAAATTCGTCACAGCGAAAGGGAGATTTGAAGACCATTATGATAGGAGATCTTAAATTCACCATGATGGAGAGGGAACTTAAGATCGGCCATGGGAAAGGGAAGAAATAAATTTGCTATTATAGAGTTAGGAAATGTGCCTAAGATGTATGAGTTAGGAAAACCCGATTGGCATCGAAATAAATTCACTACGGCAGAAGCGTAAGATCAAATGCGCTTTAGACGTGTGAGTTGGGAAAAGCTAATCAATATCAAAATAAATTTGCTATGATAGAGTCGTAAGGTTAAATGCATCCAAGATGTGTGAGTCGAGAAAAATCAATCGACAAAGAAATAAATTCGCTACGACAGAAGTGTAAGATCGAATACGCCTGAGACATGAGTCGGGAAAACCTAATTGGCACCTTGGGGCTTGACATCTTGAAGCGACCTCGATGCCACCTTGGGTTCCCCTCAAGCTACTATTACTACAGACGATTGTAGCCTATGTTGTTAGTCTAACTAGTGCGTTTATCGAAATGAGTCTCACATCTTCCAATAATTGTGTTCGTGATTACCCGATACCTCATGATTGGATAATAATGGAGTAAGGTCCATTTTATCTCATGTGATTTTGGTCATAGACAACTTAAACTCTTATAGTTTACTTGTGTCTAAAATAACCCTTATACTTTTGAAAATAGAGCATATAAGCCCCTCACATAAAGTATGATTTAACCAATGTTATGGTCTGCTTATGTGACATACTGGCTCATAATAAACTATTAATATAATGATACATATAATTTAAATTTTTAAAAAAAATCAATTCTAACCCTTGTGATTTTGGTCATAGACTACTTAAGCCCTTATGATTTTGCTCATATCTAAAATAACTATTGTATTTTAAAATATATAACATATCAGCCTCTCCTATCAAGTCTGAGTTAACAGAAGTTAAAGTTTACATACGTAACATATTGACTCATAATAAATAAATAAATAATATAATATATATATATATTAGATTAATATTACCATCAATGGTGAGAGGATGCATCGTCGTGGAAGAGACACCAACAATAGCACCGAGTCACTGCTGCCTAGTAGGGCGTCGTACGCACGCAGTCTTTCCCATGCTGGTAATAAGCTTGGGAGCTTTCGATCCTACCTCAAGTGGATGTACATCGACTAGTTCGACAGTAGGCACGTAATGGTCTCCTAGTTCTTCTTCCTCCTAGGTGTTTTTGTCCCCACCACCTCCCACTCCATCCTCTCATACGCTCCCACCCACGGTGTCTTCGATGTGATGGTCTAGCTCTCCCTCACCTCCGCCTCTGGCCTCTCCACCTTCGTCTGTTGCTTCCTCTTTTTCAACAAGATAGAAATCTTTTTTTTTTAACTTAAACTGCATAAGTCATTATATTAATAATTTATTATGAGTCAGTATGTCATATAAATAGACTCTAATATTTATCAACTCATACTTGACAAGAGTAGCACGCTACGTTTCTAAAGATATAAGAGCTATTTTAAAAATTAAAATCTAAGAACTTAAATGATCCATTACCTAAAATTATTATTATATTCATAATTTATTATGAGTCAGCATGTCATGTAAATTGATTCTAACATATGCTAACTCAAATTTGATGAATTTATATATTGATCTATGATAAAAATCATATGGATTAAAATGAATCTTAACCCGGGAATAATCACATGTCAGAGTGAACTTATGATGGGGAGAGATAATAAATAAATTGACATATCCACTCATATTTCCTACGTGAACACAAGTGATAAATATAATTAAGTAAATATATTATAAGATGTATCTAGATAATTAACATAGACGAGTTGATGTCTCAGCCTTGGCATTATTCTTATTCCTGTATTATATATCCTTCTCGGGGTATGCGATTGCCACCGGTGACGGTTGCTGTAGCCTGAAAACGCCTGGACTGAGGTCAAGCAACAGCCCCCGAAAGCAGCGGTAATGAAGAGTTAAAAAGAGTACCCGAGGTCGACGAAGAGGATAAAGAAGAAGAAAGCTTCGGGAGGAGAAACAGGGAAAGCTACCCGATCGCATACCCAACGTCACGCGACCTCTTTATTGGCTTTTGAGATGAGGGGTCGGTCGGTTGCCTGCCGTCACAATGACACGTGAATGCACATCGTGGTCCCACCGTTACAGATTCCCTGATTACGCCCTGCCGCCACAATACGTGACACCCATCTCTCGATCGTCCGTATCGGAGACAACGAATCGGATTCTTCCACTTTGTCGTCGTCTCCCGCAACAGATCGGCGATTGCCGACACATGTGGACAACAAACCGGCACGAGGAAAGGGAAGGATGGGCCCGTGGTAATGACCGCCACCACACGTGCGTGTCGATGCAACAAACGGCAGATAGGCCCGCGAGTGCGGGGCCGGCTATATGGCCCAACGTGAAGCTCTCTTTCTCTCTCTCTCTCTCTCTCTCTCTCTCTCTCGCGAGCCATGACGCCCTCCTCAGTCTCACCGACACGTGCCATGACGCCCTCGCACGGCTGCTTCTCCAAATTCCTCGCTCAGCTTTTAAGCGCCGGGCACGGGCCGCCGGTTCAAGTCGTTGCGTGGAAGACACTACTGGAACGTATGCATTGTCGAAAATACCCTTCCATAAAATGCCTCTTAAATAGAATGACGGAAAAGCCCTCTCCCTTCACGCTGGACACCGCTCTGCAAACGTACCCTCATAAATGGAAAACAACGGCAACGATATCCGATGGCAATTCCGTCCATCAAGTTGTAACATCACCGATCGGCAACTCGTTACCGGACCGGACGACTCGGCCCGGCGAGTGAACGGTGATTCAACTAGCTCCGAGTAATCTTCTGTCGGCTTCTCCTGTTTACATCAAGAATCGCAAACCAGCGTTTGGTCGGAAGCTTCAGTCGCAGCGAGGAAGGGGCATAGTAGACGTCGGGATATGTCACAAGAAAGAGCGAACCGAAGAAGACAAGGAACACGTAAATACTACAGGACAAAAAAAAAAACCCGGAAATGGATCCGAGGCGATCGATCTCTGTCACACGAACGGAGGGGGTCGGTTGAGATCGAAGCAGAAGGGCGGCTTCTTCTTACCCTCCGCTACCGTCCTCCTCCTCTCCTGCTCCCCCTTCACCACCATCTTCGCTTCGAATCGGTACCCGGAGAACTCGGATCCGCTCTCCACCGCCAAACCCGGCTGCCCCAGGAACAGATCTCGCCCGTTCAGCGCCGTTGCAGGTTCCCGGAAGCCCGATAGCCACGGCGACGACGCCCGCCAGCCGATCTGTGGCAACTGCACGTCGGCGGGAACGATCTCGACGTCAGCGGCGGAGTACCCGAAGTTGGTCTTGGCCTTGGACCCACGGAGGCTACGCGCCGCCGCGTCGTAGGCCAGCGCCGCCTCCTCAGCGGTGTCGAAGGTCCCCAGCCACTTCCTCGTCTTCTTCCACGGGTCCCGGATCTCAGCCGCGAACCTTCCCCACGGCCGCTTCCTCACACCGCGGAAGTGGGCCTCCTTTTCCCCCCCAGGCACCGCGGCTGCCGCCGGTGGCCCCGAACCATCCTTCCTCAACCGCAACGTCTCGACCGCCATCATCCAGGCGCACGGCAACAGGTGTCCAAGGTAAAGGAGGCGGCTGAGCCGGGTATTTATAGCGCAACCGAGGGGTCTCTGTTCCTCCCGACATGTATATCTCCTCGTAATTATTAATTTAGTATTATCTTAATATGAGGATTTATTGGACGGCGGTGATTTCTCCCGTGCCGCACGAACGATCAGACGGCTGGCGACGCCGTGTGTGTAGTACACCGATGACCGGCGCCCGCACATGCGCATGCCCGCGTCGCTGTGGCCGCTCGCAGCGCATTCTTGGTATCCCTCTCGCAGCCGCTTTCTGCACGTGGGGCCGGGGCTTCCTCCCGTTGTCGAAACAACGGAGGTAGGTGTCGTGGGTAACGGAAACTTGGCATGGACCACGACGCGGTCCGGGGCGGCAGGTCCGGTGACGAAGCAAGTGGGCTGCGGAAGGCCGACACGTCCCCGTGGTGACGGCCGGGATTCCCGGTGGGCCCCATTATGGCTGCCGTTTCCCAAAGGAAGTGAACGCGAGGGGGTGGCGTTATAACGGCAGGCAGGGGTGTGAGCGATTGGAGGGCGAGGCGGGGCGGGTTTGTTTTATCAGCCACCGGATTAATTGGTGGTTTTTGGGTGGAAAGAGACGCCCAAAAAATAATGGATACGTGTGAGTGGATGCGTGCGTGGGGAATTAAGATGGTGGTACGAAGGGGAAAAGGAGGGGCCACCTCGCAAAAGCGTGGATTCGGCGGCGCCGGCGAACTGCACGCAACCAGGGGAGGTCGAGACGCAGCTGTCCTGGTCACAACAACATGGGACAGGAAACCGACCCTGCTATGGCTTGGCCTCCACATATTTTTCCCTCTCCTCGCCTTTTGGTGGTGGGATTTCCTGAACTGTGAGAAGAATCTGAGAGTTATACCGTACTAAGAAAAAGACAAAAAGGGGTTGGGATTTATTGCCCACAATGCCCACCCGCAGATGGCCTCCCATCTCTGGCTTGTCCTTATTCTCTTGGCGACCGAGGCTTGCGTGTAGCGGGCCGGTCGTCGATTCGTACGTGTAGGATTGCGCATATTTGTTCATTTCCTCGGTGCCACTATTCATGATGATTACAAAGAATAGTGGAGGATTGCTGCAGGCAATGTGTGAGATTGCATTTGCTTACATCTGTAGACTCGCATTAGCTGGAAAGCTTCAGGGAATCGGGCAATTCTTGCTCGTCGGCGGCCGGCACCAGACCTTGGGGCCAGGCTTCCGTGAACTGCCCTCAGATTAAGAGTGGGTGAAGCAAAACCTCTATGGAGTGCAGCGACATCTCAAGCGGAAAGGAAGTGAAAGGGGCAGTCGCCAGCAATGCTGTAGAGCGAGCACGTGGGAAGAGGAAGGGGAGAATAAAGCGGCTTATGTAGCTAAGCAGATTGTTTATGATGCAAGGAGTTTGCATGAACACTCGATTCCTGCAGGCTTTCCTCTTGCTCCGTTCGACACATCAGTTTCAATCAAACTTTGCAGACCAGACCTTCGCCATTTCTGCTCTGCGGAAGAAGAGAGGAAACTTTTGAACATGGGTTGGGAAACGTCAGACATGCTAACTGCACAAGCGACAGTGTATTAAGAAAAATGACATCATTTGCCAGTTTATTCCGCATGGTATAGCAAACAATACAGAAATAAATAAATAATGCCAACAAGGCTGTGTGGAAAATAAGAAAATGTCAAAAAGGCAGATTTACATCAAGGAATGTAGTGTTGAGGAAAAACATAGGCAGGAAAAAAGATGCTCATCTAGGCTGTAAAAGAACCAAAATAATATCAACTATCAACTGAAAAGAAGACTTCTAACCTGCGGTTAACTACTCATGGATGTTGCATTGCTGGAAGTAGGGATTACTGTAGTCAATAAACCTGGTCCAATATTTTCTGTACTTTACAAGTGCAACATCCAACCATGGCTTCATATTTCCGTCGTAGTGTATTACTGCTGCCCTCTCAATCTCTGACCTCCTGATGCTTGAATGACGACCAAGCCCCAAAACATGCCACCGCCTGTCGAGGGTCATTGTGTGGTTGTCGAAGAGCAACTCACCCAACAGAGAGCTTCCTGCTTTCCATGGCTGCTTGCTATTTTCCTGCAGTGTGATAGATCATCAGGAACAGACGAGAGCAACTCACCAATTTCTCTTATAGTGACAGGATCAATGGCCCATGTGTATGAAATCATGGGTCAAATGTCTTATTTACAGCATGACAATTTGTAGACCTCTTTAGCCTAATGTTAAGATCCACAAACCCAGTGAGATTTTAGGTGGAGTCAAAGATCATTACTAATTACACTATGCATCCATCAAACCTCCAATATTGACCAAGATAGACGTCTCTCTGCTACTACTTCCACCTAAATATCATCAACTAAAACTTTCAAGTACCTTTCAAGGAGGAAAGGAAATTTAGTTACTAAAAAGAGCCCGTACAAATCCAAAAAAGCACCACCAGACTCCACCAATTAATAACTATTGTTCATGCAATTGATGATATAAATTTAGAAAAGAAGATATAGAACAAGAAACATACAAGCAATACTACTTACAAGTTGCTTCCAGTGGTGGTAACTTCCTGTTAAACCTCGTCTTCTCCACTCCTGCAGGTCAAATATGTTCATGCCGAATGCCCATGAACATGCCTTGGCATCAAAAATATTTGCTATGACTGGATTTGAAAGGTTCACAAGTGTTTCCAATTTATGTGATGTCTTGTTGTCCCCACAGATATCCACTGCTCCATTGACTTTGCCATTCATATCCACACTCCACAATCGTCTGAGATCTCTTTGCACAACCACATCATGGTCCAAAAGCATAATCTTGTTCAGCAAGGGGAAGAGCTCTGGCAGATAGAAGCGAAGGTGGTTGAGTGGTGAAGTGTATCTTGGATCAGCTTTAGATGACTGCACAAAAAACGAACTGAAGCCAGCAGGTAAGAATCGGAAATCATCCAAGCTCTGGATCTGAATGGTAGATTTTCCAGGAGGATTCAATAAAAACCACATCACCATTGCTGGAAAATTATAGGAATTGGTTACCACATGAAAGACAATTTTCTCTGGTTCCTGCAAAAGGGCTAAAAGTAAAATTTTCAAGCATATGCACTGTGAATGTAACAAAATAATTTAGTTTATCTGATACACTGCCAACTTACTGTTTTATTAAGATTAATCAACTATGATTTAAGTAGTGTTTATGCACATCAGTCAAGGTATAACACCAGAAGACTTCCTAAAGCACATAAGAAGCAATTTCACCAGCTAGTTGAAAAGAACATCATGTAGCTCAATATGATACATCCATATTTGAAAATAGGTAACTTCTTAATAATGACGTGATGTGTCTAGCCAATGCTTGGGTGCTAAGGCCAAGATTTCTATGGGAATAACATATTTTTAGAGTTCAATGCTTACTAATAACAAACCAAAAGATCTGAATTTTAGAAGAATCTAAAAGAAATACTAACAAATTAAAAAATATATATATTGTTAATGTACAGCAAGTAAAACAGAGCTACCAACCTGAAATTCCATATTATTTCAAAACAAGGGTCATCTACCACCACAGAAATATCTTATTCATCTCTTAAAACAATGTGTAACAAGAATGGGTTTGAACAGAACTCCATGACTTGGTTTCTCTCCTTTTGTCGTCATTTCTCTATAATTAGTTCGTATTAGAATTTTCAAACTGAAGAAAAGACCTGAGTGAAGATACAGAAATCCTCACTTAACCTCAATTAAATATTTATAGGTTATTCAGTTGAGATATGCACTACAGGACACAAGAAGGGATCATAAAAAACTTAACATATGAAAAGGGATATAAATAATCCCAAGATGAAATTTCAAGTTTTTTCGTGACAGCCATAGAAATCTTATCACGCATTAAAAAGTTACAATATGTACTACCATTTAAGCAGAATGCATATGTACAGACATAATCATGGTGTACATTAATCTAGTCGATACCAATTCATCCTGCATATGCACCAGAATTTAAACAGTTTCACATTGCCAAATAGTGCAGCCACACAGTATGCAAGCCTAGCCAATCACCCAGTTAAATTATCTGTCAAATATCATTTCTAGTTCAAATTTCCAGAAGAGCTAAACCTATGTGATATTACTTTCAATTTCTCATGCATCCATGCCCACATAGATAACTGGAAAGTGTATGCACACAGAGAAGAGGAAACTTTTACCATGGAAGTAGATGTTGTTGAGTTCACAAGCACTGCACATGCCAGAACATTGTCGGAGAACATAGCATAATGATAGAGAGCCAATTTATGCATGTTCTGACTGTTTGGCAACTTTCGCTGTTCAGGCTGCAATGCAAAGTACTCAGTGGTAAGACGCATGGATAGACAGTGAAGACCCCTGGGGAAGGTCCTGGCTGTAAGATGAGTAAGATATGAAGTTTGGTGCTGCTGTGCCCTAAGCTGTTCTTCAGCATTGTATAATTGGGCACGCAGTTTTGATGCCACTGCGGAGCAATCTGGATAAGCCTTTCTGGCTTTGGACAGAGTTACTTCCATGACTTCCAATTTCTGTAAATCACTGAACAAGTTCCATTCTCAGTCAAAAGTAATTGGTTAACTTCCATGTGTCCAAACATTTACTTGGCACATTGAAGCCCTTTTGCCACAGTATTAATTTATATGGATAATAATGCCCAAGTCAACTTTATTGACTTATAAATGAATATTGTACCTCATCCATAAGTCTGAACTTTTGTTGGTTCGACCAAGAACCCTTTCTATCTCTTTTATCCTAATTTTTAGCTCTCGTACTAAGTGAGATTTACTATTCGATGAAGAAAACAGCAAGTATGCCTTTGCCATGTTTATCTGATCCTCCATCTCCAATATTTTCTCAGTTGTAGATGATTGAGGGAGCAAACCACTTTTAGTTTCACCACTAGTTCTGTTGGATGGTCCCTGCTTGTTACCATATTGAAAAACAGAAACAATCATGAAGTTTACATGTTTACAGAAGCACTTCAACAGTTTAATCCAACAAAGATCTAAGACTGGCATCAATACAGCTTGCTGGTTTATCTTTTGGAGGCTTGGTCATTTAAATTTTATTAGGATCCAGTTGATCCTCAATAGGCAGAGATCAGCATGAATTAGTATATGCTTACTTTTGGAGGAAGTTCTATTGAAATAAAAAACAGAAAAATGGTTGAAACAAAAAGGCCTGAGTGAATCAAAATTGTAGTCATAACTCTGTTTTTCTACTTAGGCATATCTCCTTTACCTAAAATAGCTGTCGAAGATAGAATAAGTAAAATAATAACATGAGTAGTGTTATTGGACGTTATAAAAAAAACAAAACATAAATGCACTAGTAAGAAAAGTAATTTATTTCAGAATAAAAGTGATAGGAGAGAGAAAAACAAAGTAAGAATTAGTTATAATTGACATAAAAGAATATGAGGCCCATTGAACTATATCCTCAACAAAGCTTAATGATAAGAAAAGGTCAGTATCTAACTAATACCAAAGAGTTTGAAAAAAGATATATTATTGTGATTTGCTATTACAATTTCTGGTGGTAGCAGATAAAGAGCCAATTCACCATACGTACACTTTAATGTCTGTCAACATTCAATTATACTATGCTTTATAAAGTTCAAACGCCGACTCAAATTAAGCTTGTCTACCCAAAATAAGTAGCATTATAACTAAGACAATCTTATCAAGTGCAGTGAAGGTAAAGGTACTTAGTAACATGTCCTTTACAGAGTTATGAAATTTGTCTTAAACAGGATGCAGATATAGTATTTGAATCTCGTTGCTGAAGCAAGTCATACGAGATATTCTGGCTGTATAAGTTTTATTTGCAATAACAAAGCCTCCAGCTCAATCATGCTGAGGATATGAATTTCTACTAATAGTAATGGTACTTAAATGATTATAATATACTATTTTCAAATCATTTCAGGACTAATACACCTTGCGAAAAAAGTGCTAACAATGTTTGTGATGCTAGAACACTTAAGGCTTCTGCGTACCATTCGTGTGGCCCCATAAGCAACAAATAAGTTGTAATTGACAATATTGCATGAGTTATCACACAAATAATCAGGGAAACATCCACTTTCAGAACCTAAGACTCTGATTTTTCAGAATGCAATGAAACAGAACAAAATAACAAAAGCAATCATTTAGTGGCTTCTTCAAATCTCAAACAGTCAGTAAAGTGTAAGAATTCTCCTTGCATTGAAAAAAGTACCTCTCCAGTAGCAAAACTTAACAAACGATTCTGATGATCCTCACCTCCTCCACTATTTCTTAAACTGGGGTCTTCAAGACACAAGGAGACAAAGAAATTGACAGATCTAATAAACATTAGATGCATAGATGGACAAGCTAAATACAAAAAAGAACATGAAAAACATCGATGAGCAAATTCCAATAGAACTACCATTTGCCACACCAGAACTTGTTACATTCTCAATATATGTACTCTGAACATCTGTCAAGTCCTCATCATTGTAAATAATTCCTTTCGGCTCTTTCACTCCGCCACCAACTTCCTGAAACCCCCAAAACGGTAAACAACCAGCCGTATAACGCCAAAGGAAACAGATATAGCGAGAGACAACCATATGTCTATATACAATAAAGCAAACACCTGCTCGATCGCGATGAGCTGCATAGAATTAGAAGCATGCACCAGCACTCAGACACAATATAAAGAACACATCCACGAAACAACAAAGATTCAAAAGGGATAAGAAGGGAAAACGAGAAGAACACATAGTGAACCATACAGGGGATAGATTCTTCACAATGCCGTTTCCCTCCCTGTCGGACCCCTTCCTCGCTGCATGCAATAATCCGACAAGAATCACCTAAAGCTCCCTCGATATAGCTAGTAAACAAATCAACTGATCCAGGAAAATAAGATGGGATCACCGTGAGAGAGGAAGATTTCGACCGCAGGGACGCGAAGGAAGAGGAGGAGCGGAGAGACGAAGGAGGCAGCGAGGAGTGCGAGGATGACGACCGTGGTCCACGGCCGGCGGAGCACCACCATCGGACGGCAAATACCACCATCAGTTCCACCAATACCACCGCCGACGCCGACGCGATTACGGGCGACCATTGCACGAGATCGGCATCAGGCCTAGGGTTTCTAGCTTTCTGGGGGAATCGATCGTCTCCGAACTCGCCAACGGCGAAAGCGGCAGAGAAGAGAACGAGAAGAAAGAAATCGCCATCGTCCTTTTTATTTTCGCTCCAATTTTATTGGTCTTTTTTGAGTTTGGCTCCCTATCACATTCGTAGACACCCTTATACTAATCATATTTGCATATAAGTCTCGTCTCATCTTTGCAAATACGTCCTTTGTACGACTAAAATTTAGTAACAGAGCCGCGATAATTACAACTTTTAGTACGATCGAGTTTTTGTGGGAAATTATTTCCTTGCTTAGATTTAAAATATTTTTTAAAATCTTTTATTTATATTTTTTGATAAAATCCTTAGAAACTTGGTTTTATAACAGCGTAATGTTTTTTTTGTAATGGTTTATATATCTTATATGAGCGAATAGATTGACTAATTACATATTACCCTATTACGATCGTAAATTTTATACATAAAAAATATATTGAGATCTTTATAGCTATGAAAATAAAATAGATAACTTCTCCTAATGTTGTCAAGAAATGTATAAAAATATAATTTTAACTTTCTTTAATACGTGGGATGTTCCAATCAAGGTTTTTCGTACCATCCGATACGGGCGATACGTACCGGTCCGATGGTTTATCGATACGTGGACCGCCCTGTACCGGGCGGTACAAACTACAGACCCTGTAATGGTCAAAATCGACCGTTACAGACCTTATAAAAGGTCAAAACCGATCGTTATAAACTAGTAATAGTCAAAATCGATCGTTACAGACCCTGCAAAAAGTCAAAATCAATTGTTACAGACCCTGTAACGGTCGAAAAACTCTTTCTAACTCTATTTAAACTCACCCTTCTCCCATTTCACTTCACACACTCACTCTTTCTCAAACTCACTTTCTCAAAACGGTTCCTCAAATATCAAAAAGGATATGTAATATTATTTTTGCCTAATTTATATTGATTTTGTTGAATCTATACTAATTTCTATCTTACAAACCCTAACCCAACTTTTTTTTTCTAATTTTTTGGTATTAAAAAATTAATTATTTTTAATCATTAAAAATATTATTTTATTTTATACCGCTCGGTACGGCGAAGCATACCAAGCTGTACCGACATATCGTATCGTACCAACCAAATCTTGGTATGCTGGTACGGACCGATACGAGGAACCTTGGTTCCAATCACTTTCGCGTTGATCCAACCAATGTTTGCAATTTAGATATGTATTGCTTGGTACCGACATTACATATCGGTACATGATCCGCCCTATACCGAGCGATACAATTATATATATATATATATATATATATATATATATATATATATATATATATATATATATATATATATATATATATATATATAATATTATATAAAAAATATATATATTAAAAAATGAGACGGAGAGATGAGTCGCCACCTCGTCTTCCTACACAGGAGGGCGATACGTCGCCTCTTCTTCCCGCATAGGGGTGAGGGCAAGGCACCGCCTTGTTTTTTCGTGCGAGGATGAGGGTGAGGTGTTGCCTCGTCTTCCCGCGCGAGGACAAGGCAACACCTCGGTCGCTTGTTGGAAGATGAGGCGTCGCCTCCTCTTCTGGCTCATGGACGAGGCTATGCCTCGTATTATTATTATTATTATATATTATTTTAATTATATATTATATAAAAAAATATACTGTAGATAGCACTTGATACCACGTACCATATCATACCGATCAGATCTCGATATGCAGGTACGTAGAACCTTGGATCCAACATGTGATAGTTTTAAGTTAATGCAATTGTCGGTATTAGAGAAATGAGGTTATTTGTTTTATTTTTAAAATTAAATGAATCTTAATTAAATATTGTAAGAATAGGGATGATGAAGTTAATAGGATTTAAGTACAAGGAGTAATATGTAATTAACCCCAAATCGACACCTAAGAAGTTATCCACAACTCAATCATACATGGTTAACACCTTTACAACAAAAAAATATGTAACATGCGACTCCTAGCAAATAGAATCTAAAGTGAGTATATAATTCTGAATTGAACGCACTTGTCAATTATATTAAGTCCATAAGATATAAATTAATATTTTTCAGTTGACATCACATTATAGAAGATCTCAGGTAAACTATCACAAAACAAAATAAACATCATTTATCAATTCAGATAACTGTGGATTACTTATTTTCTAATCTAAATTAAGTCTTTCTAAAACTTGGCACATATCGAGTCATTTAAATCCTAATAACTTAAGCATCGAAGTGATTTTGCTAGGCACATCGCCTGTGTATTTTTATATATCTTCAAGCGAACGGTTTCCATATTGTATTTAGTTTTATCGACGACATTCCTAAGTCACTCTAAATGTCGAGCAATCAAAATATATTTTAATAAATATTTTTTAATTAAGTATAGGAAGTTCAAAGTAATATATATATATATATAGACAAATTAAGTGTGGAATTGGTTTTGATAAGAAAGTGATCAAATTGGATGCCATGATTAATAATTCATAGGTATTTCGGTTCATTGGTATCTCTTCAAACCATGTACTGTCATTTAAATCTTTAACTAATTGATGTTTATCTATATGTGATTCATCTTGTGTGTCAACACGAGTGCAATCATGTTAATATTAATTGTGAAACATAACATGCTTATCTCATGCTGTTCTTTAGTTAGGTGTCTTTTTTTCTTTCCTTGTCTTCATTGGTTTCGAAGAGGACACTAATCTTGTACTGTTTGATCCCATGAATTAGTTCTTTTCATCTATCTGCTACGATTAAGTTGGAAAAGTCAAATTTGTTTTAAGACGTTTTTTTAGATTAAGAACGAGGACGATACTAATGCATAAAAGATCATGTCATCATGTCAGGTGGAGTAAAGAGAAGACTCAGTTGGCCACCATCAACATCAATCATCCAATGTTTGATACAATACAAGATGAGATTGGTAGAAACTTCAAACACAGCTGACCTGCACTAACGCAAAAACTTGCTCACACTTCATCTTGTAAGTACGAACACATATGGACATCAACATGAACACACATTCATACTGCATGCAGTAGAGAACATATCCTTCTCTTTATTTCGTGCTCAGATCCTTCATGGTTGATGCCAGAGTTGACTCGTCCATAAGACACACACTATCAGATGCAGCACACCTCTTTCCTCGTGCATGTACAACATGAAACATATTTAAGAGATTGTCCTCCTCTTTTGTTACAGAGAATAATAATACCATGTCCTTCCTTTACCATGCTTGCAGCTTGTCCGTGGTCTTCCATGTTTAGGAAGCAAAACAAAGATGACATGCATTAAGGTGGCGTGGAATTCATGTATCGATTAAGACGCATAGAAACTTATTTCTGGGAGGCAATTATATGTGGTCGACTCAACAATGAAGCAACGCATGTTTTTATTGTTCCTTTTCTTTCCTTGCAGCTGATGTTTCCAATCCTTTCACCGAAGATTCTAACTCTTCTTAGCACTCGGACATATTACACCAAGGATTGGAAATCGAAGAGCCAACACTACAAAGCCTGTGTGCTTTGCCTCTTGAACAGCTCCCTTGATGAGATCAACCCCATGTCCTCCCATTCCAACCGATACCGTCCCCGTCCATCACATCGCCGCTGACGGCCACCGGAATCTTTACTATGTTTACTCCGAAGAGCCTTACCACCTCGACGGGAGGTCTGGGCGTGTGAACCCCTGCGGCAGCGTATCTGCCGACGGATCGTCTCCTCCAACCGATGAAGAGCTGCTTCTCGGGGCCGGTCGACCGCTGAAAGGTGATGACGTCGCCGGCTCTGAGTCCCTTCTCCTTCACAAACCTGCTCCAGCCCTTGGTTAGCACGTAGCTCTGGCTGCTGTTCCAGTAGGAGTACCGAAACCGCCACACCTTCCCGCAGGCGTCCTCGAAGTTCAGCAGCAACCCCTTGCAGGCGGCAGCGGTGGTCTGCTGCAGCGGGAAGTGCTTCTCGGCGTGCTGCTTCGGTATCACCAATCTGTTCAGCTTCCCGACGTCGCTGGGAGTCACGGCCTTGTCGAAGAGATGCTCCCTGTGCCCTCGACCGAATGTCTCTTCGTGGGAAGGGCAAGTCTTCCTCCTGTCGGCGCCGGAGTACCTTCTACTTTGCTGCAGCTCATCGTGGTAGGTGTGCTTACGGAGCATATCGACGATCTCGGCCTTGGAGCGCGAGTTCAAGAACAGGAGCTCCGCCGCATCGTTGCCGTCGGTTGCGACGAGCGGCTTGAAGTTGGTGACCGCGTCGCGCCCGCGGAACCGCTGCACCGCCACGTCGTACGCCCGCGCGGCCTCGTCTTCATCGTTGAAGGTTCCCAGCCAGACCCGCTGGTGTTTCTCGTAGATCTGCGCCCCCCACCGGCCGTTGGGCTGTGGCACGACGCCTTTGTACTGGGAAGACGGCAGCTTCCGTAGCTTGGCCTCGAGGCTGACCTCGGGATCGAGGACGACGCTTGCGCCGCTGCCGAGTCGCTGCAAGCCCCTCGGAGATGGCCGTGGCGGGGGAGACTGCTTCTCGGTCTCGCTGCAAGCCTCGTCCGAGCCGCTAGTCTCCATAGGTCCTTCGAGCTTGATGTGATAGACGAAGGCTTGGGAGGTAAGGAAAGAGATGAGAAAGAAAGACATAAAGGAGTCCCAGCGGCTCAAGTAATTAATTAGGTTTTGTATAGGGTTGATATATAAAGCCAATGAAGAGATAATTATTATATTATTAGCTAGCTTGCATATAATGTATCTCATGCCATGCTCGGTCAACACCAAGTGATGGTGGAACTAAGGTTATTGGGAAGGAGGGAGGAGGGGTGCGCGTAAAGCATTCTTTACCTTCTGTGAGTGTATGTGTGTTGTATAGGTGAGAAGAAGCGGTGCAAGTCGGGAATGGTGGGGTGGGACCTGACTGACCCTGATGCAAGTTGGACGGTGAGAGGCTTCACGAGTGTGGGACCATGCCTTCTGAATGCATCCCCCCTGAGCTTTGCTGCTGCTGCTGCTGCTGTTGCTGATGGTGGTGGGTGGTAGAGCTGATGAACATGGCCTGCGCTGCCCTACCCTGGCCTTCTCTGATGCCAAAAGTCTCATAGGAAATTGCATGCGCCAAAAAGCAAGGGACAACAACGCCATGGATATGTTGCTCTTTTGTTTCTTTTAGATTTCAGATGGACTCAGCCATCTCTCACAGTCCCTTCCATGTACGGAAAGGTGCATGGGCCAAAACCCTAGCATGACATGGAGGTGGGGAGGGGAGAAGGCTAAGAAATCTAACATGTTTTTTCTTCGCAGGGATCTCTTGGAGGTGATTGAAAATGTGGGTTCAGAACAGCGGTCTAATGTCTCTAAGTGGAGTTTTTGTGTGCATTCACTGCATCAATCAACTCGTTGCTACAACCCGATAAATCTGAATCTGGAGCAACCAGTAAGTTCCTCCAGAGAATCCACTCGTACTACAGCTGCTCCAAAGAAATCCATATTGAGCTAGCTAGCTGCCCCTTGTTTTTATTAGGATCCAAACACATCCATGCTACGCTACAGCAAATGGTGTCCATGGAGAGCTCAGGCTTTTGATGCCCAAAACCTCTAAACCTCCTCAGCTTGAAATCTTTCTTGCCAATAATGTTGCTCTTGATACCAGCAATCATACCATGGTTTTGATCATACATTAAGATGCTTGGATGAGTCAGATGCAGGCAGCTTGCGTGGGGTTTGATCTTGTCAAACCTTTTTGGAAACGATCGTCCAATGGCAACCGCTTTGGATTGGCTGTCTCATTGTAGCTAATTTTTGTACTGGGTCTTCTTTTTTTCTGTAACATGAATGAAGCCAAGTCAATGCATATCCTAAATTAATTTCAAAGTAATTGTATACACTATCCATTTGCATAAAGTCTATCTTGGAGTAAATAACTCTACCTGAAAAGTCAAACTATTTTTCACTCTACCCTATCAATTCAGTTAGCCGATTAATGTTTGATGAATGAATCAAACAAGTCATTTTTGTTTTTTACTTTATATTTCGTTTTCGTCTTCTTTGCAACTAGTTGATCACAATTAAATGCAGTTTTCCACAATATTATATATATATATATATATATATAGATAGATATCTTGAATGCCGAAGGAAGAACCAGAGAGATTTATCTTCTCATTTCTATGGCTATCAGAATCCAACTTCATCAAGTACCGGGATTGTACTGGAATCCTGTTCATAGTCCAATGCTAACATGTCATGATTCATATAGCAGCTATGAGGTGCTTACCTTTAATCAACTGGTGAAGGTAGTTTTCAGCAGTATTCGTGCAGTATGTTTAACTGTGGCCATTGTGACCAGTACAGTGTCTATTAAGAGAATAGACATTGCTCCTCTAAAGTTGCTCTCTTATCTCACGTACGTTGTTTACTTTAATGCTTTTGTATGAACGGCTTGGTTTATCCTTATCACCCACTCCAAGTGCTCCGAATCTTTGAACACAACTAAATAGGCGATTGCATTGGCCTTCAAAATTACCTTTGTTCTTTTGAACTCTTGCTGAGATATCCCCTTCCCTTTGTCAGGAGATAGAAGAAAGATTTCCCAGACTCGTCAGGCATCAACATGTGGGAATTGTTTGTTGTCATGTAATGAAGATTTAAGGTAAGTTGCTGGCTTTTGGACCACTCAGTGGGGGGAGACAAAGCCAAACAATGGTACCACCATGCAGGCAGAGAGCACAATGAATGAGAAGCTATTCATGAGGAACAGTGTGTACTCTTGAGATGGGTTTGCACAGGTCGTTATCTGATCCCAAATTTGCACTATCGAGTGGTCCTCGAGGAGCACAAGTATCAGCCACTGTGCCTTGTACTGCGACGCTTGCTTTGGATGCTGATGAGTCTGTAACCCATTCGCTCTGTGCGAGTATAGCTTGTGAGCTCGGTAACTATCTGCTGTCCCTTCTTTTTTTTGTCGTTGTTATCGTCGTCATCACCGCCTGTGAATGCTTTCTTCTTCTTCTTCTTCTTCTTCTTCTTCTTCTTCTTCTTCTTCTTCTTCTTCTTCTTCTTCTTCAAAGAGGTAGAATGGACTGCCCACGTGATGTATATATAGCTCACGGAAGAAGAAAAAAAAGTGAGCACACTATGTGATCAAGAGAACCTGTCGAGAGATCTAAATGCACACATCATAGTTTCCATCCGAAGCAATTTGAAGTTACTATATTTCTTTCTACTCCAGCATAGCAGGTGAAGATGATAATGGCGACCAACTGTTGAATGATAAATATGTTTGCCAACTCCCTCGAAGACCAGAGCCCTCTGCAAGCTTCAAGGACTGGGCCATTGGCTAATTTAAGGTAGACAGGAGCGTTTGCTTTCAAGGACCACACCAGGAAACCTTGAAAACAGGAATCGCGGGACTCTGTGCCTCCAACTCCCACAATGTTCTTCTTCTCCGTTCCTGTTCCTCTTGGGTCCATGTCATGAACCACAAATGCCTGCAACATCTTCGTGACAAGGTTGGCAGGATTCCTGTTCCCACTATCTTGTCTGGTGTTTGCATCCTCTCTACCGCACATCATGACGACCCAAAGAAGAAGGCCATTGATACAGTATGAACAAACAGAAAAAGGATGCAAACTATGTTAGGAAGAATAAATCCACGGTACTGTTGATGGTTGGTGATTCGCTTTGATGTTTCCGGCAGTCTCACTGTAGTACTTGTCCAACCTAGTCGTACGCATGGACAGGAGGACCAATTGGCAGAGAAGGCCACCAATTCTTAGTATCATCACGAGACATCACAGCCATCGTCCCTCCACGTAGCACACTCGAGACTTCAATGCATGAAGCCGCAGATCTGACGCATCTTTTCTTATTTGGTGTTGCTAAGATACACGAGGACACAAGGGCTATACATCCAAAGACTGACATGGATGCATCTGGAGCACTGACATCGTTGGATTTAGATAAGAAATGTAGTCGATAGTTCGGTTGATTAAAACGACAGTTGCCAAGTAAGTACGTACACCAGCTAACGCATGTACCATCATCACCAATGAATGCCAGATGTGCAGGACCTCTGCAATAATTATTTCCTTGGAGCAAGCTTGTGCTTCAGAACGAGAGTTGCTGAAGCTTTCTCTTCTTGCCTATCTGCTCCGGTTTGATGACCATTTCCATGCTGAACTGGTCGTGGCAACGTCTTCTACCCATGGTTTCATTTGTAGAGCTGGGTCTCTTTCCTTCATCCCTGCTGTTGTTTCCACTGCACGTACGTACGTACGCTACCTGTGCATGGGCCATTGCAGAGTGGTACAAACACATGCTTACGGAGTCCACCTACTCCACATTAATCCTTGGTCACGAACAGAACAATCAATATCATGTGACGTTGTACCCATTCTTGTGAAGTCATTTCATTGATATCACCTGCAGTTTCCCGAGCAAATAAATGGCCCCTAGTGACATGTCTGCAATTGAGTACCAGTGTTGATGGAGACCCAAATAACTCAACGTTTCTTGGTGTGCATGAACTCACTAATCAACAACAAACAATACTATACACATGAACTAGGATGATTGTTTTCTAGGCACCCACCCATTTGTTGTGCCCATGGGCCTCTTTGTTCTTCCATAGCCATGATGATTTTGTTTTTATTTAATATGTCCTTTTTTTTTTTAGATCAAACAAGGCTATTTTAATGATCTTGATTAACCCATTTCGTGTTCTTGCATTCCATGGAATTTTGTAAAACTATTAGTCCAAGTTCAAATCAAATACAAAAAAAAAAAAAAAAAAACCACCAACGTGAAAGTATTTATATATCTATATATATGTATTAAATTTCTTAAAAGGAAAATAAAAAATACTTATAAGATCTTGAACTACTTTTGAACCTACAATCTATAAGCCTGAATACTTCGTCTTGGATGAATCTATGCATGTAGATATTATTTATTTATAGGTATAGAATAATAATTTAAACCAAGAGAAACTCTATCTAATTAGCTTAGTTAAAAGATAAAAGATAATAATCTAAAATCTTTCATCTTAACGTTTTCGCAAGCCAATAGATTGTAGTTCAATTTTTGGGTTTTGGAAGAACCATTTCCTTCATTTGTTTCCCTAATAATTACATATCATTGTGCAACAACATGAATACATGGACAGTGATCGGGTGTTCCATATTATATAGATGCCAGAAACAAATGGATCCTTAATATTAGAACGAGAGAAGGCTGCTCCTTCACTTGCTGAAGCTGCCTCACTTGTGAGATTAGTCTTTGTTTCGGAATAGGCTAATACATAGATGAGATGACACCTCCTGCAAACAGCTCCCCCCACTTTGTGTTCTCTGCCCTCTTCCAGCGACTGTCTGCATCATGCATTTCTCCTCATGTGCTGCCATGATTGCTCATCTACTTTCTTACTTCAATACTAAGTATTTACAGGCAGGCGTACCTCGAAAAGAATGGTAACAAGATCATTCATGTTTACACTTCTTTTGTGCTGCCATCGTTATGTGAACCTTCCTACTGTTTTACGAACTCGACGATCGCAGAAGATTCTGAAACCCAGCTTCATCCTGAGAATTCAGATCGATCTGTTTCACAATGTAAGATAGAGCGTAGAGATCCAGATCCATTCAAGAAAAGCTCCTATATATATATATATATATATATATATACACACACACACGGTTTATGCAAGCAAAACTGGTAGACGACATACCCACGCAGCAGTGTGTATGACTACTATGATACCAGCATGTGAGATGTTGCCTGAGTTGCAGTCAATAGCAAATGATGGAGAAACAACGTTGCTTTGAGGTCAGGAAAAGTGCCAAACATTATTGGTCTTTCTTTTGCATCAAACCAATAACTGATGGCAACTCAAGCTTATCTTCTTTCCTATATATGATTACAGTAACACATGCAGCCATGATGGAATCATCTTATGCAAGGATTATTTTCTAGTGCATTCTACATTTTTTTTTTTCTTTTCACGAAAGCAGACTTCCAATAACCGAAAGCATAATGCTTTCAATTGAAATATTGAATTTTAAATGATGACAATTTTCCTTTTCTTCACAATGACAATTGATCTCTTAATTATACTGTGCATCTTTGATCACAAAATAAACACTAATATTGGGCTCACGATATCTCTGGAATTCGATCGTAGTGTTGTCCTTGTTATCGAAATATTTCAAGTTGTTTCCCGCTAGAATCACTTTTAATTAGAGGATCAAAAGCAAGTAATGGTGAGTTTGTCGATCATCCGACTTTTTATCGGGTTATGTGTTATGTGAATCCGACGAGATGATGCTCGGGGTGTTAAAAAGATATTGACGTATGAGGAGAGATTGAAAAAGAAAATTAAGAGAATAATTTTATAGTAATAAATATCAATAGAGTCAGAAGATATATATGTCAACGTAGTTAATAATTGAAGTTTTCAGGTTGAATGGAACAATCTCACAAGAATTAACCAAAAATACCTATTTATATTGATTAAAGGAATGAATCAAAAATATCTATTTATATTGATTAAAGAATAAAGTATAAATATTTCAAAATATCAAAAAAATCCATTATATCTTAATAGATTCATCCTCATCTAACTAATTTAGATCTATCAGTTATTTTGTTTTAACTAATCAATCGTAAATAATTGAATTAATCTCAACATACCCCCTTAATTCAATTAGTTATAACTTTAAATTATTTTCAGAAAAAATAAAAATTTTCTTTTGCCAAAGCTTTTGTGAAGATATCAGCAAGTTGTTCCTCGGTGTTGTAGTAGTCCATTTGAATCTCTTCTTTATCAACCAATTCACGAATAAAATGATGTCGGACTTCAATATGTTTGGTACGCCCATGGAAGATAGGATTCTTTGTCATTGCGATAGCAGACTTGTTATCGCAATAGATTTTAGTTGGTCCATCTTGATTTTCTTGAAGATCTGCTAGAATTCTTCGAAGTCAAACTGTTTGACATGCTGCACTTGTGGCCGCAACATACTCTGCCTCAGTGCTTGAGAGAGCAACACATTCTTGTTTTTTTGTTGTCCATGAAATCACACGTGAGCCAAGGCTGAAAATAAATCATGAAATACTTTTTCTATCATCTGCACAACCAGCCCAATCACTATCAGTATACGAATATAACTTAAAATCTTTTACCTGTTCATAACGAATGTCATAATTGAGAGTCCATCTGATATATCTAAGAACTCTTTTAGTTGCTCCAAAGTGATGATTGCTAGGACTGTGCATGAATTTGGATAACAAGTTAACTGTAAACATAATATCTAGCCTTGAGTGTGTGAGATACATTAACCCTCCAATTAAACTTCTATATTGTTACTCATTTATTTTTTTCACTCCATCATCTAATAGAAATTTATCATCTATATTCATTGGAGTACTCACTGGCTTACAAGTTGACATATGAAATCTTTTTAACAAATCTTTAGCATATTTTTCTTGGCACAAAAAAATTTCATCTGCATCTTGAATAATTTCCAATCCCAAGAAATAAGCCTCAGGTCAGTCATTTCAAATTCTAATGTCATATTTTTCTTAAATTCGATAAGCATATCTGATGAGTTTCCAATATAAATCATATCATCCACATATAAACAAACCATAAGAATCTTCATACCTTGAATTCTTATATATAAAGTTGGCTTACTTAAAATTTTCTAAAAATTATGTTGAAGAAAATAATTGTCAATCCGACTATACCATGCTCTTGGTGCTTGTTTTAAGCCATATAATGCTTTATCTAATTTGTACACTTTATCTTCTGATCCTTTAATTTTAAATCCTTCGGACTGCTTAACATAAACTTCCTCTTGTAATTTTTCATTCAGGAATGCTGATTTAACATCAAATTGATAAACTTACCATTTTTTTTGGACCGTCAATGCTAATATAATTCTAATTGTCTCAATTCTAGCAACTGGAGAAAAAGTTTCTGAAAAACCAATACCTGAAATTTGAGTATATCCTTTGGCAACCAAGCGAGCTTTATGTTTTTGCAACGAGCCATCAACATTAAATTTTGACTTGTACACCCATTTAAGTCCAATTATTTTTTTTTCTGGAGTCAAATCTACCGATTCTCAATTCTTATTTTTCTCTATAGCTTGTAACTCATTATTTATTGCTTGTACCCATTCTTCTTTCTGAGCTACAACTTTAAAACAAGTAGGTTTGAATGCAAGACATGCAAAATCACCATATTAATATATTTCTGAAATACTATGAAATTTCCGTAGAGGTGATTCAGTATCACTGGATTCATTTGAGTCATTCAAAATACGAGAAGAGTCAGATGAGGTATTAAAATGCAATGGATCATCTGCTTTATCTACTTCCTCTTCTACAGATATTGTTGTTTCAACTGCTTCTGAGTTCCAAGCTTCTTCTTCATTAAAAATAACATCATGATTTATAACTAATTTTTTTGTTGTAGGATCAAAAAGTCTAAAACCTTTTGTCTCATTACTATACCCAACAAATATGCATTTAACACTTTTCTCATCAAGTTTACTTCTTTTTTCAACAGGAATATGGAAGTAAGCAGCACAACCAAATACTTTTAAATGACTTACTTCTGGCTTTATGTTTAAACATACTTCATAAGGTGTTTTTTCTTATACTACCTTGGTAGGAAAATGATTTAGTAAATACACCGATATATTCACAGCTTCTGCCCAAAACTCCTTTGGTACTATTTTTTCTTTAAGCATACATCTAGCAGTCTCAACCATTACTCTGTTTTTCCGCTCTGCCACTCCATTTTGTTGGGAGGTATAACTCGTAGTGAGTTCCCTGTAAATACATGTATTCTTACAAAAATTTAAAAAAAATGGAAGTGAATTCACCCCCTCTATCAATACGTAGAGTCTTAATAAAACAACCACTTTATTTTTTAACAAATACTTTGAAATTTTTAAAAAATTGAAAAACCTCAACCTTTTCTTTGAGAAAATATACCCACATCATTCTTGTACAATCATCTGTAAATAGCACAAAATATCTACTTTCACCTTCTGAGATAGTTTTCATAGGCCCACAAATATCTACATGCACAAGTTCCAATCGATTTTTTGCTCTCCAAGAATGACCTGTTTGAAAGGTATTTCTATATTGTTTTCCATAAATACAGGATTCACAAACTGTATCTTTATTTTTAATTTCAGGCAAGCCAACTATCATATTTTTTTGATTTAATAGTTCTAGTCCATCATAATTCAGATGACCATATTTTTTATGTGTGTTGATTCATCAGTAGTAGTAGCAATGAATGCATATAAGGAGAAATCTGAAAGTACCAAGGAAAATATTTTATTTTTTGCCATCCTTAATGTTGCTACTAATTTACCAATTTATTTTCATGAATCAAACATTTTTCATCATCAAAAATAATATAATATCTTTTTCTCATCAGTTGTCCTACACTAATGAGATTCTATTTTAAACCAGGAATAAACATCATATCATTAATAATTTTTTTACTCATCGAGTATCTGAAATAATTCTATCTCATATCATATGATTACTACATCCACTATCCAAAAACCATACAGAACTAAAATATTTTTCATCAGATACTATAAAGAGAATATTTTCTTCATTCATTTCTTCACTATTATTTTCCTCATGATAATTTGTCTGATTTTTGTTCTAGCAATATTTTTCAAGATGTCCATATTTTTTATGGTAAGAGCAAAGAGGAACATTTAGATTTTTATTTTTATATCAGCAATCTCTTTCAATATGTCCTATTTTTTTACAACAAAAGCATTGTCGGGTTTCTTTATTACCTTCATTTGATCGACCTCTTCCTCTGTCATTTTCTTTATTTGGAGAGCATGTTCTGAAATCTCATCTAAAGATCTGTTCACTTTTTGTTCATAAACTAAAAGAGAACTCATTAATTCATCAATAGATAATATGCTTGTATATTTAGCTTCTTCTATAGCAGTAGAGACCATATCAAATTTCGGAGACAAATTTCGTAGAACTTTTTCTACTATAATTTGATCTTTTAGGTTTTCACTGTACGATCTCATTTGGTTCATAATAAAAGAAACTTTTGAAAAAAAATCAATGATCGATTTTGAATCTTTCATTATAAGAGTTTCGAACTCACGACGAAGAATTTGAAGCTTTGAAATTTTTACCTTCTTTGTGCCTCCAAACACACATTTTAATATCTTTCAGGCTTATGTTGATGTTGATGCCATAATGATTCGGAGAAATAGAGAATCAAATTGTCTATTGCTTGTTGTAACATATAGAGAACTTTTGCATCTTTCTGCATATTCTCATTCATATGATCCTTTTGATCCTTAGTAATTTTAGGATCCTGTAGATCATACTCAATAAAACCATTCTCTATCAAATTCCATAATCTTTGTGAAATAAAGAGAGTTTTCATCTTAATAACCAAAAACTGATAATTGTCACCTTTTAGAATAGAAAGAAGTTGATTAGGAACACTTACTCCAATACTTGTCATCTTCTTATTTGTTTTTTTTTTGATCTACTAGCCTTCACTTTCTTTTACCGACGTACTCCTGATGATCTTATTTGAACTTAGCACTATTGGCTTTCTAGTTCTTTCAATCTACAGTATATTGGAATGAACCAAGAATACATATTTATATTGATTAAAGGATGGAATACAAATATTTCAAAATATCATAAAAATCTATTGTATCTCAACAGATTCATCCTCATCTAACTAATTTAGATCTATCATTTATTTTGTTCTAACTAATCAATCGTAACTAATTTAATTAATCTCAACATAATCATCGTCCTATTCTTCCTGCTGTCGTCGAAAGATTGATGTACTGTTCAAGCGGCAAATGTGTGCATGTTTCTTCCCAAAAGCGACCTGCAACATTGATGATTGCCGAAGCATCCGCATTTGGTCGTCACAGGAAAACGAAGTGTCATCTGGCGCAGCTACCACGAAAGCGGGCATTAACCATTCGTTTTTTTCTTCCTCCTCCCTCCTCCCTCCTCCCTCCTCCCTCGCTCGCATTGCCTTCGTAGTAGGAGAACAAAAGCAGCCGAGCAGATACGAGATTTGTCTAGAAGGTAGGTACGTACGTACGCAAATTAAAAGAAGGAAGCATGCATGAGAGAGAGAGAGAGATCCTCCCTTCGGCTGCAGTACCAAGGTCGTGCCGGAGCATGTCGGAGGACCCACAAGGAGGCCCATGCAAAGTCTCCATCAGTATCTATTACGAAAGGAGAGGAAGCGCGTCCCGCGGTCATGACTGTTTGGGGAGGATGTTGGAAAGCGGCACCGGAAGACCTTTGAACAGGGAGCGGAAGCCGAGTTGGGTACTTCTCGCGTAGCTTTCGGCCGCGGCCTTTGGCGCGCATGGGTTTGGCGTGTTCTGGCGTGGCCGGAGCACACCACCGAGCTCCGGGCGTACCTTTTCCCGGCCCCATCCCCCCCCCTCTCCCTCCCCTTCCTTGGGGCCCGCGCGCGTGGGGGACACGTCCTCCCCGACATCGACGGGTCCTCCGGCGGGCCTCCCCTCCCACGTTCTCGGGACCCACACCCATCATTCTCGCTAATTACCGGTACACCCCAAACTGCGACGACCCCTTCCTCTTTCAAGGAGACCTAAAAGGAGGAGGAGCTGCTGCTGCTGCTACGGCAACTTCGTCCTCTGCTTCACCTCTTTCCTTCTCCTTCTCCTTGGAACTCCATACTAATCAGCACCAAACCAGTAGTAGATTTCACCAGGATCTAATTTTTAGGAAGTGTTCTCAGAACATATACATGCATGCAGCGTCAGTAAGCAAGATTCCAGTGCATGCCAAAACTGGGAGGTGGGTCAAAAGACACATTTATACTTGCCGCTGGAAAAGTTTGTCTTGGTTCACTGCATCATCGGGAATGCGTATGCCTGCGCAGTTAAAGTAGGATGGCGATATGATCTTTACGGACGGAGAACGACTTCTCGGTCGAGCAAAGTGTGGTTGTCGTCCAACTCGGAGTGGCGGTTATGCATCGGTTTCTCCACCCAGCTGACTCAGAAATAGTGTGCGTAATCATGTAAGCATTGTGAGAAATGTGAATTAGGTCAAGTTGATGCACTTCTCTTTCACCTTGGATAGACTCTGATGCTTCTCTCTTATAGCTGGAAGAATCCATAGGCATGCGTGCCATTGGTAGTTCGAAGTTGTCTGCATTTGGACAACTTAAAAAGCCATGAATGATCCTTTATAAATATGATAGAATCGATTGATTTCTGCGTTTAAAGATTGAAGATGCTTCAACGCCTGGATTAAAAATAATCCTTAGATCATCGTGATGTTGTACCAGTCATTTAAATGGAAGTACCATCGTCAATGTCTGCTTGTGGATAGAGTACTGAGGCATGAAGTCACTTACCTTAAATCCTTAAGACCGAGAGAAAACAAATTTAATGGAACGATCGATTTAGTATGCTTTAGTGACGACTGGTTATCTTTTGAAATAAAGACAATAAGAATACATGGTTTTCATTATTGGTTTAACTCGATATTTCCCATGGCAAACATTAGAAGCAGTATTGTGATGTCATGGTCAGAAGAAAGTTCGCTGTTAATTATAGTAAAAGGTGATAAATCCCTAAATAAAACCACTTTGCCGCCACACGAACATGCCACTTCATGTTATTAAATTTTGATGAACCAAAATGTGAATTAAAACATCATTAAACCACATTGCAATTGTGTGGCACAATCAGTGTAATATATATATATATATATATATATATATATATATATATATATATATATATATATAGTTTTCTCGGTTCAAATCAAAACTAAATTCATCATTTTTTTTAGAACAAAATAAAATCAAATTAACGGTTTGACGATTTCAAATTAAACTAGAATCAAGTTTGAGAGGTTTGATTTGGGTTACTGAAACTTGAAATTGATATCAGAATCAACAATTCTAAAATTGAATCCGAAATCGGAATCGTGCGTAGGGTCTAGTTTTATAGCTACTGTGGTTTAGCTATAAATTATCAAACATCCTATAATAAAAAAACAAATTCAATAAATCTACTTCATCTCATATATCAATGTAAAATACAACACAGGGATAATCAGAAATAAAGACAAATTTTGCTTGGCACCATTCCAAGCAAGCCTCATTATGTATGCAACGTTATCTTAGAACAATGTCATATGTTCTTGATGAAGCCTCCCTATTGCTTTTAGTGTCACACTACTGTTGGGTACAACTCAAGAAACTAGTCAAACACGTTAAAGGAAACCAGCTATAATGATCATGGGAAGAACAACGAAGTGTTAAACCATTAATAGTTAGCTTTACCTCTTAATTGTGGAGCATTACACAACAAAAAGAAAGACATCATGTGTGTGTCTATATATATAAACATATAAATATAATATGATAGGTGCAACATGCACATGCAGAGCAAGATCATGGCGTTTGTTTAACAGCAACATGCAATTTTGGTATCAGTTTGGTGCATGGAATGGCAACAAGGGACGTAGGAGTCTGGGTTTCTGTTTCCGTGCAAGCTGATGCAACCAGGCATGCAATGGCATCGAGGCGTTACTGCTCGCTTTCTCTGGAGCTTGTGTTTGTTGTTGGCTGAGAAAGGAAAGGAGCTACAGTGCTTTGGCTCAACCCTTAGAACGCACACATAATGGGAGCAGCCACCCTCTGCACTCCACGTACCGTGCTGACACTTCTGCGCAAAGCGTCGTCTGCGAGAGCAGGAGTGGCCGTGGTAGAGCCATCGCGAGAGAGAAAGAAGGCCACCGAAGTGAATGAGAGAGAGAGAGATCTGGAGTAGAACGTACGTGTTGACATATTAATAACTCAATGGCTGCACATAACAGGCATGAATACAGAGACGACCTCTCTCTCTCTCAGTCATGACCGCATTTATGAGCAGAAGAGTTGCTCATATATGTGGAGGCTAAAAGAAAAGAAGCTACTGCCAATTTCCAGCTCTCTCTCTCTCTCTTACTGATCGTCTGTCCCTGCCTTCTCTGATCTGCCATGCGAGGTGTGCCAGCTTTAGTATGGTTAAGAGGGAGAATCTAATTTACAGTTCTTCAAGTCTTCTGTACGTGCTGGCAACTGCACGGAGATTAAACTGACTAGGCATGGAAGACTTTAGTGAAAGACAGAAGATACAGACACATACTGATACATAGATCCATTTCTCTCTCCGTCTCTCTCTCTCTCTCTCTCGTGCACGGGACACAACGACAGTAGACAACAGTAACCTACAGAAAAAAGAAGTAAAGAAACTGATGGAAACCTCCGATTTAAAAGTACCTTAGTATGGCATCATCTACCTCCCTCTCTCTCGGATTCTAAGCTTAATGAAGTCTGTTACGATGAGCGCTGTCTCCATTGCCCTCCTCATCACCGTCCTCGCCATCTTCTTCTACCTCATCCTCCTCCTCTTCATCGACGCTCATCATCTCCACGAGGTGAGGCGCATGGCCGCTGCCGAAAGACCTCACGTGGTCCTTGAGAGATCGCTTGTGCTTGAAGTCGGAGCCGCAGATGCAGAACCACAGCTTCCCGCAGTTTTTCTCGTGGGTGCGCCAGTCGCCCCGCACCGCAAATGCCTTGCCACACCTCCGGCACGCGTAGGGCCGCGCTCCGTGCTTGCGCTTGTAATGCGTCTGCAGCGTCCGGAAGTCCTTGAGCGGCCGTGACCTCGGGTGCTCGATGTTGTTCTTGCACCCCTCGGCGCAACAGTAGCACGGCAGCTTCAACAGAGATGGTGACGGCACTTGCCTCGTGACGCCACGCAACGACTCCGATCCTCTCCGGTACTGCGAGCCGTGCCCCCACATGTGCATCTGCTCCGAAACATTCACACGGGAGTTAGGATCACAGGAACAGTATTAAAGGCTTGTAGAGACACGCGTGCATGGCGTTCATAGACCTGCATGTTGTTGTATCGGTTGAAGGTTTTGTTGCACACGGTGCATGAGAACTGGGTGGTGCCGATGAGGATTTCAGCGGGAGAGGGGATCCAGTACTGACGAGGAACGGGGTTGAAGCCAGCGGCGGCGGCGGCGGTGGCCACGCCGCCGCTTGTGCTTGCACTAGAACTCGCATTGGGCGGGCCGATGGACAGAGCGATCGTCACAGGCGAGTCATCGTCCCGCTGAGTCGAAGTCTGGGAAAGGTACTGCTGCTGCTGCTGCTGCATGAAGCTGCTGCTGCATGAAGCTGGTATGGAACAACTAGAAGCAACGGAAGTGCAAGTAGAAGAGGAGCAGGAAGAAGAAGCTGGTGAGGAGGAGGAGGAAAGGGTGCCTTGGCATCCAGGGGGCCCAAGAGAGAGCAACAGGACGGAGCGGTCTTCTTCCTCATCATTGGTCTTGGAAGACAAGGAGGTGCCACCTTTGGAGAACATAATCCGTCTAGAACGGAGAAGAGGGGAGGGAGGATGAGGGAGTCGGAGAGAACAGGAGGAGAGGAGGGGGTTTATATGGGTGTGGGGTTGGAGAGAGTGAGTGATCGGAAGTGAGGGCAGAGCACGTGCAAGTGGTTGAGCATCGAACAGAGAAGGGGGCCGGCAGAGGTGGCTGGCACCGACCACCGAGTCCGAGAAGGTGCTTACCGAGCACCTCTTCTTCCTCCTCTCCTCTCACATCTTTCTCGGGGTTTCCTTCTGTGGATGCAGTCTTCCTCCTCTCGTGACTCCCTTCTCCTAACACCTCACCTCCTTCAAGATATGAGTTACCGTGAGTTGTGGTGGGCCCACCAAAAAAAGCCCAATCCAACATATGGTGGTAACGGAGTACGTCTCAGGAGCGTGCTCCTTATTTGACTAACGAGTCACTCGGGGTCTCGCTCTCTCTCTCGTGTGCACGCACGCGCCTGCGCCTAATCGAGCAGCGACATCCCATGCAGTGGTAAGTGTACTAGTTTAATACAATCTGCGTACGTGGAGGGTGATGAGTACTCCAGATCATTGATCGAGACAAATGAACGATTCAAGTACTGGTGAGACTGGGAACGAGAAGCTTCGAGCCTGATTCCAGGTTAACGCTGAAGTACTCAATCGAATACAATTAATTCTCATGTCAAACTTGACTTTTTTTTTTCTTCTTCATTTAATTTCAGGTCGAATTGGATATATAATCAAAATATTAAAAAAAATGAAAAATGTACTACAATAATAATAATAATAATAATAATAATTGAATATATAATAAAAATATTAAGAAACTGAAAATACACTATTACTATTAAACTCTAATCAAATAAGGATAATTAATACCTTAATAACATGTAATCAATATCTTAGTACCACACAATCAACACATGATCGACACATGTGTCTGTCTTATCATCATGTGGTCAGCAACAATCAAGAGATTGGTATAAGGTTGAGTAGATTGATAGCTATCACATCCCAGATTCAAATGCATCATGACTATAGTTAAGTTCGAAATATGCATTATTTTTCTCATAAGTGGCATCTATTATGGGAGTAACTCAACTATACTAGGAGTTTCGGTTTCTCATGTGTATCATCATGAGACATAAATTTCTCTATTAAAAAAAAAAAACACGTATGCTACGAGAATTGTTGTGAATGATTTTTATGTAGTTTTATAAGGGTTCGATATGATCAGAGCCAAGCAAATACTTAACTAAAAATCAAGTTAGGACAAGTGGCAAAGAAGGACCTCTTTTTTGCTCCAAATCAACATTAAAAATTAACTTAATATTTTTATTTTTTATTTCTAAAAGTATCAAATAATAATTATATAATGTCTACTACAATATCTCCATAGGCACCAATACCGGACCAAATAGTGGATGGACTACACCCAATAACAATTCCATCTCTTTTGTTACGCCAAAGGCTATATTGACGCCAGATTTCCTCATCTGCTCAGCACCAAAACTTGGTTCCTCCTTCCTTCCTATGATAATACCTATAATATTATTGAAATGTACTTTGCTTATGTAAACAAGATAATAAGAACATACAAATACTAACAAATATAATACTTGACTGTTCGCGTGCTCTGCAATCGTCTCCATCGAGAAGAAGATGCTGTCTTGTAGATTTACTTCCAGATGCATTAGGGATGATGCAATGGTCGAGAAGAACAGGTCGAAGGCCATAGGGGACGAGAAAACTACCTATGTTTTAGAGCATGTTTCGGGTGCTACTGCACCAGCAGCGACGAGTGAGGACCGCTGCCATCGACCTCGAAATCGACAATGCAACGATTGAGATGGCATGGAACAGTGGGCAACAGCTTCACATCCTCTCCCATCACCGAAGCACACTGCGTGGTCTGCACCGCCATCAACCTCAAAACTGGGTTTTCTACAGTTCAATATCGCCCTTGAATCGTGTGGAGGAAGAAGAGAGCAGCTGCATTGGGATGATAAGGTGCTCATATGATGATGTGAGATTTTGAACCTTACCTTGTATATCTCGAGTCTCTTTTGAGCAATCTTGTATCATATTTGCCGAGTAATCCACTTGCAGTCTAAGCTTGCGACCTCTTCATTCCACCAGTGTGTGAGGACCAACAACAAGTAATCCCCTGCTCCTCCGCTCGTCGCCGCGAGGTCCGCCCTCCCCCCATCGCAATCCTCAACTCCGCGTGGACGAGCTCTTCCCCGTCATTCGATGACCCCTTCCCACTGCGACTCTCTCGCGTTCGCTCGCCGCTGCAGCTTGTGCCACCACCGACATAAAGGCAGCCGGCTGTCTGCGCCTCCGCCTCTCCACGAAGCAGAGAAAGGGAGGGGGGGTGACCTACGGCAGGGCCGACGCCTCCTCAAGCGGTTCGCCGCCATTTATCTCCATCCTTGGTTCGCCCAGGTGAGCTGACGACTTCCGATGTAGATCTTGTTCTCGAGGTTGTCGTCAGCCCTGTGATAGGCCACCCCCCACCCTTCCTCTGATTCGTGGGGCGGCGGAGGCGTTGGTAGCGGGTTGCCTTTTTGTCGGCAACGACACAAGGGGCAATAGTGCCCGTCGCGAGGGAGTTGCATTGGGAAGGCGCCATCGCACGACGGGGAAGGGCGGACTTCACGACGATGAGCGGGAGGGCAGGGACGGAGGCAACGGGCGGGGCGATGGCGGCGAGAAGGAAAGCAAGGGCGGCGTCGGCGACGAAGGGTATTTTCGGGATTACGAAAAAGGGGGCGCTATCTGAGAAAAAACGTGTTTTTTTAAATTCTCTTCCAGCCTTTTTCTTCTTCATTTGCAGCCAATCTCCGTAAGTGAAAACCAAGAAGGCAAAAGTGGGGGGAGACAGAAGGGTGCAAAAAAGACCAATTCCAATTAAGTAATATATATATATATATATATATATATATATATATATATATATATATATATATATATATATATATATATTACTGCCTACCGGCAATTTAAGTCAATGAGCCAACCGTCGATCCCATCCCACCCATCTCGTGTAATTTATATGAGAGAGACAGAGACAGAGAGAGACCATTATCTTCCGATCCCTACTGTAGCAAATCCTCTTCACTGAATCAGACCATAGGTTCGGGAAGTGAAGGCAGAAGGAGATGGGGTCTCAGCTGCGGTGGCCCGTGTCGTGCTCACGGCCATCCTTTCGCCCTCTTCCCCGAACCCTCCCGACCTGCGCTATTCGTCATTTCAGGTTACGATCTTCTTGCTCTTCCTGATGCTTGTCGAGGACCCTTGTCTGAAAATGGATTTTGATGTTTGGGGCGGCGACGAACGATGTCCGTGTATTCCGGTCCTTCGCTTGGTCGACGACTGCTTCATTCTTTCTCGCGGAAAGATTTTGCCTTCGATCTTATGTTTTGTCAAGAAAGGATGCGATCGGTCTCTCCAATCTGAAGTCGTGTTTTTATGCTTTTCTTGTTTCTTTTGGAGAATCTTTATTCGGTTTGGGGTTTTGCGATGGATTTTTGATGCGGTGGTCAGTTGTATCTATGTGTTTTGTTCCTTCACTTGGTTACGATTAGTTTAGTTTTCCTGATCTTCGTGAGTTACCACGAAAGAGAACGATCGGTTTCTTGAATCTAAAGCTATGCTGGTTTGATCACTGATGAAGGTTTCTGTCAACTGATTGCGTTCTTTCTACCAATTCCAAATTCTTTGTGGGTTGATAAGAATGATTAGGAATAAATGTGAAGCAGTCAATGAAGTCATCGGGATGGACGTTAATATTGGAAAGGTTTTTATCTGTTGAGTATGATGTTTACCTACACCCCATGGATTGCCTTTTTCTGTTGTTCTTAAAGTTCTGCCCTTATTTAATTCTGTCCTATATTGGATAATTAGTTCTTTGAATTACTGTTGTGGACACGTGGTTTATATTGACTGAATCTAATTGGTTGATGGTAATAGTATCTTTGAGCAGTCTTTACAAAAGTTCTATTTCTTTATGCATAATGCTATTTCAGATGGGTGTCCGCACTCAGTAACATGTATTATCATCTAAAGACAATGTTAATTAACGTCTGGTTGCAAGTTATGTTTGCAAAGAGAAATCTCATTTTTTTTTTCCATAACATTTATGTTAAAGCTTTTAACTAATATCTCATTAATGATATTGAGGCATTGCCCCTTTCTTTCGAACTAGGAAAAGTTGATCATGATAGAGAAGTACTAAGGTGAGGAGGTTCAACAGCTAACAGATTTTGTCTAGACATTTCCCTTTAATGGTGTAACACTATTGTACAGAATTTAGAACTCCTAGCTTGACCTACAACCTCATTTGTTGGTATGATAATGTTTTGGTAGAAGCCAGCTGAATGCTTCTTATGACAAAAATAAATCACAAGGAAAAGCTGATAAAAATAGCTTGACAAGCTTAAATGCGTGAGAAAATTGATAAGTAGGTTAGGATCACGATTGTTTGAGAAAAGTCGGTGAGAGAGTTATAATAGCTTAGTTGCTATAGCAGAAGGCCTTCTTATTCTTATCTCATTGACCACTGCAAGACATTTGTTAGAGGCCGATGACCCTAGCTTAATACTTGGAAGGCCCTTCCCAACCAAGTCAACTAGAGCTTTTGGAAAAATGTGACATATTGTGCTTGGCTTGTATTGGTCAACATTCTTGCAATGTGATTGGCTTGTATTGGTCAGCATGTGACCCATGATATCAGTTGTGCCATATTGTGTTGTTGGTGAAAAGATAGTCCTTGTTCAAAACCATCGAAAAGCTTAGTCTGGGATACTTGGTAAGAGTCTATATTAGGCAGTAACTATTGACTTTGCCATAACAATTGTCTGGTCTCACTGTAAAATTGATCATAACTTAGGATTGTACATGTGGAAAGTTGGAACTTGTAATATTACAAATTAAAAGTTTAAATGTGGAAAATTGTCTGTGTGATTTGGACATGGTTGCAAGAATCTCTGATGCAATTGTAAGGCAAGATGAGTCAATATAGATCATGGGATTGGAGGAGAGAAAGAAAGAAAAAAGAAAACTTGGCCATCAATTTAAGGATAGATGCCATTCCTTTTGATTGTTCATTGACATCAGCCTCAATAGAGCCAAATTGCAGCAAGGAAAGGACTGTTGTAGACAAACTGATATTAATTGGGAATAAAAGTTCCTTGTTATCATCATAATCAGAGAAGTTATCTTTGATTCTAAAGTCTAAACTGCATCTGTGACCATACTCTTCATCTCTGAAGTCTAGGCTGCATTTGAGACCATAGTAGTTTGAGGAAACAGAGTTATTAAAAATGGCATACAGTTCTGCTTCTTTTTTTGCCTGATGTAGTAGCTCGAGTGTCTCGTCTAATCTTATGTGCATAGTCATTGACTAACTATCAAAAGCAATTTGGGTAGAAAATTCTTATCTTCTCCTCACTTGCCATTGGTGATTCACCATTGCTTCAATACTTAAGATTAGGACTATGAGACTATCTGTTCCTCTACTAGGACCAGTGACACCTATCGATATAATTTGATTAAATCATAAGTTTATGTGTCAGTAAAATCTTTTTGTTCTTTAAGTTGATGCATTTTAATAATTAAGTTAGATAGTCGGTTGATGCAGTACGAGACTAGCAGTCTCCTTTCTTTTATGGAAATTATTGTTGCTTGTTGTATAACTCTGTAATATAATGCAGTCTCACTAACAGGAAGCCTCTCCATTTTCAATGTCATTGCACACGATCCTCAGTGACATGTGCCACCTATTTACAAAAGGACTCTTCAGGTGTGCTCCATATCTTTTACTCACCGGAAACATTGCAACCTTGTTATATAGGATATCTTCTAGTTATGTCATGTATCTTCAATATTTTTAAGAAGGATGGAAACACCCATTTGATAATTATACTTGATCATGCTGTTTTCACATTTATGAAAGATGTTACATGAAAACATATTTGCTTTAAAAATTAGATGTGCCCGTGCTGACGCTAATGTTCATCACAAAACGTGAATATATACTTATAGTATGGCTTTATATTGGTAATATGTTTGTAAAAGTTATTGGTAGAAGATATGTCTTATTCTGATCCAGTGACCTTAAATGTTAAGCATGGTAAGAATTGTAATTCTCAACTTATATGGTCCATCAGTTGCTTTCTTCTTTCGGACCAAATCCTATTTACGTTATTGTGCTCCATTTACCCTGTACTTTGTTATGTTTCATGTTCACTTTTCTATTAAATTGAGTGTATTCCGCTCATACATTATTGATGTCAACAGAGTTCTGTGATTTATCTTCCACATCATGTCTATTTCTACCAGTCACACATTTGAGATTTATGCAGATGGGCTATTATAACAAGCAAAAATGCCTTATATTCTGTGTTTCTAAAAAGGTGTCATATTTCGTGTCTTTATAGAATAGTGTTATCTTAATATCCCTTAAATCTATCAACAAATTGGAGGCTCTGTTCATAGTGATGTTTTATATATAGGTGTGTGTCTGTAAGAATTTTGTGCTTTACAGACTGTCTATACTAAACATGCATGGATAAGTGCAAAAGTTTTTTTGTTGTTCCTAATTATGTTTGTGTGAACTCGTGATTTTAAACTGTAAATAGGAAACATGCATGGTTAAATGCAAATCTTGCTTTTTTCTGTCATGACATATGAACAGTTTAAGCTGTTAGGCCTATCAGAGCACTGGGGATATTGAGTTCCCAGAATTATTGCTCTTTTTTGTTGTTTGGCCTTAAAACTTAAAAGTACAACAAGAAATTTAATTCTTCCTGCATGCAGAATGACCTAGCTTTCATGGAAAACACTCTCTTGCTTAATTGGCTTGCCTTAGAATTTTACTACTAGCTTTTAATAGGTTGAGAATTGAGATTGTGTCGACAGCAATCTTAAAATCCATTCAGAAGTTCAATGATGAAGACTCTAATGTATCTCTTTTCTCCCTGATGACCCTATTGCTGTTGATGAGAGGGTTTATATGTTAAAAAAATGAGCTTATGCACAATCTTATCCATGTGTTAATGCAAAGGTTGAATATATTTTCATGTTAATGCATTTGATCTTTGTTATTTATGCCTTCTTGGATGGATATAAAGAACACAAACAGTTTATATTAAACTGACACCATATGTGGAGGATGTTCTTGTTATTTACTTAAACATCCAAAATTGAAATATAGTGACAGTTGATGAAACTAATTTATATTCATTTTTTGGTATTAAAACTCCCTGTTTCTTTTTCTCCCAGGAAAAACAATGGCCAAATTAGCAACAAGATTGGATAACATACAGACTCTCAGTTTGCACATCTTGCGTTTTAGATCACTCATCACCGACTCTGCAAATAACACTAGCAAGAATGTCATCTTCGATAAAAACTATATCGTAATGCTTACTTAATTGCACCTACTTTTGCATCCTGATATGTCTGCATTTTGCTGTGGTTTGAAAATTTTGTTTCTGGATGATTCTGATGGCAATTTTATGCTTATTTCAATTTTCAGTACACTATGCAGGTGCTTATTATATTCCCTAATTTAATGATGCCACTACTCGAACCTCTATATTGAGTCAATGGTGTCATGAAGAAATTTGCTTGTTTCATTGGTGATGTGAATTACTAATATCATACTCTCAATATCTGTGTGAGAACAATTCATAATTACCTGATTAAAGGAGAAGATTAGACTGAAGCTTTAACTGGCTACTCAGTGGAACTGTTTAATTTAAATCCTTTGTGTTTGACTATACACTTCATCATTATCCTCATTAAACAAGGGAATCCTGGCAACAATTACGCTTAATTTTCTGTTTGTTCTTTCTTTTCTTTTACTTTTATGTGATATGTATCTGAGTTCTTTGTGGTCTTGAACAAGGTTTGCAATTTCGATATTTACCGCCCGGTATGGGCGGTATATACCAGTCCGCCAGGTTGTCGGTACGCGGACCGCCCGCTATCGAGCGGTTCCGCCAAACGATCGATTGAGGGAGAAATCGATCGTCGGCGGTCGATTGAGCGAGAAAAAGGGAGGAAGAAGAAGAAGAGGAAAAAGAAGAAAAAAAAAAAAAAAGAGGAGAAAAAAGACCTATCGCCCGTGCACGGTCCTCGCTCGTGCCCCATCGCCGCTTGCGTGCCGTCGCCGCCCGCGGGTCGCGGGCGCTCTTTCTCCCGCGCGGGGAGCAAGATCGAGGCGCCCCTTTTTCTCTTTTTTTTTAATATTTTAATATTTTATTATTTTATAATATAATATTATATTATAAAAAAATATTATATTATATTTTAATATACCGGGTGGTACGCACTGTGCGTATCGCCCGGTACCAGTACCATACTGGTACTGAGATGAACTTGGTATGTCGGTACGGACCGGTAAGTCAAACCTTGGTCTTGAATACCTTGTATTAGGTGATTTTCATACTGTAAGACTAAATGTGATGGGAACCAACAATATAAACCCCTATAAAAGTCGGGAACTTGAAGTTCTCTCGGTGGTAGTATGTTGAACTCTGTAAGATCTTCACCGTCACAAGTTCGTTCACTTTTTCCCTAGAATTTGGCAATGGATAGTGGTTGCTTGTCTTATGATAACAAAACTTCCAATATGTGGACAAGAGAAGGGGGAACAATATCTCATCTAGTATTGATGACTAAAATTTTATTGATTAGACTAAAATTTTGCAGTAACTTGTATAAGATGAACTTAAAGGACTTGAAGAGTTTGTTGACGCTGATGAGAGCCAATTTTTAATAATAAGCTAGAGCTTTTCATTTGTTGATGAGTTGATGACTCATGGCTGACAGCTGTTGGCCCTGCTAAAAGATCTTTATTGTTAAGCTTCACGTCATTAGTCTTTAATATCTTTTTTCTGCATCAAATTGTTTTTGTTATTGTTATGTCGTGAGCCATTTAAATCTAATATCTTTGTTTGTACATCAATTTGTACCTCTAATCTGCGAATAATTCTCAGACATGATTCTCTAATGAGAGTAAGTTTTTTTTTTTTTTAGAAGCGAAAGAGATCTTTTTGTCAATAATCATGGATATTATTCATAGTCAGAAACTCAGAATATCTAAATGCTATTGAACCACTTCTAGACACTTGATATGTGGTGTGTAAATTTCACAATCAAACATCTAACTTTGAATTATGATTATGGAACAAATTTGTATCAGAAGCATTTTATGATTTTTAGTTCTGTATTATTCCTAAAGCATGTTACAATTCCTAATTGTAATTCCATCTGTTCTATTTTCTAAGCTTGTTTCTCTAATCATTTGGCAGGCTTTTCAAGTTAAAGTACTTGTACACTGTGTATCATTATACTTTTTGTCCAGATTGGCATGGTCAAATACTATTCATCTAGTATTGATGACAATTTGTACGTTACCATGGTGTGGCACTACCTTGCCTTTCGCTTGTTTGTCGAACTCTAGCTCTATAAACAAACCCATTCCTCTCCAGTTAAACGTATCTTTTCCATCATTCCAAGAACTTAAATGGAGTATCGCTCGGCTTTATTATTTATTCAACATCCAGCTTGAACGAAATATTGGCATGTAAGTGTAGTAGCAGGCTATTTCTACTAGCTAGTAAGTTACCATTAACTTCTGAATTGTCCTTTTCATACTTTTTGCTGTTGACTAGTAAGTATACTTTAATTCTGTACTATCAAGTGCCACTAAGGGAGCTCTAAATCATCTTTATTATATTGCCAAACAAGAATTTATACTTTTTTGTGGTATAGGGGCAACAAAATTTCTGGCATGATGTGGTTCCTTGCATGCTGGTCAAAACACCCTTGTGCCTAAGAACACTATTTTTTTTTTTTTTGCAAACTAAGAACACAATATAAAACTTGGCCTAATCATATGTCAGCACTCTTACATGATTTGAAATGATATGCCTTGATACATCTGGTGTGGTGCATCTTGATTCAGGCCTTGCTCATGCCAAAATGACATGTAGATCCTTGTTGCCACTAGTAGCTTGTTTTTAGTCAACTATGTTTAAGAAAAAAAAAATGAAACTATATATACCACTTTCCAGCATGTTACAAATTTTCATGATGAATCATCTACACAAGGTTTTTCTTGTCGAAGTAGTGGACTTTATAAAACTCGTTAAGTTGAAGCAGTGGACTTTATAAAACTTTTACTAACGAGTTAAATCGAGAACCATTTTTCTCTTATCTGCTACTCATATTGCAATTGTAGGTTTTTTGTGGCATTACTTGTGGCATGTTTCTCATTTGTTATGATTGGAGGCATCCTATTCTACAAATTCAGGTTAGCTTACATATTTTCATCTGGTCCTTGTCATCTTATCCTATATGTTCTGTTGCCTGATTGTCTAATAATGCCTTGATATTTATGTTGTCTTTCTTCTACATAGAGCAAATATATGTCGAGAGTAGAATATGCTTTCTGTTGCATGTGCCCATTTCAGAACTCATGCAAGTATAATATTCTATTAAGTTTCATGACTTGATTGTCGGATTATATTGGTCTGTTGGTTCACTAACATATGTTTATTGGATTGCTGAAATTGTGTGTTGCGGATTGTAAAAAGATGACTCCAAGATAAACCAATTTATTGCATTTTGTGTGCTATGTACCAAACTTGATTTTGTTTGTTCTCAATTTTTGCAGTAGGAATCATTTTGTGATTATAAATTCTTCAACAACTTGAAGACCTGAAACTCAATAAGATACTTGCAGATTTTGGCCATTTGTATTGATCAAATTCTTAGGTGGCCTTCCTCCTATATCAGCCAAGATTATCCTTTTTCGATTCACTACAAAGATGGCACCAACAGTAGAAAAATGAAATGTGTTATCTTTTGGAAAAAAAATAATATTGACCAACTACTCGATATTGATGGAAGACAATTTGCCTAAGCATTTATCTGAATAGTTGCATCGCTGAATAATGTTGCTCTTTGAATGAGAGTAAATGAGTACCAGAAAGAAAAAAGATTATAAGAGAATCCAAGGGACATTACTTGTTCAGCTTTGTCATGTATAATTTTTAATTTAGCTTATTTTTAATTATGATATATGTGTTCTATATTTTATTTTCTATCATAACTCATAACTACATAGTCCTAAGCTGTAACATGTCATCTCAGTATTGTTCCTTTAGCCACACTTCATTGATGACTACTAAAATAAATGGCTAAAAGCTCATTTTTAAAACTGCAGAAAATGGGAAAGCCCAATCACTCAATGTGACTCGATCTCAAACTTAAATTACCTATTGTTGATCCCACTGAACATGCCCTGAACCACTCAGCCTGTCATTGACTTTAAATTTTTAAATAAATATTTCATATTTCAAAGTTGTCTATGAATACCTCTCTTCTTCATTCTAAACTGCATCTCCGGTACTTATGGTTGTTAAATTTGCATCTAAGATAGTCAGTTTTTGAATTCTATTTTTTTATCTAGACAAGCTAGCCTTCTGCTTGCTTAGATGTTCATTGAGGCATCTTTATGCTTTTTATCAGTTGTTGATTTATCAGTACCTGCTTCAGCTGCTATCCTAGACATCTCTGTATAACTATTTTTGATCTGCTTATAGGAACAACGATCAGTCTTTGGAAGATTGTTTTTGGGAAGCTTGGGCATGCCTTTGTACATCTTCTACTCATTTAAGAGTATGATCAAGTATCATAGCAACAAAACTGATAATCTTTTATGTTTTTGGGATGTTTTATGTTTCATCCACAAGTTATCATAACTCATACATTTACTTTTCTTTTTGTAACATGGTGGTGAATGGTAATGGTCTAAAATTTAGGATGTTATGTTGTTTGGCAGCAAAAAACTCGTGTTGAACGTATTCTTGGTCTAGTCCTTGCTATTTGGGGAATATTATTCTATTCTCGATTATTAAGTACAATGACTGAACAGTTTCGAGTAAGTTTTTCTTTAGAATTTTACATTTACTTAAAAAAATGCGAAGTGTAAGATGTACCATTTCATGCTAAGAATATATTCCTGCACCAATTTATGCTGGCAGAACAACATGCAAAAGATTAGAGAAGGAGCACAGCTGCAAGTTATGGAAAAGGATCATATTATTATCTGTGGAGTAAACAGTCATCTGACTTTTATACTAAAGCAGCTTAATAAATTTCATGAGTCTGCCATTCGCTTAGGTACAGCCACGGTGAGGTAATATTATTTGCCTGTCAATGTACTCTATCTTAGAGATGTGTCCTTGGGAGGTGGGACATTACTCCTAAGTCCTAATACCATATTGACCACATTACATACCTGTAGGAAGCAAAGAATTCTTCTGTTGTCTGACCTTCCAAGGAAGCAGATAGAAAAACTCGGTGATAGCATCACCAAAGATTTGGATCATATTGATCTCCTAACTAAAAGGTGCAATATTGCTACTGAATTTTCGATGATACGTTTAGCAAATATTCTATAACTTCATCTTCATGAAAAACCAAAGATGATTCTTTACTTGCATGTCCTTTTCTTTCACCTGATTAATCACTTATTATATGTATGCAACTGCTGCTTTTCTACTCTCATTTTGGTTTAATCAGAGCATATGTTAAATCTTTTCTTAACATTGACGTCAAATAAATTTGACATCTACATGCTTATTCTATTTAACAGTAACCAACCTTTATGGCGAAACATAATGAATCCTCAAATGCAGATTTGTCTTATTACCACCCAATAACTCTTTCATCATCATATCTTATTAGTGTTACCTAATGGTCTCTCATTCACGACATCACTAATTCAAATCTTGGTCTAATGTGTTGGCAAGTGTTCATATCATATTGTACATTAGGCATTCCTTAATGATTGAAGTACTTGCAAGTTGCAAGAATAAAGATATATTTGGTCAATATCGGTATTGTGTGTGTCTGTGTGTTGATGCATTTTCGTGCAAAATGTACCATGCAACCAGTTCATGTCATACCACTTGCTGAAAACAAAAAAGAGCAATGAGTGCCAAACCAGTGAACCATGACCATGCAAGCAATTGATATTATACCTGTTACTGGAAATAAGAAAAAAGATCAATGAGTGCCAAACTGCTGTGACCCATGCATACTTCTCATCAGTACAGAAACCTGAGCAGCAGTGAAACTTCTTTACTTTGGTGGTGAATTAAAAACCATCTATGCCTTCCTTTCTTTTTGCATTCTGTCACTGGTACATTGGCCAAAGATGTGAACTGAACAATGCCAGTTCAAAGTATCTATCAAAATCCAACCTAATTTCTTTCTTCATCTTTATCTTTCTACCACTATCTTCCATGGTGCTCATTTATCCTCTACTTCTCTCATTAGTATAGCCTTCTCTCATAAACAGACAATTTAAATTTTTTTATAAATTGATTTTTTTTTCCCTTTCACTGACAACATAATCAGCAGGAAAATGACGCTATGTTGAACTTTTGTACCATACCAGTTGTTGGTTAATGTGGGCATGATACATGTGAAAGTGGTTTGTTGAAGAGAAGTATTATAGTTCGCTAATTGGATGATTTAGAAGCTAAGCAATGGAAGGCAAGTAATAACATGATTCAGAAAAGTTTTTACTTGTGTATGAAACTCTTAACTGTGTGAGATGCCTTTTCAGAGTCTAATTTGATGACCAACATCTGAATTGCATTTGTGTTACTGAAGCAGATAATCTCATGCACTGTCCATAAATTATCTCGTGATTGATCTTCCTTTGGTTACAGCAGTCTGAGCTGATGAGCTTTTGCAATATTTTCATCAACTACTATGCCAGCAGCTTTGCTAAAATTTTGAAAATGCAGTTGAGCAAACTTCTGGAGCAGCAGTCTCATAATGCCTCTTTGCATTCAGCATCAGAGCATTACTGGGATGCTCCATCTGTCCATCATATTTTTACCTAGTGTTATACACACCTCTTGCATAATAGAGAGGTACCATATCTTCAGGACCCCTAAAAGTGATAATTTATTTTAAAATTACCAATGTGCTTTGGATCTTTGCATTATTAGGAAGTTCATATCATTTTTTCGGCTTCTGATGCCATTGTGAGTTTGTTACCAAACAACACTATGTAGAACCCTAGGAGGATTATGTTTGGATTATAACACTACAGACATATGAAATGGCTAATAATTAATCTGTTTATTTTACAAAACCATATATATTGACAATGATGCTGAATGTCGTCTTGTAAACTTTATTACATTAAAGTCATTAGCTTCTTCATAATAAATTTCCTTTATCGTAATATGTTTAGAAAATGTTGTCATTGCAGTTGCAGTCTAAGCTTGACAAAATCTTTTGAAAGAGCAGCAGTAGACAAGGCACGTTCCATAATTATTTTGCCAACGAAGAATGATCGGTTAGTATAACTTATAATTCTACTTACTCAAATTATCAGGCTTTTCAATGAAGAAAAAAATTGTAATCAGAACTCAGAAGTATTTAAGTCATCTTACCAATTTGTCTAAGACATTTATTTTTATGCTACAAGAAGAAATAGGTTGAGTAATCAATGCATTGTTGGTAAATTGGAAATAGCACCAGCCACCAATTAATGATAAATGGATGAACATTGTTTTGATTTGAAATTGTCAATGCATAGTTAAGGTGATATTCATACCACCATATAACGTAAGACACAGGGGTATGTCCATGTCATAGCCAGAGTCAACCCTCATGGTTCATCTTTTACTTTGTTAATTGACTGGATAGAAATCATTTTGTTTCCAATGACTTGAAATGGATTTCATGTAGTCCATGACTCCATGCAATATTTTCTCCAAGGGTGACTTTTGTTTATGAGTTCCGGTGCAATTTTAAAGTAACATGTGCATTACAAGTGGTGAGGTCTAGTAAACTGTAGTTGCGGGTTTTATTAGAGGAGATCAAAGACAGCAGAAATTGTGTTGTGAGTCTGGGGACATTGAAGTATGTATTCCCTGATAGCTAAATGGATCATACTTGTGTTATGGGTTATGGTAATAATCTTTACTGGTATAGGACACCACTTGGCTTGAATTTTCAAGTTGGATTTTACACAAACAAGTTGCTTGCATATACTAACATTTTGTTTTGAGTTAAAAGCTGGAGCTAAGTAATTCAACAGTTACTGGCAATTTGGTGTGGCAATTGCATATGAAGTTGCAAATTGTCATATGTATACCTTACTGAAGTCAGTGTAAACTCAAAATAGTCAAATCCAAGGTTTGCACTCTCATACCATACCGACGTATCGATCAGCTGTCGATACGATATGTACCGAATTATACTGAGCATACCAACACATAGTACACCAAGGTATCGAGCTGTACAGAGCATACCGGTCCTTTATCGGACCGGTACGTACCGAGCATATCAAGCGGTACGTTACGATATTACAAACCTTGGTCAAATCAAACAATGTTGTTGGAAACTTTAATGTGTTTCCTATTAATGACATAGCTAGAAAATTTCATTTAATTTTGACATCAAGAATGTTTGATCTTTTTGTGATATTCTGATGCCCGCTGTTTGCATAGTCTTGTTTCCTATGCCACAATGATATGGGGAATCCATAACTAGGATCAAGAATTGTGCTCACTAACAGCTCATAGTTGGTTATAGTTTTTTTGAGAACTTTGCAATTCTAAGATTCATGTGAAATTTGTCAATGATATATTGGCCAGATGCAACTACTATGCAATAAGCAAAATGCTGAACCTTTTTTCATATGATGGCTTGCATACTGGAATAATACTAAGAAATCAGAAATATAGCATAAATAGTTGTTGATTATCCTATGAAAGACCTATGAGGTCTTATGAGATTAAAAATGGTTCATCTTCTGGTTCTAGTAAAACTGACTTAGTTATGAGATGAAAAATGATGCTCGTAAAATTGACTTAGGTGTCCCATCCAATTGGTTAGTATATCATTGCACAAGTGATCACAAGTGATGAGTCTCAGGTTCTTGTCCATGTGTGAGTGACATACACCGTAAAAAAAATCCAATATAGAACATTTGACTTAGGTGTGTTGAGATTGTCCTGATACATGATTACAACATTTTTCAAGCATCATGGGCATGGATTTAGGGGATACATTGCAGCATCTGAATTTATGCTCAAAAATATTATTGCATCTATGGATGTTCACAAAGATCTCTTTCAGTTACATTTTTTGCAGATACTCTTTGTTAACAAACCAGTAGCATATTGGACTTTAACAATGCTGATTGTTATGTGGACTATTTTGCTGCCAGTACAAGTGATTTCATCGTAATCTACATGGAATTTCGTCTTAGTTCTTTTCTAATGCTTTACATGTTGATAATTTGCTTATTGGAGTTCATATAATCAGGTATGAAGTTGACACAGAAGCATTTCTCTCATTGATAGCTCTTCAGCCTCTTCCCAATGTGGCATCTGTCCCTACCATAGTGGAGGTATATTATTTGTGCGGCTGAAAAAAATTATTTTAAAAATTAATTAATTGAAATGCTATGTTGCTAACAGAGATCAACCTCTTGATTTTTTATTTCTTATGTTACTTTAGTTTCTGAATTTTTGTAACATCGAGAAGTTAGTGCCTCCAGCATATGATAATAAAAATCCACTACTATAGGAAACATAAAATGTTATCCTTTCCAGATTATTCAGGTTGTGGGTTATGATAACCTTGATGTTGTCTGTGATAAAATCTCACTAGCAGTTCTTACCATAACCTGGAATTTTGCTCGAGTCAGTGCTTAGTTATTTATTTATATTCCAAGTTGTGACCTTGACATTTTTTTATTATGAATGTAGGCTTCCAGCTCTACTACATCTGAACTTCTTAGGTCAATCACAGGCCTGAATGTGCAGCCAGTTGAGATGGTTGCTTCCAAATTATTTATTCAGTGTTCTCGGCAAAAGGGTCTCCTCAAAGTTTACAGACACCTGCTTAATTATCGAAGTAATTTTTTCCTTAACCGCATGATGATAATTGAGATTGACTAAAGAAAGAAGCGCGGTTAATTATTATTGCAATAAGAAATTTCAAAAAAACATGTTTTATGCATTAGAAACTGTGCTTGTCAAACTGATTGCAAGATGTTCTTCTGTAAAATATTATAAAATATCATATTTATGATGAAAACTTTTGATACATATATTTTGCTAGGAAGCATTTATATGGTCATATATTTCATTTTGTTAATTAAAGTATTACTTAAATGAACTTAATGTAGTTATAAGCTATAATTCACTTATATAATTTTTTTAATTGCATCTATGTTTTTCAGCAGAATGTAGTAGCAAATGCCATATTCTGAAATGTTGAAATATCTTCTTGTTTTCATCCTTAAACTGTTAATATGACCATTTGCCATATTGCCATTTCCGTTAAGTTGCTTCCTTGTTAAGCTTTCTACTTAATTTTCATTTCTTTCGTTTAATAAGATTGCAAGCATGTAGCTCGCAAGATTATTTCTCATTATACAGTTAATATAGGCACCATCTCTTGTTTGATTGATTTTAGATGGTTTGCCATGTCAAAAATTTTTCTTGCTTGTAAGATGTTTGCTTTTGGTATTAAGATACTAGTCATTTCCTTGGAAAATAATTTTGGTCTTTGGAGTGATTTACAAATCTATCTAAGTTATTATGGTACAAAATATTGAAGACTTCATGTATTATAATTTCAGATATTGACAATGAAAGAAGCATTCTTTTGTACAAATGAAAACTGACGTCTTTCAGAGACATGGATCTAATCAAGGCTTTGCTTCTTTTTTTATCCCATAAATAATACATGACTTCTATTTGTCCTTGAAGCTTCATAATCTATCCAATATTCTCTGCATTAATTCATACTGGGCCTATTTTGGATTCCTGTTTGATAATTCATAATGTCTGTTACAGCAAGTCAATATGAAAATGATCATACTGGAACTAGAAATATGGAGGGTTAATGAGCTGGTAGATCTCAAAGTGCAAGATTCATATACATCCAAAACTTTTTTGATTGCATGTTCTAACTATAAAGTTTGGGGATTTGGCAGTTATTGGGTTTGATATCCTCAAAATTGATCGACAAGGTGTCCAAATAAGATTATGAAGATAACATTTTTTTATTTAAATAAATGGAATTCTTTTCTGACTTTAGCAATAACAGTGGATTTACTTTCCTCCATGGAGTCTTGATGTTTGTTTTCCTTGCTTACAGAAAATGTGTTCAACCTTTGTAGCTTTTCAAGTCTAATAGGCTCCAAGTACAAGTACGCAAGACAAGCCATCCAGGAGGTAGAACTAAAAAAAAATTCTTAAATGTTTTTTTTTTCTGTAGATTCTGAGGTATAGTATTTATCTAATCATTTATTTTTAATTTCTCCAGGCAGTGGTGTGTGGTCTCTTTAGATCTGGAAAAATATATTTTCACCCAAATGATGATGAAGTGATTAGACAAACAGACAAAGTATGGATCCATACCCTTTGATACTACTGAACATCATATTAATTTATGCTTCTCTGGACATCAATCGTACAATAATGTCAATAAAGACTAAATGAATAATTTGTGTTCACCTATTGGCAGATGGTAGAATTATGATAAAGTTCTTCCAATTTATACTTCCACTGGAAATGTTTCATCACACAAGTATTTGCTGCAAGACAGAAAAATTGTACCAAGTGTTGCATACATGAAGTGTTTTCCTACTAATAGGAAGCAGCAAGGCCATGCATAGAAGTTACTTATTATTCTAACATGATATTTATTTAACAACTACCCTAGAGCATGAGCCTTGGCACCAAGATAAGGTTGTTCTTTTCCGTCTGGGTCACTAGCATTTGAGTTATGGGAACAAGCCAAGGGAACAAACTTTTGACTTGCAGGAGTAAAGGACGCTCATGAGCTGGGCTACCCATTTTGTATGATTCCCACCCCACAAGTATCCAAGATTTATGTTCAATTAGCCAATAGAAACTTACTAGGGAAGATGAAGAAAGTAAGAAAGGTTTTATAGTTTTGCTAGGTATATTGAGATAAAAGAATAAATGAAACTGATTATGCACATGGTCAATTTAAAACAAAGTTGATCCAAAGAAGAGCATGATCTTTTATGTTTCTACATGCAGCCCAATGATTGTTTAGACGTTTTGTAGTGGTTCATCGAAACTATCTCCTTCTTAATATAATTTATCAAATCTTATGAGTAAGTATTTTGAGTTTATGCTTGTTTTAGTCGTAAGTCGTAACCACCAATTTCTCATATACTCTAACTAATCTGGTCAATGTTTAAATCATAGGACCACACAAATTGTCTACATTAGGCCATCTAGCTAGAATGATGGATCAAAATTGGCAAGACGGTCAGCCATGATATTAAACCAAGCATTGTTATGCTTTTTAAATAAGTATTTTGTTAATTGCAAATGTAGAAGGTGTTTTTCACTTGGTAGCATTCTTAGACCTTTATCATAACATGAATCACGAACAGTTCCTTGTTTGTTATGCTTTTTTGTCTCCTAACTTTTATTTCAATCATAGCTGCTTCTTATAGCTCCTGTTTATGGAAAAAAAATGCCACAAATGTTGCTCCCGGATGCATCAAATGTGCAGCATAGTTCAAATTATCAAAATCTAGAATGCTCAGAAACTGAAGTTTGCTTTGATACCAAGATTTGGAAATCAAGGCTTGAAAATATAGTAAAACGCCCTTCAAAATCAAGTTCCAAGGTATGATGGCAGTCAAATGGCTTTACAACAGTATTTTAGAAGATCATTCATTGCTTTTGACAAGTTCCAAACTTTGTGCAGACTAGTGATTGGCATCTTGGACCACGAGAGTGCATATTCATGATTGGATGGCGACCAAGAGTTGCTGATATGATACGAGAATATGATTATTACCTTGGACCTGGTAGTACATTGGTCTGTTCCAAATACTCAGAAATTAAAGCAATTGTTACTTTGACTTGATTATACAAACTTCAGATAAGACAAGAAAGCTTTTTTTTCACACGACTTCACATAGCACTTGAGAAGCATTTACATGAATATTGTACAAGCTTATCTAAAAAGCTGTTGACCCAATTCCTTACATTTGACCATGCTATTTCTTAAGGTTTGCAATACCGTATCGTACTGTTCGGTACGCATGGTACGTAGCATGTGTCGGTATACTTAGTATAGCTTGGTACGTACCATGCCGACAATTGATCGATACGCCGGTATGGTATGAGATTACGAACCTTGTTATTTCTGTTCCTTTATTGAGCACTTATCTCAATAAACTAGAATGATGTTGGTTAACTTCCAAAAGATTCTTTCCATATCATTTTCAAATCTAATATATCTGGAAATTATGGTAATTAGGCTTCCAATCCAATGGCGTCTAGCCGTCTACAGCTGTAGGATGATATAGAGTTCCAAATGGGAGTCAGCTCAGAGCAGTTCAGGAGGAATATAAGCCTCCATACAATACTTGAGGACAACAAATAGATAGATCTATTTGTTCTGTCAGGTTTTAAACAATGTGAAGTTTTTTTTGTTTCTTGTGAAAAAAGTGCAAAAAAGTCTCACCGTCCAAGAAAGAGAACAAAGAAAAGTGGAGATGATAATATATTGGTTTATAATTTTTCACTTGAGGAATGCCCAACTCAAAAACTTGAGGAAATATTGGTGAGAGGAATTTTGAGGAATCACACAGTTTGTAGCTTATATGAACATGAAACATTACAAAGCTGTAAAAAAAAATGCATAGGTAGAAATTATAATGTAATATTTTACCTTTGGGATTACAGTATAATTTACATGTGTGATTATAAGTAGGCCATATAAATTTCATGGAAAGTAATTTCTGATGACTTAATTAGTGAATAAATATTTGAAATGAAATTTTAGTCATGGAAAATGCATACTGAATTTTGTAGGAAATATTGTCAGAAGCTTCCATCAGTGAAAGGAACAGTATAGTGAACCCTGTGCTCCAAAGCCAATTAAAGAATATCAAAGTTTCCCACCGGGTATCTCTCTCTATATATACATATTTAAGCATATTGTGTACTGTATTAGTGTGTACGTCTACATGTTTGTCTTGCTCTAACAGGCTGTTGGTTTGTGATGATGTTATGCATAGGTGGGCAATCCCATGTATTATGAAACACTGAAGGAAGCTATATTAAGTATTAGGAATTCTTCGATGAAGGGGGATGATGTCCCTCTATCAATTGTTGTGATATCTGACAAAGAATGGCTCGCTGGAGGTAATTTCTCTATTAGTGTCCATTTTCAAAGTATATACTCAATTGACATATCTTCTTCACAGATCCATCCCAAGCAGATAAACAAACAACTTATTCCCTCCTTCTTGCTGAAATTATTTGCAAAAAACATGGGATAAAGGTTAGTTGTTCACTATTGAAAAATTCCAGTTATTTGTGCCAGTGCATTCAGCAAATTTGCTCTTCTGGACTTTTTATAGCATGCAGCATCTGATTAATTACCTACAGCATAAAATGTGTTAAAAATTGTCGCCATACACCAGCACTATTACATCTATCTCTGTACAAAAAATAGCACTCAATTAGTTCTTGAGATCAGTTGTTTGTTATTTTGGTTCTTTAGAAACACTTGGTTCTAGACCATGCAGCCCAGGTTAAGCATGGATAAATGTGGAGCAACTTGTGAGAGAATTTCAGTTGCAAATCTTTACAACATTTATCTTTTTTTCCTCTAATTATCTATATTGGTTTATAGGAGCCATATCAGAAAATTGCTTTAGATTTTGGCCTTCTTGTAAACTTTACAACAATAAGAAATTTACTGGTTGATTTCGGTTCCTGCTCCACTTTCAGCCAAAATGAGAACCTGAGAAAGCATAGATCATCCATGTGCTCCCTTTTCTCCATTTGTATTATTCTTCTTCTTCTTTCATATCAAATTAAAATTTGTTTTACTGCATTTATTTGCTTTTCAAGTTCCACTTCATAACTATATAACTTTAATTTTCACACCCTTCTTTTTTCAGGTGGAAAACCTAGTTGCTGAAATTGTTGATACAAGACTTGGGAAACAAGTAATTCTCTACCTTCATTAGCTACCCAAAGAACAAGAATAACAATTCTATGAATCATTTCATATTCTGTGTAGATTTCAAGAATAAGACCATCCCTTTCATTTATTGGTGCCGAGGAAGTGATGAGCCTTGTAACTGCTCAAGGTATCTTTTTTTTTTTGTGTTTTTTTTTCTTTCGTTACTTTGGTTATGTTTGCAGATATCATCCCTACTCTTTAGAAACTAAATAAAGCGCACCCTGCCTGCTGGTTGGCAGTGGCAGAAAGCGCTGAGCTGAATGAGGTTTGGAAAGACATCCTTAATGCTGAAGGAGATGAGATATATCTGAAGGTATTTTCTGATCTTCCTTCTTCGGTTCCAGTCTCAATTGGTTCCATTCATTCTAATCTCAGGAGTTTCATTGTATTTGCCCAATTCCGCACTGGAACATTTGTTCATGATGGGCCTGGATCAAAATTCATTATGAATGATTGTGGTCGGAGATGGGCCAGTCCATTACCAGTGTGTTGTTCAAGTAAATATTGTCTGAAACACATTATACCTCGCCAACAGGATATAAGCTTCTACATGAAGGAGGGTGAGACACCATCTTTCTTGGAGCTATCTGAAAGAGCAATTCTACGCCGAGAAGTTGCAATAGGTTATGTGAAAGGAAACAAGCAGGTAGTTTATTGGTACTGCCTACCCTCACAGTTTCACTATAACTAATATGGATGCCATGTCAACTTCCTCCACATTATGTTAGGTTATAAATCCAAGAAACAAGACGGAACCGCTTTTCCTGGAGAAGACAGATTTACTTATTGTAATCTCCGAGCTTGAAGGTGAACAACTGCTCATTGTGTGAAACATCTGTTTTTCTTATTTGGAGTATATATTAAATGGCAGTGAAGTTTGAAGATCTTCAGCTCAGGGTCACAGTGGTGAGGTTGCCATGTGCCAGGATGATCGTCCGCCTTTTGTGGCACAATCAAAACTATCGATATCAAAAGACAATCTGTGCTCTGAAATCCTCTCTGGTTATGCAGCAGCAGCTGGATTTCAAAATCTGTAGCTTGCTTTTGTTTGCTAGTTATGGCTTTTATGCAGCTGGGATGGCATCCTTGTTCTTCTTGAGAAGTGCAACACACAAGGACATTTCAACCAGATCTTGGCCCAGGTAAAGAGGCTCTGCAGTTGCTCACCCTGAGCACTTGACTCGCGACTTCAGTTCTGTCTCCCTCCAGTCCAGAGGTTTTGATCTTTACAAGTGTATGCTCTCATCACACATCTTCTGTTGGTAAACAGATCCATGTCCATGTTCATTTTTTCGCAGAATTCTCTCATGAAGATGTCCGTGCTTGGGTTGCGGAGATACTGCTTCTGTGCCCCAGCAGGTGTTCGATCAATTTTTGCATGGATAACGATGCGTTGGATATGGAAACTCCCATGGTCAGAGTTCTCAACCAGTTTCTTGCACGATAATGCTATCTTAATTTGATTCATGCAAAAAAAAAAAATATATATATATATATAGAATCATGTCAAAAGACCCAACCTTTTTTTGTTTTTTGTTTTTTGGTGGGGGTTCTATTCTCAGTCAAGGTGGGCAGAGACTTGGTCGGTGGCGAACCAAAGTTTTCCATCTCTCTTTTATCTTATGATAATGAAGGGTGGTGCTGTGTGGTCAAGACATGGATAAAGGATAGACGACTTGAACGTGCAGGCGTAATTGTGAGGGAGGAAAGTTTTTAGTGGCTCACTCTCTCTCTCTGTCTCACCCCATTAATACTAACATTTGGTTTCTAAGGTTGGAAACGTGACTCCATTCATCTGCCTGACCATGGAATCTCGTGTTATTTGCTCGAGCACTCAACCTCTGAAGGGCTGTGGCGGGCGTCTCGATTCATCTTCCAGTCAAATTGGCTCCAATTTTCCGGTCATGTGGATAGCAACCACGTCACGCAGGTTGGCTCCATTTTCCACTCAAATCCGAGAAAACCTGCACCAGAGACATGTATAAAATGCCGGCATCGTCTTAATCGGAAGCAAAGCCGTCATAAGGATGAGCGCCAAGGTGAGCTCCGTCGTCGCCGTGCTGCTCTGGGTCGCGGCGGCGGCCAGCGCGCAGCAAGCGTCCAACGTCCGGGCGACGTACCACTACTACAACCCGGCTCAGAATAACTGGGACCTGAACCGTGTTAGCGCCTACTGCGCGACGTGGGACGCCGATAAGCCCCTGGCATGGAGGAAGAAGTACGGCTGGACCGCCTTCTGCGGCCCCGTCGGCCCTACCGGCCAAGCCGCCTGTGGCAAGTGCTTGCGGGTAATAAATACTATTATTACGTTCTAAGTCGACCCATTATTACATACAACCCAATCCACTGAATAAAGCAGTTGTTGGGAACACTGACCCATGTCCCTGGCGAGCTGTCTTGCAGGTGACGAACACGGCGACGGGAACCCAGACGACGGTCAGGATCGTGGACCAGTGCGCCAACGGAGGGTTAGATTTAGACCAAGGCGTCTTCTCTCAACTGGATACCGATGGAAGCGGCTACAATCGAGGCCACTTGATTGTCAACTACCAGTTCGTCAACTGCGGTGACTGATCTGTTTGCCGCCTCTCTTCCACACCATCTCGTGCAAGCATCTATCTATCTATCTATCTATCTATCTATCTATCTATATAAATAAGCTTGCTTCCTCAGTTAAACGATGCTGTAATGCTGCTTGCTATCTTACCATCCAATAAAATGACAATAACTGCCTCTGCTGTTCGTCTTTTGCCTGACAAAGAAGTAGATCGTGGAATTCGCTGATGTGAGACGACCGACAACTTGGAACATACCTTTTCAACCAAACCATAATACACCGGGAAACACTATTTTTGAGCACAAAAAATATGGACCGAAGAGAAAACAGTCTTTACCGAGTACAATTTTGGTGCCAGGGAAAGTTTTCCCCATCACTAGCTGGATGTTTCGACAATTCTAGTGTTTCAGCATAGAGTGGGGAAAAATTCAAGCATGCGGAATAACTTAACAAGATGTTGGAGTTCATCATGTATATATAGAGGAAGAAGAGAGAAGAATGAATCTATCTTACACACTGCCTTGGTTCCCCAGTTGAACGGGAGGAAATTAAAGCAGTTGCTGGGGATCAAGAATGAAAACACGGTGAGAAGTAAGATGATATGATGAATCATGTTTCCAACACATTCTGATGTCGAAAATCTATGCTACACTCATGCAGCATCCCAGCGTCCAACTCAATGTCTTCTCCCAGCTTCCATCGACTCCATAATCGGGCTTGTGTCCCTCAAGTGGATCCCATCTTGACCCTCACATGTAACATAAACAGTCTCGATCTCTGACGGCCTCGACTGAAGCGCGTTTGTAGTCGGCTGATCGTTGTGTCTGGAGTCGGCCACTGCATGCAAGTATGCATGGGGAAACCAACCTGGAAGAAATAAATACTTGATATGAATTAGGAAGACAGGGAAGTATATTACACACTGAATTCACAGCAGGCAGCATTCTTTAGGGACTTTTGATAGTTTTGTACCGTCTCAAACCAAGTTACTAAAACCATTAACATTGACATGTAGCTTTTCCTGTGAAATTTGGTGAAAATGTTGCTTCATATATACAATTTCGTGAATAATAGCAAGTAGTAGAAAGATTAGGAATCCTATAAGTGAATAATGACCGCTTAGAAATTTGCAATACAGTGTGGACATTAATAGCAAAAAGCAGCAACATTAGGAATCCTACAAGTGAATAATGACGGCTTAGAATTTACAATAGCAAACTGTAACTCTCCAGCTTAGCCCAACATCGTAAGTGAGTTAACATTGGTTTATAAAGGTCTCACATCTGATGTAAGTAACCTTAGCTTAAATCATTTTGTTTGGGTCAATGGTTCAGGCTCAATAAAGTTAACAAGTCAATTAACCCATCAATCATCAGGGTCTAGACAATTGGTATTACAGCCGACGAGGCGTGCACTACTGTTAACTTCCGCTAAACTAAGCCGAGGGCAGGTTGTGACGCAAACTGGACAACTCTAGGAGTTTGCCTTCGAATAGAAATTGAATTAAAAAGAGTAACATTTTATATGCTAAACAAACAGTTGTATGCATGAGGTGAGACTCACACTAGTAAATGAAATGTACTAAATTCCATTGTGTTTCTTGAGAAATCAAACTCAGAAAACAGAGTCTGCACATAATATAAAAAAGACTACATACCATCTACATCATAAGGTGGTGGGAAAAATTGCAAGTAACAAAATGAAGCAATTACCAATCCTGCACAAGGAAACAAAAATGTCCAGCAATATGGAATAACTTCAGCTTAAAAGTTTTAACTTGATTTCAAAACAAACCTAGAAAACCTCCTGCAAAGACATCTTGCCAATGATGCCAATAGTCATCAACTCGGGAAATTGCGATAAGAGATGCACAAAGCAGAGGAAGGAACACAATGCACAGTTTTGCAATGTGGCCCTGACGATCAAAAGCCTTGATTTTCCCTGCTAGATACCATGATAGAAAACCTAGACCTGCAAAAGACCCTGCACATGGATAATAGAAATCCTATCAATCCAAATAATCCTTATAAGCAGAACTTACAAAAAAAAAATAAAAAATCATTTATTGCGGAGAGATCCTATACAAAGTCGATCCAAGTCTTGACCAGTGATGAATAACAAAAAAGCTTACTCAAGAAGAACACAGGAAAAGGGCTTAACAGGATGGCAGTAATTGGAGCTTTGAGAGGAACAACGAGTAAAATATCAATAGCTCAAAAAATATGACAGCCAAAAATTCAACCACAAGTAACACATAAATTGGAGCTTAATTAAATGGTCAGGTCTACATTACTACAGGATGGTAGTAATTCCAGATAGAACAACAACAACAACAACAACGAGGTCGTAAGTCCCAACTATTTGGGGTTGGCTACATGAAATCTTTTGTTGCCATTGAGATATGTAAAAAAACCATATGTTTAGTTACATTCAAAGTACTTATATTTTTATTTATAGTTTCTATTAAAAAAATTTTAGGTCTCCCTATAACTCTTCTCATACCACTAACATTAATTATTTCACTTCTTGTGACAACTATATCCGAAAGTCTCCTCAGCACATGTTTATGTCATCTTAAATGATTTTCTCTCATCTTATCCTCTATCGAGCAATACCTTCACGAATAAATATTTCTTTTCCTATCTTTCCCAGTAACTCCACACATCCATCTCAACATTCTTATCTTAGCAATATGAACTTTTTGTATATGTTTTTTCTGCCCAACACTTGGATCCATAAAGTAGTAATTCTAGATACAGTAATATAAAAACATATGAAAACCTATTAGAATAGATTGACAAAAGCTGAAGTTAAAACCCTCAATGACAAGAAAACTAGTTGGCTAGTTTGATGCTCTAGCCGACCAATTTTATGCTTACATGACGAATGTCCACTTGGAAAACTCTTGTGCCCTTCTTTAATAACACTATTGTCCCCATGGCATATAACATTTGTTGTTATGTTGTCATAGACCTGCATATTAAGAGCATGAACAACATTATTTTAAACAGAAGCTACATAAACCAGTATACTTATCAATGGTAATAGACAAAGGAAAAATTCAGGACATGATAAGAAAAGAAGTTAAATGTAATAAACTCAGGACCCACAGCTTTTCCATCAGGAAAACATCGCCAAAAGAAATCTGGTCGTGGCCGACCAACGGCATCCTTTATTGCATCAGTTAAAACTCCAGTTATAAGTACCGAGAAGAGCAAGCCTGTTTACATATGTACGAGTCAACTGCAGAAGGAAAGAAACTTCACGCAAACGAAAGTGATCAGTCCTATAAAGGATGAGGAAAAGAAGCGTACCTAGTATGGCATTATGCAAATCATACACATTCTTCCTTTTGATGTAAATTCCAATGATTATTGCAAAAGGTAATAGAATTCCAATCAACTACCAAGAAGAAGTTAATAGTTCCACTAAGCATATATGTGATATTAAATGTAAAGACATGATCCAAAACTGTAAAACGGTGACAACATGTACCGGAACAGCCCAAAATGGCACTGTGTTGCTTTTCAGTGGATATCTCAGATCTGTCATCATGTCTCTTCCAACAAACCTATGAAAAGGTTCTATAATATTCAAGCATCCATCTATTATGGCAAGGAGTATGAGGATGACCCAGTCATGCATGTGAAATCTTGCGACTTGTGTCCCATGGGATTTCAATGTGTGAGTGCCTAACTGAATGTCTGGCATTTTTTCCTGAAGGAAGAAAGAAGAAAGAATCAGTAAAATAAACAGTAAAAGATGCTTAAATTCATGTGGTTTCCTCAGTTATGTGTGATCTGCCCTCAGCAGTTTGCAAACAAATCCAAACAACACAAGTAATGGATCCACCAACAACAGGGAAACCTGTGTTTTCAAGAAATGATAAAAGGAATGGAAGAACTTGAACAAGAAACATAAAGGGGAAATTATTTTTACTGTGAGAGTGCTAGATTTACAGAACTAATGGTAAATTGATTCAACAAAACTGATGTGAAGGCTTGTTATTGTCATTGTTATGTTGATAATATGACAAAACTTCTAATACAATATGTTTGAATTATACAATCTAAAGAATAGTTAACATTAACTAAAGCACAAAGAAGGTTGATGGCCATAAAGTTTGTGTCACGCCTCGACATGCTTTAACTCTCTAATAGAAAATTATATTGTGCATAAACCACTCATTCAAAATCCATATTTACAAAGGTAAGTTTTTTATTGAATCCAACATTCATTGTATTTACAATAATAAACTTTATCAACTAGAAAAAGAGTGGAGCTTCTTGATAGTGCTATTCAAAAACAAAGAAGTCTCCTTCATGTTGTGTAGAATCACGAAAAAAAATTATAAAAATATTCTTCAATGTTCCTGAAAAAATCTTTAATTATTATATACTAATATTTTCATATCAATGAGAATAAATCAATTCTTCATTAACTCATGTATCAAATAAAAACTTATAAATCATTATAAAGGATAACAATTTTTAAGCAATAAACAAACTTATGCATCAGTCTACATTGCTCAATCACATACATAACTATCAAGTGACATCCACATACAAATTGGCATATATTGGACAGGATGATGCACACTCCGAAACATACAACATACTCTATGAAATAAATTCTATATTTTCTAAACAACAAAAAGACTGAACCTATATCACACTTCTAACAACAAATAAGGTGATGTCCCTCATCTACTCAATTGGGGATACCTTCCAATAATATATGGAAGAATTGTCTACCCACCACGTCTGATGGCCCATTAATCCTCAAAAGTATCTCCTATTAGTATAGGCCATCCTGCTCTCGGTAGAAACACAAAATCCTCATATATTATCATATATAACAATCGTTCATTTTCATACAGTCATACATGCATCTAAATAGATCATATGATAAAAATATCATGACAGACCATGCTTAGTGTATGACATGAGAGAATCAACATATTAGTGACTCTACACCATGATGAACTTGAACCGAATAGGTTTTCAGCTACAACCCAACTGCTCAACATCAAATTCACTCAAGACTAATTCGAAATTAGTTTAAACCAACCTAATTGAACTTGAATAGATCTAATTCAAACTAAACCGGCTTAAACAAAACAAGATAAGTTTGGAATCATCCTGAATCGATCATGAACCAATCAAAATCGATTTTGTTGGTCAATTAGCGTAGATCGGGCCACAGGTTGGGCCTCGGACCACGTGTGGTGCTGGCGTTGCGCCCTTGTGGGCAACAAGCATGGCCCATAATTGGCTAAAAGGGGTCAGGCATAGGCTCGGGTTTGGTGCACAGTTTTAGGTGGGGCCTGGACTAGGCCGCAAGGGCCAGAACTCAAATACATCCGCACAATCAAGGATATTAAATAAATCATATAAGGCTAAAAACCTAATATGGAATTCTTATTTTAGGAAAAGAGGAAAAATATCTGATGATTCAGAAAAAAGTCCTACTTCTTATTAGTATCGTAAGTACAAACAATATTCTTCTACCCTAAATAATTCCGCATAAAAGGAAGATATGTGGGGGAATTGCTGGGAACTCTTTTATCAAAAAGGGCAGCATGCAATCAATGATCCTTTCCACAAAATGAAAAGGAACTCTGAAGTACTAGCCCCTTAAGTCTACATATTTTAAGCCATGAAAATATTTGGCATTAGAAGCCAGATTTGTGTGTATAAGACCATTGAAAATATTTTCAGAAAGTTAGATGTGTTTAAAATTGTAAACCACATTAGGGCAGACTTGACTTGTATTTTAACTGGAGTAAAGGATAAGAATCCTTCAAATTACTAAAGAGTACAAGTGATCTTGGTAATCTTATTCAAGTATTTGGTGCACGGATCCTATCATTAGCTAAATGCAGGATTACCTACTAATATATTTTAGAAACTAGGCTGTTGATTGGGTACCAGTGCCACCAGTTTGATATAAATCCCTTTCTCATACTAATTGGAATTTATCACAATACAAGATTATCATACACTCTCAACAGGTGAAATTGACTCCTAAGCTTATTCTAGTATTGTCACTATACATATACGTTTTGGTTTTTGGTTGACCTGCGACCTAAGTGCGATCCAACTTGCAAAACCATAATCAGAAGGATCTCCAGAAGCAAGTTGAGCCCTTTTTTATTGAGATTTTAGACTTCTTTTCATTAGATGAATTACTATGTTTCTGGTAACTCTGCATCTTTCTTTTTTTCCTGCACTTGGAAAAGGGTGAAGTATTGATTCTTGGCCATGGGAGGTTCTATTGGGGGGTTGGGGGAGAAGACCTCGATGACAAAAGGAAAAAATCGAAAGCCAACCCATGCATGTTCAGGGTGAAAAGACTCAAGTGCTATCATCTTAGAAAACCATAAATTTAGGTAAACTGTGTTTCTCACTAACTTCTATTTTTTTTCTTCTCACTTTTATGTACCAAATCAAGTGATGTAACAGAAGTCAAACCAAATCTCTAATAAATGTATAACTTCCACACAAACAGAAATAGAAAAAAAAACTTTGTTTTCTGTTTCTCTGCAGCACACAACAGTCCCTCAATCAATAGCATTCCTACCATGCCTACAGTTCGATTATCATCATAAAATACCAAAAACTATGAAAGAAATGAAGTTCTTAAAAACAAGCATTATGTCCATCAATTCATTAAATAGCACAGCAGAATTTATATCTCACTTCAACTGCTCAGCTCAAATGCAACATACACATGCAAAATACAATGGATCAATCCCAATAGAGGTCCCCTTTAAACTTTTTTTCTCCAGAAACTCCATAGTATATATGTGCCCCATTTGAGGTTCCTATATCTCACGAGCGATGGGTCTTTTATGGACATACAGCAACATTCTAAATTCGTGGCAGTTCCTCAACGTTTGAGGAAAACTACTTCCCCCAACAACTCGTAGCCAATGCTTTGTTGGAACTTGGGTCAGGAAATCTACTTAAGCAGTGCTCTATAGGCAACAGTTGTAGGCATCGCAAGACATAAGGGTCTCCAATTGGATGAGAACTAGATCCAATGCCTAGGTCAAGATCAGCAGATCAACTCTGGCATTTTCACCATAGTCATCACATCATCCGAACTCTTTTGTAGGTCGATATATCTCCCTAAAAATCTCTTCTTTTTTGTTTTTTTATATATATTTGCAATTCCAAGACTCGGGAACCAATTCATCCGAAGATTTGGACATGCTGAAGGAGGACCGAGGAATTACAACCATCAGGAAACGAAGAACAGAATTCCAACAGGCAAAAGCCCAAATCTTTAACTGCTAAAGAGGCAGCAAGAGAGGTTTTACCCGTCCCCAACATTCCAAACAAGATCAGAAATGGCTGTCCACTCGACGAAAATTGTAAGTGTGGGAAAGCAAATCCAATAAACGGCAGACAGAATTAAGAGGAAGAAGAGTCAATAGGGAAAGGTTTCACATTCAATCATCGTCTTACCGATTTCCCTTGTCGTATCAGAGATAATGTGTTCGGCGGACACGGAAGAAGCGGCTCGTCAGAGCAGGACGACACCGAGCCCTCTCCTTCCCCCTCCTCCTCTTCTGTAAGAGACATATCACATCAATCAAATAAGCAATTCCATATCACATCAATCAAAGAAACAGGAGGAATTGGTCAGAACGGGACCCAACCCGTAATTTTCCGGTCGCTTTTGACTCCCAAGCCAACCAGGAGAAGGAGCACGACGACGTGGTAGAATCGTTATCAAACACGAGACAGAGAGAGAGAGAGAGAGAGAGAGAGAGGGAGAGAGAGACACATTCATAATTGGAGAGATGGCAGTCTTCACACATTTAAGGGCACGGTGTTACTTGCTATTTACCACGACGGGTTGGGGGCGTCCGTCCATTTACGGTGTTGTTGTTCGAGTTGTGTCGGATATCGTTGGGGGCGTCACTCCTAAGATGCTTTGTTAGATTTGGTTTTACCGTTGGATTTGGTAGTAGATATTGAACGGTTCGGTGTTCTTTTTTATGGTAACTGTTTGTTTTATTATTGTATTGAAAAGGAAACAATAATTGAGGTGAGAGAGAGAGAGAGAGAGAGAGAGAGAGCGGAAGCAGAATTGAGTGGTGGAGGTGAGACCACGGGACGGTGGCCGGAACTGGAGTCGACGAACGCGGGTTATGGGGTCGATGTGGGGCAGAGAGTCTCATCTTCGAGGAAAACACGCCGCGTCACGGTGGGCACAAGTCAACTATGAAGGTAATTTGATCGTAAATTTAATATGTTTGAAATTAACTGGGCTTTCGTTATTGTTTTAATGTTGTTATCTTTGGAACAAGGAAAGAAATTCTTAAAATAAAAAAAAGATAAAAATAAAATTTTTTATGATGGACTGGAAAATTATAAAATGTCCGTATCTCACATCACATATATTATTGTCTCAATCAATTCTTATAAAAGACTTTCTCTTAATGGTTAAGTAAATTTATTAGAAACAGATTCTAAGAACATACTACGTATGCTTAAGTGGACGCTTTAACCGCTTGCATACTTCTTCTTCTTTTTTTTAATCCTATATAAGCAAGTCATGTATAAAAAGATATTTTGCTCAATTAAGATATCATCATATTCAGTCTATAATGAGCTTTAGTAAAACCGACAGCTCAGAACCTCACTAATATTAACCTAAAACATAGTTTAGATGACTAGGATTGAAATTAAGAGAGTAACGATGGTTGAAAATATGGGTGAGAGAAAGAAGACTGCAGATTGACAGTAGAAGCCAGAAAATAAGAGATCCAGGAAAAGAAAGAAGACAATGATAAGAAAATACTATTCTCAATCATTCATATTTTAGGTTAGATCAGTTTGCAGTAGATTCTTACTGTGATCTCTTGGGAAGGTTTTGGATATTGTGCTTAGTATTATAGTCCTTGTATCCCTGTGATTCTCTTGTGGCTATTACTTTGGGCTTGGGCAAGAAGCCTTGAGATCTGTATATTCATTATTTTGATAGTGAATTTTCTCTGGCTTGTCTCGTGGTTTTTACCCTTCGAGTCGAATGAGTTTTCTACGTAAATCTTAGTGTTCATCTGATTGTGATTTCTGTTTGATTCCGCTGTGTGTGACGGTCTGCTAGTATTTGTTCGTATACAAAGTTTATTCCTATTTTATTCCCATCAACTGGTATCAGAGCAGGGTTTTGGTGGTATTTAATCTTTTATATTTGAACATGAAGGTCGGTAATATTTCTCGCATGATTAGTTTAAATGAAAACAATTGGATGATATGGAAACCAAGAATGGAAGATCTCTTGTATTGCAAAGATTTGTATGGACCTTTGCAAGGGGATAGTGCAAAGCCCACATCTATGAGAGATGATGGGTGGAAGAGGTTAGATCGAAAAACAGTTGGCTTTATTCGACAATGGCTAGATGATAGTGTCTTTCACCATGTTTCTACTGAATGTTCTGCTTACTCTCTTTGGAATAAGTTAGAAGGTCTTTATGAAAGAAAAACGGCTGGCAACAAAGCTTTCTTGATCAGAAAACTTGTGAACTTGAAATATAAAGATGGTACTTCTATTCTTGAGTATTTTAATGAAATGCAGAGTATTACTAACCAGTTATCCTCTATGAAAATATCTCTTGATGATGAGTTACAGGCATTATTACTTCTCAGTTCTTTGTCAGAAAGTTGGGAGACAGTGGTGGTTTCCCTCAGTAATTCTGCACCAGATTGTATTATCACCATGAGTAACAAGCAGTTTGTTGAATGAGGAGTTGAGGAGAAAGAATTCAGCAACTTCTCAGATTGATTCACAAGCACTTGTCTCAGAGAACAGATGAAGGTCAAAGTCAAAGGATAGAAGTAGTTCACGCGTGAGTAGAAGCAAGTCAAGATTAAGGAAAGATATTGTTTGCTACAATTGTGGTGAGAAATTACATTACAAGAATCAGTGCAAGCAACCTCAGAAGAACAAAAAAAAAGGAAAAGAAGTTGAGCATACAGAGTCAAAAGAGAATATCATAGCTACGGTGCAGGGTAGTGATTATTTGATTTTATCTACTTATGATGATATTTTTTCTTGTGTGTGCCAGGATCTCGAGTGGATAATTGACACATGTGCTTCTTATCATGCTACACCACGGAGGGAGTTCTTTGCTACTTATTGGTTTGAAAATTTTGGTGTTGTCAAGATGAGCAACTATGGCACAACAGACATCATTGGCATGTGAGATATCCATATAAAGACCAACCTTGGCTACATGTTGGTGCTTAAGGATGTGAGGCATGTGGTTGACTTAAGACTGAATTTAATTTCAGTTGGAAGGCTGGACGATGAAGACTTTGATGTCAGATTTCACAGAGAGCAGTGGAAGCTCAGTAAGGGTTCTCTTATTGTAGCTAATGGGAAGAAATATCATACATTATACAGATTGCAGGCTAAAGCTTGTGGTGAGTAGTTAAATGTTACAAAGAAAGACTTTAGCATGGAGTTGTGGCATAGACGACTAGGACACATGAGCGAGAAGGGGCTGCAAGAACTTTCCAAGAGAGAAGTATTATCAAACCTCAGAGGTACACGTTTGAACCCTTGTATTGATTGTTTGGCTGGTAAACAATATAGAGTTTCCTTTATTAGTCCTACCTTATCTAAAAAAATGCATGCCTTGGACCGTGTCTATACAGATGTGTGTGGTCCTTTGAGGACAAAAACTCCTGGTGGATCTGTTAATATTCCTAGTATCAGTGGTGCACTTTATTTTATTACTTTTATAGATGATTTTTTCAGGAAAGTTTGGGCCTATGCTTTGAAGACCAAAGATCAGGTTATTAATGTCTTCAAGGAGTTTCATGCTAGAGTTGAAAGGGAGATAAAAAGATAATTGAAATGCATAAGATTAGATAATGGTGGTGAGTATACAAGATTATTTAATGATTATTGCAGGTCGCATGACATCCAGCATGAGTTGACAGTCCCTAGTACGCCTCAGCATAATGCAATTGCAGAGGGGATGAACCGCACCATCATGGAAAAGATCAGATGTATGCTTTCACAGGCCAAGCTACCCAAAAGGTTTTGGGATGAGGCTTTGAGGACTGTAGTTGATATAATCAACTTATCACCATGTACAACTATAGATGGTGATGTTGCAGAGCATGTATGGTCAGGGAAAGTTATCTCTTATATGTATTTAAGAGTGTTTGGTTGTCGTGTATTTGCACATGTTCCAGACAATGAGAGGTCCAAGTTGGATGGTAAGACAAAAGAGTGTATTTTTCTTGGTTACTCACATGATCAGTTTGGTTACAGGCTTTGGGATCCAGAAAAGCAGAAGGTGTTCAGAAGCAGAGATGTTATCTTCTTTGAGGATCAAACCATTAAGGATTTGAAGAAGGAGGCACCAGCTAAGACTTCTGCAGAGGGATTTGTAGACTATGACCCAGTTATTCCTCCAGTATATCAGGGTGATAGGAGAGATGTGTAGGAAGATAGTGTAGAGCCCGATGTTGATCTACCTGCAGGACAGGTTGAGCAGGAAGAAGAAAGAGAGTAAGTTCCCACAGAACCTCAGTTAAGAAGATCTTCTAGACCACGTCAACCTTCCAAGAGATACTCTACAGATGAGTATGCGATGCTTACTAATGCAGGTGAACCAGAGAGTTACCAAGAAGCAGTTGAAAGTGAGTAGAAAAAGAAGTGGTTTATTGCTATACAGGAAGAGATAGATTTTCTGCAGAAGAACCATACATATGATTTTGTGCAACTACCAGAGGGAAGTAAAGCCTTGAAGAACAAGTGAGTTTTCAGGTTGAAGACTCAAGAATATTGTTCTCAACCAAAGTATAAAGCTAGATTGGTTGTGAAAGGCTATGGTCAAAAGAAAGATATTGACTTTGAAGAGATTTTTTCTCCTGTTGTTAAAATGTCATATATCCGTGTTGCTCTTAGTATTACTGCTAACCTAAACTTGGAGATTGAGCAGTTAGATGTGAAAATAGCTTTCCTTCATGGTGATGTGGAGGAGAAAATTTATATGGAGCAACCAGAAGGCTTCAAAGTCAAAGGTAAATAAAATCTTGTTTGCAAGTTGAAGAAGAACTTGTATGGGCTGAAGCAAGCTCCAAGACAATGGTATAAAAAGTTTGATTTATTTATAATTGAAAATGAATACAAAAGAATAACTTTAGATCATTGTGTGTACATCAAACGGTTTGGTGAAGATTTTATTATTCTCTTAGTTTATGTTGATGACATACTTATCCTTGGGAAAGATATGTCTATGATTGACAGGTTGAAGGACCTGAGTGAGTATTTTGCAGTGAAAGACATAAGGCTAGTAAAACAAATACTGGGCATGCAGATTTCTCGTGACATAAGAAAGAGGAAGATTTGGTTGTCACAAGAGAAATACATTGAGAATGTATTGGACAGATTCAGTATGAGTAATGCAAAGCCAGTTGGTTCTCCTCTTGCAGGTCACTTCAAGTTGTGCTCAGAGCAGAGTCCGTCAAGTGATGAGGAGAAGGAGAAAATGTAAAAGGTTCCTTATGCTTCAGCAGTTGGAAGTTTAATGTACGCGATGGTATGTACGAGGCCGGACATCACATATGCAGTGGGTGTTACTAGCAGATTTCTTGCAAACCCACGTAAAGAGCATTGGGCAGTAGTGAAGTGGATTTTTAGATATCTCAGAGGAAGTTCTAAAGTTTATTTAAGCTTTGTAGGTGGACCGCCTATGTTGACAGGTTACACAGATGCAGATATGACAAGAGATATTGACACAAGAAAATTCACATCAGGTTTTGTACTTACTTTTACAGGGGGAGTTATGTCATGACAGTCCAGATTACAAAGGTGTATTGCGCTCTCCACCACAGAAGCAGAATATAATGCTGCTACAGAGGTTTACAAAGAAATATTATGGATGAAAGAATTCTTACAAGAATTGGGGCTGAAACAGAAAAATTATGTGGTGTATTGTGACAGCTAGAGTATCATCCATTTATACAAGGACCTAACATTTCATTCCAAGTCAAAGCATATAGATGTCAGATATCACTGGATCAGAAATGTGCTTGAAGATAAACAATTACAGCTTCAGAAAATTCATACAGATGATAATGGGGCAGACATGTTGACCAAGACTTTACCGAAAGAGAGACAGGAGATGTGTCGACAGTTGGTCGACATGGTTTCACATTGAGGAGTCATGAGACAGCCTCCCTTATGGGCTGAAGGGGGAGGTTGTTGGGCAGATGGCCCAGATTCAGCCCATAATGGGCTTTAGTGAAGCCCACAGCCTAGAACCTCACTTATATTAACCTAAAACCTAGTTTAGGTGGCTAGGGTTGAGATTAAGAGAGTAGCGACGATTGAAAATATGGGTGAGAGAAAGAAGACTGTAGATTGACAGTAGAGGCCAGAAAATAAGAGATCCATGAAAGGAAAGAAGACAAGGACAAGAAAAGACTTCTCAATCATTCATATCTCAGGTTAGGTCAATTTGTAGTGGATTCTTACTGTGACCTCTTAGGAATGTTTTATATATTGTGCTTAGTATTATAGTCCTTGTATCCCTGTGATTCTCTCGTGACTGTTGCTTTGGGCTTGGGCAAGAAGCCTTGAGATCTGTATATTCATTATTTTGATAGTGAATTTTCTCTGGCTTAACCCGTGATTTTTACCCTTTGAGTTGAAGGAGTTTTTTACATAAATCTTAGTGTTCATCTGATTATGATTTCTATTTGATTCCGCTGTGTGTGACGGTCTGCTAGAATTTGTTCGTATATGAGGAGATGTTTTGTTTGGTTATGATATATTAGACATCGTTATACATATGTTACGAGTAGACACATCATGTGCAAGGATCACACACAAGAAATTTTTTTAATCATGTCGACCAATTAAGATGCATCATGTGCTTAGCATCTCTTGGACGGACTCATCACATGCACCAAAAAAAAAAAACTATGATAATATCATATGCTTCAAATGCTTTGTATATTTTTAATCATTAACGAATGTATTATCGGTAAGAGGGACGGTATGGGTTGTATCGAATATTTTAAATACTTTTTTTATCCTAAACAAATACATTATACGTAAAGGGATGTTTTCGATTGCGTGTAGTGATACAATTTTCTTTATGGTTAGACTCATGTGTGCAAGAGAGTCGCTTTGGATCGATCATGTTAGATGTTTAAAATATTCTTTTTATCCTCGATGAATGAATGCATCACGTAAGAGAGATACACTTTTAAGTCATATCATATCATATCAGGTGACCCGCGACCACATCATGGGGACTAGGCTTCAGATGCACCACACTATATTTTGATTTTAGATTATATTAGACCTTAAATGAGAGAGATTATAATAATAATGGTTTGGTTTTATATGAAAAGTAGGTAAATTAAGATTGACCTATAAACGTATGATATGTATATTGTTATTAATTTTTATTTATCCCGTCGGACAATATTGTGGCACCTATAGTTGTTCATTGACTTCATCCAAAGGAGCGTCTTGTCTCATCAATTGAGTGCAGTTCATCGTTGAGTGGGGTTTGAAACATATCATCACCCTCTTGGACAAGCAATGGGTTGATCATTAGCATGATGAGAGATTTGGAGATTTGAGTTCGGCTAAGACATAATGCTGCGTTTAAGAAGCCTTTAAGGTATTTTTAATGATTTGATTTTGATTTATTTAGTTCCAAACACAAATATATTTAGTGATATCATTTTATATAATATTTTATTTTAACTATCATAAATACTTTTTAATGATGAAATATTCTCTTTAATATCTTATTACTATAATATATGTTGACGTGTGAACATCGATTAGTCAAAAATGATGTTCCTATCCCATAGTAAACTTATCGTGAGCAACTTAAATTTTATTTCTTGACGATTAATAGGTCAACGATGATCGTCCCCCAAAAAAAAAAAAAAAAGTTCATTAGCGCGATGTAATCAAAGTGGTACAAAAGTTTGAATTCTACAATGACTACTCCAAAAGATGCTTCAAATCCAATAACTTCAGTGATCAACGGACAAACTTTGCTTCGCTCACTATAAGACAACATTTGGATCATTCGGTTACTCGAAGATATATCCAAAAGAAGCTGAAGTGTGATGATTGGATCTCCACTTGGTGGATAGTCTATCCAGTTGCTCAAGTTTGTCTGTGGAGATGATTGACAATTTTAATTTTTTTTTCTGTTTTTTTTGTTGGAATCAACAAAGTTCACCGTATAGCATTCATTCTCTGTCATCATCATCATCATCATCATTCATCATGAATGACAGAGAGAAATGAATGGTCGAACATGACTGCCGAACACTTTCACATGATTATCGAGCTGGTAATCGATGATTCATTCAGTCATATATATGGTAAAGAATAAGATCAACAAAACAGTAGTAAAATTAGCGGATTATTCTATAGTCGAAACGAGGGCAAGATTTGTAGATCGATATTTATTGGTCCGAGTCAATATCTTATTAGATTATATGATTCTATCTAATTATGTAAGATATATTATAGATATGATCGACTAATAGAAAGAAGCTCGATTATAATATAATTTCTTAGAAGTTTATCTTGATGATAGAAAATTTTCTAATTACTTATCTTGAATCATTTGCTCTCGTCTATAAGCATACAAGACTTCCTAAGGACTCAATAAGGATATATGGATATGATATTATTGAGAGATTACAGATCTTCTCTTATCTCCCCTTTAATCTTTCGCTCATAGCGATCCTATAAGAATAGAAAAAGAAAAGAAGACAAGTCTAGTTTTTCTTATAGATCGATATTATTATAATTTTCAGGATCTGATAAAGGTATGCTTACAATCAAATAAAGGCTTTCTGAGCATCATCGAAATGAATATATCATATATTGTTATTTGATTTTAATTTCTAACAAGCTTTTCTACTTATAATAAGTACTAAAGTTACGTTTTGAAAGAAAATATTTTAGATTGTAAAAGTATTTTAGATCTATTTTGTATTTAGATTTGTTTATTAGCACCATTCGCTTTCAAAAATGGTATTATTTGATTTTGATTTACGATGCTTAAATAATCTATTTGTGTTGTTGATCTATTTTATATCTAGTTCGTCATGTCGCCTACTTGTAGACGATGCAAGGTTTCTCATGTTTGAATGATGGACCATTGTTTGTTGTCTATGATAGTATTGCTGAGGGCGATGACCTTAGGTGGTTGTTAGTCTAGTCGCAAGCGGCGGCTGCATATGCAGTGCAAGCACCATGGGGTGTGATAGCCTTGCAACGACTGCAGTGGCTACAGTAGAGCCACTGCGAGATGATTATAACAATGTTGTGATAGCAGCAATATCGCTACGACATTTGCTGGCCACGACTAGCATCAACTGGATGTCAAAGGTCACGATGCCTAGCAATTACACAATGGACTCGTAAGCACCGTCAGGTGTCATGGCGATAGTGTAGACACCAATTGACGCACAACTACACATGGGAGCGATAACATGGTGCGGCGGCACATCCCAATGACGATTAGGTCATTCGTCAACCGCATGCAAATAGTCGCTCCACTGTGGGCGATGCATAGGTGGCAGACAACCGGTGTAACATTAACGAGACTCGCGTGCGTGTGCGTGACGAAGACAATTATAAAAGAGAATTAGGGTTTTTAGAAAAGAATGTTTTTACCTCTCAGAAATCATAGAAAATTTGATGTGTGTCCTTCAATTATACTTTAACAATTATACCTTTCCTAAATTTGATATTTTCATTATATATCCTATAAAAATTATAATTTTATGCTTTAGAATAAATTTTTTAACTTATATCCTCAATCATAAAATTAACTAATTTGATTTATTTTAGTCACATATTTTAATCAAACTTGATCATGATTATATTTTAACTACTTGACTCGATTTAGACTCGTCAATCAAGTTTGACCGAACTCAAATAATTTAAATTTTGATCAATTTTTAATTTTGATTGACTTAATTAGACAAATGTTTAGCTCAATTCTAGGCCTACCTAATTACATAGAGTTGATAAGTATAAAAGTTTTATGCAAAATTAAAAAAAATATAAGTTATGATTTTTTATAATTTTTATATAAAATATTAATACATTTATATATGTGATAATTAAATATCTAATTATTATACTTGGATATTTATTTAATTATTCACATACATATATTTGTAATTATGAAATAATATTTATTTTTTTATAAAAAAAATATGATTTATGATTTATCATGATTATGTTATTATATGAGTTTTCTTTTATGTTAATTAATATTTAATAATTATTATAGTTATTATTTACTATTATTAAACTATTTTGACATAAATTAGATTTGAAAATTTGATGAATCTTATTTGTAACTGATATCCCTAAGTCTTATCTAGCCATTGACAATCAAAGTGACATAGGATAGTAGACTTATGAGATTTAAATTATAATATAAAAAATATTATCTATAAGATTTTAAATTATTGTATTAGTCTTATAGTCGCCAAAGTGGTCTAGGCCAATAATTTATAAAATTTAATTTAAAAACTAATCCTAATTGATATTAAAAAAATAATATTTATAATGATAGGACCCAATGATAATGTTTTGGATATCATTGTACTTAGGGTTGTATATCCAAAGGTAACAATACTATTATATGAGGATGTTATCAGTCCTCCATAAATAATTATATTTAAATGCTAGATATATTAATATTTTATCCAAAGATGAAATAGAAATAATACCAATAGTTCAGCATTTATTGAAAAACTTAAAGTATTAAATTATTATAAATAGCTTGAGTATATATAATTTATATTGAGTGTGTTAGACCTTGATTAGACTAATTAAAAGAATCATAGACATAAATAATTGATATAAATGATCAAGAAAGATCTAAATAATCAAGAATTAAACTATTAAAAATTTAATAGAATAAATAATTGATATAAATGATTAAGAAAGATATAAAAGACTTAGTTTTATGATAATTATAAATAATATTTAGACTTTATTATAATATATAATTAACATATTTAAATATTTTAAAGATCAACTTAAATTTGCTGATGAATCATTGGTTACCATATTAATGAAAAAACTGACTGAAATTTACTATGATAATATTTGACGAATTTAAGGTTTTATCCTCAATATGCTTGACAAAATTATAAGTTCAATAACATTGAGCATGAATATAGTTGAGTTCTTTATTGTATAATTTATTATTAATTTTATTTCTTCTTAATTTGACTTATTTAAAATTTACTATAATAAAATTAAGGATATGTGAAATTTAAATGAGTTTACTAGTATATGTGTTTAGAAAAAATTAAGATTAAAGTAAGAAATATATAATATTTTAATACTAATCAAGCATTAGGTAACAATAGAAAAAAATTCAAATATAAATTACAAAAAAATATAAGGTTTGACTTAAAAGGAAAAGATATAAGTCTCACATTTGTATGTTTCAAATCAAATGTTATAAAAGTTTCTTTCTAATACTTAGTACATTGATACTAACACTTCAACTTATGATACCAATGATAGAAATTCATTTTAACATGGAACTAGAAAAGTATGAAATATTAATTGTTATAGAAAATTATCTTAAGGCTTGGCTTAAAAAATTGTTATAAAAAATTCAAATATAAATTATAAAAAAATATAAAGTTTGGCTTAAAAGGAAAAGATATAAGTCTAACATTTGTATGTTTCAAATCAAATGTTATAAAAGTTTCTTTCTAATACTTAATACATTGATACTAACACTTCAACTTATGATACCAATGATAGAAATTCATTTTAACATGGAACTAGAAAAGTATGAAATATTAATTGTTATAGAAAATTATCTTAAGGCTTGGCTTAAAAAGTTGTTATAAAAAATTCAAATATAAATTACAAAAAAATATAAAGTTTGGCTTAAAAGGAAAAGATATAAGTCTCACATTTGTATGTTTCAAATCAAATGTTATCAAAGTTTCTTTCTAATACTTAGTACATTGATACTAACACTTCAACTTATGATACCAATGATAGAAATTCATTTTAACATGGAACTAGAAAAGTATGAAATATTAATTGTTATAGAAAATTATCTTAAGGCTTGGCTTAAAAAGTTGTTATAAAAAATTCAAATATAAATTACAAAAAAATATAAAGTTTGGCTTAAAAGGAAAAGATATAAGTCTCACATTTGTATGTTTCAAATCAAATGTTATAAAAGTTTCTTTCTAATACTTAGTACATTGATACTAACACTTCAACTTATGATACCAATGATAGAAATTCATTTTAACATGGAACTAGAAAAGTATGAAATATTAATTGTTATAGAAAATTATCTTAAGGCTTGGCTTAAAAAGTTGTTATAAAAAATTCAAATATAAATTACAAAAAAATATAAAGTTTGGCTTAAAAGGAAAAGATATAAGTCTCACATTTGTATGTTTCAAATCAAATGTTATAAAAGTTTCTTTCTAATACTTAGTACATTGATACTAACACTTCAACTTATGATACCAATGATAGAAATTCATTTTAACATGGAACTAGAAAAGTATGAAATATTAATTATTATAGAAAATTATCTTAAGGCAAAAGTGATAGTAATTGGTACTTATTGTTTATGCCTAGAGATGATTTATTTGATATTATATCTTATAATTCTAGAAATTTGAGTTCTTTATTAAAAATTATCAAAATATTATTTATCTTTTTATGGAGATAAACTCATCATGATTCAATAAAGGTCAAGTTTTGAATTCTGTATGATGGTATATACAGAGTTGATATGAATCTTAAGTTTGTAACAATCATGTAATTAAATATTAGAATGAAACATAATTTTATAAACTCTTTCATATTATATATGTTTATATCTATGGGTCACTTCATATTTCCTATTTTAATAGAAAGAGATATTTTATCATTTTTATAGAATTACTTATTGAGATATGACTATCTAAGGTCTCAAGCTATTGACACTTTTAAGTTTATATAAATAAAGCCAAGAGATAATTAGATAGAAAATTTAAAAATGATAGGGATGATAAATTTTATGGTAGTTATGATAAACCTGATTATAATTCTAATTTTTTCTGCTAAATTTCTAGAAAAGGAAGATATTTGTTCTTGGTATAATTTACTAGATATGTCACAATAGAATAAGATTGCTAAAAGATGAAATCATAGTTTTATAAATATGGTTATGAGTATGATGAGTTTTTTTTTTATACCCAAATCAATAAGAAGAGAAGTTTTAAGGTTGATTATGTATATTTTGAACTACATTCCTAATAAGTCAATTTCATTAAATTTTTTAACTATTGACTGGTAAAAAAGCTAAATCAGACATTTGTCTATTTAGAATTGTCTTACAGAGATAACGATCTTTAACCCATATGAAAAGAATTAGATTCAAGGACTATTTCTAGATATTTAATTATTTATTCAGAAAATCAAACTAATGAATTAATGAGAATAAAAATTTTAAAGATTAATCTTGATATTGAGGAAATACAAGTTGATATTCCTTTATCATTTTCAAGAGATTCTTATTCCTTAAATCACTAAATAATTTTATAAATATGAACAAAAAAATAATATTAGCAGACTTTCACATAATATTGATATTCCTACTAGTAAACTTGTAGAATAATCACAATTTATAGCTTTCAAAATATTCTAAAGAAAATCTACTATTCTTATTGATTATGTGATATATATATATATATATATATATATAAGAATCATATTATAATATAAGAATCAAAATGATCTTTCATTGTTTTCACAAGTTATAAAAAATAATGATTTAAAAAATACTATGATGTAATAAAAAAAGAGTTAAAATCAATGGACCATAATCATATCTAATGACTCGTCAAATTTATCAATAATTATAAAAGGGTATGTTATATAAACATAACTCACAAGGCAATATTGGATTATATAGCGATCACACTTGTGATCAAAGATTTTACTTATAATGAATACATCAATCATAGTAAGGTATTCTTTTTTATTTTTTAAATAAATTTATTAATAATGGCTCATTATGATTTTAAGTTATATTGTATAAATATGAAAATAATGTTTTTTAATGGAGATCTAGATTTATATGGATTAACTTAAACGATTCATGAAAGAAATATATAATTTGATATACAAATTTAGAAAATCTATTTATAACCTTAAATAGGCCTTTAGACGATGGTATATAAAGTTTCATTATATATATATATATATATATATATATATATATATATATATATATATATATATATATATATATATATATATATATATATATATATATATATATATTCTTTAGATTAAGAAAATGCTGTTAAGATCGAGTTGACACTAAGAGAGAGAGGAGGGGGAGGGTTTGGGGGGAGAGGCGAATTAGTGCAAGTGCTAAAAAATTCGGTTTGAAAAATATTGCTCGAAGTAAAATCGAAATAGTAAGTTCTTTTCTTGGAAGTAGTTAAGAGTCATAAATTATAAGAATAATAGTAAAGAGAAAACTGAAATAAGATGCTCGTGCTTTTTTTAGAATTAATTAAGAACAATCAAATTCGAATGCAATAGTAAAAATAGACAAGGGTAGAGATGCTCACATATTTTATAATGGTTTGGTCAAAGCTTTGGCCTACGTCCACTCTTGATCCCTCTTCACTCGAGGTTAATCGGTGTCCACTATCGATCTTCTTTCATGAGCGAAGATCAAATACCCCTTACACCTTTCTCCTTTTTATAGGTTTAGGAGAATAACCTTTACACTCTACTTTTCTCATGTTTAGGAGATCAACATTTTCAACTCAATTTAAGCCCTTGCTTTACATAATTCACTCTTGAAAGAAAAAGAGAAGCTCTCAACCAAATTCATTAGAATTCTACTAAAATTTTCTTTTACATTATTGCTTTTCCATGCAAGACTACTTGGGGGTATTTATAAACCCTAATTGGCTTAAGAAATTAGAGCCAAAATTTAACATTCTTTGAAAAATTTGGATACAGGCGATATTACTGTCGAAAGTGCTAAAAAACTAGGTGACCGGTGGTACTACCACCACTTGGGCAGTACCACCGTCGGCAGCCGATGGTAGTACTGCCCATACCCGAATTTTTCTTTTACATTGATATTCTAATTATAACCATAAGTACAAAGAGATTATATGATGAAAATCATGTCATTAAGGATATAATATGAAAGATCAATTCGTAAGTACCAAAAAATATGATTTATTTTAATAAATATCTCCTTTTTAGTAAATAATGAACTTGAGTCTTAGGAGATCTAAAATAGAAAATAATCTTGATTCATTTGGATAATTTCTCTTTTTTTTTAATAAAACATAAGAATCATAGTGAATGATATTGATTTATATAAAAATATCAAGTTATACTTTTTAAGATCATAAATCTTCTTTTTAGTAAATGGTAAAAGGAAGAAATCATAGAGGTTAAAAAATTTATTCCCATAAGAGATAGCTCGTCAAGAAGCTAATGGAAAGTTTATGATTCAATTCAAAGAAAATCTCATTCAAATTTCAAATCATCAAAATCACTTTTTTAGTTTTAGAGATTCAACATTTTAAAGAAATTTTTTTTTCTATTTTTAGTTGTTTTAATTCATGTGATTTATTTCTTATAAGAATGCTTTTATCTTTTATGTCAAATCTATGTATTATCGTTTAAAACAAAAATCAAGTTTCATTTCAAAAGAAATCATCAAGATCATTAATATAACATACTTTAAAATGTTTTCAAACAAAAGATTTAATTTAATAATAATACATTTTCCTTCTTGAGTATAACTCTCTACTTAGTGCAAGGAGTTATTATGTAATTGTCATTCTCATTTAAAAAATAATAATTTTTCAAAACACTAGGAATAGAAGCATAATTTTTTTTATTTTATTTCAAGCCTCAATTTAAGATTAATCAAACATTTAATTATACCACCCATCTAATTTTCAAATCAATCATTCAATAACAATCTATATAATGCTTAACCTATTTTAAATCAACCCATCAACATAACATTTAAATCATTTAATAATAATATTTATATTTAAATCAACTAACATCTAAGCCAATAATTTTCAACCTATCAATCTTATCTAACATATAACCCATCTAACATTCAATCATGATCAAAATCCCTTTTTAGGAAAATTTCAACGTAGATAATTATTAAAAATAGCTAAGATTTATTTAGTTCTACTTCATTTTTGTACTAGCATGCTCTAGCTATGTATAAGCCATATATTATTGAAAAGCAATTAAGATTAATTATATAACCATGAATCATTAAAAGATTTGTTACCAATAATTTTAATTCCAATAATTTTTTTTATTTTTGTTGCTTAGGCTAGTGAGCTTGAAAAGCATTTTAGATCTCAAGGCATGTGCCTTGAGCATCCACTATCATGATATCATTTTATGCTTTTGACCTTTGAAGATAAAACTATAATGAATGAGGTTTTGGTTTATGTACCCATTTGACTTTGGGTCCTCTATAAAAAATTCTACCCATTTTTACTAATGGTTTGGAGTTGTTTATGGTTTTTTTAGGAATCCAAACTAATTTATGTGGACTATACCTTCTAAATGAGCATCTATAGGCAAAATGTCCAAGTCTACCATAAAGATTACACTTGATTTTGGGGGAGGAGTGTAATGTAGGTCCTCTAATGAAGATAGTTGGCTTTTATTTGTGTTACCCACAAAGTCAATGCATTCTTTCTTATGAACATGACCCTTATTAGCAAAGATGATGTTTAGATATTCATTGTATATCTTAAATTTTTCTAAGGTTTGTTTTAATATGATAATTTTTTTTAATATCATTTGGCATTTTATATTTCGAGCAAGAAGTACATTGATGTATCATGCAAAGTTATAAGTTTAGAAAGTAATGCATAATCCTTTTTAAGTGATTTATAAGTTTTGCTAATCTTTTTATACTCATGAAATAATTCATGAAATATATTTAACAACTCTTCAAAAGTAAAGGAGGCTTCAGAAGAGTTACTTACCTCATCATGGATGACCATGAGCATGTAGTTTACTACTTCTTCTTGGTTATCCTTTTGATCTTCGGAGTGCCCTGGCTTCTTACGTTCATATCAAGAAGTTGTATCCTTTTTAAGTTTATTTTTATATTTTTTATTCTTTTTTATGAAGTTTTTAGGTTCTTATGTCACAAGTTCAAAGTCACTCATCACTCGAGGTGTCACTCAATGAGTCATCTGTTGTTCTCAGTTCAATGTCCTTCCTGTTCTTTGGAAGGTATTCTTCTTGTGTTCTCAGTATCAAATCCTTCTGTTCTTTGGAAGGTTGTTATCATATTCTTCTTTGCAAGTTATTTTATTTATTTTTTATTGCTTTAATTTACTTGTGCTTTCGTGTGTAACTTCTAATGTTTGTCATATATCAAAAGTCGAATCACAAGTAGAAACCCGATTAAATTTATTTTTTTCTAAAGTATAAAATAAAACATTCATAGCTTTACCATTTAAAAAAAACATCTTTCTTTCATGATCATTCCGATCATTTATAGGATTAGATGACTTCTAAAATCTATTTTTGATAATATTCTATAATTTAAAATTTATTAAAATTAAAAAAATCTGTATTTTAGTTTTCTAATATATGTAGTCCATCTCATTAAACATAGGAGGATGTGTGATGGAATAACCTTCGTTCATGCCAAAAATAGCCATTAAACTCACTTGGGTGTTAATCAAATTGAGTCGAACGTGACTCTAATACCAACTGTTAGAATCGAGTTAGCATTAAGAGAGAGAGAGAGAGAGAGAGAGAGAGAGAGAGAGGTGGGGTGGGGGGAGTGAATTAGTGCAAGTGCTAAAAAACTCGGTTTTAAAAATATTGTTCGAAGCAAACCAGTGTCCATTATCGATCTTCTTTCATTGGCGAATATAAAACACCCCTTATACATTTCTCCTTTTTACTAGCTTAGGAGAACAACCTTTACACTCTCCTTTTCTCAGGATAAGGAGATCAACCTTTTCAACTCAATTTCAACCCTTCCCTTATACAATTTACTCTTGAAAAAAAAAAAGAAGCTCTTAACCCAATTCAAGAGAATTCTACCAAAATTTTCTTTCATATTCTTGCTTTTTCATGCAAGAATACTTGGGGTATTTATAGACCCTAATTAGTTTAAAAAATTGGAGTCAAAATAAACCTTCTCTAAAAAATTTAGAAACGGGCAGTATTACCGTCGAAAGTGCCTGAAAATTGGGCGATGGTGGTATTATCGTTGCCTAGGCAGTACCACCATCGGTAGCTAGTGGTATCATCGCCCGGATACTCGAAACAATACCTTTTAAGTATTTTTTCATACCCAAGTATACCTTATGTTGACCCCTTTCCAATTCACTATCATGAGTTTAAATCAAGTCCAAATTAGACTCACTTGGCCCCTAAATGATTTAGTAAAACTAACTCTAATCATGATACTAACTACAACACTTAAGACAAATAATTACAAATACAATCTTCATTATCTGGCACGTCAATCGATCTTTCGATGAACTCCCGACGAACTCCTAACGTACTTCCGGTGAATCCTCGGTGAGCTCCCGATCTCCTTTCGGTGAACTCCTGACATCCTTCTAGTAAACTCTCGGTGAGCTCCCGAAAACCTGTCGGTGAACTCCCAACAATCTCCGATGAACCCCCTGCAAGCTCCCACCGCATCATTCGAACTCGAGGCCGATGCCCGATCTTGACTCCGGCCCAATGATAAATTCTTCCTTAATTGCTTTTGTCTTTTCCCAATCGTAGTTAATCTTACATCACTTCTCTCCAACACATGGGTTAAATCACAAACACACCAATTGGTTTCATAATCAAAATTTGAGATTCAACAAGTACTATTTATTAATATTTATATTTGAAAATAAATAAGAGTATATTTATTAGTCTATAAGTGGAGAATATTTTGCTTGCTAGTAGTGATTTTGATTTATTATATTAAATCAAAAAATTTCTCACCAAAAATTTTAAAATGATTGATTTGAATGAGACACCTTATATTATCGACATTGAGATATTTAGGAATAGATCTTAAGGATTATTAATACTATCTCAAAAATGATATATTGATTGAGTCTTAAAGAAATTTAGTATATAACTTTGTTTAACAAATGATACAAGTAAAAAATTTTAGTTAAAATATTTTTTAAAATGACTTAAAAAATAAGATAAAGAAAATATTCCTTACATATGTGGAGTTGAAAGTCTATTACATGCCTAATCCTATACTAAATCATATATCAATTTTATAGTTAAAATATTAGGTATATATTATAGTTACCTAGGAATGAAATACTAAAAGGGCTACAAAGAAAGCAATAAGATATCTAAAAGGGATGAATGATTATTGCTCACATATATAAAACTAGATCAGCTTTAAATTATGATATTTTTAGATATTGATTCTATATGTGGTCTTGATAGTAAGAAATCCATTTTATGTTTTATATTTATATTAATTGAAGTGGCAATTTATAAAGAAAAATATAAAGTAATATATTATTATATTATTATTAATAAAAACTAATTTTATGGTATGCTTTGAGCTACTAATCAAGCTTTATGACTATGAAATTTTATCTCAGGACTTGGTGTGATCATACTTAATTGTCAAGTTGCTTAAAATATTTGTGTCATATCGCAGTGGTTTCCTTCTCTAAAATGACTAATACTATAATAGTTATATATATTATGATATAAAGTTTTTGATGATTAAAGAAAAAAATTTAAAAATAATTAATGTTAATTAATAACTTGAGTTTCACTATATTGATTGTTGTTCCATTCACTAAAATTTTACAATCTAAGTGTTTAAAAGAATATGTATGATTGAGTTTGTGAACAACCCATAAAAGATATTGGTGATGCATGTTTGATTGGAAATTAAAATTGATATTCTTATTTATATAATTAAGGTTATTTGTTTTTGCTATCCTATTTATATTTATATGTGTGCATATTATGGTTGAATATGATAATATTATTATCTTGATAAGATAAACTACATGGGTTATTTTAGACTAGATTAAGAATAACTAATAATGTTGTAGTACATAGAAAGAAGTATGATATTTATGTTATACAATAGCTGACTCATATTGATAGTCATACTTAATATGGTATTTATGTTTATTAGACTTATTAGCATGTTTTATTAAATTAGTGTGCATATATAAAATATTTTAAAAAAATATGATCTAATTATGTAAAATTATTTTAAATAAAAATTATTCTATTTATTTTAATTTTAGATTTTTATATCTTATCAATTAATGGTCAAGTAGGAGAATCTCAAATTATATTATCCCATCTAATTAGATAAAATATATTATATATATGATGAATTTTGATTATAGTTATCGGTCAATAAGAAGGAAATCCAATTATGATAGGATTCCATAGGAGATATAACTTTGATGAGAATGACTCCCTTAATTACTCATCTTACTCTCTGTTATTACCTATAAATAGACAAGACATTCTAGGGACTCAACGAGGATATATGACATTATGACATTATTGAGAGATTATAGATCTTCTCATATATCTCCTTAGTTACGTGAACTAATCATTGAGAGATTATAATATTCTCTTATCTCTCCCTTATATCTAATGAATAGCTCATTTTGGTTCTATGAAAGATAAGAAGAGAAGAAAAATTAAGTCTATATTTTTTATAGATCAGTATCATTGTAGCTTTGGGAATCTAACGACATCGATGGATATACATCATAAAATTTAATACATTATTATTTAATTTTAATTTTTAGTATTAAATTTTTTTATATAGTAGTAAAATAATCAAGGTTTTTATGCTTACACATCCAATCAAGTAATTATATCGAGCAAAATAATTATATCGTATAATTTTATCAATAACCTCTCTCCTCGTCTCTCTTTGGTTTATCTTGCGCTAAATAGTATATTGGTATACCATGTGATAATAGGTCTCAGATCATAACTTAAGACCTTACTTAAGAACAAGGTCCACCAAATCGTATCGTATCGGTGTACCGAGCGATATGCTTGGGCATACCGAGGAGTACATCTAAATTAATATTTTAAACCTCTAAAAATAGAAAAATATTAGGATAGAGTTTTTAAGACATAATATATATATATATATATATATATATATATATATATATATATATATATATATATATATATATATATATATATATATATATATATATATATATATATATATATATATATATATATATATATATATATATGGTATAGGTTTAGCAAAACCAATATAGATTATGCAAAAATAGTGTCACATATCTTTTTCGGGCTTTGAGGAATATTCTTATGCAAGGTTTGTAATTTCAATCTATATAGATTGTCCTTATGTTAATATTGAATTATCTACATATAGTTTATTTGAATTGTTAGATTATTTTGTTACAACATAAATTTTAAAATTCAAATGGATTAAATAATCATATATGTAGATATACCTGATTGTTAATTCTACAACCAAAACGACTGGCGGGCCTCCATGGGTGGTGGTCAACATCCTCGATCTTATGCATTTGCATATCAATATGATATATATATCAGACTCAATCTTGAAATTGATCCAATGACATAGTGTATGGATACACCATATGCCATTGGTGCATCAATATGGTGATAATCGTAGGTTGATCATTATGACGCATGTGTCCAAGGTGACTCTTAAGGTATGTATTGGTGAATGTCGGAGTTTCTACTTTTGTTACTGATTTGTTGCTCTACATTATCTTGTTGATCGGAGAAGAATGATGAACTATCACAATACTATTGTGGGCTGTAAGATTCTCTATAATATGATGATTGTGAATACGATGAGCTTCATTCTGTGTCGACATCAAGTAGGCTCTGTCACATATACTCAAATTCATTCATTGCCTTCTCCTTCAACACAAACTTAACCAGTACCTTGTCAAGCTCCGTGATCTGAGCCTTGAGTGGCATGTGTAAAATAATGTTCCTCAGTCCAGGCACCACTCTCAACTTGTGTAGACGAGATGAAAGATTGCTCGACATCGTCGCCATTATCGGTTGAGGAATTACAATCCACGTTGGTATCATGTTTTTGGACCAAGCAAGTTGTTGAATATGATTGTGAAGATGTTTCGTCACCTGACTCGATTCTTTCCAATGATGTGGTTGATGCTATTGTCTTTCCCTTTTCCTTTGCCTTTGTATGTTGGTGGACAATTGTTACAGTTGGATGTCTGATATTGTTTGACTCCTTCTGTCACATTCTGACCGAGGGGGATTTTCCACCCGTTGGGGATGTCCTTCCTCTTCTTCTATTGCCTCGATGATAAAATGCAAAAGATGTTGAGGATCTCCTACCTCATTAAGTATAGGATCCTCTTGGTTCTCTACCACTTCGACTCACTCTAACATCGACTATGAATCTTCGTTGTAGAATTAGAGGTCGATGAGATCAATCTTTTGGCTCCTTATATAGCTCAGTACACTATAACCTTAGTCGCATATTATAATGAATATATACTAGTTTCTCTAACAATCTATACGAGAGTCTATTGCAGGCCTTCGTGTAAATTAATGCAAACGTTGACCAATTACGTTTGCAACTATTAGATGTCATCATTTGTGAATATGCACACAGAGCAACATTTTTTAGATATGATGTGTCCCCTCTAAATTGTATCTACAACTCGATTGTAAAAAGATATAAATAAGACTTTATTAGCATAATAAATAATTAATATTAAATATAATTGACAATCAATATGTGTAACTTTTTCTCACCAAGATCCATAGTGTAACGATACAATATAGCTACAACGTCGGAGAATGAACCAATTATTTTTCATAAATATCGGACCCTCCGTAAGAGCCTCGGCTACATCAGTAGCGTTTGACAAGATTTAATATATAATATTTCTTAGTGCCATTAGTAAATTATTTTATGTTTTGAGGGCATATCAATATTAAATTGCCAGGTTTAGATAATACGACATAATGTTGTTAGTATAACTTTTTATTACATAAAAAATTATAAATTAAATTATTTTGAATATAAATTTACTTGCATTATGAATATCTTTATCCATATGAGCTTCAGTACGATAATCAATGATCTCTACATATTGCTCAGCCTTAAAATTATCTCGGAATGCTTTCCTGACCTCCTCTCTTACTAAAATCAGTATATATTTAAGATATAGTATCTACATATACTTTTCCATATCAACCTTATAGAGAACAACATAAAGTGGTTCAACACCTTTTACGACTTCAGCCACGATCTCCCAAATCTAGAGGAAAGAATTGCTTTTTCTATTTTCTTTCTATTGCTCGATCTTAAATATCTAGAACGGATCTCTTGTGAGATGACCATTACTTTCAAGTCATACCTCTTTTGTTATAATGGCTTTAATACAATAAAATTAGTAGAAAACCAAGTGAATCCAAGTCGAAGGATATCACCATTTGCATACTTTTACATTAAATTGTGAAGTCAGTGATGATTATATATAAACTTTGTTATTGATTGCTCAAGCTACATACTTATTAACCGCATCTAGCTCATTAATATCCTTCAACATTAGATCTATGTAATGAGTTACACATGGAGTCCAAAATAATATTTTTCTTTTTTCCATTAATGCAAATCAGCTCTCTTAAAATTTGCTCTATTGACGATTACTATTTTCACAATATACTATGACCAATCTCCTCTAAGGCATTTAGTTTGCATCTTGGATATTGTTGGAAGTATTAATTGACTTATGAAATACCATCTTTCTATTGCAATAAATGAGAAAGTTAATGATATTCATTCTTGTTGGCCTTATCCAACTGTCACATATCACTGTCACCCTATATTCGTCTTATTGTCTCTTGAAGGATTTGAACCAATCCTTTAGTTATACCACCTCTTCATCTAAATACACGTCATAAATCTCCTTTGGTGTTAGAGGTTGCATCCTCATGCCAGACTTTTGAATGGAGGAGACTATGCTCTTATAATATGACACTTAGGCTATATTTGTTGGAATCATATGAAAGTTGGACCATTTCAAAATTGTCTTCCCAATATCCTATATTTTTTCTTTTGTATATGCATCATCAATCTGTATTTGTTTCACTATTTGTGGATGATAGGCTTGTGGATTAATATCAATAATATATGGTGTGAATTTTTTGCCAAGACCTCTCATGAAACCATGAAGTCCACCATGTCTCATGCTACTAGTTCAGTCTAACTCAAAAGGAGTAGTTGACTGCCTCATGTTGGCCGACCTCTGCATTTCATTGCCACCGTCATGTTCCCATTACGAGTCAAGTCGTCTATGTCTCATTCCTTCATTGATCATAAATTGATACTCTAATGATGCACGAATCCCAACTGTGAGGTCTTGCATACCCCTATAATATTCTTCATCAACTATGCCTTCTTTTTTAATGTATCTTCCTTTGCTTGTTATAGTTTACCTTGAAATAATTTATGAATATCCGTCGGAACCTTCTTGCATTTTATAATATCAGGATACCCGCTGGTCATATGCCTCTTCACCCGAGTTATCCTCCACCCTTGCTAATATAATCACAATAAACACATCACTAATAGTGACGGTTCCTATCTATCTTTCGGGCATGAACCCATGCACTATCTTGTGTTTGTTCCTTTGGTGCCATGTTCTTATTATATTTAAATCAATTAAGTTATAAACATGTTAAATTGACCTAATATCGATCAAAAACTAAATCATAATATTAAATAATTTTGAAAAATATTTAATTAGTTATCTTTTAATATTATAAACATGTCAAACACATATGTATTGAAGACATTGAATTGATCCAAAATCAATCAAATTTTGATTAAATTATTATTAAATTCACTAATCATATTATGAAATATTTTTAGTACAATCTAATTAAACTTATTTTATATCATAAATATGTAAAATATATAAACAATATTAAATACATAACTTTGTATATCAAATTATGATGAAATAATCATTATATATACAAATAATATGATTAACATAGTTAATTATCCATCAATTACTTATCTTTCAATACTATAAATATGTCAAATAGAAGCATTAAATAAATTGAATTGATCTAAAATCAATCAAATTTTGATTAAAAAATAAATATTAACTATATAATTTTGATACAATATAGATTAAATTATGATGAAATCATTGTTATATATATTAATCATATAATTAATATAGTTAATTATATATTAATTATCTATTTTAACGTTATAAATACGCCAAACAATCTAATAGGTATAAAAGACTATGAATTAATCCAAAATCAATCAATCAAATTTTAATTAAATTATTATTTAAATTATTAATCATGGCATGAAATAACTCTAATATAATCTAATTAAATCTAGTTTACCATCATAAATATACATAAAATTTAACTATTTATATACATGAAATGTAACTATTTAACATATTAAAGAATCTAACTTTAAATAAACTAAAATTTAAACACACTAATCATAATATTAAATATCTTATTTACTCTCTAATTAAAAAAATAGAATATGTACTTCTTAATTGAAAAGTTCTTTCTCTTGGTCTTCCTAAATTAGCCTTGACTTAATCCATAAATCATTGTGAGTTTATGAGAGTGCAAATGTTGTGACTAAGAAAGAAGTTTAGAATGTGAAAACCTGAGAGAGTTGAAGGAGTGAGAGTGCAAATGATGAGTGTGAAAAGAGATGGGAAAGTGTCTAACATTATCGGGTGGTAACGATCAATTTCGATCATTACCATATCATTAAAATTTTGATCATTATCAACATTATCAGGTGATAAGGGTCTAAAACTATGCTATTGTCCGATAGTGGGCGATACGATTTGAAACATTGAACCTTGCTTTGGAGGTCGTGACTGACTGACTGGTAACTCTTTTCATGCTTGCTTACTGTTATTGTAGGAAATATTCCTAATAATCAGGTGGTAGGTCAACCATTCTATTTCCAACAAAAAAAGCACTGTAATTTTTTCATCAACGACAACAGCTACAGCAGCCGAGCCTGGGAGAACACTCGTCACTGGAAGCCATTAAACGTTTGGTTTCATAACCGAGTTCATCAATTCCGATAGCTCGCTCACCATGCTTACGGATTCACGGAATTCGAATATTTGAAGTAAAACTAGTGTCTATGGAAACAAAAGCAGGGAAGTTGCTGAGAATTTAGCCACACAACTGACTATGACATCAAGGATTCATTAGGAATAGTGAGACAGCACCGGTTACATTACTTGGCATACTTCCTACTCATTCAGAAACATAGATGCTGGCATTTGACAATAAACGACCGGCTTGTATGAGTACAAAGGTTTACAGATCTGGCTCTTCTACAATACTCTATGAAATTTAAGATTTATGTGTGTTTCCAAATTGTAAAACATACTAAAAATTGCAGCTGATACTTTACAAGAGTCGGCCAACCAAGCATCGATAAGGGACTTAAGTGAGAATACTCCTTTTCCTCGGAAGATATCAAGTTGGCCAGTGAAAAAGTGCTGTGCTAAGCATCAGCTTGCCATAAGAGCCAAATGCACTGCCATATATATATATATATATATATATATATATATATATATATATATATATATATATATATATATATATATAGGAACTTGCAATGGAACATTTATGGCAGCCAGTAAAAGCTCATTTGACCCCAGTTACTGGTCAGACTGAATTAGCTTGATCAACTACAAAAGATCCACTTCCGTTGCTGATTTAATTGGGGAACACTGGAACATTTACTTTGGCACTGAAGTTTATGACTAGTGTACATGAAGTATTTTGGAGTAAATGACTGGACAAAGTATCAACCACCACTAGCACGTAATGGTTGCCTATGACGGATCTCTTACTGCTAAATTGGACATTCGAACACGATTCAAATTTGATGATGGCCTTCTAACTGCTTCCAGAATCCTACTATATGCTACCTTCACAGGGACACATGGAACTACAGGTACTTGCCTCTGCAGTTTCATCAAACCACTGAACCCATCACTTCGCCTAGCAAGCCTTGTGTTGCAATTCTGACGACCGAGTCTTTGTTCAGTTGCAAAAGAAGATAGTGTTCTAGTTTTCTGGCTCGACAAGCTTACCCTTTTCAACGACTTCTTGTGAATCTTCCCCAAGGGTGGTCGGTGAGCAGACATTAGCTTATTTTTAGCTAATCTGGACTGGTCCTTGTAATGATCAGAAGTTCTGCTTTGTTGCTCTGAATATCTAGAAATCCCAGCTTCATCATCTTCCAAAGAAGATGCCACTGGATTAGAACGAGGAACTCGTTGCATGGCTGTTCTTCTGGCAGTCCTCCAGACAGGTTGGTGTGCTACACTTTCATCGGGACAAGAATAATTGCTACAAGTATATTGACCGGCAGAACCATCTTCTACAATTTCAATCTGGACAGGGTGCCCTATAATTGCTTTTCCATTCAATCTGCTCATTAGAGAAACCAGAGGGACATGCTCACCTTGATAGCTTGCTTTAACTTTCAGATTAACATCAAACAAAATGGACCCCATCTCTAAACTTGCCTGAGTAGCATAAACAGTATCATAGCACTCGTCAGATTCTTCCCAAAATTTCTTTCGAGTTCTGTGACGTGACCCATCAGCTTCCCAGCCTGATGTCGACATTGAATGAGAATCATTTTCCAAATGGTTGAAGCCAAAGTGGCTTCTCTTGAGACCCCTAGATGCTTTAGAGGCTAATGGATATGTTTGATTGGTGTATCCACTGATTTCATCCTGAAGAAAATCCTCACCAATCAAATCAGCCTCATCAGAAGAATAGTTATCCTCCTTTTCAATATGGCAGGAACCTTGCTCCACATCCCTCTGGCTGGGATGTTCCATCTCCACCATTCTTGAACTGCTACACTTGGCTCCATACGCTGTTTCCCTTACAAAACTGTTGCATTTCTCTGAACCAATGATACTGATCTTGTGATCCATTATATCAGCTGGCATCTTCACTAGATTACGGATGTTGCGTTTTCCTTTCATATGCCATTTGGAAACTCCCACCTCAGCAGAAGCATCAGCCGAATGTTCACGAGGATGCACTTGGGAAGTGTAGTCAGTAAAAGGCACTTCGTCATTGTACATATCACCAAATTTTTCTGAAACATGATATGCAGAAAGGTCACAATTTTTCAGTCCAGGTGGAAGGGAACAACTAGCATCTGAAACCAAACCAATAGAAGACAGCTCTTAAGGAAAACATAGCAAAAGAAATTAGCATCAAAGGTCACATAAGGCTTAAAACGATATCCCACATCATAATTCCTGCAAATAATTCTAACATCATCTTCACACCATCACAGTTTATTTTTAATACCCAATAGTAATTTGCAAATTAAATTCAAAACAAAAGTGGCAACAACTCGCTCGTCAAAATAGGGTCATGTTCTTTCCAACAATGAATGGAAGAACCATCTAGCCGCCACATTTATCAACCCACTAATCCTCGAAAGGAATCACTCTACTAGCTCTCGTGTGCGTATATATATTGCATTACATCATTCATTTATAATTCCATTAATTCATGCATGAAATAAAAAAGACATTTAAATGTATCAAAAATATCCATACTTGATACAAGACATGGAAAACTGTCTGCTAATGGCTCCCTACCATGATGGACTTGGAGCTCTTTTTCACAAGAAGCATGTCCAACATGGATCACTCACCTAGCAACATATACCTATGTAAAAATCATATTAATCATATGCATTACAATATCAACCTCGATGTCAATTAGTGAATAAACTTAAGAAATGCTTCATAGTTGTTAAAATTCATCCCTTAACATCAAGTGAAATCCCTTAGATTCAATAAATCAGGAGATCAACTGGTATTGAGCCCACTAGATGCTAAGATTAACCTGAACCTAACCTAAACCAAACCAATTTCTAACCTGATTTAGATTCAAGATGAATTTTCCTGAATCAATTTGAACCATTCTAGAACCATCCAAAAGTGGCCTTAACTAGTCTAATTTCTAGTTCAACTGGTTTTAAAAGCTGAATTGGCCTGAACTGACTCAAACCATTATAGAATCACCCAAAACTGACTTGAAATCAGCTACCACATTGGTCATGCCATGTTGGACTGTGTTCAACATGTTGGGCAATGCAGGTCTAGCCTGGACCAGACTGGGCATCTGGGTCATACTGACTTGGTGGTGGGATGGGTTAGACATGACCAAAGTCGAGTCTGGTCCAATTTGGTCGGTGGTGGACCTGACATACCAACTCAGTCCATGGCAGGCTGGAGCTCACTGCCCCAGATCGAATCCAACAGTCATCCTCTTTTTATATCATAATTTAAATATGACTTCTCTTAAATTCAAAAAAATTAAATTTTTTTTTTGTCATATAATCTAATGAAGATGGGAACATATTTAATCTAATCTAACATGAATATTATTAAATTTTGTTTAAAGACACAAACAACATTAAATATGGTAATATTAATTTTAACATCATGATATAAAATTTCGAAACAATTAAATTAACATTAATAATACTAAAATCTAGAAACATACATTATTTCTAAATATAAATTTAATAAATATCATAATTTTATGAAATATTAAACAACTACAAAATCAATATATTATTTCAAAATTTAGATTAAAAGAAAAGATGGAGAACATACTGTTTTTCTAAGGCAATGACCACATGGTCCTCACTAGTGGTCTTTCCTCACAATCAAACCTCTTCCCGGCCAAAGTTACGATAAATAGTGAGGACATCATCTAAAGTTTATATAGGGGATGAAGAAGGACCTCCATTGATGTAGGGAGGTTTGCTTCCATATCAGATGATATTTTTAAATAAAAATAAAATAGATTTTTGCTTATTAGAATATATTTTAAGTATGATATAAATTCTGAATGTCGAGATATTCTCCTTACTAGGGAATGAAAATTTAAAACTAAAATAATGATGGTGAACTGGATACCATTTATGATTTTTTTTACTTTAGGATAAAAATTAAGGTGATCACTGACACAACCTCTGCATATGATGGTAATAACATTACAACTACACAATCTCTGATGAATGAAAGTAATCCCTTTTTGAAGAGTCTTAACTTTTTGCTGATCATCTAATATAATATATGGAAAGAATCAAGATAATTTGTTAAAGTAGTCTTCATATTCAATCGATGTCTAATTTCCTATTTGAATGTTGAAGAATTCTTATTGTTCCTTCCGACCGAAATGAGTGGGAAAATATTGTTCACAAATTCTTGTTTAAAATTGTTCCCATGAAATAAATCTCCCTCCATCTTCTAAGATCCTTCTAGTAGTTGTCTGTTCACCAAGCATCTGTTTTCCCTCTAGAATAAGAAAAGTAACCATCACCTTTTGCTCTTCCATCCAAGGTTCGCCATGCCGGTCCATACCGGCATACCAAGTTTATCTCGGTATGGTATGATACCCGATACCGAGCAGTACGTACTATGTATCGCTCGGTATAATATAATATAATATTATATTATAATATAATATATATTAAAAAAATGAAAACAGATGAGGCGCCCCCTCGCCTCGCCTCGTGTGAGAACGATGCCTTGTCTCCCCGCAGGAGAACAAGGCAGCACCTCGTTCCCCCGCTGGAAGACGATGCGACACCTAGTTCTCCTGCTGGAAGACGAGGCGTCGCTACGTTCTCTCGCTGGAAGACGAGGCGGCGCCTCGTTCTCCCGCTGGAAGACGAGACGACGCCTCGTTGCCTCGTTGCCTCGTTCCCGCACGGGGAGATGCACGGTACCGCCCGGTAACGGGCAGTCCACGTACCCGTATCCTGTCGGACCGATACCTACCGCCCGTATCGGTCGATACAGATCGAAACAGAGAACCTTGCTTCCATCCATCCATTAGCTTCAAATGCTATCTCTTCCTAGTGTATCCATCACTCGTAAAATAAAGGATAAGGTCTGCAATCAAAACCAGAAGAACCAAACCTTTAAAAACTACTCAAATCTAGAGTTAGCCCCATGATTAACTCCAGTATGTCCTCGACACCATGACGTGATGGTGGTTGCTAAAAATAATCTCCCATGGCATTAAGAACTTCATGTTCAATCTGAGGGGCATTCAAAGCTTTAGGATCACCTAATAGATTTAATGAGCATATTGAAGCTGCCACATTATAGTTAGGAGGTTATACTTTTCAAAGGTACATTCTAAGATCATATCACTTGCTGATCTCTAACCATACTCTTATAACATGAAAAGATGTCACATCTCGTAATGAATTTTTTTACAACTCTACTCAAAACATGACCATCTTTCCAAGACGTTCCTACAGAGCCATTATTGGCTAATTCAAAAGTCAAACTCACGTCTTATGGAAGAAAAGAAAATTGTTTGAAAAGCAATTAATGAGTTCTAGCAGCTCGAACCAGGAGTCAAAAAAACCAAATCCAAGTGGTGCTACTTATCCATGTAGAGAAGTCTTTTTAACTCGAATCTCTGGCCTAACATGGTTAAAAGGTGGCTCTAAAATTAAATACATAACAAAACATTTCAACAATCATACTGAGTAGAAATCTCCTAAATTAAGTTTAAAAAATATAAATCAACTTTATCTGAAATAAGCATGTAAGCTCAAGACAACGTAATCATGAAGCAAAGTCATTCAAAATCATAAGTAATATGTATGAATCATAATAGCATAAATCGACCAGACAACATTATTATGTGCACCTAAAATTCTTTATACTTGGACTAACACATCCTGAAGCTGAACTCTAACCATTAATCCCTATATTATTATGCTCACCTAAATATCCAAGTTGACTGAAATTAGGACTACATAATAAATCCAGTCAACAAAGCATATAAAAGATATTATTCACACTACATTGATATTTTGTGGTATTAATATGCTGGATTAATCAATTAACTTAATAAGTCTAAAACTGACCAGAAACATAATTGATTAAGGATTTCAGGTTGCAGTGTCCTGCCTGATGCCCTGTAATGCCTGTACAGTATTCTAAGGTAATAATAGTATAGTGCATTGGTGCATACAGATCTTGTGCCTATTTATAAAACCAAGAAAGAAAATAACCACTCTAAATATGAAGTGTCAGCTCAGCACCTGGCAGCAAGTACACCGGTGCCCTAACAAATCAACTCGTTCGCATTATTAAAGAGATCACTATAGAAATTGCTTCAGAATTCATCCATCACAAAGTGTAGAAGGCTTTGTATTCTATCTGAAACGGGTTCCAATAAACATGCTACACCATCAAACATGATACAAAAATGTAGAAATAGAGTAAACAGGTGTAGCTTTTAACCAAGTGAGCCTGCAACAAATGTAAAGAAAAACAAACCAGAAATAAAAACTTAAGAGCCTGATTTATGATGAATGAAAAGACAAATACATGATCCATTCAAGTCAGTACCTCCTAAGGTATCTCCCTCCTCCATCCTAGTCTCCAAGTAGTCCCTTGGGGAAGAATCAGATTCATCTGTCTCAATCATCTCCGATGTGCAACCTTCCGCCAGCGAACCAGGTTGGTTAAGGCAATTATCACTTCCAAACTGGTCAGTTGGTGTTTGTGTTTCTTCTGAAGAATATCCTTCATCATCCTGATAATTAACTGAATCAGCAGGCAGATAGATGCATCTGCTACGTTTTGCCCGATGCAAAACACCCAATTGGTCTTTTTCCCCTTGCATTACAACAACATTAGGATAGCGATCAATCTGAGATGAATGAGAAGCCTGCAATTTTGCACTACTTTGTAAAACTTGATGAAGTGGTCTACGTCTATCGCGCTTTTTTACGAGAGATTCTTCAATTGTAGCACCGTGTGACCTTTTCCGTTTGATTGCCAAGGTACTTTTGCTACTCCTGACATGATCTATACCTCCTACTATATTGTCAGAACAAGGAAAATCATCCATGTAGTTCTCAGAAGGTTTCCTGGTAGGTAACCAAGAAATAGAGTGTGGGAGCTTTTTCTTTGGAGCAGTCCTCAGGCCAAAATCCTGTAGTCCTCTCATCCGAGGAATAGATTCCGAAAAATCTTTTTGCCACCCTATTTGCTTATAATTTTTTCCATCATATATATTTGTAGAATTGCTAATATTCTCTTCCTCATGCAACAAAGCTGCTTTATTGGGAACTGTGGGAGACTTGTGAATGGAATATTTACTATGTCTTGAAGATTCATCATTTCTTGAGAATATATTTGATGATGACATGTTATTGAACTCTTTTTTCATTGTAAAAGGTTTGCCAGTAACTCCATTTGACATGACGGCTTGTTCATGCTGATTCATCTCGAGCTGCTTTCTCTCAAGTTCAAGAGCATGGAGAATAGCATCTTCTCGACGTGCATATTTCTCCCTTTTCTTTATAGGAACTCCTAGAGAAGCTTCAGCCTTTTCGATGCAGGCATCAAACTCCCCACAGCGAAATGCCTTTACACGTTTGGATTTCTCCAAGTTATACCAATCCCTGCACATAGATCCATCTTATTATTAGTATATGTTCACAAACAAAATATTCTATTAGCCACTGGTCAACAATGAGGTTGCACACAGAAATAAAAAGGTAAACAAAATGCAATAATGTCCAGAAAATGAGATAAGTGATAAATCTCACCTTTCAAATCAAATCTAATTCTAAGAACAGGGAGATTAGAAACTTCTAAACATAACCAAACATTTAAACCAGAGGAATATATCAGTATTCATCACCTCAAAGTATTTATGCTGTTTTATTTGTGTAAAGGAAGTCGAAATATTGTCACACCAAGTGAAGGGAAGCTAAATATGAAGTTAACGACTTCCATTTCACCCTAAACTAGAAGTCAAATGATGTCATTTTATGTAAACACCTAAAACAAACAAGACAAAGGGCCAAGTGCCAGTATATTTAAATCTGATCAGAGCAGCAATGCTCAAACTAAACCTTGCTTTCTGACACGGGCAAATATTTGGCATTTGAATCATATCAAGTTGCCTCAGATGTGATCTTCAAAATGAACCAGTTACTGAGTCTTGATCATGTTTGCAAAATAAGCAGGCTTGCATGTAGAGAACTGTGCTAATACATACATAGTTTCATCAACATATCACAAAATAGAAGCTAGAATGATACTATCATATATTAAGCAACTCTAACTTGGAAAAGACATCCAAGATAAATAAGAAAAGTTGGTTCTTTGTTGACCTTGCAAAAATGCATAGGACAGCTGACAAGTAACCTAGCTTTCATTGCAGATGCCAAAGAAATTCTCATAGCATGGTTGCATTCCTATCATTTACATTATCAACCAGTTCTCTTTGTATTAAGTCATATGGTCTACAACACCATATAACAAAATCTTCAATATTTTTGAGGATAAGTTGCAGACAAATTTAAATTCTACAAGAGACATGAGTTACTTTCGATGAAAACAAATTGGCTATATGTTTGCTGAGAAATTCAAGAAAAGAGTGCAGCGAGAAAGAAAAACATGGTTTTTTATTGACCAAGGAGAGCATTATTATATAATTTCTAGTGAGATATCATGGATTATAGATAGAGATAAAGATACAAATTTATTGTAAGTGCAAATCTACAACATACATAGTTATGGAGAAATAAATTTATCATAAATGAATATCTCTAACATTTATAAAATTCTATATAGAGAATATCTTTTGTTGTTGAGATATCATAAATGACCAACAATGCCTTATGGATTTGAGTGTTGACAGTTAAGAAATAACATATACAAGAAGTTTGTGTTGTTCAGATGAGAATATTGAGATGGATGTATAGAGATACAAAGAAAGATAGGAAAAATATATATTTTTCTTCATGAACAACTAGGTATTGCTTCAATATAGAATAAAATGAGAGCGAATCATTTAAGATGATATAGACATGTGCTTAGAAGACCTTCAGATGCAGTAGTCAGAAGAGATAAAATGACTGATGTTAATGGTACAAGGAGCAGTAGAGAAAGACCTAGAAAGACTCTAATAAAAACTATAAATAAAGATTTAAGTCCTCTAAGCTTAACTAAACATATAACTTTTTATATACCTCAATGGCGACAAAAGATACATGTAGCCGACCCCAAATAGTGGGGACTTACAGCTTTGTTGTTGCTGCATAGAGCATATCTTTTACTTAATAACACAAAGAAAAACAACTCCTATGCACAAAGAGAATAAAAATGAGCTGATATAAAAGAAACGAAAAGGATATTTTGAAAACTCTCAAACATCTTGCCAAATATTATCTTTCCCTAATCTTCCACAAAGAGCAAAGAGGAAATTTGCCTTACTATTTTGGTTAGATTTAAAGGGGAAGGTACACATCCTGAATAACTACAACTTGGAATCATAAGTCAATCTTCAAGTTCCATTTTCCCGATAAAATAGGCAAAGAGGTTTCTCATGCAAACAAGTAAGCAGAAGCATGGCAAGGCAAATCAAGGCAGCCTGTTCAGGATTCAGCCAGTAAAGTTTTACTTTGTCAATAAAAATAAAGAAGTACATGTATCTATATATGAACATCAAAAAGCTCAAAGGATGTTCTACATAACATGCATAATTAATGTAAGGCTTCCACAGCTCAGAAAGTTCTTCACTTCAATTCACTTTTAGCTGCAGTCTTCCAGAGTATCAAAATCTATGCCTCAGTTGAATCCCAACTGTATGAATTCTTCTGTAGCAAAACAACTAGCGGTTCTTGTGAAAGTTTTGAAGTACAATATGGATTAACAAAAATTCCACAAAGAAAAAAAGATATTACAGAAGTCGAAAGATGAACAAGGAAAGCAGAAATCTCACACGCTGGCGTCCTCCCTACCCAGGAGTTTGACCGGCGTCCCGGACCTTGGCGACATGAGATGCGACGCCGACAGCTCTTCCGGGCCAAGAATCCTCCCCGGCCACCAGGAGCCGTTCCTCCGCCGCACCCAAACGATCGTGCCGACGCTGCAATCGACTCCATTCCCCCCTCCATCCCCGTCCTCAGAAAACCCCATATTGTCCCTCCCCACCAGGCCGCAACCACGGTCCAGAAAACCAGAACGGAGCCCTAGAACCCGATACCACCGCGGCAGGGATCGAGGGACCGTCGCCGGCCAATGGAGCCGGAGGATCGCAACGGCCGGAGAAGGTCCTCACAGATCCGATCAGTCCGTTCCCAACCAAGATTTCCATTCACATCAAAGAAGATCTCATCCTTCTTTCCTCTCCGCTGACCTCCACTCCTTTGTATTTCCTCGAGGTTTTCATCATCACCACCTTCTCCTTCTCCTCCTCCTCCTCCTCCTCCGCCGCCGCCGTTATTCTACCACCGGATCGAGGAACCCCTCCGATCTCCCTCACCGACTAGTCGAAGAAGATGCTCTCTCTCTCTCTCTCTCTCTCTCCCCTTCTCTTTCTACCTGCCTTGTTATTTTCCTTTTACTTCTTATTCTCCTCTTGTTCTCCTAAGAAAGATGGAACGATAATTTAATTAAATTCAAAATAGTAAATGGGGGAAGAAGGTGACGACGACCTTCGGAGACCGCTCTTCAATTCTCTGCTCTCTGCTGCTTCGATAATTGTATATTAAGAATAATTAAACAAACAAATAAGAATGCCCGTGGGTTTTCGACCGGGTTTACTCGGTTGGCATCATGACCGTGCGATGGAGATAGAGCGGACCAGATTTGTCCTACGCCAGATGACGTCCGTCAGATTGGAATCGGACGGACGGACGGACGTTAGTGGATTCGTGACATCCGCCGCATCGGCGGTGGTGTCCGTTGATTGCCCGCAGTAATTAAACCCAGAATCACATGCCTAAAGGAACTTACAGCACTAAACCGTGTCCACATGACTTATTTATGCCAACGACGTTTAGCATGCTGACACATGTGGCCAACTCATGGTTATGACCTCAGCCACATCATACATGTATGCGGCACCATAGTCTCGCATGCTCGGCTCGCGACATGATGTGTAATGGCGTTCGCATTGAAGATTCTCTTGAGCACAGCCGCGAGTATGTGTGCTTGCATCCATACCGCTCGGCCAGTTTAAGATTGGTTTCTCTGGGGGCGTATTGTATTGGTGGTACATTACTCCAGTGTTTCCCCCTCTTCTCGGCTCTACCGAGAAACCCTACCGTAGGGCTTAGCGCTTGTGGCATGGCGGTGAGGTTTCTGATCCCGCGAGCATCCAAAACCCTGAGTCATCACCTGTTGCGTTCCCCTCCCTCTCGGCTCGATTCCATCCCTTCCGCAGCCGGCGTCTCCGGATGCCTCCGAGCTCTTCACTCCGTCGCTTCCCGCAGCTCCCGCCCCCTCTATCGTCGTGGCATCTTGCCGCCCTTTTCGAGGTTCATGGTCTCCGCCTCCTCTCCGCGGCTGGACCTCGCCGAGGCCGTATCCTCTGCGCTCGACATCGATAGCAGGGTGCCTGCCACCGTGATCACTGGATTCCTCGGCTCTGGGAAGGTCAGCTCCCTCTTTTTTTTTTATTTCTCAATATCAAATGTTGTTGTGTATGGGTCTGTGGGGAAGATGGAGAGTGGTTTGGTGTCACAAACTCAGAGAAGTCTTTTCTTTTATTAGTTTTGAAGGGATACGTAGTGTATCGGTTAAATAGTGAAAACTGAGTTACTTCAGAACTCAACCGGGTAAATCTTGATGCTTTCTTGTTTTTATCTAAAGGGTTTAGGTCTTGATCCCAGTAACTCAACCTTTCAATGAGATTCTTGAGGAATGAAATCTGCTACGTTTTCCTTCGAGTCTCTTCCAAATTATGATTTTAGGAAAAGTATGACACCTTTTTATTGAGTACAATTGATCTACGGCACAATTGTAAATGACACCAGAGTAATCCAGTGTTGAGCCTCTATCTTGTCAATTTGAACACTAAGAAAAGTTATTTTTGTTTTGCCGTGGCTTTGTGACAGTATATGAATCTTGTTATATTCTATAGTTGTTTATCTCTTGCTGTAGCTACGAAATACCTATCAGTTGAAGTTGTTGTCAATAAATGCAGACAACTCTACTGAACCACATTTTGACCTCACAACATGGGAAGAGGATTGCTGTCATTGAGAATGAGGTATTAAAAGTTTTTACATTTTTCTCTTCAGTACTATCTACATATAAATTGACTTCCGTATAATTTTTTTTGATCTCATTGTTCTTTTGTTTCAATCATTTGTGACAAACAACTTGGTATTGATGTCATTTATTTTTCATGGAAATATTCAAAAAGTTCATTTTCTTTTGACATTTAAATTTCTCCCAACAATATATCTTCAGCAATGCTCCATTAGGAACACTGAATCTTTGTGGCAAAAACTTAAACTAATCATCATTGACTTATATGGGTGTCATATCTTTTACTGTTTATCCTACCATTGCCCTTAACCTCATCCTGAAGTTCTTTCACATTCTTGGCCTTGTGCCATTCCAATCCTGTGTTCAGGTTTTCTTCTCTTTTACATCCTTGTACCCTCATCTGTATAAGCTTCTAATTGTTTGTTTGATTCTTATCACTACCACACTGGTCAAACATTAAATCTAACTGTAGTTTGTTCTTTAGATAGTCAACATCTGTTATATTTACCTGTAAATGCAGATAGCTGTTTTTTCTTCTCGACCCTTTTCGGTCTTGTATTTCTTAAATCTTACCTTTTTGTATCTGACAAGCCATCATTTGTCATCACCAGTCCTAATGTTCAGGGTTAAGGTTTTTTCCATTGATTTCCATTCATGATATTGCATCTGAAGGTCTATTGAGGAAGCTAAGTCTGTCTTTCTGTTTGGCAATTAGGGAAAGCATGAGTTTGTCTTTCTATTGAAGGAGTTAGTGTAATCCTGAGATTTACTGTGTCCAGAATCTGAGTACTTTCCCTAATATTGATTCTTATTCTTGCTAATGATCTGTAGTTGTTTGTATGTACAATTTTGTAATCACATTCTTATGAAAGCTGTAAAGCTATAGTTATACTTCTTTCAAATTGTGAAGTATTCATTTGTAAAGAATCTGATTGCTTGAATCACTGTAAACTCTGTTATTAGGCTAGGCAGTGATTTGGCATTATCTTTAGGTTTTTGGTATTTATTCTTATCTTGCCCTCTTTTCAATATGTTTCTGTGTGAATTATTTTATTAAGTTTTGTAGTAAGTTTTTGATAAAATTTTTCTTGAATGCCTTCATAAATAGATTTGAGATGCTAGACTGTTCGAATTGTTAGAAAATAGATCTGCAAAAATTTGCCATTCTTGTAATTGTTTTCCCATATTTCCACGGACAAAATGCAATCTTATCTCAACCTTGTGAAGTTTTTCATATTCAACATTTCAATTATTGAATCATCACTGATGCTGTTCTTGGGCATTACATGCAGCACTTCTCTTTATTGTGTTAATGGAAATGAACCACATTGGATGATTTTTTTTTATATATATACATTGGTTGATTGATAATAAGCTTGTAAAGTAACTTGTTTACAATTTTTAATAGTTGTTTAGGAATTAAGCATACATATCTGAATGGTCTTTTCTCTCTTGGCAGTTTGGGGAGGTAGATATTGATAGTTCATTGGTTGCTAGCCATTCTTCTGTTTCAGAGGACATTGTGATGGTTAACAATGGTTGCCTCTGTTGCACTGTGAGAGGAGACTTGGTTAAAATGCTTTTGAAGTTGGTGAAGAACAAGCGGGACAAGTTCGATCACATAGTTATAGAGACAACAGGTGAAGTTATTCCATGCAAGGTCATTCTTACCATATGTGAATAGCTATGTGCACTTTGTTCTATCTTTTCTCTGGTCATCTCTGCATAAGGATGCAATTACTTAATGCACACTTGCTGGACTTGATATTCCTCATTCTTAACCATGTTTGTTGATGCCTATGAAGTCAATCTGATTCAGAAGATTACCATAGTCATGATCCACTTTATCCCCCTTTTATTTTGCTGCATGTTCATTTCATGTAAAAAAAATTTCACCAAGTTCATGGGCACATCTCACAAACATTACATTATGTGATTTTGATTTGAAGTCTTGTGTATCAAGTTAAAGATAAGGACAGAGTTGGAGTGAGAAGGCTGCTGTTGACCCTTCAAAGAAGATTCCTGTCTTCTATATAACCATTAACCAATCATGCTGAATAGCTTCAGTTTATATGAAGTTTAGGTGAAGTTTCCTTTTGACTATGATAAAAGAATTAAGTTTCCAAAGTGAGATGCTGACTAGTTGATTTCATAAAAACACCAAATTTTCATGTGGCATACTGTGATGCATTCTAGGCTGACAGACGAACATGATCTTGTGCTGATACACAGGTCACATGGTTCAGTTTCCATGCTCTGAGTACATCGTGTAGCTATAATTCAGTTCTTAGTTGCTTACCTGTACATGCTTCTTATATTGATATATTTATATTTTTTGCAGGTCTTGCAAAACCTTCTCCTGTTATAGAAACTTTCTGCGCAGATGAATTGGTCGCACGATATGTGAAGCTTGATGGTGTTGTCACTTTGGTAGATTGTAAGCATGCTATACGACATTTGGACGAAGTGAAACCAAGGTGGGTCGTAAATGAGGCAGTAGAACAAGTTGCATATGCAGATCGCATTATATTGAATAAGGTAATCGTTATTTCATCTGATAAGCTACTTTCTTCCAAGGATGCTTTAGCTTTTTCCTGAATTTATTCTTGCTTTTGTAGACAGATTTGGTAAATGAGGCTGAACTGGATGCACTAACTAACAGAATCAAGGTAAATTTTGTTTATGAACAAAACTTTCTCCAGCTAATGTGTAATACTTTTAATCTAATGCTGTCATTTGTAACTGTTGCAGCTTATAAATGGGATGGCACAAATTAAACAAGCCAAACACAGCATTGTGGATATGGATTTTGTTCTGGGAATTGGTGGATATGATTTAGACAGGTAGGTGTCTCTATAATCCAGTTGTCCTTGAATTGGTAACTTTCTGATTATATGGTTTATCTTATCTGCTGTTGGCTTGCTAATTATATGGTTTCACTTTGCTCGGAGGTTTTGAGTTTTCATATTTTTGCAGAATTGAGACTGATGTTCAAGTGGAAGCCAGCCATGACAAGAGTCATCATTGTGGAAATGGACATGGTAGTGCTTTTTTTCTGCAATAATGAAAACTTTGGTTATGACTGAATTTGAAAACGAGCTACAAGATAGTCACATATTAGTAGAAAAAGAGCATAGAGGTCATATGGAAAGTCTGGGGCACTAATTTCTAATAGTCATTGTCATTTGATAGTCATAGAAACATAACCTTAAAAGATGGTCGTGATATAAGTGTCATTTGCTGTTCTGCATGTTCTTTATCTGGTATATGGTTTTCACTTTGGAAATCTCTCTGCTATAATATTGTTGATTCAGTTGCTTGGTAAAGATAAAAGAAGCTATGAATACTTTGAGCAATTATTTTCCAAATATCTGTCAATATTTGTTTGGGCAAATTGATCAAGGGCCATGGCCCATCATCACCAAGTTTCTCATGTAGATGTTCTGGGTAAAGATTAACTGAAGTCATTGAAAGCATGAAAACAATACTTAATGTTTTGTGCGATGCGATATGAAGTAATTGTTTTTCTTTTTCTTTTACTTGAGTCAGCTGATAGAACCTGTAGTGCATTGGCTGTATAATTTGTTGTCGGGTTTTTTTGTTCCAGATCACCATGGGGGACATCATCATGACCATGTGCATGATTCATCTGTGACCAGCGTCAGTATAGTTTCTGAGGGGACCCTGGATCTTGATGAGGTAGCTTTCAATCTCTTGCTGTATGTTAAACTATTTCTCTATGTATACAGAGGATTTCATATTTATTTGTTTTGAACTGGTTAAAAACGATAACTCCTGTTTCTTTGACATGCTTTGTTGCTTCATTCTGTTCTTGATCTTTCTGCATCAATCTTGCTGAAGTACGCATGAATTATTTGTCTGTTGAAAAGTGAACATGAATTTGTGATTGCTAACTAATTCAACTCTTAGGTTAACGATTGGCTTGATAGACTAGTTGATGAGAAAGGGGAAGACTTGTACAGGATGAAAGGTGTCGTATCTGTAAATGATTCTACTGGTCGATTTGTCTTTCAGGTACTTGGATCTTCCTACCCTGCATCCTAATTTATCCGTGCTTGCAGATGCAATATCATATGTTGATTTTCTCGGTTGCCACTTGAGACAACTTTGCCCAGCCGATTCTTATCTGCTATCGTCATAATTTTGTTCATTGTTCTTATCTCAGGGGGTGCACTCTATGTTGGATGGATGTCCTGCCAAACCATGGGGACCAGATGAGAAGAGGATCAACAAACTTGTGTTCATAGGTAGAAACTTGGATGAAGCTGCTTTGCGGAAGGCTTTCAAAGGGTGTTTAATTTGAGTGCAGGATCCAAAGATGAAATGAGTTGTGTTCCTTAGGGTTATGATTGGCTTTCACAGGGTCTCAGTGGAGTGTTGGAAATATCTTACACAGCTAGAGAGAGAGAGAGAGAGAGAGAGAGAGAGAGAGAGAGAGAGAGCCTATGAATCATCTACGCGACATGATTGAATTGTAATGCTGACATATTACATTTCCATATATTACTGGGACACCTCTCGTCTTTCCATGCAATTTGACTTGGTTCAATTTGCCTCCTCTTGCAACATCTTTTTAGCTTCATATGTCGTTATCATTCATCATGATCTGTTTGTTTTCCAGTTTGATCTCATCCACTGATCTACCATGACCACATGAGCAGGTTCGCTGACATATGATAGATATTATTCATTCATGATCGGAGTGGGACCTCCCAGAACTGTTTGGTGGCGGGCGAAAACAGACGCTGGAGAAAAGAGAAAGAAGACTGATCAAAGGCTGGAGAGGATGGCGACGACTGGGGATGAGGAGGGGGAATAGAATATTCCCAGCCCCCGCCAAAGACGTCGCCTTGCTTCCCGCAAAGGGCCCTCCGACATGGCGCTCTCCGGTGGATGGCGGCAGGAATCTTCCATTTCCCGGTCTCGGCGGCGAATATTCCGCCCCCCTCTCTCTGGCGTCCGCACGCGGCACCACCCACACCCACGTGGTCTCGCTTAGGCTCCTCCGCGGGATCGCCGTAGCCAACGACGCTTCTCGAGGGCGAAGCGCCAAAATCACTTCCTTTACCGCTGGTGCTAACGCCCCCGCGGCGCAGTGGAATATCCGAATCCCTAGGTGGTGTGAACGAAGTCGACATCTCTCGTTCGGCAAAGGGTATGTGTGACTTTTAATATCTTTATATTGCTTTCATTTCTTTCTCCGCTTCTCTTATCGTGTTGCGGGTCGTCAGATTCGTCGCCGAGAATCCTCCGGGAGTTCTTCTGCCCTCGCTCTCTCTCTCTATCTCTTCTCCACACGCACACACCCGCATACATTCGTCATGAGGTTCGAGGATGGGATGATGAGGCACCGCACGCCATCGGCAGGAGCAGAAGCATCAGCCGACGAAGCTGCAGAGACGATGCTGTCGAGAGATCCCAAGCCTCGACTGAGATGGACGCCCGAACTCCATGACCGGTTTGTGGACGCCGTCGCCAAGCTCGGTGGACCAGACAGTAAGCACTCCTGTGATCCTGTCCAGGATTAGGACATAAGACACCTCCATGTCACAGCTTCTGATTCTTAGCATCATCACCAGTCTCATCCTTAGCCCGATTGGGTTAAGCAGCCCAATTTCAAAAGTACTGCATCTGGTCAGATTATTCCTTTTTTTTTTGTATTATTATTATTATTATTATTACTGTGTTTTCGAGCTGATTCATGATTATATAGCATTTGGCACCGGTGCCGCTTTGTCGTTCCTGATCACCCACCGACGTGAAAATTTCTGCAGAGGCGACACCCAAATCGGTGCTTAGATTAATGGGCGTGAAGGGATTGACGCTGTACCATCTGAAAAGTCACTTGCAGGTTCTCTTTCCTCCTCTGTTTTCTGTCCATCGATCTATCCGTTCCAAAATCCTTGTTTCATCTTATTCCGCTGTTCTTTTGCTCAACCTTCGGTTCCTTTATCGATCTCAGCCTGCATTTGCTACAGAAATATAGACTTGGAAGGCAAACTGGCCGAGAGACGAAGGCGGAAACCTCCATCAAAGGTATATTTATATTTATATATTTATGTACGCACACCCCTTAGTCAAGGATGTGCATTGCAAACTGGGGATACAATTTCTTGTTCTGAATTTGGGGTTCTACGAGTACAGGAAGCAACACAAGCTATTCCGCTGATAGCAGTGTCTTCGGAGGACCAGAATCTGTGGGGTATGTTTTGTCCCTCATTCTTCCCTCGACAGTTCGCCATTGTTTATGGAGTGGAATTAGAGGAGTGGAGCCAAGGAAGGGGCGTGCACACTCCACTAATTAAGATATTTCCACTCATGGGCTGATCATAATCTTTGAACTGTGAAATCACACACAGAGGAATTCCAGTTGCCGAGGCAATACGGTATGAGTTGGAAGTGCAGAGGAAGAGGAACGAGCAAGTTGAGGTAAGACCAGTGGCACCATTGAGCAGTGTTACCTCATCGGATTCTCTAAAGAAAGAACACCGCACGGCAGGTACAGAAGAAGCTGCAAACGAGAATTGAGGCTCAAGGAAGATACTTGCAAGGGATATTAGAGAAAGCCCTCTACGGTCTGTCCCTCGACATGAACGCCTCTGCTAGCGTGGAAGCAACCAGCAGATCCCAGCTCACGGATTGCAATCTAGCACTTTCATGCTCGGTGGACGATGTACCCAAAAACTCGACCTCGCTCAAGAGGTAGTAACACTTCAGCCTTTCAGCTTCTTCACCGGGAGGGAAGACAGGAGGAGGAGCAATGCAGCTACCGTCAGTCCTCTTGCATCTTAATTAAATGCAAAAAGGAACCTACCAACTGTTTGGTGTTGCTAGTGGAAGCGAGTTGAGCCTGCGAATCCAACCACTGGGAGTATAGCTGCTCAACTGCCAAATAACTAAACTGGTAAAGGTCTGAAAAATCCTCAGCTCCAATTCCATCTTCATCATTTATCCTTTCATTTTTATATATCTATCTATATATATTAATCTTACAACACAGACTTCTCTGATCAAATCGACTCCACCTTAATCTAGTCTTAACAATTCCTTTCCACGTCTATGATCAAAACAACACAATGCTCGCTCTTTGCATGCCTACAAACTATCTAAATCAGAATTTATTAGGTCTGGCAAAGCATCCTTATATCTATCTAGATAATGACAACAGGCATAGGATTCAGTGATAGCCGAGCGGCGCAGGTGCATCTTTGTGGATGTCCTGCAATCGCAAACACAGCATCATCACTCGCAATCACCCCAACAATGACGACAACGGCGAGGGAAGAGAAGGCAGAATGAAGCGTACCGAAGCGAAGTGATGGACGTCACTGATGGTGCGCCTCGTCCGCGCGGACGACCACGACCACGACCACGTCCTTGAGCGTGGCGTCGGCGGGGAGACGCCAGTAGTCGATGGCGATGGGTGGGGTTGGGGGGGCGGAGACGTTGTCGATCTTGCCGGCCTCCAGGTCCTTGAGGTACTCGGTGTAGGAGTGAACGGCCTCCTCCTCCAGGTAGCCGGTCACGCGGTGCGCGAACTTGGGGGAGACGAGGTAACCCAGGAAGTAGGCGTTGAAGAAGACGCCCTGCACCGCGAGGACGAGTGCGCGCTCGTGCCACCGCGGCCGCACCACCTCCATGAAGGTCATCAGGTGCATCCGCTCGTTCTCCGCCTCCACCGGGAGTGCGCGGATCCACCAGCCGCTCTTCTCGAAGCGGCGGAGGTGTTAGCTGAACAGCTTTGCTTGCTTTTTATAACTGAACGATAAGATCTCGTTTCCTCCTTCAACTCTGTATAAATAAGCATTACAACAATGAATAAATCACATCTCTATCTCAAACATAATATCAGAGCCATAATACAGAGATTTTCTCAAACGGCAGCACGATAACTTTCTCCCTCGCTGCCTACCGGCGACCACAGCCTCCGCCGCCGCGTCTACGGTCTGTTTTGATTGCTTCCATCAAAACAGAGTTTGAGATTGTTGTTTGCAGTCTCCAGCCCTCTTCTTCAAATTGCTGTCGATTGCTTCCATCAAAACAGACAACGTGTTTCTGCAGCCCATCTCCCTGCCGACGGGCTCAAGAACTCTAGCGGCGCCGGCTTATTGACCTTCACAAACATGCGCAGGCGCTCATGACCTGGTATGTTACCTGCATCTGCTCACAGTTTCTTAACACTCCATCGGTCTCGTCGAACTGGTCGGAGCTGAACCCGGAGATGCTGGACTTGAGCCCGCCGGTCCCAAGAGCCGTGAGGTAGAGTCCTAGCTTGAGCACCCCCAGCTGCAGACCGCTCGCCCGCACACAGCCGTCGGTGTTCGATCCGTCGCAAGCCGGCGGCCTCAACTGCATCAGAAGCGGCTCCAATCTGCTAACCACGCCGGGGAGACACCTAAGTCGTAGCCTCTGATTTGGGCTCCACCCTCCACCGGTCGTTGCCGCAGCCCTCGCCGGCCCTAGCTGCAGCCCTTGCCTCATCTCCGTCCGCTGCTTCCACAGCACAGATCCGACAAGGTCTCCTCGCACGCGGCTGTGATTTCTGGATCTCTGCTTCGGCTCTCCACCGCTGCCCTACTGCACCGTTGCCTCCTCTGTCAACGTCTTCCCCTGCCTCACCCTCCCTCATCTCCACCCGCTGCTTCCACAGCACAGATCCGGCGAGCCATTCTCTCCGGCGCCGCAGCCCTCGCCGGCTGACGCCCTTCATTCTGCGGCTGCATTCTGCTGTAGTCGCTCCTCCACATCTTCGACGGCTCTGTCCCCTCAGCCGAAGGTTACGCTCCCAGATCTGCTAGACGGGGCGATCTCCTGCTTCCTCCCTCCGGGTTCGACCGTGTGTGGCAACCTCCAGAGCCCGGCGAACTGCAGCCTACCTTGCTTCCCCTTCCCGGCGAACTGTGGTGGATGCCCGAGCTATGACGCTTTGCACCAAATGTTCCTATTGTTATGGTTGGAACAACACTAGATCTTCGCGAAGACAAAGGATATCTTGCTGATCATCAATAAATTGGTGCTGCGGCATACATCGAGTGTAGCTTTTAGACACAACAAAACGTCAAGGCTGTCTTTGATACTGCAATCAACATCCATTTCATAGAAGTTGCCACTACAAGTTGAAACAACAAGTTTCCACCAGTTCCAAGCAACGTTCTGGTTTATGGCAGTTGCTTCTCATCAACCTCTGCCGCCACTGTTGTTTCCAGACTCCAGATCTGATTCAAGAATTGGTTCTGGCAACATCGGCGTGCTGCCCAAGCTTGCAATATCATAATCACCCATCTGCATCCGAAGGAGGTAACCCTGTGGTTTGAAGTCTTCAATATCATATTTCTTGAACTTTTTGCGTTCTTCTCTCGAGTTCTTGGCTACTACTACCTTTGGTGAGTCTTAAATGGCTTCTTCGTCTACCTCTGATGTTTCTACTCTATTTCCTGCTAGCACTTCCCTTTCCTCTTCGTACTCCGGACCTATTTTCATAAATGTTGCGTCTCTAATCCCCTTTAAACTATCCAAAGGTGGCAACTATGCATCCTGACAAGCTCAGTTTTCTAATCTTCTATATGGTTATGATTTATTGGGTTATATTGATGGTTCTCTTAGTTGTCCACCAGCACTAATCCATGTTCCTAGAGAACCTAACCCAGTGTCAAACTCTGCATATAAGCTATGGTTACGTCAAGATCACCTTATTCTCCAAGTGATTCAAGCCTCTGTTGATGGCTCTGTCGCCCCGCTTATGTCTTCCTGTGCTACTGCTGCGGAAGCTTGGATCAAGTTACAAACTACATTCGCGAATCGCTCGAGGACTCGCATGCTTAGTCTACTCCTAGCCTTATGCACTTAAAGCAGGAGTGAAGTACTATTACCGACTACTTACAACTCGCGACTCTCCAATCTCCTTTGAAGAACTTCATGACAAGTTAACAGACTTTGAAGCTTACCTGAAGCGTCACGATATGCCCGCAGGATCTCAGTCGGGACCTCCTATCATTGCTCAATTTAACCACAAATCCAAACGGCCAAATCACAAATACAATAAGCAAGCTTCGAAAGGTGTGGCCAACTTACCTCCTATGGGCACAATACCACATGTTCCCCCTCCACAGTCTACAACCTTCAACCATCGTCAGAATACTTCCTTCCGGCAACGTCGTCCTCCTTCTGCATTTCATCAGCCTGTCGTTTGTCAGTTGTGTGACAAACTTGGTCACTCTGCAAATGTTTGCTGGTCTCGGCCTCGTCTTCCAGCTCCATCAAACTTGCCTCAGGCAAATGTCATGACTGCTCCGTCTGCAAATCAGTCCAATTGGATTGTGGATTCTGGTGCTTCCCACCATATCACTTCGGATCTTCAGAACTTGTCGATCCACAACAACTATGACGGCAATGAAGACATTATCATCGGTGATGGTAAAAGAATTTCAATCACTCATACTGGTTCTACATCGCTTAATTCATATGACACATCTTTTACACTTGATGATATTTTATGTGCACCCCACATTAAAAGAACCTTATTTCTGTCTCTCAATTCTGCCAACAAAACCACACCTCTATTGAATTCTTTCCTGATTATTTTGTTGTCAAGGACTTGAGCATGGGGGCATCCTTAGTTCGCGACCCGAATAAAGATAACATCTATGAATGGTCGTCAGCCTTATTCCTCACGAGACCTATTGCGAACTCTTCCATTGCTGCTCCAGTCGACATTTGGCATCAACGTCTTGATCATCCCTCGACCTTTATTCAACAAAAATTGCTTTCTAGTTGTTCTATTCCTGTTTTTAAATCCAGTAATGTCATTACTCATTGTGATGCTTGTCTTAGCAATAAGAGTCATCAATTACCTTTTGGTGCATCTTCTATTTCATGCTCTAAACCATTTGAGGTTGTTTATAAAAATTGCTTTCTAGTTGTTCTATTTCTGTTTTTAAATCCAGTAATATCATTACTCGTTGTAATGCTTGTCTTAGCAATAAGAGTCATTAATTACCTTTTGGTGCATCTTCTATTTCCTGCTCTAAACCATTTGAGGTTGTTTATACTAATGTTTACGGTCCTGCATCAGTTGTCTCCTTTGACAAGTTTAGATTCTATTTATCTTTGTAGACTACTTTACAAAGTATACATGGTTATATCCTCTTCGTCAGAAGTCTGACATCACTACTGTCTTCTCCAACTTTAAGAACTTAGTCGAGAATTACTTTCAGACTTTCATTAAAATTATCTATTCTAATGGTGGGGGTGAATATCAAGCCCTTGCGTCCCAGTTGTCCGCTTGCGGTATTCAACATTTCAAATCCCCTCCATACACTCCTCGACTGGTTAGTTCTGTTGAACGTAAACATCGACATGTTGTCGAAACGGGCCTGACGCTGCTTCATCAGGCTTCCATGCCATCCATTTTTTGGTCTGTAGCATTTCAAACTGTTATTTACCTTATTAATCGGATGCCTACTCCAATTCTACAATATCAATCACCATTTGAAAAGTTATTTCACAAATGCCTTAATCTGTAGACATTAAAGGTATTTGGTTGTCTATGTTATCCATGATGTCCCTACAATTCTCACAAACTACAACCTCGTTCTCGCCCTTGCATTTTTATTGGATACTCTCTAGACCATAATACATACCGCTATTATGACTCTCACACTGCTAAAATCTTTATTTCCAGGCATGTCATTTTTGTAGAGTCTGTCTTTCCCTTTCGGGGTCACAAGTACTCTGTCATCCCATTGGATTCTTATGACACCTTTTCATCCTCTCATGTATCTCCGTTGGATCCACACTCTCTTGTTACATCTGTTCCGCAGTCTTTTCTCTCCTCACCTCTGGCTCCATCTCTTCCTGTACAATTGCCTCTAGAACCGTCTCCTTTATCTTCACCTCGCCAGGAAACTTTTGTAGTTCTTCAGCCTGACTCAAACAGCCACAATCCTCCTACTTTACCCCCCAACCCTACTACAGCCTCCCGGCATCCTATACAAACTCGCTCTAAGAGCGATGTCTTTAAACCACGTCAGGTTCTTGACTTACATACCAGCACTGAGCCATCCTTCAACTCTGTTGAACCAACTTCTTTTTCTTAAGCCAAAAAATCTCCACATTGGCGTACAGCCATATGTGAGGAGTATGATGCTCTCCTTCATAATGCTACATGGACCCTTACTCCTTCTAACCCCACACAAAATATTATCGGGTGTAAGTGAGTCTTTTGAATTAAGCGACATCCTGATGGCTCGATTGCTCATTATAAAGCACGACTTATGGCTAAAGGATTTCATCAACGACCTGACATTGATTATACTGAGACATTCAGTCCTGTCGTAAAGCCCACTACAATTCGGATTATCCTAAGTCTAGCAATCTCCAAAGGCTGGTGCTTAGGCCAACTAGATATCAACAATGCATTTTTACAAGGGACTCTCACAGACAATGTCTTCATGGAGCAACCTCCAGGATTTATACATCCTCGGTATCCATGGCATGTCTGTAAACTTCAAAAGGTCATTTATGGACTTCATCAAGCTCCACGAGCCTGGTATACTGAGCTTGGTCACTACTTGTCCTCAGTTGGCTTCATCAACTCCAAGTCTGATGTCTCCCTATTTTTATGTCATCAACATGGGACACCATCTATCTTCTAATCTATGTTGATGATATTATTGTCACAGGTGACAATCCTATGGAAGTTCAGGCGTTTATCACGTAATTGGCTGCTCGATTCTCTCTTAAAGATCTCGACAACCTGAGTTATTTTCTTGGTGTTGAAGCTACATTTATATCCTCTGGCCTCTTCCTTTCCCAGAGAAAGTACATCCATGATCTGTTATTAAAGACGAATATGCAAGATGCAAACGAGGTCACCACTCCTCTATCTGCTACTGAATCACTGAAATTATGTGATGGCACTCCTGCTACAGATCCTACTCAGTATCGACAGGTAGTTGGCTCCTTACAATATCTCACTCTTACCCGTCCAAATGTCTCATTTGCAGTTAATAAGTTATCCCAGTTTATGCACCAACCGTCTACTTTACACTGGACTGTTGTCAAACGTATTTTACGTTATCTTAAGGGGACCATTGATCATGGCATTTTTCTTCGCAATCACTCTCCTTCTCAGCTTCATGCCTTTGCCGATGCAGACTGGGCTGATAACATTGATGATAGAACTTCTACATCAGGGTATATTATTTTTCTTGGTGCTAATCCGATTAGCTGGAGTTCTAAGAAACAAAAGATGATTTCTCGGTCTACTATTGAAGCGGAATATCATGCTATTGCCACTGCTGCTGCCGAACTTAATTGGATTACTAACTTACTTACAGAACTTCACATTCACTTTGCTTCTACGCCTGTTATCTATTGTGACAACATTGGTGCTACTTATCTTTGTGCTAATCCAGTCTTCCACTCTCGTAAGAAGCATATTGTTATTGATTTTCACTTTGTGCATGATCAAGTCATCCGCCAGCAGCTTCGCGTTTCTCATGTCCACACGACCGATCAACTTGCAGACTCCCTCACGAAGGCTTTGACTCGTAAACTCTTTCTCTTGCATCGATCTAAGATCGGCATCCTTGACAGAAGCTCGATCTTACGGGGGCATTTTAGCTGAACAACTTTGCTTTTATAACTGAATGAGAAGATCTCATTTCAATTGAGAAAAATACTCCTTCAACTTTGTATAAATAAGCATTACAATAATGAATAAATCACATCTCAAACCGGAGGGTGAAGCAGCATACCACCCACCATCCCCGGCACAGCCGCCATCATCTCCAACATCATCGCGTGGTAATCGTGCCTCCTCTGTAGTAGACAAGCGCAAAGTCATATCAGACCCACTTACATCCAAAACCTTTATCCGACGTATTTATCCGGCGAAAAGACGGCGTTACACATGCGGAAGAAGATATCGGAGGGGACTCTGAAGGGTTTTCACTGTCCAGTACGCGATCTTGTCGAGGAGGTCGCCGGGGCGTAGTGCTTCTTCATATCAAATCGACACATCCGCCTTCTTGTACTGTGTGTCTCCCATGGCATGGCTACGGGATCATCAGGAGCAAATTACACAGAGAACAGCAGCTAACCCAATCGATCCGATTACCATAAACCACAACCACCTTATGCCCCAGTAGCTCGCGATCGCCTTGTGAGATCGCTCTTCGCCATCAGCCTTACAGCGACGGTAAGAATAATTCAAATAGTTAAAAATACATTAAAAAAATAAAAATTTTGATTTAAATTTATATTAGATGAGGATGAGATTTATTAAGATATAATAGATTTTTTAATATTTTAAAATATTTATATTTTATCTTTTAATCAATATAAAAAGAAAATATGATATGCATTATATTTTATTTTTTAATCAACTTATTCATGTTTCAAATGTGATAATTATCAATTTTGGACTGTTAAGATGAAAACTTTATTTCTTTTATATGGATTATGAAATTTTATAATAAATAATTTTATTCAATATGATATGTAAGATCTTAGTATTATAAAAGATCAAAAAAATTAAATAAATAAGAATATATAAAAATATACAAGGGCCCTTTTACAACAATCAATAGATGAGTCTTCATTTCCTAAGATCATGATGGCATCAATATCAATAAAAGCCTAAAAGATATAAAAAAATATGTTTAGAGTCATAGACAACGTAAAAATTTCAATGCTTCTAATTCTTTGATGTGAACTTGAAAGATTTTGAATCTATCACTAATTTCTTCTGAAAAATTTCTTCTTTTGTGAATCAAATTCTATTGTGAAAATATAAAAGATCAAACTATAGTATAAAAAGTTGTACGAAGTTTATCTCCAAAATTTGATATGATCTCTACTGCTATAGAAGAAGCTAAAGATATACGTATATTATTTATTGATAAATTAATGGGTTCTTTTTTAGTTCATGAATAAAAGGTGAATAGATTTTCATATAAGACTTCAGAACATACTCTTCAAATAAAGATAGATCAGAAAAATAAATAAATAAAAAATTTAAAAATCAAATCTTTAAGGGAGAGATCAAAATAGTAGAAATCATGATCGATCAACTGAAGGTCAAAGGAACATGAATGAATATAACAAAGAAATATGTCGATGTTTTTGTTAAAAAAAAAATTACACAAATTGAAAAAGATTGTTGACATAAAAATAAAATTCCAAATATTCATTTATGTTCTTACTTAAAAAAAATATGGTCATCTTGAAAAAAATATTGAAACAAAAAATCAAACAAATTATCATGTGAAAAATAACGATGAAAAAAGATATGAAGAAATTTTTTTTTATAATATCTGATGAAGAATATTCTAGATTTGATCTGAATATTGGGATAAAAGTTTGTTCCAAAGGCTTGATGATTCAATCAAATTTATTATGCAGATAAAAAAATGATAATAATGTTTAAGTAAAATAATAATAATTATTGTGAACACCATATATGGTAAAAAAAATATTATTGATGATGTAGTATTTATTTTTAGTTTAAAATAAAATCTCATAGACAACTAATGAGAAAATGATATTATGCTATTTGTTATGATAAAAAAATACTTGATTTATAATAAGAAATTTAAAAAATTGATAGCAACTAGAAGAATGATAAAAAATAAAGGTTTTCTCTTATTATTTTTGGATTTTTCTAATGCTATTCTTACTGATGAATCAGTATTATGGCATAAAAGTTATAATCATCTAAATTTTTATGGATCTATACAAACTATCTCAAATGATGGAAGTCATGATAATCGAAAAACTATAATTGATGAAACACATACATAAAAAAGAAAAAAATGAATCTCTAAACTCTAAGGATAATAAGAATTGTACACATATAATTATGGTAGAAGTTTTTAAGGATGTAAAAAATGCTAAAGGAAAGAAAAGAGAGTAAGCCTCCGTATCGCACCAGATCCTCATAGCTGTCAAAGAAAAAAAAAATCAACTACTAGGCTTAATAAAAAAGACAAAAAAATTAGGATAAAAAATTCTCAAAAATATATGGACGAAAAGAAACAAAGTCAACTACTACAGTAGATCTAAAGATCAATTTATCAATATCTTAAAAAAAAACTTCAGTGACAGAATAATTTTATTTCAAAAATAATTTTAAATTATATCTTTTGAATTAAAGATATATATTATAATAATTTAAATAGTTAAGATTAGATAAAAATAAAAATAAAAATTTAGATTTAAATTTAGATTAGATGAGAATAAGATTTATTGAGATAAGATAGATTTTATTAATATTTTAAAAATATATATTTTAATTAATATAAATAATTATTCTTTGGACTGATTAAAAATACTGCGGATAAGAGATAGATGGAGGGAGGAGACGACGCAACAATCGAGCGAAGTCGAGAGAGAGGAGGAAGAGATATTTGAGTCGCATACGACTGATGGAAGGCGAATGAGTTCTCCTCGGACATTATATAGGCGACAGCGAATGGGTTTCCATCGATGGGGAAGTGAGAGTCCGTCGCCTGGAGAACGCTTCCCCGTTTTGACCGGTCTCTCGTGGCCATTGCTACGTGAGATGGGCACGTTAAAGGCCGCCGTCGGCCGTCGACGACGCGCGAGGTGAAGGGGCGTGTCTGCTCCCATCGGCCGTCAGCAGGTCAAGGATACCCCACCTGACATGGACCCGTTGACTTGGAAACTGCACGAGAGGCTCGACTTCTCAACCCTTTTCGAATTTTGAGGAGTTCACACTTTTTAAATATCCATTAAATCATCATCGAAGAACTAAATTTAGAGATAATCCAACCCAATTCCATCATGCCGTTGACTTATTTTGAGTTCTCGGAAACCAATGCAACATCTGCGTTGAGCTCTAATTGACGGTAAAAAAACACGAAGGAGAAAGAAAGTCCACGACGACTGTTATGAAAGCAACAGAGATTATTTTTTCTTGTGAAGGAGCGCTCAGCTACGAAAAACACTGTTGGTGATGATTTCTTGTCTTTTTCTTTAAATATCTTCTATGAGCCATTGACTTACATGCTTTTACTCCGTCCATATCTCGATTTATTTTAGATTTATTATTATTATTATTATTATTATTATTATTATTATTATTAAGAAAGAGTGATCATAGTAAATGAAAATTCATACAGAAGGAGGAGTTGAATATTTAAATTAAATAGATCAACTATATTATCATCATATTAATATTATATATATATATATATATATATATATATATATAATTTTATAACAATATGCTTTTAAACTTTTAACCGGTCAACAGATTAAATTCGTGCTTTAAATGCATTGAAAATTAGTTGGACCTACATTTAGTTTATGGTCCCGGTCGTTGTAGCTGTCTCTGTCATTCTTTTCTCGTGTTCTTTGTGATGTCATGACATTAGGAAACTCAAATGCTTTGACACTTTGCAACATCATTCCAAATCGTTACATCTTTAACTGTATATATTATATCTTCATCATTATAATGGTTTGGGTCTAATTATTCCTGAAATGTGAATACAGCCTTTTGTATTGGATTAATTATATATTATCTTCTATATTTAATCTTATTAGCATTACGATTCTCTTACATTTAAAAATTTATATTAAAATCTTAAAAGTGAAACAAATAATTTTATTTATCCTAACATACCTAACATATGAAATCATGTTTTGGATCGATACAAAAATGATAAACAAAAAAATAATTTTAATATACCTTTTATTTTTAACAAGTGAAATGTTAAAATTATCTTTTGTTGGTAAAGTTAGAGATATTATGTGTTATCTTTTTGTCAATCCAAATATTATGTATGATATCATGTGTTATATTTTTCATCAAATATAAATAAAAAATATATTTTAATTTTAGGATTTTAATATAAAATTTTTAAGTATAATAATCATGAGATTAATATAATCAAAATATAAAGGATAATATATAATTAATCCTTTTACATTCTCTAATAAGATTATTTATTCTTTTTTTTTTCTCAACTCTGTATCATCATGTTTAACAGAAGCCTTCTTCAATTTCTCTTGGTAGGATCGTCCTGTCAATGAACATTATGGTTTTTCTCGTTTATAATTCTCTCTTCCAAGATTGGTGAACCAGACAGTAAGTAATAGAGAGAGAGAAAGAGAGAGAGAGACTACTGTGCATGTCTTTATATATATATATATATATATATATATATCTTGCTGACAAAATAGAGAGAGAGAAAGAGAGAGAGAGATCCAACCAACCCCACGCCTAGTTCTTAACATCATCCATATGACCAGTCCAATTTAAATTCTTCCTCTGGCCACATGATTTCATGATCACATAGCATTGGGCTCCAGTGGCGCACTGACGTTTTGTCGTGCCCGATCACCTACGTAAAATAATTTGCAGAGGAAACACCAACATCGGTGCTTACATCAATGGGGCGTGAAGGGATTGACGCCTGTTCCATCTGACAAGTCACGTCACTTGCGGGTTCCTTTTCCTCCTCTGTTTTCTGTCGATCGATCTATCCGTTCCAAAATCCATTCTTGCGAGTTCTTCCGCTCTTCCTATGCTCATTTGCTTTGGCTACAGAAACATAGATTTGGAATACAAACAGATCGCAAGTAGATATCAGAGAAGGCCCTGAACAATGATTCAGCATCTTAATCACACTGTTCAAATCACAGCCAGCTACTAAGCAAAAGCTTACCCTATCACAAACAAAAATAGGGCGTAATACACATGATCGAATAGGATGCTTCAGAGTTGTCGTCTCCCATGAAGATAGCAATCCTTTGTTCGATCATCTATATATAGCAAACGAAAGGAAAATAAATCAACTCTTAGGTATGCCATCAGACTTATTTATGACCCATATTTCCTGTCGACAAGGAGCAGCAATTTAGTGGTAACCGAGCGGTGCCGGTGTATCTTTGAGTTCCAATCCCTGGTAATGGATGTCCTGCAAACACAAACGTCGTCACTCACAATCACCGACAACAATGGCGCCGGAGAAGAAGACGGAATGATGCGTACCGAAGCGAAGTGGTTGACGTCACGATGGTGCGCCTCGTCCGCGCGGACGATCACGACCACATCCTTGAGCGTGGCGTCGGCGGGGAGACGCCAGTAGTCGATGGCGATGGAGGGGGCGGGGACGTTGTCGATCTTGCCGGCCTCCAGGTCCTTTAGGTACTCGGTGTAGGAGTGGATGGCCTCCTCCTCCAGGTAGCCGGTCACGCGGTGGGCGAACTTGGGGGAGACGAGGTAGCCCAGGAAGTAGGCGTTGAAGAAGACGCCCTGCACCGCGAGGACGAGTGCGCGCTCGTACCACCGCGGCTGCGCCACCTCCATGAAGGTCATCAGGTGCATCCGCTCGTTCTCCGCCTCCTCCAGCAGCGCGCGGATCCACCCGCCGCTCTGCTCGAAGCGACGGAGGGAGCGGAGGTGGAGCAGCATGCCGCCGACCATCCCCGGCACAGCCGCCACCGTCTCCAACATCATCGCGCGGCAACCATACCTCCTCTGTTTCAAACAAGCGCGGTAAGAATAGCGGCAACTACTAACGAATGAAGCTTGCAATCGTTTCGATGATCCCGAACGGCAAGTACACCACGAATCAATGAGAAGAAGGAGAAGAACGACAGTGGATTTAGGTCATCGAGGTTCCGATTTCTTGGGAAAGACGAAAAGAGAAGAGGCGGCGTTACGTACCTGGAAGAAGATATCCGTGGGGACTCGAAGGGCTTTCACCATCCAGAACGCGATCTTGTCGAGGAGCGTAGTGGGAACGTGGTGCTTCTTCAGATCAATCGAGACATCAGCCTTGTACGTCTCCCATGGCTACGGAATCGGTCGTACTCGATTAGAACATTGGGAACAAGATTCACCGAGAACGGCAACGAAGAAGAGATCATGGTCACTAACCCAATCGACGTACGGAATCGCTTACCATGAAGCAAGACCATCTCCAGGGGGTGCCGTCCTCCTTGGTGATGTTGGAGGGCTGGACGCCCCAATAGCTCGCGGTCGCCTCCTTCTCGGCGGCGGAAGGGTTCGCCTCGCCCTGCCCCCGCTCTCCACCAACAACCGGAGTTGCCGTGGTGCTGGCCATCCGTACGAGGAAGAGGCGCACCAGCACCGGGGCGGGCTCCGAGGCGGTGGCCCGGGAAAGGAGCGACGTGTACGCCGGCCCTCCAGCAGCGGCGGCGCCGCGGACCGCGGAGGCGCCGGAGAAGAGGCGGGGCCCGAGGTGCCTGAGCAGCGTCGACCCGGCCATCCGAGAACTCATCATCACCATCTCAATCGAGACGAAACGAGAAGGAAAGTTCAGGGTGGAAGAAGAGATCGCCGAGTCGCACACGACGGCTCAGACGTTATATAGCAACAGCGGCGAGACGGTGGTGTTTGTGGTCTTCGTGGTGGTTCCCATCGATGAGGGGGTGGAGTCTGTCACTCGCAGTACGTTTACCGCCTACTGTATCCGTCAATTGTAGCCGTTGATGGAAAGTAAATGGCCATCAGCCGCCGACGATGAAGCTGGCTGCGGGGTTACCTTGTTTCCTCTGACACACAGCGGAGGAGGGTATACGTTCCGAGATTGTGGGTGGCCTATTGGTGGCAGGCAGGCCGTAGGAAGCTTCGAGGAGGGCCGACAGGGTTCCCACCAAGTTACCGGATATACCCTCTTTATCAGAACGACAACGGTGGTATTTTGGTCATTTCCTGAGGCATGTTTTCTTGGGCCGCAAGGCAGAAGCCGCCCCCAAACGCAGGGAAAGAGCGAGAGAGAGAGAGAGAGAGAGAGAGAGAGAGAGAGACACGGCGGACAGTTTGACCACGTGACTGTGTTAACCGTCGCTTTCCGGATATTTTTTTGACGAATTCGTATTATTAGACGCTTGAAACCATTTAATTGCAAAATATGCGTTCATGATTTATCATATATATATATATAAGTTAAATTAGTTAATTCTATGGCATCAATAAGAAAAATATTTTATAAGATGTTTTTATTAAAAAAATTACTACCTAATAAATATGAGAGTCATATGCTTCGTGATATAATTTTTTAAAAGATTATGAAGCATTGAACCCTTCGATGGTTAGTTTTAAAGTTGAAAAATATGAAATTGAATTTTGAAATTTTTTAGAACCTATCATACACCCCGTGACGGGAGTTGATTAGGTTTGACGATGGATCATATAAGAATTGCATAAAGAAAAATATTTAAGAAAGGTTCCTTTGATGTTTAACTTACTAATACAGAATAAAGTTGATATAGTATTTAGATGGTTTAAAGAACTATTATTGATCTTGATGAAGAGTCTTGATAATCATTAAGATTTTTAGGAAATTAATCCGTTAAAATAGTTTCATATAATTATAAGTGATTGAACCGTCAAATATTATAATTAATGTCGTTGTACAGAGAACCTAGGTGACTATTAGACTAATAAGGTATCTAAGTAAATTTGATCCCCTTATTAACCTTTAATACAAGTCAGACTATCTCAAAAACGATAACTATATGAAAACATTTTAATTTTTTTCATGCATCCAAATAAGATTTATTCTTGTGGAGGTTAAGTTTTTTAATTAAAAGATAAGTCCAATTTAGCAATTGCTCACTGTAAGCTAATCTAACTCGATTCAATCATGCCTTACCCTCCTTTAACCGATCATTCAACATTGAGATCTAATGAGCAAATGCAACATCTTCTTGAAGAAGCTCCAATGTCATGAAAGAGAGAATGGGTGTAGATTTAGTGGCAAACTATCATGTGATGTTAAGCGTAAGAGAGCATATTCGGGTCATGTACTGACTTCTCGCATTAAAAAGATTTTACAGTGTATGGATATCTAATTAGTTAGTAATAGATGAGTTCTTACATGTTACGTATATTATTTAATATAATAAAAATATATATTGTGATGTTATTGAAATACTGCATAAACAATGTTTTATAATTTATGAATATTTGACTGATTAGAATATTATTGAATAAATAATAGATATGTTCAAGTTCTATATGTTTTGTCTGTTATTTAATATAATAATTTTTTTTTAATTAAGAAAAAACTAGGAAACTCGGCAATTAGGCTTCATCATCGTCAACATCTATTGTTGTTTGTCTTGTAATATATATATATATATATATATATATATATATATATATATATATATATATATATATATATATATATATATATATACCATTAACACGTCACGCTTTTTAATTACTTTTTTCAGAAAGAACAAAAAAGAAAAAAGAAGGAAGTCTCTGCTTTACTTTCTCTACATTTGGGAGCTATTAATATGGTTTGATGATTAAAATGGGGTTTCTGCTACTGCAAAAGTTAGATTGATGCACATTACCTCCACTTCTCTTACCTTCTATTTCATATAAGCTATTGGAATTACAAACTTCTCCATCCATAAGATGAATTTTCCAACACTCTACATCAAGTCATCACTAATATTTTAGATTAAAAAAAAATATCGAATGAGATTTCAACTGCTATAAGTGAGAGTGAGTTAGTATTATAGGAGACTTATCTTTTATATATTATAAAAATATAAGATGAGATTTTCAATTTTGGATCTTAGATAAATGAGTCTGTTGTCATTCTTTTATTCTTTTTAAAAAATAAAAGTGATATTTTTAAAAAAATAACTTTTTTTTTATATTTTTTTTCCCAAGAGACATCCTTTTTCATATTTGTTCAATCAGTCTCTTTTTTGTCGTATTCCCTAAAATAGCTTCAATAAACCTTAAAAATAACTTTCTCCTTTTTGGTTGATCGAATTATTAAGTTTAAAACATAATAAGGTTATTCAAAGACATCGTAACTTAAATAACATAAAAAAATCTCTCTATTTGATATTTGTTCATTTTTGTTTGTAGAGCAATAAGATTAATTTATTTATTATATTTTTATATAAATTTTGAGTCGAATTATCTCAATTATATTTTTTTATAAAGATATCAAAAAGTATTATAAACTTATTCAACATTATACGAGTGGGCATTGGGTGGATTATGTAACAATCTGATTAGTCTTGTATTGAAAGTAATTAAAACTAATATTGATTATAAAATTTTGATGAGTATATTAAAAATAATTTTTTCTTAACTTTTTTATTTGCTACATCTCACATGCATCATGTTAGGATTTGATTTGGACTATATTAGGTCTTGATAAGGATGTCAAGTTAATAAACCAAAAAAATTATAACATTCTAACATCTCGATTAGTATCATATCGTAAGTTGGCAAAATTAAGATTGACCTATTATTATCAATCTTAACTTAAATATTTTGGTTAGTAGTTAGATTGGGCCAAACGAAATTGATAGGTGATAGAACCCCAAAGGATTCTAATGTTGAATTGATCTCTATAGGGGATCGGCCCTCCTTGGAACTCTAGAGTGGTTCCTCCCTCTTTGTATTCTGCCACAAAGTTGAAGAGAAAATAAATCTATTGCTTTCTAAAAGTGGTGGGCAACTATATGCTTTTATAGGACTCTAAAATTCTAAACCTAGAGAGACTACTACTTCTAGTAAAACTCCTCTTCTCCTAACCCTAGCTGCTTCCTCTCTTAACCCTTACCGACTCCCATAAGCAAGGTGGGCGATAGCTAGTTAGGGTTTTATACATGCTTTAGGGTTTTATTAATCACGACTCGGTTGACTAGGACCTGACCCTACTAGGGTCCTATCAGACCCACCAGATCAACCTTATCATCAAGACTGAGGCACCATGAACTCTGGGAACCTAGTCTTTAAGTCTTCATAGGATTCTCATATGACATCCTTGGTAGGTAAATTAGTCCGTTGCACCAGCACTTCAGTAGAGGGGTGTCAGTGGCGCAACACGATCCTGCGGTCTAGTAGTGCCTTCGGTTGGACTTGGATCTCTCCATCAACAATAGTGTCATGTAGGTGGCTTTGGGCTGATTCATTCTCTCAAAGCTTGAGTTTTAGGTAGGACACATGGAAGACTGTCGAGAATTCTTCTATTGGCATCACATGTGTAACATAAAACAAAAACAAAACTCAGATTCTTGAAGTCAAGTATTTGATCGTTGTGTGATGATTGGTGTGCGAAAAATCCATAAAATTTGAAAACTACACAAATTATAGAGATGTGTTACCTAATGGAGAAGATGAATGACTCGCGTACTCCTCTCTATCTCTAGTGGTAATCCATATGGCAAACGCGATAACAGCTCCTCAACTGGAATCAACCTATCCACACTTTCAACCAATGAATCTTATCTAAATTTGATCTTATCCACATTGGATCTTATTCGGATTTGATCTTATCCACAATGAATCTTATCTAGATTAGATCTTATCCATATTAGGAGCTTTGCGAATATCTCATATTGCACCTCTACCCGTCATAACGTCTACCATATGTGTATGACCCTCTAGGCCCGATACGAAACTGATCGTGAGTCACTCCCATCAGAACTCCTTTTGATATAGTGAATTATTATTTCTATAATAATTCACTCGACTCATCGATTATGATCGTACTAGGCCACTACGCCATAGTCTCCAAACGGTACAGGGGGATCAAATCCATCGGACCTGTCTATCCATAATTATCGTGTACCTATAGTCTTTCATCCAACTAATATCTCATAAATCGTATATTGGGCATGGACACTGTCAGGCCACATACAGAATTCTTTTGAGTCTCGCTCTAATCGGATGCTCTCGGAGAACTCCTTCTCTCTCAATCCGAACAATCCTGACCAAAGATTTTGTTTGAGCGAGCACACATGAGATATTTCTCTCATGATACCGGAGAGTAGATGATCCTTTGTTGACACCCAATTACCTTCGTATGGTTGGCTTTTAATCCTGATAACTGGTTGTACCAGATCTGGACCTTTACAAACTTAAAAGTCCGGTGTCAAAGAAAAGAGTACTCATACAATACATCCTTGGTGTCTCAAGTCTAAGGACCAGGTACACAACTGGGACTACAGAATTATTGTCTGACATTAGGTATCATTATTCATCCAGCATTCCGTAAGTGGATCAATCAGTGAACTCATTCTCCAATGAGCACCTGCACTGTACCTCTAGTGTCCCGACACAAGTGAAGATCAGCCACCTCCATCATATGGATGAGTATACAGTAAGTACACTGGTATATCCGGTTATCTCAATTTCCCTCTCGAGTAACCTATGACCAGAATGATTTAAGATCTGTGTTTAAAGGTGAATCAATCTCATTATCGTGATCTTGTCATGATCTGATTTCCATTGCACAGATCCAATGATATCATAATATATATCTAGAAATATATAATGTGAGAATATGCCAATAATATGTGAAAAGATTACTACAACGTGTCACAGGTGCCATCACTCACGTGATTGGCTTATAGGGCACCTATAATTAGTAAAGACATGATGGATCTTGGAATGTACAAGCATGTCTAGTCTGTACCCCACAACTCCAATGTGCTTCATAATCTGATAAGGTTTGTAAAAGCGGGGAGACAACTTCATGGATGCCTGTTTGGTGATTGACGTCTGCTTGTAGGGCTGGAGTCGAAGGAAGACCCAATCTCCAATAGAGAACCCCCTTTCACTCTTGTGTGTGTCAGCCTCCTACTTCATCTTTTCTTGGGCGACAGATAGGTTGTCCTTCAGTAATTGTAAGATTTTGTTTCTATTAATCAGCTCTCGGTCTACCTAATCTACTTTTGATATATCGGTTACATATTTAAGAATTACAAAGGGTGACCAGCCATACACAGTTTCAAAAGAAGTACAATCGATCCAAGGAAACCACTTTATCCACTCTCTTAGACGATTGCTAGTTAAGCATCTGAGATAAGTCTCCAAGCACCTGTTCACCACTTCAGTGTAGTCGTCGATTTACAGATGGTATGTTGTGCTCATTTTTAATTTTGTGCCCTATAATTAAAAGAGTTCTACCTATAATATATTAGTGAAGACCTTGTCACGATCACTTACAATAGATCTAAGCATTATGTATAATTTAACAATATTATCCATAAATATTTGAGCAATGTTGGCAGTGGTCTAAGGATTTTAGACAACGCAAAAGTGGGCGTATTTAGTAACGCGATAAACCACAACAAAGATAGTACATTTCCTTTGAGATAAAAGTAGTCCTTCGATGAAGTCCATAAATATATCAGTCCACACTAAGCCTAGAAAAGGTAGTGGCTACAATTTTACGGGGCTCGTCATTGTTTCGCCTTTATATCATTGACACGTGTTACACCGCGCTACAAATTCAACAATGGCGTTCTTCATTCCCTTCCAATAGAAATTTTGTCGAATCATTTTATAGGTCCGAAGGAATCGAAAGTGCTCATCCACTAGTGAAGAGTGCATCTCTTGTAGAATGGTGTTTAGGCAAGGAGAGTTAGGCACCAACACTATATGACCCTTATATCATAGGTCCTTCGAATCCCAACTGTAGTGTGCTACGAAGCCTGGTTCTTTCTCCAATTTCTTAATAATATCCCAGATCTATGGATCATCTTGCCACTATTTCCTGATGTCTTCAAGGAGGTCCTAATCGGAAGAGAGATGACTGAAATTTCAGCATGTTCGGGTAGTCGGGAGAGTGCATCTGCAACCATATTTTCCTTCCCCTTTAAGTAATTTCATAATTGTATCCAAGGAGTTCTGTTACCCTTTTTTGCTGTTCGAAGATGAAATCTTTTGCTCCAAGAAATACTTGAGGCTCTTGTGGTTGGTTTTTATTTGGAAGTGTCGACTGATCAAATAAGGTATCCATTTTATCACCACGTGCACAATTGCCAGCATCTCCTTATCATAGAGTGACAGTTTCAAGAATAAAGGAGAGAGATCCTTGATAGTGTGGGCGAGGGGTTAATCATCTTGCATGAGTACGATGCTAATTCCCGCTCCCGATGCATCTGCTCTAATTACGAATAATTTGTCAAAATCGGGTAGCATAAGCACGGGTGTAGATGTCATCATAACCTTCTTCAGCAGAGATATGAGGGGGGCACCGATCTTTTCATAATCTTTAACAAACTTGCAGTAGTAGCCAGTTAGCCCAAGAAATCCCCATAGTGCCTTAATGTTTTTGGGCATCAGCCAGCTTTGCATCGCCTCGATCTTTGAAGGGTCTACCGCCACTCCTTCCTTTGAGATTATGTGCCCGAGGTACTCCACCTTGCTTTGTAAAAATCCACACTTCGACTGTTTAACAAAAAGAGTATGTTCTTGGAGAATCGATAAAACAAGTCGTAAGTGAGAGAGGTAGCTTTCAAGTGAAGGGCTGTAAATAAGAATGTCATTGAAGAAGACCAGCACAAACATACAAAGGTAAACCCGAAAAATATCATTCATCAAGCTCTGAAAAGTGGATGGAGCATTGATGAGGCTGAAGGGCATTACCATAAATTCATAGTGGTCGTTATGTGTTCGGAAGGTGGTCTTCGGTATGTTCTCTTTGTGCACTTGAATTTGATGGTACTTGGACCGCAGATCTAGTTTTGTAAAGATTTGTGCTCCCCTCAACTCGTCAATCAATTCATTCACCAATAGCATAGGATACTTGTCTTTGACGGTAATGTTGTTGAGGGCTCGGTAGTCTACACACATCTGTCATGTTCCATCTTTCTTTCGTACGAGGAGCATTGATGAAGAGTAGGGGTAACACTCGGTCGATCTTCTTGGACAATCTTCACAATCGTGGCCTTCTGAAGGTGAGGATATCGATATGACCGAACATTTGCTGGTGGTTTCCCCGGCACGATCGGTATGCGATGGTCATGCAACCAGATAGGTGATAGACTTTTCGGTTCGACGAAGACATCTGAAAATTCAGCAAGCAGTGAAGTAAAGTTTGAATCTTCATTCACCATCGATTCCTTCATCTGTAGTCCTTGAAATTGTATAAGGAAGCTGATGTGTGATTTGTGCAGCACCCTCTCCATATGTTGCGTATAAACCTGTTAGGATCAATTGGCACTAGGGGAGGGGGGAGGGGTTGAATTAGTGCAAGCTTAAATTTTTCTTTTTAAAGCAAAAGCTTTTCGAATAAGATAAAATATAAAATCTTAAGCTTTTTATTTTTAATAAAACAAGTGAGTGATTAAAAGTAAGTTACTAAGAAAACTGGAAAGATAATCACGTTTGAGGAAAAGAACTTATCGTCTTGCTTTCAAGGAGTTTAGTTAAATTGGAAGCATCAATATAACAACATTCAAGCAATATAAGTATGAAACACTTACAATTTTATAGTGGTTCGGCACCAACTGTCTACGTCCACTTCCGAGTCCTCCTTCTTGGGACACTCCCGCTTCCACTACCAATCTTCTTTAGGTAAAGATTAAACCATTAATTTGCTTACAAGGGAGACTTAAGACAAACTTTCTATCTCTAAGCTTTCTCTCCTCCCTTTTCTTTTTCTTTATAAATCACTCACGATTTCTTTTGTCGGAATTTAATTGCCCAAAAGTATTTCTCAATTATGCTGAGAATGCAAGAATACTTAGGGTATTTATAGACCCCAAGTGGCTTTAGAAATTGGAGCCAAAAATCAAACATACCCGAAAAGATGGAGTACGGGCGGTTCACCTGCCGTCAACCGTTGGCCGCTGCTACATTCTGTGGTACGGGTGGTTTAACTGTCACCTGGGTGGTTAACCCGTCGAAAGTTACTGGTCGCCACCCGGATTCTATGGTACGGGCGGTCCAACCGCCGCTCACCGACGGTTTACCCGTCGAAATTTTCGCAAAAGTGGTTCCCTCAACTTTTCGAATTCTGGCTTAACTTTTACGTTGACCAGCTCTTTGGTCAACTGATTAAGCTCAACCTGAGCTCAACTAAACCCATAGTGGATTCGGTTGTCTTATTGAGTTGATTTAGATTACTTCCAAATCCAACTCAAATTGGACTCACTTTCTAACTACGACTCAATGATTATAACTCTTAATGACCACAAGCTTAATTACGACCTAACTTCTACCAATCTGGTAACCTCCGGCATACATGTGGTCTGTCTTCTGGTCTTCTCCCTGGTGATCTCCCGACGTGTTCCCAACGAGCTTCCCGATCTCTTCGGTGAATCTCCTAGTGAACTCCCGGCGAAACCCACTGCATCGTCCGAACCCTAGCTTGATGCTCAAGCTTGATCTTGGCCCATTATCTGGTTGTAAATTCATTGATTCTGCCATAGTTAGACCTGCATGATGCTAATTACGACTTAATTAAATATAATCATAATTTTCAAACATCCATTACAAGACCATCCTAACTCTCAGCAAGCTTTTCGGCTACCCTCGATAATCTTCCGGTGAGTCTTGGTCTTCTTCTGGCGAACTCCCTTGCGTCATCCTGGCAAGCTCCCAATACCCTCGGCGAGCTTCCGACGCACTCTTGGCGAGTTCCCAATCGTATCGACTCGATGCATGAACTTGACCTTGGCCAATCCTGATTGTAATAATCCTTCTGTCGTAATTAATTCTACATCAATCAACTCTAACAATCTTGTTAGCTCAATAACCCATCAATTAATTTCATCATCAAAATATGAGATTCAACAATCTCCCCCTTTTTGATGATGACAATCAATTGATAACAGGGGTTAATCCAAACTCCCCCTAAATCAATACCACTTAAATTTAAGAGAATTACACACTCTTAAATTCAAGCAATTAACATTCTATATAAATTTCAACACAAATTTACATCAAGTAATCAAATCATGAATTGTAAAATATCCAAGTTATATCATCAAGTGTTATCAATGAATATTTTTCAATGTCATGTGTCATCAATATATATATTTCTCCTCCTTTGTTATCAATAAAAAGTGAAATGTATAGCTAATAATTTTAAAACATATGATGATATTACTCCCCCTTAGTATAAATTTTTTCCCCTTTATAATTAATAAGGAGAGAAACAAGGAAGGTGTTGTTGAATTATTTCATCATGAGAAGAGCTCTTAATAAATTTTAAAAGTAATATTAAGATAATCTCAAAAGTCCAAGAGATTTAAAGACTACTTATGTATTTCAAATGTAGCAAAAATCATCTCTTGATACCAAAAATTATCTCTTGTAAATTTTAAACGTAGCACATCTTCATGCAATTTTTCTCTCCCTTTTTGTAAGATAAAAAACATGGAAAAGTTTTTCAAAAATATTATTACAAAAAGCTTAATCTCATGAAATCTAGATTAATAATTTATATAGTTTTATGATTTAGCATTGTTAACTTTCAACCTTAATCTTTTAGATATAAAAGTTTAAAAGAATATTTTGAATATTAGCTCAACAAATCTCTCTCATATAAATTTTAAGAAAACATAGCAAATAAAGCTATTAAATTATTTCTTCTTTTTGGGAAGTACAAGCTAGCAAATTTTTGCTTCCTTTGCATTATTCAAGCTTTCAATTTTACAAGCTAACAAGTTTTGCTCCCCCTTTGTCATTGTCAAAAAGAGGGGATGGTTACTATAGTGCAAAATTTTCCCCATTATATCATTTTTCAATAAACATATTAAGAAATATACCCATCATCATAAGAAATATATCAAGAACAATTAACATGGTGATGAGATATTCAATTTAATGAAGATAAATTATGAATAAAAATAAATCATAGAATATCTTGATTTATGCATAATAATTCTCAAGTTGTCAAGATCATGATTTATGCAAAAATCTCATTTTAAATAATACGAGAAGGTATAAGAGATTTGATTTATAAAAGATTTCAAGTTATAATTCTAATAAATCAAAATCATGATATCATTTAATTTCAAAATCATCAAAATCACTTTCAAGATATTCAAAATGAAATCAATAGACTTATTCGTCTCTTGAAATGCTAGTGATTTCTTTTCTCTACTTTGTGTGAATATGAAGGTAGAGTCAAGGTAGATAAGTGAAAACATCACAAAAATACTTAATTTTATAGATTTGGATTCCAAAATCCAAGAAAAAAATCAAGAGCTACCCATGTAATTTAATTTATCTTATGCAAATTTCAAGCAAGGTAGCCAATCAAGCAAATCATATCTCATGTAGATTTTGATAATTATCATCATGAATTTCAAAATAAAATATGATAGTAGATTAAGCTCAAATTGTAAACCCAATATTTAGTATGCATTTAGAAAATTCTAATTTTCTTCTAAGCACTTGTTCATCATTCAATATTTTCTTTTAATCATATTAAAAATTTTATCTCCCACATTTTGTTATTGTCAATAAAGAAATATGATTGCATAATTTTTTTTCATCCATGTTCAATTTATGCCAAAAAGTATAAGAGATATCATGTCATTGAAAATTCAAATCTAAAAGACATGATTTTGTTTAATAAGTTTCTTTCCCATTTTTTTTGTAAATAATACAAATGAGTCTTAGGGGATAATCTTAATTTATCCAAGATAAATCTTTTTAATAGAAGAATAATCTTGATAAATTTTTTAATTATAATTGTTAAGATCATAAATCTCCTTTTTATAGAGATCAATAATGTGATTCTCATAACGTATATGTCAAGTCAAGAAATTAAGGGAATATTCATGATAATGTAATTTTTTTTAATTTTCAACTTATCACAATTTTAAGAAATATTAATTTTGGTATTAAGTTATACTAAGAAGAAAGTCATAAGTAATCATGTCATGAAGAATATTATTATCAAAACATAAATGCCAAGAACATGATTTATTTTGATACATTTCTTCCTAGATGAAATTTTAAAGCTTTTGAAATCTTAGGAGACAAAGTAAAAAGGATCTTGATTCTTATAGTAATATCAAGTTATAAATATTGAGAAGTTAAGATCATGATTAGGATGAAAACTTTTCTTTAATAAAGGGTAGAAATCTTAGTGAATAAATAGATCTCAAATTATAATTTTCAAGATTTCAAAATCATCATTTAAGTTATCAAATAATCAAAAGCAAAATATCAATGAAGTTAGATAGATTCAAACATTTCCATTCATTAAAACAAAATTATTTGAAAATATATCCAAAATCATCATCAAAAATTGGTTTTCTAAAAATTTCAATAAAGTTATCATAGATTGTTTTCCAAAAGAAAATAACTAAAAGTTTTTCTAATTCATCTTTGTAGTTAAAGAGATTCAACAATAATAGTATCATTTTATCTCTTGTTGAAGGATTCATAGGATAGAAATATTTTTAAGATTAATTATCATGCTTTTGGTTGTTTTATGTGATTTCTTTCAAGAATAATTTTCAAATCAATAATTTTTCGTTTAAGACTAAAAACCAAATTTCATTTCAACACGGTCATTACTATAAGACATAAAGTATTTTTAAAGTATAAATTTAACCAATCTCAATTTTAATATTTAAATGAGTCTAACTCTTTACACATAGTGCAAGGAGTTGACAAACTCATCTTTAAAATAAAGCATATATATTTTTTATGCTCTAACATTCAACATAATGATTCAATTATCATGACATTTCAATCAATATAACATTTAAATCAATCATTCCACAAACTTAGTCAATATTTGAAAAAAACATTTTAATAATAATCTTTACATTTAAACAAGCCAATGATTTTAGCATTCACTCAAAATCTATTTTTTATAAGTTTCAATATGTTTTTCAATAACTGAGGTTCTTTGATTCTAATTTATTTTCATACTTATATACTCTAGCTATACATCATCAATATTAATTATATAATAATGAACCATTAAAAGATTTATTATCAATTATTTTAATTCCAATAATTTTCTTATTACCACTTAGGCTAGGAAGCTTGAAGGAGTGTTAGATCTCAAGTAATATGACTTGAGCATCTAATTTCAAAATATTTTTATTGCTCCTAGCCTTGTTAGGAAATAACTTTATATTATGGGAGGTCTTGATTTAGGTACCCATTTAACATTAGATCCTTCATGACATGTTTTTCCCTTTTTTTCTAATGGCTTAATATTGTTTATGATTCCTTTAGAAACTCAAATTAATTTATGTGGACTATAATATATAAATGAATATTTGTAGGCATTATGTCCTAATTTTTTACAAGAATTATATTTAACTTTTGATGATAAATGTAAGGTATGTCTTTTAACGAAAATAGTTAGTTTTTGTTGACCATTACCAATCAAGCCTATGCTATTTCTTATATTAATATGATCTTTATTGGCAAGATTATATTTATAGATTTATTTCCTATTTCAAAATTTTCTAATGTAGTTTTAATCATGATATTTTCATCTTTAATGTTGTCTAGTATTTCACATTTAGAACATGGTTTATGTGATGCTAAGGAATCATGCATTTCGTCAAGTCTTTTAACTAATAAATCATGATCAATTTTAAGTAACTTAAATGACTTGCTAAGTTTTTTAAACTCATCAAACAAGTCATGAAACATATTTAATAATTCTGAAAAAAAAATATTTAAAGACTCATTGACCTCATTTTCGATTGCCATTAAACCAAGGTTCTCCATTTCTTGGTTGAGCATTTGATCTTTAGAGCTCCTTGGCTTCTTGCGTTCATAGCAAGAGGTTGTGTCCATAATTTTTATAAGGTTCAAGTTCATTAATATTTTCAGTTCATTCATCAAAAGTTCATGTCCAAGGTTCTCATCACTCGAGATTTCACTCGATGAGTCATATGTGATTCTTAGTTCACAATCATTCCTGTTCTTTGGAAGTATTCTTCAAGTTCATTTTTATAATATATTTTATTAATTAATTTATTTATATTAATTATGCTTTCATGTGTGATTTTCAAAGTATGCCGAATATCGAAAGCCGATTCACAAGTGGAAACACGATTAAACTCATTTTAATCAAGTGCACAAAATAAATCATTCATAGCCTTTGCGTTTAGAAAAAATTTCTTCCTTTCTAAATCATTTAGCTCATTCATTGGTTTGGAAGATTTTTCAAAACCATTTTCAACTATATTCCAAAGATCAAGATCCAAAGAGATAAGAAAAATACGCATCATTATCTTCCAATACATGTAATACATCCCATTAAACATAGGAGGATGTGAGATAGAATATCCCTCATTCATGCCAAAATAAGCCATTTACTCTAGTGGGTGTTAATCCAAAGAGTAATAACATTGCTCTGATACCAATTATTAGGATCAATTGGCACCAAGAGAGGGGGGGGGGGGGTGGTGAATTAGTGCAAGCTTAAATTTTTCTTTCTAAAGCAAAAGCTTTTTAAATAAGATAGAATAGGAAATCCGAGCAATACAAGTAGTTAAATTGGAATCATCAATACAACAACATTCAAGCAATGCAAGTATGAAACACTTACAATTTTATAGTGGTTCAGCGCCAACGGCCTACGTCCACTTCCGAGTCCTTCATCTTAAGGCACTCTGGCTTCCACTATCAATCTTCTTTGGGTGAAGATTAAACCTTTACCCTTGCTTACAAGAGAGACTTAAGACAAACTTTCTATCTCTGACCTTTCTCTCCTCCCTTTTCTTTTTCTTTACAAATCACTCATAATTTCTTTTGCCAGAATTTAATTGCCCAAAAGTATTTCTCAGTTATGCTGAGAATGTAAGAATACTTGGGGTATTTATAGACCCCAAGTGGCTTCAAAAATTGGAGCCAAAAATTAAACATACCTAGAAAAATGGGGTACGAGTGGTTTACCTGTCGACTTGGGCGGTTCACCTGTCGTCAGCCGCTAGCCGCCGCTGTATTATGTGGTACGAGCGGTTTAACCGCCACTTGGGTGGTTGACTCGTCGAAAGTTACTGGCCGTCGCCCGAATTCTGTGGTACGGGCGGTCCAACCATCTCTCACCGGCAGTTTACCCGTCAGAATTTTTGTAAAAGTGGTTCCCTCTACTTTTCAAATTTCAGCTTGACTTTTACGTTGACTAGCTCTTTGGTCAACTGATTGAGCTTAACCTGAGCTCAACCAAACCCAGTAGTGGATCCGGTTGACTTATTCAATTGATTTGGATTCCTTCCTAATCCAACTCAAATTGGACTCACTTTCTAACTACGACTCAATGATTACAACTCTTAATGACCATAATCTTAATGACAACCTAACTTTCACCAATCCAGTAACCTCTGGCATGCTTGCAACAAGTCTTCTGGTCTTCTCCACGATGATCTCCTGGCGTATTCCCAACGAGCTTACCGATCCCTTCGGCGAATCTCCTAGCGAACTCCTGGCGAAACCCACCGCATCGTCTGAACCCCGGCCTGATGCTCAAGCTTTATCTTGACCCATTAACTAGTTGTAACTTCATTGATCCTGCCATAGTTAGACCTGCACGATGCTAATTATGACTTAATTAAATACAATCATAATTACCAAACATTCACAAGACCATCCTAACTCCTGACAAGCTTTTCGGCTACCCCTGACAATCTTCCAACGAGTCTCAGTCTTCTTCTGGCAAACTCTCTTACGCCATCCTGACAAGCTCCCGATACCCTCGACGAGCTTCCGATGCACTCCTGGCGAGTTCCCAATCGCATCAACTCGATGAATGGAATTGACCTTGGCCAATCCTGATTATAATAATCCTTTTGTCATAATTAATTATGCATCAATCTACTCTAACAATCATGTTGGATCAATAATCCATCAATTGATTTCATTATCAAAATATGAGATTCAACAAAATCGTCGATACTTTGCTTTTGCATTTTCTTCGTAGGATCACTTGTTTCCCTTGGCTGAAAATTTTCAGATTAGTTTGAAAAAATTTCAGGAAACATCACATAACGTGGACAATCATTCAATGTCAAGAACTGCTTCATAATCATCAAGTGGTAGGAGGAAGAAGTTAGCAATGATCTCTTGGCCCTGCAAAACTAGTTTCACCAACTGGCACTTTCGGTTGCAATTGAGGATTCGATCATCTGTAACTTTTACGTCGAACTTGCTGCAATCTTTAATTTGGAACGTCAATTGGCAGCCACTTTACTGTCCATGAAGTTTTTAGTATTCTCTATGTCGATGAGGATGATGACGGGCTGATGCTTGAGGAACCCATCAATCTTCATGGTATACGTGTTCGCGTAGCCGGCTAAAGCATGTACTATGTTGATACCTGGCTATGGTTCCTCCTCCTCAGACATGAGATTAGCATCTTCAAGCTCTGATTCTTCAATTGGTTCAATCATCAAAAGTCTCCCTTTTTGCAACAGTGGTCACAACTCTCTGGCTCATCGCAGTGCTAACATAATCCCTTCGTAGATCTTTCGTGAAGTTCTTCTCGAGTCCAAGTTGGGGGGGCGAAGGCTTAAGGGCTACTGGTCGGGTGGTGATATTAGTCCTCCAGGCATCATTGTTCAGCTGCTCTTGAAGTCGAATGAAGATGATGGCCGCCATCAGTGCATAGGGTTATTGCGCTTGAATTCTTCTTTGATCTCCAGCTTCAACCCTTCGATAAATGTCCCTAACAATTGCTTTTCAGACCAATCTCTAGTTTGATTTGAAAGACGTTCAAACCTAGTCTGGTAATCTTGGATGATGGAGGTCTGGTGGATCTTTGTAAGTTAGTCGTCGATGTTCTCATATTTTGATAGTCTAAAGCATATTAGCAGCCCATTTTTAAATTACCTCCATGTGGGGACTCCGTGAGTTCGTTTGAACCAATCGTACCACTGAATTGCATCTCTTTCAAGGTGTATTGCAGCAATTTCCACCATGGATGCATCTGGGTCTTGTGCTAGCGGAAATATCATTCTGCGCGCGAAATCCACTCGGTGGAGTCTCCATCTTTCCATCTAGGGAAGTCCACCCTTACGCGTGGGTGCGAGGAGTCCATCGCTTGTTTTCCTTTCTCCGTGGGGTTCTCTTTGCCATTTGAACTCTAGCCGTGCTGAGATCTCCTCAGCCTCTCTGATCGGCCTAATCTGAACTCTATAAAGAGGGCATGTAGTTTGTCTTCCATACATGCCTCAAAAGCTTTCAGCTTTGCGTTGATTGACCCAATCTTCTAATGCCATGGCATAGGATTTTAGATTTGTAATGTTAAGATTCTTCTTTTGCTGTCGGGTTAAGGGCATAGATCGGTGGATGTTGGTAGGAAGAGGCAAAGATCTGGGGTAAAAGGCTGCGGTAGGCTGCTATTTAGGGTTACGATTTGTGCTGCTGTTTGGGTTGGTTGTAGAGGATGCAAGGGGGGCTACGATGGCAGCGGCTTAAGGCTAAAATGGTGTCTTTGAGTTGATGTTGATGGCAGCAACAAGTTTGACATAGATTAGTTATGGATGCAGTAAGAAACACCAAAAAGTATAGCAGTATATTTTTTTTGTCAAAAAGATAATAGTTTTACGACAAAAGTTTCAGCAATATGTCAACATTATTTTGATTATCACGACCTTAAGAAACCAACGAAGATAACAACAAGATAGATGAGGGTACTAATAGCAATATGACAGTAAATATGACAGCAAGATGACAACAATATCAGATGTGACAGATGCAACAAAATCACGACAAAGATGAAAGATCGATGTAATAATTTTGCAATGAAGATAAAAAATGATGCAGCAAGTTTGCAACAAAGATAGATGTAGCAATTTTATGATGTAGGTAAGGATAGATGCAACAGCAATAAGGATTGCAATAAGGGTGGATCAATACCAGATCCAGTTGTGGATAGACGACAACAACACATATGGGGTCAACTGTAGTGGGTGATGACGACGGAGTCGACAACGACAATAACATATGTGAGATCAACTGCAATTGATGATGATGGGGTTGATGATGGTAACGACAAGGGTGGAAGAACAACGAGATGCCAAGAAAGCTGCTCTGATATCAAATGATAAAATCCTAAAAGATTCTAATGCTGGATTGATCTTTGTAGGGGATCGACCCTCATTGGAACTCTATAGGGGTTTCTCCCCCTGGTATTTGATCACAAGGTTGAAAAGAAAATAGATCTATTGCTTTTTAAAAGTGGTGGGCAACTACATGCTTTTATAGGACTTCAAAACTCTAACCCTAGAGAGACTCCTACTTCCAGTAAAACTTCTCCCCTCTTAACATTAGTTGCCTTCTCTCCTAACCCTAGTTGACTCCTATAAACAAGGTGGGCTACAGCTAGTTAGAGTTTTATGCATGCTTCAAGGTTATATTACATCACGACTCGATTGACTAGGACCCGATCCTATTAGGATCCTCTAAATTAGTTATTTTATTTATCATGATTAGATCATGATATTTTGATATAAAAACCGATCTAATATTATAACTTAAGTAATAAATATTATGATATTTTGGTATCAAAACTGATCTAATATTATAGCTTAAGTAATGAAGGCTATGGACAATGTAATGTGCGGAGTCACCATTCAAATACGTTTGAAAACAATCTCAATAATTAGTTCAAAATAAAAAAAAACTTGTATTTTTATATTATTTATCAATATTTGTATTCATTTAACAGTTTTTTTTCCTTTTATTAAATGTCAGTAATGTAAAATAATAATAAAAGAGGAAATCGCGAAACGAGGGTTGAGGCTCACTGCTTTATCCGCTCGGCTGCAGTTGCCGAAGCCGCTCCTCACCCGTCTCGTTCTCACTCTGCTCTCTTGCCGGTCTCCGCCATGGCCTCCCTCTGTGTCTCCGCTCCCCTCAAGCCCTCGTCGCTCCTCTCTCCTTCCTCTTTCTTCCTCTCTCCCAACGCCCTCCTTTCCCCCAGATCCCGCTCCCTCCTCTCTATATCCCCTCCTCCTCGCTCCCCCATCCGAGCCCTCGTCTCTTCCGCCTCCCCCGCGTCGAAGCCCTTCTCCCATGGTAGCCTCGAACCCCAGAGCTACTTTTCTTCTCCGATGTCCTCCCCCTTCGATTCCTTCTCGCCGGCTTCGTCGGACCCGCAGACGCCGACCACGGCCAGGAGGGGGGCGGAGTCCGACGTGATGGGGCTGTTGCTGCGGGAGCGGATCGTGTTCTTGGGGAGCAGCATCGACGACTTCGTGGCCGACGCCATCATCAGCCAGCTACTTCTCCTCGACGCCCAGGACCACACCAAGGACATCCGCCTCTTCGTCAACTCCTCTGGCGGTTCTCTCAGGTACACTCGTGGAACTCGAAGCGCTTGATTTTGGGGCTCTTCCTTCTTCTTATCTTTGTTTGTGATTGGGCGATCTGGAGTTGGACACCTTCACGTTTGAGTTTATGCGGCTTAAACCAAAACCCTTTTTCTTGCAATTCAATTTCTAGTCTCATTCAACTATGTGCTGCTGGATTGAAATTGACTTGCAAATAATCGAATACCGAGGAGATCTGTGCGACATTCATGTATAAGATGGTGAGATTGGCTGTAATTAGGGCAATGCGGCTTGCTACTACTTGGATTGTGATGCCCAAAACAACTTATTGTGGAAGTCAAACTTTCTTTGACGATTATGGTCTGTATAAGTAGGGAGTTGAAGCTAATTGATATAATTTGCATGATTCGATCATTATTATAGGTTTGTGTTGGGATTAGTTGTTGCATGGACATAATTTATGAGCTACATATGTGGATGGATTAAAACTAGAAAAATGACATTTCACCACATAGCCACTTAATCAAATAGCTATTGTTGTTCTTATAACATATATAGTTCATATCAATCTCTTCAGCAGAAGTTCTGCCGATCTTGAAGAATATCTATCTCTTGGTGATGACCGAGACATGCAGAATGCTTGGCTATTTGCTACATGGCAGGATATGGCTTTTCTGATTCATGGTGCATATGGTGTGAACTGTGAACCTATGATTTGTTAATGTACCATTCCATCGACTAAAGTCTTTGTTACTGCTTCCTTCCTTCTTGGATATACAGGTGCTCTGGTTCTTTTACTTAGTTGTGCAACATTTTTGTCGAGCATTTAAGTGCTACCACTTTGTAATTTATGCATCTTTCTGTGGTGATTCTGACAGATCTAGATTAGTTTGGTTGACCATTGCTAGTTTGATACACGCTGAAACTGAGGAATGCAAATCAATTTTATCTTCATGATTTCCTATGTACTAGTTATGTCTTCCCTTTATGAAGTGCAATATTTTCTTGAACTTGGTTTGCAAGTGCTATTTTAAGAATGTAGATATATATTTTCCAGAATTGTTTTTGCATCAAGTTAAGGTGCAAACACTCTTTCTGTTGTCAACCAGCTAACCGACTGTCACGAACGGACGTCGCTCAACCGCAACATCTTCACTCCGTGAACCGTTCGTTGCTTTTTCTTCCTTGTACATATGTTTGGTAGCTTGTTTTGCCTTGAGTTTATGTGTTTTTACCTAAGAAATGTGAGCGAAAGTAGTGTAGAAGGTTGCAGAACGATCGTTCACTGCACAGAGCCAAAACAGCCCTGTTTTTGGGTCTTTTTCGTGTGCCATGGCAACCTTTCTGAACGGTGCGAAATGTCAACCATTTCAGCACCTTGGAACCCCCCGGGTGGCACCGGGCTGGATGGGGCTTCGGGTATATGTCGGGCGTAGGCGTTCATCAGCAATTGAACTTGTCTTGCGTCCGATACCTTGGGAACCGTCGTTTGTGGACTTGCGACCGTTCCTACAACCCTCCAAAGTCCTATTTCGCTCTCTTTCTCTCTTTTCTCAGCTGCACTCAATGTGTTCGACAAATTGCTTGTATAGCTTTCCGCTTTGCGAGACGTCGGGATGTGTCCGTCGCTCGTTTATAAGCTAATCAACTTCTTCTTTGCAGGTCCTACGGGACCTTAAGAGATTGTAAGAGGCCTGACCCTTTGCGGATAGATAACGCTTTGGGCGTTTCATGACTTAGGCAATCCCAGCTAAGTCCAGAACAGTGGGCAAGGTTGCTTCATGACTTAGGCAATTTCAGCTAAGTCTTCGGGAGTGCCGCACAGCTTAGGCAAATTCAACTAAGTCCGTGACAGTGTGGTATCAGAGCAGGCAAGCAATTCAAACGAACAGCGAAGAGGATTCGTAATCTCGCCATGGTGAAACATCGTGGTGAATCGAGCAAGATGGGGCAAGCGGGACCCTTGCTCCAAGCAGCCGCAGGTGGGCTGCAAGTGCAAACTCGCTCGCAAACTGTTGGAGTCGCTTATGAGGAGCGCGATAGTGAACAAGACGAGCATGAAGTTGGGTATTCTCTACGAGGGGAGGAGGCGCCATTTGGAGCGCCAACCGGGAAGAAGGGTCACAGAGAGAGACTTACAATGGCGGAAACCTGCCTTGATGTTCTTGAAGCGAGCGTGGAGGAACTCTACCAAGGCCAAGGAAGGCTACTTGGGGTAGAGAGCTCGCAAGAAGAAGCTAAATCTCGGATCGAGAAAGTTGAATCCCTGATTGATCAACTGACAGAGGACACCAAAGATTCCGTACGACATCTACACGAAGTTGTGGCGGAACTCACGGCTAAGGTGATGGTGTTAACAAGGACTCTTGATGCGGGAGGGAACAACACCCGCACTGCGCCACTACAAAACTTCAGGGCACCGGAGCCGCAGTGCTAGGGAGGTGCTAGGGATGCCAAAGAGCTTGAAAATTTCTTGTTCGACATGGAACAGTATTTTCGTGCTACAAGGCTCGATTCTGAAGAAACCAAAGTTGCTATAGCAACAATGTATCTGAATGGGGATGCAAAACTTTGGTGGCGAACCCGTTGGGAAGAGATCCAGCAAGGCCGATGTCGAGTGGATACATGGGGAGACTTGAAGCGAGAGTTGAGAACTCAGTTCTTGCCCGAGAACATAGAGTTTGTCGCAAGAAGGAAACTGAGACAACTCCGCTAGAGTACAACAATCCGAGACTATATGAAATAATTTTCAGCACTGATGCTGGATATACGGGACATGTCTGAGAAAGACAAGCTATTCAGCTTCCTCGATGGCTTGAAGCCATGGGCACAACAAGAACTACATTTGAGGAATGTCACCGACGTAGTCGGGGCAATTGCAGCCGCGGAAAGGCTGACTGACTTTGTTTCTTCTGAGGATTCGAGAAAGAAGAAACACTCTTCAGGAAATCGCCCATCTAAATACTCTCGAGCGAAGGAGTCTAGGGGCGAGCAAAAGAAGAAGAATTTCCACAAGGGACTGGGCTCAAGAGGTAGAGTCCCAAAGTCTAGTGGATGCTTCTTGTGTGGAGGACCGCATAAAGTAAGGGAGTGCCCACAAAAACAGGCACTCAATGCTTTAACGGTATTGATTCTACCCCGTAAGTCAGACAAGGGCAAAACTATCACCCTTAGTTCGAGCAGTTCTGACTCCAGTAGCGACAGTGAGGCGTCGCAAGGACCCAGGATGGGAGCAATGCGTTTGTTGAATGCATTGCGGGGTCAAGTGAGGGAGAACACAAAGGCAAAGCCACTGAAGGCAGGAAACAACGAGTTGATGTATGTGGACATCAAGCTCAATGGCCGAACAACCCGTGCAATGGTGGACACGGGCGCGACCCACAATTTTATCGTCGATCGCGAAGCTAAGCGACTGGGATTAATCTTGGAGAAGAGCCCAAGTCGTATGAAGGCGGTGAACTCGGAGGCCAAGCGGATCTCCGGACAAGCAAAAGGGATCCCCATCAAGATCGGGACATGGAGCGGGAGCATAAACTTGATGGCAATACCACTAGACGACTTCCAAGTGATTCTCGGAATGGAGTTTATGCACGCAGTGAAGTTGGTGCCAGTACCGTTCCTGAACTTCTTGTGTCTAATAGGATATGACGATCCCTGCATGGTTCCAGTTTCTCGGGGAGGAACCAAGGACCTACAACAAATACCGGCTTTACAATTGAAGAAAGGGGTACGAAAAGGTGAATCAACCTTTGTAGTTGCTATGAAGCTAGAGACACCTGATTGAGAAGCCATTCAGGAACCTGTTGTGGCGAACATCCTGAAGGAGTTCTCAGATGTGAAGCCAACAGAGTTGCCGAGAACTCTACCACCACGCAGAGGCGTGGATCATCTGATTGAGCTGGAGCCGAGAATTAAGCCTCCAGCGAGACCACCATACCGCATGGCCCCTCCGGAGTTGGCAGAATTGAGGAAGCAGTTAGATGAACTGCTAAGCGGTGGTCTCATTCGCAGTTCCAAAGCACCTTTCGGAGCTCCAGTCCTCTTTCAGAAGAAACAAGATGGGAGTCTCCGATTATGCATTGATTATCGAGCCTTTAACAAGATGACGGTGAAGAACAAGTACCCTATCCCGCTCATCGCGGACTTGTTCGATCAATTAGGCAAGGCAAAGTACTTCTCCAAACTCGACCTTCGGTCGAGGTATTGGCAGGTGCGCATTGCAGAAGGTGATGAGGCGAAGACTACCTTTGTGACCAGGTATGGAGCATTCGAGTTCTTGGTGATGCCTTTCGGCTTAACCAATGCTCCGGCCACATTCTGCACTCTAATGAACCAGTTGTTCAAGGAGTATCTGCACAAGTTTGTGGTCGTCTACTTAGACAATATCGTCGTCTATAGCCAAACACTTAAGGAGCATGTTAGACACCTCCGAACAATTTTCAAAGTTCTCAGGGAGAACACCTTGTTCGTGAAGAGGGAAAAGTGCTACTTCGCTCAAACGGAGATTTTATTCTTGCGGCATCGAGTCAGCAATGGTTCCATCCGAATGGACCAGTTTAAGGTGCAAGCTGTGGCGGACTGGCAAACACCAAAGAAGGTGCCAGAGTTGAGATCCTTGGGTTCGTCAACTATTATCGGCGCTTCATAGCTGGGTATTCGAAGCGTGCAGCTCCGTTGATGGAGTTGCTAAAGAAGGAGCAGTCCTGGAGATGGTCGGACAAATGTGAGGCGGCATTTCAAGACCTGAAGACTGTTGGAGGAACTTGTACTCAGATTACCGGACTATGAGAAGTCTTTTGAAGTCCATACAGATGCTTCTGATTTTGCTATTGGGGGAGTTCTTATGCAGGAGGGTCATCCAGTGGCCTACGAGAGTCGCAAGCTCAACGAGATCGAGCGGCGATATCCTGTGCATGAGAAGGAGATGGCAGCGATGGTCCACTGTCTACGAGTGTGGCAACACTACCTTCTGGGAGCACCATTTGTGCTAAGGACAGACAATGTCGCATTGAGTTACTTCCAAACTCAAAGGAAACTCTCCCCAAAGCAAGCACAATGGCAGGACTTCTTGGCTGAGTTCGACATGGTAATGGAGTACAAGCCTGGAAAAGCAAATGTCGTGGCCGATGCATTGAGTCGGAAAGTGGAGCTAGTGAATGCTATACAGTTAGAGGGCGGAGGCCAAGCAAGTCAATTGCGCTCCAACTTCCTTTCCAGGATCAGGGATGGACTGTACCGAGATCCTCAGGCAGTAACTCTGATGCAACTCATCAAAGAGGGCAAGGCACGACGATTTTGGGTCCAGGAGGGACTCATCTATACCAAGGGGAACAGAGTTTATGTTCCGTGAGCAGATAACTTGAAGCGTGAATTCCTGCAAGAGTGTCACGATTCCCTTTGGGCTGGACATCCGGGTATCCACCGAACATTGGCTCTCGTGGAGAGGGCCTTCTATTGGCCGAAGATGGGGACATATGTGGAGGAATATGTTCGAACATGCCTTACTTGTCAACAAGACAAGGTAGAGTAGCAGAAGCCAGTGGGACTTTTGGAGCCGCTGCCCGTGCCAGAAAGGCCTTGGGAGAGCATTTCCTTGGACTTCATATCAAGCTTACCCGCAGTAGGGGGACTTGGATCGATACTCGTGGTAGTTGATCGATTTTCGAAGTATGCAATATTCATTGCTGCACCCCTACATTGCTCAGCGGAGGAGGCGGCTAAGTTGATGATGAAGAATGTGGTGAAGTTTTGGGGGGTCCCACACAACATCATTAGTGATCGAGATTCTCGGTTCTTGGGACGATTCTGGACCGAGTTGTTTAAGTTGTTGGGATCTAAATTATACTTCTCCACAAGCCTCCACCCCCAAACGGATGGCCAGACAGAAAGAATTAACTCACTCTTGGAGCAATATCTCCGGCACTATGTAAGTGCCAGCCAACGAGATTGGGTGAAGCTGTTGGACATAGCCTAATTCTCCTATAACTTGCAGCGGAGCTCATTTGAGATTATTACGGGACAACAACCATCAACTCCTCACACCCTGGTTATTGGTTATACAGGGAGTAGCCCATCAGCCTATCACTTTGCAAAGGAATGGCATTGCAATGCAGATATTGCGCCGGCTTACTTGGAGAAGGCGGCCAAGAAGATGAAGAAGTGGGCAGACTTGGGGAGGCGACTACAAGAGTTTAAAGTGGGCGACATGGTGTTGGTGAAGCTCCAACAAGCATCACTGCAGTTCTTTAGGCACAAAGTGCACAAAGGATTGGTGCGCAAATATAAAGGGTCTTTCTTAATCATCAGCAGAGTAGGCAATGTCTTATACAAGTTGCAACTGCCAGCATGGTTCAGTATTCATAACGTCTTCCATGCGAGTAACTTGAAAGCCTACCACTCAGATCCGCGAGATGATTCTCAAAATGTTCCAACTCGACTACCCCCCACCAGAGCCTCTTACGAGAAGCGAGTTGAAACTATTCTGGCGGATCGCAAGATAAAGCTACCCAATGGAGCACAGCAAATGGAGTACTTGGTGAAGTGGCAAAAGCTTCCTCGAACAGAAGCCAGTTGGGAGCCAGAAGATGCCCTACGACATGAAGAAGCTCGCGTCAAAACCTACCAACAAGCGTCGACGAGGGCGTCGACAGTTTAAGTGGGGGAGAATGTCACGAACGGACGTCGCTCCGTGAATCGTTCGTTGCTTTTTTTTGCTTGTACATATGTTTGGCAGCTTGTTTTGCCTTGAGTTTGTGTTTTTACCTAAGAAATATGAGCGAAAGTAGTGTAGAAGGCTGCAGAACGATCGTTCGCTGCATAGAGCCAAAACAGCCCTGTTTTTGGGTCTTTTTCGTGTGCCACGGCAACCTTTCTGAGCGGTGCGAAATGTCAGCCATTTCAGCACCTTGGAACCCCCCGGGTGGCACCGGGCTGGATGGGGCTCCGAGTATATGTCAGGCGTAGGCGTTCATCAGCAATTGAACTTGTCTTGCGTCCGATACCTTGGGAACCGTCGTTTGCGGATTTGCGACCATTCCTACAACCCTCCAAGTCCTATTTGGCTCTCTTTCTCTCTTTTCTCAGCTGCACTCAAGGTGTTCAACAAATTGCTTGTATAGCTTTCCGCTTTGCGAGACGTCGGGACGTGTCCGTCACTCGTTTCTAAGCTAATCAACTTCTTCTTTGCAGGTCCTACGGGACCTTAAGAGGTTGTAAGAGGGCTGACCCTTTGCGGACAGATAACGCTTTGGGCGTTTCATGACTTAGGCAATCCCAGCTAAGTCCAGAACAGTGGGCAAAGTTGCTTCACGACTTAGGCAAATTTAGCCAAGTCCGTGACAGACGGATGTAAGAATGTTCTATAACTACAATGAACGTAGAACAGTTCAATTTGAAAAATGATGGTTGAGTACTTTTTCCCTAGATCTTAAATTGAACAAGCCTGATATCTTTTTTAGGATTCCCATGTTGAATTTCTGAAAGTCTAACAAAAATCTGTTCTTGTTCACCGATGGATTTTTTTTTAATAGGAAGTTGCTGAAGATTTTACTCACATAACTGTCATTTCCTTCGATAATAAGATTGCACATCGTAATGCTTGACATAAATGATATTCATGGTTTAATCTGCTGCACCATCATGTTTTCTTGTTACTTTGACTTTTATGTTGATATTATTATCTTCAGAATCATGTCCACTGCATATTTTTATATGAGCTTAAGGCTGTGCTCTTTTCTCAGTGCTACCATGGCCATTTATGATGTGGTTCAGCTTGTGAGAGCAGATGTCTCTACCGTAGCACTTGGTCTTGCAGCATCGACGGCATCTATCATCCTCGGCGGTGGTACCAAGGGAAAGCGACTTGCGATGCCCAACACACGGATAATGATTCATCAGCCTCTTGGAGGAGCTAGTGGCCAAGCCTTGGATGTTGAGATTCAGGCCAGAGAGATTATGCACAACAAGGACAACGTCACCAGAATCATCTCAGGTTTTACTGGTCGCACCTTTGAACAAGTTGAGAAGGATATAGATAGAGATCGTTACATGTCACCTATTGAGGGTGTTGAGTATGGGATCATCGACGGTGTTATCGATCGGGACTCCATCATTCCTCTTATGCCGGTGCCAGACAGAGTGAAGCCCAAACTGAATTATGACCAGATGTACAAGGATCCTAAGAAATATTTTACTCCAGAGGTTCCTGATGACGAGATATACTAGCTGAGTTTTCTTCCTTTTTCTTCTTCATCTTTCTTCGGGTTGGACATCTGTCTCTTTTTACATGATACATTTTTTTTTTTTGTTTCGCTGCACTGATGCAGTGCAATTGCATATTACCTGGTGTGAACTTACCTCAGTGGATGATCTCTAGGCGGAAACATAAATTATGTTCAGTCAATTTGGCCAGTGATGTCTCTGCGATGTTCTATTGTGCGGTTCAAACTCTTCGTGGATCATCTTTTGCCCCAACAAAAACGAAAAATGTTTCAGGCATCTCAGCTGGTGTTGTTCCGCTGCACCGGATGGATGTGAGTGATGATTAACTTATGTGAAGGGTTTCTGGATGTGTTCTTTTATTTCTAAAACTATTTCACTTTAAGTGATTGAAATAATAAATGATGCTTTATAAACATCAATCTGAATAAATTCATAACTTTTATAATCTTGCAAATAAACGAATTTATGAACTATTTTCCAAGACAAGTTCCCTGCAACCTGAACACTTTCTGGCAGCATAAACTCGAGATCTCATAAGGCTGATATTAAAGCAAAATACTATTAACTTAGACATCTTATAAGGTGATATTAAAATAAGCACTCAAGAGGTACTCCGAAATATAATGTTGAATTACACGAGTTTTGAACGATTGTACGATAAAATATCTATGGTAGATTGTTAGGCACAAAAGTCCTCACTAATAAGAGACGATGCGACACCACTACGAAACCAAGTGATGAACTATCCTTAGATATTACCTCAGAGTCTCATCCAACTATGTGTTGTATTGTCACGAACTTAGCTGGTTTTGCCTAAGTCGTGCAGCACTCTTATATATTCGTCCTCAAATGTCAGCCTCCACGAAACCTCCTATGGTCCCTTAGGACTGATAGAAGAGAAAATGGTTAGAGAAAGCGTTTCCCACGGAATCCATAAGCAACTATTTCAGCAAACACTTTATATCCAATGCAAATTACATCCATCGACTTCACAAGTTCTGAACAATTGCACACAAAGGATGATGGTCCATTATAGACCGAAATCCTCACAATTATGTCTACATAATACAACTCTTATTTACAAGCCGAAAGCGGTCACAAAAGCTATCCAAACTAAGGCTACCAAGCCTACTGCTAGCCTGTTATTTATTGTATAAAACATGAACAAAACCCGAAATACACGGACATATATGAGCATTACATCGAACACCCTGTTTATATTTTTATTTGTGATATTCTCCCTCACTTATTCCTTCGACATCCTCATTGAAGCCATTGCGGACGCTGCATCTCCTCGCATTTTGTTGAATTTTCATTCTTTTACTCTAACTGCAACATGCCTCTTAGCACTCAGCTGTTCTCTGTCATTGTTGTCGAGTTCGAACTTTGATCCGCCATGCTGCTTCTACTCTCTAATGACTAACTTTGGTGTGAGGTCGACTGAGTTGTATTGATCCTTGTTGATTCATGTGAATCTTTCTAAGAAAGGAAAAGACCTTTGATATACGCTAGTATCTCAATCGTCTCATGTCGCTTAAATTAGATGGATGCTTATTGAAGGTTTAACGAGTATCACCTCACTCACAGACTTTGAAGTTCTTGACATCCCTCTTTCACAAAATTTATCTATCGATTTTTTTCTACTTAGTTGTCACTTTCAAGTAGGTTTGCATCGCTTTTGCTTTCGATTAACATTCTGTTGGAAAATGAAATAGATAATCTACTCTCGACAGCACCGACCACCATTGGTGAGGATTTAACAACTCTTGTTTGTCATTAGATTTCTTGGAATGATCTTTGAACCTACACAGAGCTCCTTTACTAGATAAATAAGAGAATTGAGGCACTCGATTTCGCTCATTCTCTTAAGAGTTAAGAAGGCAAAGGTTTTTTTTTATTTCGCCAGCCTCCTTGAGGATGTACTTCATGTATTAAGCTCGATATTAGTCTTCGCCTGCTCTTTGCTCACACTCCTAAAATACTCGAAGTGTTTGTACTCCTTGCATTGAGTTAGCTACTATGATTCACCTTCTCATTGCTATCGAACTTTCGAAATGTAAGAAGTTTTGATCGAAAAGAGCAAAATTTTTACCCCAACTTGGAGCAAGTCTATGATAGTTTTGGTCACCTCTGAGATTATACCGTCTTCTCCATCATCTTTGTCATATACTCCTTTGAGTAGAAAATGTACAACACCATGTACTACCTGCTTCGTTCCTTGGTCGAGCACTCATGTATTAAGCCGAAGTCCTCCACTTTTGGTTATTTTGATGAGAAGCATGTTGACACTGATCTTACGAAGTTCCCTGGCCTTTGCCCTTCAACCTTACCTTGGTACTTAGAGTTTGCATCTACATTCTCCACCTCCTCGGCCCCTTTCATGACCAACACTCTCCCTCCATGAGAGCAAGGGATTAATGACTCTACAAAAGTCTTATCTCTGCGGTACTATAGTGTTGCGAAGCCTATGACACTATTATTGTTGCCACGCATCTACATCCCTTTCTTCGCGAATGATAGATTCGCCTTTGTGGCACTGTGGCACTCCTCTGAGTCTACCTTCGTTCTGACCAATGCTTGGCTTTTGGGTAGTTGATCCCCTATAGACTTGTCGTCACTTCCGCGCCCCTTTCGACCACCTACTTCAACACCTCTGGGTTCTCCGAGTAGTTACTCTTAGTCGATGAAAAGACAGAATGCAACTCTCATGCATCGCTTCCAGCATCCTGTTGTAGGGCTCATGCTGATTATATTCTCTGTAGCTTCCTTGGTAGCAATGTTTGCTTACTTGACCTTGTTCTCTAACTTGTTGGTCTCCCTTGAGCGAATATGAGCACTAGAGCAGTCCAGCTCTTTAATCGTTTTGATTATACCTCTATATGATCAAGTCCCCTCATGATTCTTGTTAGTACTTACACTCATAATTCTCCCTCGGTGGTATACAGCCCCCATATGCTGATGACAAAGACTTTTACCTGATGTAAAATTCAATACACGCACAGATGACCCATCTCTATAGTACCATGGCATTCTCCTTGAATCCATAGCCTTTCTTATCGTCGTGTTGTTCACCGAAGTGGGGCTCTCAACTACTCCTGATCATACCTTTGCATGATCAATTCCCTTACGAGACTTCTCACATATGTGTTGTATTGCCTCAAACTGTTCCACCATGATCCACTACACAATGTCGCCTCCTGGTGATATCTCCATTACATTCAAATTCTGATGGGATGAACTCGGACTACGATCTCTCCATGTATGGCCTCTGCCAGCACATCGTAGGGCCTCCACCACCTTTGATTGTGTTCGCTCCTTCGACAATTGACCTTCGTCCACCCATTCTAGGGTTACACCTGGACAAAGTATCGCTCTTGGACCGTTAGTCGCCTAGTAGCTCTCGAAGTCCACATACTTCACTGAAATTGGTACATCATTACCTGAATTTGGACCTTTGCCCCCACAAGCACAATCTTCGCTGAGCACCGCTTTTTTATGACAACTCAAATGACAGCACTATGATATATTCTTCAAGAGTACTCACTGTGTCCTCTTGCCCCGTGTAAGGCCTTTTGATCTCAACTTCGCCTCTGCAAGTTGAGTCATCTTAGTTTCTCCGTCAAATGCTTCTTTGAGATAAGTTGCATGAGCCTCGAAGCTCCTTTCGTATTTGGCATCATGCAGGATGAGTCTGCTCCATCAGAATGAAGAACCCAGAGAACGACATGATCTCGCTCTTGCCTCTACAAGAGTTCATGTCCTTGACCTCTATACAAAGAAAGCTTCATGCCCCTGCTTCATGTTTCATCTTCTACATCAACTCCCTTCATGCGGCTTAAACACTTCACTGGGTTTCATCCAAGTTGCACGACCCCTCAATTTATATTGAGTTGATGGTGACCCTCGCGCCTACCATTCCATGGGTCAACCCTCTGTTGAGTTTGATTTCATATCAGTCATAAGTGTACCTCTGTTTGGTGTTGTCATGGGTCGCTCCCCCACTTAATCTCGTAATATATCTATTAATGTATTACTTCATGCGAGATCATGAGATGACTTCTCGTCGCTCGCTCAGTTCGTTGAGCTTTATGGAGTTGTTGTATTGAGGTACTCTTCCTCAACATATGCAGTCCGTTGTATATGATTTTCCCTTTGGAGCAGGACTTATCCCTCAATGATATATGTCTTGTTGAAGCAACTTTTCTCTTCACATCATTCCCTCTGGAAGTTTCGAATACCACCATCTCCTTCTATTACTCCACTTTGCTGAACAAACTATGCATTATTCTAGTCCAAAAATTATACTTTTTAGATTACGTCTCTTCGCCAACACAGCTCCTACTACACCTCTCAAGGCCTAGCTGTTGAAAAACCTCAGCAGAAGCATCACATGTGTAGTGGAAATCAAAATAAAAAACTAGTTTCTCACGCAGATCAAATTATCGTGCAAAAGATTAAGTCGTGAGAAAGCCATAAAAATCGATAAAATAGTGTCATGTTGATAGATTGATTACCTAGGGAGATCGTATATCCTTGTATTTTCAGATTCAAATGGAGAGGATGAAGGAGGCCTCCTATCTAGTGGTATCTACACGATGGATCTCTGCAACAAAACTCCTTCAATCTGATCTGGCAACTCTTGTACAGAGGGAGGGAGGAGAATAGGAGGGGAGGCCAAAGCTGCAGCCTATCAACCATGAGTCTCCCCTCATATTTATAGAGTGTCACTAAAAACCTTAGGGCTCCTACCTTAGTGGGCATTAGATCTTCATCCAATTATCCACTAACCTTGCATTATTGGATCTCTATCCAATAATCTTCTTAGGCCTCTAATTGAGCCTCAATCAAGGTGCTCATCAGCATAGGGTCTCATCTAATGAGAATATGGGCTAATTGGATCTTCATTCAATCCTTTATTCGCTGAAGCATCCACCATATATGTGTGACCCTTTAGGCCCGATACCGAGCTGGTCGTGAGTCGCTCCCATCAGAACTTCTTCTGATATAGTGAATTATTATCTCCATAATAATTCACTCGACTCATCGACTATGGATGTACTAGGTCACTATGTCATAGTCCCCATACAATGCAGGGGGATCAAATCCATCGGACCCGTCTGTCCACAGTTACCATGTATCTATAATCCATCATCCAACTAATATCCCAGAGACCGTATATTGGACATGATACTGTCAGGTCATATACGAAATTAGTTTATCTTGCTCTAATCAGATTATACCGGAGAACTCTTTCTCTCTCAATCCAAATGTCCCTGGCCAGAGATTTGTCTTAGCAAGCACATATGAGATATTCCTCTCATGATACCGAGAGTGGATAATCTTATATTGATACTCAATTACCTTCGTAAGGTTGGCTAACAATCCTAATAACTAACTGTACTAAATCTGAAACTTTCCAAACCTATAAGTTCGGTGTCAAAGAAATGAGTACTCAAATAAGATATCATTGGTGTCTCAAGTCTAAGGACCAGATACACAATTGGGACTATGAAATTGATATCTGACATTAGATATCATTAACTATATAGCATTCCGTAAGTGGATCAATTAGTAAACTCATTCTCTAATGAGCACATATATTATATCCTTAGTGTCTCTACACAAGTGGCTATGAGACCAGCCGCCTCCATCATATGGATGAGTATGTAGTACATATCTCGATATCTCTCTCGAGTAACATATAACCGGGATTATTTAGGATCTGTGTTTAAAGGTGAATCGATCTTATTGTCGTGATCTCATCATGAGCCGATTCCCATTGCATAGAACCAAGGACATCACAATGTATATACAACAGATAATATAATATGAGAATATGCCAATAATAATCATAAGCAAAAAGATCGCACAGCGTGTCACACGTGCCATTACTCACGTGATTGGCTTGCAGGGCACCTGTAACCAGCAATCTCACACTTGACCTAAAGTCAATCACCTATGTGTATGATCCCCATCAGACCCTTGTGATGCTTAAATACAATCTGAGCCAGCGGCTTCGTCGGTGGATCTGCAATGTTATCTTCGGATGGAACTCTTTCCATTGCTATATCTTTATGGGTCATGATCGCTCTAATCAGATGGAATCTCCTTAGAACAATTCTGATGAGATCTGGGTTCCCTTGCTAGAACTATCACGTTGTCGCTGTCGTAATATATTAGAATTAGCTCTACGCTGCTTGGTATAACTCTCATATCATGATGAACTTTTTCATCCACACCCCTTCTTTTGTTGTTTCTGTTGCAGCAATGTATTTCACCTTTGTGGCCGAGTTTGCAATGGTATATTGCTTGAAACTCTTCCAGCTTACTGCTCCTCCATTCATGGTGAAAACATACCTTGAGTTTGACTTGCTATCATCAATGACGGACTGAAAACACGAATTCGTGTATACCTCAGCCTGAGACTACCTTCTCCATATACTAGTAAAATATCCTTAGTCTTTCTCAAGTATTTAAGGATACACTTTATTACATTTTAGTGTTCTAAACCTAGATCTGCCTGATACCTGCTCTTGACACTCAGAGCATGTGTTATATCAGGTCTGGTACATAGCATAGCATACATGATAGACTCTATCGTCGAGGCATAGGGTATCCTATCCATGTCTGCCCTTTCTTCAGGAGTATTTGTGGACATACTCCTAGAAATTGATATTTCATATCTCATCGATATGAGACATCTTTTGGAATTCTCCATGCCAAACCTTTTGACAATGGAGGTTATGTACCTAGACTGGGACAAGCCAAGCATCCTCTTGGATCTATCTCTATAGATCTAGATCCCCAAAATATATGATGCTTCCCCTAAATCTTTAATGAAGAAGTTTCTGGATAGCTAAGCCTTTACTGTAGAGAGCATTCCTACATCATTCTCAATGATTATGATGTCATCCACATACAATACTAAGAAGGTGATAGCACTCCCACTTATCTTCCTGTACACACAAGGCTCATCTTCGTTCTTGACGAAGTCATAAGATCTGATCATCTTATCAAATCTTATGTTCAAACTTCGGGAAGCTTGCTTTAGTCCATAAATGGACTGGAGCAACCTGCACACTTTCTCTGGACTCTCTCTGGATTTGGATCCCTCTGGCTGTATCATATACACCTCCTCCTCGATATTACCATTGATGAATGTCATTTTGATATTCATTTATCAGATCTCATAGTCATAGTGTGCTAGATTGGCAAAAAAAATTCTAATGAACTTAAGCATTTTGTTACAAGTAAAAAGGTTTCGTCATAGTTAACTCATTGTCTTTGACGATATCCTTTAGCTAATAGTCTTGCCTCATAGGTCTCCCCACCTTTCCATCTACTTTTATCTTCTTTTTGAAGATCCACTTGTAGCCGATGGGTACGGTACCCTCAGGTGCATCCACAAGGTTTCAAACATTGTTATAATATATGGAATCCATCTCAGAATTCATGGCTTCTTGCTATTTCCCGGAGTCAGAGGCATAGCCTCCTCGTAGGTCTGAGAATCAACATCTTGAGAGTTCTCTCCACTGATATGTCCCACATATCTTTCAGGAGGGTGAGATACTCTATTAGACCTATGCAAAGTTGAAACTTGTATATTAGGTACCTGAACAGACTCGAGCTCTAGAATGATGCTTGAGCTAAGTTCTCCAACCTCGCTCAACTCTATCTCACTCTCATTGTTTCCAACAAGAATGTGTTCATTCTTAAGGAACACAACTCTCTTGGCAACAATGACCTTTCGGTCCTCCTTTCTGATACACCATTTAATTAAGGTGTATATGGAGGTGTCCACTGGGATAGAATCCCATTGTCCCTGAGGAAATGGGTGAACTTCGTACTCAAGTACTCTCATTCTCGATCTGATCGAAGAGTTTTAATACTCTTTTCAATTAGGTTCTCCACCTCATTCTTATATTACTTGAATTTCTCAAAGGTCTCAGATTTGTACTTTATCAAGTACACGTGTCCATACCTAGAGAAATCATCAGTGAATGTAATGAAGTATGAGTAACCACATATAGCATGAGCCGACATGGGATCATATATATCACTATGTATAAGTTCCAATAACTCAATAGTTCTCTCTCCAGTTTCACTAAAAGGATAGTTAGTCATCTTTCCACGAAGGTAAGGTTCGTAAGTTGCATATGACTCATAGTCAAATAGATCTAATTATCCATCTTTCAACAACTTTTGAATCCTTCCCTTATGTATATGACCTAGCCTATAATGTCATATGTATGCATTGTTCATCTCATCTCTTTTCCTCTTTGACATATTTATATTCATGATATGTGGAGAAATATCTAACACATATAAGTCATTTATCAATATCCCTCTAGTGATGATCTCATCATCCATAATTATTTAATAACTATTATTCTAACAAACTAATTTATATCTACTAATTATCAAACAAGAGATGAAAATAATATTTTTGATAATAGAGGGAACAAAATAGCATGCATCCAATGTAATAATTGCTCCACCAGGTAGATGTAGGGACCTCCTCAATAGTAACTATAGCAACTCTTGCTCCATTGCCCATATTGAGGTCTATCTCGTCTCTGGCCAATTTCCTAGGTCTTGCCAGAACCTGCAACGAATTACAGATATGATAAGCACTTTCGGTATCCAATACTCATGTGTTATCATGAAAATCTGACAAGTGGAGACTAATCATGAATATACCTGAAGCTTCTCCAAGCTTCTGTTTCGTCTTATCTGCAAGGTAGTCCTTACAGTTCCTCTTCTAATGCCCGTCTTGGCCACAGTTGAAGCACTGTCCATTGTCCTTTCCCGGGTCTTTCTTAGCAACCTTTGCCTTACCCGATCTTTCTTTGCCCTTGCCCTTCTTAATGGTCTTACTGGCCTTCCTTTTCTTCTTGGTCTCACCAATATAAAGAACTAGCTTCTCTTTCTTGATGATACTCTCAGCTTCCCTCAACATATTGAGGAGCTCAAGTAGAGTCATCTCAAACTTGTTCATATTAAAGTTAATAATGAACTGCGAAAATGAATCTGATAGGGACTGAAGTACAAGATCATCACACAGGTTATCCTTTAGGACTATCTTTATACTTCACAAAGCGAGCGATCTCATCCTCGCTTATCCTTTCCTCCGACGTGGAAACAATCGTGTTAAGGACATATACGATGTTCTCTTTCGTGAGAACAATTCTCAAATTACAGAGCCTTTGGACCAATGAGGCGGTTGGCATCAAGTATGCCACATAGGGGTTTTGTAAGCGACAAACAAGATATAGTGTAAATAAATAACATGCAGACTTTGTAGAAAATACTAATTAAGATATGGACTTCTATCTTAATGTACTTCCACTATTTTTCTAGTGAATCACACGACACCCTCAACACGTGAGACGGAAGTCTCCGACAGACTCCTAGTGGGGATCGGGATCCAATCGGCATCTTAGTGCAACCTCGAGGGACTCGACCAATTACACTAAGCTCAAAAGGTAGGCAACTCTTCCCAATCACAACTCCTTGTGATTCCCGTAATGTTCGGCCTCCGAATCATCATGGTCTCGACTGCTCAACCAACTATGAAGTTCAGCTAAGTCATCCCCATCCTTACAAGATGAATCTGATTCGATGGATATGCTCTCGATTGCTCAACCAAGTCATACCATGTCCTTAGGTCACCGGTGACATCTATATATCGTAGACAAGAACTCGATCACGTAGATAAGTGAGCCTCGAGTACTCGACCAACTCAACGTATGTCGTGATTCAATTTCTTCCTATAACGATGAAAGGTCATGTGGGTCAATCTTATTGCCTCACGCTTACAGACTTAATATTATCATAGGAGGGGTTTTCGTTTTGTATTGTCTCGTAATATGTCGTGTCACACACATACATATTTAATATATATCTATATCGCATGCAAATATATATATATATATATATATATATATATATATATATATATACATATATCTAGTAGGTGTATAACACATCACATATACAAGCCATACCGGATGATCATGAGTCATCACTTAATATGATTAAGCTCGAGCCAATGGGCCTAATCACTCACAATAGGATCTATGTGTGCATCGGCGCATCTCCATGCCCTGCGATTGTTGATCTCATCATCATCGGTTCCGTCAGATTGTCGCATCACCATGCGTCGTGATCTCCTGCCATGGTATCATGAGTCTCATTGCCACCTCCACGCTCCCGTCGCACCTCTTCATGTAATTACAAATAATCACAGACACGCAGACCCGACAATAAACGAGAAAAACAGAGGTTCGTCGGCCCCAATAATAAAAATAAAAATAATAATAATAATCATAATTACATATATTATAACACATGGCTCATGATCATCCATCCACAATAGACATCACATGTACATCACATCATATGTACATCACATGTTCTCTTATCCAAAATTATCAAGGGCATTTTCAGAATTCTAGATAAGAGAACAGTCTTGGAGCTTCCAAAATTATTGAGGGCATTTTCAAAATTCTGTGCATAGGATAGACCTCAAAATTTCTAAAATTCTGAGGGGCAGGATCATCCTTTTCTCAAAAGGATGCCCTAGCCCTCTTCTCTCACCCTCACTACGCCATCGTCGTCACCCCTGTGCATGCGGCGGCTGCCCTTGCCGGCCGACAGCTGCCCTGCCAAGGGGCAGCCACCCTACGACCGATGCCGCTCCCGCGAGCCACACCTACGAGCGGCCATCCTTACGGGTGGTGGCTCTGCCTGTAGGCTACCTTCCTACGAGCGTTGCGCCCGCAGCCGGCCACCCCTTGCGAGCTAGCCGTGGGCGACCGTTTGTAGGCCGCTGGCAACAACCCCTGTAGCTTGGCCGGGGTGACTGCCACGCCTTGCGGGCGGCGACCTACAACTGACCACCCTTGAGCAGCTGCCCCTCTGGTTTGGCGGCGAGCAAGCGTCGCCCCTTTGCAGGGGGCCTTGGCCACAGTAGGTTGCCCCCTTGCAGGTGGCCATGCCGTGATTGGCCACCCCTGCAGGAGGCCTGGCCGTGGCCAGCCACCTCTGCATGTAGACAGCATGAAGGTGGTCGCCCCTCGCCCGCAGGCAGCACCTACTTTTGCTACCAATCACTGCAACATATGCGAAAAATAGTTCTACGCACTACAATCTCATCACACGCAGTTTAAAACCAATCTTTCGCATGAAAAACTTGGCTTTGATACCATTATTGGGAAACCTCAGCGGGAGCATCACATGCGCAGCGAAATCAAAACAAAAAACCAGTTTTCCACGCAGATCAAATTGTCATGCAAAAGATTAGGTCATGAAAAAGCCACAAAAACTGATAAAATTGTGTCATGTGATAGATTGATTACATAGGGAGATCGTATATTTCTGTATTTTCAAATCTGGATGGAGAGGATGAAGGAGGTCAAGCGTCTTCCTCTCTAGTGGTATCCATACGATGGATCTCTGCAACGAAACTCTTCCAATTACCCACTAACATTGCATTATTGGATCTCTATCCAATAATCTTCTTAGGCCTCTAATTAGGCCTCGATCAATGAGCCAATCAGCATAGGGTTTCATCTACTAAGAATACGGGCTAATTGGATCTCCATCTAATCCTCTATTCATTGAAGCATCTGACATATGTGTGTAACCCTCTAGGCCCGATACCGAGCTGGCCGTGAGTCGCTCCCATCAAAACTTCTGATATAGTGAATTATTATCTCCATAATAATTCACTCGACTCATCAACTATAGACATACTAGACTACTACGCCATAGTCCCCAAATGGTACAAGAGATCGAATCCATCGGACCTATCTATCTATAATTACCGTGTATCTATAATCTCTCATCCAACTGATATCCCAAAGACCGTATATTGGATATAGTACTGTCAGGTCACATACGAAATCAGTTTGTGTTGCTTTAATCGGATTCTAACGGAGAACTCTTTCTCTATCAATCCGAATGACTCTGGCTAGGGATTTGCCTGAGCAAGCACATACAGGATATTATGTAACGGGAGCATCACATGCGCAATGGAAATGAAAACAAGAAAAATAGTTTCCCACATAAATCAAATCGTCATGCAAAAGATTAGGATCGCGAGAAAAACATAAAAATTGAAAAACCGCGATACGCGAGAGATTGATTTTACCTAGGGAGATCGTATATTCCTGTATTTCCAAATCTGGATGGAGAGGATGAAGGAGGTCAAACGCCCTCTTCTCTAGCGATATCCACACGATGGATCTCTGCAGTGAAACTCCTCCAATCTGATCTCGTAACTCTTGCGCAGAGGGAGGGGGGAGAATATGAGGTAGTGGCTAAAGCTACAGCCTATCAATCATGAGTTTCCCCTCCTATTTATATAGAGCCACCAAAACCCTAGGGCTCCTACCTTAATGGGTATTGGATCTTCATCCAATTACCCACTAATCTTGCATTATTGGATCTCTATCTAATAATCTCCTTAGGCCTCTAATTGGGCCTCAATCAAGGAGCCCATCAGCATAGGGTCTCATCTAATGAGAATAGGGGCTAATTGGATCTCCATTCAATCCTCTATTCGCTGAAGCATCCATAATATGTGTGTGACCCTCTAGGCCCGATACCGAGCTGGCCGTGAATCGCTCCCATCAGAAGATAATAATTCACTCAACTCATCGACTATGGACATACTATGCCACTACGCCATAGTCCCCAAACGATATAGGGGGATTAAATCTATCAGACCTGTCTGTCCACAATTACTGTATATTTATAATCTCTCATCCAACTAATATCCCAAAGACCGTATATTGGACATGGTACTGTTAGGTCACATACGGAATTAGTTTGTCTTGCTCTAATCGGATTCTACCGGAGAACTCTTTCTCTCTCAATCTGAATGACCCTAGCAGGGATTTATCTAAGCAAGCACATATGGGATATTTCTCTCATGATACTGAAAGTGGATGATCCTCTATTGACACTCAATTGCCTTCGTGAGGTTGGCTACCAATCCCGATAACCAATTGTACCAGATCTGGAACTTCCCAAACTTGTAAGTCTAGCATCAAAGAAAGGAGTACTCATACAAGACATCCTTGGTGTCTCAAGTCAAAGGACTAGATACATAATTGGGACTATGAAATCGTTGTCTGACATTAGGTATATTTAATCGTACAATATTTCATAAGTGGATCAATTAGTGAACTCATTCTCCAATGAGCACCTGTACTATATCCTTAGTGTCTCCACACAAGTGGCTATGAGACCAGCTGCCTCCATCATATGGATAGATATATAGTACATCGGTCTGTCCGATTATCTCGATGTCCCTCTTGAGTAACCTATGACCGAGATTATTCAGAATCTTTGTTTAAAAGTGAATCGATCTCATTATCGTGATCTCATCATGATCCAATTCTCATTACACAGAAGCAAAGACATCATAATATATATGCAACAGAAAATATAATATGAGAATAGGCCACTAATAATCATAAGCAAAAAGATCGCACAACGTGTCACACGTGCCATCACTCACGTGATTGGCTTGTAGGGCACCTATAACCACCATATTCCTCTCGTGATACCAAGAGTGGATGATCCTTTATTGACACTTAATTGCCTTCGTAAGGTTGGCTACCAATCCCGATAACCAATTGTACCAGATCTGAAACTTTTTAAATCTGTAAGTCTGGCGTCAAAGAAATGAGTACTCAAACAAGGCATCCTTGGTGTCTCAAGTCTAAGGATCAGATACACAACTAGGACTATGAAATTGATGTATGACATTAGGTATCATTAACTATACAACATTCCATAAGCGGATCAATCAGTGAACTCATTCTCTAATAAACACTTGTACTATATCCTTAATGTCTCCACACAAGTGGCTATGAGACCAGTCGCCTCCATCATATAGATAAATATATAGTACACCGATCTGTCTAGTTATCTTGATGTCCCTCTCGAGAACCTATGATCGGGATTGTTTAGTATATATGTTTAAAGGTGAATCGATCTCATTATCGTGATATCATCATGATCTGATTCTCATTGCATAGAACCAAGGATATCATAATATATATATGTAACATATAATATAATATGAGAATATGTCATTAATAATCTTAAGCAAAAAGATCACGCAGCGTGTCACACGTGTCATCACTCACGTGATTGGCTTACAGGGCACCTATAACCAGCACTAGTAACATGTTGAATTTATTACATATTTCAACCTCCTACGGACGTATCCTTCTCATGTCGAATAGAAATTTTCAATGCTCCATAGCATCAAATTTTGATTGCCTTGGGATGGCCACGGACACTCCATCGTCCATATATAAGTTCTTACATAAGTACGAATTCTTCGAGTTAGAAATTTCTCTCACCTTTGTGAGTTTTGCATAACTCTTTTGGTCACTATGCACTCCATCCCACTTTGCATGGTCTCATCTTTTACTAAGTGCCCTACTTGCCTTGAGCATTGTCAAGTTTGGTTGCCAACATTGTGTTGTAGCTCGAACTCAGCCATCTCAATCTTTATATGATATGCATTCTTCCCAACTTGCTTGTCCTCATGGTGTCTCTCACATAAAGGGTTGGTCATTTATCTGAATATCAATCTTGGATATTTGCTCCTCTAAGCAACTATTTTCCCTATATCTCAATCTCCGTTTCTCCCAAACGGTTACGCGTGCTGGTTGCTCTCAGTGCAGCTTCGCTAGGTCTCCTACATTTGCATGTCAAGTGTTTCTATATGTGTTTGTCCCGCTCTGATACCAAATGTCACGAACTTAGTTGATTTTGCCTTAGTTGTGCGATACCTTTATGTATTCATCCGCAAAGGTCAACCTCCCCGAAACCTCCTATGGTCCCTTAGGACATACAAAAGAGAAAATGGGTTAGAGAAATTATTTCACACGAGATCCACAAGTAACCATTTCAGTAAACACTTTATATCCAATGTAAATTACAATCATAGACTTCACATGGTCTGAATGATCGCACACAAAGGATCATGGTCCATTATAAATCGAAATCCCCACAAATGTCTACATGACACAACTCTCATTTGTATGCCAAGGTTTATTTATAAGAAATCTTAGTTTACCTTCACACGATGATTGCATATAAACTTCACTTACAAGCCAGAAATAATTATGAGACTCAACTAAAATGGGCCTATTGTAAGCCTTGTATATGCTTTTTAAGACATACAAAACCAAAAGGCATAGACATTATATCGACACATTCACTATAATTAGTTTGTGACATTGTCTCACTTATTTCTTTGATGCTATCATTAAAACTTTTACAGATGTAGCATCTTCTTGTATTGTGATATTTATAGTCATGCTTTAACTACGTGTATTTCATCTCCCAACTAGTCCCTCAATGTTGTTGTTGAGTAGTTAAGCTTTGATCCATTAATGCTACTTTAACTACTTAGTAATTCTAACTCAAGTGTAAGATTAATTGAGTTATATTGATTTTTGTTGATACCTATGGAACCCTCAATCAAGGAAAACAACCTTCCCTATCACATGTGAGGCCCTTGAACATTTTGCACTGTGTGAAATGGGTAGATAAGATGTCTATTAGAATTTAAAGTTTTGTGACCTTGCACAATAATAATAACAACTGATTCCAATTTTGCAACCTTGTTCTCCATAAAATTTGTCCAAAGGTCTTAGCTTTTGCTTAGCAAGTTACCCTTAGTAGAACCAATCACTGATGACAAACATTTAACATACTATTGACCTCTTCTACATACTCTTCAAAGGGCTTTTAAAAGTGTGAAAGCTCGTCTAGTAAATTAACTAAGAGAATGGGATACTTACTCTCACCCACTCCCTCTCGAGTTGAAAAACACTAGACTTTATTTGTCTCCTCGAGGATTATATTTCATACATCAAGTCAAAACAAACCTTCAAAATCATCTCTTTATGAAAGGTCATAAACTCGAGATGCTAAAAACAGACATTTAAATAAATGTTTATAATCACTACAAAAACACAAAGATTGACTTTATAAGTGATAAAATATCTAAGACAACCCATTATGCACAAAAGTACCCGCAGACAAGTGCCTATGTGACACTATTGTAGAACCAAGTGACATCATCCTTACGACCCAAAAGCTCCATCTAAACATATTACACTTGAGGTTCAAGAGTTCAAGATGATTGATGTTTCATGTGGAATCTCTAATTTAAGAAATCCCCCTTGTAAGTCGCAAACTAGAGATTCCATTTTAGGTAGTCTTACCTTCACATGACAATCACACATAAGCTTAACTTTTTCTAAAAGCATCAATAAAATATAATCAAACCCCTTACATATTGGATAAGGCACAAACAAAACCAAAAGATACCATTCAATAGAAATCGTTCATGAATTATTTAAAATTGGATGTAAAATGTAGATCTTAGATTGTGCTCTCACTAGTTGTTAGGAAAAAATATCATTGACATCTTGGTCAGCACAACATTAACCAGACCCGTGTGTGCATGATTGTATGAAGTGCCTCCGAGGTGGCTCCGAGATGGAATGAAAGTGTTGTACTCCCGAGGTGAAAGTATTGTGCCCCCGAGGTAGCACCTGCACAAAGACGGGGGAGGTTTCCCAACCCGATCCCTCCGACGCTCAAGTTAGTATCCGAAGTTCCTAAATGCGGACTAAAGTAGTTTGAGAAATGAGAGAGTCCTCCTCTCTTTTCCTTGTTTAGGATGTATTTTTATACCTTGAAGAAGAGAAAGGAAGTTTGTGATATCCTTGCTTATCAGGTTTAGTATTACATTCCTTGTCATAAAGGAAGAGAAAGAGAAAGAAGTTTATGATTGCCTTCCTTATCATAAAAGGAGAGAATGAAGTTTAGGATTGTCTTCCTTGATTTGTGATTGTCTTATTTATCATAATGAATGAGAAGGAAACTTGTGTTTCTCTATTTTGAATCTTTGTACAAGTAGGTGGATGGATGATGACTTGGATGACACATGGTGATTGTGTATCAAATGTCGGTAAATTCTCTATCATTTGTCCCCCTCAAAGGCGTGCTTTTGGACTCTTGCAGGGATTTAAAGCATATAATTTGATTTTCTTCGTCATGGGAATGTTTGAGAATCTCATTTTGTGGGTCAAGTTTTCCCGAATCATATGTCTTGGGATCATTGGGCTCATATTTTCGTCAAAGCAATCTTCCCTTAATGACGATCAGGTTTCTTGACTCGCATACCTCAAATACATTTAGCCTATGCCTCTGCTATGGTCGACCATTCAGGTTTCTCGATTCACATGTCTTAGGCGTATTCGACCTTACACCTCCACCATAGTGAATTTATTTTGGTATCGATTGGGTTTTCTCGATTCATGCGTCTCGGATGCTTTCAGTCTTGCGCCTCCATTGTAGCATATTTATTTTAGTGTCGATCAAGTTTTCCCGACTTATGTGCCTCGGGTGCATTCGACCTTGCGCCTCCGTCGTAGTGGATTTATCATAGCACGGGTCGAGTTTTCCAAACTCACGTGTCTCAGATGCATTTGCCCTTGCGTATATGCCATAGTAAATTTATCTTAGTGTGGATTGGGTTTTTTTGACTTACATTCTCAAGTATATTGTGCCTTGCACCTTCGTCATAGCGGATCTCGGGTCTTCCCGTCATGGCGGGCTTCAAATCTTCTTTCTGCCATGATAGATTTCATGTCCTTTCTCTATCGTAATGGATCTCAAGTCTTCCCACCATAGTGAGCTTCAAATCTTCTTTCCGCCATGGTGGATTTCATATCCCTTCTTGGTCATAGGAGATCTCGAGTCTTCCCACTATGGTGTGGGCTTTAAATCTTTTTTTGGCCATGGCAAATTTCATGTACATTCTCCGTCGTAGCAGATCTCGGGTCTTCCCATCATGATGAAATTAAAATCTTCTTTCCGCTATGATGGATTTCATGTCCCTTCTGCATCGTAGTGGATCTCGGGTCTTTCCACTGATATACTTCAAATCTTCTTTCCATTGTAGTGGATCTCAAGTCTTTTTGTTGTGGCGGGCTTTAAATCTTCTTTCCATTGTAATGGATCTCGGGTCTTTCTGTTGTGGCGGGCTTCAAATCTTCTTTCTACCATTGTAGCTTCATGTCCCTTATTTGTCATAGCGGATCTAAATCTTCTTACCATGGTGGGCTTTAAATCTTCTTTCCACCATAGCGAATTTCATGTCCCTTCTCTACTATAGCATATCCCAAGTCTTCCGATTGTGGCGGGCTTCAAATCTTCTTTATGTCGTGACGAATTTTATCTCTTCTCCCCTATAGCAGATCTCGAGTATTTCCACTATAACAGGCTTCAAATTTTCTTTTTGCCAAGGCGAATTTCATATCACTTCTCCACCATAGTGGATCTTGGGTTAGGGCGGAATAAAGCGATGATGTACTAAACTCCACCGTTAGGGAGCGAAGTGCTCGTTTGGGTGGTAGTTATATGGACCTCAAGCATTCTGAGTTGCTGACATCGTGTCAGTTGGAGGGATTTCGATGGGTGTCAGTGTTAGTGGCAGTTGAGGCATTGTCTATGGTAGAGATGGCGACGCCGTTTGATGGGCTAATTGAGGTAGGAGCAAGTCAATAACTTGTAACATGCTCGTAAGCATCTGCACCTGATGAGCGAGGTTCAGGAACACCTCGGTGGGAACGAGCAAGTAGCTCGAGTTCACCCCTAGGGGTGAGAGGGCCTAAGTCGTTGAGCAAATACTAGTGCCTCATCAGCGTCTGTACGAGATGGACATATCCACATATGAAAATGATGACAGTTGCCCCTAGTAAAAGTGTTGTTGGTTGGAGGTGGGGACTTCTCACTCGAGCCTTTACTAAGAGGGTTGGTAAGCGAACATCAAGCCCATCTTATAACGCCAAACTGTTAGGAAAAAATGACATTGATATCTCAGTCAACCTGACATGATCTAAACCTATGTGCATAATATTGTCTAAAGTGATTTTGAGGTAGAGGTGTCAAACTCCCAAGATGGCTTTAAGATGGATCCAAAATGAAAATATTACGTTCCGTAGGTGAAAGTATTATACTCCCAAGGTAGAAGTATTATGCTATCGAGATTATATCTATACAAAGACCAAGGTCAAGAGAGGTTTTCCAATCCGACCCCATCCGACACTTAAGTTAATAATCAAAGATCCTTATATATGAGCTCCAGTAATTTTAGAAAAAAAAATTCCTCTTTTTTTTTTTCTTTTTTAGGTGAAGATTGGCATATGATAAATTTTCCATCAGCAGTCAAATCTGACCTGATAAATAATGATCATCAATAGATTGGATCATCAATCTTACACCTTAATACTCAATCCCATGAGTCTAGCAGCTTGTTTTCTCCGTCATTTATACAATTTGCACTGAGAGACACAGACAAAGCAAGAGATGTCACATTATTAAAGAACCACCAAGCGTATGGTGTATTCAAATACAATTTTAAGAAAAGGGAAAAAACTTAGGTTGCATGCGGGGAAGGCATCGGCTCATCTGTTGTCAGATCTCCAAACAATTTTCCAAACATGATAACTCAAAGATCAGCAGATCATACATCATGGGGGGCGACTAATGGCTTGTACAAACAGAAATATTAAAAATATATTTTTTATTCTACATATTTACATCAATATGTCAATTATCAAGATATCAATCAATAGAGTGCTTGTCGGCCTTCCGTGAAGTATATTGTGCAGAAAGCAAAAGTAAGGACAGGAAGGCACTGGCAACAAATATTGCGTCGAACCAGCGATGGTAAAAATCAAACTGTATGTCACCTCCCAGAATATCTGTAATAATTAACCTGCCACCAACATCAACAGGATTTCATTAAATCATTTTAAGAGAACAAAAGTCAAACAAAAAGCAAGCTTCTCCGTGAAAGATATATGTTAACATTTCTGGAACATTCTGGAACGAATATAGATGCACAACATTCTCAACCAAATGATGAAAAGACCCAGACTTGCTGATTGGCATTTTTTTCTTTTTTCCTTCTTGTCCCAAACAAGCTGAAGAAATTGTACATTGAGAGAAATGCTAAGCTCTGTGGAGATCTGAAAGGTTGGGTTCCTCAAGATGTATAGAGGAGCGGCCATTACAAAGATGCCTAGAACTAGCCTTTGCAATTAGTTCTGATTTGATGTTACAAAGAGGAAAAAGATTTAACCAACAAATAAAACCCAGAGAAAGACAATTACACAACAGCAATAGTCCATTTGATCTTAATGCATGGGAGCAAAGAATAATTCTTATTGATAAACATATTGGTTGATGTGGACTATCTATAGTATGCCTCGAGTACTTCATGGCTCGTGGATTATAAGTCATCTGATGCTATTTTGATGAAAACATTTTGAAGAGTCATGGAAGAGGTCCAACATAAAATTGAAAAGAGCAAACAATCAATTTGAAGAAAGCCATATTTCTATAATCACTATAAGTACTAGAACCTCCTGCATTCTTAATGGCACACTGAGGTAAGAAGTTTCAAAGTAGATATTAAGAGTTCCTTCATGCTCAAAGAAATTGGACTTCGAAGTGAGAACATTAAGAGTAAAAGAGCATGTTGTCAGATATTAAAAAGATTTGAATCTTTACTACGGTGTTGTCTATCCTATACCATTTTGCCTGGTCTCTGCAAGTATCACATACTGCAGAGTGAACATTTAGAGAGAATAATAATAAAATCTAAAATAAGGTAGTGACAAAAGTTTAGAGACCAAGTAGTGTGCTCATTTGGTAGCATTGTGAGATGACTCTTTGTAGTATCCAAACTTTTTAAATCAACGACTGTGTCGATGTTTGCAACTCCCAGTACAAGCAAGTTTAATGTCAATGATTGAAAAAATGTGTAATAATTTACTGCAAAGTGAAGAATGAAAGAAAGATTATCTCAAAGTAACTGTAACATGACGAGATCCAGTACTTAGTTCACATTGCAATCACATTCTCGAACATCTTTCTAGTGAAGATAAGCATACCTGTATTCAGTTGCTAGACTTTTTCTAATAAGAAGGATCGATGACACGAAATACATGCCCATAATCTCAGACAGGAAAAGGACAACATTTGTAGATGATCCACTTCCAACTCTAGAAACTGCAAAGAAGAACTGCAAATAAAAGGATAAAAGGAGGTATCAGTCATATTGAAGATCCAGTACAATCCCACAACATTAAAAAAAAATGTCAATATGTTTTCCTTATAACAAGCCATATTCATTTTCAGTTTTGATCAAAAAATATTATGCTGACAAACAAATTAAGTTTATACTTATATTCTACATTTTTTCCTTGGTTAGAACATAAATGTAAAGGATTTATGTATGGTTAGAACATGAGAAAAGTTTTGTCTCCTCCGAAAAGAAAAGGAAGTTTACCTTCATGAGATTTGTTAAGAAGCCTCGGACAGAAATGACGATCAACATCCCAATGAATAGCAAAGATATATACTGTTAAATAAAAAGATGACATCGGCAAATGCAACATCAGTCCATACAACAGAAGAATATAGAGAGGAAAATAATATAAAGGGAAATGACGAAAGCTTTGGTTGTGCAATAAATGCTTAATAAATCAAAATATTCTAGAAATTGCTGAATATATCTTGTCAACAGATGACCATGACTGCCCAAGAAGAACAGAGGTTGAACACATTATTGATAGCTTTAAGGTGTAATGGTTAAAGTCCAGAGTGCCATGAATGAGTTCTATGCAATCCCCATAACAGATTAAAAAATAAGACAATTATAAAACCAAGTATGTTTTATGCATTGGAATTTTCGGCAATTAGGAAATATATACCAAAAGTTTGTTGCTCAGATGAAGATGTTGTAGATATGAGTTCACCAAAAGTAATAGAAGTAAAATATTAACATTCACAAATAATTAGATATAACTCATAAATGGGTGAAAATCATTTAATATGATATGAACATGTCCAAACAAGATCTATAGATATCTTAGATGTACTGAGATCTAAGAAAACTTTATTAAAAGCAATAAAGGAGGCACCATTATTTTTAGTTTGACTAGCAATACTGTTCTAGCTGAAGCTCAACAGTCAAAAAGACACAGGTCCTTGACCCCAAATAGTTGGGACATTATGACCTATTATCATAAAAATTGCTCATCAATAGATGTTGACAAGGTCATTAATTAGGCTTCTGTTTGAATTTGCTAACACAAGATATAATGTGGCAAGGTATTCAACCCAATCATTCAACTGCAGCTACACAGCTGACATTTATACCAAAGAATACACTTGCAGCATGGTAAATAGGTTAGTCAAATTTGTTTTTTGATAACTCAGACATCAGATGACAAGATGGATAGCTGACCACTACAAGACCATAACATTTCACACAATGAGAGATCATGCAGTAAAATAATATTTTTAAATTTCCAAGAAAAATTCACAGATTAGTCGATATCATCTTTTGGAATACTGGACTAAAACCTGCGACAGAAGAGCAGCATTGATTCCTATGTCAAACAATTGCAAGAATATACTGATCGTCATTGTCACTGGATCCACAGAACCTGCCTGTCACATTGCAAGAAAGATGTAAATTCCTTCTACTAGAAGAACATCAACAAAAATGATCATAATAAATTAAAAAGAAGTAATCAAACTGAAAAGTATCTAGTAGTAGAAAATTCAATTTAGGTCATAAAACAAATGGGAAGGTTGATACAAAGGTCCTGTACAATCCATACCTCCTTAAAAACCACACTTTGTAGAGACTGCAAAAGAAAACCAAAAGGAATCAAACTAATGAAAGCAGTGCTACAGGAAAAAAAAGAGGAGAAATTACTTATTTTAATATGAATAGATACATAACAAAAAATAGTCATCAAAGATGCCACATGTCAATATTTGGCATTTGAAATAAGATACACTAGATACTACGATGCTACAGCATCCAAGCGAGACTAATGCATGCTCAAAGGCTATCATTTGCACATATCATTGGAACTCACATCTTGTAAGTCTTAGATATATGGAGCCTCATATGTTTCTTGATGGACTCTCATGGATGCCAAGCTTCACTATCTATACTACCCTATTTTTCTCTCATTCTACATGCATAGCATGTGCAGAGATTAGTAAATATAACTTTTTAGCTGTTCCCATGTTCCTGAATAGAGTTATGTAGGTAAACGAAGATACTGCATAAGAATTCACATTCATACATTCTCTTCTTTACTGATTATATGAGACATTCGATCGAGATTATGATTATTTCAACAGCAATAATATGGATTTGTCAATTCCTTTCATAGCTGTCCTTGGATTAAGATGCTCATTTAGTCCCTAGATTCCCTACTATGATGAAATGAGCGAGTCGTCTACATCATGTCGGATATATAGCAGTACTAAGCTACGAAGTACTAACTGGGAGCATTTAAACACCACAAAATAGTAAGATATAAGCCATGGAAGAAAGAATGCTGGGGATAAAAATGAAGGCTCAGATTTTCACAAGCAACCATCACCAATTGCATCAAAATAACACATAAGTCAGTTGATACCTTTATCATCTTGTAAACACAATAAACAGACAAAGCATAGCCCAACAAATTCTGCAGGTGCCCTCTCCAAGTCCGTGAATAAGCAGCTGCTACCTGAAATTAGTGTTAGTCATACAGCCCAACAACCATGTAATAGGACAATACCATTAGACAATTCACATGACAAAGGATGACCAGCAGCAAGGTGAAAATTTAATCCAGAATATAAAGATATACAAACAGTGCTAAGTCAATGTTTGGCTTCTGAATTCATATTTTTTAATTAGAATATGTAAAATGGGAACCCATGCAGTAACAATTGCAAAAATTTTACTGTTGGTGTTAAAAAATGCAGTCTAAAGAACTTCCAGAAGTAATCAAAAGAAAAATTTTCATTGTTGAACCAATTAATTGAAAAGGAAAATGAACATATATTATAGATGGGCTGGGAATTGGCCCAGTGGATTGTCAAGTCAGTATTGGCCGGAACCAGCTAACGATCCAACAAGATCAACCTGGGACTAACATGAAATATTTAGAGACAGTATCAAATAGGCTTGTGACAGGTCCAGATCAGCCCATCTCAGGTTGAATAGGATCCTGGCTTCCTGAAATTTTGGGTTTTGTATGCCATCTCATGTTGACCTGAATTAGCATCAACCAATTTCTGGAACCTTGTAATAAATGCTCTACAAAGATGAAAATAATTCAATGATGATTTCTAATATGAACTGCAAGGCCCATGAGGTGGCTTCATGCTGATTGTACTAACCTCAAGTAAAAGAAATCATAATGGAAGTTACGTTGTAGCATAAGATGCATCATAATTAACATCTTTGCTATAGAAATTGAAGTGCAGACCAACACTAAGTGATGGAAATCGTAAAAAAAATACTGAACCATGTGTTTAATGCTTGTTAAAATTCACCAACCCATTTGCTGGAGGTTAGCACCATGGTTAATGACTGAGGCGCTAGCCGCTCGCCTAGGCACTCACTTGAGCAAAGCAAGATGCTCGACGATATAAAAATTGGGAGTTGCCTAGCACTGGGCTCAAGCATGCGCCATGTTTCCATCCAATCTAATTTAGTTCAGGCACTCGCCTGAGTTGCCTAGCAGTTGGGCTCAAACATGCACCTGGACTGGGTCCGATTAAAGTTGTCTACTCAAATCTAAATCGAGGTGTTTGGACCTCGCCTTGCCTCACCTCACCTGCGCACATAGGTGAGCGCTCAAGCGCCCAATAACAACCATGCTAGAAAGATATTCCGTGGTACTGCACAAGAAGCATAACATTTGGTTCATGTTTCTTTTCTCTTTTCTGATAATCCAATTCCTAGTTTGAGTTCTTGTACTAATTCTATGTTCCTTGACATCCTACTCAATGTATCCTTACCGGAAAGAAAATTCTTAATGGAATACATGTAAAACTCTATATCAATCCAACTAAATTTGACCATCAAAATATAACAAAGTAGAACATGTTGTAATAAATTTGGAGAATGTTTAATAGGAAATATACTTCATATAACAAATATTAACAACAAACCTTGGCCTTCCTAAGTTCATATATATCAAGGAACAACTGCTTTGATAGCTCTTCCAAAGCTTGTGCCTCTGCTTCCCAGGTTTTGATATCTTCAAAAGATTAGAAAAAGAATTAAGATAAAGATATTTCTACCAAGAACCAAAAGATATACTACAAAACTTTGTCTACAAAAATCTATGAGAAAAAGATCAACAATCTTCTACAAGCATTCAAACTAGATAGATGCAATTCTTCTTTTCCAAATATCATAGTAAGAAACATATCCCAACACGAGCAGACATAGACTCATAGAGAATTAGAGATAATATCCATCATAAACACATTCCTTATCAAGTGGTACGTAAGATAGAAACAAACATAAAAAAATCACTCATTGATGAAATAAAAAAAACTAAAGAAAATGACAAGTTAAAGATTTAAGGACTAGTTGCTTCCTTAATGACTCCAGATGATTGAGACTTGAAGACCTGTTGTCGTTATTGTAGTATTCTTAATTATAAGACAATTGCCACAAAGGTAGCTTCCAAAGTCAAAGGAACCAAATACAGCTAATTTTGGTTATATTTCCTTTAATGGATTCCTTTTATCGGAGTTGTTCAACTTTAGGCACATTTATTCAGTTCTACATTATTGAAATGCTTAAAAGGGAGATAGAAAACCTACACAGGTACTATCTAATCGATTAAAGGTGGCACTGATTCAAGAAATGAGAATGCAACATTTTTAAGGACAATAATATTCATCTTTCCTATATTACAAACTCAACGTCTTATCAACAACAAATGCTATTTCATATACTTGTTGACCATCAACTATCATATTAGCGAGGGATTCCAAACCATTCTGTGATGCCACTTTTACTCTACAGGCACTACACATGATTTGCACATATCCTGATCTATTTCCACCAAGCCTCTTGCTTGCTACATTATAAATCTGACTCTTTGCTGCAACTGGGGCAACCAATTGTACAGTGTGCTCCCCAAGCCTGTCAATTGTTCCCCAAAATATTTAATGTAGTTACAGCTAATGATTCTACAAGTGTTACCAGTCAGTTGTCAAAATGCCTGTAGCATTTGTAAGCTATAATCATTGTGACAGCACAATGATATATTTGACAAAATGCTGTTACATCTAGAAAGACCTATACTGAGCATTTGGAAATCGTTTAGTCCATGACCAACCTAAATCAAAAACATAACAGTGAAAAGATTGCTCATTATGGGTTTTAATGCATAAGAAGCATGAGATCATTGAGGGCAAATTTGAACTTTAACCAGTGATTTAAAAAGCGCTAGGCGCCAAAAAGCGCCAAGGTCCCAAAACGCCCGAGGCGCTAGGTACTCGCCCGAGCGAAGCGAGACGCTTTGAAATATTAAAAGATAAATAATATATAATATAATTAATAAATATAATTAATAAATATAATTATTTAAATAAAAAATATATTATTAAAATTTAAAAATATTATTATTACTATATTATTTACTGTTAATAATAATTAGACAAAAAGAAAAGAGGAGAAAAAATTATTTATTGTTAGAAGGGGAAAACATAACTGTTAACAGTAAAGTGATATAAAAAATCACGAAATTGGGAAAAGAAGCAACGGTGAGAAGCTGCAAGCTGGTAGCTGTTTCGCTGACCAGATGTGAAGTATAACCATCCATTCCAGAAACAACTAACGTTGTCTTGACTCGGAAAGGCATGCGATCGATTACCGACCATTTCTGTACATATTAAAGAAGAAATCACATCTAATGAGGGAAACATAACATCCACAAATATCATATAAATTCACTTAATTAGTTTTCAATGCTGCGAACGGCAGTAGCGGTAGACGCTGCGAACAACAAAGGAAGACTCGACAGTGCTGTAAACGACAGCAATATCATGACAGTGCTGCGAATGGCAGCGGACAGTGCTGCGAACGACAGCAGCAGTAGCGGTGGATGCTGCTGACAGTAGTAGTAGACAACAGCAAAACAGTGGCAGCGGACAACAGTAGCGACAGCGGACAGCAGAGGAATCTGAGGAGACTCGATCGGCGACAGAGAAGACTCAGTTCGTTGAATCTATGGCGGAGGCAGCGACAGAAAGCGCCAACGGCGGAGGCACTAAGAGAAATCATCGACGGCGGGGCAAAGGGAGAAGGTGCATGCTAGGGTTGGGAGTCGGGGTTGCGGGTAGTTTTTAAGGTAACTGCGTACATTGGTTCGATTGAACCAACTAACACACATTTAACCGAACCAGACTTAAAAAAGTCTGGTCCGATTATCACGGGCTTAGTTGATTTGTGTCCGTCCACAAAAGTCAGCCTTCTCCGAGATCTCCTAGGGTCCCTTAGGACTTACAAAAGAGAAAACGGGCCAGAAGAAGCAATTCCAACGGGATCCACAAGCAACTGCTCAAGCAAACACTTTCTAAAGCCAATACAAATTATACCCATAGACAAAGATTGCACACAAAGGATAATGGTCCATTACAGACCGAAGTCCAACCAAGTGCTTACAAGACACACTCGTATTTACAAGCCAAAATCGTTCACAAAGCAAACCAAACTAGGGTTGCTAAGCCTACTGCAAGCCCGCTACTTACTGTACAACGTATGTACACAAACCGAAGGACGCAGACAAACATGAGCAATTCATCGAACACCTTGTTTACATTGTTGTCTGTGACATTCTCCCTCACTTATTCCTTCGACGTCCTCGTCAAAACCACTGTAGACGTTGCATCTCCTCGCATTTTGCTGAATCTTCAATCTTCTGCTTTGGCTGCAACACGCCCCTTTGGCTCCCAGCCGCTCTCCTCCGCTGTTGTTGAGTAATCGAACTCTGATCCGCCATGCTGCTTCAACTCACCAATGACTGAATCTAGTGTGGGGTTGGCTGAGTTGTGCTGATCCTTGTTGACTCTCGTGGATCCTTCTGATGAAGGAAAAGACCTGCCTTATTATGCGCCAGTATCGCAGTATGCTCATGTTGCTTGAACTGGATGGATGCTTGTTGGAACTTTAACGAGCATCGCCTCACAGACTTTGAAGTTTTTGAGGTCCTTCCTCCACAATGTTTGCCCATTAATCCTTCTTCCACGTTTAGTTGTCACTTCCAAGTAGGTTCACATTACTCCCGCTTTCGATAGGCATTCAATTGGGAAATGAAGCGGACAATCTACTCTCAGTAGTACTGATCACCAATGGTAAGGATTTGACAACTATTGTCTTCCATAAGCTTTCTTTGAAGGGTCACTGAACTTATGCAGAGCTCCTCTGCTGGATAAGTAAGAGAACTGGGATACTCGACTTCACCCATTCTCTTAGTAATTGAGAAGGCAAGGCTACTTGGCTTCGCTCACCTCCTCGAGTTAAGAGAATTGGGATACTCAGTTTCACCCATTCTCCTGAGTTTAGAAGGCAAATGTTACTCGATTTCGCCTGCCTCCTCGAGTTTGTACTTCATGCATTGAGCTGGTTACTAACATTCGTCTGCTCTTTGCTTACACTTCTGAAGCACTTGAAGTGTTTGCACTCCTTGCATTGAGTTAGCTACTGTGATTCGTCTTCCCACTGCCATTAAACTTCTGGAATGCAAGAAGTGTCGCTCGAAAAGAGCAAAAAGTTTACCCCAACTTGGAGTCCCCCAACGTGGAGTAAGTCTTTGATAGTTCTGGTCGCCTCTGAGATTGTAATGTCTTCTCCATCACCTTTGCCGCCTACTCCTCTGAGTAGAAAAGGTACAGTACGCGTACGGCCTACTTCGTTCCTTGGTCGAGCACTCCTGCATCAACCCGAAGTCCCTCGCTTTCGGCTATCTTGATGAGAAGCCCATCGACATCGGTCTTATGAAGTTCCTTGGCCTCTGCCTTTTCGCCCTGTCTTGGTACTTGGAGTTTGCCTTTGCATTCTCCACCTCCTCGGCCTCTTTTCGACCAATGCTCTCCCACTATGAGAGCAAGGGATCGATAACTCCACAGAAGTCTCGCCTCTGCGTACGATGGTGCTGCCAAGCTCATGGCCTTACTATCCGTTGTCTTGCATCTGCATCCTTTCCTTCGCGATCGGTAGATCCGCCTCTGCGGCACTGTGGTGCTCCTCCGAGTCCACCTCCTTTCTAACCGACGCTTTGCTTTTGGGTAGCTGAGCCCCACTGGACTCGTCGTCACTTCCTTGCCCCTTTCGACCACCTGCTTCAACACCACTGGGTCCTCCTAGCAGTTCTCCTTGGTCGATGGAAAGACAGACTACAACTCTCATGCATGGCCTCCGCCATCTTGTTGAAGGGCTCACGCCGATTCTGTTCTCCTTAGCTTCCTTGGTAGCAACGTTCGTTTACTCGGCCTTGTCCTCTAACTTGTCGGGCTCCCTTAAGCGAATATGAGCACTGAAGCAGTCCAACTCTCCAGCCGCTCTGATCATACCTTTGTATAATCAAGTCCCCTCCATGGGACTCACTGGTACTTGCAATCTGACTTCTCCCTCGGTGGTACACAACCCCCATATGCTGATGATAAAGGCTTTCATCTGATGCAAGCTTCGATGCGCACACACGGAAGACCCGCCTCTGCAGTACCATGGCATTCACCCCTTGAATCCACAGCCCTTCTTGCCGTTGCATTGTTCACCGAAGTGAAGCTCCCAGCAACTCCTGATCATTCACATGATCACGTCCCCCTCCATGGGACTCACTAGTACTTGCACTTGGACTTCTTCCTCGGTGGTATACAGCCCCCATATGCTGATGACTAAGGCTTTCATCCAATGCAAGCTCTGATGCACACACGAAGGCCCGCCTCTGCGGTACCACGACATTCACTCCTTGAATCCATAGCCCTTCTTCTTGTTGTGTCGTACACCAAAATGGAGCTCTCAATAACTCCTGATCATACCTCCGCATGATCGTATCCCTCACGGGACATGTCCGCATGTGTTGCATTGCCACGAACTATTCCACCATGATCCGTTGCACCATGTCGCCTCCTGGTGACATCTCCATTGCATACAGATTCTCATGTGATGAACTCGGACTACGACTTCTCTATGTGTGGCCTCTGCCAACACATCGTAGAGCCTCCGCCATCTCCGATTTTTGGTTTGCTCCCTTGGCAATTCACCTTCGTCCACCCATTCTTGGGTCACACCTGGACGAAGCATAGCTCTAGGACAGTCCGTCGCCTAGTAGCTCCTGAAGTCCCCTGACTTCGCTAGAATTGGTGCACCATTGTCTGGATCATAGGCCTCTATCCCCTACCAGCACAATCTCCGCTATGCACCACTTGTTCCTAACAACTCGAATGGCAACACTGTGGCATATTCTTCAAGAGTACCCGCCTCTGCGTCCTCTTGCCCCGTGCTAAGGTATCCTGATCCCAACTTCGCCTTCGCAAGTTGAATCACCTTAGTTACTCTGTCAAATGCATCTCTGAGGTAACTTGCATGTGCCTCGAAGCTCCCTTTGTCTTTAGCACCATGCAAGATAAGTCTGCCCCATCAGAATGAAGAACCCATGAAATGACATGATCCCACTCTTGCCTCTACAAGAGTTCATGCCCTTAACCTCTGTCCAAAGAAAGCTCTGTGCCTCTGCTCCATGTTCCATCTTCTATGTCGACTCTCTTCATGCGGCTTGGATACTTTACCAAGTTCCACCCAAGTCGCTCCGCTCCTCGATTTGTATTGAGTTGATAGTGACCCTCGCGTCCACCATTCCACGAGTCAGCCCTCCGTTGAGTTCGATTTCCACAGCGACTCTGAGTGTGCTTTCATATGATGTTGCATTGGATTGCTCCCCCACTTGATCTTGAAATGCATCCACCAATGCATTACCTCATTCGAGATCATGCGATGACTCCTCGTCACTCGCTCGGTCCATTGAGCTTTGTGGAGATATTGCCTTGAAGAACTCTTCCTCAATATGTGCGGTCCGTTGCACATGATTCTCCTTCTGGAGAACTAGGACTTATCTCTCTTGGATATCTGTCCTGTTTGAGCAACTTTCCTTTTGCATTCTTCCCATTGGAAGTTTCGGAGACCACCATCCCCTTTGGACTACTCCGTCTTGCTGAACAACTTGCGCCTTATTCTGCCCCCGCAAATGCACTTGCTAGATTGCGACCCTTCGTCAATACAGTCCTCACTGCACCTTTCAAGGTCTAACAATGTGCTAAACTTGTTGCACATCTCAGCCGCCTACGGATGTATCCTTTCCATGTCGAAGAGAAAGTTCTGATGCTCCATGGCGCCGAGTTTCAATCGCGCCTTGGGATGGCCACGAGCACTCCATCATCTGTGTACAAGCCCTTGCATGAGTACCGAATCCTTCGAGTTAGCAATTCCCCTCACCTCTGTGAGCTTTGCACAACTCTTTCGGTCGTTGCGCAACACTTCCCACTTTACACGGTCTCATCTTTCACCAAGCGCCTCGCTTGCCTTGAGAACAGTCAAGTTTGTTGCCAACGTCGAGCCGTAGCTCGAACTCGACCATCCCAATCTTCGTGCACTACGCATTCTTCTTCGCTTGCTTGTCCTCGTGGTGCCTCTCGCGCAAAGGGTTGGCCATCCTCTGAATGCCAAACCTGGATGCCCGCTCCTCTAAGCGACTCCTTTCCCTACATCTCAATGTCCGTTTCCTCCAAACGGTTGCGTGTGCTGGCTGTCCTCCACACAACCCAGCTAGGTCCCCCACGTTTGTATGGCGAGTGTTTCTACGTGTGCTTGTCCCGCTCTGATACCACACTGTCACAGGCTTAGCTGATTTTGCCTAAGCCGTGCGGCACCCATGCGTGTCCGTCCGCAAAGGTCAGCCTTCCCCGAGATCTCCTAGGGTCCCTTAGGACTTACAAAAAAGAAAACAGGCTAGAAGAAGCAATTCCAACAGGATCCACAAGCAACTGCTCAAGCAAACACTTTCTAAAGCCAATACAAATTACACCCATATACATTACAAAATCGAAAATATTGCACACAAAGGATAATGGTCCATTACAGACTGAAGTCCCCTCAAGTGCTTACAAGACACACTCGTATTTACAAGACAAAATCGGCTACAAAGCAAACCAAACTAAGGCTGCTAAGCCTACTGCAAGCCCGTTATTTGTTGTACAGGGTATGTACACAAACCGAAGGACACGGACAAACATGAGCATTTCATCGAACACCTTGTTTACATTGTTGTCCGTGACAGTTAGTTGGTTCGATTGAACCAACTAACACACATTTAACCGAACCAAACTTAAAAAAGTCTGGTCTGATTGCCTGATATCAACCAGGCGCTCGCCCAAAGCGCCTAACGCCTGGGCTCGGGTGAGCGCCTAGGCGGCGCCTCATTGAAGCGCGCCGCCCAGTCCTCGTATGAGGCGCTCGGGCCTCGCCTCGCCTCGCCCGAGCTCTAAGGCGAGCGCCCGAGCGCCTTTTTTAATCACTGACTTTAACTGATAATGAACAGGTTAAAGTCCCATGTTATATAAAGAGTTTCCAGTTTCAGTACTCTCAGCTAGTTTCCAACTGAAGTAGTCACAGTTGGAACCTACTCTTGCATGCAACATGAATCCATCAACAAACAATAATCTGGTGCTCCAATTACCTCCAAGATACCTTTTAAACAAACTTCCAATCTTAAAAATGTTCATTTCAACATAGTTTCATGGATATCATTGCTCTATGACTCTCATCACCCATGCAACATTCTCCACTTACACCAATTGTTTCTCTTCTGCATTGTGTAAGATCCATCTCTAACACCCCCTACACCAGAACCCTGCCAGTCCTATAAAGAATGCACACTGATAAAAAGTTATTGAAATGATTGTGAGAAGATAGTATAAAGCATAAACCATGGTTCAAATGCTGCATGGTATGTATAGTACCAACCAACGTTTATTGTACCACCCAAGTTGGTATGGTATGGGACGGTACAGACCGATCTGACTGGCAACCGACACGTGGATCATCCGAGTTCTCGTCTGCATGCCCCAACATACCATGTGTTGGTACACCGATACAGGCCGATACATACCAACCCAACATATCTCCGAGATGGGTCCAGTACCCAAAATGGTGAATTCAGGTACCAACCAATATTTCCTGATGTGACCAAGGACTGGTATTGGACCATATGGTCTACATACTGATCAATATTATCTATTTACTCTTTTTGGCATGATACCAGGGTACAGATCGGCAAGGTTTGACTTACCGATCCGTACCGGTGTACCGACATATTGTCGGTACCGGTATGGTATGATACTGGGCGATACACACAATATGTACCGCCCAATATATTAAATATAATATAATATTTTCATAATATAATATTATAAATATAATATTAAAATATATTAAAAATATTAAAAAATAAAAGAAAAGGGGCAACGTCGCCTCGATCTTTCTCCTCGCGAGGGGAGACGTTCCGTCTCCTCACGCGGGTGCGGGCGGTGGCAGGCGCGGGCGACAACGCGCCAGCGAACCGCAGGCGAGGGCGAAGATGGTGCGCGGGCGAGGACAGGCGCTAGGTTTTCTTCTCTTCTTTTTTTTCTTTTTCTCTTCTTCTTCTTCCCTTTTTCTCCCTCAATCGGCCGCCGACGGTCGAAATCGATCGCCGATGGTCGATTTTTTGCGGCACCGCCCGGTAGCGAGCAATCCATGTACTGGCAACCTGGCGGACCGGTATGTACCGTCCTTACCGGGCGGTAAATGTAGAAATTGCAAACCTTGCAAATTGGTATACCACCAGTATTGTCCCAGTTTGAACAGTATCTGACAAATATTTAAATTATTGGGAAACAAAATCATACCTTGCTCCCTTTGATCTTCTTGTACCGACCGAATGACTGTTCCAACTATGCGCTTTAGGAAAGAACTAGCTTTTAGCTTCTGCAAAGAAAATTCTTGATGAGATGCACACGTGAATAAAAGAAAATTATACAAAAAAAACAAGGTTAAACATCTTAAAACATCATAAAGCACATGCTTAGTATATAAAGCAGAAAAAAAAAACAATAGGACACATTTATTTTCTTTCCATGTGATAATTCTTTCACATGTAGTAGAAAAATGACCAAGATACAAGACTAGCCGAGTAGGTAACAAGTATTCCAAAGAACTTGATTTCCAAACTTCATTTACAAGACTAACATAAAGAAACCAAAAAGCACATCTAGACAAGATCATAAAGATCTGCAATCAAAATAAAAAGAATATACTATGATCCCACATTCAAGATTGAAGTGTCAACTCTGCTTTGATATGTACCTATATACCAAGTTTTTAAATTTCTAACTGATACCTAAATAAGGAATCTATCGGACCAGTGCAGTACCGATGCATCAAGCAGTATACCAACCCACACCAATGGATACTAGTCAAAGGCTAATAACCAGTTGTTGGATCAGTAACCAATGCATTAAGCCACTACTCTGCCACCTCATCACCCCACTGTCTTGCAGCGCCCTCGTCCTCAGCTTCATCTCCTGTTCCGCTGCCTCCCCCTCCTCATCCTCCTCTCCACCATCTACTTGTTCGATTCTTCCTCGTGCCCCCCTCCACTCTCCCCCCCCCCCCCCCCCTTCTTTCTGTTTGGTCCATGCTCATCAGTAAGTCAGTGTACCAAGGCCATACTGGTCCGATAAGTGAACAAAACTTGAAATCTTAAGCCCTAGTGACACAACAAAGAATTATGGTGTGCTCATCAACTTAGCTCTTGGAATACGAGGTGACATAACGTGTGAGTGTGGTTTATGAATAGCACCACTTAGCTTGGATCATGGCATGTAAGAGATAGATGTGATAGGTTTGTCATTTTTAATTGTTGTTCTCTTTAATCATAATTAGATTGTTACAATGTCAAATAAATTTCTATGATTAGCTAAATCAGAACTTATGCATTTGATTAGGTTAAAAATAATGGCAGTAGAAGACCTTTAAATTTGTTGATATCATTTTACAGTTTACTCATTTGTCACTCTGCTCTTTCTTAAATGAGTTACAGCATAGAAATGTCTGATGTTATTACATTTGTCTTTAACTGGGTTATGTCTATAAACAATGACATTTACAGAAATTGGAACCCAGCTTTCAACACTATTATCGGTTCACTTTTGTTTGAGAAAGTGAAAGTCCCACTTCTGGTCCGATTTGATTTGGCATTCAAGCAGAATTGCCCAAACCAAATAGTGCACACCAATATACTGTGTATTAATATGAAAATATTTCACACGTATAAATATTTAATCTAGAATAGTTCGATCATATATAATGTCAACTTCTGGTCCGATTTGATTTGGCATTCAAGAAGAATTGTCCAAACCAAATAGTGGACACCAATATATGTGTATTGATATGAAAAGATTTCAAACTTAGAAATATCGAATCTAGCATCGTTCGATCATATATAATATATTAACAATGTATTCTATAAGGTTTGACATACCGGTCCGTACCCATGTACCGAGATCATCTTGGGACTGGTACGGTACTGGTACTAGGCAGTACACACAATGCATACCGCCTGGTATATTAAAATATTTTTATAATTTTTATAATATAATATTAAATATTAATATATTAAAAAAGGAAAAAAGGGGCGACGACGCGCGGGCAACCCGCGGGCGGCGACACAGCTGGCGAGGACGACGCAAGGAAAGGAGGTACTTCTTTCTTCTTCTCCGCTTCTTCTTCTTCTTCCTTCTTTTCCTCTTCTTCTTCTTTCTTCTTTTCCCTCAATCGATCACTGACGATCGATTTCTCCCTCAATCGGCCATCGATGGTCGATTTTGACGGTACCACCCCGTAGCGGGCAATCCGCATACCGGTAACCTAGTGAACCGGTACATACCGCCCATACCGGGTGGTACAGATCGAAATTGTCTTCCTTGGTATTATATAATCTATTTGATTCTTATAAATAAACGATACTTTATGCAAAGTGTGATTATTTATAACACAACATCTTAATAAACAATTCATTCTAGAATTAACAAATCATCAAACTGAAAAAGTTGAAGTAAGGTTCAACTTTTTTCTTATAGTTCTATTTGGTTAGATTTCAAATTCTGTAGTCCAAACGAAAACCATTCATTTTTTATTTTTTCTATAAACCAAACTGAACCAATCCATACCAAGTAAGCAGAAAGATAGCAGGTAACTATGGGATTGATGATGTATAAAGCAAACATATGAACTAACAAGTCAGGTATAAGTAGATGCCTAATCCAACCCAAATCATCATATCTGCTCGCAACAGTAGCCAACTCAGTGGCAGACCTTTTGGGGAATTCCACATGCTATTTATCACATATCAAAGAATTTAAATGAAACATGTATACGGCTTTTATAAGTGGTCCAAAGCCCCTCAGATAAGTACACAATTAGGGTGCACAATTAGTTTCTGTCACAATTGTCATTTATGATACATATATGAGGCCACATGTGTGCCACATGGTTACAAGTAAATCAAATTTCCCATAGATGTCATTTAAATTTCCCATAGATGTCATTTACAGTACACATCATACGTCTTTGATATAAATTTAGAGGTAGCCAAAGACGGGATTCAAACCTATACCACATACTTAGATAGGTGGCTAAAATAATGCAATTATATTTTCAGAATCATATAAAACACGAGTAAGAATCTTCAAAAAGGAAAATTGGAACCAAAGTCCAAAGCTCATAATGACATGGAACCATGTTAAGTTTGATGCATGCCACCCCTGACACAATCAGAACCAAAGTCCAAAGCTCATAATTAGTTTCATATATAAAGAATTTTTTAGCTTTGTGGCCCCTGCTACCCCTCTAGATCCACCTGTCATCCCAATTATCTAAATGGCAAAATGTTCGATGAATTAGACAAGAAAAGAAATACATTGGAACTAGGAGACGAGGAAGTAATATAGACTTTGTTTCCAACAAGAAAGTCATGGACAAAATCATTTTGAACAAGAAAGTCATTATGTACCAAATCATAGTCCTGGTCATTATATAGAAATCCAAATTCCACAGATTTCTCCATCTCCCAAAAATCAGATTTGGTGTTTGTTTGGGGAATTTCAAGCATGGGAATACATGGATGAGGATCTGTTTAGGATATAGAATTCCAATGCAACCCATGGTCATCAAACTTGACCAACACTAACCAGTTTGTGACCCTTGATACTTTTTAATTGGCTGATATTTCAGAACATTCAAGCTACTGCACTTTAACTTTGGCGTGGAAACACGAGAAATATTTCTGTTAGATGTACATTACCTCTTCAGATCCCTGAATCCGCTCCATCTCCATTTGGGATAAAATGATTTTCTTTTTCTTTGAAATGCAGGTCTCTATTGATTGCATCAATTGTCTCTCTAAAGCTTTGATATCTGATTCTTCAATCTCCCTAAAAGGAATTTCAATATATTAATAATAATTCAAATGGACTGGAAATAATAAGTTTGAAGCTATATTCAAGAATTAAGCATCTTGCATGACTAGATAAGCACCTTAGCATTATTGAAGCATCTTGCTTCTGAAGCAATCAAGCATTCTAGCATGTGGTCTAAAGATGGTCACTCATTCTCACAACAGTTCAGGATGGTAAGATCCACTGAAAACACTCAAAGTAGAGAGTCTTTTAAAGGTATGGCACAGGTTTTTAGTACCTTTTCAGGCTTCAGCCAACTCGACAGTACAAGACTACAGGGCACAGCTAAGTTTCAATTAATAAGGCACCTCACAGATCAAGACTATGAAGTGTAAATAAGATAATTGTGAACTGCACATTGTAGTATACACTGGGGAACCTCCCATCCCTATGCACAAATGCAGAGGAGCGTCCAAGATCATTGAACATGTAAGCTATGTGATTCTATGAATTAAAAACAATACTCCACTTACTATTAATTCTAAAAGGTAATTGCATTTGTCAAGTTCAACTCACAAAGCAGAACCTCTTTGTGTGTATCATTTTATAGAAACATTTAACCAGGAAAAAACACATAAAGTAAATAATTAAAACACCTGATGAATAGGGATAAATAACTATATGGAAGATTAACAGCTCCAAAGCCAGATAGCACGGCCATGACAGTGACACCTATAACACCAATTCTGCTAACTAACTGAGGTGTAGTGAAGAAACCTGCAAAGAAAAGAATCAAAGCATACATTTTGTTAAAATTGGTATTCAGTAGCTTTAAAATATTTATGACATAGTATGAGCATATTTTAGATGTGAATGACAGACCCAAAATTTCTTATATGAAATTTAGGGGAAAAAAAATATCTTCCTCCCATATTTGAAACTCATGCTTGCAAAAAATGAATTCTTAGAAGTTAGAACAGAAATAAGGTACTACATGTCCTAATGCTACAAGTAGAAAGATAAAAAAAGACGCTACTATAGGGGTGGAACTTTAATATGGCAAACCACAAACACACAACATTGACACTTTCATTGACAGACATCAATCAATTTCCAGTCCATGCTGCAGATATTTCAATTTCTTAAGCAGCCACTATGTTGGCAGACCCAATAAACTGGTAACTAAGCTGAGCATCTCATCAAGGCCTAGATAGTAGCTGAATTCTAGGCACACAATGGACTGGATTGAGGAATGTTAAATGCATAGATTAAAACTCCGTGTGCATCTTAGATAACAGCTTTGCCATTCGGAAAAAAGAATTCTTAGATAACAGCTTTGTTGCAGCAGCTCAATTGAATTTGTAGAGCATGTGATCATATTAGGGACAAACTACTACTGCTGTAAATTTCTTAAATACATTATGACATTATGATTGCGACATTAGAATAAATCAGTGCATTTGTCCTAGTTGCAAACTGAAAATGGTTAAGGATCTTTCAGGACTCGGAACAAGACAAAGAAGTGTAACTTCAAAGGACAACATATGAGGTCAAGATGTCACGAGTCTGGGAAAGCCTAATCAAGACTAATGGGCTAAGTTAGTGAAACTATTACCAAACAATGGAATACCTCCATCAAATAGAAAAAATTTTGAATCAAACCTTTTTCTGGAGAAGGCATAGGAAAGTGAATTCCCAAGCGCCAAAAAACATAAAGAAACACAAGCAAGAATAAGGTAGCTCCAAATGCAGCTCGTTCTCTCCTCACTGCTGTGATCGAAAGTAATTTGTATCAATTAATACATCAATGAACCAAGCGTAAACAAATAATACAAGCCAACAAGAAATTAGTGGACAACCACACACAAATACTTTCATTTAATAACATGTAAAGTTGGATGTGAACTACATTCACCTTGTTAAAGAGCTTGAGAGAGGCCACACATATTTGAGATCCCATGGAGATAATAAAGAAATAAATAAACAAAAGCAACATTACATCAATGTTTCTAAACTAGGTGCCAAAAGGCGCCAAGGTCCCAAAACGCCCAAGCCGCTAGGCAGGCGTCTAGTGAAGTAAGGTGTTCCAAAATATTAAAATACATTATAATTTATAGATATGATCATAAAAATAAATATCACAATATGATTTCTACTAATGGAAACCTATGCTAAACAAGGCTCTAACTAGTGCTAAAGAGTTCTAAAGAGTGGATCAATATGGTGCTAAACAGTTCTAAAACAGGGAACTAAGAAGAGGAATTGAAGGCTGTTGCGGAAGGAGAGGGCCCGCCAGAGGCTTGAACCCCGAACCAACTTCACTCGGGTGCTCGCCCGAGGCGCTTGGGCTCAAGCAAGCGCCTGAGCGGTGTTTCATCGAACCACCTCGCCCAAAGGTTTTGCGAGGTGCTCGGGAGAGGAAAACACTGCATTACATCTTCTACTTGAAGTTTGAGACAATCGAGTTGGTAGGACCATATTAAATAATCATAAAAAAGGTTCATAATTCATATTAGTTTAAATGATCAAGTTGGCACTTTGTATATCACAATTAAACAGTCGAATGACCTTTCCCACTGACTACAGACCAAAATATAATACCAACTCTTGGAGTTTTCTTAAGAATGTCAAAATATAATACCAAAATCTCACTTGCGTACAGACCAAACATACATGCTACAGCATTAACTTGGGGTCAAGTCAAACCCACTAGATTCTACCAGATTAGTAGTCTTAACATCTAGAAATATTCGGTGTTGATGAAACATAGCTCAGTTGGAATCAGAATGAGCATCCCAAACTGGGCAACAACACATCAGTTATAGCTCACAACTCCAGCAAATCAATTTATTTTCTCCTTATCTATACCCCCCTTCCCAAACTTTCTGTTAAAATGTATCACCAATCATAATGGCACAATGGCCAATCTAATGACCAGTGAGTAGAATTATAATAATATCCAACAGTCATATAACCCACTTTCTACAAGTGAGAATTGGCTAGGATGATAATAACATCAGGTATAAAGATATAAGGTTGTTCATTCCAGAAAATTTTGCCTATATTCAAATTTCTCGTTACATGTATCTTCCCTTGTACATTCCTTTAAATTATAAATAAACATAGGGTAACCAATTAAAAGATACAGCCAGTATTTATTTTAAAAATGTTCATGATATGATTTCAGTGTATCACAAACATGAAAATTGAAAGAAGAGTTGCAAAGGGTCATGGGGCTGCAGAACATACCACTGTTCCTGAGAATCAAATAGCAATGATAATACGGCAATACAAAGACCAGCAACATGATCAAACAAAATAGATCAATCTTCCAGTTTATCCATCTAGCCCTGCAAAACAAAAGGCTACTAGATGTAACGCATTTAAGCCAAATCATAGATAAACCTGTACCGGCATCCAGAAATAAATGTAACCAACTAAGACAAAAGCATTTCACGAGGACATCTATACGCAATGGGGTGATATCACCCAAGTGTCACTATATTACAGAAAGATCAGCCACCAAAACGGAAGATCTACTGCGAAAGAACTAGGCAAAACTAAGAGAGACAAAGAAGATAACTATATAGCTAAAACTGCTTCAAATATCGCCAAGGAACACTTCAAGGAATTGAAATCAAAGGGCGAATCGGATTCCAAAAGACAATCGCTGAATCAAGAAATGAGCCCCAGAATCCAAAGAACACTTCAAGAAATTGAAATCAAAGGGAAAATTGTATTCGAAAAGGCGATCACTACAATCAAAAAATGAACCAAGGAATCCGGAACCCTAGAGACGCGTAATCTTGATAGCAAATCAAACAAGAGGGAGAGACGGAGAGAAAGCGGCGAACTTCTTGGAAAGTACGGGGAGGATCTCGAAGAGGACGAGCTGGAAGAGGTTGCAGGAGAAGGCGAAGACGAGGCTGAAGAGGATCTGGACGAGGGCGCGCTTCTCCTCGTACTCCTTGTACAGGCGTCGGTTCAAGAACCAAAGCCCGCCCCATGCCAACAGGGACAGCGAGCCCACCACCACCGTTCCCTCGTACATCATCCTCCACCCCGACTCCATTGCCGCCGCCGCCACCGCCGCACCACCTTCTCCACGCTCCCTCGCACCTCCTCCGGTGGATCTGATCTGAGGATTGTCCGCCGGTTGAACCATCTGCTTCTTTTGTGTGCGTGGGGGACGGTCCCACACGGATGACGTGTCAACTTAACGGTGACTTCACTGATAAAATAGTAGACGAATTTTCAGAAAAAAAAACCTGTAATTTTGACAATTTTCTATATAACACCCCGAATTTGAAAATTTTTTGTGGAGTGTCGATCCCATAAATAGATTATTTTATTTTCTAATAAATTTTTAAAATTATTTTTTTCTTAAACTCTTGTCATCTCATTTTTGGATTGTTGTGTGTTATCCTCGATTAAAAGTTTATATTTATCATCTACAATTCTCACACGAGGGAGGATTGTCGTTGTCCACAAACTTGATCGTCCCTCTCCACTCTCACACAAGGGCTCGTCATCCTCATCAGCAACTCTAGTCACCCCCCTTTCGCTTGTAACCATTACACGAGTGTTTTTTCGCGACCATTTGAAGTCCTCACATAATGACTCATTGTCACAACCTTTGTCATTATCTATAAAGGGGTCACGCAACCTCAGTACTCTCCTTTCTCATCATGATCCCCTCACATCTCATTCTTGTTGTCAATAATGAATGAAGAAGGAGGAGGTGCAACTCACTCGTAACCTTCATTGTTAGTCATAAAGATTGCACCTTCGTCGTTGGGTGGATTCGACAAGAGAAAATCATTGGTGAGACAAAACGTGACCAATAATTAGATGAAGGACGATAATCGATGAAGATATAATGATCATTTTTTTAAAAAAAAAAAGGAGTGTTATGTGAAAAAGATTAAATTTAAAATGTTATCTGAAAAATTCTAAAACTTAAATTTTTTTCTGAAAATTCACTCTAAAATAATTACGTTGCCTCACCTTACTTCTTTCCACTAACCCACGATAAGTAAGGAAGAGCTTACAAAGCAATACTCTTTAGACGCCATCAGGACATGATAAACTTATGGACATGAATTATAGGCTTTATAATGACAAATTCCATCGACCATTTATTATTTTAAGAACGACTCGGTCAATTCGTATCTTCACTGTGAAAACTGTTCATCATTTGTTAGCGTAAAAATTAATCATCGATCTATATCAGAATGTCAGATGTTCCATTTCATCAATGCAAGTCCCTCGTAAGGTTAGCTTGAATCAATATCTTCCTCTACTGTTTAGATTACTTCAATATTGTAAAACGTGAGGGGAAAACAAATCTAAATTTTTTTGAGGTACTTCTCCTTTAATTTTTAAAATTTTTAAATACATTTTATTAAAAAAATTAAGAAGCAATGTTGCATCAACCAGACTTATCACATGAATATAGATACAAGTAAAAGTATTATTTAAAAGTAATTTTCATTCAAGAAATAATTTTTTTAGTCATTTATTGTAATTAGAATTCTTTATCACAAACAATTTTCATCTCTTACTCTCCCCGCACTAATATTGAGGGTGTCGATGCAGAACATATTCATCTCAAAAAAATATGATTATCAAGTGCGACGATCAATTTTGATACTGACAAAATATTTAAAGATAAAATATTCCCCCCTCCCAACAAAAGACCCATGCAAACAGATGTTAAACCCTCGTCAATTATGTTCCCACTTGTGATTCAAACACACGGACATTTATTTGGCTTGCAGATCAAAGTTTCCTGTTTCCAGAGCCCTCGAGCTTTGCTCTACAGAGATGAAGAGCCAAAGTCCCGTCAAGGAAGTAATCAAACACGATCATGACCCATTTCTCCATAGCATCACAAGCAGAAGAAGAACGCTGAAGGTACGAGAATACGCCTCCCCCCCCCCCCCCCCCCCCCCCCCCCCCCCCTTTTTCCGATTCAGCTCGAGATGCCAGTGGTTCCACTTTGGCATCTCAAAGGTACAGCAATTCAGTAGAATAAAGTCGCAGGGCTGCAAGACATTGATACGCGGACCCAAACTTGAAGCAGAAACAAAGCAATATGCTGGCAGCATCATAGAACTGATACCTGGATTGGTGGGATAGCATCACCATCTCAATAATTGGACCACCACATAGGTCTCACATGTTGAGACACAAACTATCTGCATGAGCTTTCCAAGCAGCCTTTCTTCTAAGTACATATTCAAATCCAAAAACCACATCAGTTTCAAGTGTCACACACTAATAAACTGACCCAAAATGGAGTTGACAAATGCTCAATAGTCAACTAGGACAAAAAGGATTGAGCATAAATGATGATCAATACAACTGAAAAACTACTAGGGCCATCTAGGAAATCTCCACTAGTTCATCATCTTCACCTGCGAACCACATGTTTCAATCATCTGCAACAACACAAAAATGGTGAGTTAGGAAGCTTGGGGGATTGATCAGAATCAAGGTGACATTGCATAAAAGCAGGACACACCTATCGGGGATCTGGAACTGCTGGTGGAGAAGTCAGAAGATGTCACAGGTATGGAAATGGAGAGCTGCGTCGTGGAGAATGATGACCGGTTTGATCTCTCATCTTCAAGGTCAGACCAAGGACCTCTTGTCTTTGGCCACTCATCGAAGAAAGGTCGGAGCTCCTGACTCTGCTTCACTGGCTCCTCGGACCCAAACTCATTCCCGAAGAAAGAATGCTGAGATTGGTCCTGCTTTGTCAATGAGCTGACTGTAACCTGTCCGAGATCGTTGAATGCAGGAAGCTGCAGGTAATTGCTCTCAAAGCCCAGGGCATTAGGCATCTGTGATGGCATCAATCCCCATGAGCTGTCCAGAGGAAAGTCCATTTCGACACCTCTTGCACTTCCAGAAACCTCCGGGAAGAAACCATGCTCGCCAGCCTCAGATTTATCTCCATAGGGATACCTGCATGTTCGAAGATAAAAAGCATCATGTACCATGAAACAAAGCATCACCTACTTGTAAGTTGTAATTATTAAGACCTGCACGTAAGTTGGAAACGGAACAAATTCAGACATTCAACTGGTTGGGTTTTCTAGCTAAAATGACAAATGCTCAATATAAGTTACTCTTTGTCAGTCGAAACTAGAACCATAAGAAAGTGGCTTAGCAACCGATCCGCAACTGGGATGCGCTCTCTCTTGGTAACAAATACCAGAGAACAGAGTGTCATTTTCTTGATTAAGTTTGCCTACCAACTTTGATTCGAGCAGGTCAACCAATGTTGTACCCTCGTTAATGTAATAAGATCAAAGAGCAGATTGCTGATGATTCTACTAGAAGGGGAATTATTATAACCATGCATCAGAATTGCAAAGGATCAACAAACCATGGGCAGCCACATCACTTGATCATTGTCCAATAATAAGATAGCTACATTTATTCTTCACATAGGACCAAGAAATGCATAACGAAATCATCACCACCATCAAGCTATACAAAGACTTCCATACCAATACATTATCTATATATCGAGCTAATGAATTATCAAAAGAACATTACTCAATGCACACTATTTACAAGTTTGAATGGCTTATGGAAACTAGGCGCAATGCAGAAGGAAACGATGATGTACAGCAGATGAATCAAGTCAAAATTATAACAAAAAATGAAAGCACTATGCTGATTGTGATTTCCTATTTAGTCACCAGCAAGATCAGGCAAGCAGTTCAATTTGATCAATCATTATGGATAAAAGCTTGAAAAGCTCAAAAAATTACATTACCAAGTGTAACATGAAAAATATGTATATGAAACATTTGAACTAAACTTCTATTCCAGATGCTAGTAATAACCTGAGAATCTGGCGACTTGAGACAAAGAAGGCAAGCATAAATGTAGGATGGGTAATTTGTCTACGAGAACAGGTGGCAGGTTTAGATTCTATTTCAAAAAATAAATGTCAGATCTTTCATATGACTTGCACTTGGGCAGGAGACAATTGTCTGGTAAGCTAGTATGTATCACTAGCTGCAACTAAAATTCTCAGAACCAAAAGAGAAGCAGAAAAGCTAGTCAGCTTACGACACTATTTCATCTGTCCATGAGACTGACTGACAACTAAGCTCAGTTCTACCCACATTTTGGAAGCAAAAGAACCTCCACAACCACATTGGCTTCCCTGACGGCAGAAAGCCACTGCCCTGAGGTAATCTGAGGCCATTAGCATTTAGTTCAGTACATCACGCAAATGTCACACCACCACAGGATACGAACATGCATTTCTCATATACGACTCGAAAGCAAGATCAGAAGGCACGCCTCCCTGAAATCTAGAAGTCATAGACTTTTGACAGATTAAAACCAATAAGAGGACATCACAGTGTGCTATTCAAGTTGTTTCACTCGGTCAATAAAACAGAGTAGTCACAGAATGAAAGAGGAGACCTGAATTCTTTGCTGCCTGTTTCATGGGAACCCGTGCCAGGCTGCAACTGGAAGCAGTTCATGCCGCCAGAGAATGGAACCTGAGCACCGGTACGCATGGGGATGCTTTTGCTGTCACTTCCGCCGCTCCCGGAAGGGGCAAGGGAGATCACGGTCGATGCCGACTGCGACGGGGCGACGGGTTGCGATTCCACAGGCTTTCTTGAACGGTTTCGGCCTCGGTGCATGTGGCGCTCGCAGTATCTGGATTCAGGGTGGGCGTCCTTGGAGCACCGCCACTTTTTGCCGTCTGTCCGACGGCACCGCCCAGGCTCCGGGTCAAACTTTTTCCCGAAATAGGAGCAGTGACCATCTGAAGCTCAAGCCCCCCAAAAACACAGAAAACAGTAATTAATGCTCGGAAGAATCATCTGACCGCCAGAGGACAGAGGCAGACTCTAGTGGAAACGGAAGATAACACGAAAACGAAAAGAAACTGATACGAGCCGAAGAAAGCGATGCGTACACAATTAGTCCAACAGAGGTTAAAAAAGTCCCAAAACCTGAACAGAAATCATAAATCAGCTTGGGAATTCCAGGAAATAAAATTGCTAATGAACGATGCATCCCGATCAACAAGAAAAATCCACAAGTAACTTCAACCAAAAACCTCCAAAGAGTGTTTTTGCGATGAGATGCAAGACAAAGGTGCTAAAAAGCAGAGCAAGAGACGAGAAAGGCAAGAACTTGATCCAAGCACTGCTTATCTCGGAGGGTTAGAGATATTGCAAGGTAGAAAGCAACGAGAAGGAACTAAACCAAGACTTTTTTGGATGATGAACGAGGGCCGGAACGAAGATATGCGCCAAAAGCAAACGAATCCAAAGATTGAAACTTGATCAAAAGAAATCCTATGGCACTGTGGAGCAATCAGGAGCGACACGAAATGAGAGGAGCGCTATCTTACATGCGGGGTGGTGGTATAGACGAGCGGCCATGGCCTCCAAGCTCCTACGAACCAGAAGCAGGAGCTCCGGCGGCACGGGAACCCCCATGAGGATGTGCTTGAAGATGAGCACCTGGACTCGCAGCTCCTCCAACTGCGACGCCGTGAACGGCGGCCGGCCTTCCATCGCCGCCGGCGCCGCCGTATTATTCATCAGCCACCCTGCTTCCTCCCTCACCCCGCCAGCTCCTCCTTCTTCCCCCCCTATCCTAATAAACCTGTCCCCCATCGCCTCCCCTCTGCAAGGCAGCAAAAGCTTCAAGAAACAAACAAAGAAAAAGAAAAGAGAAAAAGGAAGCACAGAGACAGAGAGAGAGCGAGAGAGAGAGAGGAGAGAGAAAAGAAAAGCAAAGAAAAAGGACGGCTTCTCAGTCGTTCCCCCGAGAAGAGACAGCAAGGACGTACCCGTGAGGGAGAGGGGGAAGGCAGCAGAAAAGGTTGGGGCTCGGGAGATGGGCGGTGGAATCACCGTTCGGTGCGAGAGGCGCATAATAGGGTTTCGCCATTTCCGAGCTGGATGGATCGATGGGACAGCAGAAAACGCAGGCGAGAGGACGGTGTTCTCTGAGAGAGAGAGAGAGAGAGAGAGAGAGAGAGAGAGAGGGACACACACACAGAAAGCGACCTGTTCTGTTCTGTTGCGGCGACCGAGATGTCTGTAAGAGCTCTTTATAGAGCCGCTTGCTTCTTGTTTGTTACTTCAAATTGGTACGTGTAACTTCGATATTAATTAGGACCAAATAAAGAAAGAAAAGGAAAATCCAAATTAATTACCTTTAACAGTTACAATTAATTTATTTGTTTGAATCAACATAGTATTTGTAAATTGTAAAATACCTAAAATACTTCTGTCATAATTAAATCATGAGAGTATTAATACATCTACTGCGGAATTGGTTCCTTATTATGTCATGTCCGCGTCACGGGCGTTACCAGTCGCGTATATTTGTCGGATACGTGTAAAGGTTTACCGTGTGGATGCTTGTTGTATAGTCTTGTTTGAACGTGATCGATTAACTGTGTTTTGTGCATATATATATATATATATATATATTCTCTTAAATTTAGAGCAAATGACTGATTTTTAAAAATAAAAATATTAATTTAGGCTGCGCGTTGCATTTCCAACGCCATAAATACTCCTCCAAACCTACACCGCAACCAAAAACCCTCGCTCTCTCCTGACTTGCTTTGGTATCTACTCGCCTCCCCTCCCTCGCTCCGACGGCCGTCGGCACCATGTCCCGCTCCATCATCTCCTCCCCCGTCACCGTTGCCGCCATCGCTCGTTACCCCCATTGCTTCGTTCCGTTCCAACCGCTGCCTCCACCTAAGCTCCTCCTGCGATCCCGCTTCCGTCGTCGCCGCCTCGCGCCCGTTAGTCGGCAGTCGCCTTCTCCGCCCCTCTCCTGCGTTACTTGGGCTGGCCGCGGTGGGAGTGGCCTCCCGCATCGGTGCATTCCGATCCATGGCTCGCCGCGCTGGCGATTCGGGTTACTCGCCCCTGAGTTCGGGCTCCCGCGGTGGTTCTGGTTTCAGCGACCGCCCGCCGACGGAGATGGCGCCGCTGTTCCCCGGGTGCGACTACGAGCACTGGCTTATCGTCATGGACAAGCCTGGAGGCGAGGGGGCCACCAAGCAGCAGATGATCGATTGCTACGTTCAAACCCTAGCCAAGGTCCTTGGCAGGTAACAATCATGTAACGCTTGCTCGTATTCTTAGAACAAACCCAGTATTAATTTATTGAATCGATTCTCTTTTTGGCTGATTGATCGCGTCATGTCAAGGGCATCTGTATTCTCTAACTGCGTCCTCTGCATTTCAAATTCTTTTCACCTGTGTTAGTGAGGAGGAAGCGAAAAAGAAAATATACAATGTGTCTTGTGAGCGTTACTTTGGATTTGGATGTGAAATTGATGAGGAGACATCCAACAAGCTCGAAGGTAAGTGTCTCGTTCTCGGATGTAAATCTCATTTCTTTCTTTTTCCTTTTCCCTTCTTAATGAAAGTTGAGCTCGCACAAGCATTTCATTTGCGGGTGATAAAGGTCTAGCGGTGGCGACGTGTGTAGCTCGTCTCAAATTAGTGGCGTGTGCTGTCTCCCAAGAAGCACTTTGTATTGCCACTAGAATCTTCTTCCGCCATTCTGGAAATCCAAACGTTTTGTTTGCATTAGCTTATCTGCCCATGCTTGTAATATGATTCATTAGTCAAGGGAAGTTCTTTCCCATTTGTGTGAGAAGCACCCATTGTAATGGGTGTCCATGATTTTGACAGGTTTTCCTGGTGTTCTTTTTGTGCTTCCAGATTCCTACGTCGATGCTGAAAACAAGGATTATGGAGGTAAGCCTACTAGTTTCTTTTGAGTGTTCTTAGATGTTTTTGAATTAAGCTTAGGTTGCATTTTTTATGTGCTAGGTTAAATATCTTCTTCACTAGGTTACTTTCCACACCTGGTTGCATAAGATCAGTTAGATTTTGTTACTGGTCAGTTGATAATTTTTCCCGCTCATAATTGTCAAATATTGACACATCTTTCTTTTCTGTTTAATTTTTCTATAAACCACATAATTTCAGATCATCCTCATGTGAAAGCAGTGCTTCTGCAATTCTTTGAGGAGATAATACATCAATTACATCTTGCTTGAACTGTATAATGCACCTCAGCAGCATTAAATGGTCTTATGACTGAGAAGCCAATGGGCACATTAACATTCTCCCTTATGGTGCCACACTTTTCATATTCTGGGAAATTGCAGACAATGTAAAACAAAACTTCATGATTTCTGTTGTTCTTTGCATGCACAGTTCTTTTTGCCACTAAAAAGTAGAATGTGGAATCAGTGATGTTAGATTATTTTCTACGATGGCTATTATTGTGCATATATCAAATTGACTTGGAAAGATGGTTTATGTTGTTATAAGGCTGCCCAAATAAGAGGATAGCATCATGTCTACTGTTCCGCAGTTTGAATTTTTTTTTTCTCCGTGGATAGTTGTAAACTAAGGAGTTTTTAAATACCTATCCATTCAAAGTTTGGAAACTGTGTATTTTCCTTATAAAGTTTGATAGAGTATCTATCCCCGTAAATATTAAGATCCTTCACATATATCCCTCCCATTGACATAAGACTCCGGTTGCCATGACTAATTGTAATTAGCACTAGTTATCTTGTGTTATAAGGATATCTAAATACTTAGAAGTACCTCAAATGCTGTTATAATCCAATGAGTTCTTGTAATGTATTAATGTCATTTACAGTTTTCATACTATCAGTCACATGATAGTTAGTGGATGAAATGACATACATGCAAGTTTTTAGATTTTACAAAGTTTTACCGGGTGAACTCACTCAACTTTAGAGGGATAAATATGAAAAACATTTATTTCTGAGGGAAATGTATGCTTTTTTGCCTAGGACTAATGGCTGTTACGACACCTGGACATCGCGTAAAAGCTCTTGTATATGCTTCACTTTGCTTCTTTTTATTCAAGACAATAATTTTAAATATTTCTGCTTGATCTGCAATATCGTGTTAATCCATATATTATGTAATTGATGCCATCTGCTGGTTATGGATCATCGGATGTTGCATGATATTGAACACATGAAGGAGATTATCATTTTTCTGTGCTAAGACATTTATGATTTACTGCTTTTTTATGCCAGTACAGTATGCCTGTACTGATTTACATTTTCTTGTCCCCAAGATTTCTCTCTAAAAGAATCAGACAAGTCACTTAAGTAACGCATTTGATGCATAACTGAATTATCTTACAAAGAAAACTGTTTGCTTTCACCATAATCATGTTGGACAAAGTGTGCTCACACCAAGTATGTTTTGATAATTGCAGCTGAATTATTTCTGAATGGAGAAATAGTTCAAAGGCCTCCGGAGAGGCAGAGGAGGATTGATGCAGCCACCACCCAGAGAAATGATAGAGATAGACCCAGATATAATGACAGGACTCGTTATGTTAGGCGGAGGGAGAGTCAGCGATGAGCTGCTCCTTGATAGCAGCTAGATATTAGGCTGTATACATTGGGAACCTAAGTACCCACCCCATAATGGTAGCATTATGGTGTGAGATGCTTGGTGATGCAAAATCTTGATGCAATTCTCTACGTGGTGTTTTCGCCACCCTGGACGTGAACATGAATGTTGGATTTATATGAAGACTTTGGCCCCGGAGTTGTAGGATACTGCATTTTGTTAGTCCAGTTGGAATTTACCATCAGATCAAAGCTCGGTACTTGTTTTGCAACAAGGATGAGGATGCTCAAAGCTTTTGATAACTTGTTTTGATGCTCAAAGCTTGGTACTTAATCCTGTGAGTTATTTTTAGCCTGACTTGTGCTAGTCAAATGGAGCAATTAGCTTCTGGACTCTAAGAAAGTAACTGTTTTGTTTTGGAGTAATTCACATGTATATATATGATAGGAAGTTCTCGAATGTATTTTATCGTACGTAATTCACAGAATCTGAGAAAGATCAATCAAATATATAGAGGATTGGTTGTATGTAACATGAAATGTGAAAATGATTTATCCAAAGGACTAATCTTATCATTGTATATAACATGAAACATGAAAATTGATAAAAATCTGAAAACATAAACCGTTGTACGAAGGCAACCTTACTTTTTTTATGGTATGTTTTCAACCTTTTGGTTTTTACGGCATAAAATGTGAAAATCGATGAAAACATATAACATCAGATGCCGATTTGGCAGAATCAAGCCGAATAGTAGAGAGAGAGAGAGAGAGAGAGGACCAGACAAATGAAGGCCAATTCCAAAGCTTGCAAGGATTGTGACTATTCCCATATTGTAGGCTCATAACTTCGAGCAAACGTTAAGCAACTAAGCTAATTAGAAACAATTTTATGACTTTTTATTACCCCCTCTGGAATTGAACAATGCTGACCTTGAGTTCAAGATGTTCCTGATCCAACCACTACCTGATTTATCCATACTAGATATCAACCATTCATGATCTTCTAATGCCTTCTCCGATAATGGCTCTAACAACTCACATTTGGCTAATATTTCAGGTGTTGGCACTCCATCAACAAGATTTGTGTCTAATTTAGGCTTCCCTTTTTTGGATTCTGTAGGTCCTCCTGGATACTGCTCAAAGGCAATGGGAGAAGCTCCTGGGATAACCTCCTGCTGGAAAGGCAATGCCCTCGCGATTTGCAAGCAGAACTCCAACCACTGATAGATTAGTGGAGACGGGCTTCTGACTCTGCCACCAATTTTATCAGTTTTGAATCTGGTAGCATAAGGTATTACCTGAAAGGTTAAATACTCAATTTAGCACCTCATCAGTGGATTTTATATACTTGTGAAAATGGAAAGCTTTCGGGTAAATGCAGCTTACATTCTGCTTACACAAGTTTTGACCAATGAAATAGCTTATGAAATATATTTCATCATAAAAATATCTTAGTGGAATTTAGATCATACCCATAGATCCGCCCATAGACTACTCCCTGACTTGGGAACGATCACTGCAACATTGGACATGCGCTTGGCAACAGGAATAACATCACTACTCCATCCTACAGCAACCCATACATCGCCTGAACTAAATGCCTTTAGGTAGTGAACACTGTCAAACAGCCGAACCTACATAAGGAAAAGTGCATATCAGAATTAAACCAATGGCAAGCATTATTTGGAAACTAACATGGCCAAATAGGAGTTGCTACCAAGACTAACTCAAAAGCCAAGGGCATGCAAGACTAACTCAAAAGCTTGAATATAACTTGTATTTATTTATGATTACAGAAGTCTTTCGAAAAGGTGGACTTTCACTTCTATAGTTTACTAAATATTACAGAGTAGTTATTATGATTTAAACTGTTCCCATTTTGCTTCAGTAAAGCTAATTGTTTTTTTTTTTTTTACTTTTTTCATAAGTCAAGAAAGAGAGCAAGAAAAAACAAAAGGTTACATTAGATACTGGTAATCCTCATGGCCAAACCAGCTACATCAAGGACAATTAAGTGGTAGATCTAGTTGTCACATATGTAGATAATGACTAGCTCATTTAAAGCTTCAGGAGGAAATGGGCTTCATTTAGCTTGCTCACAAGACTACGCTGATTTCTGAAGTGGCTGTCTTTCACTTTTGAGGTTGTCGTACATATATAATTATCTGTGGAATATTATGGAATGAGAGTGCTTGATAAGTAGTGACCAGAAAAGGCCTACTTTTAATGATCATGTGTACATGGTCTCATGAGATGAAAATGTTTGTAAGTGATACTAAGTGGCCTCTTAATAGGCTATGCTTTATGTTTGCTCAAGGAGATATGCAGTATGCTTTCAGATATGCTGGTAATGGTTCCTTAGCTGGCATTTGCAAATGCCAGTATTTTATTTTTACTCGCATTTGGCCTTGTACCAGCAGTTCTAAAAGTGAGATGCAACTAGTGACTTTGGCATAGCTCGCCCTCAAAATGCTAGGATAAATGCTGGTGATTGTACTAATGGAGCTTTTACCAGCATTTGAAATGTATGGTAGATGCCTACTCTCTGTCATGCCCCCCCAAACTCATTATTCTTTCTTCCCAAGTACTTGAGTAAATATTAAACCTGTTTTTGACTATTCATATTGGTATTATAACAGAAATAACAATCAGAAAAAGATACTTGGGAGCAATGACTCGAATACAAGGCGGTTATGCATAATTTAATGTGTCTCAGCAATCTTTTGAATAAACATCAAACAGGCCTGAATTCACAATCTTCACAGCATACCTGCCTTTGAAGCATTCTTAAATTATGTAGCACTGCTTTCCTCCCACCAACAACTTGGGTTTCAACATCCTTTGTGTTGTATGATGATCCCATATATTTCAACACTGCACCAATCACCTCCCTAGAAGAATCAACCATTGCAACCTTCCCAGCGAGCTCAGCTCTCCATAAATCACTCCAGTCCTGCAATAATTCAAATATCCTAGAAAAAAGTATAAAGATAACACGATATAAACTATTGTCTATGTTATTCAAACGTATGTAGGTATAAAGAACATATCAGAGGAAAAACCAACATCACCAACAAAGCCATAAATTTTCAACTATTTGGGGCCGGCTACATCAAAGGAAAAACAAAATTTCCCTTTTTGTATGAAAAGGAACAAAGAAATGACGCTCACATTTTCTTCAAAAATTGAAATTACCTCAATCGGCCTTAAATTGTGCCTTCTAAATTTCTCCTTCTTGTATGCTATTACCATAGGTCCCCAACGATACGGGGCTCCCCATATATAACCATTTGGATCCAATTCTCCTTTATCATTCCTGCATAAGTGAACCTGAGAGATTTTCAGAAACCTACAGTGCAAACTCTGCTACTAAAGGATTCCGGAATACAATACATCTCAGCATTTAACAATAGTTCCACATCCATAACAATTATATGGCGTCCTCATAGATACCTAGCAAGCATACTACTGTGATAATATGACAACTTAGTGATATATCAAACCCAGAGAACCATAATAGAAAGCTCTAAGGCTTAATAATCAATGGGCAAAATGAATCCAATTCATGGAACAGGTTCTCACCTTCCATTTGTTGCTTAAATTTTTAAACCACTCTTGTTCTTCCAGATGTTTAACAGGTTCAATTAGACCCCTGATAATTGCAAAATTCAGCCAGGAGTCACCAAGGGAAATAATATCAGCTGCCATGGCTGATTTTGGCTGCAGATGACCTTTATCAGAAGCTGATATCAAATCAGAGAAGATGGATTCAAGACCTCCACGATATTCAAGGTTCATACGTAATCTCCTTCCTTGCACTTGAATGAAATCCTGTTTGCCATGAAGACTTAAAAGTTAATATTACAAATTGCTACAAGCACTAGAATGATAAAATCACAACCATTTCCAGATATACTTGAATTAAAAAAAGACTGCTTCATACAAACTTGCAACTAAAGAAACATAATTGAATAATTAGAAAAACTCAAGCTTGGTTTAATTTGCAGGATCATGAACATAAACTACCTTTGATGGTAGAATCATTTGCATAAAACCAGTGGAGAGCATGTTATGAATAAAATACTAGCACCCCCACTTTTTCTTTCCAAGAAACATACTGAGGCACCAAACCTTAATCCATGAAGGTGGCAGGGATCCACGAAGGGCAACAATTCTTAGCGGCACAGTCAAAGCATATGTCTTCGACTTCCAAGCCTCCAGTGCCGCTTTCAACTCCTCATTCTCCGCTGGTTGTTCTATGATCGTATCGTTGCTCTCCGTTTCATTCACTTAAAAATCACAATTTTAAGATCACTTCGTCAGTAAGAGGGATCATTATGTTCAAAGAAACCCAAAAACAATTCCAAGCCTGGATTTAAAAAACAAAGTTATACGCTCTAGAATGGCTATGTATAACCCAAAGATACATACATATATTGACTCCAATCAAACTCGGGGTAAAACCATATAAGGCAACAAGGTGGGATCTTTATGCAAGTACAATCACTTCCTGATGGAAGAAAAGAAAAGCTGGCACACCTGACGAACTGACGACGGTAGGGAGAGCAACTGCGGCAGAAGCGGGGGTAGAGGCGCGGGCGCCAAAGCCGATGAGGAAGGCAGCGGAAGCGGCAAGGTGAACCAGCAAGCCTAAATGCCTTCTGAAGGTTTCGGTGAGAGATAACAACGGTAAGCACGAATTCGTGGTCGCCGGTGATCCATCCGACGCTGGACGACGGAGGGTGGCGGATGGCCGAAATCTGTGCCTCGGCTTCGCAGTAACGTCGAGCCTTCGAAGCCAGAGGGAGGGAGATGTAGCTCTACGTTTATGAACGCGAAGGTGGGGATGATGAGGAACCAGCAGGGACTGAAGGAGAGCCACTGAATACATCAGAGAGAGCGAGAGGGACTTCTGTTTGCGGCTTTGGGGACGAAGGGTTTGGGAGATTATTAGTGGAAACGTGGACCTTGTGGTGGGCAACAATACAGGCCCATTTTAACGGGCCAGAAAACTAGACCTGCCCAATTTAATGGACACGTCCGCGGTGACTAGCTCCACACCAACCGAACCTGTGGGATGCGCCGGCCAGCGTGAATTTTGTGGACCCAATCAATTTGATCTGTCGTTCGGGGTCCACAGCCGCCGACAACTCCATTAATATCATTGCTGGTTAAGGTACCGCACCTGATCCCAGGCCAGCTGACCCAACGACTCGGGTCTGCTGCTACTCTGCTTACCTTACCCGCTCCCAGCATCTCTTCCACCTTACATTATAGAGTTGGTTCCCACGCTGCTATCACCGATGGGCGGATGGTGCGACCCCACTCGCCTGTGACAGGATCAAACCAGGGTATGTGGCCATGGCGTCAATTCTTTATCGACTTGTTGGACGCTTTGTTTCCTTCTACGTATAAATTTGTACTCACCAAATCCACCACGCACCCCACCACCCCACGCCACTCTGTAACTGTTGTATCGTGCGTAATAATCTCCGCGCGTGTAACGGCCATGGCGTGAAAGCTACGCGCTCGCGACGGCCAGTCTGTCGTGGATTCTGCACGGCCTCTGGTTCACCTCGCACAGGCAACTCCGCGGGAAAATGACATGGCCGTCGGCGAGAGGGCGGAAGAAGCGGGCCCCAGCGTGAACTGCCATATCATTGTGTTGTATGTTGTCGGCGTAAACAGGTGATGGGAGGCCACTCGGTCGTCTCCTTTGCCCTCGGTCGAGTGTAGCAGTTGCTGTGGCTACTGAAAGTTTTAGTCCTTTTTTAATTCGAGCAGAATGGATTGCTTGCCAACAGCTCCTCTTTCTCATCCTCTCTCTCTCTCTCTCTCTCTCTCTCTCGCTCCTTTTCTCTTGCTGTCGCAGGACACTCACCGAGAGTGATGCGAGCGTAGCGTAATACAGATGAAGCATATTTATAACACCAAATCTTTCCGTCCTCTGCAGCTCTGCTGCGTCTGCTGTCTGCGGTGACTCGTCGCGACTACTCTGCGTTCCTAAATACCATCTGATTCTGGACCAACAAAAAGAAAATAGTCTCTACCGGATCGATTTCTTATTGGCTTTTACTGCATCCGGGTCGCGATCATGATCTGAAACCCTTCTGCAGCAGGGGAGGTGAGAAAGGAAGGAGCGGTTCCATGGAAGCGATTCGGAAGCAGGCTAGTAAGTTGAGGGAGCAAGTCGCCAAGCAACAACAGGTGCGTCTTGCCGTTCTCTTTTCTTCCACCTTTCTCTATCTTGGCTATTCTTGTCCTTCTTGCTGGTTTGGAGATTGGGTCGAGTACGAAATGTCTAATTTTGATTACTCACTTCCAGATTGGGTCTAAACTGACGCATACCTGAGGATTTTAAGAGCATTCAGGCTTTTCATTTTGGCGGTTTTGCTGTCTACTGTGAGATTTGTGGGTTTAGGCAGTGGCATATCGACTATTTATATAATGGGAAGTAAGCTTCTGGATGTGTCTTATGGATCTTTTAGGTTTTGCACCTTATCCGCAAACTTTTGAGACCTTAGGTAGATGATCATGGAGTCTGATCCGACATGAAAGAGGCCCTTTTGTGAATTTTTTAGCTTTATCCGAATTGTTTAGCAGTCAAAAGCTCATCATTGCCTGCTTATTTGAGGTCAGTCTATAATGCTGCTCAATTTCAGCAACATAAGATCTCCAAACATTAAAAATGTGGCTGTCCCAAGTCATGGAAAATTGATTATATATGTAGGATTCTAATTCGATGATTCATGCAGTGTTGCTGTTAGACATGGCTAAAATTTGATACTGCATGTTAATAGATTGAGGTGTCACATCCACCAAATGGCATGACATTGTTGCAGATACTTTTTAATTTTTTTGATACCTCGTCAGGTTTCAGATTATTAGTTTATAGTCCCATTGCTTATCAATATATACAGACACATTTAATGACAAAAGTTTTAGGAGATAAAGGAGAATGGCAGTCAGAGGTGGGAAGAACGGAGTTTTTAGATGCTGGAAGAGAAGAAGGTAGGGAACTTTCTTGATTTAAGGATCTAAGAGTCTGCAGTAGCAGGCGAGCTGGTCAGGCATAGAAGAAAATACAAATGTAATTCTCAATAACCTAACTATTTTTACACAACTATTCAAATTAGACAGTTCAGAAGATTCAACCTCTTGCTTTGACTGTTCTTCAGTATTGTCGTTTAAAAGTATTGATAAGTAGCAAACCAGACAATTCTCTTGTTCAATGGCATGAATTGATCTCGATAAACTCCCAAGTATGGAACATGAACTTTGGGTTTGCTGTTCTCTCCTCCAAAGGGACGTGACTTATAAAATGGCATGTGCTTGACAAACTATCCTTTGCTTCGGGGACTAAAAATTGTGATAATGGAAGTTCTAGATAAAATTTTATGAATACATGCCTCATGAAATTATGGAATATAATATCTCTCATATAGTCTGGTGACAAGTTAATTCACAATCACATTCCTTTTGCTGCTCTATTAGTAAATCTCTCCAGCTTAATTATTTAGTTTCTAATAAATGCTAATTTCTCCTTGAGCTTGATTCAACAGAAATCACAAGATTAATAGAGATTTTGTCACAAAGCAAAACTTGTTCTGTAACTTCTTAATAATTTAAACTATTGTCTTTTCTAAATATTTTTTTTTTGAGACACTAACAGAAGTTTTATCATGTTATGCAGGCAGTCTTTAAGCAAATTAGTGTTCGTTTTAGTCATGATTCTTCTCTTGTTGATGAATCTGAACTTCAGTGTCAGCAAAAACTTCAGATGCTATATGCTTCTACAAAAGCAGCAAAGGTAAGAAAAGAAATTTGGCTAGGACTTCCAGTTTTCTTATTTTCTTTCCAGATATAGGAGATGAAACGCTATTTGAGCTGAAATTTTCATAATTGGATTTTATTTTTAAAAATATCCCTTTTATATAGCATCTTCAACGGGACATTGTACGTGGTGTTGAGGCATTCATTGCTATTAGTTCTAAGCAGATGGAAATAGGTAATATATTGTTACATACTCAGATTAAGGTGCCACTGAAATTTTTATATTGTCTAAACTCGATATTTGATATTTACAGTAAACAAGCTAGCTGACGATTGTTGCAAATATGGAACCAAGTATCAAGATTTTGGCTTTCCTTTAGCGTCTGCTGCTCTAAACTTTGGTACTTCTCACAGTTTGATGGAGAAAGAGAGGGCTAATCTTCTCACAATACTTGGAGATCAGGTTTAGTCATTTGACTCTACTTGTTACTTAAATGGTTATGGAACTTGAAGTAAAAAAGTTCTTTGATTTGAATACAAACTTTCATTTTTTGACTTAATCATGCAGTAGCTTAGAAACCAAGGGAGTCTCATTATAATTTTTTTTCTTTCAAAAACTGTCCCAAGCTTAGGATGAAAAGATATGGTGGGTTTGGTCAGGCTATTGATAGTCAGCATGAAACTATGTTAAATTTCATGAGCATGTGTCCCATTCATTTTCATTATAAGGCTGTGTCATCACTCAAATGTATCTTTACCACTAAACCCAAAGTGCTAAGAGTGGGGCTAGGAGGTTGCTCACAACAATCTATCACTTTTGTGCCCAGATGTCATGCAAGATAGATGAGTACTTTTGCATTGTATCAGATCAACAAAGATTATGGGTGTGACAAAAAAGATTCTTGGATATTCTCAAGGTAGAGGTGTAGATTCAAGGGGTGAGTTAGTGGTTGTGTAAGGAATTTCAAAAGTTAATCACCACAAAAGGGCACGTTTTAAATACTAACAAAATTTTAAAAATAAGAGGAATTTTAAAAGATGTCCACAAGCTAAAAAGCAGCAAAAGTTAGTAAAATTGGTTAACTACAAGGCTTATGATAGTCTTTATGATAATCTAGATACTAAGTATAGGAAAAGAATATTTTTTAGTTTGCTAATGTTAGTGAAAGGAAGAGTAGAGATCAAGGTTACATTATACGAAGATCAACTGGTGCTTGTCAATAATACGAAAATTAAGGTAAGATGGAGAGATTTGTTATAAATTATTAAATTAACATCCTAGTGATAAAGTAGCTTTAGAGGTAGACAATGGTTTGAAGTTCGAAGATCAAAGATATTTTCATAAAATTAAAACAAAGGAGATACATGAAATTAAAAGAGAATGAAATTGGATAAGCGTGTAAAAAACTTGATGGTGTCTTTTGTGGTTTGGAAGAATTTAGGAGATAAGGATATGACTGATTTATTTAACAAAATTTTGAGGATAAAAAAATAACTGACGAATGAAGGAATAATTTTAGCATTAATTTGTAAAAATAAGGGAGATGTGTTCGAAGTTACCTCCAATTATTAAGGAATTAAACTAATGGGTCATGTTATGGAACTTAGGGAAAGGGTGGGTGATTGAAGGATAAGTATCACCTTATATCATTGTGTATTAACTTGTATATTTGATTCTTAAGGACTCCTTTTCTTTCTCCTAGGTCTATGAACCAATACGAGCAATGATAATAGGAGCCCCTCTAGAAGATGCCCGTTTCTTGACTTACCGTTATGACCGGATTAGACAAGATGTGGAAGCACAGGTAAATAGTATGATTATGTATTTGTCCATGGAGGTAAAAAAAATGTCTAATGAATGAGTATCTGCTGATTAGACAGCAGAAGTTCTTAGACGTCAATTGAAGTCCAAGGAAGTTGTTGAAACCACAGATGTTTCAGCCAAACTTCAACATGCAGAATCAAAGTTACAAGAACTGCGTACTACTCTATCAGCATTGGGCAGAGAAGCAACTGCTGCTATGATGGCTGTTGAGGATCAACAACAACAGAATACTTTTAATCACCTGCTCGCAATGGTACTGCCCATTCTTTCTTGGTCATAATTTTTCAACTTGTGCTCTTATGCTTTTTCCTATTCATCATTTTTTATTTTCCTCTGAATATTTAATTTCCAAATGGTGTGTTTGCATATGAGATTTAAAATATTGGACCTGCTTGTGGAAGACCACCTGAGAGAGAGAGAAGGCAAAACTGAACACTATGAAGGAATATCTATTTAAACTTGTGGAAGAATTATTTTTGAATTCAAATGAATATTTTTACCTATTGCATAGGTTCTAAACAGATAAGTATACTGGGCTTTTTGTGTAGCAGATAACCTTTCCATGAAGTTAATTGTTGCACATGTATTTTATGAACCTATAGTGTATTATGGGGCCATTGCCGGAAAACTAACTGTTCTTCCATGTGGGAAGCTGGAAACCAGGTGTGATCTCTGTTGATCATTGGTCATCAGATGTGGGGTTACAGTTTGCACAATCAAATTGGATGTCAGATGATACAACAACAATAACAAAGCCATAAAGTTCCATTGAGATTTGTAAAAGGTCATATGTATAGTTAAGTTAATAATATTTAAATCTTTATTTATATTCTTGATTAAAATTATTTTAGGTCTTCTTCTACCTCTCCTCAAACCAAGGTTCACCGTATCGATTTGTACCGGCATATCGAGATTTTCTCGGTATGTTACGGTACCAAATACTAGATGGTACGCATAGTGCATACCGCCGTAGTACATTATAATATAATTTATTTTTTAAAATATAATATATATAATATAATATTAAATATAATATAATATATATTAAAAAAAAAGAGGCAACACCTCGTCCCAGCCCAAGAAGAACGAGGCAGCACCTCGTCCCAATGAAGGGAGATGAGGCGACGCCTCGTCTTCCAGTGGGAGAACGAGGCACCACCTCGTCACAACGCAGGAAGACGAGGCACCGCCTCGTCCCTGCCTCGCCTTCCAGCAGAAGAACGAGGCAGTGCCTCGTCCCTGCCAAGGAAGACGAGGTGACGCCTCGTCTTCCAGCGGGTGAACAAGGCACCGCCTCGTCGTCCAGTGTAAGAACAAGGCAACACCTCATCCTAGCAGTGGAAGATGAGGCGTTGCCTTGTCTCTGCAATTTTTTTTCTTATTTTTAATATATTTTTATATTTATATTATATACATTATATTATAGAATATTATTTTCTATAATATAATATAATATAATGTATTGCTCGGTACAGGATGGTCTGTGTACCGTTACCCTGTTGGACCAGTACGTACCACCCGTACGTACCTTAGATATTCCTTCTGCTTCCTATCCCTAATCTCCTATGTGCTGCACTAGTATGGGCATACAACACTCAATGCCAGGATCAGCATTGCCAACATAAAAGCAGTCCTCGGATCTAAGCTTGTGAACCTTTCTCAGACTAAGGGATCCTTCACTAGCATCATCACTGATTAACATATAAAATGATGCAATATCTTGATGCATGTGTTTAAAGAACTAGAACATGAATGCTGCAATTATATCTGAAACAGAACCATATAGGAACCTTTCTTGTAGCCTTTTATGTCTAGAGTTGTTAGGTTCTCTTAAAGACAGTTTTGATGAGGGCTTCATTTTCTGAATCTGAACTTCCATATGACTCATTTTGTAGCTATATTGGAATGCTATTTGTAGATCATTGATGGGCTATAGCAATAACAGATAATACATATACGTAACCCTAGTACCAAATACCTGTTACTGTTTGGTTCCTATATGGTTTGTTTTTGCATATTTAGTCTTTATCACAATTTGATCGAAAATGGTTTCTCATCACCAAGGAAGCAGAATTTCCCAGTAAACATGGGCCATCGTGCTTTAATACATAGCCTTGTTTATTAATGCTGGTATCTTGAACCAGTGGTAACTGCATAGCAGTTAACCTTCTATCTGAACCTACCTGACCCACGTATCATATAAAGAAACACCATAATGTGGATAGCTTGAGGTAACATAGAATTCAAAACTTTAATTATATCTTTCGTATATTTTAAGCAAAAGAAGTTTCCACTTAAAGCACAAAATGCAGATATCATATATCTGCATGTGCCTGAACATAGAGGTAAATATTTTGAATATCACCAAGTTATTGACATATCAAGTTTATCAGTAGGTCATTAATGGTACTTTGTTCTCATCAGTGTGCATGCTGGTAGGAACTTTTATCACTTCAAGTAACTTAATGATTGATGACCTCATGTGTAAATATAATGGACCCTCACAATATATAAAGTAGAAACACCATAGTACAGAGAGCTTTTGAGTTAACTTAGTATTCAAAGCTTTAGATTTACATCCTTATATATGTTTTCAAAGAAATTTCTACTTAAAGCACATAATGCAGCTATCATATTCATCCTTGTGTCCTAACAAAGAGGTAAAGATTTTGCAACATTACCAAATTATTGGAATACCAAGTGTAATTAGAGGATCATCACCAAGTTTTACCTCTAGTATGGCAGTCACATGTACATACATCTGTGCATGTGATGTAGGTATAGCCAGTGCACATATGCATATTGGACGTGTGTCGAATGGTGTGCCTACAACCAATTATCCGGCTTCTTCTCTGCAGCTGATCTCTAGTTCTTGTTCTCATCAGCATGTGTATTTATATTTATGTTTACACATGATGGCCAGTAGATATAGGTGTATGCATATGATTTATCAAATGAAAGTTTATGCATGTGATACAGGTGTATATATATATATATATATATATATATATATATATATATATATATATATATATGTTCTACCTGAAATAGACATTCTTATTGCTGATGATGTTCATTCAGGTTGATGCTGAGAGGGCTTACTATCAGAGTGTTGCCAACATTCTAGATAAACTCCATGATGAGGTACCCATCTAGAGTAGAGGAACTTTGTGACAGCATCTTGTGCTTTCATATCCTATTTCTCGATTCCCAATACAATGTATACATAGAAATAATCATAAAAGTTGTTTTATGCTAATCAGCATGTATGACTGTTTACATGTTATTGCAGATGGTCCAAATGAAGGATAGTCATGGGTCTGTGAGACAGGCTGCAAAAGTTGAGACCATACGAAATGAAGATTCCAAGACAAGTCGCTCGTATCATGAGTCTGTGACACAGGCTGCAACAACTGAGATTGTGCAATCTCAAACAGGAAATGAAGATTCTAATATGAGTCCATCTCATCAAGAGTCTGTGACACAGGCTGCAACAACAGAGACTGTTCAATGTCATACAGGATATGAAGATTCCAAGAGAAGTCAATCTCATCATGTGTCTGTGACACGGACTGCAACAACTGAGACCGTGCAATCTCAAACAGGAAATGAAGATATCAAGACAAGTCAATATCATCATGAGTCTGTGACACAGACTGCAACTGAGATGCAATCTCAAAAAGATAATGATTCCAAAGCAAGTCAATCTGGTGGTTTCCAAATAAATGGTCAGAATCCAATGTATTTTGTTGCACAAGTAAGAATTCCACTTAAAATTTGAGCTTTATTTTTTTAAATAGATTTATCCCTACCTTGCAAAACCTTGCATGATGTAGAGGATAATTCCTTTTCCTTTGGCAATGTCCTTACACTTTTCTGTATAGCACTTATAATCTTCAAAATATAATTTCTGTTGAAGGCAACTCTTCGCATCATGACCATATAGAGAAATGCAGCAAGGGCCATTTGTACTGAATATAAGTATCCAGTTATTTTGTGTTGGTACTTAGCAGTTTGTTCAAGAAGTTGTTGAATAATGCCGTGATGGTTTAAATTTATAGTTGACATGGCATAATTCTATATATGATGAATTTATTTCTAATGAACCTGTGTTACTTGTTTGTGAGGGTAAATTCTGGATAATGATATTAGTTTGATTGATGAATTTCATTTTGGCATTCATTTTATTTCCTGTAATTTATGTAGGTTATCCACTCATTTGATGCGCAAGCTGATGGAGAGCTAAGTCTATCAGTTGGTGATTATGTTGTAGTTCGACAGGTACATCTTCAAGAGATGGACATATTTATCTGTATCATGCACTTTGATTTGGCCTTTCCATTTGTCAATACTCTATTATTTGCATCGCTCTACTATCATCATATGTTCTTATTTTGCTGAACTGCATAAATCTATGTGAATTATATTGGGTATTTAGATACATTCTCATGCAATCTGAAAAAAATTTGGTGGTGAAACACATCTTCCCAATATTTTTACTGTAGTTTGTAGCTTGGACCCTTTTTTTTTCCCCCCCTTGAAAGAAGACTCAGTTTGAAAACCTTTCTGGTTCCTGTGTGATCCACAACTGGAAAGGAATAGCCAAGTATGCCCTTGCAGAGTTAATGTAGTTGCCCTCATAAAACATACATCTGCAAACTCCATAGGACGATAGCATATCTCATAATACCATCACTTTGTAATCATGTATCATGAAACCTGAAATTGATTCCTTGTTAGGAAACCTACCTGTTAAAGCACTTGCATCTGCAGGCCAGCACGCTTTTTCCCTCTGTTTCAAATGAGCGGGAAAACAAGATAATATAGCAAGCTCAGGAAACTACTTTTAGACGAGGAAAATAGAAGCTGCAGCCAAGTTGCTACCCTTAATTACTTCACATTATCCATAAACTTCTCATCATTAGCTGTCTTATCGCTCTTGGAAGTGCTCTAGGTATTTGCTGATATTCTATCTGCTAGATTTTACATTTTTTTAATCCATTAAAAGTGCTGTTTCCACATTGAAGTTCATTTTCAAAGAACGACTACCAAAGAGGATTGGTGATAGAGACTTAAAGTTGGTCTGACCAGAGTAGTTGATGGATAAAAAGATTAAATAACTTGATATAGAAGAAATTGTATTCCTGATTTTATTCACGTGAACCTTTTCTAGTCAGATTATAAAAGAGAATATGAAGTGGCTGGTTATGTCCAATGTAGTTTTTTTTTTCTTCATCCAACCACAATATATCAGAAAATGGTTATTCTAATATTTTCCCTAGTGATCCTCTAGCAAACCTTTGTTAAATTTTATAGGCACACCCACAGTCTCCAGAAGTTGTATACCTCAAATATAAATGCAAGTAAAGGATTACATAGAAGATAAAAACTTGATGGTACCTTCTAAAGGCTTTTATGCTTGTGTAGGAGTCACATGCCTTTAGTTTTTTCTTTTCTTTTTTCATTTTAAAACATGCAAATCTTGTATTAATAAATACAGTTTCTTTTCAACTTAGGGAATTAGTTGCATTTAGAAAATTCGATCAACAGACCTGAAAATTCTATGTATAGATTTAATCATTTCAACAGAAGTTTTGATTGTTGCAAGTCATAGCAGGTAGCACCTAATGGATGGTCTGAAGGTGAATGCAAGGAAAAGGCTGGGTGGTTTCCATCCGCTTATGTGGAGCGACGAGACAAAGCTCCAGCAAGCAAGGTGATACAAACTCACTAGCCAACATGATCACTGTATGCAAATCAAAATTCTTGTAAAGATGCATGTTGTCCGGTTACAAAATCACCTTGTTCTTTTGAGCCTGCCGTTAGTGTCTCTAAAAGGTTGGAATTGTGCTGTGAAAAAAACAGGATGTCTTGCGAGTGTATTTTGCATACATGTTTGTGCTTAAAACAACGGCATGATGTATACATGTAAGAACTTTTCGTGTTTCTTGTTTTTTTTTTCCGTTGGAGATGGACGTAGCAAATTACTTGAGCTTTTTCGTTGCAGGATTATCTTTTCATCAGACCAACTATTTTGTGATGGTGGTTATGTAGGGTTCAATGTCTGTCCAGTGCCAATGAACAACAAAAGAGGTTTCATGTAGGAGCATATCTTGGTCATATTATGATTAACTTTTTCTCCGTCTTCTAATTAAAAGTGGTTTAACCTCCTTTTGTTCTTGTCATTTTAAATCTGATTATGATATATATATATATATATATATATATATATATATATATATATATATATATATATATATATATATATATATATATATATATATATATATAGTGTGTGTGTGTGTGTGTATAGTTAGGGGAAATCGTGTCGTAGTTAACCTAACATGGTCCAAACCCGATGACAGAGAGTATTCGAGGTGGTGACTATGGCTCTGAGCGGAAGGGTCGAGCTCCTAAGGTGCTACTTGCACTAAGACCAATGTTAGGGTAAATTTTTTGATCTGATCCCTTCGATGCTCAAGTTAGTGATCGAGGTCTCTTAACGGATATGAGTTTTTCTTGAGAAGGAACCCTCTGGCATAGTATCGGGGATTAGTTTTTATACTTGGCCTTAAAAGGAGACAATCTATAATCGTCCCAAAGTCCTCTTGATGTTTTGTCCACATGGGTAGCAGGGGTGAGATAGTCTCGAACGATCTACCTTAGACTTTTGTTCATGTGGGTAAACAAGTGGCGGGTGACCTCGACCTTTTCCTTCCATAATAGCTTTCACATGACACTTATGTGTTGGATGATGATTGGTCATTAATATATTCCCTATCATTTATCCCCCTTTCCCCCCACCCCTCCAAAGGCATGGTTCAAAATTAAATTGAAAGGCCCATTGTCAACTTGTCCCTTTGTGGTATCAAAAGGACGCACGTTGGTTGGGCAGAGATCGAGTTTTCCCGACTCACCCGCCTTAGACACATTTCACGTTGCACCGTCGTGACGGATTTCTCATGGCTCGTGTTGAGTTTTTTCGACTCACACGCGTCGGGCACATTTTACCTTGCGTCTCTGTCATAACGGATTTCTCTTGGCATAGGTCGGGTTTTCTTGACCCATACGCCTCAGACACATTTCGCCCTATGCCTCCACCATATCGGATTTCTCTTGACATAGGTCAAGTTTACCAACTCACATCTCGAGCACATTTCACTCTACGCTTCTGCCATAGCAAATTTCTCTTGGTGTTGGTCAGGTTTTTCTGACTCACATGTCTTAAGCACATTGTACGCTGTGTTGCCATAACGAATTTCTCTTCGCTTAGGTCGGGTTTTTTGAACTCATGTGCCTCAGACATATTTCACCTTATGCTTCTGCCAGAGTAGATTTTGTTGGGAAACCTTATCAAAAGCACCATATGCATAGCAAAAAAATGAAAACAAAAAGGTCTCTCACATTGGTCAAATCATCGTGCGATGATTGATGCATAAAGAATCATAAAATTAAAAAATTTGTGTGTTGTGTGTTAGATGTTTTACATAGGGAGATCGTATATCCCTGAAAATTCAGATCTATAGGCGTAGATGAAGGATGTCAGATGTCCTCTCTAGCAGTATCCACACAGTGAATGTAGCGACAACGCTCCTTAGATCGCTGCTAGATCTCCTTCTCCATGTGTAGCACACAAGATCTGTCGCTCGAGGAGGAGAGGAGGCTAAGGAGAATAGGAGGGGCAGCCACTAGAAGTATCATGCTCCCCCCCCCCCCCCCCCCCCCCCCCCCCCCCGTAATTTAGCACATTCGAAAGGCGTAAACCCATCATAAATCAGAAATATTATAATTCCTTCATTTCCAAACCCAGGATCCAAACTAATATTTGAGGATATCAAAAAAGAAAACATTCAATTATTTTTCACATCCATCAATAAAACTTATGCAGTTTATAATACACCACTTCACTCAAAGATTCATAAATCCGAGCCAACTAAATGAAACAATAACCACATCATAAAATCCTTAAGAGTGGGAATCTATATGATCACAAAACCAATATTACCACAAGTTCATATTATTATACAAATTAACTTAATATTTTAAAATTCTAAACATGAGAGGTCCTTTCAAAATTTACAAGACAATACTTCACAATTTATCGATAATATTTCATTAGACACAAAGTATTCTTATATAATAGAAACATTATCTAATAAAGATTTGTCCAAAATCTTTTAGCTTTCCACTACTTCAGCCCAATTTCAAACATTTCAGTAAATGACAAGCTAACTTGAAAAATTTATATATCAACAGAGTGAACTATAAAGCTCAGCAAGTAACAAAGATATCCAAGGCACGGGAGGCTAGTTTCAAACAAACTTGGTATCAAAATACAACACAGAGATACAAGAATTCATGAATATCAGCCCATTAGATATAGAATTGTAAATATCATTTTATTAAAAGTATATTTAATTTATAACAAATGGAATAAAGAGTAATTGGAGCATACCAATAATATATGAAATGTTTTGAAACATATCAATCGCAATTGAAATATTTTGGAGCATATTAATGACGTATGAAATGTTTCAGGATATGTCAAAGACATATGAAATATTTTGGAGCATATCAATGACGTATGAAATGTTTCAGAATATATCAAAGGCATATGAAATATTTCGGAGCATATCAATTATGTATGAAATGTTTTAAAATATATCAAAAGCATATGAAATATTTCGGAGCATATTAATGATATACGAAATATTTCAGAGCATATCAATTATGTATGAAATGTTTTTGGAGCATATCAAATGTGTATGAATTATTTAAGAGTTTATCAAATGAACAAACAAGGAATAGAAGATCAAATATCATATTAGACATAACATCCATTTCATTCTTATCCAAAGCACACTGAACTCAAAAGCAATACTTTGGATATTATATCAAAAACATAAAAGTTGAAGTGAGATACAGACATAATATAATCAATCCACCTATGTTTGGGTGAAATCAAAGGGTCCAGTAAAGCATCACAGGCTCTAAGCATTACTTCCTTTACCATTCCTGGCAAAGGTTCACATTATCCCTCAAACATCGTAGTACAAAAAGGATATGTGAACAATGAAATTGGTACGTATTATAAGCACATGAGAAATAACGAAATATACATGCGCCTATACGAAATAATGTGATGCAAATAAACTAACACATAATATGTTCAGATATGAAATGAATTAAAGACAAGAGCATGAAAGAATTTAAAGTAATTATATAAAGCTCAATTAAAGAAAGAACTCTAGAATGAATTCAATTTTCAAATGGTTGAAGCAAGAATCGACAAAATTGGCAAGAGCTCTATTCTAGAAAAATTCAAGGGTGACATTTGCATAAATCATGTGAATAATCAAATATGCTTCAAATTACTCGAAAAGAGTATCATTGGAAAGTAAATCAGTCTACTTTCATATGAATCCTATTTTGTAAAGTTTTATGTTGCTAAGGAGTTCCAAATAATTTAGTATAGGAAGATCAAAAACCATGATCCCTATTTTTACATAATCGATAGGATCCAACAAAACAAATGTTTTGGTAGGAAAAAGTATAGTAAATCCTTCAAATCTAGTAGGAAAAGAGGGATATCAAATCTAGTTTATTAAAAAATAAATTTTGCACAAATCAAAGTTTTCAACAGAGAGTTATAAGTAATTAAGTGACAAAAGGTTAGAAGCTGCTATTTTTGTTTTACAGATTTCATAGGATCAATTGAAACAAATGTTTGGGCGGCTATTGAACTCCAAAATTTTCAAATTTAGTATCAAAAGAAAGATCAATAACTCTAAATTCTAATAAATCAAGTTTTGTATTAACAAAGACTCCGACTGGGAGTTATATATAATTTAGTAACAACAGGTTAAAAATTTGATCTCTATCTTACCAAATTTATAAGGTCTATTCAATTAGATGTTTGGATGATTAAAACTATTCCAAATCCTTCAAATAAACTATCAAAAGAAAGATTTACAAGTCTATATTCATATAAAATACCTAAATTAGAAATCAATGCAGTGATTTATAGCCAAAATAAGGTAAAAGGGTTAGAACCCTGATAATTTTCTAGATTCAAAATTTTACAACTAACAAGAGAGATTTCAGATTGCATGGCTTGATTTATTCCAAATTTTTATAATCAAGGCAAAAGCAAAGATAAAATTTTAGTAAAAAAATGATAGAACACTTGCCTTTGAAGATTCTGATCCCAAATATATGTATTTGATCAAAATCCCTAAACCCCCAAGTCTATTCTTCTCCTCTTTCTTCTATTCTTCTTCTTCTTCTCCTTCTCAAGTGTAAGTTGCAACAAGCCTTCCCCTTTTTTTGATAATTTTTTCTATAGTTTCTCCTCTGATTGCTACTTAGGTTTGCTAACACAAGAGTTGTTGGGTGGCAAGCATGCAAGAAAGATGCTTATGTGTCACCTATGCAACAAGCATAAGTGGCACCATCTTTAAGTTAGCTAGTGACACTTGTCTTCCTCTCTTTAGTGACACTTGTCTTCCTCTTTTTTTTTTTTACTTAATGTGAATATTCCACAATTCATATCAAGCTTCTAAGTCTCACATTTAGGTCTCTAGCAATGAACTTTCAATATAAAATTATTTAATCAAAAAAATTATTAAATAAATCATCATATTTATAAATATGTCTCATAAATAATCTATTATTAAATAAATCCTCATATTTACAAATATGTCATTGATAATTTAAAATAGATCATTATAAATATTTTAAAAATGAGGGATATTACAAGAAGCCTGAGCTTATGAACCATTTAACCCTCTCCTATTTATAAAGGTCCTTGTCAACTTAACCCTAATAGATCCTATCCCATTAGGTACTATATCTCCATCTAACTACCAAATTCTCTTAGATTAGTGGATCTCTATCCAATAATATCTTATTAGCTCTAATTGGATCTCATCAATAGGATCCAATAATATATAGGCTTATTGGATATCCAATAAAACATGGGTTCTGCGGATATCTCATATCCTCATATCCAAACCTCTACTCATCGCAACATCCATCATATGTGTGTGACCCTCTAGGCACCTATCAGAACTCCTTTTGACTCAAAACTCCTTATGACTTAGTGAATTATTATCTCATAACAATTCACTCAACTCATCGACTATGAACATACTAGGCCACTACGCATAGTTCCCAAATGATACAGGGGGATCTAATTAATTAGACCTATCTTTCTCAGCTACCGTATATCTATAGTCTCATATTCATCTAATATCTCAGAGATTGTATATTGCACATGGTACTATCAGGCCTCATATGAAATCCATCAGAGTCTCGCTCTAATTGGATTCTCTTAGAGAAATTCTCTCTCAATTTAAACGATCTTGGCCAAGGATTTACCTAAGTAAGAACACAAGATATTTCTCTCATGATACCGAGAGTGGATGATCCTCTATTGACATTTAATTGCCTTCATAAGGTTAGCTATTAATCTTGATAATCGAATGTACCGGATTTAGAACTTCCAGGCTTATAAGTTCAGCATTAAAGAAAGGAGTACTCAAGTAACGCATCTTTGGTGTCTCAAGTCTAAGAACCAAATATTACAAAATCACTGTCTGACGTTAGGTATCATTAACCATCTAGTATTTCGTAAGTGGATCAATCAATGAACTTATTTTCCAAAGAGCACTTGTAATTTACCCTTATTGTCTTCACACAAGCAGCTATGAGACTAGCCACCTCAATCATATAGATGGGTATACAGTACACCAATATATCCGGTTATCTTAATGTCCATCTCGAGTAACTTATGACTAGGATTATTTAGGATGTGTGCTTAAAGGTAAATTGGTCTCATTATCGTAATCTCCTCATGGTCTATTTTTCATCACACAAATCTAAGAACATCATAATATATACATTAGACGATATATAATATTATAAAAATATCAATAATAATAATAATAATTATGTAAAAATATTACATAATATGTCACACATGCCATCATTCATGTGATTAGCTTGCAGGGCACTTGTAACAATAGATTTCTCTTAGTAAGGGTCGAGTTTTCCCAACCCACACGCCTCGAGCACATTTCGCCCTACGCCTCTACCATAACAAATTTCTCTTGGTTCAGGTCGGGTTTTTCTAACTCATACCTCGAGCATATTTTGCCCTGTGCTTCCACCATAATAAATTTTTATTAGTGTGGGTCGGGTTTTCCTGACTCGCATGCCTTGGACACATTTCGCCCTATGTCATTGCCATGATAAATTTTTTTTAGCGTTGGCCGGGTTTTTTCAACTCATACACCTTAGGTGCATTTTGCCTTACGCTTTTATCATAGCGAATTTCACTTGCCACATGTCAGGTTTTCTCGACTCGTAAGAAACCTCTTTTCAATATCATGTCAAGTCGGATCAAACAATTCAGGTTGCTTCATATAAACCTTCTCCTCTATATCTCCATTAAGAAACATTATTTTCACATCCATTTGTTGCAACTCAAGGTCAAAATGAGCAATTAATGTCAAAATAATGCTAAGAGAATCTTTCTTAGACACAAGAGAGAATGTCTCTGTATAATCGATTCCCTTTTTTTTAGTAAATCTCTTTGCAACAAGTCTTACCTTGTATCTCTCAATATTGTCAAATGAATCTTAGTCTTGAAGACTCATTTACAGCCAATGGCCTTTGCCCCATTAGGCAACTCTACAACATCTCAGACTCCATTGCTCTTCATGGAATTCATCTTCTCCTTCATAGCATCATGCTATAAGTTTGACTCTTTAAAACTTATGGCCTGTGAAAAGGTTTCAGGATTATTTTCGGATCCGATATTATAGTCAAATTCTTATAGATATATAATATAATCACTAGGAATTATTGATCTTTTATTTCTAATAGATCTTTTTAATGTTGTACCAATGTCTCCCTGGGAAACTTATGGTTCATTTTTAGTATATATTAGACAAACAAGGTTGATTTTATCATAAAGATCATTTGAATATATTTGAATTAAAAATTGAGCCCATAGGTAATTTTTATGTCATGAGATTCATTTTTAGTATATTTTACATTAGTAAAACATTCAATTTAGACTTTTAAACCTCAAATTTTGACATTAGTATTTTGGGTTTTATATAGTTTCTCAAATTGTCAATTTCTCTTATATCCGATGTGATATTCTCGAACTTAAGAGTGATAACTATAAGATATAGAAGGAGAAAAGTCTCCTCTATCTAGGGTTGATGGCTATTGATTATGCTATTAGGAAGGATGAACCATATGTAGTCACAAATACAAGCAAGCACTCCAACTGAGATCACGTTATATGAGCGATGAGAGCGATCTAGTCGGCTTAATGTGATGTTTATTAAGACTAAAATAACTGCTGGCATATGTGATTTTATTGACCATCATAATAATGTCCTAGACTTGCTAAAGGTCATTGACGAGCAGTTTATCACTTCAGATAAGGCACTAACAAGCACCCTAATAATGAAATTCTTATCCCTTAGACTCACCAACATAAAAGGTAAATCAATCTCGTCTGTTTACTATAAATCTAATATGGTTAATGTTAATATTGACACCTAGTAGATTGATTCTAGATCAACAATCCATATTATAAACTCTTTACAGGGTATGTAAAACTTAAGAAAGCTAGTAGGAAGTGAGTAAAGTATCTTATCAGGCAATAAGATGGGTTCACATGTGGAGGCAATTGGAACATGCATTTTCACCTTGAGTAGTGGCTTTATTTTAGAATTATAAAGAACCTTTTATGTCTAAAGTTTCTCACGAAACTTGATTTATATTTCTAGATTTATACCATTCTGGACATTCTTTTCATTTTTAAGATATTATTTAGTTTATTATATAAATGTGATTGTGTTGGGAATGATATTTAATTTGATGGTCTTTTTCGAATTCTCTTACAAAATCAAGATACTCATAGTTCAATGCATGTTCACGTTGGCACAAAGGTGTAATATTAATGAAGACTCCTCTATCTTATGGCACCGAAGATTAAGACATATCTTCGTAGAGAAAATTAAGAGATTAGTTAATGATGGGGTACTTAGTACTCGAATTTTTCTGATTTTAAGACTTGTGTATACTATATTAAGGGAAAGCTGACCAACAAGTCCAAAAAGGATACTAATAGGAGTTTAGACATATTAGAAATTATTTATACTGATATATTATTCCGACATAGATACATATGGTCAGAATACTTCATCTCCTTTATAGATGATTACTCACGATATATGTATATCTATTTGCTTCGTAACAAAAATGAAGCATTTGATGTCTTTAAAGTCTTTAAGACTGAAGTTAAGAACTAATGTGACAAACAAATTAAAATTGTGAGACCAGATAGAGGTATAGAATATTATGGTAGATATACTAAGAATGAACAAATACCTGGTCCTTTTGCTAAGTTTCTTTAAGAACATGAGATTGCTGCCCAATACACTATGACAGGTTCTGCAGATCAGAATGGTATTACAGAAAGAAGAAACTGAACATTATTGGACATGGTGCAGAGTATACTTAGCAACTCCAATCTTTCTAAATTCTTATGGACTGAAGCACTAAAGACGATAGTGTATATATTAAACCGAGTTTCAACCTTCAAAGGATGTCTTCAAAGTATTTAAGCCTAAAGCTGAGAACTAATATGGCAAGAAAATTAAAACTGTGAGATCAGATAAAGGAGAATATTATAGTAAATATACTGAGAATAGACAAATACATGGTCCTTTTGCTAAATTTCTTTAAGAACATAGGATTGTTGCCCAATACATTATGCCTGGTTCTCCAGACCAGAATGGTATTGCAGAAAGAAGAAAACAAACGTTATTGGACATAGTGCGGAGTATGCTTAACAACTCCAATATTTCTAAATTCTTGTTGACTGAAGCACTAAAGATGATAGTGTATATACTAAACCGAGTTCCAACTTCCAAAGGATGCCTTCAAAGTCTTTAAGGCTGAAGTTAAGAACTAATATGGCAAGCAAAGTAAAATTGTGAGATCAGATAGAGGTAGATAATATTATGGTAGATATACTGAGAATGGATAAATACTTGGTCCTTTTACTAAGTTTCTTCAAGAACATGAGATTGTTGCCTAATACACTATGTCTGGTTCTCCAAACCACAATGATGTTGCAAAAAGAAGAAACCAAATATTATTGGACATGGTGTAGAGTATGTTTAGTAACTCCAATCTTCCTAAATTCTTATGGACTGAAGTACTAAAGATGATTGTGTATATATTAAATCGAATTCCGACCAAGGCTATCCCAAGGACACCATTTGAATTATGGAAAGGTTGGAAACTGAGTTTGTGACATATGCACATATTTATGGTAATATACTCTTACCATAATTTTAGGAAAAAAAGATATGAAACCAAAATATGTTTCTACAACACCATAATAGAAACACAATAAAACTATTGCAGGAACTTAAATTACATACCTCTAACTATTGTTGTTGTAAATGGGTCTTCAAGACCAAGAAATATTCATTTGGCAACATTGAGAGATACAAGGCAAGACTTGTTGCAAATGGATTTACTCAAAAAGAGGGAATCGATTATATAAAGACATTCTCTCTTGTATCTAAGAAAGATTCTATTTGTATCATTTTAGCATTAATTGTTCATTTTGACCTTGAGTTGCAACAAATGGATGTGAAAATATTGTTTCTTAATAGAGATATAGAGGATGAGGTTTATATGAAACAACATGAAGGTTTCTCCTCTAGTGTTGGTGAGGACTTGGTTTATAAATTTAAGAAATCTGTATACAGTTTAAAACAAGCCTCATGCCAATGATATTTTAAATTCGATGAAGTGATTTCTTCATTCAGATTTGTTGAAAATCTTATGGATCAATGTATATCCAAAAGGTTAGTGAGAGTAAAATATGTTTTCTTATTTTATATATAGATGATATTTTGCTTGCAACCAATGATAATAGTTTGCTATATGAGGTGAAACAATTCATTTCTAAATACTATGACATGAAGGATATGGGTAAAACATCTTATGTCATTGACATTAAGATCCATAGAGATAAACTTCAAGGCATTTTAGGTCTATCATAAGAAACCTATATCAATAAACTTTTAAAAGGATTTCGGATGAAAGATTGTTCACCAAGTGTTGCTCCCATTATAAAAGGTAATAGGTTCAATTTGAACCAATGCTCGAAGAATGATCTTGAGAGGGAATCAATGAAAAACATCACATATGCTTTTACTGTAGGAAGCCTTATGTATGCTTAGGTCGATACTAGACCTGATATAGCATTTGTTACGAGGATGCTCGGGCGATATTAGAGTAATCAAAGTATGGATCATTAGAGAGCTGCAAAGAAGGTTATGAGGTATCTTTAAGGAACCAAAGATTATATGCTTATGTATAGATATACAGACAAACTGGATGTGATTGGCTACTTAGATTCAGATCTTGTTAGCTGTGTTGATTCAACATCAGGATATATTTTCATAATGACTGGTAGAGCTATTTCTTGGAGAAGTGTCAAATAGACTTTGACTGTTACTTCACATGGTGTATACCATGGAAGCTGAGTTTGTCTCCTATTTTAATGCTACTTCACATGGTGTATGGCTTAAAAGTTTCAGGGCTTAGAATAATGGATTTTGTTTCTAGGTCATTAAAATTTTTTTGTGACAATTCAGCTATTATCTTTATGGCTAAGAACAATAAAAGTCGAAGTAAATATATTGACATTAAGTATTTAGCCATAAAAGAACGTGTAAATGAAAAGAAAGTGCTCATTGACTAAAGGCATGCCACCTCTGAAATTAAAGGATCATGTGGAGAAAATGAGACTTGGTTCCACTTTGTAATTATGTTGAAACTCTTATATATTGTGATGTTTTCTCATATTCATGTGCATATTAATTTGAGAAAATATATTTGTATAGATCAATAATAAATAGGGTTTATTCATTAAGTGCTGTTACCATATTAAGATTAATTCTTAAGAAACCAAATACATTGTGATATATATAACATAATACTCTCTCTAAGAAGACTTATCGCTATGAGTGATGTATTTGTTTTTTAGAAAAATTATTCGATAAGATTAATTCAAGTAATTAAGTTAAACGTATAGACCAAGTGGGAGAATGTAATTGTTTTCTAATTAATTTTTTTATTTATTATCATTAATATTTTTATTGATTATGATTTAAATATGTTTATAATATAACCAGCCTGATCCCGAGAAGGCATAATAGGTAAATGTTTTTTAAAATTATAACGTGCTATGTTTTCGGCAACACCACATGCTCCGTAGTCTCGATGTGGTATGTTCTAATTTTTACGACTTTGATGACTCGTAAAATCATTCCTAGTTTGACGTCAGCTTCACTCGTGATCTAAACTTTTTACTTCTATGATAATTTTCACACACACATATATATATGTCATAGGTGACTCAATCCACCTGAACGCAGCATTCTGCTCCAAACAGCACCCTTAACCTGCTTGATTCCATACTTTATTATTATTTGTAAACTTACAATTAAGCATTCGGCGTAAGATTGTTCCTGAAAGATCAGGGTTTGAATTATAAAAATAGTATTTTTTATATTTAGAAATAAGACTCCATATTTTGATTCTTTCTAAATCCTACATCCATGGAAATCTCCTACAGATCCATGGAAGCATCGAACAGTTTGGTAGGGTTAGGCATAGTGTAAGGAAATATGAAATGATCAGGTTCACCAACCCCGCCAGCTCCTACAAAACGCTGTGGTGGGACCAGAAAACCATACTTAAAAGTCTAATGTCTCGAGTCGTCCACTTAAATGGTCACATACTTCTCCAGCTTGATGTCACCTGAGAGCGAATGTGCAACCACCTCGGAGTCACTACTCGTCCTGAATTCTCGGCTCTTCCATGGATCTAAATATACATTCAAACCAACACAACACCTCAATCAGATTGAGGTAATCGTTGGTAAGAGGAATATCATCTAATGTTAATTGGAAGAATCCTTCTATTTTATGTATCCGATTATGAGGAGAAATCTGTGAGATCATTCCTTACATCTCCTCCTGTGTGGTCATTGCTCGGAACCGCTCCGGGGCATCTCCTACACCACCGCGGCCGACGTATTGCTTCGGATGTTACGGCGCTCGAGAATCCATCAAGAAGGGAAAGAGCAACGAGGTCCACGGTGCAGCAAGTCTCGACGAAGCAAGGTGGGGGAGCAACCAGGGAATTCTTACCGGTTTCAGTACCTTTTCCGTGGAAGCGCAGCGGCGACGCCTGAAGCGGGCACTGGAGGAGGAGGAGAGGGCGAGCAAGGAGACCGAGAAGGTGGTCCGGTGGGCAAAACAAGCATCAGCTAGAATAGATACATCTACTGTCAACGACTGAGATCAGAATCATGAGCTAAACCAGCAGGAGGTAAGGACGCCTGTTACTCTCTGATGTAAGCTAAGGATTAAGTTCGGACCAAAACTTCTCTACCTTCTGTTCTAAGATCAAGAAATCTGGACAACCAAAGAGCCAAAGGGTATAAGACATCTACAGGGCAGAGTTCAAGCAATTAGTCCTGAACTAGTTTTGACGGATCCCATTCCTAAATTTTAATAACCGAAATCGAATTAGATAAGCGTAGGTTCTGGAATCAGAATTGATGATTTTGATTTCGGTTCGAATTGTTGAGATATATATATATATATATATATATATATATATATATATATATATATATATATACACGATTTTAATTTCTATCTAGTAGTCCTAAGTACAAAACTACCGTCTTATTTTTGCCAATTAAACTTTTCTGGCATCAAAACTTTGACCTGATTGATCCCCAGACCGTAGTCAACATTCTGTGAGCTAATCCTGAGTCTCGCTCTGAGCTCCTTCCTCCGCCGCCGGCCTTCGCGCCGGCTGCACATAGATCGCCCTCGTCCTCAAATACAGGGCCAAGCTCGACGCGAGACCGACCGATGTAATGCACGCCCACCACAAGAACGACTTGGCGTAGCATTTCCTCCCCATGCAAAGCACCATTCCGTCACCGAGTACCAGTGGGACCATAGACTTGCCATTGGCATCATATATCAAGGCGGCAAGCAGGCCGTAGAGGAGAGATCCCAAGGGGATGTTGGTGATGAGGATGTTGTGGTTGACGCCCAGACTGTTAGGCCCGAAGAGCTCCGAAGTAACGCATACGGCAGCGGCGAAGATGAAACCGGAGCTGAGCGCGATGAGAGCTGTGCCGGCCAGCAAAGCATGCATGTCGCCCACCTCTGCCAGCAGGAAGAACGCAAGCGGCATCGGCACCACAGCCACCGCCAGCCACCCCGTCCTTGCGAAGTTGACCTTCCTGCCGTTGAGCTCCAAGATTAATCAGAATCATATGCCGCGAGAACGAAGGCTAAAGCACATACGTACCCACGAAGGAAGTCGGGGGCGGCGGAGACAAGGCGACCGAAGAATGAGCAAGATGAGTAGACCGTGATGAGCATTGTGGTCTGCGACTGCCTTCCCATCGACTGCGCGATCTGGCCCAGGTTGTTGCTGTAGACCAACCCTACCGTGGCGCCGCAGAAGTAGGACACGTAGTATAACCAGAAATCAACGCGACATACGAGCCTTGTAGCGGTGTGCTCATCACCGAGCGCCGCCAGCCGGTGACAGCACCAACACCGCCACCACCACCAACAAGACCGTCGCCCGTCTTCTCCATGCGAGCAGTCGTCATTACCATCGTTGACGTTGAAGGCGTCACCATTGTTGACGCTTACGTCCACGTCGTCCTCGCTGCTTTGGACGAGTTGCTTTTGGAGTTCGAGGTCTTCAACACCAATGAAACTGAAAAGAGAGCTAGAGAATATGGTTCGGCGAGCCCAATCACGAGCACAAATCACGCCGGGGACGCAGAGCGGGAGTAGCAGGAGCAGAACGGCACCGGCAAGGAGCAGGCGGGCAGTAGACGACACGGAGGAGATGGAGTTGAGGAAGAGGAGATAGAGGCCGGTGATGAAAGCAAGGATGTTGAGGAGAAGGAAGATGTAGGAGTCATGACGAGCGGAGTCCGCAGGGGCCAAAAGGAGCAGATGGGTGCGGGGTTGGCGGACGATAGGGAGGAGGGCGATGGTGGAGACGAGAAGGGGAAGAGTGGCGTTGAGCAAGAGGTAGACAGAGCAAGAGCCACCGACGGCATTGACCACGAGGGTGTAGAGTGAAGCGCTGACGCCATTGAAGCTGGTGGTGAGGGAGAGAGCGAGAGAGCGGTTGACAGGGAAATTGCGAACGCACAACACGAAGCAGACTGTGTTGAACCAGCAGATGCTGCATCCTGCAAGCAGGCACAAGAGGAATACCTGAAACCACTCAACAATGAAGACTCAGTTTCAGTAAAATACAAAATTCATAAGAATACTGTAAATATTATTAAAAGTCAAATCGATTAATTTTCCATTCAATCTGAATCGATGTTGGTAGATTATAAGATTTTTCACCTTTTTTTTTTTTATTGAATCTGTTCTGAAACCCCATCATCTTCCGCGTTTACATCGTACCCACCAGTCTTATAATGTTTTTTTGTTTACCTCCACAGCAGTCCACGGGTGAGGTGTCCACGTTTGGTCGTAGGAAACAAGAAAAAGAAGGGAATTAGCTTTGCTTTGGTCGTTGCACGTGAAACACGCCACCTGACTTTGGCCTCTATAGTTTATATTGCAAACTGGGTGGGGGTGTTACTAGCTTCAGGACATTATTGATCATAATAATATGCTATCATCATGATTCTTCATGCACGAGAAAAACGTGAAGCACCCCGAACTGATGCGTAGAAGAGCAGCTGCAAATCCAGCCTGTGATTCATGTGTAAGCACTACCAAGAGTTCACTATTCTAATAAAAGAGCCAACCCTTATGCATCTAAAGTGCCCCTTCATAGCATCTTCGGATTAAATATATTATATAAACGCATGATCTGATCTTCTTTTTTTTAGACTAAATATGTTCTCAAAGGAATCGTGCCATCTCTTCACATGCAGCATTGTATGCCTCATGGTGTCCTCTAACGGACAAATTTCAATCCGAGGCTGGGGATCATTGTCCAGGCCAATCTAAATGTCTCTAAAACGTAAAATCATATAATGACTGATAAAACAAATTAATTATAAAAAATGAATAAAAATAAATTAAGAGGATAATATAATATCACTAAGGACTAAAAGAATTATGTTACATATATCGAATACCACCTACAATCGGATAAACTTAAATCTCTTGGTTGAATTAATGTCAGACCTAATGTATGATAACATTAATTAATTTTAAAATAAATTTAAAATTTATATTATATATACTTAGTATGACCCATAATCTATCATCCATGTATAGGATATGACAGCACAACCTAAATATGATGTATGTTAACGTGAAAACAGAATCATCATAATCTCAAGAAATCAATAATAATGAAATTAAGATATGTTTTGATTAAGAAAAATATTTAAAATGACAGAAAAAAAAGAGTCTGACTGTTAGATTGGAAGTCAAACCATCTCCTATTCCTAGAGGCACGCCTAACCTTCCCGTTTTCTGGTCGCTGGACGAGAACCCGAGCCTTTTGTGTCCGTCTTGAGGCATCATTGTCCGTCTTGGCGGGTAAAGAGGGACCCTCACCAACGTTGCCATGTGTTGCGTCCTTAAGCCATGTCTCCAACGGTGACTGCACAAGGCACCCCGTCGTCGAGATACAGACACCTGTCTCATCCAACGGTGGACGAGCTACTGGCTTGGCGATGGATCGACCAAGCAAAACGCAACGGTGGGCAAGGCGCCCAATTCCGATACCATCGGCCTCTGCTTTGGGTTCTCAGGAGCACTCACTACAGCAGGGATAAAAGGGAAGCAATTAAAGGAGTTCACCGTACGCTACCTCGCCGATCTCACGAGCCACCCCCGCCAATGTTTAATTAAAAGCAATTTAGTTCGAAGTTTTGAATCGAAAACAAACAAAGTATAACGGAAGTATAAACTATTCGCCAAAAATTAATCGGAAAAAAGGAAAGGGAAATGAACTCACAGGGAAGTAGGGGAGGGAGATGCGATGGGTGATGAGGAGCCACTGGGCGCCGTACGCGCCGAAGCCGACGGCGGCGGCGAGGAGGAGGACGAAAGGAAGCGGGAGGTAGAGGAGCGCGAGGCCTGAGGACCAGCCGAGAGCCTTGCCGAGGTCGGAGGCGGTGGCCAGGTAGTTAAGCTGCACCTGCGATATCCCCATGGCCGCCTTCAAATCCGACGAATAAGCCGAGAAGTCGAAGTTGGTTCCCGTGAACGCCTGGATCCACACCGTCGCCATCAATACCATCCACTTCCGCGTCTGCCGCCCCATCATATTCCCCTCCTCCATCGCTGCCGCCGGAATCCTTTTTCGTCCTTCACGAGCGGTGGCGGTCTCCGATCGATCTGGAATCAACGGGGAATTTGGGTCATCGAAGGAAGGGATGCCAAGAAAACAAACCAAGAGATCAATGTAGCCATCATTCCCTGGAGCTCGTTGATTTAAACGGAGGAGCTTCTTCCGGTCTGATGTCATGGTGTTGCAGTCTAACAAAACGGCTTCCCTTCACCCTTCCACTTACCCTTCCAACCTAAAAATACTGATGAACTCGAGGAATAACCAACGTTTCATCCATCGGCTATTATTAACAATATTTTATAGACCCAACGTATTCTGCATGATCCGATAATATAAGTGGAATCCAATTTTAGGGTTCAGATATTTATATGTCTTACCATTCCCAGTGTCAAACCCGAGGCAACGATCCATTGAGTCGACCTGTCTCTTGCAACCCCATTGGCTACCACGTCATCCAATGACGGTTGTGGTGTCAATTGATGACGTGTCGGCGAGTAAGGTATCATAATCCCAAATCAGGTATGATATTGGTAAGGATTTAAACTCAGGATATTTCCCTCTCATGTCATATTATCCTTTCAGGAATAAGAATAATTTTATTTTTGGAGGGAGTCTTTTTAACCGCCTTATGTTGTTCTTGATCAATTGTTAACAATCGTCTTTTTGATGAGGTGATGATTGTAACAAACATGTAAAAGTGAGTTATTTAAAAAATATTAAATTTCAATATATCATGGAATTAACTCAATTTAATAATTTAGCGCATTCATAAATGATATATATTTTATATTAAAAAAATTAAATTCAATAAGCAGGCAATATTAGCATGAAAAAATATCATTCCACAATACCACTAATCCTGACCTCCTCCTCTTCAACCACCATAATAATGTCCTCTTGTGGCGCAGGCTGCTACTCTAATGGAAATAATTTAGTTGCACCTGATGTTTGCTTTGAACGTTCTTTCACATGGACCATGCATCATAAAAAAAAAGTCATTTTTATTAGAGAATAATTAGACAGGTCCTCGTAAAATTGATTTTTTTTATCCAACAGAGAGCTTTGCATATGTTTAATAAACCTTTGAAAAAACTTAATTGAATATAACAGATATCAAATCATCACAAATGATAATCATGAAAGTAGATTATCCATCTCAATTTTTGATAGAATATTAATCGTAGAATAGATAATCGTAATAATTAAGTGTAAAAAAAATAGATGACCAAATTTTATGGAATAAAAATCTTAAAAACTTAAAAATCAACAATGTGATACTTGTTAAAACTAGAAAGGGCTTCCAATAATTTCAAGAGATCACCATGGCCCACATCGTTCTCAGAGCTAGGTCCAGTACTGTACACTTGACTCAGCTTAAGGATATTGTCGGTATTGAAGGGTTGAGGTACGATTGTTCCCCGACCAACAAGTATAAAAGTCACCTCTAGGTATGGCTCAGGAGGCTCACTCTCTCTCAATTGAACACTTAACCGTCTCGAGCGAGACACTAACTTGATCGCCGGATGGGCCACATCGGCGCACCCCACCTTGAGCAAGCCTTTGTGCAGGATTCCTTGGCGGGCCCTGAGGAGGAGTAACTCGAAGAGCACACTCGAAGAGACCCAACCGACCTCTCCCGAGCTCCCTACCTATCTCAACCGACCAACGCGGACGAGCTTGCACACTCGGGCGTAACCAAGCCATGCAGACTCCCCGGCCATGGCATAAAATCCAACAATACGAGACATTTGAAAGACTGACACATACGAAGGAAAGTATTTTTCTTTATCTGAAGAATTTACAAGAACTAACAAAGATCAATACAAACACAACTTGCCCCACACCAGAGTCATAGTTATTGGAGAGTTGAAGCAACATGATGGATTATATTCGATAACAACGACGGAGAGCAGCTAGGAGCTAAAATGAATGTTACAATTAGAGCAGAAGATTAAAGATTCAACAAAAGCGATAAGATGTAGCATCCACAAAGGCTCTTATAAGAATGTTAAAGAAATAAGTGAGAGGAAATATCACGGACAAATTTGTGAACAAGATATTTAATATAATGCTTGTATATGTCAGTGTATTTTGGTTTTGTTCATGCTTTGCATAATATGCGAAGAGTTTATAGTAGGCTTGATAGCCCCATTTTGGTTGATTTTTATAGTTGTTTTGATCTTGTAGGCATAGGTTGTGTGCAATCATCTCACTATCACAGACTTAGTTGAATTTATCTAAGTCATGCTGCACCCTTGCGGCAAACTTAAAGACTTAGCTAGAATTGCCTAAGTCATGAAGCAACATTGCCCAATATTTCAGACTTAGTTGGAATTACCTAAGTCATGAAACACCCAAGCATTATTTGTCCACAATGGGTCAGCCCACTTACAACCTATTGTTGGTCCCGAAGGACTTGCAAAAGAGAAGTTGGTTAGTTTGAAAGTGAGCGACGGACAAGTCCTGACGTCTTGCAAAGAGGGAAGCTTTACAAGTAATTCATCGAACACCTTGAGTGCAACAGAGAAAAGAGAGAAAGGGAGTGAAATAGGACTTTAGCGGGTGGATGAACGATCGCAAGTCCACAAACGATGATTCCCAAGGTGTCAGATGTAAGACAAGTTTAACTTTTGATGAATGCACATGCCCGACATATAATCGGCTTTTTCGTGTCATAGGGCATCTTCAGATTCTCAACTAGCTTCTGTTCGGGGATGTTTTCGCCACTTCACCAAGTACTAAGTTTGCTCTACTCCGTTGGGTAGCTTTGTTTTACGATCCGTTAGAATGGTTTTCACTTACTTCTCGTAGGAGGCTCTGGTGGGGGGTAGTCGAGTTGGAACATTTCGAGAAGCATTTTACGGATCTGAGTGGTGGACTTTTAAGTTGCTTGCATGGAAGGGTACTTCATACTTGCGTACCAATCCTTTGTACACTTTTTGCCTAAAGAACTGGAGTGATGTTGGTTGAGGCTTCACCAACTTTGAACTCCTATGGTCGCCTTCCCAAGTTGGCCCACTTCTTCATCTTTTGGTAGCATTCTCTAAGTAAGCTCGCATAATATATGCATTCAGATGTCATTCATTTACGAAGTGATACGCTGATGGATTACTCCCTGTATAACCAATAGCCAAGGTGTGAGGAGTCGACGGCTGTTGTCCCGTAATAATCTCGAATGAGCTCTTGTTAGATGTAGAGCTCTGCTACAAGTTGTAGGTGAATTAGGCTATGTCCAATAGCTTTACCAAATGTCGTTGGTTGGCACTCACGTAGTGCTGGAGATATTGCTCGGAGAGCGAATCGATTCTTTCAATCTGGCCATCCGTTTGAGGGTGGAGGCTTGTGGAGAAGTATAACTTGGACCCCAACAGTTTGAATAGCTGAGTTCAGAATCATCCCAAGAACCGTGCATCTCGATCACTAATGATGTTGTGTGGGACTCCCTAATACTTCACCATATTCTTCATCATCAACTTGGTTGCCTCCTCTACTGAATAGTGTAGGGGTGCAACAATGAATATTAAATACTTTGAAAACCAATCGGCCACCACGAGTATCACTCTGAGTCCCCCTACTACCGGCAAGCTTGATATGAAGTCCAAGGAGATGCTCTCTCATGGCCTTTCTAGTACAGGTAGTAGCTCCAAAAGTCTCATCGACTTTCGCTGCTCTATCTTATCTTATTGGCAAGTAAGACATGTTCAAACATAGTCCTCCACCTCAGTCCCCATCTTCGGCTAATAGAAGGCCCTCCCTTCAAGAGCCATTGTTTGATGGATACTCGAATGTCCGACCCAAAGGGAATCGTGACACTCTTTCAAGAGTTCACGCCTCAAATTGTCCGCCCGTGAACATAAACTATGTTCCCTTTGGTGTAGATGAGTCCCTCCTGGACCCAAAATCGTCGTGCCTTATCCTTTTGGATAAGTTGCATAAGGGTTACTACCTGAGGATCACTACACAGTCCATCCCTGATCCTGTAAAGGAAGTTGGAGTGTAACTAACTTGCTTGGCCTCATCCTTCCAACTATATGACATTCACCAGTTTAACTTTTCGGCTCAATGCATCGGCCACGACGTTTGCTTTTTTGGGCTTATACACCATTACCATGTCGAACTCAGCCAAGAAGTTATACCGCTGTGTTTGCTTTAGGGAGAGTTTATTTTGAGTTTGGAAGTAACTCAATATGACGTTATCCATTTTTGGCATTAATCGTGCCCCAAGAAGGTAGTGTCGCTAAACTCGTAGACAGTGGACCTCCGCTGTCATCTCATTCTCATGCACTAGATATCGTCGCTCGGTCTTGTTGAGCTTGTGACTCTCGTAGGCCACCGGGTGACCCTCTTGCATAAAAACTCCCCCAATAACGAAGTCTGAAGCATATGTATAGATTTCAAAGGACTTCCCATAATATGGTAATTTGAGCACTGATTCTTCTAAAGTAGTAGCCTTTATGTATTGGAATACTACCTCATATTTGTCCGACCATTTTCAGGACTGCTCCTTCTTCAGCAACTCCGTCAGTGGAGTTGCACGCTTCGAATATCTAGCAATAAAGCACTGATAATAGTTGACAAAACCAAGGAAGAATTTTAACTCTAGTACCTTCTTTGGTGTTCGCCATTCTGCCATAGCTTGCACCTTAGATTTGTCCATTTGTATGGACCTATTACTGATTCGATGCCCCAAGAATAAAATATTTATTTGAGGAAAGTAGCACTTCTCCCTCTTCACAAATAAAGTATTCTCCCTGAGAACTTTAAAAATTGTTCGAAGGTGCTCGACATGCTCCTCGAGCGTTTAGCTGAAGACGACGATATCGTCTAAGTAGACGACCACAAACTTGTCCAAATACTCTTTGAATAATTGATTTATTATAGTATAGAATATGGTCGGAGCGTTAGTTAAGTTGAAAGGCATTATCAGGAACTCGAATGCTCCATACTTGGTCATACAGGTAGTCTTCGCTTCGTCGCCTTCTGTAATGTGCACCTACTAGTACCCTGATCGAAGGTTGAGTTTGGAGAAGTACTTTATCTTGCCCAATTGATCAAACAAGTCCGTAATGAGTGGGATACTTGTTCTTCATAGTCACTTTGTTGAGAGCTCGATAATCAACACATAATAAGAGGCTCTCATCTTGTTTCTTTTAGAAGAGGACTGGAGCTCCAAATGATGCTTTTGAGCTACGGATGAGACCACTACTTAGCAGCTCATCTAATTGCTTCCTAAACTTTGCCAACTTTGGGGGGGCAATACGGTATGGTGGTCTCGCTGGAGGCTTAACTCCCGGCTCTAGCTCAATACAATGATCCATGCCTCTGCATTGTGGTAGGGTTTTTGGCAACTCTGTTGGCATCACATCTGAGAACTCTTTCAGGATGTTCACCACTATGGTAGGTTCTTGAATAGCCTCCCCGTTAAGTGCCTCTAGCTTTATAGTGACTACAAAGGTTGATTTACCTTTTTGTACCACTTTCTTTAATTGTAATGTCAATGTTTGTTATGGATCCTTAGTTCCTCCTCGAGAAACTGAAATCATGTAGGGACCGTCACCTCTCATTAGACATAGGGAGTTCAAGAATGACATTAGCACCAACTTCGCTGCATGCATTAACTCAATTTCGAGAATCACTTGAAAGTCGTCCAATGGCACCGCCATCATGTTTGTGCTCCCGCTCCATGTTCCGATCTTGATAGAGACCCCCTTTGCTAGTCCGTAGATGGTGCAATGCCTCAGAGTTCACAACCTTCATATTACTGGTTACAGGTGCCCTACAAGCCAATCACGTGAGTGATGACACGTGTGACATATTGCATGATCTTTTTGCATATGGTTATTATTAGCATATTCTCTCATTATATTATCTATTACATATATATATATATATATATATATATATATATATATATATATATATATATATATATATATATATATATATATATATAGTGATGTCCTTGGTTCTGTGCAGTGAGAATCGGATCATGATAAGATCACGATAATGAGATCGATTCACCTTTAAACACAGATCCCAAATAATCCTGATCATAGGTTACTCGAGAGGGGACATTGAGATAACCAGATATACTATTGTACTATATACCCATCCATATGATAGAGATGATTGGTCTCATAGCCACTTGTGTGGAGACACTAAGGATATAATACAAGTGCTCATTGGAGAATGATTTCACTGATTGATCCGTTTATAAAATGTTATATAGTTAATAATACCTAATGTCAGACAGCGATTCCATAGTCCTAATTGTGTATCTGGTCCATAGACTTGAGACATCAAGGATGCCTTGTTTGAGTACTCCTTTCTTTGACATCGGACTTATATGTTTGGAAAGTTTTTAAATCTGGTACAGCTGGTTATTAGGACTAGTAGTCAACCTTATGAAGGTAATTGAGTATCAATAAAGGATCTTTCACTCTCGATATCATGAGAGGAATATCTCATGTGTGCTTACTCAAACAAATACTTGTCCAAGGTCATTTAGATTGAGAGAGAAGGAGTTCTCCGGGAGAATCCGATTAGAGCGAGTCTCACACGGATTCCGTATGTGACATAACAGTACAATATCCAATATATGATCTTTGAGATATTAGTTAGATGAGTGATTATAGATACACGGTAATTATGGACAAACAGGTCTGATGGATTTAATCTCCCTGTACCGTTTGGGGACTATGGCGTAGTGACATAGTACGTCCATAGTTGATGAGTCGAGTGAATTATTATGGGGATAATAATTCATTATATCAGAAGAAGTTCTGATGGGTGCGACCACGGCTTGCTCGATATTGGGCCTAGAGGGTCACACACATATGGTGAATGCTTCGGTGAATAGAGGATTGGATGAAGATCCAATTAGCCCCTATTCTCATTAGATGAGACCCTATACTGTTGGACTCCTTGCATCAATTAGAGGTCAAAGGAGATTATTGGATAGAGATCTAATAATGCAATGTTAGTCTCCATCCAATTACCCACTAAGGCAGGAACCCTAGGGTTTTTGGTGGCTCTCTATAAAAGGGAGGGAGGTTCATGATTTATAGGCTGCAACTTTGGCCACCCCTCTTATTCTCCTCCCTCCCTCTACGCAAGAGTTACGAGATCTGATAGGAGGAGTTTCATTACAAAGATCCATCATGTGGATACCGTTAGAGAAAATGATGTTTGACCTCTTTCATCATCTCCATCCAGATCTAGAAAATAGGGATATACGATCTCCCTATGTAAATCAATCTCTCACGTATCACAGTTTTTTTATTTTTTACAATTTTCTCGTGACCCCAATCTTTTGCATAATGATTTAATCTGCATGGGAAATCTATTTTATTTTGACCTTTCGTTACGCATGTGATGCTCCCGTTGAGGTTTTCCAATAGTAGTATTAGAGCTAAGGTTGTTCGTGTAAAAGATTAGTTTTAAACTGCATGTAATGAGATTGAATCGTGTAGAAATGTTTTATGTGTTCTTACTGCATTTTCGCAACGAAGGCAGCGAGGAAAGGGGGGCGACCGACTATTGTCAAGCCCTTTGCAAGGGCAACAGGCCACGGCCAAGCCCTCTGCAGGGGCAGCCGACCATAGCCAAGCACTTGTAGGGGCAGTCGCACGCGACTAGGGCCACCAGCAAGGGCGGCTGCTCGCGGCTAGCTCACAAGGGGTCGGCGCCCACAGAGGTGCTGCTTGCAGGCAAAGCAGAATATCAAAAACGCCGTCAACAGTGAGGGCCAGGGTTAGGGTTAAGGTTTCTTTTTGGTAAATAGACATTTCTGTACCTTAGAATTTAAGAAATTTCAAGGTCTGTCTATGCCCAGAATACCAAAAATGCCCTCAATAATTTTAAAAATTCTAAGAACTGTCCTCTTGTCCATAATTTTGAAAATACCCTTGACAATTCAAGAAATTCCTAACATATCCTGATTTCCAAAAAAAATTAATTAAATAGTTTAATTATATATCTAGTAATCCTATATGTGATGTGATGTATACATGTGATGTATGATGTGGATGGATGATCATGAGTCATGTGTTGTTATGTGTGTAATTGTGATTATTATTATTATTATTGGGGCTTGCGAGCCTCCATTTTTTTCTCGTTTATTATTGGGCCTACGTGCCTATGATTATTTTGTAATTACATGGAGAGGCACGACGGGAGCGTGGAGGTGTTAGCTGGACCCACGATGTCGTGGTGGGAGATCACGACGCATGGTGATACGACGAGGATCCGACGAAATCGATGATGACAAGATTAATAATCACAGGATATAGAGATGCGTCGATGCACACATAGATCCTATTGTGAATGATTAGACTCATTGGCTCATGCTTAATCATGTTAGGTGATAGCTCATGATTATCCGCTATGGCTTGCATATGTGATGTGTTTGTTATACACCTACTAGATATATATATATATATATATATATATATATATATATATATATATATATATATATATATATATATATATATATATATATATATATATATTTATTTATATATGATATAGATATATATTAAATATGTACGTGTGTGACACGACATATTAGGAGACTAAAACGAAGCAAAAACCCCTCCTACGATAATATTAAGTCGGTAAGCGTGAGACAATAAAATTGACCGACATGACCTTTCATCGTTATAGGAATAAATTGAATCACGACATTGGTTGAGTTGGTCGAGTCCTTTGAGGCTCACCTATCTACGTGATTGAGATCTTGCCTATGATATAGAGATGTCACCGGTGACCTGAGGACATGGTATGCTTGGTCGAGTCCCTCGAGAGCATATCATCAAATCAGACTCATCTTATAACGATGGTAATGACTTAACTGAACATCATGGTTGGACGAGTCCCTTGAGACCATGATGATTCGGAGGTCGAACATGACGATAATTATAAGGAGTTGTGATTTACAAGAGTTGTCTACCTTTCGGGCTTAGTGTAATTGGTCGAGTCCCTCGAGATTACATTAAGATGCCGATTGGATCCCGATCCCCACTAGGAGTCTGCTGGAGACTTCTGTCGAGGGTATCACATAATTTGCTAGAAAAATAGTATGAGTACATTAAGATAGAAGTTCATATCTTAATTAGTATTTTCTATAAAATCTGCATGTTATTTATTTGTGTTATATTTTGTTTGTCACTTGCAAACCCCCTACATGACATACTTGATGCCAATCCTCACTAGTCTAAATGCTCCATAATTGCTCGCTTTGTGAAGTATATAGATAGTCCTAGAGGATAACCTATGTGTTGATTTTATACTTCAGTCCCTACCAAATTCTTTTTCGTAGTTTATTATTAACTTTAATATGAACAAGTATGAGGTGACTCTCCCTGAGCTTCTTAATATATTGAAGGAAGTTGAAAGTACCATCAAGAAAGAGAATCAGTTTTCTATATTGGTGAGACCAATAAGAAAAGGAAGGTCAGTAAGACCTTTAAGAAGGGCAAGGGCAAAGAAAGACTGGGTAAGACAAAGGTTGCCAAGACATACCCGACAAAGGATAAATGACACTGCTTCCACTACTGCCAAGATAAGTATTGGAAGAGAAACTTTAAGGACTACCTTGCAAATAAGACGAAATAAAAGCTTAGAGAAGCTTCAGCTACATTCATGATCAGTCTCCAACTGTCAGATTTTTATGATAACACATGGGTATTAGATATCGGGAGTGCTTATCATAGTTGTAATTCATTGCAGGTTCTGACAAGACATAGGAGATTGGGTAGAGGTGAGATGGACCTCAAGATAGGCAATGGAGTAAGAGTTGATGTAGTTGCCATTAGGGAGGTCACCCTACATCTACCTGGTGGAGCATTGGATGCATGCTATTTTATTCTCTCTATTATCAAAAATATTATTTCTATCTTTTGTTTGACAATTAGTGGATATAAATTAGTTTTTGAGAATAATAGTTGTTCAATAATTATGGATAATGAGATCATAACTAGAGACCTTGATAAATGACTTATATGTGTTAGACACTTCTCCACATATCATGACTATAAATATGTCTAAGAGGAAAAGAGATGAGGTAAATAATGTATACCTATGACATTATAGGCTAGGTCATATACATGAGGGAATGATTCAAAAGTTGCTGAAAGATGAATACTTAGATCCATTTGACTATGAGTCATATGTAACTTGCGAACATTGCCTTCGTGGGAAGATGACCAACTCTCCTTTTAGTGGAACTAGAGAGAGAGCTACTGAGTTATTGAAACTCGTACATAGTAATGTATGCGATCCCATGTCAACTCAGGTTATAGGTGGTTACTCATATTTCATTACATTCACTGATGATTCCTCTAGGTATGGATACATGTACTTGATGAAGTACAAGTCCGAGGCCTTTAAGAAATTCAGGGAATATAAGAATGAAGTAGAGAACTAGATTAGAAAGAGTATTAAGACTTTTCAACCAGATCGAGGAGGAGAGTACTTGAGTATGAAGTTTACCCATTTCCTATGGGACAATGAGATTCTATCTCAATGGACACCTCCATATATACCTCAGCTCAATGGTATATCAGAAAGAAGGAATCACACACTATTAGACATGGTGCGGTCCATGATGAGTTTCACTAACCTACCAATCTCATTCTGGGGATATGCCCTAGAGACCGCAACTTACCTTCTGAACAGAGATCCATCAAAGTCGGTAGTATCTACACCATATGAGATATGGAAATGAAAGAAGACCGATCTTAAGGTGGTTAAGATTTGGGGCTATCCTGCCTACGTTAGAAGATACAACCCTGATAAGTTAGAATCAAGTACGGAATGATGCATGTTTGTGGGATACCCTAAAGAGAATTTAGGGTACTATTTTTATCATCCTAAGGATCAAAAGGTCTTTATTGCCAAGAGGGTTATGTTTCTTGAGAAGGAACACATTCTTGGTGGAAACAGTGTGAGTAGATAGAGTCAGATGAGGTTGGAGAACCTAGTTCAAGCACTATTCCAAAGCCCGAGTCTGTTCAGGTACCTAACACACAAGTTTAAACTTTGCACAGGTCTAACAGAGTATCTCCCCCTTATGAAAGATATGTGGGGTAAATAAATGGAGAGGACTCTTAGGATATTGATCCTTAGACCTACGAGGAGGTTATTATGAGTATAGACTCCAGGAAGTGGCAAGAAGTCATGAATTCTGAGATGGATTTCATATACTCTAATAAGGTTTGGAACCTTGTTAATGCACCTGAGGGTATCATACCCATCAACAGCAAATGGATCTTTAAGAAGAAGAGTGGAGGATGGAAAGACAGAGACCTATAAGACAAGGCTAGTAGCTAAAGGATATCGTCAAAGGCAAGGAGTTGACTATGACGAAACCTTTTCACCCATAGCCATGCTTAAATCCATCAGAATTCTTTTGGCCATTGCAGCACACTATGACTATGAGATCTGGCAGATGGATGTGAAAATGGCATTCCTCAATGGCAACCTCGAGGAGGTGTATATGATACAACTATAAGATTTATATCCAAAGAGAGTCTAGATAAAGTGTGTAAGTTGCTCAGGTCCATTTATGGACTGAAGCAAGTGTCCCAAAGTTGGAAAATAAGATTTGATGAGGCGATCAAATATTATGACTTCATTAAGAATGAAGATAAGCCTTATGTGTACAGGAAGGTAAGTGATAACGCTATCACCTTCTTGGCGTTGTATATGAATGACATCCTAATAATTAGGAATGATGTAGGAATGCTCTCCATAGTAAAGATTTGGCTATCCATAAACTTCTCCATGAAAGACTAAGGGGAAGCATCATATATTTTGGGGATTCGGATCTATAGAGATAAATCCAAGAGGATGTTTGACTTATCACAGTCTAGGTACATAGACTCCATTGTCAAAAGGTTTGGCATGAAGAATTCCAAGAGAGATCTCATATCGATGAGACATGGAATATCACTTTCTATGATTATGTCCTCAAGGACTCCTAAAAAAAGGACAGACATAGATAAGATACCCTATGCCTCAGTGATAGGGTCTATCATATATGTTATGTATCAGGCCTGATATAGCAACTAAGAGGGGGGAGGGGGGGGGGGGGGGGGGGGTTGGGAGGGTGAATTAGTGCAAATATAAATTTTTATTTTAAACAAAAACTTTTTGGCTTTAAGAAAGATAGGAAAATCCAAAGCTTTTCGTAACAAGTGAATGATTCAAAGAAAATTACTAATTTACTTGCTTACAAATTACTTAAGAAAGAGCAAGGAAATCCAAAAGATAAGCAACATCATAAATGAAGTGTTTGACGTGAAAACCTTACTTTCAAAGAGTAAATGAAATTTGAAAGCGTTAATACAAAATTAGTAAGCAAGGAAAGCAAATGAAGAACTCACAAATTTTATAGTGGTTCATCACCAACGGGCCTACGACCACTCCCGAGTCCTTCTCCTTGAGACACACCGGCGTCTAATGACGATCTTTTTTGGGTGAAGACCAAACCCTTACACTTTACTTACAAGGGAGACAATATTACAACTCTTTGATCACTCCCTTACCCCTTTCCTTTTTCTTAAAATCCACATAATTTTTTTCACATAATTTTATCCCCCAAATTATTATGTATAATACAAGAAAACTTATGATATTTATAGACCCTAAATGACTTCAGAATTTGGAGCCAAAAATCAAACTCACCCAAAAAATCCGGTACGAGCAGTTCACCCGCTGACCTGGGCAGGTCAACTGTCAAAAGTGCCCAGATTCCTGGGTACGAGCGGTTCAGCCATGCAGCCTAGGCGGTTCAACTGCTAATAGTCGTCTGAAATCCTGGGCGATAGTGGTACACCTGCCGCTCACTAGCGGTTTACCAGTCGAAATATTCGGAAAAGTGGTTCCCTCCACTTTTCGAATTCAGGCTTGAATCTGATGTTGACCAACTCTTTAGTCAACTAATTGAGCTAAACCTGAGCTCAATCAAACTATTTTAGTGGATCCGGTTGCCTCTTTGAGTTGATTTGGATTCCTTCCAAATGACACTCATTTATGACTCAATCTTAACTTATGACTTAAAGATTACAATCAAGACATAACCATAAAGCTTATGACCTTACTCCTGTAATTTGGCAACCTCCGACATTCCAAGCGGTGAGTCTCATGGATTTCCTCTAGCGATCTCCCGGCGTGTTCCTAGCGAGCTTCCCGATTCCTTCGGCATGATGTTGGTCCAATGCTTAAGCTTGATCCTGGGTCCATGTCTGATATGCAACTCCTTTTCACTATCATGGTTAAATCTACATGATGTTAACTATACCTTAATTAATTACAATCAACATGACCACAAATATACTTCAAGACCTTCCCAACTCCTGGTAAGCCTTTCGACTACCCCCGATAATCTTCTGGTGAGTCTCAGTCTTCTTCTGGCGACTCTCTTGCACCATCCTAGCAAGCTCCCGATACCCTCGGTGAGTTCCCGATGCACTCCTAGCGAGTTCCCAACCACATCATTCGAACCCCGGCCCGATGCATTGACTTGACTTTGGCCAAATCTCTGATTGTCTCCATCGTAGTTGATACTACATTAATCAACTCTAACAACACATGTTAGATCAATAACCCATCAATTGATTTCATCATTAAAATTTGAGATTCAATATGTATCAAGCGCATCCAGGTTTGGAATACTAGAAAATAGTAAAGTGTATCATTAAGTACTTGAGAAGGACTAAAGATCTTTTATTGGTATATAGAGGAGGTAGCCTCTAGGTTGAGGGCTACACGGACTCGAGTTTCCAGTCCGACATTGATGATAGTAAGTCAAACTCGGGGTATACTTTCACCCTGAATGGAGGAGTAGTAAGCTGAAAGAGTTCCAAGCAATATACTACTATTGACTCGATCATAGAGGTAGAATACATTGTTGCAGCAAAAGCAACAAAAGAAGAGGTGTAGATGAAGAAGTTCGTCAGGGATTTGAGAGTCGTACCAAGCAGCGTGGAGCTGATTCCCATATACTACAACAACGACAGGGTGATAGTTCTAGCAAGGGAACCCAAGTCTCATTAGAATTGTTCTAAGAGGGTTTCACTTAATTAGAGAGATCATAGCCCGTAAAGATATAGTAATGAACAAAGTTCAATCTGAAGATAATATTGCAGATCTAATGACAAAGCTGCTGACTCAGATTATATTTGAGCATCACATGGATCTAATGAGGATCAGACATATAGGTGATTATCTTTTGGTCCAGTGGGAGATTGCTGGTTACATGAGCCCTACAAGCCAATCACATGAGTGATGATACGTGTGACACACTCCACGATCTTTTTGCTTATGATTATTATTAGCATATTCTCACATTATGTTATCTGTTGTATATATATATATTATGATATCCTTGGTTCTATGCAATGCTAATTGGATCGTGACGAGATCACAATAATGAGATCGATTCACCTTTAATCATAAATCCTAAATAATCTCAATCATAGGTTACTTGAGAGGAACATCAAGATAACCGAACAGACTGGTATACTATATACCATCCATATAATAAAGGCAGCTGATCTCATAGCCACTTATGTAGAGACACTAAAGATATAGTATAGGTGCTCATTAGAGAATGAGTTCACTGATTGATCTGCTTATGAAATATTATATGGTTAATGATACCTAATGTCAGACAGTGATTCCATAGTCATAGTTATGTATCTAATCCTTAGACTTGAGATTTCAAAGATGTCTTGTTTGAGTACTCCTTTCTTTAACACCGAACTTACAAGTTTGAAAAGTTCCAGATCTAGTACAATCGATTATCGGGATTGGTAGCAAACCTTACGAAGGCAATTGAGTGTCAATAAAGGATCATCCACTCTCGGTATTACGAGAGGAATATCCCATGTGTGCTTTCTCAAATAAATCTCTAGCCATGGTCATTCGGATTGAGAGAGAAGGAGTTCTATGAGAGAATCCGATTAGAGCGAGTCTTAGATGGATTCCGTATATGACTTGACAATACCATGTGCAATATATGGTCTCTGAGATATTAGTTTAATAAGGGATTATACATACACGGTAACTGTGGACAGACATGTCCGATGGATTCAGTCCCCATGTACCGTCTGGGGACTATGGCGTAGTGGTCTAGTACGTCCATAGTTGTTGAGTCGAGTGAATTATTATGAGGATAATAATTCACTATATCATAAGGAGTTCTGATGGGAGTGACTCACAACTAGCTCAGTATCGGACCTAGAGGGTCACACACATACGATGGATGCTTAAACGAATAGAAGATTGGATAAAGATCTAATTAGCCTATATTCTCATTAGATGAGACCCTACACTGATGAGCTCCTAGCATGAGGCCCAATTAGAGGCTAAAGGAGATTATTAGATAGAGATCCAATAATGAAAGATTAGTGGGTAATTGGATGAAGATCCAATATCCACTAAGGCAGGAACCCTAGAGTTTTTGATGGGTCTCTATAAATATGAAGGAGGTTCATGGTTGATAGGCTGCAACTTTGGCTACCCCCCTCCTATTCTCCTCCCTCCCTCTACATAAGAGTTACGATATCTAATTGGAGGAGTTTTGCTACAGAGATCCATCATATGGATACCGCTAGAGAGGAGGACGCTTGACCTCCTTCATCCTCTCCATCCGGATCTTGAAAATAAAGATATACGATCTCTTTAGGTAAATCAATCTCTTACGTATCGTGGTTTTTTTTTATTTTTACGGTTTTCTAGCAACCCAATCTTTTATACGGTGATTTGATCTACATGAGAAACCTATTTTGTTTTAATCTTTCGTTGAGCATGTGATGCTCCCGCTGAGGTTTCCCAACACATATGACTTTGGTTCTTCTTCAAGATTAGTCTAAGTCACTTTGTTGCTTCTCGATCAGCAATAAAATTATGGGTAGTGCCCGTGTCCACCTTTGCAGGGTTGTTTGGTCATTTAGCTTGATGTCCATATACATCAACTCGTTGCTCCCTACCTTTAATGGCTTTGCCTTCGTGTTCTCCCCCACTTGACCCTGCAACACATTCAATAAATGCATTGCTCCTATTTGGGGTCCTTGTGACTCCTCATCATCGTTGTTGGATTCTGAACTGTTCGAACTAAGGACGATGACTTTGTCCTTGTCCGACTTGTGGGGGTGTACTGATGCAGTTAAAGCATTGAGTGACTGCTTTTGTGGGCACTCCCTCACCATGTGTGGTCCTCCACATAAGAAGCATCCGCTAGGTTTTGGGGCCTTGCCTTTTGAGTTTGGTCCCTTGTGGAATCTCTTCTTCCTTTATTCGCTCCCATACTCCTCTCAGGAATATTTGAGTGGGCGATTTCTCGAGGATTGTTTCTTCTTTCCCGCGTCCTCTGAATAAACAAAGTCAGTTTGCCTTTCTGCTGCTGCAATTGCTCTGACCATGTCGGTAACATTCCTTCAATTCAGTTCTCGTTGTGCCCATGGCTTTAAGCCGTCGAGAAAGCTGAATAGCTTATCTTTTTTCGGGCATGTCCTATATGTCCAACATCAACGTAGAAAATTACTTCACATAGTCTTAAATAGAAGTACTTTGGTGGAGTTGTCTCAACTTTCTTCTTACCATGAACTCTATGTTCTCGGGTAGGAACTGAGTTCTCAACTCTCGCTTCAAGTCCTCCCAAGTGTCTACTCAACACCGGCCCTGCTGGATCTCTTCCCAACGGGTTCACCACTAAAGTTTTGCATCTTCATTCATATACATTGTTGCTATCGAAACTTAGGTTTCTTTTGAGTCGAGCCTCGTAGCATAAAAGTATTGTTCCATGTTGAATAAGAAATTTTCAAGCTCTTTGGCATCCCTGGCACCCTCGTGGCAATGCGGCTCAGGTGCCCTGAAGCTTTGTGGCTACGCAATGCGAGTGTTATTCCCTCCTGCATTAAGAGTCATTGTGAGCAACATCATCATGGACATGAGTTTCGCCATAACTTCGTGTAGATGATGTATGTAGTCTTTGGTGTCCTCCATTAGTCGATCGACTCTGGACTCAACCTTGTCGATTTGAGATTCGGCTTCTTCTTGCTAGCTCTCTACCCTAAGGAGCCTTCGTTGGCCTTAGTAGAGTTCCTCAAAGCTCGCTTCAAGAACATCGAGGTGGGTTTCCGCCATTGGAAACCTCTCATTGTAGCTCTTTTTCCCAGTTGGTGCTCCAGATTGTGCCTCTTCTACTCGCGGAGAATACCCAACTTCACACTCGTCTAGTTTGCTGTCGCGCTCCTTATGAGCGGCTCTAATATCTTACGAGCGAGTTTGCACTTGTAGCCTACCTACAGCTGCTTGGGGCAAAGGTTCGGCTTACCCCATCTTGCTTGATTCGTCACGATGCTTCGCTATGGCGAGATTGTGAAACATCTTCGCTATTTGTTCGAATTGCTTGTCTGCTCTGATACTACACTATCACAGACTTAGCTGAATTTGCCTAAGTCGTGCAGCACACTTGCGGTAAACTTAAAGACTTAGTTGAAATTATCTAAGTCGTGAAGCAACCTTGCCCAATGTTTTAGACTTAGCTTAGATTGTCTAAGTGTTATTCATCCGCAAAGGGTCAACTCACTTACAACCTCATGACGATCCCTAAGGACCTGCAAAAGAGAAGTTGGTTAGTTTAAAAGCGAGCGATGAACAAGTCCCTACATCTCGCAAAGATGGAAGCTTTACAAGCAATTTGTCGAACATCTTGAATACAACAGAGAAAAGAGAGGAAGGGAGTGAAACATGACTTTAGAGGGCTAGATGAATGGTCGCAAATCCACAAACGACGATTCCTAAGGTGTTAGACGTAAGACAAGTTTAACTTTTGATGAATACTCATACCCGACATATAATCGAAGCCCTATCCAACCCTATGCCACTCAAGGGGTTCCAGGGTGCTGAGATGACTGACATTTTAGGTTGCTCAAAGCGATCATTGTAGCATGCGAAAACACCCCAAAAATGAAGCTGTTTGGGGCAGTTTTGGCTCCGCACAGTGAGCGATCGTTCTACAATGTTACATACTATTTTTGCTCATATTTTCTTAGGCAAAATCACATAAATCAAGGCGAAATAGGTTATCAAACGTTTGTACAAGCATGCAAAAGTGACGAACAGTTCATTGAGTGAAGATGTTACGGTTGAACGACGATCGTTTGTGACAACACTTAGGCAAGACTGTCTAGAAATAGACCATCCAAATAATTATTTTAGGGGGTTGTGTGCAGAGAAATGCAGAGTTTCAATCAACGCATCATCTAGTAGCTACCTAAGTGGCACATGACTAGATAAGCCTTTGTGGTAGTGTCTACAGCTACTTTGCTATCTTATTCTGTAGTAGTATCATATGGACACTTGTGATAATTTTTTATCGCGCGATGGATCACCTTGAAACTTTTATTATGTAACCATTCAAAACTTACGAAGTCTAATGTATATTATCTATTAAATAAATATATGCTAAAAATGATTATTTTTTGAATCTCAAGCTAAACGTTCTTTTTAATTTATCTTCTTCGTTATATATATTTAAGGGATCATAAAAAGATTTGGAAGAGGTTAATATTTTACATATAGATATATAAGATTTGATACGAATGTAGGTAAAATTAATTAAATCCGTGACACAGCTACAAATCAATTAAGACATGCTATCAGGTAACAGCTGTAGGAGTTTGGTTTAAGGTAAAATCTCTCTCTCTCTCTCTCTCTAGATATATATAATATAGTTACGATTTTTTTTGCCCAATGAAATAGTCGAGCGAGAGAGAAATGGCATCGGGCGACATCAGGGGTTTCTACCGGCAGAAGAAGAAACAGCAGAAGGGCGGCATCACCAAATCCGTCTCCGCCTCAAAGAAGAAGAAACCTAGCAAATCAGGCGGTGGCGCCACTTTGGGGGCCACCGATCCTCAGACACCGGCTCTCTTTGCGCATAGCGCGTTTGATCTCACTGGTTGTGCTTTCCCCTTTTGTATTTGATTCCCTTTCCGGTTTCGGCTCCCCTTCCCTGCATCTCATACCATGTGCTCTCTCTTGGGTCCGACTTCAGATGACTATGGCGAGGACGAGGAGAGGCTGAGGCAGTTCGACACGGACATGAGGTACGGCCCTTGCATTGGCCTGACGCGTCTGCAACGCTGGGAGCGAGCCTTTTCCATGGGCCTCCACCCCCCAGCCGACCTCCGCAACCTCCTTTCTTGTGCGTCCGGGCCCAAGTCCCCCGATCTGGAGTGCCTCTGGGAGGGGCGTGTCTAAGGACGTAGGAGGATGGGGAATTATGTCCGGTGAGATTTGATTTCCATGGTTTCTCGAAAAACAGACAACAATTTCGTCCCTTTCAAGCTTCTTGTTTGTTAATAGTTCCATGATGGTTGACAACTTACTCCACAAGTAAACGATGTAGAGGTTTATTAATGCTTGTTGCAAGTTCATGGACTAATTGCCATATAAATCCTTTAGGTGCCTGATAATGCAAACCAGGCAAGTATTAATGGTTATTTAGAAAGCCACTCATTACTGTTAAAAGGTCATGATACTGTCTTATGTGGAGTTAAATTCATCTATAACATCCCCGACCTCATTACCACAATCTTTTACCATGCATTCTGTTGTAAGAGCAACTCAATAGTATGCAATAAATTGCAATCACTTGATATACTTTTTAAGTGCCACAAAGTGTAATTTTTTTGTTGACACTTTATTTTTTAATCTGGCAGACAAGGTGATGCAGTTTGCATCTTAACATTTATTATAAGTTGGAAGCATTTGGACTGGACATACTAGGCCAAAAGCAGCTCCTCTGGTTATTTCTTTGTTACAATTGAGAAATACATAAGCAGGATAACATTCTTCTTAAAAGTGCATCTCCTCAACGAGAAATGAAATGTGGTTTTCCATTGTTTGAGTTTCTACTTGCTCCTCCCTGTTGGCCGTGGTAGTTGGTGTTTCAGTAGAGCTATGTTGAAAATTCCCTTGAGTTGTTAGAACATTGACATTAATCCTTAGTCATGTTGAACATGTCAGTTAAGGGTATTCTTGCAGATATTTTCCTTGTAATAATCATGATGATTGATGGTGTCATAGAAAGTTGATAAAATTTAGTAATTCACCAATGGTTTAATTAGTCATTATGCCTTTTGAGCTACCATGATTCAAAAACACAAGAGCCCCTATTCTTTATCCTTCCTGTTCTCATTGAAATATATGATGATTGATTAGATTACTGTTATTTGAAACACCTTTTCTAGGACAAAAGTTAAGACTCAATTGCTTGGCTACATCTATTAGCATGTGATTTTCCTTGCAAGTTATTCTTAAGTTTTGAGGAAATTATTGATGTTTGTTGTTTCTAGCATTAGGTTGTATTTTTTTTATGAGAGTTTAATTGGGATTGATTTTGAACTTAAGTTATCAAATCTCAAGTATTGGGCTAATTGCTTATTGGAGTAATAACACTAGAGAGATAAATTCTGTTAGATAATTTTAGCTAAGTTGGATGTTGAAAGGAGAAATTGAACCCAAACAAATAAATAATATCTTTGCCCCTTGTGTAGGTGCTGTTTGAACCCTCACCTTAAATATACAAGGAGTTGCTCTTAAAGAAATCCAAATGCTAAATTGTGCCAGTGTTTCCAGAAGTATCTCCCAGGGATATGCCAAGGGACTTACACTGCAATCATTATGATTGTTAGAGGTCTGATGGATATGCCACAACACTATTGCAAAACAACCAATAGGGGAAGTACAACAGTAGTGTAAGAATATAGAAAAAGTGGAATGAAGTAAGAAGATTACGCTTCAAGTACAAAAAACATGTAAATTGTTAAAAACAAGAAATTTCAGTTATGTTTAGAACAGTTAAGTAGTTAAAGAAGTATAAATATAAGGTAATAAAATGGAAGTCCATACTCCAAGGTGCGTGCATGATCTGACTTGTGTTGACTTGATTTGTTGAATGTGTTCCTTGACTCTATAACGTAGTAAGATGGAAGTCCATGCATGATTTCTTCAATGCACTCAGATGAGAGGGAAATCTCCAAGGTAAAAAAAGAAACTAGTACCTTTTAATGTGATACAATGGACTACATGCATCACATGGACTTTAGAGTAGAGATTGAGAGAGAATCTTTTGAGTTCTCCTTCCTCTCTTACCTGAAATATCCATGCGGTGTCTTATGAAGTTAAATTTTAGCATAAATATCTTCCATGAAAATTTAGTTAACCAAAATTTGAACTACACTTCTTTGATCTATACTTTAACTATCACAAAATTTATTGAATTCTGGATTGCGTTGTTGCATGTAAATGGCTGTGCACTTACGTCTTTATTTTTATGGGAGCTTATAGGAATTGCCCATATCCTATAACGACAAATATATATGAATAGTTTAACATAGGAGAGAATCTATTGGATACATATGGCATTGTATCGCCAGAATAATACTACTCATGTCTCTCAAATATAAGTACTTAAACCTTTACATAAGAGCATAAATCATGAAAAAATAGCTTGGAGTAAAAATCTATATATATTTATATAAGTGCGCTTGTCACATGGATAACCTAGTGGCTTATTATTATGACAATAAACATTCTAAGAGATCATCGTATGGGTTACGTATTATCTTTTTCGATGGCTTGTGGATCTTGGTATTGTTTAAACATATGATAATTTAGTTAATGCTATAGTCACATTTTAAGAGATCGTCCTTATATATGTTTGTCTCGTCTAGCTGAATGCAACCACTTGTAGCCAGTGAGCGAAGTTGTCATATGTCCTCGGAAGCATCTTCACTAGGTTTATGAGGATCTTTTAAGTGGTGATGAGTGAGTTATTTAAAGATCCTCAAATGAGAAAGTGACATGTAGGAACCATGTGAGTGCATGTGAAATTTAAATAAGCACTAGTTTTTCTATTTGGATTTGATGTTTCTCCTGCACCAATACAAAACAAGTAGTGTGTAATGGTCCATGTGTGAACCGGTACATGGATCGCCCCCATCTCGAGCGATATGATTCAAACCTTAAAAATAAAAATAACGTACTTTATGATTAGCATTAGTGAGCCCTCTTCTCACTGAACATGAGCCCTTCTCGTTTCGCCTCCTATAGTCGCCCGTTGTCATAACTTATCTTCGTCATGACTTTTCGTTTCGCCTCCTATAATCGCCCATCGTTATCCTCTTCTCTTCTTCACTTCTTCCTGCCCCCTCCCTCCTCTTTTTCCTCCATCGCCTCTTCTCCTTCCTCTTCCTTCATCCCCTTTTCTATTTTTCTCTTCCTCCTACTTCTCTTCCTTTATCGCTTCCTCTCTTTCTTCCTCTTCCTCCATTCTCCTCTTCCTTCACCACCTTTCTTTTTCCTTTCTCTTCCTCCCACTCCTCTTCCTTCATTGCCTCCTCTTCTTCCTTCCTCTTCTCCTTCCCTTCTCTTCCTTTCTCCTTTTCTGTTACCATTTCTTTCTCTTCTCTTTCTTCTTCCTATTTAAAAACATTGATATTGATCGGTACGTACTAGTCCAACCTAGTAATTTCGAAAGGCGCTTGGGCGAGGCAAGGCGAGCCCAAGCGCCTCGTTTAATGTCCAGGTTGTCACGAATGGTCATCGCATCGCGCACCTACAGCATCTTTGCTCAATGAACCATTCGTCGCTTTTGCATGCTTGTATAAATTTTTGGTAGCCTATTTTGCCTTAGTTTTATGTGGTTTTGCTTGAGAAATATAAGCGAAAATAGTTTGTAATGCTGTAGTGCGACACTCACCCCGCCAGGCCAAAAATGCCCAAAGTAGCTTTGTTTTCATGTGTCGGCTTGATTTTTGTAGATCGCGGTGCGGTGCGAAACGTTAGTCATCTCTGACCCCTGGAACCCCCCAAGTGTCACAACTGTCACAGGCTTAGCTGATTTTGCCTAAGTCATGCAGCACCTATGCGTGTCCGTCCGCAAAGGTCAGCCTTCCCCGAGATCTCCTAAAGTCCCTTAGACTTACAAAAGAGAAAACAAGCCAGAAGAAGCAATTCCAACGAGATCCACAAGCAACTGCTCAAGCAAACACTATATAAAGCTAATACAAATTACACCCATGGTCATATTACAACTCAGAAAGGTTGCACACAAAGGATAATAGTCCATTACAGATCGAAGTCCCCACAAGTGCTTACAAGACACACTTGTATTTACAAGCCAAAATTGGCCATAAAGCAAATCAAACTAGGGCTGCGAAGCCTACTGCAATCCCGCTTCTTGTTGTACAAGGTATGTACACAAACCGAAGGGCACGGACAAACACGAGTATTTCATTGAACATCTTGCTTACATTGTTGTCCGTGACATTCTCCCCCACTTATTCCTTCGACGTCCTCGTCGAAGTCACTGTAGACGCTGCATCTCTTGACATTCTACTGAATCTTCAACCTTCTGCTTTGGCTGCAGCACGCCCCTTTGGCTCCCAGCCGCTCTCCGTCGCTGTTGTTGAGTAGTTGAACTCTGATCCGCCATGCTGCTTCAACTCACCAATGATTGAATCTGGTGTGGGGTTGGCTGAGTTGTGCTGATCCTTGTTGGTTCTTGCGGATCCTTCTGATGAAGGAAAAGACTTATTATGCGCTAGTGTCGTAGTATACTTATGTTGCTTGAATTGGGTGGATGCTAGTTGGAACTTTGACGAGCATCGCCTCGCAGACTCTTAAGGTTTTTTGAGGTCCTTCCTCCATAATGCTTGCTCATTGATCCTTCCTCCACGTTTAGTTGTCACTTCCAAGTAGGTTCGCATCACTCCCGCTTTCGATTGACATTCAATTGGAAAATGAAGCGGACAATCTACTCTCAGTAGTACTGATTACCAATGGTGAGAATTTGACAACTATTGTCTTCCATAAGCTTAATTTGAAGGGTCACTGAACTTATGCAGAGCTCCTCTGCTGGATAAGTAAGAGAACTGGGATACTCGACTTCACCCATTCTCTTAGTAGTTGAGAAGGCAAGGTTACTTGGTTTCGCTCATCTCCTCGAGTTAAAAGAATTGGGGTACTCGGTTTCATCTATTCTCTTGAGTTGAGATGGCAAAGGTTACTCGATTTCGCCTGCCTCCTCGAGTTTGTACTTCATGCATTGAGTTGGTTACTAACATTCTTCCACTCTTTGCTCACACTTCTGAAGCACTAGAAGTGTTTGCACTCCTTGCGTTGAGTTAGCTACTGTGCTTTGCCTTCCCACTGCCATTGAACTTCTGGAATGCAAGAAGTTTCGCTCGAAAAGAGCAAAAAGTTTACCCTAACTTGGAGTCCCCCAACTTGGAGTAAGTCTTTGATAGTTCTGGTCGTCTCTGGGATTGTACTGTCTTCTCTATCACCTTTGCCGTCTACTCCTCTGAGTAGAAAAGGTACAGTACCACGTACTGCCTACTTCGTTCCTTAGTCGAGCACTCCTGCATCAACCCGAAGTCCCTCGCTTTCGACTATCTTGATGAGAAGCCCATCGACATCGGTCTTATGAAGTTCCTTGGCCTCTGCCCTTCCGCCCTGTCTTGGTACTTGGAGTTTGCCTCTGCATTTTCCCCCTCTTCGGTCCCTTTTACGACCAATGCTCTTCCTCCATGATAGCAAGGGATCGATGACTCCACGGAAGTCCCGCCTCTACGGTACCATGGTGCTGTCAAGCCTATAGCCCTACTATCCGTTACCTTGCATCTGCATCCCTTCCTTCGCGATCGGTAGATCCGCCTCTGTGGCACTGTGGTGCTCCTCCGAGTCCACCTCCTTTCTAATCGACGCTTTGCTTTTGGGTAGCTGAGCCCCACTGGACTCGTCGTCGCTTCCTTGCCCCTTTCGACCACCTGCTTCAACACCACTGTGTCCTCCTAGCAGTTCTCCTTGGTCGATAGAAAGACTCTCATGCATGGCTTCACCATCTTGTTGCAGGGCTCGCGTCAATTCTGTTCTCCTTAGCTTCCTTGGTTGCAACATTCGCTTACTCGGCCTTGTCCTCTGATTTGCCGGGCTCCCATAAGTGAATGTGAGCACTGAAGTAGTCTAACTCTCTAGCCGCTTCGATCATACCTTTGTATAATCAAGTCCCCTCCATGGGACTCACTGGTACTTGTAATTTGACTTCTCCCTTGGTGGTACACAACCCCCATATGTTGATGATCAAGGTTTTTATCTGATGCAAGCTTCAATGCGCATACACGGAAGACCCGCCTCTTCGGTACCATGACATTCACCCCTTGAATCCACAGCCCTTCTTACCGTTGCATTGTTCACCGAAGTGGAGCTCCCAGCAGCTCCTGAGCATTCACATGATCACGTCTCCCTCCCTGGGACTCACTGGTACTTGCACTTGGACTTCTTCCTCGGTGGTATACAACCCCATATGTTGATGACTAAGGCTTTCATCCAATGCAAGCTCTGATGCACACACGAAGACCCGCCTCTGCGGTACCACGACATTTACTCCTTGAATCCATAGTCCGTCTTGTTGTGTCGTACACTAAAGTGGAGCTCCCAGTAACTCCTGATCATACCTCACGGGACACGATCACATGTGTTGTATTGCCACGAACTATTCCACCACGATCCGCTGCACCATGTCGCCTCCTGTTGACATCTTCATTGCATACATATTCTGGTGTGATGAACACAGACTACGACTTCTCCATGTGTGGCCTCTGCCAACACCTCGTAGGGCCTTCGCCATCTCTGATTTTTGGTTCGCTCCCTTGGCAATTCACCTTTGTCCACTCACTCTTGGGTCACACCTGGACGAAGCATAGCTCTAGGACAGTCTGTCGCCTAGTAGCTTATGAAGTCCCCCTGACTTCGCTAGAATTGGTGCACCATTGTCTGGATCCTGAGCCTCTATCCCCTACCAGCACAATCTTTGTTATGCACCACTTGTTCCTGACAACTCGAATGACAACACTATAACATATTCTTCAAGAGTACCTGCTGCCTCTACGTCCTCTTGTCTCGTGCTAAGGTCTCCTGATCCCAACTTTGCCTCTGCAAGTTGAATCACCTTAGTTACTTCGTCAAATGCATCTCTGAGGTAACTTACATGTGCCTTGAAGCTTCCTTTATCTTTGGCACCATGCAACATAAGTTCGCCCCATCAGAATGAAAAACCCATGGAATGACATGATCCCACTCTTGCCTCTACAAGAGTTCATGCCGTTGACCTCTGTCCAAGGAAAGCTCCGTGCCTCCGCTCCATATTCCATCTTCTATGTCGACTCTCTTCATGCGACTTGGATACTTAAACCAAGTTTCACCCAAGTCGCTTCGCTCCTCAATTTGCATTGAGTTGATAGTGGCCCTTGCGTCCACCATTCCACGAGTCAGCCCTTCGTTGAGTTCGATTTTCACATCGACTCGAAGTGTGCCTTCATATGATGTTGCCTTGGATTGCTAACCCACTTGATCTCGGAATGCATCCACCAATGCATTACCTCATTCGAGATCATGCGACGACTCTTCATCGCTCGCTCGGTCCGTTGAGCTTTATGGAGATATTATCTTGAGAAACTCTTCCTCAATATGTGTGAGCTGTTGCACATGATTCTCCCTCTGGAAATCTAGGACTTGTCCCTCTTGGATATTTGTCTTGTTGGAGCAACTTTCCTCTTTACATTCTTCCCACCGGAAGTTTCGGAGACCACCATCCCTTTTGGACTACTCCGTCTTGCTGAACAATTTGTGCCTTGTTCTGCCCCCGCAAATACATTTGCTAGATTGCGACCCTTCGCCAATACAATCCCCACTGCATCCTTCAGGGTCTAGCAACGTGCTGAACTTGTTGCACATTTCAGCCACTTACGAACGTATCCTTTCCATGTCGAAGAGAAAGTTCTGATGCTCCATGGCACTAAGTTTCGATCGCTCCTTAGGATGGCCACGAACACTCTGTCGTCCATGTACAAGCCCTTGCATGAGTACCGAATCCTTCGAGTTAGCAATTACCCTCACCTCTGTGAGCTTTGCACAACTCTTTCGGTCGTTACGCAACACCTTCCACTTTGCACGGTCTCATCTTTCACCAAGCACCCCGCTTGCCTTGAGCATCGTCAAGTTTGGTTGCCAACGTCGAGCTATAGCTCTAACTCGACCATCCCAATTTTTGTGCGCTACACATTCTTCTTCGCTTGCTTGTCCTCGTGGTGCCTCTCGCGCAAAGGATTGGCCATTCCTCTGAATGCCAAGCCTAGATGCCCGCTCCTCTGAGCGACTCCTTTCCCTACATCTCAATATCCGTTTCTCCCAAACGGTTGCGCGTGTTGGCTGTCCTCCATACAGCCCAGCTAGGTCCCCTACGTTTGTATGGCAAGTGTTTCTGCGTGTGCTTGTCCCGCTCTGATACCACAATGTCATGGGCTTAGCTGATTTTGCCTAAGCCGTGCGGCACCTATGCGTGTCCGTCCACAAAGGTCAGCCTTTCTCGAGATCTCCTAAAGTCCCTTAGACTTACAAAAGAGAAAACGGGTCAAAAGAAGCAATTCCAACAGGATCCACAAGCAACTGCTCAAGCAAACACTTTATAAAGCCAGATACAAATTATACCCATGGACATTACAACTCAGAAAGGTTGCACACAAATGATAATAGTCCATTACAGACCAAAGTCCCCATAAGTGCTTACAAGACACACTCGTATTTACAAGCCAAAATTAGCCACAAAGCAAACCAAACTAGGGCTGCTAAGCCTACTGCAATCCCGCTTCTTGTTGTATAAGGTATGTACACAAACCGAAGGACACGGACAAACACGAGCATTTTATCGAACACCTTGTTTACATTGTTGTCCGTGACACAACGCTGTATGGGGCTTCGATATATTGTCGGGCGTTGAACATTCTTCACAAGTTGAGCTTGTCTTCGCGCCCGGTACCTGGTGAACCATCATTTGTGGACTTGTGACTGTTCGTTCAACCTTCTAAAGTCCTTGTTCGCTCCTTTATCTCTTTTCTCTCTTGCACTCAAGGTGTTTGTTGAATTGCTTGTAAAAGCTTTACTCTTTGCGAGACGTTGGGACTTGTCCGTAGCTTGATTTCAAACTAATCAACCTTCTCTTTTATAGGTCCTTCGGGACCTGCACGAGGTTGCATCTTGGCTGACCCGTTGCAGATGAATAATGCATGGGCGTTTCATGACTTAGGCAATCTCTACTAAGTCCGAGACATTGTCGCAAGGGTGCTTCACGACTTAGGCAATTTCAGCTAAGTCCGTAACTTTGTCGTAAGGGTGCCGCACGACTTAGGCAAATTTAGCTAAGTTCGTGATAAGGCGACGCTTTTCAAAGAGGCACCGCTTGGGCGCTTGCCTGAGCCCAGGTGCTAGGTGCTTTGGGCGAGCACCCGGTTTAAATCAGGTGATCGAACCAGCATTTTAGGTTTGGTTTGGTCGCAGTGCGTTAGTTGGTTCGATTGAAGCAACTAACGCACCAATATCAGCCTCTCCCTTGCAACTTCCCCCAACCCCAACCCTACTCACGATTCTACCCCTGACATTTCCTCTTTGCTGCTCTCAGTCAACAGCTTCGGTCTCTACTCTTCTCACATCGACTCAGTATACTATTAACAATATACTATTAACAGTATATTAATAGTATTTTTATTTATTAAATTAATAGTATATTATTTCGATTTTAATATTGTTAATCTTTATTTATTTGAAATTAAATAATCATATTTATTAATTATATTATATATTTTTATATTTTAGCGTCTCGTTTTGCTCTAGCGAGTGCCTAGCGCCTCAGGCGTTTTGGGACCTTGGCGCCTAACGTTTTTTAAATCACGGGTCCGACCCTACTTCTAGTTCCACACAAACCATCCATGCATAACTAGAATAGGATGTTACCACACCCTTTTATTTATGCTATCAATAATAACATAGTGGGGAAAGTGGGCCAATTTGAAGTATTTCAACTTGCTAAACATAATGATATTTGACACCTGTACACAGGTTATAGACACATACTCTCAAATCATACATGTATTTTCTATTCAAACTCATGTACATAAAAATGTGTCCACAGGTCATCATCTATATCTATTTTGGCATGGGCCTATACCTGCTCACCTCCTTCCCCATCATATGGATGAATTCACATTTTCCTTATCTGCAAAATAGGATCTATAATGAGTGATAAATCAGGAAGTATAAACATTCAATTTAACATATCAAGGTGAGCATGCATTGAGGAGATTCAAAATAGAAAAACAATCAGAATATTAAATTTGTTAAAAACTATTTGAGTACAATGAGATGAGACAAAAGTGATAAGAAAAAAGGTTTTAGTGATCGTCATTCTTAAGAAAAAAACATTTTATTCTAGAATTTTCATTTTGAAACGGTGAAATAAATATTGAAGGTTAAGATTATAATGTCATCAATATAAAGGCAAAGGTGACTAACTTTGTTTCCTAACCTCCACATATGGATGGCCATTGTATGATTTATTAATTTGAAAGTGATGGGAAAGGATAATTCTGTCAGAGTCATTTTTAGGTTCTTAGTTTGGTCCGAATAGTATAATATTGTTATAAAAAGAAATCATTTATTGTCTTATGCTAAATCTTTGAGTTACTAGTCGTGCCTTGTAATTTTTGAATATGTTGTTGGTACTCATATTCTTTGCTAATGTCTACTTTAACCTAAAGGCCTTTTGATTGAAGAATACATATTATTACTTGTAAGGTAATTACTTTTGCATTCTTTTTGGGATGGAGAACATATCAAAAACATATCAAAGCAATATAGAAAATATCATTTTGCCTCTGGCAGTATTAAGTAATAGAATATACGAGGGAATATCTAATTTATCATTTTGATAAATTAGTTGTTAATAAAACTTCATGTGATTGGATAAGCATATTACTTTGATAGTTACTGAAGTCCTATTAAATAAGATTGTATGACAAATTATTATGGGATAAGTTCTTATTCCATCACCTAATGCGCCCCTAAAGGTTTCTTCTTGAATTAGGAAGTAAATAGGTGAGAATCAAGATATTTTTTCCAACAATAGAATTGACCTAACTGCCATTAATCTCCTTACAGATTGGAGTTTCACTGGTCAGTATATCCTTGATCAGTAGGATTATCTTCAATAAAGGTTTTAGGGCTCATCTCTCTTTTTTCTGATCACAAGCTTAAGGTCAATATCCTCACAAGGAGGATCATCGGGAGAATAAGTGTTTTCTGGGTTTCTAGATTTAGAAAAAAGAAAGTTTAATAAACTGTGTTTTTTTTTTCTTGATGTAATCAAAGTGTCATTAGCAATTTCATTAATGTCAGATTTAACCACATGAAACTGGTAAGCATGAAAGTCAAAGAGATATCCAACGAAGACTGTATCAATGGTCTAAGTAAGATCCCATCCTTTTCTCTTAGGTTCAAGGATATTGAACTTGACTAAGGACACTTATCTTTGGTTACCTTTTGGTGCTTGGAGTTCAATTATTTGGTGTATGGTTGGTTTTTCTTTCTTATGCTTAAATTGCGCATGATGCTTCATTTTGCAGTGCCTTCTTGACTTTAATTTGGTTAACCTCCTCTACCCATCAACTTAATATGGTGATAGTTGAGCTATGTGATGGAGTAATCTGAATAAGTTTGTCACTGCTTGTATGCTGCTTGATGTAGTCTGTACAAGAGATCTTTGGAACTAACTACAAATCATTCCTGGTTTGTCCTGATTGGCGTTTGGGTTTTACTGGATGGGTTATTTCCTTCTCTTGACCATAGACTTTGTTTTATTTATGTACAGGTGTTGCAGTTGGTGCGGACCGTCCATCCCTATGTTTTGTTTTTGCTTTGAATGCTCTCCCCTTTTAAGTCTTAAAGCCTTTATCAGTTCTTGTGTCATAAATGAAATTGTATCAAGCATAAATGTTGCATTATATATACCTGTTGAGTTGTTTTGTTTTTGATTTGAATGCTCTCCCCTTTTTAAGTCTTAAAGCCTTTATCAGTTCTTGTGTCATAAATGAGATTGTATCAAGCATAAATGTTGCATTATATATACCTGTTGAGTTGTTTTGTTTTTGATTTGAATGCTCTCCCCTTTTTAAGTCTTAAAGCCTTTATCAGTTCTTGTGTCATAAATGAGATTGTATCAAGCATAAATGTTGCATTATATATACCTGTTGAGTTGTTTTGTTTTTGATTTGAATGCTCTCTCTCTCCCCTTTAAGTCTTAAAGCCTTTATCAGCTCTTGTGTCATAAATGAGATTGTATCAAGCATAAATGTTGCATTATATATACCTGTTGAGTTGATGCGTGTAACAATTATGTGGGTATGTGAATATGAAGATTTATATGGGTTTGTTAGTCGTTGTGAACATCGTCATGCCACGTCAAAGTAATGGGTATTCTTTGAAGCTTGGTCAGACATTTCGTTGCTTCTGCATCTAATGCTCTGTGGATCTCCTTTTGTTCCTTGTGTAGTGGAAACCTTTGAAGATAATTCTCACCGAGGATCTCAGATTTCTTTTCCCGAACAATGTAAGTCTCAATGAGAACCTGAAATAGAATATGATACGGATGGTGTGCCTATATGTATGTTAAACAATGTATGAACTCAGGCACATGACGCAGCTGCTTATGTGCTGGAATTCTTCAGTTGCATGGAATTCAGTCACTATTTAGATCCATTGGACTAAACTCTCGTTGGTTTTTTTTTTTTTTTTTGTTATTCGTAGTTCTGTGATCAAAAGTTGATTCAACATTTGGACTTATTCTCAGACCTGTCTATTATCCATTGAAGGCAACAGCGTTAAATGCGACAGTCTCTGTTCGGTGGTGAGACACCACTATGTGAAGTCAATAATAGTCCATCAATCAATAATGATGATGGTAGCGGCTAATCGATTGTTTTGGCTACAGCAAATTACATAGCTCAAGGATCTGTACATTCCGTCCATGGTTGGAAGGGTGATGGAATCGACAGGACAATCGCCGACTGTAAGCATGTGATGGAGCCTCTATAATGTTGACACCTATAAGAACTCATCGTATTCATAACTTACTTTCTTGTTATAAGGGACCATTACCAACAGATATACGATGATAGTTGATCATTTTGTTTTTTTCGGAGTCAATAGTCCTTACGCCATAGAGCAATAGATTAGTCACACTAGTCGCAGTTGTAGAGCACCACTCTATTCCTTGCGGCCATATATGATATGATTATACTTGCCCCAAGAGATACTTAAGTCACATCTTGTTAATGGCATTATGGCAGTTGATGTATCAAATCACATGGTTTACTGGTACGATATATCTAATAGCAGTTCCAAGATTGAGTCCAACAAACTTACATACAAAAGATTTTAAGGATCTTGATTGGTGATTAATTAAAGGAAGGGATGCCATCATTTTATGATAGAAACAGGTTTACATTAATATTACTTTTTATATTTTATTTTGGTCAATCTTAGAATTTGACACCTAATCCAACATCTCAGCTGTTCTTTATGGGTGAGAGACTACTAGAATCAATGGAAGCAACTTTGTGGGATGATGGACCATGATGTCATAGAGTTTATCCTCCATTAATCCAAAAAGATAATCATTTTTATTTTCGATGCTTATAGCTTAATTTTTCTATTGATCATTGACTTAGATATACTTTATATTTATCTAATTTTAACTTATATATTAAGACATTAGGAGAAAAAAAATCCTAAAATATAAGTTTTCATTTATTTTTGGTATGCTAACATCGTACATAGGTACTGATCGATGTCTATCGATCCGATCTATCATGGACCAATACATACATACGATGAACATAGGAGGACAATCCTTGATTTGAAATTATTATATTATAATTAATTATATAGGGTAAGGTGGAGGTGGGAAGAGGAGAGAGACAGAGAAATAAATTAGCTTTCACAACGGAGACAAGGAGGGAGCGGAGAAGGTATGGCAACCTAGATCCAAAATTAAATCAAGGTGGTTAATGGAAAGGTCCATCCACACTTAATTATTAAAGAAACTCACAGTTTATAGCCCCTATTTTATTATTCATAATCATTTGCCATTCATAGTCTCTTAAAAAATAATAAAAAATATTTTAATATTTATAATTTTAATATTATTGATTTTATCCCTTTTTTCTTTCTTTCCCACAATCTCTTATTTTATCTCACTCTCTATCGTGATGCCGTCATAGTTACTAACAATGCTCACTATCGACATTGCTCGTTGATGTTGCTTGTTGTCCCCTCAACGTTGTTCTTTTGAGGGGGATAAAATGAAAGAAGAGGAGGAGAAAGAAAAAGAGTTGGAAGAAGATAATATTTACATCCATTTATAAAGGGATAATCTTAAAACATTACATTTTTAAAAATAATATTATAAATAATAAGAAGGTGATTGTATATAATAATCTTCTAATTGGAAGAAAAAGAGAGAGAGAGAGAGAGAGAGAGGGAGAATTTAATCCTCATAGAAGGTGTGCACTTATGGTCTTACATATTCCATGCCCAAAATCGATCTGCGCTCTATAGTGTAGGATAACAATTCCAACGGTGGTGGGATTCAAAGTGCTCCATATCTACTCATTAAATTGCAGTGTGGTTCCTTGCAGTTTTTAGCGGAGATGTAAATAAAGCCACAGATTCCTCAATCAAATTCTGATATTTTTTTTAGGTTTTGTTCTCTCTTAATTTTTAGGATTTCTTAAGAAAATCCAATCATTTAGGGCTTTTTAGTATAATTATCTCCCTCTCTTTCATTATCTTTTTATCAATAATTTCAAAACCCTCAAAATTTTAACTTTCTCAATTTTATTTTCATAGTGTATCATTTATTTTCTAAAAGATGAGATTATTCTTGGTCTCCATCCCGTTGGTCATCATCTTCGTCATTTGATGACCATCGCAATCTCACCATTCTATCATTTATTTTCTAAAAGATGAGATTATTTTTTATCTCCATCCCGTTGGTCATCATTTTCGTCATTTCATGATCATCGCAATCTCACCATTCTATCATAGCCACTTTTATCTCTCTCTTCGCCTCTATGCCACCATCGATGCACTCGTCTCACCTTACACTACCATGCCATGAGGATGGTAGTGATGGTGGCATGTAGTACGCATGACTTCTGTAATGAACATAATAAATATTTTGATAAAATTAATTAAAACTATTAAATATTATGCCTTATGTATAATGATGACACATGTTAAGTAGAAAGGCCCATCTAACTTACTACTCATAGCCCCTATTTAAAATAATAAGAATATTATTTTACTATTTTCATCTCGCCTCTATACCATAAATGCTCACATCATGTTAAATTAAAATAATGTCATCGGGATGGTAATGGTAGTGGCCCATACGACTTCTATAATGAAAATAATTAATTAGTATTAAATATGATTCCTTATGATAATGATAAATCATGTTAAATTAAAATTGTAGGTAGAAAGGCCCATCAAATCCAACTCAGTCTTAATCAATGACTTAAATATTACAATCAAACATGACCATCAAGCTTAATGACCTCACTCTCTCTCGCATTCTGGCAACCTCCGGAATCTCCAGCGATGAGTCTCATGGTCTTCCTCCGGTGATCTTCCTACATGTTCCTAGCAAGCGTCCCGATATCTTCAGCGAATCTCCTAACGAACTCTTGGCGAGCTCCCATCGCATCGTCTAATCCTTGGCCTGACACCTAAGCTTGATCCTGGGTCCATATCTGATCTGTAACTCCTTCTCCCGTCGTGGTTAAACCTACATGATGCTAACTACAACTTAATTAATTATAATCATAATGACCAACAAATCCACGTCATGACCTTTCAAACTCTCAGCAAGCGTTTCGGCTACCCTCGACAATCTTCTGATAAGTCTCGGTCTTCTTATGATGAACTCATTTGCACCATCCTGATAAGCTCTTGATACCCTCGGTGAGCTTCCGACACACTTGTAGCAAGTTCCCAACCGTATTGTCAGAACCCTGGCCCGATGCATGGACTTGACTTTGGCCAATCCTGATTATCATATTATCTCTATCGTAGTTAATCATACATCAATCAACTTCTAACAACTCATGATAGATCAATAATCCATCAATTAATTTCATCATCAAAATATGAGATTCAACAATTCTACTATTCATCTCACCTCTATACGATAGATGTTCTCATCGCACTTTCCGTAACCATGCTATCAGGATGGTATCGATGGTGGCCCGTACTAAGCATGGCTTCTATAATGAAAATAATTAATTAGTATTAAATATGATTCATTATGATAATGATAACTCATGTTAAATTAAAGTTATAGATAGAAAGTTCCATCAAATTTACTATTAGTAACCCTATTTATTATTAAATCACTTGCTATTCATAATCTTTTAAAAAATAACGAGAATATTATTTACTATTCACAATCTTATGCAATCACTTACTATTAAAAAAAAAGAATATTATTTTACTATTCACCTTTGCCTCTATACCACCACTGATGCTCTCGTCGCACCTTACGCGACCATGCCATTGGGATGGTAGCAGTGGTGGCCCGTTATACTATAATGAAAATAATAATTTTTTTCATAAAATTAATTAAAACTATTGAATGTTATGCCTTATGATAATGATGATGACCCATGTTAAATCAAGGTTGTCAGTAGGAAGGCCCATCTAACTTAGTACTCATAGCTCCTATTTATTATTAAATCACTTGCTATTCATAATCTTTTAAAAATACTGAGAATAATATTTTACTATTCATAATCTTATGCAATCACTTACTATTTAAAAAATAATGAGAATATTATTCTACTATTCACCTCGCCTCTATGCCACCATCGATGCTCTCATCGCATTTTACGCTACCATGCTATCGGGATTGTAATAGTGGTGGCTCGTGATACGCCTGCCTTATGATAATGACGAGTCACGTTAAATCAAAGTTATAGGTAGAAAGATCCATCAAAATTTATATTCAGAACCCCTATTTATTATTAAATCACTTGTTATTCATAATCTTTTAAAAATAATGAGAATATTATTTTACTATTCATAATCTTATGCAATCTAAAAAAAATCAAAATATTATTCTATTATTACCTCTACCTCTATACGACCATCGATGCTCTCATCACACCTTCTGTTATCATGCCTTTTAGCGGTGGAGGCCTGTAGAACTCATTACTTCTATAACGAGATAATAATTTTTTTGATAAAATTAATTAAAACTATTAAATATTATTCCTTATGATAATAATGTGATAGAACCTAGGGTTCTATCGTGGAGGAAGAGGATAGAAAAGAGGAATAATCGATCTCTTCGAGGGAATTGAGCCTCCTAGATCACTTCGAGGGGATCTATCTCCTAGTGTTTCTACCTATTGGCTAAAACATAACTGCTTCATTGATTTTCATAAAAGAGTTACAACCTTATTTATAGGGCTATGCTAAGAGTCCCATTAATCTTTGACTTTTAACTAACTTGATAAACTCCTAACTAAAAATAATAACTGACTTCGTCTCAATCGAAGATAAAAATCAACTCTAACCACTTATAACTGACTTTATAAAGTTCACCTGACTCATAACTGACTTTGATTAACATGACTCAACTTGAATAAATGAACCCGACTTAGCTAAGGTCCTAACATAATGACCCATAAACCAAGATTGTAGGTAGAAAGGCCATCTAATTTACTATTTATAGCTCCTATTTATTATCCACAATCACTTGCTAGTTGTATCAAAATTATCTCTTTGTTTTTTTTCCCACGAGCACTTATTTTATCTATTCCTTATCGATGTCATCATGATTATCGATGATGCTTGATGTCGATACCATTATTATCGACATTGCTCACTAACATCGCTAATAGGCCTCTATGTTGTTCTTCAAGGAGGAAAAAAAGAAGAGGAGGAGGTGGATTTAAAAAAAGGTGGAAAAAGATAATATTTACATCCATTTGTAAATAAATAATTCATAAATATAAAAAATTAAAATAAAATTTATAAATAATAAAAATAGATTATAGATAATAATCTTTTAATAAAATAAGAGAGGGGGTGGTGAATTTAATCCTCATAAAAGGTGGGCACTTATGGCCTAGCACATTCGTTGTAAAAAACTTTTAACATATCTAGATAGGATTCAAAGTATGGGGTAATAATTCCAATGGTGGTTGGATTTTTCATATCTACTCATTAAATTGCAGTGTAGTTTATTACTTATTTTAGTTAAATAGAGCAACAGATTCATCAATCCAAATCCAATCTTTTTTTTGGGTTCTCTCTTAATTTTTGAGATTTCACAAGAAAAATCCAATGGAGAGATTTTCCATATAATTGTCCCCGTTTCTTTCACTACCTTTTTATCAATAATTTCAAAGATAGACAAAAAAAAAACTTAATTTTTTATCTTTTATTTTTTAAAGTATGAGATTGTTCATGGTCTCAATCCCATTGGTTATCGCCTTCATCACGTCATGTCATCTCTATCTCATCGTACTATTATGACTATCTTCCCTTTTTACTTTTGTCCCATCGTACCCTATGTTCACACTCTTCTCCACCTCCGTCTCTATGCCACTATCCACCCTCTCACCACACCTTACGCTACTATGCCATCGGAATGGTAGTGGTGATAAATATGAAAATAATATTTTTTGATAAAATCAATTAAATCTATTAAATATTGATGACCCACTTAAAAGAAATGCAATGTGAACAGAGGAAAACGAGTGGACCAACAAATGAACCTAAAAGAAACGTAAAAAGTTCAATCATAATTTATGAATGTTATCTATCAGATTTAGACTCGTGATGGAAGCATGCCATATTGTCATGAGATTAGCATGACTAATACTAACAAGTAGTCGAAGGGGGTTAGTTGGATGAGATTGTTAGGAAAGAACAGATGGATCAATTTTATTCAATGCGACGGAGTTTGTATAGATCCGAAAGCATAAGAATTTATATTTTTCATATTTAAAACTTAGAATTTCTATTAATTTATGATTTCGATCTACATGCAATTACAGGGCATAGAACGACGACATTATTAATCGAAGTCGGTCTCAATGTTGTCCGCTGTGACTTGTAAGCTGGGGTAGTATTGCCAACAATTTTTTGGTGAAAAACGTAAATAAACCCTCAAATAATTTCACATACTTCGTCATCAAATTTATGGAAAAAAAAGGGAAATCCGATGTTTTTAGATTCTCTCTCTCTCAATTTCATTTGACTTTTCAATGTAACTATCTCTCTTTCTCTCTTTTCATGTTTTTTTCAGGGATTTTTTAGATAGCGGGAAAAACATGATAGATAGCAGTGCATATATATATATATATATATTCTCATATGCACGTCATAATATATATATATATACTCGCACGTCGTACATCATAATATATTTATGCACTCCAAAACATATCATACAAAACATGAGCATCCCATACTACACGTCATCGTATATATAAATGTATATAAGATAGTTTTATCATAATTTATATAGTTTTATGCTTTTAAAATATATACATTCATATTTAGCTCAGCTAATAACATTAATATTTTTCAAAATATATTATGAATATGATAATTTATACTTTATTTTATAGTAAATTAAACTTATATTTAATTGATTGAACTAAAAAATGATGTTGCTTAAGATCATATTTTTTTAATGATCGAATATGTCATGAAGTGACACATCTATCAAATTGGGAGTATAGGATCATGAGATATCTTAACAAGAATTCTATCTCTTGATTTTATTGATTTATAATAATTTTATAATAATAATTCATAAAAATTGATAAAATGAACTACTTACAATTTTAAGAAGAACTACATAAATGAACTACTTATAATTCACTATATATATATATATATATATATATATATATATATTAGAAAATATTCATATTTGAGTATTTTTCAATCAATACCTCACATTTTGCTCTTTTATGAATAGTGTTATAATTTAATAAATATTTAAATTATCCCTTAAATTTTTTTATTAGTTATAATGTTTTTGGCCTGTTATAGTGTTTTTGCCATTGCAACCACTATAAAGTCTATTTGAAAATATTTCAAATATGTTAAATGTAATCAAGAATATTTCAAATATATTAGAAACTATTTGATCTATCATTCAAATAGGTATTTGTAATAGCTTATGAATAACATCACCAAATAAAAATTAAAAATTGACTTGATATAATGTTTTAGCTACTGCAAAAAAAACACTATAATACATACTTGAAAATACCGTAAATCATAACCTCTATCAACCAACTACAAGTCCAAAATTATGATATCATAGTGATCAATAAGTAATTATAATTAAAAATTTATAATATGATTTCACTTATAATGTTTTTCAATAGTATTTACAATGTTTAGAGTACCAGAATAAAAACATTTGCAAACATTATGATAATTTAAAATTGATAACAAAATGAGAAAATTTTGATGAGAAATTTTTCAAAGGATATTTTAGATATTTTTAAATTAAGGATATTTGTTGCGAAAAAGTAAAATAGGGATACCAATCAAGAAATACTTAAAATATGAATATTTGTTTAAAATACCCTGTATATATTCAAGAAAAGTGATATTAAAATACCCTAGAATTATGTCACCAAAAAAATTAAATCTGTTAGTATTTTATTTCAGGATAATGACGGAGGATTCAAACACCAATTATTTCAATTTGTGGCCTTTATAAATGAGGCTTCGTCCTCTTCTTCACAGCAGCAGCTCATCTCCTACTAATTGCCGTGCCTGGTCGCTCGCATGGCCTTAAGGGTGCACCCTTCTTGTTTCTTTCATGGCTGCGGTCCAATGTCTTCCGCTGCTATGTTACTTCCTCCTTTTCCTTCCTCTTATAAACCCGGCCACTTTGCCATGCTTACCCGGTGAGACTTGCTTTCCGGCAGACCTTGGTTACTGATGACTACACTAGCTGTAGTTACTGTTGTTGTTTTTGTTGTTGCAGGATGGACAAGAAGAAGAAGAAGACTGTTGTACGTGCCATTAGTCCGGAGAAGCTTGAGGTCGTTAAATCTATGGAGGGATGGGTGGAGGAGAACGTGTTGACGTTCCTGAAGCCAGTGGAGAGCTCATGGCAGCCCCAGGATTTCCTGCCGGAGCCTTCGGGGGAAGGCTTCTTGGATGGGGTAAAGGAGATCCGTGAGCGGGCGGCAGAGATCCCGGACGCGTACTATGTCTGCCTCGTCGGCAACATGATCACCGAAGAAGCTCTGCCCACTTACGAGACCGTCCTCAACACTTTCGACGGCACCCGGGACGAAACCGGGGCGAGCATGACGGCGTGGGCGAGGTGGACGAGGAAGTGGACGTCGGAAGAGAACCGACACGGCGACCTCCTGAACAAGTACCTGTACTTGAGCGGGAGGTTGAACATGCGGCAGATCGAGAAGACGATACAGTACTTGATCGGATCGGGCATGGTAAGGGTTCGAGTCAAAAGGCTACGTTGATAGCGAAGACGATACCACTACCTGCTCTGTGTTTTGGACAGATGATTGGGTCAGACAACGATCCGTATCGTGGCTTCGTGTACACGTCCTTCCAAGAGAGGGCAACCTTCATCTCCCACGGAAACACAGCAAGGAAAGCCAAGGAGCACGGCGACATTCTGCTGGCGAAGATCTGTGGGGTGATCGCCGCGGACGAGAAGCGCCACGAGATGGCGTACACGAAGATCGTCGAGAAGCTGTTCGAGGTCGATCCGGAGGCGACCATGTTGGCGCTGGCGGACATGATGAGGAAGAGGATCAAAATGCCGGCTCGGCTCATGTTCGATGGGCAGGATCGGGACATCTACCACCACTACTCCTCCGTCGCGCAGCGGCTCGAGGTGTATACCAGCAAGGACTACGGCGACGTGGTGGAGTTCTTCGTCGAGAGGTGGAAGGTTGGGGAAGTGACGGGGTTGTCGGGGGAGGGGAGACGGGCTCAGGACTACATCTGCAGTCTGCCTAGCAGGCTTCGGAAGATGGAAGAGAGAGCTCAGGAACGGGCGGAGAAGAAGACCAGCATCGTCCCCTTCGGTTGGATCTTTAACAGAGAAGTTGAGATTTAAGAGTTGCAGGGACTGTCGCCAATCTATACGTGTTTTACACGCACTGAGCAAAAACCATCTATATGCTTAGCTTATAGCTATGTTAAGCTCACATCCCTCACCTGTTTTACTTCATATGCTTCCATAATAATAACAATCGGATGATCAGTAAACTGGGAAAGAACGCCAGACTCCCATTCTAAATATATTAGGAATCATCAAGTCTTTTTGTATACATTTTTGTACTACGATCCTAATGTTTATTGAGGAGGCATGGTTTGCTTGTCTCATAATAGGAATCAGGACATACTGCTAAACCGGGAAAAAAATTCTGCTTTGTAACTCTCAATCGTCGTAGATCAATAACGTCGCCAACCTGAAGCATGAGCCATGTTTGCATCGGAAGAATTCACATGCCCTTCAATTTTCGTGAGTGGTTCTTCCGCTAGCCATCACCTAAATCTCATCCCTGTAAAAGCACATAGTTACAGTTGGTGAATTTGAAGGATATAAACAGATGAATTAGAGGACAGTCGACACGAAGCTAAGTACTCGCAGGGGAACAAGGCAATCGATCATATGATCAGCTAAACATAATGCTTTTGTTTTTGGTATATCCTTCTGTAGATTCTAGCGCCTTCTAGCTCCGCGTGTATCTCTCTTTCTGTTCGTATACCCATGGGGTTGTGCAGCACCCATCCTTGGGTGTCGCATACAAAAATGTTGTCAATGGTATCGACATGCTCGAATACATCGAAACGAGCATCAAACTGGTTCCTCATGTCCAATGCCAATTCAAGCACATCTGATTGCACAAAGACCTGCAAAAAGTGATAAGATTGCTGTGTCATAGTGCAAACAAGTTCAAAAGCTTTGAAAAAAATAGGGGATTAACACCCGCATTTAAAGTAAGCCAACAAATTGAGGCAGAAAAAAAAAAAAGATTGTTCTTAAAGTTCGCATACATTCAAGAGATATAATGTCTATCACCTTCTGACTTGGTGACAATGGCAGGTTCTCTGTAATTATCAGCTTGTCACTTAACATAAAAAATGCAATTCACACTTTCAGATGTCCCATTTAGATTCTGCATAAAGGCAATCGTGCAGCTGACTTAGTTGATTGGGTTGGACGAGTTAGCAGCCTGCTTGTGATGTAGTGATAGGAAGGATGTGTTTTCTAAGGAGTTGTAGCATACCATATCCAATGATGATTTTGGATCTTTTTGGTATGTAAGGGTTCACTGCCTTCACCTCCCTCATCCACTTTCCTTCCGAAAAAAAAAATTACTGTTAAACTACCCAAAATAAGAAGAGGGTTCTGAAAATTAAAATTACGTGAAAGCAATTTGCAACTGCATCAAAATTTATTTGACTTGTCATCTTGCATTGAATATAGACATCAGAAAGAAATGAACTAACGGTGAATAACTTCACCAGAATAGTTAGGAAGAACTAGCAAAATTAAATGGACATACCATTGGTGTTTAAAAGTCGCTCATTTAATAAGCTGATTGATAACAAAGAAAACAAATAAATTCTCTTATTTCATCAACCTTTATGGTTCTTAAGGTGATGCACTGCCCTTAAAGAGTACTAGGCAAAACTAACTTTTTAGGAAAAAATTGACCTAGCTACGATTCCTCTGAAAGTGCAATACTTCAATAGTGGAAGGAAAAGAAAAAAATGTTCTGCATTTATGCTTATCCCTGGTAAATCTCAGCTCACCTTGGATTCAATAAATTAGAAGAAAATTTTGATTTTTATATATCTGTGCCGGCTATGTATTTCAAACTCAAATAGAATAGGAGCGTAAGGTTAGCGAGCCATACCTGCCCTCCAATGATCAACCTTTTTGAGATGGAATCAACTAAGCTCGCCTGTACAACTCTTCTTTTGTGATGCCTTTTCTTGAAATGAGGGTCCGGGCACTGCAAGGTCGAATGAAGGCATAAGCTCTCAATCAAACCCATATTTTGATCATATATTCAAGGCAAAGAAACAACTGCATTATGCAAAAAGGAAAAACCTGTCTCAATTCAAAACAGTGGCAGATAGCCTAAGTTTGCAGTATCAAGAATAATCTCCTTGTTAAATTTTAAACTGTGCAAACTAACTTAGGTAAAGCTCACCAGTATGGAGACCAGCATAAGAGGTCCAGGATAGGTGGAAAGCAGTGGCTCAAAGGATACCATGGCATTGGCAAACATAAAATGACTGCTCAAAAAGTGAACATCTTTTAGTTCCACAGGTAGCTTACAATCCTTGATTTGAATGATGTGCAAGCAGGTGATTTTATACACAAGAGCTCACATGTTTGCAAGGCCCAATTCTTCAACCCAGAACTTTGACCGCTCCACTAGCTAAATTAATAGCAAAAGATCATATTACTACGGATCAGATGAAGAATGCTTAAGCAGTAGCATTTTTAGAACCTTTTGACGTATCTCCAGCCCCAAATAATTTCTTCTTTCGGGGCATTTTTTAGCAAGCCAGATAAGGAATCTACCACTGCCTGCAAGGATTCATCATCATCATCAGAAACTTTTGGGAATAAGAAATACTCGTAGCAAATGTCATGTTCCCTAACTTAGTTTTTCAAATCAAACAAGCAAAGACTAATGGCATCTTATTAGATGAGGAGGAAAACAAAACATGTACAGTGACCATGCCATTATTCTCACAGAGAACGACTTCATACCACTACCAATATCCACCATCAACGGGAGCGACGGATCCCTGAAAACTTCCTTCCATACCGGGATCTCCACTGGTGTCTGTGATTCACTCCATAATCAAAAACAGAAAGAAAGATCATAAAGGAGAAACAAAGAACTCGGACATGAAGAATTGACAGATGGGAGTGATCAACACTCACAGCGAAAGAAGAACTGAGTGGATTCACATGTTGTCGAATCCGAACGTGACCTAACTGCCATAGAAGAACGGAATGTTCCATTACGATGAAAAGGCAAACAGAGGAGGGAAAAGAGAGTCTGGACTAGGAAGGGGAATCGGGATACATTAGGAGCGGCGCCGTAGAAATTCTTGAGGTTGAGGTCAGCGTACTCCATGTCAACCACGTCGGGGCTCCGCTGCGCCGCACTCGTCAACCTCCTCCTCGTCCACCCATTCGCAGTGCCCTCCTTGGGCTCTTCGCACCAGAATCTCCTGCAACGGCGTCGGAGGTGAAGCGTAGGGGCGATGCGAAGAAACGGGGAGGAAACCACGGCCGAAGCCGTCGATCCCAACAAGGCATGTGCAGCGCCCCAGCGGCTGCCGGTACACCCGAAAACCAACATTGTCGATCGATTTATCCTTAACCCACTGGACGAAACTTTAAGGCTTGGGTATAGGAGTTCGGGTTTAGGGTTTTGGATTTAGGATTCGGGTTTTAGAGTTTGATATTTAATGTCGAGAATTCATTATATAGCATTTAGAATTTAGAATTTTGGAATTACTAGAGTTTAGTGTTTAAGTGTTTTAGATTTAAGTTTATTAAGCTTTAGGGTATTGATTTTTTGGATTTAAATTTTATAGTTAGGATTTAACATGTTGAAATTGGGTTTGGGGTTATAGGTTTCTGATTTATTGGGGTTAGGATTCATGACCTATGATGAGCCTCCGGCAATGATATATATCATTGCGAATAATGACATGATCAATATTTTACCGTCAGATGATAGAAGCATCAATGCAATGTGATAAATAGAGTGGATTGAACATCGTCACGTTTTAGGTTCGACCCATCACGATCATAATTAAGTCCGAGAGAAGCACAGTTTTTTTTTCATAACTAATGCATATTGTGATGGTAATAATATTCTAAGTCGATTGTGAATTCTATTTTTTCTACTTAGGTGCGTTGTAAGATAGGTATTTTTTTTTCTACTTAAAATGTATAACAAAACCTTTAAAAGCCTTATCCACATATTTCGGTTGGGTCTTGCCGAACTAGACAGAATCAACAAGCATCAACTCAGGAGAAAGATGGAGAAAATTCATAATTAAATCCGAATTAGCATGTAACTCAAACAAATAAAATCTAACTTAACAACTTTCGATGTTTCAAGATTTAGGAATTTTGATTTAGAATTACAGATTAAGATTCAGGGTTTCATTGCTTGTTACATCAATCCTTAACTGTGAGAATTCAATTAACATGATGTTAGTCGTATACACAAATTTTTATAAGAAATCTAAAAGAATTGTTGAAGGTAATCGATCATATGTTTACATATTGATGAATTATAAACTGTACCCATTTAAAGTCAAAATGTCTATAGAATATACTTAATATTATTAATCTTTGCTATACATATGTTCATTTCATGATATACTGATATGGGGATGGGGAAAAGACAGAATGAAGTTCCAAAAAACAAACAACATATTATAGAGTTATAGTTGTTAAATTTTTCTGATTAAAAAAGAACAAATACAAGATAAAACTTATATAAAATAGATAAAATTAATTCATCATCGAGTTTAATGTCACAAGAGGATATAAAAAATTCATCACATCAAAAAAATTAAATAAGGATATAGAACTGAATTAAAAGACTCACCATTCAAGAAAGCATCCAAGAGATACAAAATTTTAGAGAGACTCTAAAAATCTTCTACGAATACAAATTAGGTGCTAATTTTTTTTTCTAATCCTAAAACACCAAAATAAGTACTAGTGCATGAAACTAATTATAAGGAACTACGAAATTAAGTGTTTTACATCTGCTAACTAACCTCTTTAATGTATTCCTTGGTCATGAAGAAAAGCGGAAGATTATGTGAGATCTCTTTCAGTACAAGATCTTGGAACTCCTCCAGGATTAGTTTCATGATTGCTGGTGACTCCTTGTGTTGTTCATTCTCAACTAAATCAGAAGGATATATAGGATTGGCTCTCGGAATAAGATCAACGTAATACTGGTTGTCTGCCAAAGGTGGAAGGTTATGTGGGATCTCTTCCGATACAACATCTTGAAACTCATTCAGGATTGGTTTCATGATTGCTGGTGGCTCATTGTGTTATTCATTTATCTCTACTACTACTAGAGCCAAATATGACTACCCTCTTTCTAATTCACGCTTACATTCACTGTAGGATATAAAAGATAAACCATGGTCAACATAAGTAACCTCTTCCTAATCATCATCATATTTTGGTTCTTCATTGGCTTCATTTCATTCTCTATCACTATGTTATTCAACAAATATAACAATTCTTCTATTTGGATAATATGAAGCAATATGCTCAAAACCATGACATTTGAACCATTTTTGGCCACTTAGTGTAGACGAATTAGGTGGTTGTTTGTTGCTACTTGATATTCACCCTTGTCTTTCACCTTCGACACCACCTTGCTTTGGAGAGTAGGCTTGAAATTTTCTCCTTTTGTATAATCATCTTTCGACCTTTTCATAGACCTTGAGAAAGATCTCTTGACTATATTTGTCAGTAAGTATTTTCATTTCAACTTCCTTTTTATTTTCTCCCATGTCATGATCTTACTCTTCCCCTCACGTTCTCTTTGTTTCTTTAGATTTTCCCACAAAAAAGATACATTCTTTCTGAGTTTGAGTGCTACAAGCTTTATTTTATTTTGTTCGGTAGTTCATGAAAATAAGATATTCTTTCCATCATATTAAGACAATCAATAAAGTTATCAACATTGATTCTACCTTCAAACTCCGGAATGCCAACTTTTGGTTGTATTTGTTTTGTCACTCATCTTGGTCTCCATTCGAAGATAACATCGCAGATCCACTAACAAAGCCACTGGCTCAGATTGTATTTAAACATCATAGGGGTTTGATGAGGATCATACACATAGGTGATTGGCTTTAGGTCAAGCGGGAGATTGTTGGTTATAGGTGCCCTGTAAGTCAATCACGTGAGTGATGGCACGTGTGACACGTTGCACGATCTTTTTACTTATGATTATTATTGACATATTCTCATATTATATTATCTGTTACATATATATTATGATGTCCATAATTCTATGCAATGAGAATCAGATCGTAATGAGATCACGATAATAAGATCGATTCACTTTTAAACACAGATCCTAAATAATCCCGATCATAGGTTACTCGAGAGGGACATTGAGATAACCGGACAGACTAGTGTACTATATATCCATCCATATGATGGAGGTGGTTGGTCTAATAGCCACTTATGTGGAGACACTAATGATATAATACATATGCTCATTATAGAATGAGTTCATTGATTGATCCGCTTATGAAATATTGTATGGTTAATGATGCCTAATATCAGATTGTGATTCCATAGTCTCAGTTGTGTGTCTGGTCCTTACAAGTTTGGAAAGTTCCAAATCTAGTACGGTTGATTATCGGGATTAGTAGCCAACCTTATGAAAGCAATTGAGTGTTAATAAAAGATCATTTACTCTTAGTATCGCAAGAGGAATATCTCATATGTGCTTCTTCAGACAAATCCCTAGCCAGGGTCATTTGGATTAAGGGAGAAGGAGTTCTCCGGGAGAATCTAATTAGAGCAAGACTCAAACGGATTACGTATGTGGCATGACAGTACCATGTTCAATATATGGTCTCTGAGATATTAGTTGTATGAAGGACTACAGATACACGGTAACTGTGGACAAACATATCCAATTGATTTGATCCCCCTGTACCATCTGGGGATTATAACCCAATGGCCTAGTATGTCTATAGTCGATGAGTCAAGTGAATTATTATGGAGATAATAATTCACTATATCAGAATGAGTTCTGATGGGAGTGACTCATGGCCAGCTCGGTTTCGAGCTAGAGGGTCACACACATATGGTGAATGCTCCGGTGAATAGAGAATCAGATAGAGATCCAATTAGTTCATATTCTCATTAGATGAGACCCTATAATGATTAGCTCCTTGTATGAGGCCCAATCAGAGGCCAAAGAAGATTATTGGACAGAGATCCAATAATGCAAGGTTAGTGGGTAATTGGATGAAGATCCAATACCCACTAAGGTAGGATCCATAGGTTTTTTGGTGGCTCTTTATAAATAGTAGGAGAGGCTTCTAGTTGATAAGCTGCATCTTTGGCCGCCCCCTCCTATTATCCTCCCTTCCTCTATGCAAGAGTTACGAGACCGGAGATTACAATTAGAGGAGTATCGCTGTAGTAACCCATCGTATGGATACTGCTAGAGAGAAGGATGCTTGATCTCCTTCATCCTGTCTATCCGGATCTAGAAACATAGGGATATATGATCTTCCTAGGTAAACAATCTCTTATACGATGTAATTTTTCAAAATTTATGACTTTCTCGCAACCCAATCTTTTGCATGACGATTTGATCTGTGTGAAAGTTTTGATCTTTCGCTGTGCATGTGATGCTCCCACTTAGTTTCCCAACATATCAAAGGTGGAAGGTTATGTGGGATCTCGTCCGGTACAACATCTTGCAACTCCTCTAGGATTAGTTTCACGATTGTCGGTGGCTCCTTGTGTTGTTCATTCTCAACTAAATCCAAAGGATCTATAGGATTGGCCCTCAGAATAAGATCAACGTATTGTTGGTTGTCTGCCAAAGATGGAAGGTTATGTAGGATTTGTTTCGATACAACATCTTGCAACTCCTTTAGGATTAGTTTCATGATTGTTGATGGCTCATTGTGTTGTTCATTCTTCTCTACTATTGCTAGAGCCAAAATATGACTATTCCTTTCTAATTCACCATTGCATTCACCGTAGGATATAAAAGACAAACCATTGTTAACATAAGTAACCTCTTCCTCATCATCATCATCATATTTTGATTTGTCATTGGCTTCATTTCATTCTCCATTCTTCAACAAATGTAATAATTCTTCTATTTGGACAATCTGAAGTAATATGCTTAAAACTATGACATTCAAAATACTTTGGCCACTTTGTGTAGACGAATTAGGTAGTTGTTTGCTGCTAGTTGATCTTTCACCCTTGTCTTTCACCTTCGACACCACTTTGCTTTAGAGAGTAGGCTTGGAATTTTCTCTTTTCATAGAACCATCTTTCAACCCGTATCGAGAACCCTTTTTATAGACTTCGAGAAAGATCTCTTTACTATATTTGTCCATTAAGTATTTTTATTTCAACTTTCTTTTTATTTTCTCCCATGTCACGATCTTACTCTTCCTCTCACGTTCTCTTTGTTTTCTTAGATTTCCCACTAAAAAGATACATTCCTTCTGAGTTTGAGTGTTATAAGCTTTACTTTCTTTTGTTCTGGTAGTTCATGAAAATTGAATATTCTTTCCACCGTATTAAGCCAATCAATAAAGTTATCAACATTGATTCTATGTTCAACCTCCGGAATGCCAACTTTTCGTTGTATTTGTTCTGTCATTCATCTTAGTCTCTATGCCTTGCTTGAAATATTCCAAACTCCCTTTAGTAAGGAGGTATACCATCATCAAAACCAAACATTTTGACATCATTTTCATGCTGATTGTTTTTACTCCGAAGTTCCTCAATGATTTCATTTTTTTCTTGTAGACTATGCAACAATCTTTGTAGCTACAACCTCATGGATTCAAAGTCATCTTCATGACCACTACTTTTATAAACTGTATCTTTTCCATTCCGCCTTGCCATGATCTCTAGCCTTCAGCTCTGATACTAAACTGATATCGGGAAAGGGGAAAAGACATAATGAAGTTAAAGAAAACAAACAATAGGATTCATAGTTGTATTTACTGAAATTTATTTGGATTCAAAAAAATAAACGCAGGATAGCAATTACATAAAATAGATAAAAATCGCTCACCACCAAGTTTAATGTCACAAGAGGATATAAAAAATTCACCACCCTAAGGAAATTAACAAAATATAAAACTAATCAAAAGACTCACCACTCGAGGAAGCATCCAAGAGATATATAAATTTAGAGAGACTCCAAAGAGCTTCTGCCAATACAAATCAGGTGTTAAACTTTTTTACTTATACTAAAACACCAAAATAAGTATTAGTGCCTGAAATAACCCTTCATGCATAGGGAACTATGAAACTAAGTGATTTACATCTCCTAACTAATCCTTTTAATACACTCCTTGGTTATGAATAAAAGCATCTTGAATAGCTTTAACTTTCTACCTTCCAAACAATATATTATTTAAGTAGCTTTAACTTTCTCTAGTGAAAATGCTCATAAGCTATCATATTTAAGAGATTTGGATAAAAGACTACGAGACAAGCATTGTGAGTTATAGAGAATACCATGGAATTAACAAGATTTACTTGAGCTGACTGTAGTAAAGTAGACACTCTTGTGTCAAATTTTTTTATCTTTTTTAGTATGACTAGTAACTCAACTATAAATAAATTATAGACAAGTCAAGCCTAAACCAAGTTAAGACTTATAATAAGTCAAATCAATATATTCTTTAAATCTTATGTCAGGTTTATTTAGTTGGCTCATCATCTAATTTACAATATTACTTGTTCAACATAACATAGAGAGCAAATAAATAGGGAGCGCGATGCATTCTCTATCCCCTCTTTCATTTTTATTTAGGTTAAAGATTCATTTTAGTTGACGTGATTTTGATCATAAGCAACTTAAGCATTTATAGTTTACTCATGTCTAAAATAATCCCTACATTTTTAAAAACTTAACATATAAGGCTCTTATATCAAGTCTGAGTTACCATACATATGACGCTCCTCGTATCGTTGCAGGATCTCCCTCTCCACGCTTAGCACATAAGTGTTGTCAGCCAAGCAGGAGAGGAGGCTGAGGAGAATAGGAGGGGCGGCTACTAGAAGCTCTAGCCTATGAACCCTTTAGCCCTCTCCTATTTATAAAGGTCCCTATCAACTTAACCCTAATAGATCCTGTTGGTTATAGGTGCACTGCAAGCCAATCACATGAGTGATGACATATATGACACGCTACACGATCTTTTTGTTTATGATTATTATTGGTATATGATAATCTGTTGTATATATATTATGATGTCCTTAGTTCTGTGCAATGAGAATCGAATCATGATGAGATCACAATAATGAGATCAATTCACCTTTAAACACATATCCTAAATAATCTCGGTCATATGTTACTCTAGAGGGACATCGAGATAATCGAACAGACCGGTGTACTCTATACCCGTCCATATAATGGAAGTGGTTGGTCTCATCACCATTTATGTTGAGACACTAATGATATAGTACAGATGCTCATTGGAGAATGAGTTCACTGATTGATCCGCTTATAAAATGCTGTATGGTTAATGATACATAATGTTAGACATCGATTTCATAGTCCCAGTTATGCATTTGGTCCTTAAACTTGAGACATCAAAGATGTCTTGTTTGAGTACTTCTTTCTTTGACGTCGAACTTACAGGTTTGGAAAGTTCCAAATCTGGTACAACTAGTAATTGAGATTGGTAGCCAACTTTACGAAGGCAATTAAGTGTAAATAAATGATTATCCACTCTCGGTATTGCGAGAGGGATATCTCATATGTGTTTGCTTAGACAAATCCCTGGCCAGGGTCATTTGGATTGAGAGATAAGGAGTTCTCCGAGAGATTCTGATCAGAGTGAGTCTCAGACGGATTCCGTATGTGGCATGATAGTACCATGTCAAATATACGATCTCTTGGATATTAGTTGGACGAGTGACTATAGATACACGGTAAATATGGATAGACAGGTCCAGTGGATTTGATCCTCATGTACCATTTAGGGACTATGTCATAGTGGCATAGTACGTCTATAGTCGATGAGTTGAGTAAATTATTATGGAGATAATAATTTACTTTATCAGGAGTTCTGATGGGAGTGGCTCAAGGCTAGCTCAGTATCGGGCCTAGAGGGTCACACACATATGATGGATGCTTCAACAAATAGAGGATTAGATAGAGATCTAATTAGCCCCTATTCTCATTAGATGAGACTTTGCATTGATGAGCTCCTTGCATAAGGCCCAATTAGAGGCCAAAGGAGATTATCAGATATAGGTCAAATAATATAAGATTAGTGGGTAATTGGATGAAGATCCAATATCCACTAAGGTACGACCCCTAGGGTTTTTGGTGGCTCTTTATAAATAGGAGGAGATGCTCATAGTTGATAGACTGCATCTTTAGCCACCCCTCTTGTTCTCCTCCCTCCCTCCCTCTACGCAAGAGTTACAAGACCTAGGATTGTGATTGGAGGAGTATTGTTACAGCGATCCATCCTATGGATACTGCTAGAGAGGAGGACACTTGACATTTTTCATCCTCACCATCCGGATCTAGAAAAATAGGGATATACGATCTCCCTAGGTAAACAATCTCTCCCACGATGAGATTTTTCAATTTTACGATTTTCTCGCGACCCAATCTTTTGCATGATGATTTGATTTACATAGGAAACCTATTTTATTTTGATCTTCCGTTGCGCATGTGATACGCCCGTTGAGGTTTCCCAACAATGGTATCAGAGCCAAGGTTGTTTGTGCAAAGATGAGTTTTAAACTGCATGTGATGAGATTGAATCGCGTAGAACTATTCTACGTATTCTTGCTGTATTTTCGTAGTGAAGGCAGTGAGGAAGGGGGCAGTCACCTGTGGGCATGCCCCCTACAGGTGCGACCACCCACAACTAGGCCACATGCAGGGGTGGTCAATTGAGGCCAGGGCCCTTGCAGAGGAGGCTACACGTGGCCAAGGTCACAGTAAGGGATGCTCCCGCTTGGTTTCCCAGTGATATCAGAGCCAAGGTTGTTCATATGAAAGATTGGTTTTCATAGCAAAGGTAGCGAGGAGAGGGGCAGCTACCTACGGGCAGGTCACCTACAGGGGCGACTGCTATTGGCTAGGGCCCCTGTAAGAGTGGTCGCCTGCGGCCAGGCTACCTGTAGGGGTGGCCGGCTGCGGCCACTACTGCTAGCAAGTGCAACCGCCCGCGGCCAGCCCACAAGGGGCGACGCTTGCACACGACCAGGCCGTAGGGGCGATGCCTACCCGTTGGGCCGACTACCCGAGGGTAGAAGCTCCCGCCCGTGGGGACGGTCCCCGCGTACAGAGGTAGGTGATGGCGGAGCGCAGCACTGCCGCTTCCGCATGGGCGGCGGTTGGAAGAGGGCAGAAAGAAGGGTTAGGGTTTTCTCATTAGTGAAAAGACTATAGCCCCTCAAAATTTGAGAAATTTAGTCATTTGTCCTTTTATTCAGAATTCCCAAAATAGCCTAAAAAATTCTTGAAATTAGGAGCACTATCCTTCTATCCAAAATTTTGAAAATACCCTTAACAATTTTGGAAATTACAACAAATCCTGATTTTTAAAAATACTTAATTAAATAATTTAATTAATTATCATATATCTAGTAATCCTACATGTGATATGATGGGTATATTTGATGCATGATATGGATGAATGATCATGAGTCATGTGTTGTAATGTGTGTGATTATGATTATTATTTTTATTATTGGGGCTTGCGAGCATCCATTTTTCTTGTTTATTATCAGGCTTGCGTGCTTGTGATTATTTTATAATAATGGAGAGTCACGATTGGAGCGTGGAGGTGACAGTGGGACCCACGATGCCATGGCGGGAGATCATGATGCATGGTGATGCGACAAGGATCCGACAGAACCAATGATGACAAGATCAACGATCATAGGACATAAAGATGCGTCGATGCATACTTAGATCCTATTATGAGTGATTAGGAACATTAGCTCGGGCTTAATCATATTAGGTGACGGCTCATGATCATCTGGTGTGACTTACATATGTGATATGTGTTATACACCTACTATATATATATATATATATATTTGTATGCGATGTAGATATATATTAAATATGTATGTGGTGACACGACATATTATGAGATCGATATAAAACAAAAACCCCTCGTATGATAATATTAAGTCGGTAAGCGTGAAGCAATAAGATTGACCCATGTGGCCTTCCATCGTTATTGGAAGAAATTGAATCACGATAGAGGTTGAGTTGGTCATGTCCCTCGAGGGTCACCTATCTACGTGATCGAGATCTTGCCTACGATATAGAGATGTCACCAGTGACCTGAGGATATTGTATGCTTGGTCAAGTCTTTTGATGGCATATCATCAAATCAGACTCATCTTGAACCGATGGTGATGACTTAACTGAACATCATTGTTGGTTGAGTCCCTCGAAACCATGATGATTCGGAGGCTGAACATGACGAGAATCACAAGGAGTTATGATTGGCAAGAGTTGTCTACCTTTTGGGCTTAGTGTAATTAGTCGAGTCCGTTGAGGTTGCATTAAGATGCCAATTAGATTTTGATCCCCACTAAGAATCTGTTGGAGACTTTCGTCTTACGTGTCGAGGGTGTCACATGATTCACTAGAAAAATAGTGGGAGTACATTAAGATAGAAGTCCATATCTTAATTAGTTTTTTCTGTAAAATCTACATGTGTTATTAATTTACGCTACATCTTGTTTGTCGCTTGCAAACTCCCTACATGGCATACTTGATGCCAACCGCTTCACTGGTCCAAACTACACAGATTGACTCTGCAATTTGAGAATTATTCTCATGGAGAAGAAAATCGTATATGTCCTTAACACGATTGTGCCCACGCCGGAGGAAATGATAAGCGAGGATGAGATCGCTTACTTTGTAAAGTATAAAGATAGTCCTAGAGGATAACCTATGTGTTGATCTTATACTTCAGTGCCGACCATATTCCTTTTTATAGTTCACTATTAACTTTAATATGAACAAGTTTGAGGTGACTCTACATGAGCTGCTTAATATGTTGAGGAAGCTGAGAGCACCATCAAGAAAGAGAAGTCAGTTCTCTATATTGGTAAAACCAATAAGAAAATGAAGACCATTAAGACCCTTAAGAAGAGCAAAGGCAAAGAAAGAGGTGTGACCCTATCTTAAAATCAATATTATTGTAATTTATCACAATTTAATCTAGGATCCAAACTAATATTTGAGATTACTAAGAAAAACTTTCAAAGCCATTCAATCACTTTCATAAAAACCTGTACACTTTATACTTTCACTTCACATTCTCCTAATAAATCACACAACCAATCCAAATACCAACACAACTAAATATAAATCACATTCATAAAATCCACTAATACGAGAAAATCTATATGACCTTAAAAACAACCATATACTACCACTTCATATATTATGCAATAAGTTTAACATTTATGATCCAAAACATGAGGGTACTTTCAAAACCATTACATAGTTACCCCACTTCATTATTTGTCTACAACTTTACATTATACACAAGGTATACATATATAATGAGAACATATTATCTAATACAGATTTAGCCCAAGATCTTCTTGTTTTCCACATACTTTAGCCAGTATCGAGTATTTTCGATAAATGCCAAACTAAGCTAAATAAAATTAGATAACAAGGAGGTGAGCTACAAAGCTTAGCAAGCTTTTAACAAAACAAAGACAAGAGCGGATGACTTCAAATAAGTTGGTACCAAGATACAAAATAGAGATACAAGTATTCATGGATATCGATTAATTAGATACAAAATTATAAATGTCATTCTTTCAAAATATATTTGGTTTATAACAAATGAAATATAAAGTAATTGGAGCATACCAATGACATAAGAGGAATTTTGGTGCATATCAAAGGCACATAGGACATTTCAGAGCATATCAATGGCAAATGAAATATTTTGGAACATATCAATAACATTCAGAATATTATCGAGCAAGTCAAAGTCGTAAAAATATTTCAAAGCATATTAGTGGAGTATGGATAATTTAAAAGCTTATCAAATGAACAAATAAGGAACAAAAGCTTAATATCATATCATGCGTAATATTCATTTCATCCTTATCTAAAGTACACATATAACTCAAAAATAATACTTTGGATATCATATCAAAAACATAGAGGGTGAAGTGAGATCAGACAGAATACGATACATAAATTTCTGGATGACCAACATACATAAGTCTCCTACGTTTGAGAGCTCCATCCACCCACGTCTGAGTGAAGTCAGTGGGGGTTGGTAGAGCATCACGGGCTTTAAGCATAATACCTTTTACCATTTCTAGCAAAGGTCTAGAATATACCACAAACATTAGAGTACAAAAGGACATGAGCAATTAAATTGGCATATATCGAAAGTATATACAGAACCATACATCATACATGCACCTAATCGAAATAATATGATATAACATCGATTAATACATAACATATTCAGACAAGTAAGGAAATCAAAGGCAAGAGCATTAGAGAGTTCAGTTTTGAAATGAATGAAGCAAGAATAGGCAAAATTGATACAATCACTATTCTGGCAGAATTCAGAAGGCACGTCTCAAAGTTATTTTGAATAATCAAATATGCTCCAAATTACTCAAAACATGTATCTTTGGAAAGCTAAATCAATCTAGTTTTAGGTAAAATAAGTTTCATATAAATTGAAGGTCTTTATCAAGAGTTATTGATGATTTAGCAACCAAAGGTCTCAAATCACAATCCAGTCTCTGTTTTACAGAATTCATATGGTCCATCAAAATAGAGGTTTTGATAGTCATTTGGATTCCAAATCTTTCAATCTTAGTTTCAACGGAAAGATTTATAAGTCTAATATCTAATAAATCTAGTTTTGCATAAATCAGAGACTCTAACAGGGAGATATAGGCAATATAGTGATGAAATGTCAGGAGCTATAAACTTTATTTTACAGATTTCATATGCTCAATTGAAATAAATGTTTTGGTTAGCTCCAAATTCTTCAAACTCAGTTTCAAAAGAAAGATATGTGAATCTATTTTTGAAGAAACTAAGATTTGTCAAAAACAAAGGTTTGTATAGAAAGTTACAACTTAAACACGGAAAACAGGTCACAGTCTAAAAAATATTCAAGATTCCAACTTTTGCAGCTAATAAAGGAGACTTCGGATTGCAAAGCTATATTTGTGGAAATAATAAAAATAAATTTCAGTAGAAAAAGGATTGAATACTTGCCTTTAAAGATTTTGATCCCAAATGTGCGTTTTTGATCAAAATCTCAAATCCCCTAAATCTTTTTTTTTCATCTTCCTTCTTCTTCTTCTTCTTCTTCAAGTTTACGTTGTAGCCAAATCTCTTTCTTCTCTAATTGCTATTTGTTTTAGCTAACATATTAGTTGCTAGGCAGTAAGCATGCATGTAAGGTGCTTTTGTGTCACCTATGCACATGCATAAGTGGCACCACTTTAAACTAGGTAGTGACACGTCCTCCCTATTTTTTTTAAAAACTTAATATAAATCTTCTATGATTTATTTCATATTTTTAAGATTCACATTTAGGTCTCTAGCAATAAACTTTCAATGTAAAATTATTTAATCAAAAGAATTATTAAACAAATCCTCAAATTTATAAATAGGTCCTCATAAATAATTTAAAATATATCATTACAAATATTTTAGAAATGAGGGATATTACACTCTCTCCCCCTTAAAATAAAAATACAGTATTCTAAATTTATCATACCTCCATTGACGAAAAGATGAGGATAGATTTTCTTCATTTCTTCCTCTAAAGGCAAATGTTGCCAATAAAGACTCGACAAAGGACAAAGGACAGTGATAGAACCCCAGAATGAACTCTATAGATTTTGACCATTTGGGGGGGATCAACCCTTGGAACATTGTAGGGGTTCCTCCCTCCTAGACTCAGCACAAGGCTGAATAAAAGTTGATAATTGTTTGATTAAAGAGAGGGGGCAGCTACATCATTATATAAGGTTCTAAACCCTAGCACACGGGGTGCTTGCCTAAGTAAAATTATTTTTTTGCCTCTTCTATAGCCGACCTGCCTAAGTAGAAACATGTAGCGGCTAGGTTAGCTCTATAGCCAACCTAAGCAGGGGGAAACTCTGGCCGACCAACTCAGTAAAGGGGGCGACGACCACTAATGCCCTAAGACCCTAAAATAAACCATAGCCACACTTCTTTATAGGATAAAAGTGACTAGGTGGGGTTTTATTATAATCTCACATGGTTCTTATTGATCACTTCTAGGGTGATCAGGGCTCAACCCTTCTGGAGTCCTATCAAACTCGTCCTCTTAAAATCAACATTGTCATCGAGGCTGAAGTTCCATAAACTCATGGAACCAGGTCTTCAGCTCCTTATCAACTTGGGTGTCAGTTGGAAGAATTTGAGCTGAGTCGTCATCTTTAAATTTTCATTTGAGGTGAGATACCTGGAGGATCAACTGTAATTTTGATTTAGTGCACGGATCTGACCTCCATATTAGGGCCCCAATGTGATCCCCAATTTTGCAAGGCCCAAGAAATAGGGAGACTAATTCATTAAGGCTCGAGTTTCTTGCTGATTGGGCTAGAGGTGTAGGAAAACTTGATCTTTAATTTCTCATGCATTCTGAAGTTTGTCGAGATGTCGTTTCTTCTTTGCATGTGCTGCCATATGGTTAGTCTTTAGTGATAGTTAATCTTTCTTCTGGGATGATGACTTCCCTCTATTATGGCTCAGAAATCCAGAGTGCCCTGTTGAAGATAAAGAGTATATCTCATGCAAAATAATATGGATGCAAGGGGAAGAAGGAACAATCATAATTCAACTTTTGTAACGCAGGTCCTTCGAATCCCGTGTAGTAGCCCATGGAACCTAAATCCTTCTCCAATTTTTCTATGATGTCTCAGGTCTCTGAGTTATTATTCCATTCCTCCCTAATGTCTTTGAGGAAGTTAGTGGAAGGAAGGGAGATGGCTGAAATTTTGGCTTGTCCCGGTAGCCGTGATAGAGCATCTACAAGAACATTCTCTTTTCCCTTTCGGTAAGTAATTTCATAATCAAAGCCAAGAAGTTTAGTTACCCATCATTGCTGCTCCGAAAAAGATATTTTCTGCTCCAAAAAATATTTAAGGCTTCGGTGGTCAGGTCTTAATCTGGAAGCGTCGGCCGATCAGGTAGGGTCTCCACTTCGTGATGGCATGTACAATGATAAGTGTTTATTTATCATACACGGATATTTTGAGATGTGAGGGAGATAAATCTTTTTTGGTGTAAGTAAAGGGTCAGTCATATTGCATTAGAACAGCTCTAATTCTAACTCCTGACGCGTCAGCCTCAATGACGAAGGTGCGGTTGAAATCGGGCAGCTCTAGGACCAGCGTCGTCGTCATGGCTACCTTGAGTTGTTCGACGGCTACGAAGGCTTTATACGACCACAAGAAGGAGTCTTTCTTCAGCAGGGATGTGAGTGAGGCACTGATCTTGCCATAATCTTTCACGAATTTTTGATAGTAGCCCGTGAGTCCAAGGAAGCCGCACAACGATTTTATGTTCGTAGGTCTCGGCCATCCTTGCATCACCTCGATCTTCATCAGGTCTACTGCCACTCCATCCTCTGATATAATGTGTCCTAGATACTCCACTTTATGCTATAAAAAGCTATACTTTGACTGTTTAACATAAAGGGTGTTCTCCCGAAGAATCGTTAGAACAGTTCGTAAGTGCTGAAAATGCATATCAAGCATAAAGTTATAAATGAGAATATCATAAAAAAATACCAACATGAACTTGCGTAGAAAACTCTGAAAGATGTCATTCATCAGGCTTTGAAAAGTGGAAGGAGCATTCATAAGTCCGAAATGCATTACTAGAAACTCATAGTGGTTGTTATATGTGCGGAATGCAATTTTCGGGACATTTTCAACGCATACCCAAATATGGTGGTAACTGAAACGGAGATCCAATTTTGTGAAGACTCGGGCTCCTTTTAATTCATCGAAGAGCTCATCTATGACTGACATAATATATTTATCTTTGATGATGATGGCGTTCAAAGCCAGGTAATCAACGCACATCCACCACGTACCATCATTCTTGCACATTAGCAACACCAGCGAAGAGTAAGGGCTGCAGCTTGATCGAATTATATGTGCGGAATGTAATTTTCGGGATATTTTCAACGCATACCCAAATATGGTGGTAACTGAAACGGAGATCCAATTTTGTGAAGACTCGGGCTCCTTTTAATTCATCGAAGAGCTCATCTATGACTGACATAATATATTTATCTTTGATGATGATGGCGTTCAAAGCCAGGTAATCAACACACATCCACCACGTACCATCATTCTTGCACATTAGCAACACCAGCGAAGAGTAAGGGCTGCAGCTTGATCGAATTACTCCGGTGTTGAGCATCTCCTTAACGATGTTCTCAATCTCATCCTTCTGCAAGTGAGGATAGCGGTATGGTCTCAAATTTGATGGAGGTTTGCCCAACAGAATAGGTATGTGGTGGTCATGTGGCCGGTTAGGGGGCAGCCCTCGTGGCTCCATGAAAACATCCGTGAATTCATCCAATAAGAGGGCAAGCTTAGGATCTGAATTTTGCAAGTTCTCCTCCTTGGATGGCTGCTAGATATGCATAAAAAATCCTTCATATGCTTTATGCAAAATTTTCTCCATCTGTTGCGTCGAAACAGTGGAAATATGGCTCCCGCGCTTGCCTCACAATGTGACCTGTCTCCCTTTGCAATAAAACTTCATAATTAGTTTAGAAAAATTTCAAGAGATATCACCTAGCATTGTGAGCCATTCAATCCTGAGCACGGCTTCATAATCACCGATGGGTAAGAGGAAGAAATCGACTACCACTTCTTGGTCTTGGAGGAGCAGTTTCACTCGTGGGCACTGTTGGTCGTAATTGAGGATTCGGCCGTCGGTGACTTTTATGTCAAACTTGTTGCAACCTTCGATTTGAAGTGCCACACGTGCAGCAACCTTACTGTTGAGGAAGTTATTTGTGCTGCTCGTGTCGATGAGAACGGTGATGGGTTGCTCTTTTAGAAGTCCTCCAACTTTCATCGTCTATAGGTTGGAGTAGCTGACAACGCATGCACTGCATAGTTGGTTGGTTGGGGATCTTCCTTCGTGGCTTCCTCTTCAGGTTCGAGGCCTTCTTTAGATGGTTCGCTGTCCTTATCCTCCACTGGTTCAATCATGAGGAGCTGACCCTTTTTGTAGTGATGTTCGCGGCTCCATGGTTCGTTGCAGTGCCAACACAACCCCTTGGCTGATCGTTCACGAAGCTCGTCTCTTATTAATTTTTTTAGTGCAGGTGCTCAGATGGTAGTAGAGGGACTGTAGGCCTCGGCATGGCTGGTCGGGGAGTGACCCTTGTCCTTCGTACCTTGTGGTTCAATCGTTCTTCTTGGATACGCGCGAAGGAAATCATCACCATAAGAGTGTACGGTTGCTGCGCCTTTACTTCTCCTCGAATCTCTAGCTTTAGGCCCTCAATAAAAGTCCATAAAAGTTATTTCTCAGACTAATCCATAGTTTGGTTAGATAAACGTTCAAACCTTATTTGGTATTCTTGTATTGTAGAGGTTTAACAAATCTTTGTCAATTGTCCGTCGATATTATCAAAATCGATTGGTGCAAAGCGGTTTAGTAGTCCTTGAATCACCACAGAGAGTCCTCCATGGGTGTGCTCAAACCAATTGAACCATTGAATAGCATCTCCCTCGAGGTGGATGGCAGTAATCTCCACCCGTGTAGCGTCGGCGGTTCGGTAGAACCGAAAATAGCGCTCCGCGCGCGAGATCCATCCGATCGGGTCTCCTTCTTCCCATCTTGGGAAGTCCACCTTCATGCATGGATTATTCTGATCAGAGATGATGTGTCCATGCTCTTAAGGATCATCTCGCCAATTTGAAATCTCTCCATGCTGTGACTTCCTTGGACTTGATGATCGGCCTATGCTGAATTTGGCAAAAAAAGATCGTATCTTCTCCTCCATACGGCTTTCAAAGGCTTCGAACTTGGCGTTGATGGCCTCCTCTGATGCTATGGTGTATGCCTCTAGATCTGTAATATTAAGATCTTTTTTCTATTGACGGGTTAGTGGCATGAAAATTTTTAGAGAGGTGGTGGCCGGTTAGATGAGTGGATCGGTTTAGATGGGAGTAGGCTATGGTTTAGGGCTGATTTGGATGAGGGTTTTTAGTGAGGATGGTAGAGTTTGCAGATGAGAGAAGAGAATATGAAATCCCACAAAATACAACACTCAAATCCAATAGAATTCAACGAAGAAAGGTGCTGCGATGTGCTGTCCTACTGAACAGATTTTATGTCAGAGAAACGATGAATTCTCAACATAAATTCCAGAGAAAAATTCAAAAAAAATACACAAAAACCCTCAGTTCAGATGTGGTAAATACCAATAAAAAGTTTGACAAAATTTTGACAGCGTAATAATAGAGAAATAGGGCAAAAGACGGAACGCAGATCCTTCGTCGTAAAATTCTAACACTGCATGATGATGAAAGAAGGCACAATAAAACTAGTTCTAGAAGGATTTTTTTTCAGAAATCAATCTTAGATGAAAGCTAAGCTGATTTATGAAATTGTGTAAAAATTTGGACCAAAAAGGAGAAGAAATAAACTGGTTTCAAGAGGCAAATAGGCGGCTAAAAATTTCTGCAGTGTTTCACTTTTGCAACAACGATAACGTTTGTGACGAACGAAATTTGCAGCGGATAAAATTTAAGAAAATTCTTCAACATGTAAGGTAAAGGATCTTGTAGTATTGAAGAGGCGTGGGTGATAAAAATATATTAGATTTCTAGATGTTGACGTAGAGGGCGACATCAGATTGATGGATCTGCGACTTGGTGGGCAACGATAGAGGCGACGTCAAAAGCAATTGTGGGAACTGCATGGGAAAGTGGATGCGGTTGAGATGGCTACAGGGCAACAGGAACACAGCTCTGATACCAAATGATAGAACCCTAGAAGGAGCTATATAGATTTTGACTCTTGAGGGGGATCAACCCTTGGAATGCTATAGGGGTTCCTCCCTCCTAGACTCGGCATAAGGTTGAATAAAAGTTGATAATTACTTGATTAAAGAGAGGGGGTGGCTACATCATTATATAGGGTTATAAACCCTAGCCCATGGGGTGCTTGCCTAAGTAAAATTACCCATTTGCCCCTTCTATAGCCGACCTGCCTAAGTAGGAACATGTGGTGGCTAGGTTAGCTCTATAGCCGACCTAAGCAACGAGAAACCATAGCCGACCAGCCCATTAAAGGGGGCGGCGACCACTAATGCCCTAAGGCCCCAAAATAAACCCTAGCCATACTTCTTTATAGGATAGAAGTGAGTAGGTGGGGTTTTATTACAATCTCATAGGGTTCTTTTTTATCACTTCTAGGGTGATTATGACTCAACCCTACTGGAGTCCTATCAAACAATGCTTCCACTGCGACCAAGACGGGAACTGAAAATACTACCTTGCAGATAGGGCGAAACAAAAGCTTCAGATATATTCATGATCAGTCTCCACTTGTCAGATTTTAATGATAACACATGGGTATTGGATACCGGGAGTGCTTATCATATCTGTAATTTGTTGCAAGTTCTGACAAGACCTAGAAGATTGGCCAAAGGCGAGATGGACCTCAAGATAAGTAATGGAGCAAGAGTTACTGTAGTTGTTGTTGGGGAGGCCACCCTACATCTGCCTGGTAGAGCTATTATTGCATTGGATGCATGCTATTTTGCTCCCTCTATTATCAAAAATATTATTTACATATATTGTTTGACAATTAGTGGATATAAATTAGTTTTTAAGAATAATAATTATTTAATAATTATGGATGATGAGATCATCACTAGAGGGATACTGATAAATGGCTTATATGTGTCAGACACTTCTTCAACATACCATGAATATAAATATGTCTAAGAGGAAAAGAGATGAGGTAAACAATGCATACTAATGACATTGTAGACTAGGCCATATACATAGGGGAATAATTTAAAAGTTGCTGAAAGATGGATATTTAGATCCATTTGACTATTGAGTCGTATGCAATTTGCGAACCTTGCATTCGTGGGAAGATGACCGACTCTCCTTTTAGTGGAACTGGAGAGAGAGCTACTGAGTTATTGGAACTCGTACATAGTGATATATGTGGTCCCATGTCGACTCAGCTATAGGTGATTATTCATATTTCATTACATTCACAGATGATTTCTCTAGGTATGGACACATGTACTTGATGAAGTACAAGTCCGAAGCCTTTGAGAAATTCAGGGAATATAAGAATGAAGTAGAGAACCAGATTGGAAAGAGTATTAAGACTCCTTGATTAGATCGAGGATAAGAGTACTTAGTACAGAGTTCACCCATTTCCTCAGGACCATGAGATTCTATCACAATGGACACCTCTATTTACATCTCAACTCAATGGAGTATCAGAAAGGAGAAATCACACACTGTTGGTCATGGTGCAGTCCATTATGAGTTTCGCTGACCTACCCATCTTATTATGGGGATATGCTCTAGAGACCGTAACTTACATTCTAAACAAAGTTTCATCAAAGTCGGTAGTGTATATACCATATGAGATATGAAAAGGAAAGAAGTCTGATCTTAAGATGGCTAAGATTTAGGGCTATCCTACAAGGACAGAATGGTGCAAGTTCGTGAGAACCCCAAGGAAGGTCTTTGTTGCCAACAGGGCTATATTTTTTGAGAAGGAACACATTCTTAGTGGAAATAGTGGGAGTGAGATAGAGTTGAGCGAGGTTGGAGAACCTAGTTCAAGCACTATTCCAGAGTCCGAGTCTATTAAGGTACCTAGCACACAAGTTTTAACTTTACGCAGGTCTAGCAGAGTATCTCACCCTCCAGAAAGATATGTGGGACATATTAGTGGAGAGGACTCTCACGATGTTGATCCTAGATCTACGAGGATGCTATTATGAGTATAGACTCCGGGAAGTAGCAAGAAGCCATGAATTTTAAGATGGATTCCATGTACTCTAATAAGGTTTGGAACCTTACGGATGCACCTGAGGGTATCGTATCCATCGGCCACAAATGGATCTTCAAGAAGAAGATCTACAAATGGACTTAGTATGAGCGAGTCTTTGGGAGAATCCAATTAGAGCGAGTCTCAGATGGATTCCATATGTGGCCTGACAGTATACCATATCCAATATATGGTCTCTGAGATATTAGTTAGACAAGGGACTATAGATACATGATAACTGTGGATAGACAGGTCTGATGGATTTATCCCCTTGTATCGTCTAGGGACTTTGGCATAGTGGCCTAGTACGTCCATAATCGATGAGTCGAGTGAATTATTATGAGGATAATAATTCACTATATCAAAAGGAGTTTTGATAGGAGTGACTCAAGGCCAGCTCGGTATCGGGCATAGAGGGTCATACATATATGGTGGATGCTTCAGCGAATAGAAGATTGTATAGAGATCCAATTAGTTCCTATTCTCATTAGATGAGACCCTGATGAGTTCCTTGCATAAGGCCCAATTAGAGGCCAAAGGTGATTATTGGATAGAGATCCAATAATGCAAAGTTAATAGGTAATTGGATGAAGATCCAATACCCACTAAAGCAGGCCCCCTGGGGCTTTTGATAGCTCTCTATAAATAGGAGGGGAGGCTCATAGTTGATAGGCTGGATCTTTGGCCACCCCCCTATTCTCCTCCCTCCCTCCCTCTTTGCAAGAGTTGCGAGACCTGAGATTATGATTGGAGGAGTATCATTGCAGCGATCCATGGTGTAGATACCGCTAGAGAGGAGGATGCTTGACCTTTTTCATCATCTCCATCCAAATTTGAAAAAATAGGGATATACGATCTCCTTAGATAAACAATCTCTCACACGATACAATTTTTTGGTTTTACGATTTTCTCGCAACCCAATCTTTTGCACAACGATTTGATCTATGTGGGAAACCAATTTTGTTTTGATCTTTCGTTACGTATGTGATGCTCCCGCTGAGGTTTCCCAACAGATCCTACCCTATTGGGTACTATATCTCTATCTAATTACCTAAACCTCTTATATTAGTGGATCTATCTCCAATAATCTCTTATTAGCTCTTATTGGATCTCATCCATAGGATTCATTGATATAGGGGCTTATTGGATATCCAATAAAATAGGGGTTCTATAGATATATCATATCCGAACCTCTATTCATCGTAACCATATGTGTCTAACCCTCTAAGCCCAATACCGAGATAGCCGTGAGTTACACCTATCAGAACTCCTTCTGACACAATAAATTGTTATCCCATAATAATTCATTCAACTCATCGACTATGGACGTACTAAGCCACTATGTTATAGTCCCTAGACGGTATACGGGGATCTAATCTATTGGACATGTTTGTCCATAATCATCGTGTTTCTATAGTCCCTTATTCATCTTATATCCCAGAGACCATATATCGAGCATGGTACTATCATGCCTCATATTATCACAGACTTAGCTGAATTGGCATAAGTCGTGTGGTACCTTTGTGGTAAACTTAAAAACTTAGTTAGAATTATCTAAGTCATGAAACAACCTTGCCCAATATTTCAAACTTAGCTAGGATTGCTTAAATCATGAAATGCCTAAGAGTTATTTATCTGCAAAGGGTCCGCCTATTTACAACCTCGTGCCGGTCTCGAAAGACCTACAAAAGAGAAGTTGATTAGCTTGAAAGCAAGCGACAGACAAGTCCCGACATCTCGTAAAGAGGGAAAATCTTTACAAGCAATTCATCGAATACCTTGAGTGGAATAGCAAAAAGAGAGAAAGGAGCGATGAATGCTCACGCCAAGGTGTCGAATGTAAGATAAGTTCAACTTGTGATGAATGCTCATGCCTGACATATAACCAAAGCCCTATCCAGCCCTGTGCCACCTGGGTGGTTCTAGGGTGCTGAGATGGTTGACATTTTATATCACTCAGAGCGATCACTGTAGCACGCAAAAAATGACCCAAAAATGGAGCTATTTTGAGCAATTTTGGCTCCGTACAGTGAGCGGTGGTTCTGCAGCGTTACAAATTATTTTTGCTCATATTTCTTAGACAAAATCACATAAAATCAAGGCAAAATAAGTTGCCAAACATTTGTACAAGGAAGCAAATATGGAATCCATCTAATCCATCTAAGCGAAGATGTTGCGGTTGAGCGAAAATCATTCGTGATAATATGGAATCTATCTGAGTCTCGCTTTAATTAGATTCTCTCAGAGAACTTCTCTCTCAATCTGAATGGCCCTAGCTAGGGATTTGCCTGAGCAAGAATACAAGAGATATTCCTCTCGTGATACCAAGAGTAAATGATCCTCTATTGACACTCAATTGCCTTCGTAAGATTGACTATCAATCCTGATAACCGATTGTACAAGATCTAGAACTTTCAGACCTATAAATTCGACATCAAATAATGAAGTACTCAAATAATGCATCATTGGTATCTCAAGTCTAAGGACTAGACACACAATTAAGACAACGAAATCGCTGTTTGACATCAGGTATCATTAACCATTCAACATTCCATAAGTGGATCAATCAGTGAACTTATTCTCCAATAAGCATATGTATTGTATCCTTAGTATCCCTACACGAGCAGCTATGAGACTAGTTACCTCCTTCATATGGACAGGTATACAACATACTGGTCTGTTCGGTTATCTCGATATCCCTCTCGAGTAACCTATGATCGAGGTTATTTAAGATATGTGTTTTAATATAAATTGGTCACATTATCATGATCTCATCATGATCCAATTGTCATTACACAGATCCAAGGATATTACATTATATACAACAGACAACATAAAGTGAGAATATGCTAATAATAATAATAAGCAAAAAGTTCATACAGTGTGTCACATATGCCATCCCTCACGTGATTGATTTATAGGTGTCTTGCAAGCCAATCACGTGAGTGATGACATGTGTGACACACTATGTGATCTTTTTTGCTTATGATTATTATTGACATGTTCTCACATTATATTATCTGTAACATATATATTGTGATGTCCTTGGCTATGTGCAATGAGAATTGGATCATGATGAGATCACGATAATGAGATCGATTTACCTTTAAATATGGATCCTAAATAATCTCAATCATAGGTTACTCGAGAGGGACATCGAGATAACCGAACAAACTGGTATACTATATACCCGTCCATATGATGGAGGCGGGTGGTCTCATAACCACTTGTGAGAAGACCCCAAGGATATAGTACAGGTGCTCATTGGAGAATGAGTTCATTGATTGATTCGCTTATGAAATATTGTATGGTTGATGATACCTAATGTCAGAGAGCGATTCCATAGTCCCAGTTATATATCTGGCCCTTTGACTTGAAACACTAAGGATGCCTTGTATGAGTACTCCTTTCTTTGACATTAGACTTACAGGTTTGGAGAGTTCCAGATCTGGTACACTTAATTATCGGGATTGGTAGCCAACCTTATGAAGGTAATTGAGTGTCAATAGAGGATCATCCACTATCGGTATCACGAGAGGAATATCTCGTATGTGCTTGCTCAAACAAATCCCTAGCCAGTGTCATTCAGATTGAGAGAGAAAGAGTTATCCGATAGAATCTGATTAGAGCAAGACAAACTGATTCTATATGTGACCTGACAGTACCATGTCCAATATACGGTCTCTGAGATATTAGTTGGATGAGGGATTATAGATATACGGTAACTGTAGACAGACATGTCTAATGAATTTGATCCCCTAGTACCATATGAGGACCATGGCGTAGTGGCCTAGTACGTCCATAGTCGATGAGTCGAGTGAATTATTATATCAAAAGGAGTTCTAGTGAGAGCAACTCATGGCAGCTCGGTATCGGGCCTAAAGGGTCATACACATATGATGGATGCTTTAGCGAATAGAGGATTTGATGAAGATCCAATTAGCCCCTATTCTCATTAGATGAGACCCTATGCTGATGGGCTCCTTGCTTAAGGCCCAATTAAAGGCCTAAGGAGATTATTGGATAGAGATCCAATAATACAAAGTTGGTGGGTTATTTGATGGAGATCAAATACCCACTAAGGCAGGATCCCCAGGGTTTTGGTGGCTCTCTATAAATAGGATGAGAGACTCATGGTTGATAGGCTGTAGCAGCCTTGGCCTCCCCCCTCCTATTCTCCTCCCTCCCTCTGCAAGTGTTGTAAGATCAAATTGGAGGAGATTCGCTACAGAGATCCATCATGTGGATACCACTAGAGAGGAAGACGCTTGACTTCCATCATCCTCTCCATCCAAATCTGGAATACAGGGATATATGATCTCCCTAGGTAAAATAACCTCTCACATGATACGGTTTTTTTTAGTTTTTACGACTTTCACGTGACCCCAATCTTTTGCATGATAATTTGATCTATGTGGAAAACATGTTTTGTGTTGATTTCCGCTGCGCATGTAATGCTCCCGCTGAGGTTTCCCAACAGTGGTATCAGAGCCAAGGTTTTCGTGCGAAAGATTGGTTTTAAACTGCGTGTGATGATATTGAATCGAGTAGAATCGTTCTACGCGTTCTTGTTGCATTTTTGCAGCGAACGCAACAACGAGGGGTGGCCACCCACGGGCAGGCCGACTGTAGGGGGGCGGTTGGATGCCCACAAGCGACCGCTCGCAGAGGTAGTAGTCTCCCACGGGCATGGCCGGCTACAGCCAGCCCCTAGGGGCGGCCGGCTGCAGGGGGCCCACAAGGGGCTGTCGCGCGCGACCAGCACTGCTGCTAGCAGGGGCGGCGGCGCCGACCGCCCCTTGGCAGGGTGGCTGCCCACGGGCAAGGGCAGTCGTCGCTTGTGCAGGGGCAGCGGCGATACCAGTGGCACAGTGAAGGTGAAGGAGGGCTAGGGCATCTTTTTAAGAAAAAGATGGTTATGCCTCTCAAAATTTGAGAAATACCAACCCTATCCCATTTTACAAAATTTCAATTCTAGAAATTTCGGGAACTCACATCTTTTTTAAAATTCTAAAAATAGCCTTAATAATTCTAAAATTTTTGAGAAATATTATGTCATCCAAAATTTCAAAAATACCCTTGATAATTCTAAAAATTTTGAGCATATCTTGATTTCCAAAAAAATAATTACTTAAATAGTTTAATTAATTATTATATATATCTAGTAATCCTATATATGATGCGATATACATATGATATATGATGTGGATAGATGATTATGAGCCATGTATTGTGATGTGTGTAATTATGATTATTATTATTACTATTGGGGCATGTGAGCCTCTGTTTTTCTCTTTTATTATCGGGTCTGCGTGCCTGTGATTATTTATAATTACATAGAGAGGCGGAGCGGAGCGTGGAGGTGATAGTGGGACCCACGATGCATAGTGATGCGATGATCCGACGAAACCAATGATGACGAGATCAACGATCACAGGGCATGGAGATGCGTCGATGCATACATAGATCCTATTGTAAGTGATTGGGACTATTGGCTCGGGCTTAATCATATTAGGTGATGGCTGATGATCATCCGATGTGGCTTGCATATGTGATATGTTATATATATATATATATATATATATATATATATATATATTAAATATGTATGTGGGTGACACGACATATTAAGAGATCGATATGAAATAAAAACTCATCCTACTATAATATTAAGTCAGTAAGCGTGAGAGATTATAGATACACGATAACTGTTGTCTCGTCTATAGTCGATGAGTCGAGTGAATTATTATGGAGATAATAATTCACTATATCAGAAGGAGTTCTAGTGAGAGCAACTCATGACCAGCTTGGTATCGGGCCTAAAGGGTCATCCATGTATGATGGATGCTTTAGCGAATAGAGAATTTGATAAAGATCCAATTAGCCCCTATTCTCATTAGATGAGACCCTATGCTGATGGGTACCTTGCTTAACGCCCAATTAGAGGCCTAAGGAGATTATTAGATAGAGATCCAATAATACGAAGTTGGTGGGTTATTGGATGAAGATCCAATACCCACTAAGGTAGGACCCCTAGGGTTTTGGTGGCTCTCTATAAATAGGATGAGAGACTCATGGTTGATAGGCTGCGGCCTCCCCCCTCCTATTCTCCTCCCTCCCTCTGCAAGTGTTGCAAGATCAAATTGGAGGAGATTCGCTGCAGAGATCCATCATGTGGATACCTCTAGAGAGGAAAACGCTTGACTTTCATCATCCTCTCCATTCGGATCTGGAATACAGGGATATACGATCTCCCCAAGTAAAATAACCTCTCACATGATGCGGTTTTTTCAGTTTTTACGACTTTCTCATGATCCCAATCTTTTGCACGATGATTTGATCTATGTGGGAAACCTGTTTTGTGTTGATTTTCGTTGCGCATGTAATGCTCCCGCTGAGGTTTCCCAACAATGGTATTAGAGCCAAGATTTTCGTGCGAAAGATTGGTTTTAAACTGCGTGTGATGATATTGAATCGCGTAGAATAGTTCTACGCGTTCTTGCTACGTTTTTACAGTGAACGCAGCAACAAGGGGAGGCCACCCACGGCCAGGCCGGCTGTAGGGGGGCGGTTAGATGCCCGCAAGTAGCCGCCCGTAGGTGTAGTAGCCGCCCACGGGCATGGCCGGCTACAGCTAGCCCCCAGGGGCGGCCGGCTGTAGGGCGCCCACAAGGGGCTGTCGCCCGCGACCAGCAGGGGCGGCGGCGCCGGCCGCCCCTTAGCAGGGCGGCTGCCCACGTGCAAGGGCAGTCATCGCTTGTGCAGGGGTAGCGACGGCGACGATAGCGGTGGCATAGTGAATGTGAAAGAGGGCTAGGACATCTTTTTAAGAAAAATATGGTTATGCCTCTCGAAATTTGAGAAATACCAACCCTATCCCATTTTACAGAATTCCAATTCTAGAAATTTTGAGGACTGTCATCTCTTTTAAAATTCCAAAAATACCCTGAATAATTCTGAAAATTTCAAGGAATGCTGTCTCATCCAAAATTTTAAAAATACCCTTGGTAATTCTAAAAATTTCAAGCATATCTTGATTTTCAGAAAAATAATTAATTAAATAGTTTAATTAATTATTATATTATCTAATAATCCTACATATGATGCGATGTACATATGATGTATGATGTGGATGGATGATCATGAGCCATGTATTATGATGTGTGTAATTATGATTATTATTATTACTATTGGGGCCTCTGAGCCTATGTTTTTCTCTTTTATTATCGGGTCTGCGTGCTTGTGATTATTTATAATTACATGGAGAGGTGTAGGAGAGTGTGGAGGTGATCACGCTGCATAGTGATGCGATGATCCGACGGAACCAATGATGACGAGATCAATGATCATAGGGCATGGAGATGCGTCGATGCATACGTAGATCCTATTGTAAGTGATTGGGACCATTGGCTCGGGCTTAATTATATTAGGTGATGGCTCATGATCATCCGATGTGGCTTGCATATGTGATGTGTTATATATATATATATATATATATATATATATATTAAATATGTATGTGGGTGACATGACATATTAGGAGACCGATATGAAACAAAAACTCATCCTACTATAATATTAAGTCAGTAAGCATGAGGGATTATAGATACACGATAACTATTGTCTCGTCTATTATCGATGAGTTGAGTGAATTATTATGGAGATAATAATTCACTATATTAGAAGGAGTTATAGTAAGAGCATCTCACGGCCAGCTCGCTATCGGGCCTAGAGGGTCACACACATATGGTGGATGCTTCAGCTAATCGAGGATTGGATAGAGATTCAATTAGCCCCTATTCTTATTAGATGAGATCCTATGCTGATGGCCTCCTTGCTTAAGGCCCAATTAGAGGCCTAAGGATATTATTGGATAGAGATCCAATAATGCAAGGTTGGTGGATTATTGGATGGAGATCTAATACCCACTAAGGCAGGACCCCTAGGGTTTTGGTGGCTCTCTATAAATAGGAGGGGTGACTCATGTTTGATAGGCTGCAGCCTCGGCCTCCCCCTCCTATTCTCCTCTCTCCCTCTGCAAGTGTTGGACGATCAGATTGAAGGAGATTCGTTGCAGAGATCCACAGTGTGGATACCGCTAGGAAGGAAGACGATTGACTTCCTTCATCCTCTCCATCCGAATCTGGAATATAGGGATATACGATCTCCCCATGTAAAACAACCTCTCACATGATGTGATTTTTTTTTATTTTTGCGACTTTCTCGTGACCCCAATATTTTGCATGACGATTTGATCTACATGGGAAACCTATTTTATTTTGATTTCCGTTACGCATGTGATGCTCTTATTGAGGTTTTCCAACACCTGTAACCAGTAATCTCCCACTTGACCTAAAACCAATCAACTACATGTCTAGTCCCCATCAGACCCTTGTGATGCTCAGCTCCTTGTTGCTCGATATAACTCCTAAATCTATGATGAATTTCTTTATCTAGACTCTCTCCTTTGCTGTTTCTACCATAGCAATGTATTGCGCCTCTATGGCCAAATCAGTAGTAGTATCTTGCTTGAAACTCTTCCAACTTACTGCTCCTTCATTCAGGGTGAAGACATACCTCGAGCTTCACTTGCTATCATCGATATCGGACTGGAAACTTGAGTTTGCATAGCCCTCAACCTAGAGGCTACTTCCTCTGTATACTAAGAAAAGATCCTTAGTTCTTCTCAAGCACTTAAGGATGCACTTAACTGTCATCTAGTGTTTTAAACCTAGATCCGCTTGATACATACTTGTGACACTTAAAACATGTGTTATATAAGGCCCAGTACATATTATAGCATATATGATAGACCCTATTATAGAGGCATATGATATCATATCCATGTATGCCTTTTCTTCAGGAGTCTTTGAGGACATACTCCTAAAAAGTAATATTTCATGTCTTATCAATACAATACATCTCTTAGAATTTTTCATGCTAAACCTTTTGATAATAAAGTCTATGTACTTGGACTGGGACAGGCTGCTAGGAAACTAAGAAAGAGCATCACATGCGTAGCAAAAGATAAAAACAAAATCAGTTTCCTAGGCAGATCCAAATCGTCATGCAAAGATTAGTGTGAGAAAAATTGTAAAATCGAAAAACTACATCATGTGTGAGATTGTTTACCTAGAAAGATCGTATATCCCTATTTTTTTAGATCCAGATGGAGAAGATGAAGGAGGTCAAGTGTCCTCCTCTAGTGGTATCCACATAATGGATCGTTGCAGTGATACTCCTCCAATCGTAGCCCCAGGTCTCATAACTCTTGCACAATTTCTTGCAACGAACTTGGAAGAAAGATCATCTATCTTCTTCGCTGCCCTCTCATGCCTGAGAGGGGCTAGTCGGTTGAGAAGGTGAGGGAGAGGAGGAAAATAGGACGAGGCAGCCAAGACTGCAGCCTATCTATCACCTATGTGTGCCACCCCTTTTATTTATAGAGAGCCACCCACAGAAACTCTAAGGAATCTTGCCTTAGTGGGTTTTGGATCTCCATCCAATTACTCATTAACCTTGGATTATTGGATCTCTATCCAATAATCTCCTTTGGCCTCTAATTAGGCATCATGTAAGGAGCCCATTAATGTAGGATATCATCTGATGAGAATAAGGACTAATTGGATAACTCATATTAAATCCTCTATTCGTTGAAGCATCCACCATATGTGTGTGATCCTCTAGGCCCGATACTGAGCTGGCCATGAGTCGCTCCTATCATAACTTCTTCCGATATAATGAATTATTATCCCCATAATAATTCACTCGACTCATCGACTATAGATGTACTAGGCCACTGTGCCATAGTCCCTAGATGGTACAAGAGGATCGAATCTGTCGGACCTGTCTATCCACAGTTATCGTGTATCTATAGTCCCTCATCCAACTAATATCCAGAGACCGCATATTGGAAATGGTACAGTTAGGCCACATGTAGAATCCATCAGAGTCTCGCTCTAATCGGATTCTTCTATAGAACCCCTCTCTCAATCCGAATAACCCTGACCAGAGATTTGTCTGAGGAAGTACACAAGGGATATTCTTCTCACGATACCGAGAGTGTGGTGATCCTTTATGGACACTCAATTGCCTTCGTAAGGTTGACTACCAATCCTAATAATCGATTATACCAGATTTAGAATTTTTTAAACCTGTAAGTTCAACGTCAAAGAAAGGAGTACTCAAACAAGACATCCTTGGTATCTCAAGTCTAAGGACCAGATACACAACTGGGACTATGTTAGAAGTTATTATGCCCACCTAGCAGATTAAGGGATGAAGAAAGTAGGATACAAATATTTTACTTTTGACTTTATACTCTTTATTTCTATAACATAACTATAACAAATAAACATATCTCTTTATCTCGAAATCATTATCTAACATTAAGTATCATTAACCATACATCATTCTATAAGTGAATTAATTAGTAAACTCATTCTCCAATGAGCACCTATATTGTATCCTTAGTGTCTCAACACAAGTGGCTATGAGATCAGCAGCCTCCATCATATGCACGAGTATACGGTACACCAGTCTATCCAGTTATCTCGATGTCCCTATCGAGTAACCTATAACCGGGATTATTTAAGATATGTGTTTAAAGACAAATCAATCTCATTATCAAGATCTCATCACGATCCGATTCACATTACACAGAACCAATGACATCACAATATATATGTGCAACATATAATATAATGTGAGAATATGTCAATAATAATTATAAGAAAAAAGATCGAGCAGCGTGTCACACATGTCATCACTCATGTGATTGGCTTGTAGGGCATCTGTAACCAGCACAAGCCAAGCATCCTCTTGGATCTATCTCTATAGATCCGAATCCCCAAAATGTAAGATAATGCCCCTAAGTCTTTCATGGAGAAGTTATTGGATAGCCAATCCTTAAGTGTGTAGAGCATTCATACATCATTCCCAATTATCAGGATGTCATCCACATACAACACCAAAAAGTGATAGCGCTCTCACTTATCTTTCTATACACATAAGATACATCTTCCTTTTTAACAAATTCATAAGATCTGATCACCTCATCAAATCTTATGTTCCAACTTCGGGAAGTTTGCTTTAGTCCGTATATGGACCTGAGCAACCTGTATACCTTATCTGGACTTTCCTTTGACATGAATTCCTCAGGCCATATCATAAACACCTCCTCCTTGAGGTTGGTATAATTGCCAAAAGAATTTTGATTGATTTCAGCATGGCTACTGGTGAGAAGGTTTCATCATAGTCAACTCCTTACCTTTGACGATACTCTTTAGTCACCAACCTTTCCTTATAGGTCTCCACCTATCCATATATTTCGATCTTTTTCTTGAAGATCCATTTACAGCTGACTACAATACCCTTAGGTGCATCAACAAGGTTCCAAATCTTGTTGGAGGATATGGAATATATCTTAAAATTCATAACTTCTTGGACCACATCATGTCTAACAGTATGTGATTCCTCTTTTCTGATACACCAATGAGCTAAGGTGTATAAGAATGTGTATATTGCGAAAGAATCTCATGGTCCTTGAGGAAATGGGTAAACTCTGTACTCAAGTGCTCTCCTCCTCGATCCGATCGAAGAGTCTTAATACTCTTTCCAGTTTGATTCTCTACCTTTAATTTCTCCAAGGCTTTAGACTTGTACTTCATCAAGTACACATGCCCATACCTAGAGAAATCATTAGTAAAGTAATAAATTAGGAGTAACTACCTATGGCTTGAGTCGACATGAGACCACACATATTGCTATGTATGAGTTCCAATAACTTAGTGGCTCTCTCTTCAGTTCCTGTAAATGAAGAGTAAGTTAACTTTCCATAAGGCAAAGTTCACAAGTTAGATATAACTCATAATCGAATGGATGTAAGTATCTATCTCTCAGCAACTTTTGAATTCTTCTCTCATGGATATGACCTAACCTATAATGTCACAGGTATGCACTGTTCACCTTATCTCATTTCCTTTTAGACAAACTTACATTCATGATGTGTGGAGCTACATATAGTATAAATAAACTATTATGCAACGTTCCTCTAGTGATGATCTTATCATTCAAAATTAATAAATAACTATTATTCTCAAAAACTAATTTATATCTCATAACTGTTGAACATGAAATGAAGATAATGTTTTTGATAAAGGAATGTAATAACATACATCTAATGCAATAGTAGCTCCACCAAGTATATATAGGATGACCTCACCAATAGTAACTATAGTAACTCTTGCCTCATTGCCTATCTTAAAGTTCATCTTGCCTCTCGCCAATCTCCTAGGCCTTGCTAGAATCTGCAACAAATTACAGATATGTAAACACTCTCGATATCTAATACTCATATGTTATTATAAGAATCTAACAAGTGAAGACTGATCATGAATGTATCTGAAGCTTCTCTACGCTTCTGTTTCACCTTCTCTGCAAGGTACTCTATGTAGTTCCTCTTCTAATACTCATATTTGCCGTAATGGAAGCACTAACCTTTGTCCTTTGCCTAGTCTTTTTCGACAACCTTTGTCTTACATGGTTTGCCCTTGCTCATTTTAAGGGACCTGTCAGCCTTCCTTTTTCTTTTAGCCCCACCAATATAAAGAACTAATTTCTCTTTCTTGATTGTACTATCTACCTCTCCCAACATATTAAGAAGCTTAGAGAGAGTCACCTCAAGTTTATTCTTGTCAAAATTCATAACAAATTATATAAATGAGACCGGGAGGGATCAAAGTATAAGTTTTATGCATCAGTTATCCTTTTAGGACCATTCCTAGACATGTGAGTTTCTTGATCTACTCAATCATCCTCAGGACATGGTTTTGAACTGATGTCTCATAGGTCATCCTAGTGCAGAAAAGATTCTTAGATATCTCATATCTCTAAGTTCTTTTTGTTCCTCAAACAACTAGCAAAGATGAAAGAGGATTAGATTTACATCCATGCTCTCATGTTGCCTCTATAGCTCAGGAGTCATAGGGGTCATCTATGTACTTCACATAACGAGCGATCTCATCCACGTTTACTCCTTCCTCTGGCATTGACAATATCGTGTTAAGGACATAGACAATTTTCTCCGTCATGAGAATAGTTCTCAAGTTGCGAAGTCAATCAGTGTAGTTTAGACTAGTGAAGCGGTTGACATCAAGTATATCACGTATGAAGTTTGCTAGCGATATATTTCTAATAAACATAAATATAGCATAAATAAATAGTACACAAAAAGTAAACAATTAAGACATAAATTATATCTTAATCTACTCATACTATTTTTCAAACGGGCCACACGACACCCTCAGCTTGCGAAACGAAAGTCTCCGACAAACTTTTAGTGGGGATCAAGATCTAATCAACGTCTTAATGTAACCTCGAGGGACTCGACCAATCATACTAAGCCCAAAAAGGTAGGCAACTCTTACCAATCACAACTCATTATGATTCTTATTATGTTTGGCCTCTGAACTATCATGGTCTCGAGGAACTCGACCAACCATGATATTTGATTAAGTCATCACCAACATTACAAGATGAGTCTGATTTGATGATATGCCCTCGAGGAATTCGACCAAGCATACCATATCCCTTAGGTCACCAGTGACATCTTTATATCGTAGGCAAGATCTCGAATCGTAAGATAGATAAGTCTCGAGGGACTCAACCTACATTAATATTTGATTTCTCCCTATAATGATAGAAGGCCATATGGGTCAATGTAATTACCTAATGATTACCGACTTAAAATTATCATAGGAGGATATTTTGATTCGATCTCCTAATATGATGTGTCACACACATACATATTATTTATATATATATATATATATATATATATTTCATGCAAATATATCTACATATATAGTAGGTGTATAAGCAAAATTATCATAGGAGGATATTTTGATTCGATCTCCTAATATGATGTGTCACACACATACATATTATATATATATATATATATATATATATATATATATATATATATATATATATATATATATATATATATTTCATGCAAATATATCTACATATATAGTAGGTGTATAAGCACTCACATATCACATATGCACAATCACACTGGATGATCATGGATCATAACCTAATGTGATCAGGCCCGACCTAGTATGTCCAATCACACACATTAGAACTTATGTGTGCATCGACATATCTCCATGCCCTATGATCGTTTATCTCATCATCATCAGTGCTGCTAGCATCTCGACGCATCTTCATGTGTCACGATCAACCATCTCAACTTTATGGGTCCCATTGACACCACCACGCTCCCGTTGCACCTCTTCCTGTAATTACAACATAATCACAAGCCCGATAATAAACGAGAAAAATTAGATGCTTGCAGGCCCCAATAATAATAATAATCATATATACTCATATCACATAATCCATTATCATTCGCCCATATCATACATCACATGTATAAATCAACATGTAGGACTACTAGATAATAATAAGACTAGTTAATTAAACCTTTTAATTAACTAATATTTTTTAAAATTTGAGATATATAGGAAATTTTTTTTATTTATGAAGGGTATTTTTATAATTTAGATAAAAAGGATATAATTTGATATTTCTGTAATTTAGAGGGGCAAAATAATCTTTTTACCCAAGCGGTCATCGCCTCCCGGAGGCAGACCGCTGCCTTCCCGCAAGCAACATCGCCTCCCGCAAGCGGTCGCCTTCTAGTGCGATGACCTGAGTAGGCGGCCTGCCCGCTTGTGCAATGCCCGTAGGCGACCACCCATGCGGGTAGGCACCACCTCTGCCTACATGCGGCTTGCCCGCGGGTGCCTTGCCCATAGGCTGTCTGCCTGCATGCGGCTTGCTCGTAGACGATTGTTAGTCGACACTGCCCTTGCCTGCAAGTGGTTTGCCATGGGCACCTTACCTGTAGGCACTGCCTTTATAGGCAAACGACTCCTCCGCAGCCTTGTGCGCACTCCGCCTCTCCGCAAGTGTCTTAAGGTGCAACAAGAAAGTGTAAAATAATTCTATGCAATTCAACACAACACATAATTTATAAGCCAATCATCACATGATAAACCTCACTCTGATACCATTATTGGGAAACCACGTAGGAGCATCACTTACATAGCGAAAAAAAACAAATTGGTTTCCCACGTTTATCAAATCAGCATACGATGATTGGTGCATGAAAAATCATAAAATCAAAAATTGCATAACACATGTTAAATATTTTACCTAGGAAGATTATATATACCTGAAAAATCAGATTCAAAAGAGAGGATGAAGGAGGTCAAATGTCCTCCTCTCTAGCGGTATCCACACGGTGGATGTGGCGACGACGCTCCTCAGATCATTGTGGATCTTCCTCTCCACCTTTAGCACACAATGGAGGAGAATAAGAGGGGCAACCACCAGAAGCTCTAGCCTATGAATCATTTAGCCCCCTCCTATTTACAAAGGTTACTGTCAACATAAGCCTAATGGATCCTACCCTATTGGGTATGAGATCTCTATCCAACTACCCAAGCCTCTTAGATTAGTGGATCTTTATCCAATAATCTCTTATTAACTCTTATTGAATTTCATCCATAGGATCCAATAATACAGAGGTTTATTGGATATTCAACAAAATATGGGCTATGTGGATATCTTATATCCACCATATATGTGTGGCCCTCTAGGCCCAAACCGAACTAGCTGTGAGTTACACCTGTTAGAACCCATTTTGACTCAGAATTCAATCTGACTCAGTGAATTATTATCCCATAATAATTCACTCAACTTATCAATTATGTACTTATTAGGCCACTATGCCATAGTCCCTAGATGGTACAAGGGGATCTAATCCATTGGACTTGTCTATCCATAGTTTTTATGTATCTATAGTCCCTCATCCATGTAATATCTCAGAGACCATATATCGAGCATGATATTATCATGCCTCATATGGAATCGATCCAAGTATCGCTTTAATCAGTTCTTCTAAAGAACTCATTTACTCTCAATTCGAATGACCCTGGCCAAGGATTTGTTTGAGTAAGAATACATAGAATATTCATCTCATGGTATCGAGAGTGGACGATTCTTTATTGACACTCAATTGCATTCGTAAGATTGGCTACCAATCCCGATAATCGATTATACCAGATCTGACACTTCCAGACCTGTAAGTTCGACATCAAAGGAAGTACTCAAACAATACATCTTGGTGTCTTAAGCCTAAGGACCAGTATAATTGAGACTACAAAATCATTGTTTGACGTTAGATATCATTAACCATCCAATATTCCCTAAGTGAATCAATCAGTAAACTCGTTCTCCAATGAGCACCTGTACTTACCTTTAATGTCATCACATAAGCAGCTATGAAACTAACCGCCTCCATCGTATAAACGAATATATAATATACTGATCTGTTCGATTATCTTAATGTCCCTCTTGAGTAATCTGTGATCGAGATTATTTATGGTCTGTGTTTAAAGACGAATTGGTCTCATTATCACGATCCAATTGTCATTCACAGATTCAAGGACATCACAATATATGCAACAAACAACATAAAGTAAAAATATTCTAATAATAATAATAATAAGTGATTGCATAGCGTGTAACACGTGTCATCACTCACATGATTGACTTGTAGGGCACATGTAACCAGCATCTAGTTTGAGTTAACAACTGTTAGAATTTGCTTACATGATATGTTAACTCATAATAAATTATTAATATAATAATATAAATAATTTAAATTAAAAAATTAAGACCACCATCAATGGTTGGAGGAGGCATCATCGTGGAAGCGATCACCAATAGCAGCATCAAGCCAATGTTATTTAGCAAAGCATCGTATGCATGTAACCTCTGTCGTGTTAATGATTGTTATGATCAATTGGCACAAAGAGGAGGGGGTGACAGGGTGAATTAATGCAAGAGAAATAGTGCTCGTTTAAAAACGTTATTTCATAAAGTAAAGAGTGAACAACGAAAGTTTTTCTTTATATTTAGACAAAATCGATTTAAAGTTGATTTAAAATAAGTAGAGAGATTGATGCTCGTATCTAAATAGAGAGTGATTAAGAGCAATCAAATATAATAAGTAAAGCAATTAAAGTATATTTACATTTATTGTGGTTCGGCCTCAACTTGCCTACGTCCACTCCCCGAGTCCTCCTTGAGGCACACCGACGTCCACTATCGATCTCCTTTGGGTGAAGATCAAATCTTTACAACTTGAGCTTATAAGAGAGATAATAATTTTATAACTCTTAGCTCACTCCCTTCCCCCTTTTCTTTTTCTTATAATTCACACAATTTTTTCACATAATTTTGATCCCCAAAATTATTGTTTGGAATGTAAGAAAACTTGGAGTATTTATAGGCCCCAAATGACTTCAGAATTTGAAGTCAAAATTTAAACATATCTAAAAAATCTGGGTACGGAAAGTTTACCCGCCGAGTCGATGGTGCAACCGCTGAAAGCACCTTGAAAATAGGGTACGGGCAGTTCAGTCGTCGTCAGCCACCCAAAAATTTGAGTGGTAATAGTACACTTGTCGCTCACTGGCAGTTTTCGGCCACCGAAATTTTTGAAAAAGTGGTTCCTTCCACTTTTCGAATTCCGACTTGAACCTTATGTTGACCAATTTTCTGATCAACTAATTGAGCTCAACTTGAGCTCAATCAAACCCCTTTAGTGGATTCGATTACCTCATTGAGTTAATTTGGATTTCTTCTAAATCAAACTCAATTAGGACTCAATCCTTAACTACGACTCAATGATTACAACCATAATGACCATCAAGCTAAACAATGACCTAACTCCCGCTAATCTGGTAGTCTCCGGTATTCTTGCGGTGAGTCTTACGATCTTCTTCCAGCGATCTCCCAGCGTGTTCCCAACGAGCTTCTCGATCCCTTCGGCAAATTCCTAGCGAACTCCCGACGAGATCCCACTGCATCGTCTGAACCTTGGCCCGATGCCTAACCTTGATCTTAACCCTACATCTGGTTATAACTTAATTCCTCCGTCATAGTTAGATCTGCAATACTTTCTCTAACACACACATGTTAGATTAAACACTCATCAATTGATTTCATCATCAAAATTTGAGATTCAACAATCTCCCCCTTTTTATGATGACAATCAATTGATGATGGGAGTTAAACCTTACTCCCCCTAAATTCATGCTATAATAAGGAAAACTTAAATTTTAGAGAACCACATACTCTTGAATTCAAGTATCATGAAGCAAATAATATTTCAAGGATTACAATTAGACACTCATATATCAACAAAAATTTGCTTTTAAATTATCAAGTCATTAACTCATCAAAGATTTTTATGAATTTTAAAAATTTAAAAATTTCCCCGTAAGTTATGAACTAATTTTCCCTTTTGTTTATCAACAAACAAAGAGAGATGCTCTTGTTATATAAGTCATTACATAAGTCATCAACATCTATTTCTCTCCGATAGAACCTCAGATGGAGCTCTATAGATTTTGATCTTTGAGAGAGATCAACCCTTGGAACGCTATAGAGGTTCCTCCCTCCTAGTAGTCAGCCATATGGCTGAATTGTAAATTGATCTTGCTTGATTAAATGAGGTGGAGGCTACATATTTATATAAGGCTCCAAACCCTAGCCCTAGGGGGTGTCTTCCTAAATGAATTCCCCCTTTTGCCCCTCCTATAGCTGCCATGCATAAATAAAGAGGGCAGTGGCCTAAGTGACTACACAAGCCATACTCCTCTGTTATAAACCCTAGCCGACCAACCTAATGAAGGGGGCGACGACCAGGAAGCCTTAAGGCCCCAAAATAAACCCTAGCCATACTTCCCTATATGATAGAAGTGACTAAGTGAGGTTTTATTACAATCTCACAGGGTTCTTATTAATTACTTATAGGGTGATTAGGACTCAACCCTACTGGAGTCCTATCAAATCTGCCCTCTTAAAATTAGTCTTATCCTCAAGGCTGAGGTTTCATGAACTCAGGAAATCGGGTCTTCAACTCCTCATTAGCTTGGGTGTCAATTGAAAGAATTTGGGCTGAGTCGTCATCTTTAAATTTCCATCTGAGGTGGGACACCTGGAGGATCAATTGTAATCTTGATCTGGTGCACGGATCTGATCTCCATATTAGGGCTTTAATGTAATCCCCAATTTTGCAAGGTCCAAAGAAATAGGGAGACTATTTTCTTGAGGCTTGAATTTCGTGTTAGTGGAGCTGGAGATGAAAGGGGACTTGATCTTTCTCAGGAAACTTTCTTTTGCTCCGGTGTTTGTCAGGGGAAAGTTTCTTCCTTACATGGGCTGCCACGTGGTTGCTCTGTAATAGTAGTCGTGCCTTCTTTTGGAGGAGGGCTATCCTCTGATAAAATCTCTAGTGGTGTGAGCCTGATCTGAGTCTGAGGTGGGTAGGAGTGGTGATTTTTTGGGACCCATTTTCACTTCTTCGTGCTGTTGACCATTTTGCATGAGGATGGTGCTGACCCCCACTCTGGATGTGTCTGCTCCAATAATAAACATCTGGTCACGATTTGGTGCGGACGACATCATGGTCATGAGGGCTATAGTTTCATTCAGCCAAGGTGGTGCATCTTTATTTATAATGAGACGGATGATGTTTATACATTGTTGAGTCCTACAAATGATCCTTCCCCTTTTCTGATTTCGCCACTTGAGGGGCTCAATTTTCTTGTGATCTTGGGCAATAGATCGGATGTCATCATCAAGGAAGTCTTTAAGCATCATGGTCCGATCCTGTGAAAAGTCATGGAAGTCACTTGAGATCAGCAACTATGGTGAGTTCAGTGGGATGTAACATTTTAGAAGTAGCTTATCTCCCGGGAAAATGATGTCGGGATGTGTCGTAGCGGGAAATAAGCATGGCCGAACAATCCATGTCTCTATCATCTCTTGGACGACCCTTTTATCTTTGACCTTCTAAGGTTGTAGGAAGCAATCTGGCCGAGCAACAACTGGTAGAAGTTTTGACCTGTTCAACATAGGGGGTTGGACAGCTTCAAAGGAGGTAATTGACTCGGTTTGGTGGAGACGCCCAAAATTTCAATAAGCTGTGGGAGAGGATTATTATCTTCAATCTTATGAAACCCTTGAATTTGAATTGGGAAACCACTAGATTTTTCTTTCGGTACCCCCTCCAAGTGTTGTATTGTGGTTGTAGTCATTGGGCTCCTCATAGAATCACATGCTTTTCTTTTCTGAAAAATTTCATGGTCAGCTTCAAAAAATTTCAGAAAACATCTCCAATCGTGGATAACCAATCGATGCCAAGCACTATATCAAAACCATCAAGAGGGAGGAGGAAAAAATCAAGAACTACGTCTTGCTCCTGTAAGCTCAGTTTAACCCGTGGGTACTTCCGGTTGCACTTCAGAATTTGGCCGTTAGCTACCTTGACTTCGAACCCATTGTAATCTTCTTTTTGGAGCATTAAGTGAGCAACAACCTTACTACTCATGAAGTTGTGTGTGCTCCTGGCGTCGATGAGGACGATGACAGATTGCTGCTTAAGAAATCCTTCGATCTTTAATTTTTTCTGGTTGGTGTAGCCGGCTAAGGTAGGGACCGTGCGGGTAGTCGGTTGTGGTGTATCCTTCTCCTTGGGCTCGAGAATCATATCTTCAAGTTTGGGTTCCTTTGTCGATCCATCATGAAAGTCTTCTCTTATTAGTTTCTTCGACTGAGGGGATCTACTGATAGTAGGGGGAGGTGAAAGCTTTAGTGCCACTGGTCGAGGAGTGACCCTAGTCCTCCGGGCTTCATAGTTCAACCGCTCCTCTTAGTGTCGTGCGAAGGAGATAGTTGCTTTAAGTGTGTATAGCTGTCGCGCTTTAATTTTTTCGCGAATCTCCGGCTTCAAGCCCTCAATAAAAGTCCTAAATATCTGATTTTCAGACTAATTATAAGTTTGATTAGATAACCTTTCAAACCTGGTTTGGTACTCTTAGATGATAGAGGTTTGACGGATCATCGTTAGTTCTTCATCATGGTTCTTGCAATCAATTGGTGCTGAAGGTTTATATGATGTTGGTTGGCATGTGGCTTTCATCCTCAGAGTATCTTGATTGAGGTGCCCTTCTTGAAGTTGTGCGAAGAAGGTTAATATCATCGAGGTATAGGGATGTCGTGTCTTAACTTTGTTTCTTATCTCCGGTGGGGTCTTTTTGTAATTTGAATTTGCATCACGTTGTGATCTTCTTGAGCTCGACGATCGGCCCAATCTAAACTCCTCGAAGAGAGCATATAATTTAGTATCCATACGCATCTCGAAAGCCTCCAATTTGGCTTCGAATAAGTCCACCGATGTCATGATGTAAGGATCTCCAACCTGTCAAATAAACCGACTGAGGAGTGTAGCTGTAATTTTCAGGTTGAAGGCAGCAAATGACATCAATATTGGGGTTGTGGTGGTGATGTCTCCAAGTAGAGGATGACAGCAATGGTGGAGGAAGAAGATGGCAATAGCAATGTCGGTTGTGGTCCTTCGGTGATTCTGCAATGTTGATGTTGCAATGTCGTCGAGGCTGCGATTTTTTAGGTGGCTAATATCTGTCGGAAGATGGCAACCAAGAGATCTGAGTTGGAAGGTAGCAACAATGATGGAGGAAGAAGAGGGCAGCAGCAATGTCGACTGCGGCTGCACTACGACTTTGTGGTTGCAAGTGGCGTTGGTTGTAGCAAGGGTACGACTGCAATAGGAGGAAGATGGGCAACAGTGTGCACGACTGTTATGAAGGAGGGCAGCAGTGGTATGAAGCAAGAGATGACAGTTGTCATGTTCAATTTGTTGCTGGCCGCGATCAAGATAGTTGGCAGTGAACAATTGTTGCGGGCAACGATGTAAATAGATTGTAGTGAAAGATTGTTGCTGGTAGGTTTTTGCTGCAAGGATCGCTGCTGGTTACGATCAAGGAGGATGGTAGTGAGAGGTCACTATTGGCAGTGTTGTGCAGTGAAAGATGCATGCTGTGGTTGAAGGGATAAGGGAGATTGGATGGTTGAAAGGTTGGTGGACCGAAATCTACGATTTTTGGGTGCGATTTATGGTTGTTTTGGGTACGAATTGGGACTACGGTGTTGTAAAGTTTTGGATGAGAATTGGTGTGATTTATGACTGTGATAGCAGTAGATGAAGGCTAGGAAAAATGGTTTTGGACCTTGGATAGATGGTAGCAAAGGTTTGATAGGGATTGGTAAGGGTATGCTGCAATAGGTGCTAGTTGTAAGAGGCTGCAGTTTTAGGTTATTTTGTAGCTGATTTGGGTATGGTTTTGGTTGCCGTTTGGTAGGATTTTGGGGCTATGATGGTAGAGGGTGAAGGTTAGGGAAAGATGGTTTCAGATCTAGAAGAGATGGCAGCGAAGGTTTGATAAAATTCGATGAAGTTTGCTGCAACGTATGCTACCTTGCAGAAGCATAATTGTCATCAAAGAAACAGTAGTTTCTCAACAAAAATTTCAGCCAAAAATTATGAACTTTGGGGTTGTGGAGTTAGGGTATGAAGATGAGAAAAAGATAGTTTCAAATCTGGAAAAGATGACAGCGAATATGATAAACTTTCGATGAAAGATCGCTGCAATATACGTTGTACTGTCAAATAGAATTCACATCAAAGAAGCAGCAGTTTCTCGATGTTAATTCCAGCAAAAATCTGAGAAATTTATGGAGAATTTTAATACTAAAATCTCGGTTAAGATGGTAGTAGTAATAGTAATTTGGAACAAGAAAATTTTGGCAGCGTAACGATAGGAAAATTATTGCAAACAAGATCGCAGAATTCTTATCGTAAAATTTTATCACAGCGTGATGAAGAATTACAGCACTATAATTTCGGTTTTAGAAAGAATTTTTCTCAAAGATCAATCTTAGATGAAAGCTAAGACGATCTATGAAATTGTGTAAAAGTTTCGGCCAAAAAGGATGAACAAAAGTTCAGTTTCAAGAGGCCAACAAGCGGAAGGTAGATTCTTCATCGTAAAATTTCAACACTGCATGATGAAGAATTGCAGCGCTATAAGTCCAGATCCAGAAGGATTTTTTTCCAGAGATTAATCTTATATGAAAGCTAAGATGATCTAGGAATTTGTGTAAAAGTTTTAGCCAAAAAGGATGATCAAAAGTTTAGGTTTAAGAAGTAACAATCAGCTAAAAATTTTCTGCAACGTCTCCCCTTCGCAACGATGATAACGTTTGCAGCGGTAGAATTTTACAACAAAGAAACTGATGGGACTCCAACAGGGTTGAGTCCTAATAATTTCAGTAGAAGTCAATAAAAACTCTGCTAGATTGTAATAAAGCCTCTCCTATCTTATAAAGGAGTATGACTAGGGTTTGGATTAGTCCTTAGCCCTTATTGGGCAAGTCAGCCAGGGTTTCCCCTTGCTTAGGTCAGCTATAGAGCCAACCTAGCCGTCCCTTGTTCCTATTAAGCAGGATGGTTATAGGAGGGGCAAAAGGGTAATTCCACTTAGGCAAACGCCCCCTTAGGCTAGGGTTTTGATCCCTATTTAAGATATAGTCGCCCCCCTCTTTTAATCAAGCAATTATCATCTTCAATTCAGCCTTTGTGCCGAGTCTAGGAGGGAGGAACCCCTATAGCGTTCCAAGGGTTGATCCCTCTCAATGATCAAAATCTATAGGACTCCTATTGGGGTCTTATCATCTGGTATCAGAGCCGCGTTTCTGCTGCCCTATAGCCATCTCAACCGCCTCCACCTTCCTAAGCAATTCCCACAATTGCTACGACACGCGCCTCCACCTTCCACCCCAGCAACATATCAAATCAGTCTGCCGCTACCCCCTATATTTGATATGAAATTTTGGTATATTTTTATAACCTACACATCTTCAATATTGCAAGATCCTTCATATTATACATGGGAGAAGTTTTCCAAAGTTTCCTTGCCGTAAATTTTTACCATCGCAAACGTTATCATCGTTGTGAAGGTGAAACGCTGCAGAAATTTTCAGCTGATTGTTGCTACTTGAAACTGAACTTTTGTTCATCCTTTCTGGCCAAAATTTTTACACAATTCTCAAGACTTGTACGATCTTTCACCATCATATAGTTCTGAAATTTTATGATGAAGGAATCTACCTTGCATTTTTGCCCTATTTCCCTATTGTTATGCTGTAAAAATTTAGTCAAAGTTTCGATTGATATTGATAACATCTAAACCAAGGGTTTCTGCATAATTTCCTTAAACTTTCCTCTGGAATTTACGTTGAGAAATCATCATTTCTCCGACGTAAAAACCGGTTCAGTAGGACAACATATCGCAGCACTTCTTTTCACCGAATTCTATCAGATTTAGGTGTTATTTTTGTGGGATTTCGGACTCTCTTTTCCTCATCTCGAAACCCTACCATCCTCACCAAAAACCCTTCCAAATATTACCCTAAACCAAATCCAAACAGTCGCCTAAGTCAGCCACCCAAATCAGTCTATTCCTATCCAAACCAATTCACCTTCCAACCGGCCACCCCCTTTCCCAAAACTCTCATGCCACTAACCCGACAACAAAAGAAAGATCTTAATATTATAGATCTAGAGGCATACACCATGGCATCAGAGGAGGCCATTAAAGCCAAGTTTAAAGCCTTTGAAAGTCACATGGAGGAGAAGATGCGATCCTTATTCGTCGAATTCAGTATAGGCCGACCATCAAGCCTGAGGAAATCACACCATGGAGAGACTTCAGATCAGCGAGATGATCCTCAAGAGCATGGACACATCACCTCTGATCCCAACAATCCACGCATGAGGGTTGACTTCCCAAGATGGGAAGAAGAAGACCCGATCGGATGGATCTCGCGCGCGGAGCGCTATTTTCGGTTCTACCGAACCGCCGATGCCACACGGGTGGAGATCGCTGCCATACACCTCGAGGGAGATGCTATTCAGTGGTTCAATTGGTTTGAACACACCCATGGATGACTCTCTTGGCAGCGGTTCAAGGAAGGGCTTCTAAACTACTTCGGTTCGATCGATTTCGATAACATCGATGGACAATTGACAAAGATTCGTCAAACATCTACAATACAAGATTACCAAATAAGGTTTGAGCGTTTATCTAACCAAACTGAAGATTGGTCTGAGAAACAACTTTTAGGTACTTTCATTGAGGGCCTAAAGCCGAAAATCTGAAAAGTAAAAGCACGACAACCGTACACTCTTATGGCAGTAATTTCCTTCGCACGTATCCAGGAAGAACGATTGAACCATGAGGCATGAAGGACAAGGATTGCTCCTCGACCAGCCATGCCAAGGCCTACTGCCCCCTCTACTACCATCCAAGCCCCCGCACCAAAAGAATTGACAAGAGATGAGCTTCGCGAATGATCGGCCAAAGGATTGTGTTGGCATTGCGACGAACCCTGGAGCCACGAACATCGCTGCAAAAAGGGTCAGCTCCTTATGATTGAAGAAGGTCTTGAACCCGAAGAGGAAGCCATAGAGGAAGAGCCCCAACCGGCCGACTACGCAGTGCATGCGTTGGCCGGCTATTCCAACCCACAGACGATGAAAGTTGGAGGACTTCCTTCTAAAGCAACAACCCATCACCGTTCTCATCGACACAGGTAGCACAAATTACTTCCTCAATAGTAAGGTTGCTGCATGTTTAGCCCTTCAAATCAAAGGTTGCAACAAGTTCGATATAAAGGTCACCGACGGTCGAATCCTCAATTGCGACTAACGATGCCCGTGGGTGAAGCTACTCCTCAAAGACCAAGAAGTGGTAGCTGATTTCTTCCTCCTACCCATTGATGATTGTGAAGTCGTGCTTGGGATTGAATGGCTCACAACGATAGGTGATATCTCCTAAAAATTTTCTAAATTAATTATGAAATTTTATTATAAAGGGAGATAGGTCACATTGCGAGGCAAGCGCGGGAGCCATATCTCCACCGTTTCAACGCAACGGATGGAGAAAGTTTTGCACAAAGCGCATGGGGGATTTTTGATGCATATCCAGCAGCCATCTAAGGGGGAGAATATATAAATTTTAGATCCTAAGCTTGTCGTCTTGCTGGACGAATTCGCAGACATTTTCACGGAGTCGTGCGAGCTGCCCCCTAACCGGCCGCATGACCACCGTATTATTATTCTGCGGGGCAAACCTCCAGTAAAATTGCGTCCATATCACTACTGTCACTTGCAGAAGGATGAGATCGAGAACATCGTTAAAGAGATGCTTGACATCGGGGTGATCCGACTGAGTTGTAGCCCTTATTCTTCACTGGTGTTGCTAGTACGTAAGAAGGACGGTACATGGCGGATGTGCATTGATTATCGAGCCTTGAATGATATTACCGTCAAGGATAAATATCCTATACCCATCGTACATGAGCTCTTGGATGAATTAAAAGGAGCCCGAGTCTTTACTAAACTGGATCTTCGTTCCGGTTATCACCAGATTCGGGTATGCACTGAAGATATTTCGAAAACTGCATTCTGCACGCATAACGACCACTACGAGTTTCTGGTAATGCCTTTCGGACTTACGAATGCTCCTTCTACTTTCCAAAGCCTGATGAATGACATCTTTCAAAGTTTTCTATGTAAGTTCATATTGGTGTTCTTTGATGATATTCTCATTTATAGCCCTACGCTTCATATACATTTTCAGCACTTAAGAACTGTTCTAACGATTCTTCGAAAGAATACTCTTTATGTTAAATAGTCAAAATGCAGTTTCTTGCAGTGTAAAGTGGAGTATCTTGGGCACATTATATCAGAGGATGAAGTAGCGATTTACCCGACGAAGATCGAGGCAATGCAAGGATGGCCGAAACCTACAAACGTAAAATTGCTGCGCGGCTTCCTTGGACTCACAGGCTACTACCGGAAATTTGTGAAAGATTACGACAAGATCAGTGTCCCGCTCACACCTCTACTGAAGAAAGACTCCTTATGGTCGGAACAAGCTTCTACAGCCTTTGAATGACTCAAGGTCGCCATGACGACGACGTCGATCCTAGCGCTGCCTGATTTCAACCGCACCTTCGTGATCGAGGCCGACGCATCCGGAGTTGGGATTGGAGCTATTCTAATGCAAGATGGCCGACCTCTCGCTTACACCAGCAAGGCATTGTCTCCCTTACACTTGAAAATGTCAGTATATGATAAAGAAATGTTTGACATTGTACACGCCGTCACAAAGTGGAGACCCTACCTGATCGATCGACACTTCCAGATTAAGACTGACCATCGAAGTCTTAAGTATTTCTTAGAGCAGAAAATATCTTCCCCGAAGCAGCAATGTTGGATAACTAAACTTCTCGACTTTTATTATGAAATTACTTATCGAAAAGGAAAAGAGAATGTTGTTGCAGATGCTCTATCTCGGCTCCCGGGGCAAGCCAAAATTTCAGCTATCTCCCTTCCCACCACCGATTTCCTCGAACACATTAGGGGGGAGCAGAAGAATGATCCGGAAGTCCGAAGCATTATAGAAAAATTGGAGAAGGATCCAGATTTTGTAGGGCACTACACGTGGGACTCGAAGGACTTACGCTATAAAGACTGAATTGTTGTTGTTCCTTCTTCTCCTTACATCTAAGTTATTTTGCATGAAATGCACTCTTCACCTTCGGCAGGGCACTCTGGATTTCTGAGGACTTATAAAAGGGTGAAGCAAAACTTCTTCTGGAATGGTATAAAAAAATTAATTTATGACTATGTATCCAAATGTGATGTATGTCAGCGGCAAAAAGGTGAAACAGTGGCAAGTCCCGATAAACTACAGCCACTACCTATACCGGATTCGACTTGGATGGACATCTCCATGAATTTCATCAAAGGACTACCACTATCTCAAGGTAAAAGCACGATCTTTGTGGTGGTAGATCGCCTAACTAAATATGCTCATTTTTGTGCTGTGAGACATCCCTATACTGCTGCCACTATTGCTCAGATTTTTATGGAAAATATTGTGAAATTGCATGGGATGCCAAGGTCGATAGTGAGCGACTGAGACAGGGTGTTTACAAGTAAATTTTGGACCGAGCTCTTCCATCTACAGGGCACCCAATTGAAGATGAGCACAGCCTATCATCTACAGACATACGACCAAACAAAAGTGGTGAATAGATGCCTCTAGACTTACTTACAATGCTTCACTAGTGACCGGCCCAAAGAGTGGACAAGATGGCTTCCCTAGGCCGAATGCTTCACCTACAACCATACAAGCAGCTATCCATCAACACTAGAGCATCGATGAAACTATCTCCATGATTTTATGGACCATATCAGATTTTGGAATGCATTGGGGTCGTGGCATACCGACTTAAACTTCCAGATGATGCCAAAATTCATCCTATCTTCCACGTATCCTTACTGAAGCCGAAATTGAGTGAACATGAACTGGCTCAAACTCAGCTACCGAGCACTATAATTGAAGGTGAAATCCAAGCCCAACCTAAAGCTACACTTGATCGAAGAATTGTGATGTGCCGATGACGCCCCTCAATTGAAGTACTTGTGAAGTGGAATAACTTACCATCTGAAGATGCAACATGGGAGTCACACGAGGAGCTGAAGACCCGGTTCCCAGAGTTTATGGATCCTCAGCTTTGAGGACAAGGCTGATTCTGATAGGGCGGACTTGATAGGACTCCAGCAGGGATGAGTCCTAATCATTTCAGTAGAAGTCAATAAAAACTCTGCTAGATTGTAATAAAGCCTCTCCTATTTTATAAAGGAGTATGGCTAGGGTTTGGATTAGCCCTTAGGGCTTAGTAGCTGCCGCCCTCCTTACTGGGTAAGTCGGCTAGGGTTTCCCCCTGCTTATGTCAGCTATAGAGCCAACCTAGCTGCCCCTTATTCCTATTAAGGCAGGATGGCTATAGGAGGGGCAAAAGGATAATTTCACTTAGGCAAGTGCCCCCTTAGGCTAGGATTTTGATCCCTATTTAAGATGTAGTCGCCCCCCTCTTTTAATCAAACAATTATCATCTTCAATTCAGCCTTTGTGCCGAGTTTAGGAGGGAGGAACCCCTATAGCGTTCCAAGGGTTGATCCCCCTCAGTGATCAAAATCTATAGGGCTTCTATTAAGGTCTTATCAGAAACTTTGGAAAAACTTCTCCCATGTATAAGATAAAGGAATAGCAGTATTGAAGAGGCACGGATGATAAAAATATACTAGATTTTTATATGTTGACGCAGATAACGACAGCAGATTGATGGATCTGCGGCTTGGTGGGCGACGGTGGAAGCGACGTCAAAAGCAATTGTGGAAATTGCTTGGGAAGGTGGAGGCGGCAGAGTTGGCTACAGGGCAGCAGGAACCCTAGATGGAGCTCTACAGATTTTGATCTTTGAGGGGGATCAACCCTTGAAACACTATAGAGGTTCCTCTCTCATAGTAGTCGGTCATATGGTTGAATTTTAGATTGATCTTGCTTAATTAAAATATGTGGAGGCTACATGCTTATATAAGGCTCCAAACCCTAGCCTTAGGAGAGTGCTTCCTAAGTGAATTCTCCATTTTGCCCCTCCTATAGCTACCATGCATAAATAAAGGGGGCGACGGTCTAAGTGGCTACACAAGCCATGCCCCTCTACTATAAACCATAGCCGACCAACCCAGTGAAGGAGGCGGCGATCAGGAAGCCCTAAGGTCCCAAAATAAACCATTGCCACACTTCTTTATATGATAGAAGTGACTAGGTGGGGTTTTATTACAATCTCACAGGGTTCTTATTAATTATTTCTAGGGTGATTAGGACTTAATCCTGCTGGAGTCCTATCACTCCCCCTTTATCATTAACAAAAATATGATATTAGCCATAAAGAATTTTCTTCTTCTTATGAAAAAGAAGGAAAGAAAACAAGGGAGGAGCTGTAAAACATCATTAAGAAGAGCTCTCAATTTTGTAGAGGCGAATTTCGAAAAAGAAATTTTGAAGATAAGCTTAAAAATCCAAGAAGATTCAAAAATTTAGGAGCTACTTATGTATTTAAAATCACCTCATATAATTTCAAGTAAGCATAGCAAATAAATCTATAAAATAGCAAAACATCATTTTTATATAAATTATAAAAATTTTCTTTCCTTTTTATGAACAATAAGAAAAAAAATGGAGAGAGTTTTCAAGACATTAAAAAAAACTTAATCTCATGAAATTTAGATTAGTAATTCTCATGTAATACAAATCAAGCAATTCATATAATTTCATGATTTAGCATTCCAAGTTTTCTTATAAGAAAATCAAATTATTCTTTATTTAAAGATTTTGTAAAAATATCTACTAATTGATGCTTAGTATCAATAAATTCCAATATCAATATGTTTGTAACATAAAGCATTAGAAGATACTTCTAGGTAACAAGAGTTTATAAATAAGTAAGTCTATGCCACAAGGTGTAAATCAAAAAGGATTATAAATACTTATATGGTGGTAATCCAAAATGCCTAGATAAAGTAGAGCTATCATTTGATCTGCTCCATCTAATTTATTTTGGCATAGCTCAATTCATTCCAGTCAGTTCATATAGATTTATCATAAAAAAAAGGTCATTGCTACATCATGAGCGGTGCCTCAAGAGGACTGGTAGGAGGAGATGAGCTTCTCTTAAGGATAGGTGTCTCAGGTTCAAGTTCAGGTGGGGGAGAATCAGTCCTTCTAGGCAATCTAATCCATATACCATGTCTTTCAACACACTTAAATCTCCTCAAAAGATTCATATTGATTATATTATACCTATCTATTTTAATGATTTCTTCATCTGGTGGTATGATTATGTCATGAGCATGTTATTCTAGTGATAAATCCACCATAATATAGCATCAAGTCCTTGGTTGCAAATCAATCATGTTCTACCTTATGAGATGCCCAAAGCAATTATCTTGTTCCTTCATTATCCAGTACATTGTATCTAGTTCCATTTGATTCAGTTCATCATAGTGAAATTGTTTTGGAAGTAAGATACTCATTACTATATGATGAATCACTTTTGTATTAAAGGGTAGCATGTGTTCACAACTTTTTGGTACAATAGCTAGATTAGGATTTCCGAAAATAGTTCCTAAAGCTTCAGAGTAAGTTACACCTAGAGTCCATATCCCATTATCCCCTAAAATAACAATCATTTTTTTTTTCTGGGATGCCTATTAGGTTGCAAGTCAGATTATCCGTAATATCTATGTGGTGTCCCAAAAGATATGTAGAAGCTATTTCATTTTCATTTACATGCATGTTGTTATAAAATAATCTAACTAATCTTGGGTAGATGGGTTCATTTACTTGAAGGATAGGTAGGGTATCTAGATTTGCAAACCATTGGATTGATTCTATGTTTCCTAGGTCATATAGATCAACATATTTTCCGTTATGGACACTTCTAGGTTCAAGGATTGGAAATTTCATAGCATGTTCATAGGAATAAAAAATATTAGTGTCATAGGTTTCTTTCAGTCTCCTATTTCCCTTGTCCCTTGAGGATCTTCTAGGGGCCATTCTAAATAGATTTTGTAAGAAAAATAGTAAGAACAACTTAACAGCTTGAGAGAAGTTTTAGAGAGTTATCTTTAGTTATATCTTCTAGAGATAGGCAAAAATCCTTGGTTTTGAAGAGTAGGGAGTCTTCCTTGATGTTTTAGAGGAGAAGGAAGGAGTGAAAGGGGTTTAGAGGGGTGAGAGTTCTTAGGGTCAGTTTCACCGCCGGCCTAAGTGGCTTTTTATAGTCTGGGTCTCGATCGATTGAACCACACACTGAGTGGTTCAGTTGTGTAGGGTCTAGCTGTTCAGCCGCTAAACCAGCGATTCCACCGTTGGTACACATTTTTCCTCTTTCTTTCCCTATTTTAATTTTAACTAAAATAATATATATGTGCAATAAATTGCTCAGATTAATCAATGCATTTAACTTGACCTTGAATATCAAAGTTCCTCTAAACTTTCAGTGATTTTTTATAAGGTTCACTAACGCATCATCAATCAAGGTTATTGTAATAAGATAATTAAATGAGAAACACATTTTCATGTGAAGTCATCACAACAAGATATTTTTCAAACAAAATCCAATGATTTTCTATGTTGAATGATTCTATCATATTATCAAGAAAATTTTATTTTAAAGAAAGATGATTTCATATATGATTTTTAGGTTCAATACAAGTCAATATAATCATACAAATCAATACAATAGTCATCATCGAAATCTTCCTTTTATACATGACTTTTATTCAAGATAACTAAACTTTCGTTGGTCTAGTTATAATATGCAAGGGTCATGTATCATTAAGGTTAAATATAATAAAAATTTATTTTTATTTTTAATAATTAATCCTGTTAGTATTTAGGTCAGTGAGCTTGAAAGAGTGTTAGATCTCAAGCTATATATCTTGAGCATCTAAAACATTATTTGAGGCTCCCAGCTTTAATTTGGAGACAAAACTATAAGAAATATATATTTGATTTAGGTACCTATTTTACATTAGGTCTTTCATAAAAAAATTTATCTTTCTTGTCTAATTGGTTTTTGTTGTATGAAGTTTCCTTGAGAACCCAAACTAATTGCTGTGGACTATATTTTCTAAATAAGTATTTATTTGCCTTATATTCTATTTTTTTACAAAAATTATATTTAATTTTTAGTTACAAATTTAAGATAGATCCTTTTACAAAGATGGTTGGCTTTTGTTGAATGTTACCAACAAAACATATGTCATTTCTTCTATTAATATGACCCTTATTAGCAAAGAGCATGTTTAGGGATTTGTTTACCATTTCAAAATTTTCTAATGTTGTCTTAAGCATGATATTTTCTTCTTTAACACTATCTAGCATCTCACATTTAAAACATGGGTTATGTGATACTAATGAATCACGCATTTCGTCAAGTCTACTAACTAACAAATCATGACCATTCTTAAGAAAATTAAAAGATTTATAATTTTTTTAAAATTCATTAAATAAATCATGAAACATATTTAATAACTCTAAAAAAATATATTTAATGAATCACTAACCTCATCTTAGATCGTAATTAGAGCATAGTTAGTAACTTCTTCTTTGGAGTGGTCTTCATCATCCAAAGAGTTTGAATCATCCCAAGTGGCCGAGAGTGCTTTCTTCTTGTATGTCGGCTTCTTCTTCAATTGTGGACATTCATTTTTGAAATGTTCTACTTTTTTGTATTCATAGCATATGACATTATTCTATTATTCTTCTTCGGATCTTTTTTATTTTTATATTTTTTTATTTTTTAATAAATTTTTTAAACTTTCTTGATAATAGTGCAACATCATGGTCCTTATTACTCGAGGTTTCACTCGATGAGTCATTTGTCGTTTGAAGTGCTACATCCTTCCTATTCTTTGGAAGGGGTTCATCAAGCTCATCATGAGCTTTATAATTAAGTTTATATGTCATGAATGATATAATAAGTTCTTCAATAGGCAAGTTATTTAAATCTTTGGCCTCTTGTATAGCGGTTATTTTAGGATCCCAATTTTTCGGTAGAAATCTTAAATGTTACTCACAAGTTCAAAATTCGAAAAATATTTTCCAAGTGCTTTAAGGCCATTGACTACATCCGTGAAGCAAGTATACATGTCTCCAATGGACTCACTTGGTTTCATTCGAAACCACTCATAATTATGAACTAAAATATTAATCTTAGATTCTTTTACTCTACTAGTCTCCTCGTGTGTGATTTCTAGTGTGTGTCAAATATCAAAAGCTGATTCACAAACGAAAATATGATTAAACTCATTCTTGTCAAGAGTACAAAATAAGGCATTCATAGCTTTTGTATTCAAAGAAAAATTCTTCCTTTTCAAATCATTCCACTCATTCATTGGTTTGAAAGATTTTTCAAATCCATTCTCTACAATGTTCCATAAATCAAGATCTAAAGAAATGAGAAAAATATGATTATCTTCCAATACGTGTAATCCATCCCATTGTAGATGGGACGATGTGAAATGAAATATTTCTTATTTATACTAAAATAAGTCATTTACTCAAGTAGGTGTTAACTTAGCTCTGATACAAATTATTATGATCAATTGGCACTAAGAGTGGGGGGGGGGGGTTGGGGGGATGAATTAGTGCAAGAAAAATAGTGCTTGTTTAAAAACTTTCTTTCATAAAGCAGAGAGTAAACAATGAAAGCTTTTCTTTATATTTAGACAAAACTGATTTAAAGCTGATTTGAAAGAAGTAGAGAGATTGAGGCTTATATCTAAATAGAGAGTGATTAAGAGCAATCAAATGTAATAAGTAAAATAATTAAAGCACAATTATAATCATAGTGGTTTGGCCTCAACCTGCCTATATCCACTCCCTGAGTCCTCCTCCTTGAGGCACACCGGCATCCATTATCGATCTCTTTTGAGTGAAGACCAAATCCTTACAACTCGAGCTTACAAGGCATATAAGAATTTTTTAAACTCTTAGCTCACTCCCTTCCCCTTTTCTTTTTCTTACAATTCACACAAGTTGTTCATAAAATTTTGATTCCTAAAATTATTGTATGGAATGCAAGAAAACTTGGGGTAATTATAGGCCCTAAATGACTTCAGAATTTGAAGCCAAAATTTAAACGTATCTGAAAAATCTGGGTACAGGTGATTTATCCAACAGCGCTGACGGTGCAGCCGCCGAAAGCACCCTGAAAACAGGGTACGGGTGATTCAGCCGCCGACCTGGACGGTTCAACCGTCAACCTGGGTGGTTCAGCCACCGTCAGTTGTCCAAAAACCTAGGCGGCGACGGTGCACCCGCCGCTCACAGGCGGTTCAACCGCTAGAATTTTTGGAAAAGTGGTTCCCTCAACTTTTTGAATTTCGACTTGGACCTTATGTTGACCAATTTTTTGGTCAACTAATTGAGCTCAACCTGAGCTCAATCAAACCCCTTTAGTGGACTTGGTTACCTCATTGAGTTGATTTGGATGTCTTCCAAATCAAACTCAATTAGGACTCAATCCTTAACTACGAATCAATAATTACAACCATAATAACCATCAAGCTAAACAATGAATAAATATATCACCTAAATAGATGGGCTAAGATGAATCATTTTTTTAAACTTAAAATTATATATTATTATACTAATAGTTTATTATGAATAAACATATCACGTAAATAGATTCTAACGTTTGTTAATTTAAACTTGATGAGTGGGGCTTATATGCTATATTTCTTAAATATAAAAATTATTTTAAATATGAGTAAACTATATGAATTTAGATAATTCATAATTAAAACCATTAGGACTAAAATGGGCCTTAACTCTTTTTATTTTGATTAAAAATTACATATCCATTACCTACAACAATGACATTCCAAATTTATCCATTACCTACAACAATGACACTACCAATTTAAAAACTTCAAATATGTTAATACCATAATAGAGATGTTACCATTTTAGTCTACAATTAATGAACTAAAAAAATTATGTTAAACATATAAAGTAACTATTAACCATTTGTAATTACATATGCATGCATGCATTTGTATACACATACATATATGCATATACATGTATCTATACATATATATGTTGAATCTCATATTTTGATGAAGAAATCAATTGATGGGTTGTTGATCTAACAAAGTTATTAGAGTTGATTGATATAGGATTAACTACGATGGAGAGAATATTACAATCAGAGGTTTGGCCAAAGTCAAGTCCAGACATCAGACTAGAGTGAGGACGATACAGTTGGGAACTCGCCTGAAGTGCATCGGGCTCGCCAAGGAAATCGGGAGTTTGTCAGGATGGCGTAAGGGAGTTCGTCGGAAGAAGACCGAGACTCACCGGAAGATTGTCGGGGGAAGCCCAAAAACTTGCCGAGAGTTGGGAAGGTCTTGAAGTAGATTTGTTGGCCATATTGATTATAATTGATTAAGTCATAGTTAGCATCGTTAAGGTTTAACCACGATGGTGAAAATGAGTTATAGACTAAACATGGACCCAGGATCAAGCTTAGGCATCAGGCCAAGGTTTGGATAATGCGGTGGGAGCTCGCCAGGAGTTCGCTAACTTCACCGAAGGTATCAGGAAGATCACTAGGAACATGCCGGGAGATTGCTAGAGGAAGACCATGAGACTTGCCGCAAGAAATGCTCAGGAGTGAGGTTGTTAATTAACTTAGTGGTCAAATATAGTTGTAAACCTTAAGTCGTAGGTTAAGTTTAAGTCCAAACTGAGTGTGATTTGAAAGAAATCTAAATCAACTCAAAGAGGCAATCGGGTCCACATTTGAGATTGGATTGAGCTCAAGTTGAGCTCAATTGGTTGACCTGAGAATTTATCAACATGAGGTACAAGTCAGAATTCGAAAAGTGGAGGGAACCACTTTTCCGGAAATTCTGACAATTGTACCGCTGCTGCCGAGGAATCCGGGCAATAGGCGACGATTGGACCGCCCAGGCTAGTAGTTGTACCGCTCGTACCCTGTTTTCAGGGTGGCTTTCGACGGTTGTATCGTTGGTGCCGACGATTGTACCACTCGTACCCAAATTTTTTGGGTGAATTTAAATTTTGGTTCAATTCTTTTGAATCCAATTGGGGCTTATAAATACCCCAAGGTTTCTTGCATTTAGTACAGTTTTTTACACAATAATTGGGCTAGAAATTGTGTGAAAAATTATGTGCTAAAAGTGTGCAAGAAAAAGAAAAGAGGAAGGGAGTGAGCTAAGTGTTGTATTCTTATAGAGTCTCGCTTGTAAGTTGAAAGTCTGTAAGAGTTTGGTCTTCACCCAAAAAAGATTGGTAGTAGACACGGTGAACCTCGGAAAAGAGGACTCAGGAGTGAAAGTAGGCCGGTTGAGGCTGAACCACTATAATTGTGAGTGTCTTTATTTACTTTATTTTTCACTCTCTATTACTCTCATTTGTTTATATTTAAAACCTAGCTTCAATCTCTCTATTTCTTTCAAATTGGTTTTAAACCAATTTTATCGAAATATCAAACGAAGCTTCCATTATTCAATCTTTATTTTACGAAAGCAAAATTTTTAAATCGTTTACTTATTTGCTTTCAAGTCCAAGAAACGCTTCTGATTTCGATTTTGCTTAAACGAAAAGTTTTTCTTAAACCGTGATTTTACACTTGCACTAATTCACTCCCCCTAATGTCAATTGATCATATATATATATAAGGTTTAATATACCTGTTTGTAGTACACCCCATGCATACCGTCCGATATATTAAAATATATTATAATATTAAAATATTTATATATTAAAAAAAGAAAAGGGATGACATCACCTCGATCTTTCTCCCCGTGCGGGGAGACGTTCTGTCTCCTCGCGTGGGAGTAAAAGCGCGCGCGGGCGAGGACGACGCACGGGCGAGGACGACGCAGGGAAAGGAGGTACTTCTTTCTTCTTCTCCTTTTTTTTTTTTTTTTTCTCTTCTTCTTCTTCTTCCCTTTTTCTTCCTCAATCGACCATCGACGATCGATCTATCCCTCAATCGACTGTCGACGATCGATTTTTGACGATACCTTCCGGTAGCGGGCGATCTGCGTATCGATAACCTAACGGACCGGTAAAAATTATAATATATATATATATATATATATATATATATATATATATATATATATATATATATATATATATATATATATATATATATATATATATATATGCAGAATAAGCATAGATTGCTCAAAACCTCAATATATTATGTACAGAATTATATTTAGAATTGGTGAAAAAGGAACAGAGAATCATCCTTACATAATAATAACCTGCCTGTCATCGATCCATCAATAACCATCTTATTGCTTCTGAGCGGCTCCAAATGGTCCTATAACAAACAATACAGCAAAAGGAAGGAGACGATGGAAAGAGAACTAGTTCTTACCAGAATCTAATGAGAGGAGCAAGGCTTCGTCAAATCAGCAGCAGAGATTACTTAGCTCTTCCTCTGGGGGATATCCTTCTTCCCGCTCTTGTTGCCCATTGTGGTGGCCTGCGAATACAAGAAAGTCCCGAAGATGGCGATAGCAGACCCCAGGGCGTTCAACGGCCTAACGGGATTCCTGAAGACCAAAACAGAGGCTACAATCACCACGACTCGCTTCATGGTGTTGCCGACAGAGAATGTCAAGGGGCTGATTTCGTCGAGCGCCTGGTACGACGACTGGTTGTAGAGATGGTAGAAGATCCCGGACAAGAGCACCCAAAAGTAGAAGGTCCACGGGGTGGGAACCGCCACCAAGGCCCTGCGGAAGCCCTCCACCCACTGGGAGCCCTCGACGAAGATGGCGACGGGGAAGAGGTAGAGAAGGGAGACGATGCTGATCCAACCGTAGAGGTTGAGACCGTTGACGTGCTTGAAGTCCTGGAGGCTCTTCTTGGAGTAGATGTTTCGGAGCACGAAGCCGACGTTGCTGATGAGGGCGCCCCAGAGGCCCTGGGCGTCGAAGGAGACCTCGGTGACGGCGGCCAGGGAACAGCCGGCGACGATGGGGAGGACGGAGAGCCAGACCGGGAGGGGGTAGAGGCGGACGCCGAGGAGGGCGGAGAAGAGGACGGAGAAAACGGGCTCGGAGGCCTTGATGACGTGAGTGAAGGAGACGGCGACTTTGGAGAAGGAGACGCAGGCGGAGATGTGGCCCACGGTGTGGAACAGCGCGGGGCCGAGGAGGGCGAGGAAGAAGCGGCGGCCGAGAGGGCGATGAAAGGGCTGGAGGCCGGAGAGCCAGAGGGCGGACATCCAGAGGGAGCCGGTAAGGAGCTGGAAGGAGGCGAGGAGCCAGGGGTAAGGGAAGACGTTGAGCACCTTCTTGTTATAGATGTTGAACACCACGTTCTGGAAATACCAGAAGCCGAACACTATGGCCAGATTCAGTCTCGGGTTGCTCTTCTTCTTGACACTCTCGCTGCTGCTGTTATCATAAGAGCTGGCGTCTTCCAATCCTCTTCCCGTTGGACCTTGCGACTGAGGAGCGGGAGACGCATTCAGATCTCCACCTGGATCAGGGGCGCCGGCGGCGGCAGCGGAGATTCTTTTGAGGCCGATCTGGAGGACGGATTGACGCACGAAGAAGCACAAGGAGGGGATTGGTTTACTTGGGAGGCCACAAGTACTAGCTGCGCGGAATCCAATGGGGGCTACGTGCCTCACGTGGTGGGTTTCTGTGTGGTAATGGTAGGACGAACGAAGAGGAGATACCAATGGCGGACGGAGAGTATGTACGGAGGATATCATGGCGGACGCTCGCTTCTCTTTCCCCTTGCGTCTGCAATGTGTCTGTCCGTCTCGCTTGGCCTTTGCTCTGCTTCCGTCTCGATCGAAGTGAACTGCCAGCGAGAACTCGACCAGATATTATTGGGATTAGACGGGGAAACCAGCCACTCGTAAAAATCACCGGGCCGCGGTGGCTTCCGTAGAGAAGAAACTGATTACTGATGTAGACAGACATGGCACACTGACATTTGATGGCTGATCGGACGGTCAGCAATTGCTGGGAACCAGTATCCGGACAGACCACAAACGCAAGTGCACATTGACCGAACGAACCGGTCGAAGTCTCTCCGGTTCGATCCCCAATTCTGCTCCGGAAGTGGCTGTTAATGACGAGTAAATAGTGGACCGGGCTCGACGAATCGTTTGCGTAACGATGGGCTAACAAAGTTTACCTTATGTGTTGCTCTTCGAGTGTGCGGAGCGGTCGGCATCACATCGGAGATAAAAGCGGCTATCCCCCAAAGCTAACTGCGTAAGACATAACGAATCATTTAATGTTTTGTTTTGTCTTCGCCACTTATCATCATCTGGTTGGGCCCAACCAAGTCCAACCCACCCCAAAACGAACATCGTTTGTAGTCAGTTATTCTGTTGTTGGTTTACGAATTCAAATTGTAAATTCAAATCTTCCGATTCCGAGCCCGCTCATATACGACATATAAATAGCTACCGCGACGATTTGGTTACCATTCCCTCCACGGGGAGGAACGCGCGCCTCGCGTCGATGAGGAAGAGAGCGGCATCAGCATCGGCGGCAGCCAAATCTGTGGCGAAGGGTAAGTCGAAGGGGCACGACGCCTTCTTCACTTCGCCCGATCCTTCCTCCAAACCCTACCATTTCGATCTCCCGTCCTTCCCCACTGCAACTGCCGCCTCCTGCTCCCTAAACACCACCCCTGCCTCCTACTTGCGCCACCCCCCATCACCTCCCCCTTCCGCCAAGGCCATGACCACCACCCTAGCCACCATCTCCGATCTTAAGGCCTTGGCCTCCTCCCGCACCGACTCCCTCAAGCGACACCTTGACCTTTGCCACTCCGACATCCTCAAGGACTTCGACGCTTCCAACACCCGCCTCTCCAAACGCTTCAAGGTACGAATCTTGTTACCTATCTTTTCTTCTTCTTGTTCTTCTTTTGTCTAGATTGTCCGTGCTGGTATGATATGATTTAGTACCGGTTGTATCTTTATGTGGCCCCTGATGTCTTTAGAATGAGATTGATCTTTAGGGATTGCATGTTTCTTGATCTTGCCATTGATTACTGTCCAATTATCTTTAGGTTGCCCTTTTCTGTCGATGAACTGTCTGGATCTCATGCATACAGGAAGATTCCTCTGTGATATCTAGGGATTGCATGTTTCTTGATCTTGCCATTGATTACTGTCTAACTATCTTTAGGTTGCCCTTTTCTGTCAATGAACTGTCTGGATCTCATGCATACAGGAAGATTCCTCTGTGATATCTTTGTTCGTTTCTTCTGTGGCTGACGATAGTGTGGATCAGACACTGTTGTTGGTGTCAGCAATACGTTGTTTGGAAATCCATGAAATATGTACGAGAGGAATTTGTTTTAAATATTAATCTTCCAATGATTTTATACTCACCTATGGGTGATGCATGATCTCTTGTTGTTATTGTAAGTTCATTTTCTTTACCTGACTAAACTTTCATAATTTTGTTGTTCTTATTTTCTAGTATAGATAGTCTAGTTTGGTTCGGTATCCTATGGTTGATGCTATTGATGATCACTCTCTGGTTCTTCCGTGTATCTACATGTTGAGTTGGATATTCTTGTCTTTCTTACTTGAATCCTGCAGTGGTACCAAGATATTTGTGTTTAGAGACATATGTTTGATGGTCTTGCTATTTTCCTAGTCTAATATTTTCATGTCACCCTCTACCAATGTTATTCTGCCTAGGCATTGCGTATCTGAAAGGTGATTCTTGTGATTCCTCTGCTATTTTTATATGTGGCATATCTGGCCATATAGACTGCCGATGGCATCAGTAGTGGGTTATCTAGACATTCCAGAAAGATCAGTAGAGGAACTACTTGTGAATCTAGATTTTCCAGTTAACTTATCATGATCTACAGGTTTTCCCTGAAGACCTTAGTTTGTTGTAGCTGTAAAAACTTGTTCAAACACAATCATAATTTTGTGGAAATATTTTAAATGCAATGACAATTCTTTTACTTTCAACCAAATTCTTGTCTTCATTGTTTCATATAAAGAGATTTTATATGTACACTTTCTTTAATCTTAATGAAGGAAAAAGATCTCAATAAGATTTAGTTGGACTGCCACTTATCAAAAAACTTAAGCTTATAGGAAAGAGCCCAACTTATAAATTCTAATGTCTGTCTCATGTCCAAGATGACTTGACACACAAATCTATGTGTAAAGGTGATTAAAATTTAAGTTTACTGCTTATCCTGAATTCTTAAGATTGCAGGAAATTTTCCTACCTATTTATGGACTCCTAACAAAATCTGGATCTACAGACCTTATGTTTTAAGCTTTTTTGCAAGCTATAGCTTGATTAAGTCAGCTAACATGCTCTCTCTGTAGTTTAGAAATGTAAGTGCTTGCAGAATCCTGTATTTAGTCTTGTCCTTCAAGCTTAAGTTTAGAAGAAAGATTAGACACAAGTAACAGGCTCAAAAATTCTCTGGTTTACATGGCATATTGCAATTTTGTATTGGAACTGATCCTTTACTGTTTAGGTGAGCTACTCTTCTACAGGATCTCACTAGAAATTCATCTAATAATATTTTTCTGAAGTCATTTTTTTAGATTTAATCATTTCTTTTGATACTCTAAATTTATTTACTTTCTAGTGACATATTTTGAAGGATGTTTTGAGCTTCAAAGGCTTTTCTGTGACATTTTTTTGTAACTAAATTGATACTTGTCTCTCGATAATTACATTCAGACAAGAAACAACGTTTTAGTGGCAGTTCTTTATCCCTTTCTAACTTGTAGACTGTATTAGCTTCATAGAATTATTTGGATTTGCATGATATTTTCATAATCTTTTTGCTCTCTTTCTCTCTAGATCCAAACAAAAGCTTGCCTGCAATTAACAGAGGAAGCAGAAAAGGACTATAAGAAGATTGCTGATAGGATAAGTGAACATACAGAAATAATAAAGGTGCCATGATGTTCTCTTAGCTCTTTCATCATTTCTCCCTTCCAAAATGAGTATCTTGATCTAATGTTGTTTCTCAGGCCTCATATGCAGAAGTTATCAGCGAAGCTCATTCCACAGCCTCTCGTGGTACATAATAGTTCCTATTGCCAAAATTTCGGTCTAGTTTGCTCTTAGTTTTGGAAGGGGGATTGGAATTTGCACAATAATTTGATGTTAAAAACAATCAGATAATGGAAATGTTGGCTCATCGTCAGAGTTAGCAGTGCTTAATTGTTGAAGAGGAATTACACTAATTACAATGTCATGTCTTAGTTATTCTGCAGCACTGTATTTGTAATATATATATAGCTTTTGACCAGTTCAACGTCGTTGGTAGGTTAAACTCCCATGCTGCATTTTTTTTCCAAATTAAATCCGATCAAAGAAGGTACAATTAATCTCAAGAAACAAGATCATGTGAACATGTCAATTTGCATCAGTTTGAGTGCTTCATCTTATTTTCAGTTGCTCTTATTTTCCATCTTTTCTATGACTTTGTCAGTTTGTAAGGTTTCCATCCCTGAGCTGATACAATCGATGGAGAAAGCTATTGAAGGATTGCGTAATCGTTATAAGATTCCAGCAACTCCAATTTAATTAAATCTCAAAGTTTGCTTTGAGATTTTTCTGGGTATGCGCTTCTAGTTACTGTTTACTTGTTCTCAAAATGATATAGAATCAAGAATTACTAATTATAGCTTCGTGATGATGAACAGTTCCATGTTATTTTTGGGTCTAATTTCCTGTATTGCCAATCACTACATTGCCAACTCCTCCCTAAGATCACAAACTTTTATGCCTCTTATATGTTTACTGTTTACTTATTCTCGAAACGACTTACCTATTCTGTTTTTTTTTCAGACCCATTTTTCGCTTTGCTCAGCTCCACATGTTAGCATACTTCCACATGTATCTTTACCGACATGATGTTTATATTTCAGGTTGCATACTCAATCGCTGGATGGTTTGAAGGCCACTTTATGATTCGTGTGAATAAAAGATTTCAAAACCACTAACAGAGAAGTGTGATCATTGTTACGTGTAGCAGCTAGGTTTCTAGCTTGATACTACTCAATGTTACATGCGATGAAAAATGTTAGTTTCCTCAGTGTCATCATTTGTTTTGCACCAGAATGATTGATGCCTTATCTCAGTTGTTTCGGCTGAAATCCCTGAAGGGTTCGGATTTGACATTTCAGCAGACTTCGGTTGAACACTTTAAATATCTGCCAACATGCCGCTCCACACAGAGAACTTGTATGTTTAACTTAATTGCTATCCAGTAATTCGATAACACGGCATGGCTTTGCCGTTTTATTTACTGTTTTAATTGATTGACGTCATATCGACGTTACGTTGGGGAATCAAAGAGGGCGAACTTGGCTCCTCTGGTCCGCCTGTGTCTGCGTCCAATCATGCTTCGAAAACAGTGCAGGGTTTTTAAGTGGCATCTTCAAGATCCGCGCCTGCTGTGCGCAAGAACCGGCTAACCCCTTCTGTCTCGTTACCCGGCGTCGCTTGCGCTCAGCAGCAGCCGAAGAAGAGAAGAGCAGATGCTGGGTGGCGTCTCGAGGTGTTGGGTCGCTTCCGCGGTGCGATCCGCCGGCGCTGGTTACCGCCGGATCTTTGCCCCGCTTTGCAGTTCCACCTCCTCCACCCCTTCGTCATCATCCTTCGTCCTCCTTCCGCCGGTGAGAAATATCTGTTTTTTAAAGGCAGAATATACACTTTCCCTCTCTCTTTTTCTCTATTTTCTGTTCTTCGTCTTCTTTCTTTTCCTATTTAAATTTCTTTCCACTAATAAATTAATGGGTGTAGTTTACCCTGATGATATGCACAACCTTGTACTTGTTGAACTATGATGGGACACGTACAAAATATATAGAATGTTATGATTTATGCTTTACCTTCCTAGGAGTTCCGTTACTGCACTCGGACGAGCCATAGTGCCTGCGAGTTGCTTGTGGAAATGGTGATGTAAACTTGGACGCTTTAGGGTGGCAAAAGCACAGATGAATCGGTCTGAATTACTCTTCAATTTTATCCTTAGGCAGAGAATAGAAGTAAGATGTCTAATAGAAAATGCAATCTTGGGCAAGCCACATCTGAATCCCTTGGATTGGTCCTGATCAGATTAGATCTACTCCGAAAGTCAAATAATAAGGTACGTAAAAAAAGGCACATTTTTTTTCATCTATCAAGGATGCTATTGTGATTCTGTGATGCCAGCTCCAATGACAGCAGGCAGTCTAGGCTGCAATAATCGAACATAAGAACTGAGATGTAGGCAATAATATTTGAGAAAAAGAGAATATAATGCAGCAAAATTTAAGGATAGAAGAATAGGAGCATTGAACGCAACATCAAAAGATTAAAAAAAAAAGGAGAAGATGTGGCAAAAACCAACATAGTGACCTTTTTCTTTTAGAAGAAAATTATGGAACAGTGGTAGACTACTTTTAAGAAAATAGAAAGAACTTATTCACACTTAATAATGAGTAAGTAGAAAATTCTCTGGAGAAACGCCAGATCTCAATCACATAGAACAACCTCTAAACCACCCATCTAGGCTCTTAAGTTGATTCAAATGCACGACACATACAGTTTTTTCCTCTTGCACCTTCACATTCCAACAAGTGATTATATTTCTGGGATTTGTGACTGCTGTCTTTTAGGGGTGATGGTTCCTGTTTATACAATTGTAATATAGATATATACAAGCAATGCACTCATAGGCCTTGTACTTAATTGTCATTATTTTGTTGTATTATCACAAGATTTAGGAGTTCAAACTTCAGACATTTGATTTATTATTTTGTTATGTAGGCAAACAAGCTTCACGCTCATGGGGAGTTGATAATAACTCATAATGGGATATTCAAGCCTGGGATTGATGGAAATAAATATTTCTTAAGGTGCATGACAACAGTGGGCAACCCTAAGGTATCTTCTGGACAAGAGAGTTCTGTTGCCTCACCTGAAACTGACCAGCCTCATCGCATCAAATTCAAAAGGCTTGACAAAACTGCTAAGCACATAATGAATGTAAGCATAGTGCAGTTGATGCCAAATTTTTCATGATATGCCTATCTGATAGGTGGGAGCCTGGTGAACTGATAGGCGAGTACCTTGTGCACTGGGCTGCCCTTTTTATCTCTCTGATAAATTTGCTTATGTTGTCCGTCTCAATAGTTTGAGAGATAAGTGTTGTACTATTTTGGTTATTGATATGTAGTAGTTCTTTCTGACACATGCAGATTTTAGATAAAGAAGCAGTGGATAAAATGCGAGATGAGAGAGATATTCCGGACATAAGACCTGGGTATATTATCCAGCTAAAAGTGGTATGACAGTTTTCGTGTTTTATTATCAATCTCTTCCTCTCTCTATTTTCCTTTGTGATTCATGATACAAAACAGGAGGTGCCTGAAAACAAGCGTCGAATTTCAAGTATGAAAGGCATCGTCATAGCAAGGCGAAATGCAGGTCCGAATACCACATTCAGGCTGCGAAGGCTAGTATCTGGTGTTGGGGTTGAATCTGTTTTCCCATTGTAAGTTTTTCTTTCTTTTTTTTTGGGGGGAAGAGCCTTATTCTATGTTTTAGACATTCATATGTGCGATCTAAATTTGCCATATTTTCAGCTTTTATTATCTTCTGCAGATCATTCCTCTTTAATTTATCCTTTTGATTGAATGCAATGAACATTTTCTGTCAGTGTAACCTTAATGTATAAGTTGTTGACACTATTATCATGCTCATTCAATTCTTGTTCCATCTATTGAATAGGTCAGAACATACATGTAAAGAGAGACATATTGAGTCGCTATTTGAGTAATCATGTACTGATTTTGTGACTATCGATTAAAAATCTCATGAATACTAATCAAACTTCTTTAATGTCAAGTATAAAGAAAGAACTTAGAAAAGAATCGAGCTGTAAAACAAACATATCTTGTGCAATATTTGTACTTGAGGATCCATTCGATGTGATTTTGTCGCATAAAAAAACTCTGGTGCTTATTGTCAGATATCCCTGTCTTAAGACTTCCAATTTGTGAACTGCAAGTGTTATTTTACACTGATTAATGTACCACTAATAAGAGGAGGTCAACATAAAAAGGTGGTCCAGTTCACAAGGCTTCCCACCAATGCTGGACCTAGGGAAGTTAATGAAAACAGCCTTATCCTTCCAAGCAGGGAGGCTCTGCTTGTAACTGGATCTCTAGATAACTAAATCGCAAAGGAAAATCTTACCATGACACCAAGAGTCGACCTCCCTGGAGGACAATAGTTTCACTTTAGTTGGTGTTGAACTTAGAAAATTTGTTATCTTCTGAGAGTTTTAACCACAAATACCTAACAACAAATGAGAATCAGTATAACAATCTTTCCTCAAATCCCTCGATGGCATTAGTATAATAAGTGACTATGTACCATAATGTCAATACCTTAACTGGGAATCATTGTCTTTTTCTTTTAACATCAGGGTTACATAAATAGCAAAAGGGTAATATTTTCATGTCTAAATCATGGGAATTAACAAATTGACTATAGGGTGAGTAGATGCTTTGATACTTTCCTTGGCCTATTTCTTTTATGTATACCCTTGTCAATTTTGAGCTACAATATCTTACTAAATAATGTAAATCAACAAACTAGTGCACCCATGGACTAAATTCTGTATTTTTTTTTTCCTTTCACCATGTTTCTTTTTCTTTGCCCTTGTCCTTTTCAACGAATGATTACTATTTACATCATGTGAATCAAGAAAATGAGATGACCGCCAGGACAAGGTATATACTCTCTATTCTGGTGTTGTTCCTCTTGGTTTGCCCTTGTCCTTGTGAAGCAATGGTTCTCTATTTTTGTCAACATCATGTGAATCAACAATCAGATTGTTAATGCATGCTTTGGTATAGGATGTTAGATGGTGCAATTGGTATGAGAAGTATGTTTTGCTGGGGATTTATATGTTCTTGCGTCCCAGATCTTGTATGCACCTGATTTTAACATAGGTTAAAGCGATATGGTAGTAGCAGGAGGAAACCAATGTTCCAGAGATATAAAAGGCTGTAACACACTCAAATTTGAAAAGTCCTATTTGGCACTTGCCATTAACTTTTATTCTTAATTTATTTTGAAAAATCAATATTTTTTTCTAAGAAATGTTATATGTTTATTGTTTATTTTGTCTCAAAACAAAAAGGTCCAAATGCAGGAACCATGTTTCTATCCTTGCTCAGGATTAGGAGGCTGTTGTAGCTTTGTACTGTGATGTAATTTTATATTCTTTGGCCTCACAATAGGGAGGCTTGTATATGCTTTTCCTGTCACCTTGAAGTGTATTGTTTTTATTCAGTTCTTACATTATGTTTGCCATTTTGTTGCAGATACTCACCTAATATAAAGGAAATAAAAGTAGTAGACAAGAAGAAAGTGAGAAGGGCAAAGCTTTACTACCTCAGAGATAGGATGAATCCATTCAAAAAATGATGATATTTTTTGTCATCTTTTGCATTTTGTTCTTTGGACAGTTCCATTTTTCTTATAATCATGATTTTATGAATTCCATAATCAGTAGTTGTGGAGTCGCCTTAGCTTCCTGATGCAAGTTCAAGGCTGTTTTTCTCTTATCAAATGCAGAAACGTTGTCTGGCAACTCTCCTATAAACTTTTCTTTCTGACATCTATGGATAATGCCTTGTTCATTATACAACATTTTTCTTGATCAGGCAAGGCTTTCATTCTTATAGCGTGTATTTTAACTATTTAGTAATTTGATGTAATATGCATCAAGTGAAATGTCAAATTGACTTGTTGGAACTTCAACTGGCGTGTGGTAACAGGGACTTGAAGATCAACTTGGAAGGAGTAACCGGAGATCTTCTTAATTTTTAGGTCTTTGGGTGGTGCCAATTGCACTCTTTTAGATGTGGTGCATAATGTGATGGAATGTATTCATGGCAGACTTAGACAGATTCATGGGGAATATATATTTTCTGAAAAGGGGTAAACGGTAGATCTTACCGAGGTCTGATTTACTAGTTATGTTAGTTGATAGGAGAAAACCACCGACCCGGAATCACAGCTCGACATAGGACTCGGATGCTATGATGGTCATCTACCTAGGGTTAAGAGCAATAGTTTGTTCAGAAGGAAATATTTTGCTCAAATTATAGAATATTTCTTTGGGTTTAGCCTTTTTATAAAGGTCTATTAATTTATTATTATTATTATTATTATTATTATTATTATTATTCAAGTAAGTTATTATTCATCCGTGATTATATTTTTCTATCTCGATCATAACTTGAATTTTCTATCTCATTCGATACTGTTATTTCTGTAAGTTTGTCTCTCTAATGGGCTCTCGAATTATCTTTTTAGCTATTTTTTTTTAAAACTCGGATCTGATTGGGTTGACGGAGACGTCGTCGATACCATAATCATCTTATCGAATGAGATCTTAAGCCCTTGGTGAGATCTGATCAGATCTTCTGGGACATCTCATTGGTGATCATGAATTCGTTGCCATAAGTCGTTAGAAGCGGAGGCCACCTCCAACTAACCATGAAGCTCGGCAAGATTTCTCGCCGCCGTGGCTGGCGCACACGGTCCAAGGGATCGGGTCAGCCCCACATGACAAGAGGCACCACTAGATTTTTGGTCATCCCTGACGCACGCCCCCCAACCAGTGGCCCAGTGGAATGCGTGGAAAAAAAAGTAAGTTGGGCAACTATTTTTGGGCGTCGTACTAAAAGCCAGCCTCTTTATAATAAATAATAGCCGACCACCATGGGTGTCGTAGTTGTACTACATGCTTCTTTTTCTGTCTAAAAAGAAGGGGATCTCCTGCCTTCCACGCTCCTTAGCCAAGCCCAGCTGTCTGACTTCGGTCAGCGGTCAACCATGGCGGTTAGGGGGGGGGGTGGGTGGGTTTGATGTAGCCTGCGCCTTCACGGCATCATCAACGTGGAGTGGAAGGAATCCTTGCCTTCGTCCCCAAGAAAAAAAATATTACTCTTTTAGTTTGTATTTGTCATCCATGACATCAACCATCTCAGGCATTTTCCTCCTCGCTCCCGTGGCGTGTGATGGATACAATCAGAAACAACCTCGACGTCATGTTATCTTACAGAAATGGGCATGTTAAACTAATAAAATATTATGGTAAAGTTTTGAGAAAAATCTCTCTTTTTTATTTTTCTCCAAGAGGAGTTTTTATATATATATATATATATTTTTTGTAATTCTCGATCGATGCTCTATTTTTATCATATTCTTCAAATGACAAGACATAACAATAATAACTTGGACTACTTCAGTTCCTCAGTTATAATATATTTTTTTAATAAGTTTATTATAAACATCATGAATCTTATACATTGGAATTGTGTTCAATACGATGTAACTAGCACATCATTTTTTTTTTTGGAAAACATGAACAGGGGTATTTCTTTTTTTATATATATAAAAAGTCCAAATAAAAAGGGGGGTTACCTAAGAATTCACCCAAAATAGTTTACTAATTTATTGAATCAAATTCATTGATCCGGAATGCGTAGGTAGCAAATAGCTACCCAAAATACTAAAGTTTAAATTACTTCTTGTGATATGCATGACATATTAGAGCACATCCTTTGACTTATAACCTAAGATTTTGCTTGGGTAGATTTCTCTCCTCTCTATTTTTGTTTCCATATGTTCTCTCAACAGTCGCGTCTTCTTGTTGAACGATCGTTGACCACTGATTTACTTCAGCCTCTGTTGGGAAGCTCTTACGCGGATGGAAAGGGTGGTCAATCCATGACTACATATATATATAAATGATCAAACACAAAAAAACAAAAAAAAGAGTGGTCAAACAGGGATCTATCTACATTAGGGTTTTAATCCACTGTTGGTAGTACAACCTCCCCGTATCGGACAATTCGTGCTTCGGCAAAGCAACGTATCCAACCTCGCCAGCCCAAATCATCTGGATTCTTAACCCACCCTGGATTGAGTTTAACCATTTCTCCCTCCCCATATATACGCCACCACTCAAATTCCTCTCCTCACATCACCGATCACAGTGCCTCCACAAATAGTAATATACGCACCAATTCCAGATTCCCCGTGATACAGTTCGTTCCCACGAGCCATGAATTGTAGGGTGGCAGCATCGGCGCTGGGACAGCTCGGTCCACGCCTCTTCTCCGACGCAGCGATCTCCCACTCAGCTGCCGGAGGGGCCTGGAAGCCAACGTTAGGCGGCTCGCCGTTGGCCCTGAGTAGGTTCCTCAGCGCTGCAGCGTCGATCGGCGGGGAGGGGGCGGACGAACGAGCCGGCGGCATAGCTCCCACGAGTACGAAGAGGGAGGAGAAGGCTTTGGCGAGCTACTGGGGGGTGGCGCCTCCGAGGCTCTTCAAGCAGGACGGCACGGAGTGGCGATGGACTTGCTTCAAGGTTGGTCATCATCTACTTCCCCTCTCTGTCTCTGTCTCTCATCTGTCTTACTGTCGACATGTTGATGAACAGCCGTGGGATGCGTACTCGTCCAACATCTCGATCGACTTGCACAAGCATCACGTCCCGACGACGTGGGGAGATAACTGTGCTCGTTGGCTCGTCAAGTCGCTCCGCGTCCCGACCGACATCTTCTTTCAGGTTAGGAGAGAAGGCTTTTTGTTGCTTCTCTTTGATTCATCTACGCCGCTCCAGTGTTATATCTATATGAAACTAATGAGTTGTTGCCGCAGAGGAGGTATGGCTGCCGTGCCATGATGCTGGAGACGGTGGCGGCGGTGCCAGGGATGGTAGGCGGAATGCTGCTCCACCTCCGCTCCCTCCGCCACTTCGAGCACAGCGGTGGATGGATCAGGGCGCTGCTGGAGGAGGCGGAGAATGAGCGGATGCACCTGATGACCTTCATGGAGGTGTCGCAGCCGCGGTGGTACGAGCGGGCGCTGGTGTTCGCTGTGCAGGGCGTCTTCTTCAACGCCTACTTCGCGGCCTACCTGCTCTCCCCCAAGCTCGCCCACCGCATGGTCGGATACCTGGAGGAGGAGGCCATCCACTCCTACACCGAGTTCCTCAAGGACCTGGAGGCCGGCAAGATCGAAAACGTCCCCGCCCCCGCCATCGCCATCGACTACTGGCGCCTGCCTGCCGACGCCACGCTCAAGGACGTGGTCACCGTCGTCCGCGCCGACGAGGCGCACCACCGAGACGTCAACCACTTCGCATCTGTACGTATCAGCCTTCAGTCTATGTGTTGTGCGCATTAGCTCCTTCTCTTATCCGTGTTGGTGCATCGGCAGGACATCCATTACCAGGGGCATGAGCTGAGGGAGCTGCCAGCTCCGGTCGGGTACCACTGATTTGGTTGTTCATCGGAGAAGGGATACCACAGAATCTCGCCATCTCGTAATCAAGTGGTAGGAATAAACAAGGAATAGAGCAGCTGTGTGTGGTTGTGATATCTAACCAAGCAGAACTATAGTGACATGGATTGTAAATAGAAGTGCAAGTTTGATTGTTGTTTACTTTTTGTTGGTGATGCAGTCCCAAATTTTGTATACCTAATTTTGTTGGTGTGGTCGATTAACGTGTGATCATAGCTCTGGACAATTTTTCACATGGATTATCTTTTTATTTTATTCACTGGTAACATCTCTTATTCTCTAAAAGATGATATTATCTATATCCCAATCCCATAGAGTCATGAACGATTGTTATACACCTGTAACATCTTCGTCAGCGAATCCCATAGTGTTTTAGGTTGAAAACTACAAATAAGAATAGATCATAGTGTTATAATGATCACTCATCACGACGGGTAAAACTATCCAAAATGGCTCTATTTTCGTGTGCCATGACTTATTTTTCTGCAAGCTGTAGTGCGATACGAAATGTCAGTCATCTCACCATGTTTGGAATCCCCTCGGTGACATTTAGCCAAATAGGGAATTGGGGTAGTGTTAGGCGTTGATTGGATTTCGTAAGTTTGCATGTTAAGTTGATGGGAACTTGATATCGCGCTCGCCACCTGGTGAGTAGTCGTTTTTAGACTTACGACTATTCGTTTTGCCTTTGAAAGTCCTTATTTTCTTCTTCTTTTCTTTTCTTTCTTACACATTGAGTGTTTGCTGAATTGCTTGTAAAGATGTTTTCTTCGCGAGACATCAGGACTTACTCACCACTCATTTTCGAACAAATCAATTTGCTCTTTTATAGATCCTATGGGGCCTAAGCATTGTAACTAAATGGATCCTTTACGGACGTATAATACAATGGTGCCTCACAACTTTGGAAATTCTAAGTAAATTTGTGATATTGTGGTATTAGAGCAGGCAAGCAATTCAAGCAAACAATGAAAATTTTTCGCTAACTCGTCATGGTAAAATATCATGAGCAAGATGAGACAAGCCAGACCACTGCCCTTAGTAGTCGCAAGTGGGCTGCAATGTAAACTCACTCTCTACTATTGGAGTTGCTCAAGAGGGAGCATGGCAACAAACGGGATGAGCGAGAAGTTAACCACTCTCTGTGAGTAGAGGAGGCACAACTTGAAGTGCCAATCGAAAAAAAGAAGCCATAAGTATAGACTTATAGCTGCGAAAACTCATCTTGATGTTCTTAAAGTGAGTTTGGAGGAATTCCATCAAGGCTAATAATGGCTTCTTAGGGTAGAGAACCCGCAAGAAGAAATTGAATCTCGGATCGATAGGGCCAAATCCCTACTTTAACAATTGACGAAAAACACCAAAGACTCTATGCAACATTTACACAAAGTAAGGCAAAACTCACATCCATGGTGAAATTGCTTAAAAGGGGCTCTTAATACAAGAGGGAGCAACACCTGTATTACTTCACCATAAAACTTGAGGGCACCCGAGCCACATTGCTACGGGGGTGCCAAGGATACAAAGAAGCTTGACAATTTTATGTTTGATATGGAACATTACTTCTAAGCTACGAGACCTAATTATGAAGAAACTAAAGTTTTAATAACAACCATATATCTGAACAGAGATGCAAAACGTTAATAGTGAATAAGTTGAGAAGAGATCCAACAAGGTCAATGTCGAGTGGACACATGAGAAGACTTAGAAGCGATAGTTGAGAACTTGGTCCCTACCCACAAATATGAAGCTCATCATAAGAAGGAAGCTGAGACAACTCTGTCAAACTACTTCCACTCAAGACTACATAAAGTAATTTGTTGCATTGACGTTAGATATGCAAGATATATCCCAGAAGGACAAGCTATTTAGCTTTTTCGATGGCCTGAAGCTGTTGGCATAATATGAACTACATTAAAAGAATGTCACTAATGTGTGATTGGGGTAATCATAGTCATGGAAAAAAAGACTCATTGAGTTTGTTTCCTTAGATGACTCGAGTTAGAAGAAAAAATCTTCAAAAAATTACCCACCTAAATATTCCTGAGGGAAGGAGTCTAGGGGAGAGCAAAAGAAAAGAAGTCTCATAAAGGGCTAAGCTCAAAAGGCAAGGCCTCAAAATCTCACGGGAACTTCTTGTGTGGATGATCACACATGGTGAGGGAGTGCACACAAAAACAAATATTTAATGCCTTAACAGCATCAATCCATCCCCCCCAAATCGGATAAGGGCAAGGCCATCGCTCTTAGTTCGAGCAATTCGAAATCTAGTAGCGATGATAAAGAGTTGTAAAGACCTCGAATAAGAGCAATACATTTGTTGAGTGCATTGCAAGGTTAAATGGGGAGAGAACATGAAGACTAAGTCACATAAACTAGAGATTGACGAGCCGATGTACGTGGATCTCAAGCTAAAAGATCGAATAATATATATGATGGTGGACACGGGCACTACTCATAATTTTATTATTGACCGAGAAGTAAGGTGACTTGGGCTGAAGCTAGAGAAGAGCCCGAATCGAATGAAGACTGTGAACTCAGAGGCAAAACGGGGACATGGAGCGGAAGCAAAAACATGATGGTGGTGCCATTGGATAACTTCCAAGTGATTCTCGAAATGGAGTTCATGCACGTGGCGAAGTGGGTGTCAATGCTGCTCCTAAACTTCTTATGCCTAATGGGAGGTAATGACCCTCGCTTGGTTCTAACTTCTCGAGGAACCATGGACCCACAACAAATATCAGCATTCATGAACCTACTATGGTTGCGAATGTTTTGAAGGAGTTCACAAACATCATGCCACCCAAGTTGTTGAAAACTCTACTACCACGGAGAGGCATGGATCGTCATACCAAGTGGAGCTGGGAGTGAAGCCACCAACGAGATCTCCATATGGCATGGCCCCTCTATTAGGATCGTTATGACACTACGAGACGGGGAGGGGGTTTGGTTTGAGTTAATGCTATCATAAAAAGATTTTATTTTAAAAAGTTTAAATAAAAAATATGAATAAAAAATGTATTTAACTTAAAAGTATAAAGATAATGAGTCAAGTAAATTAGTAAACAATAACAAGGCAAAGCAATAAAGGAAGTATAAATCGATTATAGTGGTTTAGTCATCTCGATCTACATCCACTCCCGATTCCTCTTCCCTCGATATCACTGGCTTTCACAATCGATCTTCTTTTCAATGAGCGAGGATCAATGACCCTTTATAAAGCTTAGGAGAGAACATTTACACAATCTCTTTTACACAAGACCTCACACCTCTTTAGAATAATCGCTAAACTCGAGGAGTAAGAGACTCAAATACTTTCAAGAGCTTATAACACTTTTAACATCGAGAATTCTTTCTTGTTCACCTTTATTCACACTTGCATCATGCAAGAATGAGTAGGGTATTTATAGACTCCCGAAAGCTTTAGAAATCAAGCAAAAATTTATTCCTAAGTTTTCAGAGTACTAATGGTACCACTGTCGATGCCAGGTGATACTACCGTCAAACAAAGCTTGGAAATCTAGGCTCTGGTGGTACAACCGTCGCCTAGGCGGTACAATCGCGGGCCATGGGTGGTACTACCGCTGAAAGACCTAAAAAAGTACAAAACAATGCTTTCCAATTATCTGGAGGTACCACCACCCAAGCCTACTCCAAAACACCAAATTGGCCTTCCAATATGCCCAATTTGACCTTGGTTCAAGCCCACTAGGCTCCAAATCAAATTAGCATGGTTTCGACCTAATACTAACTCAATTTGACTCGAAACGATCACAATCAAGTCTTAACCACTCAATCATATATCTAGCATAATTATGAAGCAATCAGCTCATTGTCCAACATTCCGACATGTCATCTGATCATCCGACACTTCGTTCGAACCTCGGATGCATCGTCCTCTCCTTCGACGTATCGCCTAATCTATCAACATGTTGATTTCTCACAATATTCGATTTTTTGGTGCAACACCCAATCCTTTTGGCCCGATGCCCAAACTAATGGCACAAAGTCTATCCTTCAACGCATCGACCAAACCTCTGATCCGACGTCCAATTTCTGACATGATGCTTCTCTAGCCCAACTTCTGATTCTCTTGCTTCGATAATTAGCCTTATGATGGTTCATATTCATGATCGAAGTTTTTCATGTGCCACTTATCTTAAAATTATATTAGTTCATAATCTCATTAATTGATTACAATATTAAAATTTGGGATTTAACAATCTTCACCTTTTTTATGATGATAACTAATTGATGATAGAGTTTTAACTAAACTACCACTATCTATATGCCATAATACTAAACTACCACTATCTATATGTCACAATGAACTTGAATTTTTAAAGAAAAATGATAATTTCACTCATATCCATAGTTTTAAATAGTTACACATCTAAAACCAATATCATAAGTTAATGTCATCAAATACAACATGCATATGAGTGCTATGTCATCAAAAAATTACCATTACTTCTCCCCATTTATCATCAACAAAAAGAGGGAAAAAATATGTAATGCCACTACTTTTCTTTTCTCCTTTGTCATTATAAAAAAGAATAGAAGGATGTCATTTTATCATGGTGCTACTTCTCTTTGTTTACATCAATGGGCTAATAGTAAAGCTATTATAGAACCCCAGAAGGAGCTCTATAGATTTTGATCCTTGAGGGGGATCAACCCTTGGAACGCTATAGGGGTTCCTCCCTCCTAGATTCGACACAAGGCTAAAATAAAATTGATAATTGCTCGATTCAAGAGAGGGGGCGACTACATCATTATATAGGGATCAAAACCCTAGCCTAAGGGGGTGCTTGCCTAAGTAAAATTACCCCTTTACCCCTCTTATAGCCAACCTGCCTTAATAGGAATAAGGGGTGACTAGGTTGGCTCTATAGCTGACCTAAGCAGGGGGAAACTCTGGCCAACCAATCCAGTAAGGGGGCGATGGCCACTAAGCCCTAAGGGCTAATCTAAACCCTAGACATACTCTTTTATAGGATATGAGTGACTTTATTACAATCTAGTAGGGTTTTATTGACTACTTCTAGGGAGATTATGACTCAACCCTGCTGGAGTCCTATCAAACCCGCCCTCTTAAAATCAGCCTTGTCCTCAAGATTGAAGTTCCATGAACTCAGGGAACCGGGTCTTCAGCTCCTCATCTGCTTGGGTATCAGTTGGAAGAACTTGAGCTGAGTCGTTGTCTTTAAATTTCTATTTGAGGTGGGATACTTGGAGGATCAACTGTAATTTTGATATGGTACACGTATCTGATCTTTAGGTTGGGGCCCAATATGATCTCCAATTTTGTAAGGCCCAAAAAAATAGGGAGACTACTTTCTTGAGGCTTGAATTTCATACTGGTGGCTCTGGAGATGAAGGGGGACTTGATCTTTCTCAGGAAACTTTCTTCTACTTCGACGTTTGTCAGGGGGAAGTTTCTTCCTTGCATGGGCTACCACATGGTTAGTCTTTAGTGATAGCCAATCTTTCTTCTGGAATGGTGACTGCCCTCTGGTATGGTTCAAGATGATGAGAGCTCAATCTGGCATGAGCATGGATTACAATTCTTCTAGTTTAACTCCTCTTTCATGCCATGGACCTGTATCCAACTATATTTTAAATTTGGTAGTAATTAGTATCTCCTATAAAAACCTCGTATGAAGTGTGGGGGAAGCCTCGGTGTATATTAGGAGTAGACCATCTTGCATAAGAATAGCCTAAATTCTAACTCCTAAAACATCTGCCTCAATGACCAAAGTGCGATCGAAATCGGGCAGCGCTAGGACAAACGTCATCATCATGGTTGCCTTGAGTCGTTCAAAGGCTGTTGAGGCTTTATCCGACCACAAGAAGGAGTCTTTCTTCAGTAAGGATGTGAGTGGGGCACTGATCTTGCCATAATCTTTCATAAAATTTTGGTAGTAGCCCGTGAGTCCAAGGAAACCGTATAATGATTATATGTTTGTAGGTCTCGGCCCTCCATGCATTGCCTCGATCTTTATCGGGTCCACCGCCACTCCATCCTCTAATATAATGTGCCCAAGATACTCCAATTTACGCTATAAGAAGCTACAATTTGACTGTTTAACATAAGGAGTATTCTTCCGAAGAATCGTTAGAACAGTTCGTAAGTGCTGAAAATGTATATCAAGCGTAGGGGATAAGGGGCATTAAAGAATACCCCTACGAACTTGCGTAGAAAACTCCGGAAGATATCATTCATCAGGCTTTGGAAATTAGAAGGAGCATACTAATACGAATATCATTAAAGAAAACTTTCGAAGAAAACAAGCTATAAATAATAATATCATTAAAGAATACCAATACGAACTTGCGTAGAAAACTCCGGAAGATATCATTCATCAGGCTTTGGAAATTAGAAGGAGCATTCGTAAGTCTGAAAGGCATTACCAGAAACTCGTAGTGGCCATTATACGTGCGGAATGCAGTTTTCAGAATATCTTCAGTGCATACCAGAATCTGATGGTATTCGGATCGGAGATCCAATTTAGTGAGGACTCGGGCTCCTTTTAATTCGTCCAAGAGTTCATCTACGAATGGGATATGATATTTATCCTTGATGGTGATGGCGTTTAGAGCCTGGTAGTCAACGCACATCTGTCACATACTATCTTTCTTGCGCATTAGAAACACCGGTGACGAGTAATGGTTGTAGCTCGGTCGAATCACCTCGGTGTCAAGTATCTCTTTAACAATGTTCTCGATCTCATCCTTCTACAAGTGAAGACAATGGTACAGTCATAAATTTGTTAGAGGTTTGCCTGACAAAATAGGAATGTAGTGGTCATGCGACTGGTCAAGGGGCAGCCCGCGCGGCTCCAAGAAAACATCCGCAAATTCGTTCAGGCAAAGGGCAAGCTTAGGATCTGAGTTTTGTACGTTCTCCCCATAGATGGCTACTGAATATGCATTAAGCATCCACCATGTGCTTTGTGCAAAACTTTCTCCATTTGTTGTAACGAAACGGTGGAAATTTGGCTACCATGCTTGTCTCGTAACGTGACCTATCTCCCTTTGCAATAAAATTTCATGATTAATTTAGAAAAATTCCAGGATATATCACCTGGTGTTGTGGGCCATTCAATCCTGAGTACGGCTTCATAATCATTGATGGGTAGGAGGAAGAAATCAACTACCACTTCTTGGTCTTGGAGGAGTAGTTTCACCCGTGGGCACCGTTGGTCGCAATTAAAGATTCGACCGTCGACGGCCTTTACGTCAAACTTGTGGCAACCTTCAATTTGAAGCACCAAACGTGCAGCAATCTTACTATTGAGGAAGTTATTGGTGCTACCCATGTCGATGAGAACAGTGATGAGTTGCTGTTTTAGAAGTCCTCCAACTTTCATCATCTGCGGGTTGGAATAGTCGGCCAATGCATGCACAACGTAGTTGGCCAGTTGTGACTCTTCCTCCATGGCTTCTTCTTTAGGTTCAAGGGCTTCTTCAGATGTTTCATTGGCCTCATCCTTCGCTGGTTCAATCATGAGGAGCCAGCCCTTTTTGCAGTGATGTTCGTGGCTCTACGGTTCGTCGCAATGCCAACACAACTCCTTGGCCGATCGTTCGTTAAGTTCGTCTCTTGTCAACTTTTTTGGTGCAGGGGTTTGGATGGCAGTAGAGGGGGTAGTAGGCCTCGGCATGGCTAGTTGGGGAGTGACCCTTATCCTTCATACCTCGTGGTTCAATTGTTCTTCCTGGATACGCGCGAAGGAAATCGCCGCCATAAGAGTGTACGGTTGCCGCGCCTTTACTTCTCTTCGGATCTCCGGCTTTAGGCCCTTGATAAAAGTACCTAAAAGTTATTTCTTAGACCAATTCTCAGTTTGGTTAGATAAATGCTTAAACCTTGTTTGGTATTCTTGTATTGTAGAGGTTTGACGAATCTTTGTCAATTGTCCGTCGATATTGTTGAAATCAGTTGGTCCGAAGCGGTCTAATAGTCCTTCCTTGAATTGCTGCCAAGAGAGTCCTCCATGGGTGTGCTTAAACTAGTTAAACCACTAAATAGCATCTCCCTCGAGGTGGATGGCAGTAATCTCCACCCGTGTGGCGTCGGCGGTTCAGTAGAACCGAAAATAGCACTCCGCGCGCAAGATCCACCCGATCGGGTTTCCTTCTTCCCATCTAGGGAAGTCAACCTTCATGCATGGATTATTGATATCAAAGGTGATGTGGCCATGTTCTTGAGGATTGTATCGCCGATCTGAAGTTTCTCCGTGTTATGATTTCCTCGGTTTCGATAGTCGGCCAATGATGAATTCGACGAAAAGGGATCGCATCTTCTCTTCCATGCAGTTTCCAAAGGCTTCAAGCTTTGCATCGATAGCCTCCTCTGATGCCATAGTATACGCCTCTAGATATGTAATATTGAGATCTTTTTTCTGTTGTCGGGTTAGTGGCATGGGAATTTTGGAGAAGGGGGTGGCCGGTTGGAAGGTGAATCGGTTTGGATGGAAGTAGGCTACGGGTTAGGGCAGATTTGGGGCTGCGGTTTTATGGAGTTTAGGCTATGAATTGGTGTGGTTTTAGGGCTGTGATAGCAGTAGATGAAGGTTAGGAAAATAGATTTTAGATCTAGGATAGACGGTAGCAAATGTAGGTGTCTCAGTAAGGAAAGTTGGCTAAAAAGGTAAGTGGATCGATAAGAAAATACGCTGATTTGGGGGCTGTTTGGATTCAATTTTGGGTAATATTTGGAAGGATTTTTGGTGAGGATGGTAGGGTTTGGAGATGAGAAAAAGAGAGTCCAAAATCCCATAAAAAATAGCACTCAAATCTGATAGAATTCGGTGAAAAGAAGTGCTACGATGTGCTATCCTGCTGAACCAACTTTACGTCAGAGAAAGATGACTTCTCGACGTAAATTCCAGAGAAAAGTTTAAGAAAATTATACAGAAACCTTGGTTCAGATGTTGTCAATACCAATAAAAAGTTTGACAAAATTTTGGCAGCATAATAGTAGGGAAATAGGGCAAAAGACGAAAGACAAATTCCTTCGTTGTAAAATTCCAAAACTATATGATGGTCAAAGATTGCACAAAAAAACTAGTTCCAGAAGGAGTTTTTTTATGAAATCAAATCCAGATAAAGCCAACTTGATTTTGAGAATTATGTAAAAATTTCAGCCAAAAAAAATTAACAAAAGTTTGGTTGCAAGAGACCAATAGATGGAAGGCAGATTCTATATTAGAAAATTTCAATACTGTGCAATGAAGAATCGTAGTGCTATAAGTCTAGATCCAGAAGAAGGTTTTTTACGAGATCAGTCTTAATGAAAGCTAAGACAATCTATGAAAACATATAAAGGTTTTAGCCAAAAAGGATGATTAAAAGTTTAGTTTCAAGAAGCAAGAATCGGCTGAAAATTTCTGCAGCGTTTTGCCTTTGCAACGATGATAACGTTTGCGACAAACAAAATTTGCAACGGATAAAATTTGAGAAAAATCTTCAACGTGTAAAGTAAGGAATCTTGCATTATTGAAGAGGCATGGATGATAAAAATATACTAGAATTCCATATCAAACGTAGGGGGTAGCGACAGACTGATTTGATCTGCTGCTGGGGTGGAAGGTGGAGACGCGTGTCGTAGCAATTGTGGGAATTGCTTGGGAAGGTGGAGGTGTGGATGATAGCTATAGGGGCAGCAAGATCATTGCTCTGATACCATATGATAGAACCCCGAAGGAGCTCTATAGATTTTGATCATTGAGGGTGATCAACCCTTAGAACACTGTAGGGGTTCCTCCATCCTAGATTCGGCATAAGGCTGAAATAAAATTGATAATTGCTTGATTCAAGAGAGGAGGCGGCTACATCATTATGTAGGGATCAAAACCCTAGCCTAAGGTGGTGCTTGCTTAAGTAAAATTACCCCTTTGCCCCTCCTATAGCGAATCTACCTTAATAGGAACAGGGGGTGACTAGGTTGGCTCTATAGCTGACCTAAGTAGGGGGAAACTCTAGCCAACCAACCCAGTAAGGGGGCGACGGCCACTAAGCCCTAAGGGCTAATCTAAACCCTAGCCATACTCATTTATAAGATAGGAGTGACTTTATTACAATCTAGTAGGGTTTTATTGACTACTTCTAGGGAGATTAGGACTCAACCCCTATCAAGCTATTTGCATATCACATGAAGGATAGATAATATACAAAAAAGTCATATGACATAAATCTCATATTATAAACATCAAGAAATCAATATAATGAGCCAATGAGATGAATCTTCTCTTTAGTAAATAGCAAAAAGAATTATAAGAAAATAAATAGTAAAAGATCTTGATTTATATAAAATAGATCTCAAGTTATAAATATCAAGAAGTCAAGATCATGATTTGTTTAAATAAATCTCTTTCTTAATCATTAACGAAAAAAAGAATCAAAGGAGAATAAATACAAAATAAATCTCAAATCATGAATATCAATAAGTTCAGAGAAAGATCATGTTTCATTGGATAAATCAACTCTTTAGTAAATAACGAAAAGATTATAGGAGAATAAATAGTAAAAGATCTTGTTTCATATATTTGAATAAATATTTTTCAATGAAGCATGAGTTTGAATATCTTTTGGTATATCATTAATAATTAGCTCATTAGAATGTACATCTATATACTTCCATTCCTTGGGTAATATTTCTCTAGAAGTAAATGTATCCAAGTTGCTTTACAGAGAAGAATTCTCATTTAAATAAAATTTAAAAATCATCATCAAAATCATTTTTCTTATCTTCAAAAAATTCATTAAAATAAAATATGGATATATTACTATAATATAAAAATAACTAAAGTTCTTTGGTTCCAATTTGTGAGATTATTTTCATACTTGCATGTCCTAGTATCATATGCCAAAGCCATGCATCATCATTTAAAATCATAAAGTAAGTTTTAACACAAAAATCATCAAGATCAATATAAACATAATCGCTTCTTAAAGTAATCATATAATTATTCTAATTCAGTATTTATATAATGCAAACGTTAGATTCAAATTTAATATTGTATCTCTTTATCATAAAGTTAACTAATACTTAATTAGGTATGTTTTAAACCATCTACTAACAAAATATTTTCAATCACTATATTTGATTTATTATCAATATTTCTAATACTGATAGTCTTTGGTTGTTGTTATCTCCGAATATGACATATCCTCAGTCTCGGCTAGTGAACTTTAAAATTGTGTTAGATCTCTGATCATGTGCCTTGAGCATCTATTACCAAGATACTATTTTTTGCTCCTAGCACTTGTATGGAGACATACCTACAGAAATGAGGGGTTTATTTACTCTAGGTACCATTTAACTTTAGGTCCTTTATGGTTACATCTTTCTTTCTTGACTTCTAGCATCAAATCGTTTATAATTTTTTTATGAACCCAAATTAATTTATGAAAATTATATATTTTTTTAAAAGAGCATATATAGGCATAATGACCGAATCTTTCATAAAAATTATATTTAACTTTAGGGGGAATATGTAGTGTGGATGCTTTTACAAATCTTATTGGCTTTTGTTGAGTGTTACTATTTATGAACCCAATTCCTTCCTTTCTATATATACAACTTTGGTTCACAAGAATCATGTTTAATGATTTGTTTCTAATTTTAAACTTTTCTAAAGTTTGTTGTAATAATACATTTTATTTTTTAAGTGAATCTAACTCTTCAAATTTAGAGTAAGTAGTACAAGATGTTGATGTTTAACATAAAATTCCAAATTTACTAATAAGTAATGCATGATCCCTCTTTAGTGACTTATATTTCTTATCGATGTTTTTGAATTTATCATAAAAATTATGAAATGCATCACATAATTCTATTGGGAAACCTCAGCGGGTGCATAACATGCGCAACGGAAATCAAAATAAAAACTGATTTCCCACACAGATCAAATCATCGCGTAAAAGATTAGGGTTATGAGAAAAATCGTAAAAACCAAAAAACCACGATATGTGATAGATTGATTTTACCTAGAGAGATCGTATATCTCTGTATTCTAGATCCGGATGGAGAAGATGAAGGAGGTCAAGCGTCCTCCTCTCTAGCGATATCCACACGATGGATCTTTGCAGCGAAACTCCTCCAATCTGATCTTGCAACTCTTGCTCAGAGGGAGGGAGGAGAATAGGAGGTGGTGGCTAAAGCTATAGCCTATCAACCATGAGTCTCCCCTCCTATTTATAGAGAGCCACCAAAACCCTAGGGCTCTTACCTTAGTGGGTATTGGATCTTCATCCAATAACCCACCAACCTTGTATTATTGGATCTCTATCCAATGATCTTCTTAGGCCTCTAACTAGGCCTTAATCAAGGAGCCCATCAGCTTAGGGTCTCATCTAATGAGAATAGGGGCTAATTGGATCTTCATCCAATCCTTTATTCGCTGAAGCATCCACCATATGTGTGTGACCCTCTAGGCCCGATACTGAGTTGGCCGTGAGTCACTCCCATCAGAACTCCTTCTGATATAGTGAATTATTATCTCCATAATAATTCACTTGACTCATCAATTATGGACGTACTAGGCCACTACGCCATAGTCCCCAGACAATACAGGGGGGATCAAATCCATCGGACCTGTCTGTCCATAGTTATTGTGTATGTATAATCTCGCATCCAACTAATATCCCAGAGACTGTATATTGGACATGGTACTGTCAGGCCACATACAGAATCCTTCATAGTCTCGCTCTAATCGGATTCTCCCGGAGAACTCTTTTTCTCTTAATCCGAACGACCCTGGCTAGGGATTTGTCTAAGCAAGCACATATGAGATATTTCTCTCGTGATACCGAGAGTGGATGATCCTTTATTGATACTCTATTGCCTTCGTAAGATTGGCTACCAATCCCGATAACTAGCTGTATTAGATCTGGAACTTTCTAAACATGTAAGTCTGGCGTCAAAGAAAGGAGTACTCATACAAGGCATCCTTGGTGTCTCAAGTCTAAGGACCAGATACATAACTGGGACTATGGAATCGTTGTCTGACATTAGGTATCATTAACCATACAGCATTCCATAAGCGGATCATTCAGTGAACTCATTCTTCAATGAGCACATGTACTATATCCTTAGTGTCTCCACACAAGTGGCTATGAGACCAGTCGTCTCCATCATATAGACGAGTATATAGTACACCAATCTATCCGGTTATCTCAATATCCCTCTTGAGTAACCTATGACCAGGATTATTTAGGATCTGTGTTTAAAGGTGAATCGATCTCATTATCGTGATCTCATCACGATCCAACTCTCATTGCATAGAACCAAGGACATCACAATATATATGTAACAGATAATGTGAGAATATGCCAATATTAATCATAACAAAAAGATTACACAGTGTATCACACGTGCCATCACTCACGTGATTGGCTTGCAGGGCACTTGTAACCAGCAATCTCCCACTTGACCAAAAATCAATCACCTATGTATCTGATCTCCATCAGACCCCTGTGACACTCAAATACAATATGAGCCAGCAGCTTTGTCAGTGGATCTGCAATGTTATCTTCGGATGGAACTCTTTCCATTGCTATATCTTTTCGGGTCATGATCGCTCTAATCAGATGGAACCTCCTTAGAACAATTTTGTTGAGACATGAGTTCCTTTGTTAGAGTTATCGCCCTGTCACTGTCAAAATATAAGGGAGTCAGCTCCATGCTGCTTGGTATGACTCCCAAATCCTTGGAGAACTTCTTCATCCAAACCCCTTCCTTTGCTGCTTTTGCTGCAGCAATGTATTCCGCCTCTATGGTTGAATCAGCAGTAGTATCTTGCATGAAACTCTTCCAGCTTACTGCTCCTCTATTCATTGTGAAAATAAAACCTGAATTCGACTTGCTATCATTAATGTTAGACTGAAAACTCGAGTTCGTGTAGCCCTCAACCTGGAGGCTACCTTCTCCATATATCAGTAAAAGATCCTTAGTGCTTCTCAAGTACTTAAGGATACAATTTACTGTCTTTCAGTGTTCTAAACCTAGATCTGCCTGATACCTGCTCGTGACACTCAGAGCATGTGCTATATCAGGCCTGGTACATAGCATTGCATACATGATAGACCCTATCGTTGAGGCATAAGGTATCTTATCCATGTCTGCGCTTTCTTCAGGAGTCTTTGGGGACATACTCCTAGAAAGTGATATTTCATATCTCATCGGTATGACCTCTCTTGAAATTCTCCATGTCAAACCTTTTGACAATAGAGTCTATGTACCTAGACTAGGAGAATCCAAGCATCTTTTGGATCTATCTCTATAGATTCAGATCCCTAAAATATATGATGCTTCCCCTAAGTATTTCATGGAGAAGTTTCTAGATAGCCAAACCTTTACTGTAGAGAGTATTCCTACATCATTCCCAATGATTAGGATGTCATCCACATATAGCACTAAGAAGGTGATAGTGCTTTCACTTACCTTCCTGTACAAACAAGGCTCATCTTCCTTCTTAACGAAGTCATAAGATCTGATCACGTCATCAAATCTTATGTTCCAACTTCAGGAAGCTTGCTTCAATCCATAAATGGATCTAAGCAACCTGCACACTTTGTTTGAACTCTCTTTGGATATGAATCCCTCTGGCTATATCATGTACACCTCCTCCTCGAGGTTGTCATTGAGGAATACCGTTTTGACATCCATTGGCCAGAACTCATAGTCATAGTGTGCTGCAATGACCAAAATAATTCTAATGGACTTGAGCATGACTACAAGTGAAAAGGTTTCGTCATAGTCAACTTCTTATCTTTGATGATATCCTTTAACTACTAGCCTTGCTTTATAGGTCTCTACCTTTTCATCCACTCTGATCTTCTTCTTGAAGATCCATTTGTAGTTGATGGGTACAATATCCTCACGTGCATCCATAAGATTTCAAACCTTGTTAGAGTACATGGAATCCATATCAAAATTCATGGTTTCTTGTCACTTCCCGAAGTCTATACTCATAATAGCCTCCTCGTAGGTCTGAGAATCAACATTCTGAGAGTCATCTCCACTGATATGTCTCATATATCTTTCAGGAGGGTGAGATACTCTACTAGACCTATGAAAAGTTAAAATTTATGTGTTAGGTATCTGAACAGACTCGGACTCTAGAATGGTGCTCGAGCTAGGTTCTCCAACCTCGCTCAATTCTATCTCACTCCCATTATTTCCACCAAGAATGTGTTCCTTCTCAAGGAACACAGCTCTCTTGGCAACAAAAAATCTTTTGTTCCTCGGGATGATAGAAATAATACCCCAAAGTCTCCTTAGGGTATCACACGAACGTGCATCATTCCATCCTTGATTCCAACTTAATGGGGTTGTGTCTTCTAACGTGGGCATGACAGCCCCAAATCTTAACCACCTTAAGATCATGCTTCTTTCATTTCCATATCTCATATGGTATAGACACTATCGACTTTGATGGAACTCTGTTCAGAAGGTAAGCTGCGGTCTCTAGGGCGTACCCCCAAGAATGAGACGGGTAGGTCAGTGAAACTCATCATGGATCACACCATGTCTAACAGCGTGTGATTCCTCATTTCTGATACACCATTGAACTAAGGTGTATAAGGAGGTGTCCACTGGGATAGAATCTCATTGTCCCTGAGAAAATGGGTTTAACTCTGTACTCAAGTACTCTCCTCCTCGATCTGATTGAAGAGTTTTAATACTCTTTCCAATTTGGTTCTCCACCTCATTCTTATATTCTCTGAATTTCTCAAAGGCCTCAGGTTTGTACTTCATCAAGTACATATGTCCGTACCTAGAGAAATCATCAGTGAATGTAATTAAGTATGAGTAACCACATATAGCTTGAGTCAACATGGGACCACATACATCACTATGTATGAGGTCCAATAACTCAGTGGCTCTCTCTCTCCAGTTCCACTAAAAAAAGAGTTGGTCATTTTTCCACCAAGGCAAGGTTCGTAAGTTGCATATGACTCATAGTCAAATGGATCTAAGTATCCATCTTTTAGCAACTTTTGAATCATTTCCTCATGTATATGACCTAGCCTACAATGTCATAGGTATGCATTTTTCACCTCATCTCTTTTCCTCTTAGATATATTTATATTCATTATATGTGGAGAAGTGTCTAAGACATATAAGTCATTTATAAGGGTTCCTCTAGTGATGATCTCATCATCCATAATTATTGAACAACTATTATTCTCAAAAACTAATTTATATCCACTAATTGTCAAACAAGAAATGAAAATAATATTTTTGATAATAGAAGAGATAAAATAGCATGCATCTAATGCAATAATAGCTCCACTAGGTAGATGTAGGATGCCCCCCCCCCCCCCCCCCCCCCCCCCCCCCAACACCAATTGTAGCAACTCTTGCTCCATTGCCCATTTTGATGTCCATCTCGCCTCTAATCAGTCTCCTAGGTCTTGTCAGAATTTGCAACGAATTACAGATATGATAAGCACTCCCGGTATCCAATACCCATATGTTATCATGAAAATCTAATAAGTAAAGATTGATCATGAATATACTTGAAGCTTCTCCAAGCTTCTATTTCGCCTTATCTGCAAGATAGTCCTTACAGTTCCTCTTCCAATTCCCGTCTTGGCCGTAGTGGAAGCATTGTCCTTTGTCCTTTATCCTTTGCCTAGTTTTTCTTTGCCCTTGCTCTTCTTAAGGGTCTTACTAGCATTCCTTTTCCTATTAGTCTTATCAATATAGAGAACTGACTTCTCTTTCTTGATGGTACTCTCAGCTTCCATCAACATATTGAGGAGCTCACGTAGAGTCACCTCAAATTTGTTCATATTAAAGTTAATAATGAACTGTGAAAAGGAATCTGGTAGGGACTGAAGTATAAGATCAACATACAAGTTATCCTTTCCTCCAGCATGGGCACAATCGTATTAAGGACATATACAATTTTTCTCTTTCGTGAGAATAATTCTCAAATTACGGAGCCTTTGGACCAATGAGGCGGTTGGCATTAAATATGCCACATAGGGGTTTTGCAAGCGACAAACAAGATATAGCTAAAATAAATAACATACAGATTTTACAGAAGATACTAATTAAGATATGGACTTCTATCTTAATATACTCCCACTATTTTCCTAGCGAATCATGCGACACCCTCGACACGTGAGACGAAAGTCTCCGGCAGACTCCTAGTGGGGATCGGGATCCAGTTAGTATCTTAGTGCAATCTCGAGGGATTTGACCAACTACACTAAACCCAAAAGGTAGACAACTCTTGTCAATCACAACTCCTTGTGATTCCCGTCATGTTCGGCCTCTGAATCATCATGGTCTCGACTGCTCGACGAACCATGACGTTCAGTTAAGTCATCACCATCGTTACAAGATGAGTCTGATTCAATGGATATGCTCTCGACTACTCAACCAAGTCATATGATGTCCTCAAGTCACTGGTGACAAATATATGTCGTAGACAAGAACTCGATCACGTAGATAGGTGAGCCTCGAGTGACTCAACCAACTCAACCTATGTCGGGATTTAATTTCTTCCTATAACGATGGAAGGTCATGTGGGTCAATCTTATTGCCTCATGCTTACTAACTTAATATTATCATAGGAGGGGTTTTTGTTTTCTATCAGTCTCCTAATATGTCGTGTCACACATATACATATTTAATATATATCTACATCACCTGTAAATATATATATATATATATAGTAGGTGTATAATACATCACACATGCAAGCCACACCGGATGATCATGAGCCATCACCTAATATGATTAAGCCCGAGCCAATGGGCCTAATCACTCACAATAGGATCTATATATGCATCAACGCATCTCCATGCCCTGTGATTGTTGATCTCATCATCATCGGTTCCGTCGGATCGTCGCATCACCATGCGTCGTAATCTTCAGCCACGACATCGTGGGTCCTGTTGTCACATTCACGCTCCCACCGTGCCTCTTCATGTAATTACAAATAATCATAGACACGCAGGCCCAACAATAAACGAGATAAACAGAGGCTCGCAGGCACCAATAATAATAATAATTATTATTATTATTATTATTATTATTATTATTATTATTACACACATCACAACACATGGCTCATGATCATCCATCCACATCATACATCATATGTATATCACATCATATGTAGGATTACTAGATATATATAATAATTAATTAAACTATTTAATTAATTATTTTTCTAGAAATCAAGATATGCTCGAAATTTCCAAAATTGTCAAGGGCATTTTCATAATTCTGGATGATAGGACAATCCATGGAATTTCCAGAATTATTGAGGGCATTATGGGAATTATGTACACAAGGACAGTTCTCGGAATTTTTTGAATTCATAGGGGCAGGCGGCGGTTGCCCTTGCCCGTTAGCAGCCGCCGTGCCAAGGGGTGGCCACCCCTGCGACTGGCGCCGCCGCCCCTGCTGGCGACAGCCCCTTGTGGGCGCCCTATAGCCGGCCCCCTTTACGGGCGCCACGCTGCAAGCGGTTGTGCCCGCGGACGACTACCGCCCCTTTCGGGCTGGCCCTGGCCGCTGCCAGCCGCCCCCTTGCAAGGGGCCTTAGCTGCGGCCTGGCCGTGGGTGGCTGGCCGCCCATCCTTGCTGCCTTCGCTGCGAAAACGCAGCAAGAACGCGTAGAACGATTCTACGTGATACAATCTCATCACACACAGTTTAAAACTAATCTTTCGCATAAAAACCTAGCTCTGATACCACTATTGGGAAACCTCAACGGGTGCATCACATGCGCAGCGAAAATCAAAACAAAAATTAGTTTCCCACGTAGATCAAATCATCGTGCAAAAGATTGGGGTCACGAGAAAAATCATAAAAATTGAAAAAACTATGATTTGTGAGAGATTGATTTTACCTAGGGAGATCGTATATCCCTATATTTTAGATCCGGATAGAGAAGATGAAGGAGGTCAAGCGTCCTCCTCTCTAGCGGTATCCACACGATGGATCTCTGTAGCGAAACTCCTCCAATCTGATCTTACAACTCTTGCTCAAATGGAGGGAGGAGAATAGGATTTGATGGCTAACGCTGCAGCCTATCAACCATGAGTGTCCCCTCCTATTTATAAAGAGTCACTAAAACCCTAGGGCTCTTGCCTTAGTGGGTATTGGATCTTCATCCAATAACCCACTAACCTTGTATTATCGGATCTCTATCCAATAATCTCCTTAGGCCTTTAACTGGGTCTTAATCAAGGAGCCCTTCAGCTTAGGGTCTCATCTAATGAGAATAGGGGCTAATTGGATCTCCATCCAATCCTTTATTCACTGAAGCATCCACCATATGTGTGTGACCCTCTAGGCCCGATACCGAGCTGGCCGTGAGTCACTCCCATCAAATTCATCATAAGATAGAGATATTTTGGAAGAGTCATATACCTCATCATTGAAGGCCATCAATATGTAGTTTGCTACTTCATTTTTATTGATTTGTTATTCATCCTCTGATGCATTTTATTTATCCTAAGTTACCTTGAATGCTTTCTTCTTCTTTTGAATTGACAACTTCTTCTTCAGTTATGGATACTTATTTTTAAAGTGCCCAGGATTCTTGCATTCATAACATATTATAGTATCCAATTTAGGGTCACTTTTATTCTTATATTCTTGTCTTACAGAATTATTTTTATTTTATTTCATGAGCTTTTTAAGTCTTCTTATAAGGAATTCTACGTTATCATCATCATCACTTGAGCTTTCACTCAAGTAGTTTTTTTTTGTTCTCAGTGCAATATCCTTCTTGTTCTTTGGAAGGTTTTCCTCTTGTTTGTCATATGTTTTACAAGTCATTTTATAAGTCATTAAAGATTCTATGAGTTCTTTAAGTGAAAAATTGTTTAAGTCCTTTGCTTCTTGAATAACTATTATTTTTGGATTCCAAAATTTTAAAAGATATCTTAAAATTTTATTTATTAATTCAACGTTAGTATAACATTTACCAAGAACTTTTAAACCATTAACAACACCCATAAAACGAGTGTATATGTTACTAATGGTTTCACTTGGTTTCATTTTAAATAGTTTATAACTATGTACCAAAAGATTTATTTTTTATTCTTTTACTCTAATTGTGCCTTCATGAGTATCTTCAAGTGTATGCCAAATATCATATATAGTGTCTGTTGGTTACAAGTGTCCTATAATTTAATCACGTAAGTGATGACACGTGTGACACGCTGCACAGTCTTTTTGCATTGTTATTTGTTAGTATATTCTCATATTATATTATATGTTATATATATATATATATATATATATATATATATATATATATATATATATATATATATATATATATATATATATGTCCTTAGTTCTATGCAATAAGAATAAGATCGTGATGAGATCATGATAATGAGACCAGTTCATCTTTAAACATAAAACCTAAATAATCTCGATCATAGGTTGCTCGAGAGGGACATCGAGATAACCAGATAAATCAGTATGTTATACACTTGTCCATATGATGGAGGCTGCTGGTCTCATAGCCAATTGTATGGAGACACTAAGGATACAATACAGGTGCTCATTGGATAATGAGTTCACTGATCAATCCGCTTACGGAATATTGTATGGTTAATGATACATGATGTCAGACAGTGATTCCATAGTCCTAGTTGTGTATTTGGTCTTTAGACTTAAGACACCAAAGATGTCTTATTTCAGTACTCCTTTCTTTGACACCTCACTTACAGGTTTGAAAAGTTCCAACTATGGTACAATTGGTTATCGGTATTGATAACCAACCTTACGAAAGCTATTGAGTGTCAATAGAGGATCATCGATTCTTGGTATCATGAGAGGAATATCTCGTATACTCTCACTCAGGTAAATCCCTGATCATGGTGGTCGAATTTGTTAGGATTAAACCCTGATCATAGTGGTCAGATCTGGTGGTCGAATCTGTAAATTTTCAGTTTAGATAAAAACTTTTCAATTTAGATATGTAAATTTTCATGGTAAATCTCTGATCATGGTGGTCGGATCTGTAAATTTTTAGTTTAGATAAAAACTTTTCGATTAAACCAAAATAGGAAATCTGAAGCTTTTCGTTCTTACTAAAATGAGTGAGTGATTAAAAGAAAGTTATTAAGTTAATAATTAAAGAAAGATAAGCAACGTTTGAAGGAAAAAACTTATCGTGAAAACTTTGCTTTCAAAGAGTTGAGTTAAATTGAAAGCGTCAATACAAAAATATGTAAGCAATGAAACAAGGAAACACTCACAATTTTTATAGTGGTTTGGCGCCAACGGCCTATGTCCACTCCCGAGTCCTCCTTCTTGAGGCACACCGGTATCCACTACCGATCTTCTTTGGGTGAAGACCAAACCCTTACACTTCGTTTACAAGGGAGACAATATTACACTCTTTGATCACTCCCTTACCCCTTTTCTTTTTCTTATAATTCTCATATAATATTTTATTAGAATATAATCCTCAAAAATTATTGTATGGAATGTAAGAAAACTTTGGGTATTTATAGGCTCCAAATTGGCTTCAAAATCAAAGCCAAAATCCAACCGTATCCAGAAAATCCGGGTACGGGCGGTTCACCTGCCGGCCTGGGCGGGTCAACCGTCGAAAGTGTCCAGATTCCACGGTACGGGCGGTTCAGCTGCATAGCCTGGGTGACTCAGCCACTGACAGTTGCTCAGAATCTTGGGTACGATGATACAATCATCGCTTACCAGCGATTTACCCGTCGAAATCTCTACAGATGTGGTTCCCTCCACTTTTCGAATTCTGGCTTGAACCTGATGTTGACTAATTCTTTGGTCAAATAATTGAGTTCAACCTGAGCTCAATCAAACTCCATAGTGGATCTGGTTGCCTCTTTGAGTTGATTTCCAAATCACACTCAAATCAGACTCACTCTTAACCTACGACTTGAAGATTACAATCAAACATGACCACCAAGCTTAATGACCTCACTCCAGCATTCTGGCAACCTTCAGAATATCCAGCGGTGAGTCTCACGGTCTTCCTCCGGTGATCTCCCGACTTGTTCCTAGCGAGCTTCCCGATCCCTTCGGCGAATCTCCTAGCGAACTCCCAGCAAGCTCCCACCGCATCGTCCAATCCTTGGCCCGATGCCTAAGCTTGATCTTGGGTCCATGTCTGATCTGTAACTCCTTCTCCCGTCATGGTTAAACCTGCATGATGCTAACTATAACTTAATTAATTTTAATCATAATAGCCATAAGTCCACTTCAAGACCTTCCCAACTCCCGACAAGCCTTTTGGCTACCCTCGATAATCTTTCGGTGAGTCTCGGTCTTCTTCTAGCGGACTCTCTTGTGCCATCCAGGCAAGCTCCTGATACCCTCGGTAAGCTTCCGAAGCACTCCTAGCGAGTTTCCAACTGCACCGTCCGAACCCCAGCCCAATGCGTGGACTTGACTCTCGCCAAACCTAATTGTCACATTCCCTCCGTCGTAGTTAATCTTGCATCAATCAACTTCTAACAATCCATATTAGAGCAATAACCCATCAATTGATTTCATCATCAAAATTCGAGATTCAACAATCTTCCCCTTTTTTATGATGACAATCAATTGATGATAGGAGTTAATCCTAACTTCTCCTAAATTCATGTCACTTAAATTTAAGAGAATCACACACCCTTAAATTCAAGCAATCAAAATTATATGCAAATTTCAACCCAAATTTGTATATCCAAGATATCAAATCATGAGTAAAAAGAAATTATGCACTCATATCCATATCCAAGATATATCAATCAATATCTATATCAATGTATATCATTAATATCATGTGTCATCAATGTATATTTCTCCCCCTATATCATCAACAAAAAAGTGAAATATAGGGCTTAGAATTTTAAGGCACATGAGTTTTTGCTCCCCCTTTGTAAAAATATAACCTGAGTCATAAAGAATTTTCTTTCTCTAGTGAACAAGAAGGAAAGAAAATAAGGGAGGAGTTATAAAACATCATTATGTATAGCTTTTAATTTGTAGAGGTGAATTTCAAAATTAAGCTCAAGGATCTAAGATATTCAAGAAGATTCAAGAATTTAGGAGTTACTCATGTATTTAAAAACATCTCATGTAATTTTAAGCATGGGTAGCAAATAAATTTGTAAGGTAACATCATGCAAATTTTCTCCCCTATTTGTTTTTATAAACAATAAGATAAAAACATGGAGAATGTTTTCAAAAATATTATCACAAAAAGCTTAATATCATGAAAGCTATATTATCAATTTATATATTTTCATGATTTAGTATTTTTAACTCTCAACCTCAATCTTGTAGATATAAGATTTTAAAAATTTTGAATATGAGCTCAACAAATCCATCTTATATAAATTTCAAGAAAACATAGCAAATAAAGTTAGTGAGTTCTTTCTTCTCTTTTGAGAAGTGCAAGCTAGCAAATTTTTGCTTCCTTTGTTATATTCAAGCTAGCAATTTACATCATATAAGCAAACAAGCTTTGCTCCCCCTTGATAATTTTCTTATGAAAGAATTTTCTTCCCTTTCTTTGAATAATAAATAAGAAATAAGGGAGTGAGATGAGAGACATTGTATCACAAAAATAGGACTCAATCTTTTAGATATAAATTCCAAAATCCAAGAATTGATATCTACCCTGTAATTTAATTTATTTGAATCAAGAATAGCACATCAAGTGATTCATCAAAGATTGAATATCAAAGACTTATTTCAAGCATCATAGAAGTTTATGTTATATATATTTCCCTTTGTAAACATTCATCAAGATTCATGAAATAAGAATAATCTTTTAAAACTATCTTATCACAAAAATTTAAATCCTCTTCTTATGTTCATTTTAACTAGAGTGATTTAGAAAGTGAGCTAAAAAATCTATGAAATCCAAGAAGAATTAAGAGTCACTCATGCATAAAAAATTGTGTGATTTTCTAACATAAATAGCAAATCATGTATTTTTGTAGATCACCTTTCATTTATATTTTGATAATAAGCATCAAAAATTCCAAAAGAAAACATGATAGATTAAATTGTTAATCAAGAATTTTACATGCATATTTTTTATAAGAAGTGTAATTTATAAAATCCAAGAAATCTAAAGAAAAATATGATAATATATCAAACTCAAATTATGAAATATGCATTTCGTATATATTTAGAAAATTCTAAATTTTATTCTAAGCACATTGTTTCTCATTCAAGGTTATCATATCCAATTTGTTTCAAATCATATTGATAATTTTATCTCCCCATTTGTTAATGTCAAAAAGAAATATGATTGCATAATTTATTTTTAACATCCATATTCAAATTATGTCAAAAAGTAGAAGATCATGTGATTAAAGATAAAATCAAAATTTTGAATATTAAAAGATATGATTTCATTTAATAAGTTTTTTTCCCCCTTTTTGTAAATAATAACAATGAGTCTTAGGGGTTTATCTTAATCCATCCAAAATAAATCTTTTTAATAAAATAGAAGAATGATCTTGATAAAAATTTTAATTATAATTGTTAAGATCATAAATCTCCTTTTTATTAAAAAATGAAAATTGTAGAGATTTAAACATGATTCCCTAAAGGATAAAGTCAAGGAATCAAGGAAATTGTTCATAATAAAACAAATCTCATATAATTTTCAACTTATCAGAATTTTAAGAAATACTAATTTTGGTGATAAGTTATGTCATTCATGAGTTTTTAAAATAAATCATGTCAAGACAGATATGGATATCAAAAGATATTAATGAATATTAAATATATGATTTAATTTAATAAATCTCCTCTTAGATGACAAAATAGAATTTTAAGAAATCAAAGAAAATTCTTTATTCAAAAAGATATAATATTATAGATATCAAGATCATGAGTTAATTTCAAGGAAGAAAAAGTAGAAGATCTTGATTTATATCTATGAAACTTCAAATTTTCAAGAATATGATTCATAAGAAGATTTTCAAGTAATAGATCCGAAAAGATAAATTATGATTCATTTATATGACTTTCTTTGAACGAATTTATATAAGGATTTCAAAGTATAATTTTTTCAACTTGTCAAGATTATGCTAAAATCATCAAAATATTAGTAATGTTGGATATATTCATCAATCTCATTTTAAAACAAAATCATTTATAAACTTATCCAAAATCATTATCAAAAATCAGTTTTCGAAAAGTTTGATGAAGGCATCATAGATTGTTTTTCAATGGCTAAAGTTTTCTAATCCATTTTTATAGTTTAAGAGATTTAACAATAATAGTAATATTTTATTTCTTGTTGAAGGATTAATAGGATAAAATTTTTTTTGAAGAATGATTGTCCTTCTTTTAAAATTTATTTCAAGAATGCAATGTAATTTAAAGTCAAAAACAAAATTTCATCATTATAATAAAATATTTTCAAACAAAAACTTTGGCTTATTTCAATTCCAATAATTTTTAGACTTAGTGTAGTGAGTTACCATGCTCACTTCATTTTTAATTTACAAAAATACTAGACAATGAAGCATGATTTTTCTATCCATTTTCTATATTGTTCTATGCTAAAATTCTATCATTCAACACAATCATTCAATCATAGCATTTCAATCAATGTAACATTTAAATCAATCATTCCGTTCATTAAAAGATTTAATGTCAATAATTTTAATTCTAATAATTTTCTTATTACTACTTAGGCTAGTAAACTTAAAGGAGTGTTAGATCTCATGTAATATGACTTGAGCATCTACTTTCTAAATATTTTTATTACTCTTAGCCTTGTTAGGAAATAACTTTATATTAAGGGAGGTTTTGATTTAGGCACCCATTTAATATTGGGTCCTTCATGACATGTTCTTCTTATTTTCTCTAATGGCATAAGATTGTTTATGGTTTCTTTAGGAACCCAAACTAACTTCTGAGGACTATAATTTTTAAATAGATATTTGTAAGCCATATGTCCTAATCTTCCACAAATTACGCTTGATTCTTTGTGGCACATTTAAGGTTGGTATTTTAACAAAAATGGTTGGCTTTTATTGAATGTTATTAACAAAGCCTATATCATTTCTCCTATTAAAATGACCCTTATTGGCAATTATCATATTTAAGGATTTATTTTCAATTTTAAATTTTTCTAACATTGTCTTAAGCATAGTATTTTATTCTTTAATATTATCTAGAATTTCATATTTAGAACTAAGATTATGTGATGCTAATAACTCATGCATTTCATCAACTTTACGAACTAACAAATCATGTTCATTTTTAAGTAACTTAAAAGATTTGCTAAGTTTTCTAAACTTATCAAACAAATCATGGAATATGTTTAATAATTTCAAAAAAAATGCTTAATGAATCATAAGAGCGAGGTTCTCCACTTATTGGTTGTGCATTTTATCTTTGGAGCTCATCGACTTCTTACGTTCATAGCAAGAGGTTTTGTCCATCTTTAAATCATTTTTATGGTTTATATTGATTGATTTTTTAAGTTCATTTGTCAAATGTTCAAGGTCCTCATCACTCGAGATTTCACTCAAGGAATCATATGTTCTTAGTTCAAATTCCTTCTTGTTCTTTGGAATGTGTTCATCAAGTTCATTTTTGTAAGACATTTCATTAATTGATTTATTTATATTAATTATGCTTTCATGTGTGATTTCTAATGCATGTCATATATCGAAAGCCAAATCAAAACAAGAAACCGATCAAATTCATTTTTATCAAGTGCACAATATAAGACATTCATATCTTTTACGTTTAAAGATAAAGTCTTCTTTTCAAAATCATTCCAATTATTCATTGGAAGAGAAGACTTTTCAAATCCATTTCCAACAATAGTCCATAAATCAAGATCTAAAGAAAGTAAGAAAACTTTCATCCGAGTTTTTTTAATAAGTGTAGTCCGTCTCATTGAATATGGGAGGACGAATGATAGAAAAACTCTCTTGAAAGCCAATAAGAGTCATTTATCTTGGATGTTAAACCAAATGAGAAAAATCAAGGCTATGATACAAATTGTTAGGATTGTTAGGATCAATTGGCACTAATAGGGGGGTTGAATTAGTGCAAGTGTAAATTTTCAGTTTAGATGAAAAAAAAATTATTAAACCAAGATAGGAAATTCGAAGCTTTTCGTTCTTAGTAAAACGAGTTAGTGATTAAAAGAAAGTTGCTAAGTTAATATACAAACTGGAAAGATAAGCAATGTTTGAAGGAAAGAACTTATCGTGAAAACTTTGCTTTCAAAGAATTGAGTTAAATCAGAAGTGTCAATACAAAAATATGTAAGCAATGAAAGCAAGGAAACACTCATAATTTTTATAGTGGTTCAGCACCAATAGCCTATATCCACTCCCGAGTCCTCCTTCTTGAGGCACACCAAAATTCATTACCGATCTTCTTTGAGTGAAGACCAAACCCTTACACTTTACTTATAAGGGAGACAAGATTATACTCTTTGATCACTCCCTTACCCCTTTTATTTTTCTTACAATTTTTATATATTATTTTCTCAAAATATAATCCCCAAAATTGTTATATGAAATGTAAGAAAACTTGGGATATTTATATGCCCCAAATTGGCTTCAAAACCGGAGCCAAAATCTAATCGTATCCGAAAAATCTGGGTACGGGTGGTTCATCCGTCGGCCTGGGTGGGTCAACCACAGAAAGTGCCCAGATTCCTAAGTATGGGCGGTTCAGTCACCCAGCCTGCGCGGCTCAGCCGCTTGAAATCCTGGGTATGGTGGTACAACCGCTGCTTACTAGCGGTTTACCCGTCAGAATCTCCGCAAAAGTGGTTCCCTCCACTTTTCAGATTCCGGCTTGAACCTGATATTGACCAATTCTTTGGTTAACTAACTTAGCTCAACCTAAGCTCAATCAAACCCTATAGTGGACTCGGTTGCCTCTTTGAGTTGATTTTCAAATCACACTCAAATCAGACTCACTCTTAACCTACAACTTGAAGATTACAATCAAACATGACCACCAAGCTTAATGACCTCACTCCCGCATTCCGACAACCTTCGAAATATCCAGCGACGAGTCTCACGGCCTTCCTCCGGTGATCTCATGGCGTGTTCCTAGCGAGCTTCCCGATCCCTTCGACGAATCTCCTAGCGAACTCCCGATGAGCTCCCACCGCATCATCCAATCCTTGGCCCGATGCCTAAGCATGATCCTAGGTCCATGTCTGATCTGTAACTCCTTCTCTCATTATGACTAAATCTGCATGATGCTAACTATGACTTAATAAATTTTAATTATTATAGCCACAAGTCCACTTCAAGACCTTCTCAACTCCCGACAAGTCTTTCGGCTACCCCCGACAATCTTCCGGTGAGTCTCGGTCTTCTTCTAGTGAACTCCCTTGCACCATTCAGGCAAGCTCCCAATACCCTCGGCAAGCTTCCGACACACTCCTAGCGAGTTTTCAATCGCATCGTCCGAACCCAGGCCCAATGCATGGATTTAACTATGGCCAAACCTGATTGTTACATTCTCTCTATTGTAGTTAATCTTGCAGTAGTTAATCCTGCATCAATCAACTTCTAACAATCCATGTTAGATCAATAACCCATCAATTAATTTCATCATCAAAATTCAAGATTCAACGGGATTGAGAGAGGAGTTCTCTGGGAGAATTTGATTAGAGCGAGACTTAAACGGATTCTGTATGTGGCCTGACATGTACCATGCCCGGTATATAATCTCTAAGATATTAGATGGATCAGAGATTATAGATACATGGTAATTAAAGACAGATATATCCAATGGATTAGATCCCCTATACCGTTTGGGGATTATGGCTTAGTGGCCTAGTATGTCCATAGTCGATAAGTCGAGAAAATCATTATGAGATAATAATTCACTGAGTCAGAAGGAATTTTGATAGGTACGACTCACTGTCAGCTTGGTATTGGGCTTAGAGGGTCATACACATATGGTGGATGCTTCAGCGAATAGAGCATTAGATATAAGTTATCTAATTAGCGCTTATTCTCATTAAACGAGACCCTACATTGATGGGCTCCTTGCACTAAGCCCAATTAGAGGCCAAAGCAAATTATTGGATAAAGATCTAATAATCCAAGGTTAATAGGTAATTGGATGAAGATCCAATATCCATTAAGGCAAGATCCATTAGGTTTATATGAGTGGCTCTCTATAAATAGGAGGGGAGGCATATAGATGATAGACTACACTTTTGACTGTCCCCTCCTATTCTCCTCCCTCCCTCTGTGCAAGAGTTACGAGATTGACAATTGGAGAAGTATCGCTGCAGCAATCCATTGTCTGGATGCCACTAGAGAGGAAAACATTTGACTTCCTTCATCCTCTCTATCTATATCTGAAAAAATAGGGATATATGATCTCCCTATGTAAATAATCTCTCACACAATACGATTTTCTACACACCAATCTTTGCACAATAATTTTGTTCTACGTGAAAAACTGATTTTATTTTGATTCTTGCTACACATATGATGCTCCCGTTGAGATTTCCCAACAATGTCACAAGTAGAAACACGATTAAACTCATTTTTGTCTAAAGCATATAATAAAACATTCATAGCTTTAACGTTTAAGGAAAATATGTTCTTTTTAAAGTTATTTCATTCGTTCGTTGGATTAAAAGATTTTTAAAGGCCACATTTAACAACGTTCCACAAATCAAAATCTATAGAAATCAAGAAAATTTTTATTTATATTTTCTAATAAATATAGTCCATCTCATTAAGCATAGGAGAAAGAGTGATACAGTTGCCCTTGTGATTGCTAGAAAAAGCCATTAAAACTCACTTGGGTGTTAATCCAATTGAGAGAACTTGACTCTGATACCAATTGTTTGGATCGTAATGGCACTAAGAGGAGGGGGATGAATTAGTGTTATCGCAAAAAGATCCAATTTGAAAAAGTTTGAATAAAAAATATGAATTGAAAATATATTTAACTTGGAAGTATAAGGATAGTAATTGAATTAATTCAGTAAGTAATAACAAAGCAAGAAAGCAAATGCAAATCAATTTATATTGGTTTGATCACCATGACCTACATTCACTCCTAATTCCTTTTCCCTCGATGTCACCAGCTTTTACTACCAATCTTCTTTCCACAGTGTGAAGATCAACTATCATTGTTACAACCCTTCTCCTTTTACCAAACTCAGGAGAGAACCTTTACATGAACTATTTTACATAAGACATCACACCTCCTTAGAATAATTGCTAAACTCAAGGAGGAAGAGACATAAACACTTTTAAGTGTTTACAACACTTTTAACCTCAAGATTTCTTTCTTATTCACCCTTATTTACATTTACATCAAGCAAAAATGAGCTGGGTATTTATAAACCCCACAAACGCTTCAGAAATGGAGCCAAAAAATTAAATCCCCGAGTTTTTGGGTACTGGTGGTACCATCATCGGTGTCATACGGTACTACCACTGAACAAAGCTCGAGAATCTAGGCTCTAGTGGTACTATCATCAGCTTAGGTGGTACCACTGCCGCCTAGGCGATACTACTACTAGAAGACCCGAAAAAGCATAAAATAGTACTTTCCGACTGTTTGGGATGTACCATCACCTCCTGGTGGTACCATCATATAGGCCTACTTTAGGTCAGCAAAATGGCCTTCCAACATGCCCAATGTAGCCCTGGTTTAGGCCCACTACGACCTTCCAACATGCCCAATGTGGCCCTGGTTTAGGCCCACTACGATCCAAATCAAGTTGGCATGGTTTTGACTCAATACCAACTCAATTTGACTCAAAATGATAATGATCAAGACTTAACCACTCAATCACATATCTTGCATAAATTACGAAGTAATCAACACATTGTCCTACATTCTGACATATCATCTGATCATTCAACACTTCATCCAAACCTCTAGTGCATTGTCCTCTCATTCGATGTATCATCTGATCTATCGATATGTTGACTTCCCACAACATTCGGTCTTTTGACACAATACACGATCCTTCAAGCCCGATGCCTGAATTCATGACACGAAGTCTAACTTTCGGCATGTCAACCAATCCTCTAGTCCGACATCCAATCTCTGACATGATGCTTCTCCGGCCCATGTCTGATTCTTCTGCTTCGACAATTAGCCCGCTGATGGTTTATGTCTATAATCAAAGTTTTTTCTGCATCAGTTATCTTAAAAGTATATTAGTTCATAATCTTATCAATTAATTTTATCATCAAAATCTGGGATTCAATAGAGTTGGTAGAGCTCAAGAAGTAATTAGATGAACTGCTAAGCAATTATCTCATCTGTAGTTCTAAAGTACCAATCATAGCTCTAGTTCTCTTCTAAAATAAATAAGATAGGAGCATCAAATTATGCATCGACTATCGAGTGCTAAACAAGGTAATGGTAAAGAATAAGTATCACACCCAGCTCATCGTGGACCTATTCGACTAACTGGGCAAAGCAAAGTATTTCTCTAAACTCAACCTTCGATTGAGCTACTAGCAGGTGTGTATCGCTGAAAGTGAATGAAGCAAAGACAACCTGTGTGACCAAATATGGACCATTCGAGTTATTATTTATGCTTTTGGCTTAACCACTACTCCTGCCACTTTTTGCACTCTCATGAACCATATATTCAAGGAGACACTCTCATGAACCATATATTCAAGGAGAACTTGGATAAGTTTATAAACATCTACTTCGACGATATCGTTGTTTATAGCCAAATACTTAAGGAGTATATCAAGCACTTTCGAACAATTTTTAATGGAGAACATTTTTTTTATAAAAAAGGGAGAAATATTACTTTGCATAGACATAGATTTTATTCTTGGGACACCAAAATGGTGATGGTTCCATTCAGATGAATAAATCAAAGGTGGAAGCTATGGCGAATCCCAAAGAAGATACCGGAGCTGAGATCCTAAGTTTCATTAACTACTATCGATGCTTCATAGCTAGGTACTCGAAGCGTGCAGCTCCACTAACCGAGTTGTCGAAGAAAGAATGACCTTGGCAATGGTCAGACAAATACAAAATAATATTCCAAGACCTAATGGCTGCTATGTTGGAAGAATCAGTACTCAAATTATCGTATTATGAGAAGCCCTTCGAAGTCCATGTTGATGGTTTATACTTCATAATTGGGGGAGTACTTATACAGAAGGATCACCCGGCAGCCTACGAAAGCTACAAGCTCAATGAGATCGGGCAACAGTATCCAGTGCATAAGAAGGATATAATAGTGGCAGTCCACTATCTATGAGTTTAGCGGCACTATCTTCTCGAATCATGATTTATATTAAGGACGGATAATATCACATTGAGTTACTTCCAAACTCAAAAGAAGCTCTTTCCAAAGCAAGCACGATGGTAGGGCTTCCTAGTTGAGTTTGTTATGGCAATAGAGTACAAGTCTGAAAGAGCAAATGTCACGGTTGTTGGGAAACCTAGCGGGAGCATCACTGTAATATCCCTCATTTCTAAAATATTTATAATAATATATTTTAAATTATTTATGAGGACCTAATTATAAATTTAAGGATTTGTTTAATAATTCTTTTGGTTAAATAATTTTATATTAAAAGTTTATTACTAGGAACCTAAATATGAATCTTAAAAATATAAAATAAATTATTGAAGATTCATATTAAGTTAAATAAAGAAAAAAATGGAGAGGACATATGTCACTATCTAGTTTAAAGTGGTGCCACTTATGCATATGCATAGGTGACACATAAGCACATTATATACATGCTTGCCACATAGTAACCCATATGTTAGCTAAAACAATTAGCAATTAAAGAAGAAAAAGGATTTAGCTGCAACTTAAACTTGAGAAGAAGAAGATGATGATGAAGCAGAAGAAGAAAAAGAAGAAGAGAAGGAAGAGGAAAAGAAAAGATTTAGGGGTTTTGAGATTTCGATCAAATCCAAACATTTGGGATCAAAATCTTCAAAGGCAAGTATTCTATCTTCCTTCTACTAAAATTTATCTTTATTCTTACTTTGATTATGAGAAAAATTTGGAACAAATCTGAAATCTCTTTTGCTTGGCTGCTAAAGTGTGAATCTATAATATTTTAGAGACTATGACCTATCTACTTTGTTCAAGTTGTAACATTTTGTACAAACCTCAATTTCAGACAAAGCCTATTGCTTTAAAAAATAGATTCACATATCTTTCTTTCGAAACTAAGTTTGAAGAATTTGAAGTTAATTTGCTAGCTCAAACGTTTACTTCTAATGAGCATATATAATATGTAAAACAGAATATGTAGCTTCTAACCTTTCATCATTAGATTACTTATATCTCTTTGTTGGAGTCTCTGATTCATGTAAAACTTTATTCATTAGAAACTAAACTCATAGATCATTCATTTGATACTAGGATTGAAAGATTTGGAGTTCAAATGACTATCGACATTTCTATTTTGTTAGACCTTATAGATTCTATAAAATAGGGATCATAATTCCTTATCTTTAGCTGCCAAATCATCTATAACTTTTTGTAGGGACTTCCAATTTAGATGACACTTATTTCATTTGAAACTAAATTGATTTAGCTTTCTAACAACACTTTTTTTGGATAATTTAGAGCATGTTTGATCATCTAAATAACTTTACAATTTACCTTCTGAATTATGCCAAAATAGGGAATCATATCTTTTCTACCTATACTTGCTTCATCCATTTCAAAACTGAAATCTCTAATGCTCATCTTTGATTTCCTAACATATCTAAATATGTTATGTATTAATCAATCTTACATCATATTATTTTGTTTCGGCGCATGCACATGTGCTTCCGATGTATGCTAAATTCATTGCTCATGTCCTTTTCTACTTTGGTGTTTGTGGGATAATGTGAACTTTTATCAGAAATGGTAAAGGGAGTTATGCTTAGAGCTCGCGATGCTCTGCCGACCCCCTATGACTTCACTCAAACGTGGGTGGATGGAGCTCCCAAATGTGGGAGACTTATGTATGATGGTCATTTAGTAATGGATGAACCACATTATGTTTGTAATCCCACTTCACCCTCTATATTTTATTTCATATGTTATCCAAAGTATTGCTTATGTGTTTCCTATTAGGCTTTGGATAGGAATGATATGCATCTAACTTTAAATATGACATACGAGCTTAAGTTTGTTATTTGTTCTCTTCATATGTTCAGAAGTGTTTCATATGTTATCAATATGCTCCTAAAACTTTATATGACATTGATACATACCAAAATGCTTCTGATTGCTAGTTACAGGTGCCCTACAAGCCAATCATGTGAGTGATGGCACGTGTGACACGCTGTGTAATCTTTTTGCTTATGATTAATATTGGTATATTCTCATATTATATTATATGTAGTATATATATTATGATATCCTTGGTTCTATGTAATGAGAATCGGATCATGATGAGATCATGATAAAAACACAGATCCTAAATAATCCAGATCATAAGTTACTCGAGAGGGACCAGACAGATCGATGTACAATATACCCGTCTATATGATAGAGGCAGCTGTTCTCATAGGCACTTGTGTGGAGACACTAATGATATAGTACAAGTGCTCATTAGAGAATGAGTACACTGATTGATCCACTTATGGAATGTTGCATAGTTAATAATACCTAATGTTAGACAGAAATTTCATAGTCTCAGTTGTGTATTTGGTCCTTAGACTTGAGACACCAAGGATGTCTTATTTGAGTACTCCTTTTTTTGACGCCAGACTTACAGGTTTGAAAAGTTCCATATCTGGTATAATTGGCTATCGGGATTGGTAACAAGCCTTACGAAGGTAATTGAGTGTAAGGGATCATCCACTCTCGGCATCGTGAGAGAAATACCCCTTATGTGCTTGCTCAGACAAATCCCTAGCTATGGTCATTCAGATTGAGAGAGAAAGAATTCTCCAATAAAATCCAATTAGAGCAAGACAAATTGATTTCGTATGTGACCTGATAGTATCATGTCCAATATACGCTCTTTGGGATATTAGTTGGATGAGAAATTATAGATACATGGTAACTGTGGACAAACAGGTCCGATGGATTTGATCACCTGTATCATCTAGAGACTATGGCGTAGTGGCCTAGTACATCCATAGTCGATGATTCGAGTGAATTATTATGAAAATAATAATTCACTATATCAAAAGGAGTTCTGATGAGAGCGACTCATGGCTAGCTCGATATCTGACATATGGTGGATGCTTCAGCGAATAGAGGATTAGATTGAGATCCAATTAGCCCCTATTCTCATTATATGAGACCTTATGCAGATGAGCTCCTTGCTTAAGGCCCAATTAGAGGCCTAAGAAGATTATTGGATAGAGATCCAATAATACAAGATTAGTAGATAATTGGATAAAGATCCAATACCCACTGAGGTAAGAGCCCTAGGGTTTCTGGTGGCTCTCTATAAATAGGATGGTAGACTCCTGGTTGAAAGACTGTAGCTTTAGCCTCCCCCTCCTATTATCCTCCCTCACTCTGCACAAGAGTTACGAGATCAGATTGGAGGAGTTTCGTTGCAGAGATCCATCGTGTGGATATCACTAGAGAGGAGAACGCTTGACCTCCTTCATCCTCTCCATCCGGATATGGAAATACAAGGATATATGATCTCCCTAGGTAATCAATCTATCACATGACACGATTTTATCAGTTTTTGTGACTTTCTCGTGACCCCAATTGAAAGACTGGTTTTAAATTGTGTGCAGCGATTGGCAACGAAAGTAGGCGCTGCCTACGGGCGAAGGACGGCCACCTGCATGTTGTCTGCATACAAAGTTGGCCGACCATGGCTTGGCCACCTATAGAGACAGTCGGCTGCTGCTAGTGTTGTCGCTTGCAAAAGCGGTCGCCAGCAGGGGGCAACGCCCGTAGGGGCGGCGCCCGTGGAAGTGCCACCTACAAGAACGACGCCTACCTTCAGGGGCAGCCGCCCATGGACAAGGTGACCGCCAGCGGCATGCAGCACTACCGCCTGCGGAGGGGCGACGGTGGCTACCGCTGGATGAGGGCAAGTGGGGTTAGGGTTTTCTTTTATGAAAATGACTATTTTACCCCTCTGAACTTGGAAAATACCGAGGATTGTCCTCATGTACAGAATTTCCAAAATACCCTCAATAATTCTAAATTTTTATAGGACTATCCTCTTATCCAAAATTATAAAAATACCCTTGATAATTCTAAAAATTTCAAGCATGTCCTGATTTCTAAAAAATAATTAATTAAATAGTTTATTTAAATATTATATATCTAGTAATCCTACATGTGATGTGATGTACATGAGATGTATGATATGGATGGATGATCATAAGCAATATGTTGTGATGTGTGTAATTATTTATTATTATTATTATTATTATTAGGACCTACGAGCTTTTATTTTTCTCGTTTATTATCGGGCTTGCATGCCTGTGATTATTTGTAATTACATGAAGAGAGGCGGCGGGAGCGTGGAGGTGACAGCGGGACCCACGATGTCTTGGTGGGAGATCACAATGCATGATGATGCGACAAGGATCTAACGGAACCGATGATGATAAGATCAACAATCAAAGTGTCACGGACAAAAATGTAAACAAGGTGTTCGATGAAATGCTCATGTTTGTTCGTGTCCTTCGGTTTGTGTACATACCTTGTACGGCAAGTAGCGGGCTTGCAGTAGGCTTAGCAGCCCTAGTTTGGTTTGCTTTGTGGACGATTTTGGCTTGTAAATATGAGTGTGTCTTGTAAGGACTTGTGGAGACTTCAGTTTGTAATGGACCATTATCCTTTGTGTGCAATCTTTCTTAGTTGTAATGTCCATGGGTGTAATTTGTATTTGACTTTATAAAGTATTGACCTGAGCAATTGCTTGTGGATCCCGTTGAAATTGCTTCTTCTGACCCATTTTCTCTTTTGTAAGTCTAAGGGACTCTAGGAGATCTCGGGGAAGGCTGACCTTTGCGGACAGACACGCATGGGTGCCGCACGGCTTAGGCAAAATCAGCTAAGTCCGTGACATTGTGGTATTAGAGCATGACAAGCATACGCAGAAACACTCGCCATACAAATATGGGGGACCTAGTTGGGTTATGTGGAGGACAGCCAGCACGCGTAACCGTTTGGGGGAAACAGACATTGAGATGTAGGGAAAGGAGTCGCTCAGAGGAGCGGGCATCTTGGCTTAGCATTTAGAGGAATGGCCAACCCTTTGTGCAAGAGGCACCACGAGGACAAGCAAGCGAAGAAGAATGCGTAGCACATAAAGATTGGGATGGTTGAGTTCGAGCTACGACTAGACGTTGGCAACCAAACTTAACGATGCTCAAGGCAAAGCGGGGCGCTTGGTGAAAGATGAGACCGTGCAAAGTGGGAGGTGTTGCGTAACGACCGAAAGAGTTGTGCAAAGCTCACAGAGGTGAGGGGAATTGCTAACTCGAAGGATTCGGTACTCATGCAAGGGCTTGTACATGGATGACGAAGTGTTTGTGGTCATCTTAAGGTGCTATCGAAACTCGAGCCATGGAGTATCAGAACTTTCTCTTCGACATGGAAAGGATATGTCCGTAGGCGGGTGAAGTGTGCAACAAGTTCAACATATTGCTAGACCTTGAAGGGTGCAGTGGAGACTGTATTGGCGAAGAGTCACAATCTAGCAAGTGCATTTACGGGAGCATAATAAGGCACAAGTTGTTCAGCAAGATGGAGTAGTCTAAAGGGGATGGTGGTCTCCGAAACTTCTAGTGGGAAGAATGTAAAGAGGAAAGTTGCTCCAACAGGATTGATATCCAGGAGGGATAAGTCCTAGTTCTCTAGAGGGAGAATCATGTGCAACAGATTGCACATATTGAGGAAGAGTTTCTTAAGGTAATATCTCCACAAAGCTCAATGGACCGAGCGAGTGACGAAGAGTCGTCATATGATCTTAAATGAGGTAATACATTTTGAGATCAAGTGGGGGAGCAATCATCATATTAAGGCACACTTCGAGTCGATGTGGAAATCGAACTCAATGGAGGGCTGACTCGTGGAATGGTGGACGCGAGAGCCACTATCAACTCAATGCAAATCGAGGAGTGGAGCGACTTGGGTGGAACTTGGTGAAGTATCTAAGTTGTATGAAGAGAGTCGACATAGAAGATGGAACATGAAGCGGAGGCACGGAGCTTTCCTTGGACAGAGGTCAAGGGCATGAACTCTTGTAGAGGCAAGAGTGGGATCATGTCGTTTCATGGGTTCTTCATTCTGATGGGACAGACTTATCTTGCATTGTGTCAAAGACGAAGGGGGCTTCGAGACACATGCACCTTACCTCAGAGATGCATTTGACAGACTAAGGTGATTCAACTTGCGGAGGCAAAGTTGGGTTTGAAAGACCTTAGCATGGGGCAAGAGGATGCAGAGGCATGTACTTTTGAAGAATATGCCACGGTATTATCATTCCAGTTGTCAGGAACAAGAGGTGCATAGCAGAGATTGTGCTGGGAGGGGTTAGAGGCCTAGGATCCAGACAATTGTGCACCAATTCTAGTGAAGTCAGGGGGACTTCATGAGCTACTAGGCGACGGACTGTCCTAGAGCTATGCTTCGTCCAGGTGTGACCCAAGAGTGGGTGGATAAAGGTGAATTGTCAAGAGAGCGAACCAAAAATCAGAGATGGCGGGGGCTCTACGATGTGTTGGCAGAGGCCACACATAGAGAAGTCATAGTCCGAGTTCATCACATGAGAATCTGTATGCAATGGAGATGTCACCAGGAGACGATATGGTGCAGCGAATCATGGTGGAATAATTCGTGATAATGCAACACTTGCAGTAGTCTCATGAGGGACAGGATCATGCAGAGGTATGATCAGGGGTAAACTGGGAGCTCCACTTTGGTGTACGACACAACAAGAAGAAGGGCTATGGATTCAAGGAGTGAATGTCGTGGTACCGTAGTGGCAGGTCTTCGTGTGTGCATCAGAGCTAGCATTGGATGAAAGCTTTAGTCATCAGCATATGGGGGCTATATACCACCTAGGAAGAAGTCCAAGTGTAAGTACCAGTGAGTCCCATGGAGGGGGACATGATCATGTGAATGATCAGGAGCTGCTGGGAGCTCCACTTTGGTGAATAATGCAATGGCAAAAAGGGGTGTGGATTCAAGGGGTGAATGTCATGGTACCACAGAGGCGGGTCTTCCGTATGTGCTCAACGAAGCTTACATCAGATGAAAGCCCTGGTCATCAGCATATGGGGGTTGTGTACCACTGAGGGAGAAGCCATATTGCAAGTACCAGTGAGTCCCATGGAGGAGACTTGATTATACAAAAGTATGATCAGAGTGGCCGGAGAGTTAGACTACTTCAATGCTCACATTCGCTTAAGGGAGCTCGGCAAGTCAGAGGACAAAGTCGAGTAAGCGAACATTGCTACCAAGGAAGCTAAGGAGAACATAATCGGCGCGAGCCCTGCAATAAGATGGTGGAGGCCATGCATGAGAGTTACAGTCTGTCTTTTCATCGACCAAGGAGAATTGCTATGAGGACACAGTGGTGTTGACGCAGGTGGTCGAAAGGGGCAAGGAAGCGACGACGAGTCCAGTGGGGCTCAGCTACCCAAAAGCAAAGCGTCGGTTAGAAAGGATGTGGACTCGGAGGAGCACCACAGTGCCGCAAAGGCAGATCTACCGATCACGAAGGAAGGGATGAAGATGCAAGATAATGGATAGTAGGGCTATGGGCTTGGCAGCACCATGGTAACGCAGAGGTAGGACTTTCGTGGAGTCATCGATGCCTTACTCTCATGGAGGGAGAGCATTGGTCATAAAAGGGGCCGAGGAGGTGGAGAATGCAGAGGCAAACTCCAAGTACCAAGATAGGGCGGAAGGGCAGAGGCCAAGGAACTTCAGAAGACTAGTGTCGATGGGCTTCTCATCAAGATAGCTGAAAGTGAGGGACTTTGGGTTGATGCAGGAGTGCTCAACTAAGGAACGAAGTAGGCAGCACGCGGTCCTATAACTTTTCTGCTCAGAGGAGTAGGCGGCAAAGGTGATGGAGAAGACGGTATAATCCCAAAGGCGATCAGAACTATCAAAGACTTGCTCCAAGTTGGGGGGACGCCAAGTTAGGGTAAACTTTTTGCTCTTTTCAGACAAAACTTCTTACATTCCAGAAGTTCAATGGCAGTGGGAAGGCGAATCATAGTAGCTAACTCAACACAAGGAGTGCAAACACTTCTAGTACTTCAAAAGTGTGAGCAAAGAGCCGATGAATGTTAGTACCCAGCTCAATGTATGAAGTACAAACTCAAGGAGGCAAGCAAAATCGAGTAACCTTTGCCTTCTCAACTCAGGAGAATGGGCAAAACTGAGTACCCTAATTCTCTTAACTCGAGGAGGTGAGCGAAGCCAAGTAACCTTGCATTCTCAACTACTAAGAGAATGGGTAAAGTCGAGTATCTCAGTTCTCGTACCAATCCAGCAGAGGAGCTGTGCATAAGTTTAGTAACCCTTCAAAGAAAGCTTATGGAAGACAATAGTTATCAAATCTTCACCATTGGTGATCAGTACTACTGAGAGTAGATTGTCCACTTCATTTCCCAATTGACCAATCGAAAGTGGGAGTGATGCGAACATACTTGGAAGTGATAATTAAACGTGGAAGAATGATCAATGGGCAAACATTGTGGAGGAAGGACCTCAAAAACCTTAAAGTCTGCGAGACGATGCTCGTCAAAGTTCCAACAAGCATCCACCATGTTCAAGCAACATTAGTATACCGTGATACTGGTGCATAATAAGGTAGGTCTTTTCCTTCATCAGAAGGATCCACGAGAACCAATAAGGATCAGCACAACTCAGCCAACCCCACACCAGATTCAGTCATTGGTGAGTTGAAGCAGCATGGCGGATCAGAGTTCGACTACTCAACAACAGTGACAGAAAGCGACTGGGAGCCAAAGGGGCGTGTTGCAGCCAAAGCAGAAGATTGAAGATTTAGCAAAATGCGAGGAGATGCAGCGTCTACAGTGGCTTCGACGAGGACGTCGAAGGAATAAGTGGGGGAGAATATCACGGACAAAAATGTAAACAATGTGTTCAATGAAATGCTCATGTTTGTCTGTATCCTTCGGTTTGTGTACATACCTTGTACAGCAAGTAGCGGGCTTACAGTAGGCTTAGCAGCCCTAATTTAGTTTGCTTTGTGGTCAATTTTGGCTTGTAAATATGAGTGTGTCTTGTAAGCACTTGTGGGGACTTCGGTTTGTAATGGACAATTATCCTTTGTGTTCAGCCTTTCTGAGTTGTAATGTCCATGGGTGTAATTTATATATGGCTTTATAAAGTGTTGACTTGAGCAGTTGCTTGTAAATCCCGTTAGAATTGCTTCTTCTGACCCATTTTCTCTTTTGTAAGTCTAAAGGACTCTAGGAGATCTCGGGGAAGGCTGACCTTTGCGGACAGACACGCATGGGTGCCGCACAGCTTAGGCAAAATCAACTAAGCCCGTGACAACAGGGCATGGAGATGAGCCGATGCACACATAGATTCTATTGTGAATTATTATGCCCATTGGCTCGGGCTTAATCATATTAGGTGACGGCTCATGATCATCCGATGTGGCTTGCATATGTGATGTGTTATACACCTACTAGATATATGTGTATATATATATATATATATATATATATATATATATATATATTTGCATGTGATGTAGATATATATTAAATATATATGTGTGTGACACGACATATTAGGAGACCGATATAAAATGAAAACTCCTCCTACGATAATATTAAGTTAGTAAGCGTGAGACAATAAGATTGACTCACGTGGTCTTCCATCGTTATAGGAAGAAATTGAATCGCGATATAAGTTGAGTTGGTCGAGTCACTCGAGGCTCACCTATCTACGTTATCGAGTTCTTGCCTATGACATATAAATGTCATCGATGACCTGAGGACATGGTATGACTTAGTCGAGCAGTCGAGAGCATATCCATCGAATCAAACTCATATTCTAACGATGGTGATGACTTAACTGAACTTCATGGTTGGTCGAGCAGTCGAGACCATGATGATTTGGAGGTCGAACATAACGGTAAGTATAAGGAGTTATGATTGGCAATAGTTGCTTACCTCTTAGGCTTAGTGTAATTGGTCGAGTCCCTCGAGGTTGCACTAAGATGTCGATTGGATCCTGATCCCCACTAGTCGGAGACTTTCGTCTCACGTGTTAAGGGTATCGCGTGATTCGCTAGGAAAATAGTTGGAGTATATTAAGATAAAAGTCCATATCTTAATTAGTATTTTCTACAAAGTCTGCCTGTTAATTACTTACGTTATATCTTGTTTGTCGCTTACAAAACCCCTATATGGCATACTTGATGCCAACCGGCTCATTGGTCCAAAGGCTCCGTAATTTGAGAATTGTTCTCACGAAAGATTAAATCATATATGTCCTTAATATGATAGTGCCCACGCCGGAGAAAAGGACAAGCGAGGATGAGATCGCTCGCTTTGTGAAGTATAAAGATAATCCTTAAGGATAACCTGTATGTTGATCTTATACTTCAGTCTCTACTAGATTCTTTTTCGCAGTTCATTATTAACTTTAATATGAACAAGTTTGAGGTGACTCTATCTGAGCTCCTCAATATGTTGAGGGAAGCTGGGATTACCATCAAGAAAGAGAAGTCAGTTATCTATATTGGTGAGACCAATAGGAAAAGGAAGGCTAGTAAGACCCATAAGAATGGCAAGGGCAAAGAAAGACCGGGTAAGGTAAAGGTTGCCAAGAAAGACCCGATAAAGGATAAAGGACAGTGTTTCCACTACGGCCAAGATGGGCATTGAAAGATAAATTGTAAGGACTACCTTGCAGATAAGGCGAAACAGAAGCTTGGAGAAGCTTCAGGTATATTCATGATCAGTCTCCACTTGTCGGATTTCCATGATAACACATGAGTATTGGATACCGGAAGTGCTTATCATATCTACAATTCATTATAGGTTCTAATAAGACCTAGGAGATTGGTCAGAGGCGAGATGGACCTCAAGATGGGTAATGGAGCAAGAGTTGTTGCAGTTGCTATTGGGGAGGTCACCCTACATCTACCTAGTGAAGCTATTATTGCATTGGATACATGCTATTTTGTTTCCTCTATTATCAAAAATATTATTTTCATCTCTTGTTTAACAATTAGTAGATATAAATTAGTTTTTTAGAACAATAATTATTCAATAATTATGGATGATGAGATCATCACTAGAGGGGCATTGATAAATGGCTTATATGTGTCAGACACTTCTCCACACATTATGAATATAAATATATCTAAGAGGAAAAGAGATGAGATAGATAATGCATACATATGACATTGTAGGCTAGGTCATATACATAAGGGAAGGATTCAAAAGTTGTTGAAAGATAGATATTTAGATCTATTTGACTATGAGTCATATGCAACTTGTGAACCTTGCCTTCGTGGAAAGATGGTCAACTCTCCTTTTAGTGGAATTGGAGAGAGAGCCACTGAGTTATTGGCACTTATACATATTGATGTATGTGGTCCCATATCGACTCAGGCTATATGTGGTTACTCATACTTCATTACATTCATTGATGATTTCTCTTGGTATGGACACGTGTACTTAATGAAGTACAAATATGAGGCCTTTGAGAAATTCAGGGAATATAAGAATGAGGTGGAGAATCAAATTTGAAAGAGTATTAAGACTCTTCGATCAGATCGAGGAGGAGAGTACTTGAGTATAGAGTTCACCCATTTCCTCAAGGACAATGGGATTCTATCCCAGTGGACACCTCCTTATACACCTTTATTTAATGATATTTCAGAAGGAGGAATCTGCACGCTGTTAGACATGGTGCGGTCCATGATGAGTTTTGCTGACCTACTCGTCTCATTCTGGGGGTACACACTAGAGACCGTAGCTTATCTTTTAAACAGAGTTTAATCAAAGTTGGTAGTGTCTACACCATATGAGATATGGAAAGGAAAGAAGCTTGATCTAAAGGTGGTTAAGATTTATGGCTATCATGCCCACATTAGAAGACATAACCCTGACAAGTTAGAATCAATGACAGAATGGTGCACGTTCGTGAGATACCCTAAGGAGACTTTGGGGTATTACTTATATCATCCCGATTACTGAAAGGTCTTTGCTGCTAAGAGAGCTATGCTCCTTGAGAAGGAACACATTCTTGGTGGAAACAGTGGGTGTGAGATAGAGTTGAGTGAGGTTGGAGAACCTAGTTTAAGCACCATTCCAGAGTCCGAGTCTATTCATGTACCTAACACATAAGTTCCAACTTTGCGTAGGTCTAGTAGAGTATCTCACCCTCCTGAAAGATATGTGCAACATATCAGTGGAGATGACTCTCAGGATGTTGATCATCAGACCTACGAGGAGGCTATTAGGAGTTCAGACTCTGGGAAGTGGCAAGAAGCCATGAATTCTAAGATGGATTTCATGTACTTTAACAAGGTTTGAAACTTTATGGATGCACCTGAGGGTATCGTACCCATCAGCTATAAATAGATCTTTAAGAAGAAGATCGGAGTAGATGGAAAGGTGGAGACCTATAAGGCAAGGCTGGTAGCTAAAGGATGTCGTCAAAGACAATGAGTTGACTATGACGAAACCTTTTCACCTATAGCCATGCTTAAATCCATTAGAATTCTTTTGGCCATTGCAGCACACTATGACTATGAGATCTGACAAATGGATGTGAAAATAACATTCCTCAATGACAACCTCTAGGAGGTGTATATGATACAGCTAGAGGGATTCGTATACAGAGAGAGTCTAGATAAAGTGTGCAGGTTGCTCATATACATTTATGGATTGAAGCAAGCTTTCCGAAGTTGGAACATAAGATTTGATGAGGCGATTAGATCTTATGACTTCGTTAAGAACGAAGATGAGCCTTATGTGTACAGGAAGGTAATTAGGAGCGGTATCAACTTCTTTGTGCTATATGTGGATGACATCTTAATCATTGGGAATGATGTAGGAATGCTCTCCAAAGTATAAAAGCTTGGCTATTTGGAAACTTCTCCATGAAAGACTTAGGGGAAGCATCTTATATTTTGGGGATTCGTATCTATAGAGATAGATCCAAGAGGATGCTTGGCTTGTCCCAGTCCAGCTACATAGACTCCATTGTCAAAAGGTTTGGTATGGAGAATTCCAAGAGAGATCTCATACCGATGAGTCATGGAATATCAATTTCTAGGAGTATGTCCCCAAAGACTCCTAAAGAAAGGGTAGACATTGATAAGATACCATATGCCTCAATAATAGGGTCTATTATGTATGTTATGTTATGTATCAAGCTTGATATAGTGTATACTCTGAGTGTCATGAGCAGGTATCAGGCGAATCTAAGTTTGGAACACTGGAAGGCAGTAAAGTGTATCCTTAAGTACTTGAGAAAGACTAAGGATCTTTTACTGGTAAATGGAGAATGTATCCTCCAGGTTGAGGGCTATACTAACTCGAATTTCTAGTCTGACATTGATGATAGCAAGTCAAATTCAAGGTATGTTTTCACCCTAAATAAAGGAGCAGTAAGCTGGAAGAGTTTCAAGCAAGATACTACTGCTGACTCGACTACAGAGGCGAAATACATTACTACAGCAGAAGTAGTAAAAGAAAGGGTGTGGATGAAGGAGTTCATCAGGGATTTAGGAATCGTTCCGAGCAGCATGAAGCTGATTCCCATATACAGTGACAGTGATAAGGTGATAGCTCAAGCAAGGTAAGCCAGGTCTCATCAGAATTGTTCTGAGGAGGTTTCACTTAATTGGAGAGATCATAGCATGTAAAGATATAGCAATGGAAAGAGTTCCATCCGAAGATAACATTGCAGATCCATTGACGTAGCCGCTGGCTCATATTGTATTTGAGTGTCACAGAGGTTTGATGGGGATCAAACATATAGGTAATTGGCTTTAGGTCAAGTGAGAGATTAAATGGTTATAAGTGTCGTGCAAGCCAATCACGTGAGTGATAGCACGTGTGATACGTTGTGCGATCTTTTTACTTATGAGTAATATTGGTATATTCTTATATTATATTATTTGTAGCATATATATTGTGATGTCCTTGGTTCTGTGCAACAGGAATCAGATCGTAATGAGATCACGATAATGAGATCGATTCACCTTTAAACACAGACCATAAACAATCCTGATCATAGGTTACTCGAGAGGGACATCGAGATAACCGGATAGATCGATGTACTATATACCCGTCCATATGATGGAGGTGGCTGGTCTCATAGCCATTTATGTGGAGACATTAAGGATATAGTACATGTGCTCATTAGAGAATGAGTTTATTGATTGATCTGCATATGGAATGATGTATGGTTAATGATACCTAATGTCAGACAGTAATTTCATGGTCCCAATTGTGTATCTGGTCCTTAGACTTGAGACACCAAGGATGCCTTGTTTGAGTAGTTATTTCTTTGACGCCATACTTATAGGTATGGAAAGTTCAGATCTGGTATAACTGTTTATCGGGATTGGTAGCCAACCTTACGAAGGCAATTGAGTGTCAATAAAGGATCATCCACTCTCGGTATCATGAGAGGAATAACTCGTATGTGCTTGCTCAGGCAAATCCTTGGTTAGGGTCTTTCAGATTGAGAGTGAAAGAGTTATCCGATAGAATTCGATTAGAGTAAGACAAACTGATTTCGTATATGACCTGATAGTACCATGACCAATATACGTTCTCTGACATATAGATACACGGTAACTGTGGACAAACATGTCAGATGGATTTGATCTCTCTGTACCTTCTAGGACTATGGCGTATTGGCCTAGTACGTCCATAGTCGATAAGTCAAGTGAATTATTATAGAGATAATAATTCACTATATCAGAAGGAGTTCTGATGGGAGGGATTCATGACCAGCTCAGTATCGGGCCTAGAGGGTCACACACATATGGTAGATGTTTTAGCGAATAGAGGATTGGATGGAGATCAAATTAGCCCCTATTCTCATTAGATGAGACCCTATGCTGATGAGCTTCTTGCTTAAGGCCCAATTAAAGGACTAAGGATATTATTGGATAGAGATCCAATAATGCAAGGTTAGTGGGTAATTGGATGAAGATCCAATACCCACTAAGGCAGGAGCCCTAGGATTTTTTGTGGCTCTCTATAAATTGGAGGAGTTCCGTTGTAGAGATCTATCGTGTGAATACCGCTAGAGAGGATGACGCTTGACCTTTTTTATCATCTCTATCCGGATCTGGAAATACAGGGATATACGATCTCCCTAGGTAATCAATCTATCACATGACATTGTTTTATCGATTTTTATGACTTTCTCATAACCCCAATCTTTTGCACGATGATTTGATCTGTTTGAGAAACCAGGTTTTTGTTTTTATTTCCGTTGCGTATGTGATGCTCCCGCTAAGGTTTTCCAACACTGATTGACATATATACTCCAATTATGTTTCTCAAATTGTTATAGATTTAAGTATGCTTCAAATGAGACAAACCTTATGGTTTTGAATCTAATTTGATACTATGTGTGAAAACTTTTGTATTCCATGACTTGTATTCTGATATCAGGTTCAATTCGTAAACACATTTCCTTGCCTTGAACCTGTTTGATACTTGCTGGGCTTCATAGCTCACTCTATTGCTATCTAATCTTTTCAGGTTAGTTTGACATTTATTAAAATACTCGATACAAGGCTAAAGCAATGAAAAGTAAGTTCTTGGGCTAAATCTTTATTAGATAATATATTATCATTGTATGTGTATAGCTTGTGTCTAATGTAAAGTTCTAGACATATTTTAAAGTGGGGTAACTATGTAATGGTTTTAAAAGTACCCTCTGGTTTGGGATCTCGAATGTTAAACTTGTTGTATAATATATAAAGTAGTGGTATATGGTTGTTTTCAAAGTCAAATAGATTTTATCGTATTGGTGGACTTTATAAATGTGAATTATATTTAGTTACATTAATTTTGGATCACTTGTGTGATTCATTAGGAGAATGTGAAGAGTAATTATAATCTGTACAGGTTTTTATGAAAGTGATTGAATGGCTCTACATGTTTTTCTTAGGAAATGTTAGTGTAATCTTAGATTGATTTGTGATGAATTATAATAATATTGATTTTAACACAATGTCACACCTCTCGAACGTGATATAAGTCGGGGTGATAACAAAATAAGTTTCCCATGTATATAAAGTCATCATACAAAGATTGGTGCGTAAAAAATTCGTAAAACCAAAAATTATGATATGAAAGAGATTGACTATCTAGGAGATCGTATATCCCTGAAATTCCAAATTCAAATAGAGAGGCTGAAGAAGGTCAAACATCCTCCTCTCTAGTGGTATCCACACGATGGATCATTACAGTGATGCTCCTCCAATCGTAGCCCAGAAACTCGTAACTCTTATGCACTTTCTCGCGATACTTGTGGAAGAAGATCATATATCTTCTTCACTGCCTCTCGCAGCAGGGAAGGTTTAGTCAGCTAAGAAGATAAGAGAGGGAGGAGAATAAGAATGGGGCAGCCAAAGGTGTAGCCTATCACTATTGTGTCGTCCATGCCTCCAATTTATAGAGAGCCACCAAAAACCCTAGTAGATTCTACTTTAGTATGTATTGGATCTCCATCCAATTACCCTCACTCTTAGGATTATTGGATCTTTATTCAATAATCTTAATTAGCCTCTAATTAGGCCTCATACAAGGGATCCATCAATATTGTTACTCATCCAATGATAACATGAGCTAATTGGATAACTCATCAAATCCTCTACTCATTGAAACATCCACCATATGTGTATGACTCTCTAGGCCCAATACTTAGTTGGCCATAAGTCCTACCTGTTAGAACTCCTTCTAACTCAGTGAATTATTATCCCATAATAATTCACTCAACTCATCGACTATGGACGTACTAGGTGTTGGAAATAGGAAGAAGTAATGAAAATGCCCAATTGATTCATTGATCCATTGTCAATTTATACAGGTGAAATAGGAGGATTTTCCTCAACTAACTACGTGATTTCCTCAACTGATGAACGAGAGAATCTCGTTCGGTTATGGAAATTTGTTACAGCTAACATGCCCCCGCAAGATCGAGCTCCTGTCAAGGACGCCGATCTTGGATCGATGGAAGAAAAATAGTTTACGTGCTAGAGACTTCGTGAGGGAGTCGGCCAGTTGGTCAGCTGTGTGGACATGAGAGACACGGAGCTGCTTGCGAGCTACTTGATCCCGAACAAAGTGAAAGTCGATAGCAACGTGCTTCATGCGGGAGTGAAAGACTGGATTTGCACAAAGATAAGTGGCCCCGATGTTATCACAGTAAATAACAGGTATAGAAGCAGAATGAATTTGAAGTTCCTGAAGTAAGTGGCTAATCCAATTGAGTTCAGCAGCAGCGGCAGCAACAGCCCGATATTCAGCCTCGGTAGTAGATCTGGCAACCGTCTTTTGCTTTTTAGAGCTCCAGCTTATCGGATTAGCACCAAGGAATACAATATATCCAGATGTAGAGGTTCTATCATCAACGTTACCGGCCCAATCCGCATCCGCAAAGGCATGAAGTTGAGAGGGAGAATTCTTGCGAAGAAAAATGCCATGATCAATAGTCCCTTTCAGATAACGCAAAATGCGTTTGACAGCAGTCCAGTGCAAAGTAGATGGTTGATGCATAAATTGAGATAATTTATTAACCGGAAAGGAGACATCGGGACGAGTGAGTGCTAGATATTGTAAGGAGCCAACTACCTGTCGATATAGAGTAGGATCTGTGACAGGACTACCATCATAGAGATGCAGCGATGTACTTGGAGATAAAGGAGTGGAGACTATGTTAGCGTCTTGCATGTTTGTCTTCAACAGTAAATCATGAATATACTTTCGTTGTGAAAGAAAGAGACCAGAAGATGTAAATGTAGCCTCAACACCGAGAAAGTAATGCAAGGTACCAAGATCTTTGAGGGAAAAGCGGTCTGCCAATTGCGTAATAAATGCCTGAACCTCCGTTGAGTTATCACCAGTGATAATAATATCATCCACATAGACGAGGAGATAGATGGTGCTCCCACGATGTTGGCGTAGAAATAAGGAAACATCAGACTTAGAGTTGATAAATCCAATAGAAGATAAGTAGAGACCAAGTTCAGTATACCATGCTCGTGGAGCCTGACGAAGTCCATAGATGGCCTTTTGTAGTTTACAAACATGTCCCGGATATTGAGGATGTATAAAGCCTGGAGGTTGTTCCATAAAAACATCTTCAGTGAGGGTTCCTTGTAAAAAGGCATTGTTAACATCTAACTGACGTAAGCACCAGCCTTTTGATATTGCCAGACTTAGAAGAAGCCGAATGGTAGTAGGTTTGACAACAGGACTAAATGTCTCAGTGAAGTCAATGCCAGGTCGTTGATGAAATCCTTTGGCCACAAGACGTGCCTTATAGCGAGCAATAGAACCATCAGGATTCCGCTTAATTCGAAAAACCCATTTACACCCGATAATATTTTGTGTGGAGAGAGGAGGAGTGAGAGTCCAAGTAGCATTGTGAAGAAGGGCATCATACTCCTCACACATGGCTTTACGCCAATGAGGACATTTCTGAGCCTGAGAGAATGAAGTAGGTTCAACAGAGTCGAGAGAGGGTTCGGTGCTAACATGCAAATCTAGAACTCGACGTGGTTTAAAGATACCACACTTGGAACGAGTTTGCATAGGATGCCGAGAAGTGACAGTAGGGCTAGGAGGTAAGGGTTGTGGGTCAGTGCTGGTGGAGGCAGAGGAAGGGACGATAGAAGTACCTTGGTGTGGTGAAGACAAAGACACGGGGGTGGGAGGAGCCGAAGGAGAGGGAAAAGAGGGAAACTGCGGAACAGAAGTAACTAGAGAGTTTGGATCTAAGGAAGACAAAATGGAGGAGGAAGATTGTTCATTGCGATCTAATGGAACTACCGATTGTCGATGATCTCGAAAGGGAAAGACGGTCTCCACAAAAGTAACATGTCTGGAGACAAAGACTTTAGCAGAGTGAGGGTCATAACATCGATAGGTGTTATGTTCAAGAGAGTACCCTATGAAAACACAAGGTCGAGATCGAGGTTGCATTTTATTAGAATTGTAGGGACGTAACCATGGATAACATAGACAACCAAAAACCTTTAAGGTTTGGATGTTAGGGTGTTTTTGAAATAACTTTTCAAATGGTGAATGATATTGTAGGAGAGGAGTAGGCAAACGATTAATAAGATAAACAGCAGTTTGAAAAGCGACAGACCAAAAGATAGAAGGCATGGAAGCCTGATGGAGCAATGTAAGACCAGTCTCAACAATATGACGATGCTTACGCTCAGCAGAGCCAACCAGTTGAGGGGTATATGGTGGGGACTTAAGATGTTGAATACCAGAGGTAGCTAGATAAGACGCAAGAGCTTGATATTCACCGCCACCATCAGAATAGACAGTTTTAATAGTAGTTTGAAAATAATTCTCGACCAAGTTCTTGAATTTAGAGAAGACAACAGCAACCTCAGATTTTTGACAAAGAGGATATAACCATGTGTACTTTGTAAAATAGTCTACAAAGACAACATAGAATCTGAACTTGTCAAAAGAGACAACTGATGCAGGGCCCCAGACATCAGTATAAATAACCTCAAACGGTTTAGAGCAAGAAATAGAAGATGTACCAAACGGTAACTGATGACTCTTATTACTAAGACAAGCATCACAGTAAGTAATAGTAGAACCAGATTTAGAAACAGGAATAGAGTAGCGAGAAAGTAACTTTTGTTGAATAGGGATTGAGGGGTGACCAAGACGTTGATGCCACATATCGATTGGAGCAGCGGTGGAGGCGTTAGCAGTAGGCTGAGTGAGATATAAGGTAGACGGCCATTCATATATGTTGTCTTTATTCGGACCGCGAACCAACGATGCTCCCGTGCTCAAGTCCTTGACAAGAAAATAATCAGGAAAGAATTCAATAGAAGCATTGTTTTGTTGGCAGAACTGAGAGACAGAGATGAGATTTCTTTTAATATGGGGTGCACACAAAACATTATCGAGTGTAAAAGAAGTGGCATTTGAAGTAAGCTTTGTTGTACCGAAATGAGTAATAGGAATTCTGTTACCATCACCGATGATAATATCTTCAGTTCCGCCATAGTTGTTGTGGAGCGATAGGTTCTGGAGATCAGAAGTAATATGGTGGGAAGCACCAGAGTCCACAATCCAGTTAGATTGATTGTCAGAGGGAGTCATCATGACATTTGCCCGAGGCCAAGCCGACGGAGATGAAAGACGAGGTCGAGACCGACAAACCTTTGCCGAGTGGCCGACTTTATCACATAATTGGCAAACAACTTGTTGCTGAAGCATGGAAGGAGGACAACGCGGTTGAACGGCAGCGTTGAAGTGCGGAGAATGGAGAGGCGGCGGTGATGGAGAGGGACCCGTAGAAGTGGGAAAAAAATTGGTCACACCTTTTGAAGCATTCTTACGGTATTTATGATTTTGCCGATTGGACTTCTGATTGAACTGAGCCGTGATAGGAGGTCCTGGCAATGAGTCTGACAGTCTATTAGCACGTTTTAGGTAAGCTTCATAATCTGTGAGCTTGTCATAGAGTTCTTCAAAGCAAACCGGAGAGTCACGTGCTCGAAGTGCAGCTGCTAGTTCTTTGAACTCGGGACTCAATCCATTAAGCGTGTGGACAAGAACTTCTTCATCAGTCAGGGAATGACCTATCAAAGCTAGGTCACCAATAATCATTTTGATATGTTGTAAGTAATCGGCAATAGTACTTCCCTCCTGCTTAAGGCTCATAAGACTGGATAGGAGTCCAAGCATGCGAGTCCGGGAGCGATTCGCGAAGGTAGTTTGTAACTTGGTCCAAGCTTCCGCAGCAGTGACACAAGAGGACACAAGCGGAGCAATGGATTCTGCAACAGAAGCTTGAATTGCTTGGAGTATTAGCCGATCTTGGCGCAACCAAAGTTTGTGCGCAGAATTCGATACTAGGTCGGGTTCTCCTGGAACATGTATCATCGCTGGTGGACAACTAAGAGAGCCATCAATGTAACCCAATAAATCATAACCAAATAAAAGGTTTGAGAATTGGGCCCGCCAGGACGCATAATTACCACCCTTGGATAATTTAAATGGAATCAAGGAGGCGGCATTAATTGAGGTGAGTCCTGAATGCGGAGAAAGATTGCCAACAGAAAAAAGCGTTGGAGTATCGGAGGTAGAGAACGAAGACATCGAGGAACCAATACTAGGTCAAAGGGAAACCAAGAGAGAAAGGTAGTAATCTCCCCGAGAAAACAATTGCAAAAATCGTTAGAAGATAGAGGAAGAGCGAGGGTAGGAAGCCGATTTTTGAATAATATGACGAAAGCGTCCAAGAGATTGATGGTAAAAGAAATAAGGAATGAGAGGTAAGGAGACTCTACCGTTGTCCTGATACGATGAATAGCAATGTTCGGGTGCAGCAATCATACTGGAACCAGCCCATCCGAATATGACACAGTGAGTGCCAATGTGCCGGATCGTTGGCGAGGCTGGAGACTGGGGAGGCGGCCGAGATTTCGCTGCTCCGGCGAAAGAAAGGATGTCAAGGTTGCGCCAACAGTATCAGCTCTTGTTGGGAGATCGGTGTTGATCTCGTTGGTTCCGTCAGTAGATGAGGCAGATGTCGCAACAGTAGATGGACTGGAATCGACGATAAAATCTGCACGCGATCGGAAGCGGTGGAAATTTACTGTCGTTTGACAGCAATAAGAGAGTTTGCTTTAAGCAAGCTGCTCTGATACCATGTTGGAAATAGGAAGAAGTAATGAAAATGCCCAATTGATTCATTGATCCATTGTCAATTTATACAGGTGAAATAGGAGGATTTTCCTCAACTAACTACGTGATTTCCTCAACTGATGAACGAGAGAATCTCGTTCGGTTATGGAAATTTGTTACAGCTAACACTAGGCCACTGCGCCATAGTCCCCAAACGATACAGGGGATCTAATCCATTGGACTTATATGTCCTCAGTTACTATGTATTTATAGTCTCTCATCCAATAATATCTCGAAAATCGTATATTGGGTATGGTACTATCAAGCTTCATTGAAATCCGTTTGAGTCTCGCACTAATCAGATTCTCTCAGAGAACTCCTCTCTTAATTCGAACGACCTTGACCGAGGATTTATCCGAGCGATAACACATGAGATATTCCTATCGTAATATCGAGAGTGGATGATCCTTTATTAACACTCAATTACTTTCATAAGGTTGCTACCAATCCCGATAACCGACTGTACCAAATCTGAAACTTTCCAAACCTGGGACTATGGTATCTCAAGTCTAAGGACTAGACACACAACTGTACAAAATCTGAAACTTTCCAAATCTGAAACTTACCAATCCCGAAGCCAGTATCAAATAAAGGAGTACTCGAACAAGGCATCATTGGTATCTCAAGTCTAAGGACTAGACACACAACTGGGACTATGGAATCACTATATGATGTTAGGTATCATAGCTATCCAGCATTCCGTAAGCGAATCAATCAATGAACTAATTTTTCAATGAGCACATATACTATACTCTTAGTGTCCTCACACAAGTGGCTATGAGATCAACCACCTCCATCATATGGATAGGTATACAGTACATCGATCTGTCCGGTTATCTTGATATCCCTCTTGAGTAATCTATGACCAGGATTATTTAAGGTCTATGTTTAAAGGTGAATCGGTCTCATTATCGTGATCTCATCACGATCTGATTTTTATTACGTAGATATAAGGATATCATAATATATATACAATAGATAATATAATGTAAGAATATGCTAATAATAATAATACAAAAAAATTATGCAGCGTGTCACACGTGTCATCACTCACATGATTGGCTTATAGGACACATGTAACCAGCAATGGTCAATGCATTAAGTCAAAAGGGGAGCTAGCGAATGCAACGCAATTAGAAGATGAAGGCCAAGCAAATCAGTTATACTTCAACTTCCTTTCCAAGATTAGGGATGGACTATGTAGTGATCCCCATGAAGTAACCCTAATACAAATAATCAAATAGGGAAAGGTATGATGATTTTGGGTCCAGGAGGGACTCACCTACACCAAAAGGAATAGAGTTTATGTTCCTCGAGTAGATAATTTAAGGCATGAACTCTTAGGAGAATATCACGATTCTCTTTAAGTTAGACATCTAGATATCCATCAAACATTGGATCTTGTTAAGAGGATCTTTTATTAGCCAAAGATAGGGACTGATGTAAAGAAATATTTTTGAACATGTCTTACTTGCTAACAAGATAAGTTAGAGTAGCGAAAGCCGATAGGACTTTTGGAGTCATTGTTTGTAACAGAAAGGTCATGGGAGAGCATTTTCTTAGACTTCATATCAAGTTTATCGGTAGTAAGGAGTCTTAGATTGATACTCATGGTGATCGATCAACTTTCAAAGTATGCAATAACAATTGCTGCACCCCTACACTGTTCAACAGAGGAGGCGACCAAGTTGATAATAAAGAATATAGTGAAGTATTAGGGAGTCCCACACAATATTTTGAGATGCTTTATTCTTGGGACGACTCTATTGAATCCCATATTTTGATGATGAAATCAATTGATGAATTTATAAACTAATATACTTTCAAGATGAGAAATGTAGGAAAACTTTTATCATGGACTTGAACCATCGGAGCATAAATTATTAAAGTAAGACGTTGGACTAAAAAGTGCCATGTCAAAGATTGGACATCGAGCCAGAGGATTAGACGACGTGCGGACTTTGTGCCATGAGTTCCAGCATCGGGTTGAAAGATGCGTCAAAGGTTCAGACAAAGTGCTAGATAATCAAAGGACATACCAAAATGTTGGACAACATGTTGAAAGGTTCATGATTGTAATTAAGGTGGTTAGGTCTTAATCATGATCATTTAGAGTCAAATTAAGCTAGTATTTGGTCATAACCATGCCAACTTGATTTGAGGCCCATTGGGCCTAAACCAGGACTGAGTTGGACCTGATGAAAAGCCAAATCAGCAACCTAAGTTTGACCTAGGTGTGGTACCGCCAGGTCCAAGCGATGGTACCGCCCAAACTCTCAGAAAGCATTGTTTGTGTTTTTCTAAGGTCTCAAGCGGTGGTACCTCCACTAGTCGATGGTGGTATCGCCCAGCGGTGATGGTATTGCCTAGACCGATGATAGTACTGACAGAGCCAAGATTCTCGGGCTTTGTTCGATGATGGCGCCGCTCGGTGCTGACGATGGTACCCCTCGGTGTCGTTGGTGGTACTGCTAGTACCCCGAAAAACTAATGATTTAAAATTTTGGCTTCAATTCTGAAGCTATTGGGATTTATAAAGACTCCACTCATTCTTGCTTGTAAAAACATGAAAGAGCACAAATAAGTGTGAAAAAAAGGTTGAAAAAGTGATACATATCTTGAGCTAAAAGTGTTGTAAACTCTTAGTGTTTGAATCTCTTCCTCCTTGAGATTAACGATTATTTTAAGGTGTGAACTCTTGTGAGAAAGAGTTTATAAAGGTTCTCTCCTGAGCCTAGTAAAAGGATAAAGGATTGTAACGGTAGTTAATCTTCGACTATTGGAAAGAAGATCAATAGTGAAAGCCGGTGGCCTCGAGAGAAGAGGAATCGGGAGTGGACATAGGTCGGGGCGATCAAACCACTATAAATTAGTTTACATTTACTTCTTGTTTTTCCTTATCATTTACTTACTGATTTACTTTATTCACTACGTCTACTCACACTTTCAAGTTAAACATATTTTCAATTCATATTTTCGTTCAACTGATTTAAATCGAATCATTTTTCGATAATCACTAATTTATCTCCCCCCAGTGCCATTACAATCCTAACAGTTGGTATCAGAGCCCAGCTCTCTTAGTTAGTTAGATCAACACCCAAGTGAGTTTTAATAGCTCTTTCTGACAATCATGAGAGTCACTCTATCTGTCATCCTTCTATGTTTAATGGAATAAACTACACTTATTGGAATATACGAATAAGAATTTCTTGATTTCTATGGATTTCAATTTATGAAACACCATTGAAAATGATTTTCAAAAATCTTTCAATCCAATGAATGAGTGGAATGATTTTTTAAAAGAAAACATTTTCTTTGAACACTAAAGTTATGAATGTTTTATTTTGTGCTCTAGATAAAAATATGTTTAATCGTGTTTCTACTTATGATACTGCACATGACATTTGACACACAATTACCCATGAAGGCATAAGTAGAGTAAAAGAGTCAAAAATTAATCTCTTGGTACATAATTATGACCTATTTAAAATGAAACTAAGTGAAACCATTGGTGACATATACACCTGTTTTACGGAGGTTGTTAATAGTTTGAAAGCTCTTGATAAATACTATACAAATCTTGAATTAGTAAATAAAATTTTAAGATCTCTTCCGAAATGTTAGGATCCAAAAGTAACAGCTATTCAAGAGGCAAAGGACTTGAACAATTTTCCTCTTGGAGAACTCATAGGGTCTTTAATGACTTATGAAATGACTTGTAAAACTCATAACGAATAAGGGGAAAACCTTCCAAAGAATATGAAAGATATTGCATTGAAAACCAAAGAAGATTCCTTGAGTGAAAGCTTAAGTGATTATAATAATGATATTGCACTTCTAATGTGAAGATTTAAAAATTCATAAAAAAGAACAAAAATTATAAGAATAAAAATAAATCTAAAAAAGATATTATAATATGTTATGAATGTAAGAAGTCAAGACACTTCAAAAATGAGTATCCACAACTGAAGAAGAAGTTACTGACTCAAAAGAAGAAAAAAGCATTCATGGTAACTTGCGATGAATCAAGCACATAAGAGGATGAAGAGCAAATCAACAAAGATGAAGTGACAAACTACGCACTAATTGCCTTTGATGATGAGGTGTGTGACTCTTTTGAAATGTATTTATCTTATAATAAATTATTTAATGCATTTTATGATTAATACGATGAACTCAAAAAGGTTGGTAAGAAATATAAGTTACTAAAAAGAGATTATTCATTATTTACTAAATAAATTAAAATTTTACATGAAACATCAACATCTTATACTCCTTGCTCTAAACGGGAAGAACTAGATTCACTAAAAAGGAAAATTATGTTATTATAATAAACCTTAGAAAAGTTTAAAATTAGAAATAAATTATTAAACATGATTCTTACTAACTAAGGTTTTGTTTATAGAAATGAAGGAATTGGCTTTGTAAGTAGTAACACTCAACAAAAGCCAACAAAATTTGTAAAAGGATCCACACTACATATTCCCCCTAAAGATAAATATAATTTTTGTGAAAGATTTGATCATTATGCTTATAAATGTTCTTTCAAAAAATATAGCTCATATAAATTAGATTGGGTTCCTAAAGGAATAATCAATGATTTAATACCAAAAGTCAAGGGAGGTAGATCTAACCATAAATGACCCTAAGTTAAATGGGTACATAAAGTAAACCCCTCTTTTTTGTAGGTATGTCTCCAAACAAGAGCTAAGAGCAAAAGATGTTATCTTGATAGTGAATGCTCAAGGCACATGACTGAAGATCCAACATAATTTTTAAAGCTCATTAGTCGAGACGGAGGGTATATCACCTTTGAAGACAACAATAAATGGAAGATTATCGGTATTAGAAATATCGATAATAAATCAAACCTATTGATTGAAGATGTTTTGTTAGTTGATGGTTTAAAACATAACTTACTAAGCATTAGTCAATTATATGATAAGAGATATAAATCAAATTTAAATTTAAACCATGCATTATAGACATACCATGTAAGAATAAATCTATAATTGTCTTAAGGAATAATAAAATTTATACTATTCATCCTGATGATTTTCATAATAAAACTTATTTTTAATTTTAAATAATGATGTATGGCTTTAAAAAGAGGAGATCAGGTCATGCAAGCATGAAATTGATCTCACAAATCATAACTAAAAAACTTGTAAGAGGAATATCTAGAATTAAATTTGTCAAAGATAAGATTTAGGATACATGTCAACTAGAAAAATAATAAAGATTAGCTTTAAACCTAAAAATCAAATGAGCACCTCTAGACCATTAAAATTAATTCATATAGATTTATTTGGACTAATTGATATCACAAGTCTAGGAGGCAGTAAATATGCCTTTGTAATTATTGATGATTATAGTAGATTTACTTGGACATACTTCTTGGCACATAAAAGTGATTGTTTTAAATGTTTTGTGAAGTTTTACAAACAAATTCAAAATGAGAAAGGTTTTATGATTTCTTCTATTATTAGTGATCATGGTGATGAATTTAAAAACCATGAAGAATTTTATGATTCTACTAGGTATGACGACAATTTCTCTACTCTAAGAAATTCACAACAAAACGAAGTTGTTAAGAGAAATAATAGGAGTTTACAAGAGATGACAAGAATCATGCTTAATTAATATATTCTACCCAAATACTTTTGGGCCGAAGCCATTAACATGACATGTTATGTCATAAACAAGGTTATCATAAGACATCTACTATCCAAAACTCCTTATGAATTGTGAAATAATAAAAGATCAAATATTTCATATTTTAAAGTTTTCAGTTGTAAATGTTTTATTTTAAATGAAAAGTATGTCTTAGGAAAATTTGATGCAAAATCTGATGAAGTTATTTTTCTTAGATGTTCCTCTATTTATAAAGCTTTTCGAGTTTTTGATAAAAGAACTTTAGTTATTGAGGAATATATCCATATTATTTTTAATAAATTTTTAAAGTTAAGAAAAATAATTTTGATGATGATTTTGAGTTTGATATTTTGAATTTAAATGAGAATTCTCATCTCCAAAGCAACTTGGATACATCTACTTCCGAAGATGCCTTACCCAAGAGATGAAAGTATGTAGTTGCTCATTCTAAGGAGCTAATCATTAGAGATACATCAAAAGGTATTCAAACTTCTTTTTCACTTAAAAATATTTATAAAAATACTATTTTTTATATCAAATTGAACCTAAATATATTGACGATGCTCTTAAAGATGACTCATGAGTCTTGGCAATGTATGAAGAATTAAATTAATTTAAAAGAAATAAGGTTTTGATACTTGTTCCTAGATCTAGTGATTATATTGTGATTGGCATTAATAGGTCTTTAAGAATAAATAAAATGAACAAGGTATCGTGGTTCGAAACAATACTAGATTATCGGCCAAAGGTTTCAACCAAAAAAAAGGTATAGATTATGAAAAAACATTTACTTATGTACCCATAAGGATACTCCTTGCCTATGTTTCTTTTAAAATGGATGTCAAAAGTGATTTTTTAAATGGTTTTATTTCTTAAGAAGTTTATGTTGAACAACCACTTGGATTTGAAAATGATCTTTTTTAAAAAAAAAATTACAAATTATCTAAGACTCAAGCCCTTAGGACTTGGCATGAGAGACTTAGCTATTTTCTTATTCAAAATAATTTTTTAAAAAGTAAGGTCGATACCATATTATTTATTATATATTTTTTAAAATATTTTTTATTATTTAAATTTATATTAATGATATCATTTTCAATTCTACTAATGAATCTTTATATTAATCATTTGTCAAAAGTATGAGCTAGGAATTTGAAATGAGTTTGATGGGTGAATTGATATTTTTTTTATGACTGCAAATTAAACAACTAAATGATGAAACTTTTATTGGTCAAACTATGTATACTTTGGATTTATTAAAAAGATTCCACATTGATAGTGCTAAAGCCATTAATACATCAATGAGCACTTTTACAAAATTAGATATGAATAATGAAGGAAAATATTTTGATCAAAAGATTTATAAAGGTATGATAGTGAGCTTATTATATCTTACTGCAACTAGACCTAATATAATGTTTAGTGTTGGACTTCATACAAGATCAGTCCAATCTTAAACGATCTCATTATAAACTCCAAATCTAGAATTATGGTATCCAAAATCTAAAAATTTTGATTTGAATTATGGTATCCAAAATCTAAAAATTTTGATTTGATTGTATATGTTGATGCTGACTTTGTAAGATGTAGACTAAATAGAAAAAGTACCTCAGGAATATGTCAATTCATAAGTCATACACTTGTTTCTTAGTCTTCCAAGAAATAAAACTCTATCTATTATCCACAGCCGAGGTTGAATATGTAGCGACAGGTGCATGCTACTTCAGAGGATTATAGATTTTACTTAAAAATATTTTATAAAATGAGATAATATAAGTACAATTTGTTTATCAAAGAACCTTGTCCAACACTCTAGGATGAAACACATTGATATCAGACATCATTTATTAGGGATCATGTTAGCAATCATGATATATTTTTTAGATTTTATCAACAGAAAATATCAATTGACTGATATTTTTACTAAACCACTAAATGAGGAATATCATGTGATATTTGATGACATTAATTTATTATATTGAGATGTATGAATATGATGTGAAATTATGCATATGATTTTTTTGCTATAACTTATGAGTAAAGTTGTTTTGACTTAAATTCAAAGAGATGAAAAGTTATCATGCATTTTAAAAAATTCAAGTTCATTATGGCATATAGATAGGGGGAGTTTAGATAAAACTCTATCATCAATTTGTTGTCATCATAAAAAAGGAGATTGTTGAATCCCAGATTTTGATGATGAAATCAATTGATAAATTTATGAACTAATATGCTTTCAAGATGAGTCATATAGGAAAACTTTGATCATGGACTTAAACCATCTATTGAAGCAAGAGTTGGGCTGAAAAGCGTCATGTCAAAGATTGGACGTGAGGCTGGAGGATTGGACGACATGTGGACTTCGTGTCATGAGTTTAGGCATTAGGTCAGAAGATGCATCGGAGGTTCGACGAAGTGTCGGATGATCAGAGGACATGCCGGAATGATGGATAATGTGTTGAAAGCTTTATGATTGTAATTAAGGTGGTTAGGTCTTAATCATGAGCATTTAGAATCGAATTAATTTGGTATTGGGTTGTAATTATGATAACTTAATTTGGGGCCATTAAGCCTGAATCAGGGTTAAGTTGGACCTGATAAAAGGTCAAATCAATAACCTAAGTTTAACATGGGCGGTGGTATCGCTAGGTCCAAACGGTGGTACCACCCAGACTATGGGAAAGCACTATTTGTGCTTTTTTTGGGTTTCAAGTGATGGTACCCGCCACCAACCGGTGGTGGTGCTACTACCTAGATCAATGATAGTACTACCAGAGCCTAGATTCTCGGGCTCTATTCGACGATGGTATTGCCTAGTGTTGGTGGTGTACCGCTAGTACAATAAAAAATCGATGATTAAAATTTTGGCTCCAATTCTGAAGTCATTGGGGATCTATAGATACCACAGTTATTCTTGCTTGCAAAAGCATGAAAGAGCACAAATAAGTGTGAAAAGGGGGGTAAAAATGATAGAATCCTTCAACTAAAAGTGTTGTAAACTCTTAGTGTTTTAATATATTCCTCCTTGAAATTAGTGGTTATTCTAAGGAGGTGTGAGGTCTTGTGAGAGAGTTTATAAAGGTTCTCTCCTAATCTTGGTAAAAGGAGAAAGGGTTGTAAGGGTAGTTGATCTTCATCCATTGGAAAAAAGATCAGTAGTGAAAGTTGGTAACTTCAAGAGAAGAAGAATCGGGAGTAGACATAGGTCGGGACGAACCACTATAAATCGATTTACATTTTCTTCTTATTTTTTATTATCATTTGCTTACTAATTTACTTTACTTACTACTACTTACACTTTCAAGTTTAATGGATTTTCGATTCATATTTTTATTTGAACGATTTCAAATAGGATCTTTTTTCGATAAGCACTAATTCACCCTCTTCTGCACCCCCCCCCCCCCCCCCCCCCCCCCCCCCCCTTCTCTCTCTTCCTCCTCTTAGTGCTATTACGATCCTAACATATTCTGGAAATTATTGGGGGTCTAAGTTATACTTATACATAAGCCTCCACCCCCAGATGGATAGCCAAACTAAAAGACTAAATTTGCTCTTTAAGCAATATCTTCAGCATTAAACAAGTGCAAATTGGGTGAAGTTGTTAGACATAGTCCAATTCTCCTATAACTTACAATGAAGCTCTGCATCTAATAAGAGCTCCTTCAAGATTATTATGAGATAGTAACCATCGACTCCTCACACCTTGGCGATCAATTATACTGGGAGTAATCCGTCAGTATATCACTTTACAAAGAAATGACATTAAAATATAGATAGTATACATATTTACTTGAAGAAGACTGCCAAAAAGATGAAGAAGTGGGCGGACTTAAGAAGGTGACTGTAGGAGTTCAAATTAGTGATTTGGTGTTGGTGAAGCTTCAACCAATATCACTCTAGTTCTTTAAGCATAGAGTGCACAAGAGATTGGTGTGCAAGTATGAAGCACATTTTCCAATTATCAACATGGTAGACAATATCTCCTACAAGTTATAGCTATCAGCGTAACTTAAAATTCATGATGTCTTCCACAAAAGCAACTTTAAAACCTACCACTTATACAAGATGCTTCTCGAAGTGTTCCAACTTGACTACCCCCTACTAGAGCTTCCTATGAGAAGCAAACTAAAACTATTTTAGCGGATCACAAGATAAGATACCCAATAGAGCAGAGTAAACCAAGTACTTGATGAAGTGGTGAAAGCTTCCCTAAACAGAAGCCAGTTGGGAGCCAGAAGATAACCTATGATACAAAGTAGTCATCAAAACTTAATAGCAAGCATCAATACGAGTGTCGATAATTTAAGTGGGGAGAATGTCACAAATAGTCATTGTGCACCCATAACATCTTTGTCAACGAACCATACATTGCTTTTATATGCTTCTACAGATATTTGGCAGTATGTTTTGCTTTGTTTCTACAGAACAATCGTTCACCATGACATGCAAAACTACCCTAAAAAATGGCTCTGTTTCACATGTCATGACTTTTTTTTTTTGTAGGCTGTGATGCAAGATGTCAGCCATCTCAATACCTTGGAACCCCTGGGCAGCACTTGGCTGGATAGGGGTTTGGGGTAGTATTGGGCATTGATTGGATTTCATAAGTTTGCATGCTAAGTTAATAGAAACTTGTCATCGCGCCCCACACCTAGTGAGCAATCGTTTGTGAACTTGTGACTGTTTGTTTTTCCTTCTAAAGCCATTGTTTTCTCCTTCCTCTCTTTTTCTCTATTGCACACTAAGTGTTTGCAAAATTGCTTGTAAAGTCGTGAGATATCGGGACTTATTCGTCGCTCATTTTTAAACTAACTAATTTGCTCTTTTACAGGTCCTACTAGACCTGAGCAAGGTTGCAACTAAGCTAACCCTTCATAGACGGATAATGAAAAGGTGCCTCATCACTTAGGCAATTCCAGCTAAGTCTCTGATAGTAGGTCATCCATCACCTTTGCCCTGTCATGGCTACCCTATTGTGTTGGGTCGCCTCTACTACCACGTTGCCCAAGCCTTTGCCTCTATTGTGGTCAGTGCCCTCATTCATTACCTCTACCTTCATGGTCAACATCCTTGTTCACGACCTTCACCCTAGACTTCACTCTCGTTTGCTACTATTGTTGTACCATCCTTACTCGTTAGCCTTTTTCCCTTCCATATAAGTCAACGATTGCGATAAAGGTGAGAGTCTGGGTCGAATGAGCATGATCGACAAGGCCTCATAATGACAATAACACAGAAGTAACAAATAACAACGAAGGCAACCATAGTGGGTTGACAATTGACAGGACAAAGATAAGAATAATATGATCTTTTAAAAAAAATAAGAGAAACTTAAAACAAAAGGAGGATGATTAATGAAAAAAAGTGATATATATATATATATATATATATATATATATATATATATATATCCTTTTACTTTAGGAGATATTATCCTTAGAAGGGTATTAATGAAATTTATTATAGGGTGCAGATGTATACATTAAAAAAATCTTAATGAACCACACATGCTCCAAGAAAATTACATATTGCCTCATAAAAGAAACAAAGATCAAAAAATTAATCTAACTTAAACTAGGCAACATTGTTTCAATCTAGAAATATTGATATTTGTATATATTCTTTGAATTAAGATAACAAGTATTTTTGAATTTCTGGATTCAAGTACCTCTAAAGAAGACAAGAAATCCTTGTTGTTATATGTTATAAATATGATACTTCAACTATAACAAATACAATATGTTCTAGTTTTGCAAGGGTTTATTTAACGTCTCAAAGCTCGGCAGAGACAGGAAAGAAATTTCTCCAATCCCCAAAGCCTCGTCTTATCTATCATATGATCTCCAATTTACCGGTTGCGGGTACTCCTGTTTAGGTCGACACACAACTTGGAAGATGCCTCCGCATTAGGCCAACTAACCAATAGAATAATACAAGTCATGTGAATTCACGCATGCTCACGAAGGGAAGATAATTGCAAAAGATAGACTCCTGGGACAGACAGAGAAAAGTGCGGGAAAGCTTGCTGTTGTTGATAGTACACAAACAAGTTATATATATATATATATATAGAGAGAGAGAGAGAGAGAGAGAGAGAGAGAGAGAGAGATAATTACTTTAATCGAAGAAAAGAGAAGTCTAGCAAACCTGTACATGGGGTTTCTCTTCTAAGAGGCCAACGAACAAGGGCTTAGTAGATATTTCGAGCCAAATGGACGGCGGCCATTCTGCTCTTCCGCGGACAGACGCTGGTGTTTCGGTCCATCAGAGGATATCATTAAAAATCATGACAATTATCAACAATATCGATCGATAAGGACGATGACTAATAAAAAAATTTATGAGAAGCAAAAAAAAAAAGAAGATAAAATGGATAATAACAGAGTTGTAAATAATTAAAAAAATATTTTTTTTAAAAATGCGAAAAGTAAGCTTCTCCAGTAAACTACATGTTCATGGATGACGAAACTGCCCCTCACGGCATCTTTCTCCTCCTGTGCCATCTTCTCGGACACCTCTCTCTTTTCTCACGCTAACGCTAGACGTCATGAATGAGCCAAAGGTCTGAGCCTGGAAGATTCCGTGTTAGGGGATCGCAGCATGTGGTATAGTGTCTATAGTATTCTCCTGAATTCAAATTATAATTTCGAATATGACTATATATTTAAATACTCCAATATAAAAGAAATTTTGGCTTAATTCGAAACAGATCACAGAAGGTCTTTTCACGGAAGGTGTTGGCGTCGATCATCTCCCCCATCCAGCTATGACTTGACCCCACAGTCCACCAATGCCTTTGGGCAGAGCCTAAAATACGAAAACATTTTTTCAGAGAAATTTTTTGGACAAATTTCTCAAAAAGCCCCTTCTTCTTACTTTTTTTTTTTTCCTGATAAGCATCTCATGTTTTATGTATTGTCACAAAACACCTCTTATTTTTGAAAGATTAAATTGTCCTTGTACTCTTGATCATCCATTTCTTTCGACTTGAAGGTACTAGCAACACGATGACATCCCTTCGCCCTCACCTCCCCCTCCCTTCCCATTCTTCTTTCAACTTGAAGGCACTTGTGACGCAATGACATCACCACGTACTCAACCACGCAGGCAACGCGTAACCCCAACCACTTCCTCGACAAGTTGACCTATTTATTGAATCCTGTGGCTCCAAGACTCCCCCATCAAGATCCTCCCTTCCGTCCTCTACGATGCCTTCAACTTCCTCCAGTGCGCTGGCATCGCCCCCACGCGATCACGCACTCATCCATTGCTATCGCGAGGCCTTGCAATAACATAAAAAAGATCAAACATAGAAAGTTAAGCTACACAAACCATGAAAAGGAAGACTAGGCTTAAAAGACATCTCTCAATAAAACATTAACAAACATCTGTCGAGAAACCATCAACATGAAAATTACCCAATAATGTCTGCAATCATATACTATAAATTGTAGCTAAAATTCCAACCAGTTAAAAATGAATCCCAAATTTGCCTCCATGAATTATAAACAAGCCTAGAAAAGGTTGCACCACCGAATGATTGGACTCTTTTCTTAGTCTCTCCTTTGGTTCTCCTCTCTAATATGTTTCTTAACCTCTCCTTTCCTAGTCTTATGAATGTTTAACATAATGCTTCTTTCCTGCCAACAACAGCATGCTGCTGTAGAAATTTCAAACAAAAATAATCAAATGAGCACACCAAGAATCATCCTATTCATGGACAAAAAGCGTACAAGATGAAGACTGGTTAGACAACTGCACGCCTCATAACCTCTCCAATGTATTAGGCATATGAACCTGTCTCCAGTGGTAAAACAAAATTCGCCTGTCCGCAAATTAACTTTTATGTGTTCCTCAAGAGAAGTCTTTGGTGTATTTACCTCCAAATCTTAGATCAAAATTTACAAATTTAGTTTTTCCATCAAGGTCTACTAAATTCCAAAACTGGGGTTCAGTGCATTTTGCTATGCTGACTTTGCATCATGTATACCAAGAACACTGACAAAACTGTCAAGATTATTCACCCTGCCAGTGCTTTGATTGTTCCACAGACAACAACAACAAGAGCAATGATACATAGCAGAAGGTGAGACTGAGTTTATATCTGTATCATGCTTTTGGATAAGAAAAGGTAAAGAAGACAAAATGACACACCATTCAAGTCGCAAGAGATCTGATGTGGAAGTCAGAGGAGTGTGGCTGCTGAGATATGGCCTGGCAATGGATCTATCATGAACCAATCTATGGAATGGGACTGCTGGCGCTTGTGAGAGGCAAGTGAATGTTGGCTCTGGATGGTTGGGGGAAGATCACCGTTGCCACCACAGCCGCTGGAGGAACAGAATCTGCAGAGAGGAGGGGGTAATTTATAAATAAAAATCTCAAATCAATTTTTAAATTCACATTTATCCTCTAACTGAACTTTATCACCCCTAGACTTTTAGTGGATGAACTTACATGAGTAAATCGAGCATGCATGAACATATATGATTTATGTGTAATCAACAAAATCATCAAGGAAAGGGTCTGTGGTCACAGATCTGGTTGGGTGCATACTGCATACTACTACAAACATCAATCAACATTACAACTGAGAGGTGCCATGCATGCTATAGAAATGTAGAAAGAATTGGGCTATACACCATAAGACAACTAAATTAGATCCAATATGATCAATACAAGAAAGATACTGTAGACATCCGCCAACCGGAAGACAAAAGAATAATATCTAGAAGAAACTTCGGATAGCACAATCATTGTCATTAATCAAATGCTTCGATGATAATTTAAGATCCCTTCAACAACTATCTCACCTTGATTCTTTCACAAACAAAAGAAGAACATTATCAAAAGGAAGCAAGTCGGCTTTGCCGTAGAAGTGAATTTTTTCTTGCTTTGTGTCTCTTTCTAAGTGAAAAGAGTTAGAGAACTGTGGTGAGAAACTGAGTACATGTTGCTGTCAGCAACAAAAGTCATATTCAATCATATAAAACAAGACTTCATCACAAATAATTGCAAACGATTCAGTTCAATCACAAACCAAGTGTAAGTACAGCTTTTGGAAAATCTATGATCAAACTGATGATATCTTGCTTGTGGCAATGATCAATACACTTCTCATATGTACTAGAAAGGAAAAAGGAAAAAAACCTCAAATATTTGTCTCTTGGGTGTAAATTGTTCAAGAAAGAATCATCTTGAATATATGACTCAAATGGTAGCAGAAATGGGCATTAAACATCTGTGGCATGTGGACAACTCATTATTTCCAGACTAATAAGCTACGTTGGAATGTCCAGATCAATACTAATCAATGCAGAAGTTTCCTTGTGAACAAAAGATATTAATTACTTAGTCCATGATTACTGAAAAATGAAATATAGTAATAAGGAAGCCTATTACTATATTTTTTTATTGACTTGTAGAGAAAATATAGATTTCCATATGTTCCTCTTTTGGAACATGCTGAAGTCGTGAACAACTTTCCAGCCTAGGAATCTCTCATATGATTTTGCCTGCTCTAGAGCTGACACAATCCTCATGCTTCCCATGCTCAATGTGGCAGGACCACTTTTCTGCCTTGTTCTATTGAACAACATCCAAGTGATAGAACAAAGATATGGCTATCACCACTCAAAACACACACTTACATTTGTGTCATTTCTACGCTCATATTTCTTGTCAACAAATTTTTGGATTAAATCCCATCCGATTGAGCTCTTTTTCAAATCCAAAAAACAAAATTCATAATACCAAGGGGTACATTCTGACTAATCCTTTTTTCCTTCTGGTCCTCCTTAAATTCAGCCAGAGAGAACAACCACAATTTAACTGATCAAGTGCAATGGGGCCATGTACAATATACAAACAATAAAGGAACTGAACTGCATAAAAGAAAGGAAACACAAGAATGGAAATTGGGTTTGATCTTTAGTGGTATTTGCAGCTCTAAAACTGTCATCTTCTTCTTTAGTTTCATATAATTTTTAAGATCTCACAACTATCTTTCTTCAAAATGACTTAACATTTTTACAGAATACTGATATACAAGTGGCATTCAGAAACATTAGATTTCATGTCAAACAATGTTACAACAAATTGATCAAATTAAACCAACAGAATTTGCTAGATATGGTTGCACGTATCACAGCTCACTTTTCCATGATGATAAAGAAATGTGTGGAAGAGGATGACAATGCAACTAAGATCTAAGTCTAGAAACTAGAATTTAAAAGAGTTCTGAGGTGACTAAGTACTGGTGATGGAAAACCAGTACAGAGAAGAAATGTACCCTCTCTTGAAATTTCTTCTTCACTTATAGTATCCATTGTGATAAAATAAAAATGTACTAAAAACCATGATTATTATGTATCAAACATATGGCGGTTACAAATTTGACAATGCAAGAAAGAGAGAAAGACATATTGGCTGATCAGGATGCCGACATCATAATAAGCAGAATTACCAGACAGGACAACATGAACCAATGGACTAATTTTGTTCACTTAAAAATGAAATTATTTTTCTACTCATAATCATGATTTTGGAGATTGCTTTGACATGCTTCAAAGGTACAATCACGTCAGCATCTCCAAGAATAAAACTAAGAGTCCCCGACAGTGTCACAGGAAGAGAATGTTAGCAACAACGAATTCAGTGTTACATTAAGGTTCCGTAGTCTACACCATTTAGCACACAATCATCTGATTTATGGATTTCCAACATCGAACAGAATTTATCTACAGCGTCTGTTACAAAAGAACAAATGCATCACAGAACAGGTAAGCAGAAGTAATATTTTCTTGGATATATTGACGCCCTATAAACAGTGCACCCTACAGTCGACCACAGAAACCTTCATGGTTTTCCTTGCTCGCACACACAAACACTGGGCATACTGGGAAACTGCAGTGGAACTCATCATAGTCCCACTGGTTTAATCTTAAGCTGCATAAGTCAGTCGCTCTCTGGATGAACCAAACCCCAGTATGCATCTAAATTATCGACAAACTAACCAGAGATAACCTGAAACAGCGTGAACATTCGGAAGAATGGACCAGAGAATTCCCAACATTACCAACACACAATCCAACGAATCTAAGAAGTTCTACAACCCAAAGAACAAGAAATCGAAGAAAAGATCTAGATGTCTAAATATCATGGATACAAGGACGCGGAAGAGAAAACGATCCGTTTGCTCACCGATCGAGATTTTGAGCCGCGAGAGATCGATGTGGGAAGGGGTCCGAAGCGGTTAAAAAAGGGTTCTTTCTTTCTTTCACAACCGGGAGAAGGGGAAGATGGCTTGAATGGGCCTGGGCCCATGTGAACCCACGGGACCCAGCATTCGGTTGGTTAATATGTACATACGACCATCTTTATTAAAGAGATTTAAGCCGTGTCTCATGGCAGACCAAATGAATTCCAATTTCCTAGACATTGGTTTGCAGGAACTATAACACGGCACGTACGTACTGTTAAACCAAGACGGCATCGTACTCGTACATGTCCGTCTACGCATACGTTTTCTTGCCTCGATTGCCTTTCCAACTAAAATTGTAACAGCCATAAGTCAATTATATTTTACTTTTAGTGGTCTCAAGCAGATGCAAACAACCATATAATACTGTTGGGAAGATGAAAGGCATGAGATGCATTTCCCAACTTCCCAAAGAAAGAATTTGGCAGCAAAAGATGCCCCAAGTGAAAAGAGTGTGGGGTGGAGTTTTTTTTTACCGTGGGTTTGGTGATAACCATATGATATTCCCTCATCTGGCCTTAATTTAAATGATGAATGAATGAGTCCCAATTATACTACAACCATAGAAAGGTGTTGTATTATAATCTTCTCTCTCTCTCTCTCTCTCTCTCATCAACTTTACGTGAGTGATAGCCTTCTTATTATCATAAGCCATCAGAAGCCAAAATGAGTGTACATAAGCTAGTGAAATTTCTCTGTGAATGCAGTATGTTTAGGCTCCCTTTGATGATTGGAGAGCATCAAGGATGGTCGGCATATGTGTGTAGTCGATCCTGATTTAGGTACCTGAGGAGTCCAAAATACTCTTCGAAAGCAATGATGATAGAACAGATTATATAGTTTTATACAGACCAACTTCTCAGCACGCAAAAGAAAACCTGTTGGGACTTTGTGGAGGAGTATAAACATCTTAAGAGGAGCAGGAAGGTTTCCTTGCCTCATCGTCGCCATCAACTCATTTCCCTACTTCTCGTTTTGAGCTGCTGAGCTTCCTTGCCTCTTCTTCCAGCCATTATACTTCCTGGAGGGCATTGAGATATCGGTACTATTTTAAACATGCCCCTTTTGTTCCTGTAACTCCTGAAACAAATGTTTCTTTGATGCTTGAAGGATTACCATCCTCAACAAAATGTTGCTGATTCTCTTGAAACAGTGCAGATATCCAGCAAGATGTTGGACGAGAATGGCTACTATGATCCCAACCACGGCTCCAACCCCATACAAGCATCCTTGGTGGACAGCCCCAACCAATCTGTCACATACAATGATCACAACAACGGGTTGGATGATGGCAATGTCAAGCTCCCCACCTTCTCTCTCGAGGACCTCGCCCATCATGGCAATCTCCCCTCCGAGGATGCAGCTCCGGAGATTGGCCTTGACCACCTGCAACACCCGATCATTTTTGATCTGGATCAAGAGCTACAGAGCCACATCATTGAGGAGGGACACCCTCCTCCGGTGGAGAGCAACAGATGGGAGCCGTCCATGCAACACATCCAAGAGTGCTTCACCATGAACCACCACCATATCATCTACGAGGAGCAGCAACAGGGTGTGGCAGAAGAGGACCTCCAGAACTACGCCATTCCCTATCCAAATCCGCCGTACGCAGTTGCACCCGACCTCCTCAACATCCTGCAGCTTCCGGCGTGCACGGTGACTCCCACGATGTTTCCTTCCACCGCCTCGATCTCCTTCGGCAACCCGAGCCTTCAACCAGCGTCTTTCTCGTTTGATGTATACAACAATGATGTCCCGGCGTCTCATGACTCAACCCAGCAAATGGGATATCCTCCTCCTCCTCCTCAACCTCCTCCTCCTCCTCCTCCTCCTCCTCCTCCTCAGTCTCGTTTGCTGAAGGACTTGTTCAGCTCACTGCCACAAAACTATGGATTGTTTTGTGGGGTCGATGAGAGGGAAGCAATGGTAGGAGGAGCCATCGGAGGGGGTAATGTCTTCCAAGAGATGGATTTAAGGCACTACGATGGCATTGGCTTGGACTATAACAGGAGGGAGATGGGAGGGTTGGGTAAAGGTGAGGGGAAGACTAGCTTCGCCACGGAGAGGCAAAGGAGGGAGCAGTTGAATGAGAAGTACAAGGCTCTAAGGCTACTCATTCCAAACCCAACAAAGGTATCGGAATCTTGGCTTCGACCTCTCCTTCCTCGCACTATTGCTCTATCTCTGACCTCCTGCGATACTGTTTCAAGGCCGACAGAGCCTCCATCGTCGGCGACGCGATCGAGCACATCAAAGAACTCCTGAGAACAGTCGAGGAGCTAAAAGTACTGGTGGAGAAGAAGAGACATGGCAGGGAGAGGAGAAAGATTCTGAAGATGGAAGACGAGGCTACCGCCGACATGGAGAGCTCGTCGATTCGGCCTCTTAGCGTCGAACGTGATGACCCACTTAGTGGCGGACCGAGGAGTTCTTGGCTGCAGAGGAGATCCAAGGACGGCGCAGTGGACGTCCGAATCATCGATGACGAGGTGAACGTAAAACTTACACAGAAGAAGAAACCCAACTGCCTGCTTCACGCTGCAAAGGCGCTCGACGATCTCCACCTCGATCTCACCCACGTTGCGGGAGGAAACGTAGGAGACCACCATGTCTTCATGTTCAATACGAAGGTCGACTTCGCATCATTTTTAATTAGCCATTATATTATATGCGTTCTTCTTCCATTCTTACTTGCTGTTTATTGAAGTCTCTTTCTTTCTTCTTCCTCGTCATGCAGATATCTGAGGGCTCTTCGGTGTACGCAGGTGCAGTAGCCAACAAGTTCCTCCGTGTCTTAGAAGGGCAATACGGAAATCAACCGTGTCCCGTTGCATTCTAGTGTGTCCCTTGATGTTTGTCCTCTCGTTTCTTGGTTCCCCTATACTGGTATGAAAAGGAACTGTACTAATTGGACAATCAATCATAGTGTGTTTTATCAATAACAAAGATAATTTGAGTACGGTGTTTAACATATTTCATCATATATCTAGTTTATCAAAACAAATGTGATGCCTGTGGATTATTTGGTTATCATGCAAAACAACTACTATTTTTGGTGGTGGTGATTTGGCCGTAAGATTGTGTTTAGATCTAATTTGATGGGACAAAGACATATTAGCTTGGTATTCTTTGAAACGCATGCGTCTAAAATAGGAGCAATAATATACTCAGCGAGCCCTTTGACTTGATTATATCATATCATAAAGTTATAGGATCATACTAGAAAATTCTTGAAGGGCAAGATGCGAGACATGAGTTGAATAGGGGTCGAGAAGGATTGCTTCAAGATGGTCTCTTAGAACTTTTGGAATTGTCCCAAGATGAGGCTTGAGTGAGCTTAATTTCTTCAGCGCCTTGCACAATAGGTCAATGTTGATGAAGGGTTATTGACTCAATTCTTTCGACGCTCGGATTAACTTTGAGTGACGACTATAACCTTTTTGGGGTTCAAAGGCCACTCCTTGTTTAAGAATCAATGACCAATTTTTATCATTGCAAAGCCTTTGGGATGACCACCTAAATAGGGACTATATCCTTTTGTGGTACATTCATGTGGATAACCATTCAGTACAATCCCCTGTGACATGAATCGACTAGTATGATCTTTTGATGAACGAGTTGATTGGTATGATCCCCTACACTACACTGCTTCACTAGCATAGGACGATCGAGGGAGTACCGATTACTAGCTCAATCATCTTCTACATCAGGTTAATGCCTCGTTGTCTTTTCACGTTAGTTCCTCGATAACTATTAACTAGCGAATCATGATTGATATCAAAAAAAGTTTATATCAATATTATAATATAATTTTATAAAATAGTTCTCTTGAGATACGATTTTATAAAATAATTCTCTCAAAATATTATGATATGATTTTATAATATGATAACTATATGGCTTCGGACTAAACTCAAGATATTATATCATAATCATAAAATTATTATGCAAGATAGCTATATCAAATGAAGTCTATTTGATAATAAGATGTGTAGTGAATGAACAATCCTATATCTTGGGCGGAAAGTGATATACATTATTCTCCAGAAAGATAAAAAAAAAAAGAAAAGACAACTATGAAATTGACAATTGACGGTGGCTTGTATTACTTAAAACCATGATTCGTAATTGATGCGACTATTTAACGATAATAGATCATAAGACAATGTTTGTGGCTCCCTCGGCGAAGAGGACAGAATGCACGTAACACGAAAGATCTGATCATCCGATTGGTGTGAACCATTTCGAGGAACTCCTACCCGTCGGATCCTAATCCGACAGCCCACGATCTCCTAGGTCGTATGAACCACAGAAAGTAGTCGCGGCGCTTTGCGATACCTGCCCAAGTAGAGCAGCACCCTCTGCCGCTCAATCTCCATCACACGGCCATATCACTTGGTGCAGGATAACGTATGTAGTTCATACGGGACAACGACGCAGGAAATGGGAATAGAAAGCCAAGCCAACTCCTGGTTCCGATCCCTCGCGTTTTATTTCTTGCTTTCTTAATCTCCCCGTCATCATCTATTTACTATTTTGAAATAATTACCGTTTGCATTTCCTCTCTTCTTCACCCGTCTCTCTCTCTCTCTCTGATGTGAAGGAAAACAAAAGGAGGAAAAAAAAAGAAGGCGAAAATAAAGAAAGAAAATAAAAAGAAAAAAAAGCAAAGGAACGGAATCTTGGCCCCAGAGGCGGCAATCTCTTCGATTCATCGGCGAGGGAGATCGGAGGAGCTCCTTGACCTCGATCGAGGGTTGGGTCGCGGCGGTGTCGGTGGGGGAAGTGGTGATGATGGCGACCTCGAGGAAACCCTAAGGTCTGGAGGTCCTGGCCGGTCAAGGATGAGATCTTCTTTGATGTAAATGGAAATTCTGGTTAGGGATCCTCTCTTCTTGATCGGATCTGTCAGAACCATCACCTGCAGCTGCAAACCGCCGGCGGCATCAGCGGCGGTCAGCCACTCGATCGCCGTCGCGGTCGTGCGGTTTCTAGGGCTTCGTTTGGGCTTTTGGATCGTTTTGTAAGCGTCGGGAGGGAGGAGATGGGGGTTTCGGAGGGCGGAGATGGAGGAGGGAGCGGCGTCGATTGCAGTGTCGGGACGATCATCTGGGTGCGCCGCAGGAACGGCTCTTGGTGGCCCGGGAGGATTCTTGGCCCTGAAGAGCTGTCGGTGTCGCATCTCATGTCGCCGAGATCCGGGACGCCAGTTAAGCTCCTCGGTAGGGAGGACGCCAGCGTGTGAGATTTCTGTTCTGCTTGTTCATTTATCGACTTCTATGTTAATTTTATTTCTTCTCCTTGTTTTTCTTAATTTACGCATTCTGTACCCTTCTCTGGATATCAAGAAATGGTAACATGGATGAATGCAGTACTTTAAATTTTCATAAATCTCGATTTGGTGTTTTCTTGGCTGATTCTTGCTTAGTATGTTTGTTCTTATGATTATAATTTTCTCGATCTTTATTTGCTATTGTGTATCAAATTTACTTTTTCCACGGTGCTGTGTGCTTGCAGTACCTCATGCAACTTGACTCAGTACCTTCCAATTATCTAGTTCTGCTCTAATTTCGCAATTTTTTAATCTGAAATAAATGCAAGCCAGCCTGTGGACCAATTGCTTTCCTACAGAAGAACTCTCACAATTTGGAGCTTAACTGAGGCTTAGAGTTGGTCACCTATGGGATGTGTTGAAGCTAAATCACATGGAAGCTAGGAAGCTCTTTCTACACCGTGGAAGCATTATGTGTCCATGCAGTTAGAATATGCATGTCATCGAGAACATGCTGTTTTCTGAACGAAGTAACATCACTGTTGTGGGGTTCAGGTTATGCTTGCTGGGTCTTGTGTGTTAGAAAAGATGGTTAAGCTTTAGAGTTGGATGACTTTTTTTGTTCACTTTTTTCTGCTATCATATAAACTTTAGCTCTCATCGATGGGAAAATAATTCTGTGAAATGCTTTTCCTTCGGCATGAACTTTCATTGACTGAACCTGATTCTTTTAAGGTGGAGAGAGTCCTACACTGTTAAACAGGAGCAGACACAAGTAGACTGAGCATTGGACATCCATATGCAAGTTTTTTATTGGGATTATATCATTGAAAGTAAACATTTTTAGGATCTTTGAAAATGTTGCAATTTTTTAGTACCATTGTCCTTATATGTGACCTTTATGCAAACTTTCCTACATAATTTTGATACTAATGTCTTTAAGGTCTTTGACCATTTGATTATTATATGAAAACTGGACACTCAGGTCAGAAACTAAAAAATGTCTGTAGCATTATTTTCTTCATCTGCATCTTCTGTTGTGTTTTCTCACCCTGGAAAAGGAATGTAGAATTTAGTGCGGGCCATGATCCTGTTGATTTTCTTTATCATTTTCTATTAGCCTCTAATTCCTGATATAGTGTCACCTCATCTAGATTGTTCTAATGATCATTCTGGTTTTTCAGAAACAAGTATTGAAGACAGAATGGCAAATTATATAGTAGCCGTCCTATTTCTAAATTCTGGAGAAGTTGCCTATGTTGGTTAGATTTTCTTGTATTTGAACCAAATACTTCATATGTATTTTAGAAAGCCACAGTATGAACTAGTAATTATAAAAAGTCTTTTCCTGAGTACCTTGTGTTGGCTTTACAATTTTTTTGGCTAATTAATATTCCTCAGTGGCGCTACTTCTTGTGTAACAGCAAGTTTTTCATGGTTGCTTGTTTTTCTATAACATTCTTTTAGGTTGTTACTTTCTGATGTATCTTGTTATCATATTTTTATCAGTGCACCTCTCTAGCATCTTGGTTGCTGATAACTTGTCCATAAGGAATGTAACTTTGGCAACTAATACCATTTCTTTTGTCCTTTCCACATCCTCAGATCTCCATCTCCGAATTCTTATACTAAGACACTAATACTGATTATGACTCTAAATCGACCATTTACTTCTCATCCATCTCAATTATAAATAATAAGGATTAAGCTAAATTGTCCTTTATTGCTCATTGGTTGTGTCCTTGACCGTAAGCCGATCTCGTGGATCATAATCCTATGTGCTAGGCCAATCCAGAAAGTATGCACCTTGACTTACATTGTCATGCTTTTGCTGAATTATTGATTTGCATGGTTTTCTTTCTTGCTCATTGTGTCACTCCATTTGTCCCTGAAATCTGCTGCTTTATTATCTTTGTACTTGACCATAATATAACAACCACACTGCATTATGATGAAATGCCATTTGTTTCATATTTTAACATCGGTCACATATTCAAACCTGTCAAATAACTTTTTTAGCAATCTTAGTCTTTTTTTCACTTTTTTGTAGTTCATATCATAGTTTAAAATACTATCCGTACCAATCAGTTACTGACCCAACAGACACTTGGGACATTAACTGAGTGATTTCACCTTGTTCAGCATGAGCTTTACCAACTTACCATCCTGAGCTTATCTGACTATCAGCAGATGATACAAACTATACAGATGGTAGGCCTACTGCTTGGTTTTAAGTTCTTGACAGTTTTTGTAATTGTCTTATCTTTTGTTTTTTTTTTCTTCTTTCTCTTTCTTTCTTCTCTTCCCTCTACCACTGTGATGTAGAACAAAGTAGAGAGAAGAGAGAAGAGAGAAGTAGAGAGAAAGCAGGAGAGCAAGATAGCAAGAGAAGAGTGTAAGAGACTAGGAGAGAGAAGGTTCAAGCCTTTTTTCATTTAAATCTATAGTGTTTGATTCATTAACAAGCTCCACTATTTATAGGGGTTTAGGAGCCTTGGTACAATTAATGAATACTATAATTCCCAAGAGTAGTTTCCTAGGGAATTAGTATGACTTTTAGAAATAAAAAATGTGACTTCTAGGATACTTAAATAATGAGTGCACTTAATATAGGAGTGTGCTTAATATTAAAGGAGTCCCTAGAAAGACCAAAAGACTTTTCAATTTTCAACACAATCCTTGGAATTTCTAGGTGAACTAATTGATGATTTTTTGTTGATATCTTTGCCTAGAATAAAGTTTTTTGAGATCCTTTGCAAAGCTCGATGGTTCTCCATCATTCTCCCTCGATAAAAAAGAACTCGACCTCGGAGAGTGATATGCAAGATATTGGTCCAAGTAAGTCTGGTGCAAAGTCATGAAGTTCATCCAAAGTAATCCAAGTGGCATTGAAAGTTGGAAAATCATGCCACATGACATGAAAGTGTTGAGTAATGCTAGTAGCAGACGTAACAAGGCGGTCATCAAGAATGACCTCTACATCATCCCTGTGTTGTGGGAGAGTCGGTGCTTTGGGAGGATTGTCACTTGCAGGAACATTGGTACTCTGGTAGATAGATGAGGTTGAAACGTACTAAGATTTGAAGTTAAATCCTCCACATTAAAAACTAGATTAATATTTAAGTCGAAAGGCAAATCAAGCATATATGTATTAGATGCTTGTTTTTGGATAATGGGAACATATCATTGACTAGGGCATGTAACTTTTTGAATGAGTTTTTAGGAAATTTCTTAGGATGAACGCAAACTAAGACATAATTGCTAACTTGAAACTCTAGACTTCTGCAATGTACATTAGCCACTAGTTTGTAACTTTCATTACTTATGACACAATTTTATGTCGAATCTCAGTATGCAAATTATGAATATGTTGAGCGAAGGAGTGGGTTGGTTTTGAGGCATGATAGTCAAAGAAGGGGTGCAAGGTCAATGGGGGTGTGGGGAGTATAACCGAGGACAGTTTGATAGGAGCTTTTTTTTTCGGTGGAGTAGTTGATTGGGTTATTGTATAGAAATTCTGTTGTGGGTAAGTTTAAGTCCTAATTTTCAAGTTTCCCCCTAACTAAATATCTAAGAAGATTTTTCAAAGAACGGTTAACAATCTTAGTTTGACCATCGGTCTAGGGGTGAAAGGCTGAGGAAAACTTTAATGCTGGGTCAAACTGTTTCTACAAAGTTTTCCAAAAGTAGCTAGCAAATTTCACATCTCTATCAGACACCATGGTTAAGAGCAAACCATGTAATTTAATCGCTTCTCGAAAAAACAATTTAGCAATGTGTGAGGCATCATTGGTCTTGTTACATAGGATAAAGTGAGACATTTTTTAAAATCGATCAACAAGAACCAAAATAGAGTCATGGCCATGAGCTATATTGGGAAGTCCAAGGACAAATCTAAATTCACATTTTGCCATCGTGAATATGGAATGGGTGAAGGGGTGTATATAGGCTAGTATTGTGTTTGCGAGTTTTGGTAATTCAACAGGTGTGATACTGCGACACCACTTGGGCAACATCTTGCTTTAAGGAAGGCTAGTAAAATCTATGCTCGACTAATGCAATGGTTTTGCCTTGGCCTAGGTGACCTGCTAATCCACCCACGTGCATTTCACAAACAAAAATGTCTTGAAGGGAGGATTGGGGAACACACAATCTAGTAGGAAAAAAGTAACCATCCATAAGAAGAAATCCATATTTTGACGATGGTTTCCATCTTGGACTTCTCGATATATGTGCCTAAAGTCTAGACATTGGGCATACTCTTCTTTTAGACAATAAGATAAACTATTGTGACAGAAGGTAATATTGCTAATACCTAAGACATTGCACAATCACGTAGAATTCTTTGTCGTTGGTAGAATAATGTTGTTTTGCATCTTTGAGTTTCTCACTGAAAAAGGCGAGAGTCTTACCCTCTTGACTAAGAATTCCTCTTATGCCTATACTAGAGGCATCACAAGTGATGTCAAAGGGTTTGCTAAAGTTAAGGTGCTTAAGAACATAAGCTGTGGTCATTTTCGTTTTGATATCAGCAAAGGCTTTGGTAGCGGCCAGGGTCCCAGAAAACTCACATTTTTTTAGACAATCAGTGATAGGTGCCATGATAGAACTAAACCCTCTAATGACTCTCTTAGAAAAAGAGACTATTTTATGGAAACTTCGAACCTTAGATAGGGTTTTAGGCTCCGACCATTCTAAAGTGACACGGATCTTTTTTGGATCAGTGGCAACACCCTAGGTAGAAATGTTGAAGCCTATAGGAATAGGACATGGGTTTGCATGAATGAACACTTTTTTAGATTGACATGGAGCTTAGCAACTCAAAGGGTAGTAAGAACTTGTCGAAGACGTTCCAAATGATTCTCTTTGGTTTTATTAAAGTTCAAGATGTCATTAAAGTACACTACAACAATTTGCCTATGTAGGGTTGTAAAACATTATTCAGGAAGCGCATGAAAGTGCTTGAGACATTGGATAGACCAAAGGGCATGACTAGCCATTCATATAGGTCATCTTGAGTTTTGAATGTTGTTTTCCATTTGTCACTAGTTCTAATACGAATTTGGTGGTATCTGCTCCTCAGGTCAAGTTTTGACAATCAATTGGATCTATCGAGAAGGTGTAGCATATCCTTGAGTTGAGGAATCAGGAAGCGATATTTGATTGTTATTTTGTTGATCGCTCTGTTATCGACACACATCCTCCAAGACCTATCTTTCTTTGGGGTTAACAAGGCAAGGACATCATGAGAACTGAGGCTGTGTTGTGCAAAGGCTTTAGCCAAAATTCAACTTGTCGAACTTAGGTCTCTCCTTATGATTCATTCTATAATGTGGGAGATTAGGGAGCTACGATCCTGGGATAAGGTCAATGACATGTTGAATTTCCTATAAGGATGGTAGTTCACTAGGTAATTCCGAGGGTATAACATTAGAAAATTCATCTAATAAGGATTTAACCTCAGGAGTTAGGTTAGGAATAGTACAAGGCTAGGAATTGTTTTTACCAATAATAGCCATACAAAATTTGGTGTATTGGCTCTCTATTTCAAAAGATTTAGGATCCAGTAAGTGGAGTTCCTTGGTGGTTTGGGCTTGTGGAAGAGACTTGAGAGTGTTCTTATTTTGTTCTTTTTGACTATTTTGTTGGTTGTAGGATAATGTTTTTACCTTTATATCGAAGGCATACGTGTTTTCTCTCCCATGATTAGTGACATCAAGGTCATATAACCAAGACCGACCTAAAAGAATATGACCAACATCCATTAATAGGATGTCATAGTAGATCTTACCCTGGTAATTGCCCATTTTGATTGGTGGTAAACATCTTTCGGTCATGGATAAAGTAGTTTTGGCAACCCAAGCTAGGATGTGACTCTACCTTAAGGTTTAGTCTTTTGATAACAAATTTTGAGACTACGTGCATAGTGCTACCCCCATCTATACTAATTTGCAAGTTTTTTCCCTGCTTCGGATGAAAGCATGGAAGATACTTGTCCTCTTCCATTCGTTGAAATCACTTGCGGTAGAGAATAATGTGGACAACATTAGCATGGGCATCTTCAACTTCTAGTTCATTTTCGTCATCTGAGTAGGCTTCAGGTTTAATTACTTGGTTTGCTTCCTCGATATGATCCTCTAGTTCTTATTTTAAGGTAAGGGTACATTGAGGACAATGAGAGACAATGTGACCTCTATTATGGCAATAATGACACTGGATGGAAGACAAACTAGTTTGAATCAATAGTTGAACGAGTTGGACGATTCATGGTTGGGTTAGGATTGTTGCTGGTAGTGGGGATTTTTGACTTAACAAAGCCACTAGTTGGGGTAGATTTGGAAATAGTTCTATCGTCCAAAGATTGAGAAGATGCTCGACAAATTGGATGAAGTTTGATGTACTTCTCAATCTTAAAAGGCCCATTGGGAAGCTTTCTCTATAGTGTCAGGGAAACTAAGGTAGACTTCCTGTTGGATGTCAAACCTCAACCTATTAACAAATCTTCGGATAGTGATAATTTGGTCCTCTTTTATTTCACACCAAAGTAAAAGTTCCTCAAATTGGACCAAATACTTTGCCATACTAGAATTCAACTTTTTAAGGTTTATACTTATTCAACCAATTGGCTTCAAAATGTAGGTTGATAAATATTTTTTTGTAAGTTTTTGTTTCATGACTTCCCATTGAGTGATGGGAGGCTCTCAACGGTGTTCAAGACTTTGTTGGACATGTTGCGAATATTTTCTAGTGGACCCTATCGGTTTCACTTTTGCAAATTGTACATGTTCAATTTCAATCATTTCATACCACTTAAAAGTAGTTTTCCATGCTATCTAATCAGTTGACAAACACATTTTGGTCAAACCTACCATTATAGTCCGACACATCCACTTTGACTCTTTTAGCCATTGCCTCTAGATTGTCAGCAAACCAAACTTGTTGGCCCAATACCTGGGTTTGTGGATTTCTAGTAGGTTCTAGGAATTCATTGTTAAGGTCAAAAGCTTGGTTATCAGGAATCGTTGGAGCATGATTTGTGAATAGGTGCCCTATAAGTGGACCTAGGATTGTTCGAACTAGGGCTTGGGGAGTAGGTAAAACCCCTTGATTTAAAGCTATGGATTGTGAAGAATGGACATATCAACCTCCTCATGCATGGGTCGTTTTCAAGGTGTTGGAGAGCTCTTAGGACTTTGGTCATTTGATCACAGAACTGGTTCAACATTATGTCATGATCTGCTGGCTTGGTCCTAAGTGTGCCTATCTCACTTTGTTGGTTTAGGGATTTATCAGGATTAGTTTAGATTTCACTTCGCTGAGTCATGATTTTAATGCTATTGACAAATTAATTTTTGGTAATGTGATTGTTAATTGTTGCAATGCACAAGGTAGAAATACAATATTTCAAATGGTTCTCACCTTTTGTTTTGGTTTTTTTTATTTGGGACAACTTTCAAGGGTTAAAATTTTAGTGGTACTATATAGTTTTAGGCTTTTTTAGCTAAAGGGGGGGAGAGAGTGTGTGATAAATAAAAATAGCGAGAAAACAAGGGGAGAAGCGATGAAAATAACAATAAAATGACATATACAATTTTTATTTTCAACAAAAAATATTAGTAAAATTTTCAAAAATTTACTCGATATTGAGAGCTATGTGGTCCACCAAAGTCATAAGGGATTGATATTGGAGGTGCAAGGATTCTTTGAGTGTTGATCGAAGCTTTTGCTGCTAGTTGGAACACAATGGGGTATAAGTCAGGTTTTTTGATGGGCTTGGAATCCAAACTGATGCAGAACAAAGTAGAGAAAAGAGAGAAGTAGAGAGAAAGCAAGAAAGCAAGAGAGAAATATAGCAAGAGAAGAGTGTAAGAGACTGAGAGAGAAGATGCAAGCATTTTTTCATTCAAATCTATGTTGATTCATTAACAAGCTCCATTATTTATAAGGGTTTAGGCGCCTTGATACAATTAATGAAGATAGTGATTCCCAAGAGTAATCTCCTAGAGAATTAGTATGCCTTTTATTAATGAAGACAGTGATTCCCAAGAGTAATCTCCTAGAGAATTAGTATGCCTTTTAGAAATCTAAATTATGACTTCTAGGATATCTAAATGGTAAATAAGTATACTTAATACAAGGGTACACTTAATACTAAAGGGGTCTCCCCAGAAAGACCAAAAGAATTTTTTAATTTTCAGCACAACTCTTAGAATTTATAGGCCAACTAATTGATGACTTTTTGTTGATGTCTTTGCTTAGAATAAACTTTTTTGAAATCCTTTTTAAAAACTCAATGGTTCTCCATCACGCTGCCTTCTGATGCTCCTTGCTGTGTCACTACCACCGTCTCCTCTTCCTCCACTTCCTCTTTTTCTCTCTAGTCTGAGCAGTATGTTCAAATGCTACACATACTGAGTGTCTGTATGCTGGCCCATATTAGTACCATTACTGGTCTGACCATCTAGTATCAGACTGAGATCGTATGCCATTGTTTATTATCATTGTAAACTTGTGATGCTAACTACCATCATCTTGAAATGGCTTCCATAAGGTTTTACTTGGTCTCTAGCCATATTTTGCATCTACTAGTATCTCCTATTATCATTGCATTTTTTCCGTTAGATCACGGTCTTCTCATTTCTCATCAACTATCTTAGCTTACTGTTGCTGGCTTGCGCCTATGTTTCTTGGCTGCCTGAATCTAACTTTATGAAGACTATAATCTTACTGTTATGTGTTGAAAACGCTATTCCAGGCATTGGTTATTTTGTCGGAAACGCCTGACCAATTAGAATTGTTATTTCTTTGCAGCCTCTGGCTATGTAGCACTATTTCTTGCAATAGCCTCTTGCTTGTTGTCTTGGTGATTCTGTTTTTGTGATTAGTTTTTTGAAGTTGTTTTGGTCTTGACTTTTCTGGCTTGTTTAATTTATAAGTTGTTGAATGTTGCAACAGTTCCATTATAAACTTCCCTATGATACTCCCACAGATGGTGTGTTTTATGAAATGGCATGGCATGATTGTGATGACTGCAATCCATTCATATACATGACTTGTGCAGAAATTGAGTACTTAGGAGTTAGTGATTATGATACCTGACTATCCTACTGGTGACTTGTGTTGGATTTATTTGTTCAGATTAAAATTAGGTTCACTTTGAAGTTTAGGTCCATTAGGATATATTCAGTCTTGATTTTATTTATTTTTGGGTATAGTTGACTAAATTAATTTTATTTTTTAGTATTTTCTGGGAGTTCTCATTGTATTGTAATAAAATATCACAGAGAAGTTGTACTTGGAATTATTTGATAAAGAGTTTGAGTTGTTATCCAACATTCTTAATATGGAGGTGTTTAACTGCTATTTTTTGCTGGCTTGATTAGGGTTCTTTCTTTCCTTTTTTATTATCTAATAGGAGTCCTAATGAGGAAAGTAAAGACAGGTTATGTGGTACTAGAAGAGTACCCATTCCTTCAAAAGACAGATTTTTAGGGATTGAAAAAGTTAGTCTGAAATTTGACTTGACCACCAGATCTGTCTTCTTTGCTTTCTTGTTCCTTATCCTATCTGTTTCTTTTTCCTTTCTCTTTCTTTTGTTGGAATGAATATTGCAGCAGTGGTCTTGTCCCTCTTTGAAAAGCAAACAACCTCAAGCCTGTTCGGAATGCTAATGGCAGCTCAGTGGCCTAATCTTTTTTAAAGAGACTAAGATGCAAACTACCAGCCATGTCATAACCACTAGGTGTATCTGTCCTTTATAAAACCAGTAACATAGCTGTGGGGGTTGTGTGGCCACATGTTCCGTGCAGGCGGGTTGAGAACAGCCCTCTATCCTACCTTGTGCGTGTTAAAACTGAAAAGTTCCACTGTACCTCATATTATTTTCCTTTGTTGCCAGTCTAACGAATCAGATAGCAAATTCTATATGAGACTTCTGTGTCCTCACTTCCCATCCGTTTTGCCTTGAAGTAGGTGAAAGTTTGTGCTGTATCCCCTTGAACCCAGAAAGAGGGAATAAGAAAATTAGTTGCTAATCCTTTATTATATATATAGTAAGGATAAATCTGAGTTTTAAAATTAAAAAAAATCTTTTATTGATTTTGAAATAGGAATAACACAATATAAGATTCAGCCTCCTATTTTAGGTTATTATTCGGAACATAAAACTCTAAGATTGTTATACGAGTTTAGTCTATGGGTGTTATGATGAAATTCTTTCTGTTTTTCTCTTTACTATCTCTAAGTAAACAATAAATTTGAATACCCTCTGTGATATTTGTTGAGTGTTAAGGAAAAACATTCTTCCAGAATCCAGATAAACAACTCATTTGAGACGTGATTCTTGATATTTCAAATAAGTTTTGATAGAACAAAGAATAGTGATATATGTGATAAGGGATTATTGCCTGCATATGTTCTTTAGGTTGCTTGAATATTGCCACAATGGTCAAAGAAAATTCCAGATTTCAACATGTTTTGACAAGATTCATGAGATTCTTCAAAATATATTCATTTTAAACTTTTTTCTATTAGCTAAATTGCCATATTCAAGGTGTTGACAGTTCTTTATTTACTGTTTAGCCAAATTATATGCTTTATATAACCTTTATATCAATATCAAACATTATTGTTTATATCCATTTATGGTAACACATAATATTATTTCATCATAACTATATATGCTGCCCCTGTCAAAGATCCATCATGTGATATCTCTAGAAAAAATATCAATAAGATTCTTCTTTAGTCAACAAATAACTATGTAAAAATCTCTCTCTACACTCTTACATTCAATTAAAAAAATAATTAATTCTTCCATCAAAAGTAGCTGATGCCTGTTTTGGAATTTAACTTGGTTCAAAAATATGTATGATTCTCTTTTCCAGATTGTGTTGTAGACCATATGATCTAACACAGAGATTCATTTTGACATTTAAATGATAGGGAATGCAACCATGTTTTGAGAATTTCATTTGTAATTTGCAATGAAGGGTGAGCTATGTGTCACCCATTTTATCATCTCTGCAGGTTAATATTCTTGTTTATCTGAGATTACATTTGCAAATGAGAGTTGTTCGATATACATCTGATAGTATCTAGCTTATCTTTTTTGGCTATAATGATGTACTTGAACATTAGCGAAGTTTTCTTTACACGAGCAAATGATCATGATTGACAGTAACTGATTCATTTTAGGATCCACCACAAAGTATGTTATTGCGTGCAAAGCAAGGCTCTGTATATTCTTATATTTTGAATATCTTGTTATGTCATATGCAATCTCATCATTGACCAATGACATAGAATCTCCTGTTGATTTATATGTATATACTCATTGTATGATGTGTTTCAGTTGAAATATTTAAGGTGAACCTATTGGCAGGGACTGGTACAACTTAGAGAAATCCAAACGTGTTAAGGCATTTCGCTGCGGGGAGTTTGATGCCTGCATTGAAAAGGCTGAAGCTTCCTTAGGTGTTCCTATAAAGAAAAGGGAGAAATATGCACGCCGAGAAGATGCTATTCTTCATGCTCTTGAACTTGAAAGAAAGCAGTTTGAAATGAAGCAGCAAAAACAAGTGATCACCTCTAATGGAATTACAGGCAAACCTTTAGGTACTCTAAAAAGAGAGTTTATTAACTTGTCAGCTTCAGATACCCTCACAGGAAATGATGAATCTTTGATACATAGTAAAAATGCTATTCGCAAGACTCAGATGCTTCCCAGAAAAGCAGGTTTGTTGCATGAGGAAGAGAATATCAACAATTCTATGAATATAGATGACGATCATAAAAATAGTAAGCAAATAGGAAGGGAAGATATTTCGGAAGCCATTCATCGGATGCGAGGACTGCAGGATTTTGGTCTGCGGATTGCTTCAAAGAAAAAGCTCCCTAAGTCTGTTCCTTGGTTGACTTCCGAGGAACCTGCTGAGAATAACATGGATGCTTTTCCTAGTGCTGGGCATATAGTGGGTGGTAGAGGTCATGTCAGTAGCGTCAAAGATCCCTTGGCAATCAATAGAAAAAGGTCACATGGCGGTGTGATTGAAGAATCTCTAGCAAAAAAGCGTGATAGACGTCGACCCCTTCATCAAGTTTTACAAAGTAGTGCAAAGTTGCAGTCTTCTGATTCTTCCCAGTTTATTCATTATCCTGACATTGTCAGAACACATGGGAGAAAAGACCATATGGGTATTATATGTCGGGCAAAACGGAGTAGATGCATCTATGTGCCTGCTGATTCAGTTGATTCTCAGGATGGAGGATATTCTTCTGAAGATATGCAGATACCTGCAGACCAGATAGGAATGGATAATTGCCTTGACCAACCTGGTTTTTTGGAAGAAGATTGCACATCTTCTGGAATGATCAAGATGACTGACTCTGATTCTTCTCTAAAGGATTACTTGGACACTGGGATGGAGGAGGAAGATTTTTTGGGAGGTACCATGCTTGAATTGATCATCTATTATTATCTTTTTCTTCATCATGGATGGATCTAGTTCTTGAGTTTGTTTTTCTGGCTTCTATTTCTTTGCTTTTATTGTAGATCACTTGGTTAAAAGCTAACTGTTTATCTGGTGTGATGCTGCTGCGTCATCTTTGATGGTGTTGCAGATGTCATTACAAGAACTGGCGATGTGACCACAAGAACTCTTAGATGAACTCAAGTTCATTGCACTTTCTTTTTCTTAGCTCAAATCTTTTATACTTTGGTCTTAAGGATAAATTTTGAATCTTTTGTTTAAGTACCAGGTCCATTAGAATAGCTAGGTATGCTTATTTGTTGTTACATAACTAACCTTCTTTTTTATGTTCCAAGGATTGCAACATATTGCCACATTTTTTGTTCTCTGCTATTCTGAATGGCCATGTTGTTCATTTTCTGGGCCTTATAAATGTGCATGCTTTTTTCCTAGAGCACTGAATGGGCATTACTGGGCAATAGGAATGGTGTGGCAAGAAAAACCCTAATTAAACTATGTTTTCTGGTGAACCAAAAAGAACTAAATATGTTTCCAGTATCTTTAATGGCTGCAGTTTTGGATTGTAGTGTTCTCTGGTCTCGCTTAGTTTATTTGAACTTATGAGTGTAGTTAAGGTCAGTTAACAATTTTTGGGCGTTTTTATAAATTAGTTGAAGTATCACTTTTCAGCAGTTATAGTTTATGTAGCTGTAGCCTGAACAATATCTGCTATATGCTAGACTAACCAAAGTTATCATAAGTTCTAATTTTTGTCAACTTTCATTTTGGTGTGTATTACTGCAGGGATTAGTGGCTATGCAGAGTTCTGCATCAGGATGTGTCGATCCATTTATAATAAACTTTTGATAGCCACTGATGCACGCTTTTCTTTTGCTTATAATCCTCTTTTTGTCTCTAATTCCTTCCTCCAGACTATAAATTCTATTTCCTCTGCTATTTGCGTCCTTATCTTTTATCTTGTTGTTTATGATTTTTGTAAATTGAAAACTGTAGATTGAGTAGATATGCAGACTTGTAAAGGATTTTAATATGAAAAAAATGGAATATTGTTCAGATGCATAGGTTGTAGTCGTTGCACAGCCTTGCAATAATCGTACTTCAAAAAACCAAAGATGCCTTTAAGTGAAAAAAGAGCACTACTAATGATATTTCTGTTGGTTGTTTGCATAACGTCCTTAAATCTAAATGGACACAAATGATATTTTCATAATTTTTATTTTGGATCTTGAGGGGCACAAATATGCATATTAACGATGTGTTTTAAATTATTGGTGCATCTAGAGCTTTGTTATTGGTATACAAACAAAAATTACAGTCCTGCTCGCTTGTATTTGGCTAATTTTGATTGTTTTTTTCAGGATTTGGCCATTGCAACTTCTAAATTAATGATTGTGTATTAATGTTAGTGTTTGGAAATAACTTGTGATGGTGTGAAGATGATGTTGAATTCATCTGCATGTTAACTTTTATGTGCTTTCGATACTAGTTGATTTAGCTATAGTTTCCTCGAGAGTCGTGTCTTCAATGGTTTCTGATAATGGTCAATTGTTTGGATCTGGATCAGAAGATCGTGACGCTTCTGCATCACATAGTTCGGAGAAATTTGAAGATGTGGACAATGATGAAGTGCCTTTTCCTGGCAACATTTCCCAGTTGCATCCTTGTGGACATTCTGCAGATGCTTCTGCTGAGGTGGGAGTTTCCAAGTGGCATATGAAAGGCAAACGCAACACCCGTAATCTAGCTAAGAGGGCCAGCAATGTAAGGGATGGCAAGAATTGTGTCATTGGTTCTGATAAATATGATGGTTCCTTAAAGGAAGCTGCATATGGAGCCAAGTATAGCAATTTGAAATTGGAGAAGATGGAACCTTTCAGCCAGAGGACTGTAGAGCCAGATTCCTACCCTATCAAAGAGGAGGATAATTATGCTTCTGATGATGTTGACTTGAGTGATGGGGATTTTCTTCAAGAACAAGTGATTGGATATAATAATCAAAGATACCCTCTAGTCTCCAAAGCAGCCAGGGATTCAGGGAGACGCCACATTGGCATGAATAATTTGGGAAGTGATTCTCATTTAATGATGACTTCAGGCTGGGAAGCTGATGGACCATCTTATGGGGCTCGAAGGAAGTATTGGGAAGAATCTGGTGAGTGCTATGATCCTGTTTATTCTTCTCATATCAGCAGAGTGATAGGATCCAATTTGTTTAATGTCGATCTGAAAGTTAAAGCAAGCTATCAAGGTGAGCATGTTCCTCTGGTTTCTCTAATGAGCAGATTGAATGGAAAAGCAATTATAGGCCACCCTCTCCAGATTGAAATCTTAGAAGATGGTTCCACTGGCCAATATTTTTCTAGCAATCCTGATGAAAGTACAGTACACCAACCTGTCTGGAGGACTGCCAGAAGAACAGCCATGCAACGGGTACCTCGTTCTAATCCAGTATCATCTTTGGAGGATGATGAAGCTGGGGGGTCTCTGTATTCAGAAATAGAAAACAAACATCTACCGGACATGTATTCTGGTCATTCCAAGAACCAGTCCAGGTCAACAAAGAAGAAAGTATTTCATGATCTGCGACCACCCTTGGGTAATAGCCAGAAGAAGTCATTAAAAAGAGCAAGCTTGTCAAGCCAGAAAACTAGAACACTATCTTCCTTTGCAACTGAACAGAGAAACAGTAGAGAGAATGGTGATGTGAGGCTTGGTAGGGATCGTGATATATTGAGTGGTTTGATGAAACCAGAAGGACAATTGCCTTCGGTTACATGTGTTCCTGTGAAGGTAGCATTTAGTAGGATTCTGGAAGCAGTTAGGAGGCCATCAACTGCTGTGACCCATATTTGAACGGCCGATCCAACAATAAGATCCATCATAGGTGACAATTTCATGCAATATGTCCAAATACTTGATTCAATGCTTCATGTACACTACTCACAAAAACTTCGGCCCGAGGTGAATGTTCCAATGGAGTTCTCGATTAGATCGGTCACAAAGGTGGGTCCTTATATTGATAATCTAATTCTGTTTTACCAGTCACCAAGGGCAAACAAGCGCCCTGCTTGTTGCTGTAAAATGTCACATTGCAAGTTATATATTTGGCTCCTATGACAGGCTGCTCTTCTTTAGCATAGCACTTCTAGTCAACCTGGCATCTCGGTACTCAAAGGTGTGCTCTTATGCAAGAACTTACTCAGTGGTGTTTGGTTGGCCGACTCGTGTAAATTACTAATTGCAAATTTTAGTATGTTCAACAGTTTGGTTAGTATACATAAAATCATAAATTTCAGAGTCATGTGAAAGAGCCAGATCTGTAAAACTTTATATGCATATGAGTCAGTTATTTATTGTCAAATGCTATCAACTCTTTTGTGGGTGCGTAGGCAATTTAGCCACTGCATTTGATGGACCTGGGTGCCATTCTCACGATTCCACATGAGACTGTGGTCAGCTGTGAGTAAAACTCCTCTGGCTTTTATTATTTGGTTTGGCAGCATCATTTCTCTTGGATGTTTTTGTAGACCCTGGGATGGTTGGTGAGAGAGAGAATTGTAAACATCGCTGGCTTTTATTATCTACTTACTGTTTCTCCTTTCATGCTCTCCGGGGATAAGCTATGCAGTATTGAGCCTCAGGCCATGTTTTCTTTTTGACTTTGAAGGCGTATCGGAGACTGCAGGAGAAAAAATAAACTTCATATAACATGACTTTAGAGGAAAGATATATATGATGCTGCTTCCGCATCGTCATCGACCGGATATGGCGAGAAGTTGCATGCCTCGTGGCCTTTCTATTGACTAACCGCACCCGTTGGATCCTTCTGATCTCATCACGGCCGTTTAATTCAAACACGCCCCCACTACGAATTCAAATTTCAAATCTTCGAACGTTGTGCCCCTTCCCCGTATTCTCTTCCTCGCTGCACTCCCATCTCTGCCCAATCTACAAATCTCTTGATCTTTGTCTCCCTCTCCGTGACACAAGCTCTGTGTCTCCTCCTCCACCACCACCACCACCATGGCCGCCGAGAGGAAGCCCCCCCTCCAATCCAGCGCCGCCCACAACTCCGCTGCTGGGGGCGGTACCGCCGAAGCCCCCACACCGGCAGGGGGCAAGAAGACGATCGAGCAGATCTACCAGAAGAAGACGCAGCTCGAGCACATCCTTCTTCGCCCGGACACTTACATCGGCTCCGTCGAGAAGCACACTCAGCCCCTCTGGGTCTACGAGAACGTCGAGATGATCCACCGCCCCGTCACCTACGTCCCCGGCCTCTACAAGATCTTCGACGAGATCCTCGTCAACGCCGCCGACAACAAGCAGCGTGACCCCTCCATGGACACCGTGAAGGTCGAGATCGACGTCGACGCTAACCGCATCAGCATCTACAACAACGGCGATGGCGTGCCCGTCGAGATCCACCAGGAGGAGAGGGTCTACGTGCCGGAGTTGATCTTCGGCCACCTCCTCACCAGCAGCAACTACGACGACAACGTCAAAAAGACCACGGGTGGGCGAAATGGCTACGGCGCCAAGCTCACCAACATCTTCTCCACGGAGTTCATCATCGAGACCGCCGATGGGAGGAGGCAGAAGAAGTATAAGCAGGTTATCACGGTTTCTTGATCTGGACCTCGATTTTTCGATTACTATTTTTGATTTCTTGCTCCAAAAGCGACGAATTAGGCTGTGCTCTCGATTCCGCCACATCCTTTGTTGATGTTTATGAATTAGGGTTTCTGCTCCCGGTCTAGACGAATCCTCTTTTCCGGATCTAGATATGGTTTCAGGAAATGGATGTTTGGCGCGTGCTCAGGAATTTCATGATTTCTTTGGCCTGATCAAGCTTCTTGTTCGAGTGTTCTGATCCTTAACACTATGAACATGTGTTCTTTTCGGCTTTGGGTTGTAGGTTTTCTCTGACAACATGGTGAAAAAATCCGATCCCTCAATTACCAAGTGCAAGGAAGGGGAAAACTGGACAAAGGTGACCTTTAGGCCAGATCTTGCCAAATTTAACATGACTCGGCTCGAGGAAGACGTGGTTGCACTCATGAAGAAGAGGGTTGTTGATCTCGCCGGAACCCTTGGCAAGTCCGTCAAGGTAGAGTTGAATGGGCAACGGATACCCATAAAGACTTTCTCCGATTACGTCAACTTGTACCTTCAGTCTGCATCGAAGTCCAGAACTGAACCACTTCCAAGGTCTGCTGAGAATCTGCACTTCTCACATTCTCATTTCAGCCTTTGATTCTATGAAAAATAATCTTTTTTTGGTGTGGATTGTTCCACCAGGATCGCGGAGAAGGTTAACGAAAGGTGGGAGATTTGTGTCAGTCTAAGTGAAGGGCAGTTCCAGCAGGTACACATGGAAGTTGTGCTTGATGATTGTTGTATCTGCTACTGGATTTGACCTTGTTTTTAGATTGCATAGTGTCTCATCAGTTGCCTCTCGTTCAAACAGGTTAGCTTCGTGAATGGTATTTCAACGATCAAGGGAGGAACTCACGTTGAGTATGTTACTAATCAGATCACCAACCATATAATGACCGTCGTAAACAAGAAAAACAAGAATGCAAACCTTAAAGCACACAATGTGAGAAGTCATCTATGGGTATTCGTCAATGCCCTCATCAATAACCCTGCGTTCGATTCACAGACCAAAGAAACTTTGACGACTCGTCAGGGAAGCTTTGGATCAAAGTGTGAGCTCTCACAAGAGTTCCTTAAGAAGGGTTAGTTCTATTCCTGACATACTGCTGTTCCAGTTTTTCCTCTAGATGGTGATAAAGCATTGCGATAATTTGAACAAGTTCTATTTTTGCAGTTGCTAAATCAGGAGTTGTAAACACTCTACTTACATGGGCTGATTTCAAGCAGAGCAAGGAATTGAAGAAAACAGATGGTGCCAAAAGACAGAGGATTACAGGCATTCCCAAGCTCGAGGATGCTAACGATGCTGGTGGCAGGAACTCTGATAAGTGTACCTTGGTATTGACTGAAGGAGATTCTGCGAAGGCTCTTGCTGTGCGTGGTTTCAGCCTATTTAGTCTTATACATTTTCAGCTTCCCATTCCAAAGCATAATCTCAATTCTCTACTTCATCACAGATGGCTGGTATCTCGGTCGTAGGCAGGAACTACTACGGTGTGTTCCCGCTGAGAGGGAAACTGCTGAATGTCAGAGAAGCTAACCATAAGCAGATAATGGATAATGCAGAAATCCAGAACGTAAAGCAAATTCTTGGTTTGCAGCATGGAAAGGAGTATGATAGTACTAAAGGCTTGAGATATGGCCATCTCATGATAATGACCGATCAGGTTTTGTATCAGACCCGTGCATCACTCTATTCTTACCATAATAGAATTGACTTGCTGGCATATATAAAAAAAGGCTACTTCCATTCTGTGCAGGATTATGATGGCTCGCACATCAAGGGGCTCCTCATCAACTTTATTCATACATTTTGGCCCTCCTTGCTAAAAGTTCCCTCATTTATGGTTGAGTTTATAACACCTCTTTTGAAGGTATTGTCGTTTCCATAATAGTTTGAAATGTTGGAGAAATATTATGTATGAGAATTAAGAATATATCTATCATCTTTCATGCAGGCAACTAATAATAAGAACAAGACTGTTCTATCATTCTATTCCATGCCGGAGTATGAAGCATGGAAAGAAAGTTTGGGAGGGAATTCAAGTGGTTGGTCAATTAAGTATTATAAGGTTTGCTAAGTAAAGCATAACTAATGTCAATCTGATCTTCCTGAAGTATTATTTTCTCTGTTTATTGTTTATGGAGAGATCTTTGTTTGCATATACTCTACAATTAGATTTTAACATTGTCTATTCTTGATTCAGGGGTTAGGGACAAGTAAATCAGAAGAAGGAAAAGAGTATTTTAAGGACATAGACAAGCACAAAAAGGAATTTGTATGGGCGGATGAGCAAGATGGTAATGCTATTGAGTTAGCATTCAGCAAGAAGAAGATTGAGGCTAGAAAGAATTGGCTCCGCCAATTTGAGGTAAGTTCCATGATCACTGCTAGCCATAGCCAACTGATCTTTCAACTCTATTCTGAGAAACACATTTTATGAACTATTTCAGCCGGACAATTATCTTGATCAAAAGCAGAAGCTTATCAAATACAGTGATTTTATCAACAAGGAGTTGATCCTGTTCTCCAGGGCCGACCTACAAAGATCAATACCTTCAATGGTTGATGGCCTGAAACCAGGCCAGAGGAAGATTTTGTTTTGTGTCTTCAAGCGGAATTTCGTAAAGCAGGCCAAGGTATACCAAGGAAGGGGTGCCTTGAGAACTTTGTTTCCACACTGTAGTTTTAAGTGTTTGAAGACAAGTTCTAAATCTTTTATTTCATGCATCTTTTACTGTCGTACAGGTTGCCCAGTTTGTAGGTTATGTTTCTGAGAAGTCAGCATATCATCATGGTGAGCAGAGTCTTGCTACTACAATAATTGGTATGGCTCAGGATTTTGTGGGCAGCAACAACATAAATCTTTTGCAACCTGAAGGACAATTTGGTACTAGACACCAGGTGAATTTGCTCAAGATTTCTCTTTATATCTTAATTCGGCTCTATGCTTTCATTTCTGATTCACTATCCCCCTCTCCATTCATAGGGAGGCAAAGATCATGCCAGTGCAAGGTACATCTTCACTTGTATGTCACCAGTCACGAGGTTCTTGTTCTCCAAAGATGATGATATTCTTCTTGACTACCTAAATGAGGATGGGCAATCAATTGAACCCACTTGGTAAACATCTACAAAGCACTGATTACATTCTTTAATTTGATTGTTTGGACTTCCTTGAGCTTATCTATGACTCACATATTTTAATAATCAGGTATATGCCTGTCATACCTATGGTTTTAATCAATGGAAGTGAAGGGATTGGAACTGGATGGAGTTCCTACATTCCTAATTACAATCCAAAAGACATTGTAGCTAATGTTAGGCGATTGTTGAATGACGAACCAATGCAATCCATGGACCCATGGTATCGAGGTTTCAAGGTAAGTCATGTTCGTTTTTTATGCTGTCTTTTTCTGCTTGAGGTTACTCTAAGAGGAACATAAACAAGAACCAATTACAATTATTGAATCAGGGTCGGATAGAGAAATCAGCAACAAAGGAAGCTGGTGTGACCTATACCATCACTGGTGTCATAGAGGAAGTTGACAACACAACACTGAGAATAACGGAGTTGCCGGTCCGTAGATGGACCCAGGACTACAAGGAATTTCTGGAGTCCATGATGACTGGGAATGATAAGATCAAGGAACCATTTATCAAGGTAAGTTGCTGAAGAATGGTTTTTGTGTAAGTTCAGAAATTATAAATGAAGAAAAGCATATATGATGGTGCGTTATCCACAGGATTATCGGGAGTATAATGATGACAAGATGGTACACTTTGAGGTAACTTTGACAGAGGAGAACATGAACATTGCCAGACAAGAAGGGCTGGAGAAAAAATTCAAGCTGACTACAGCAATTGGCACCACCAATATGCACCTGTTTGATTCAAAGGGTGTCATAAAAAAATACGATAATCCCGAACAGAGTAAGTTTGATTCTGCAAATATCAATGTACATTCCTTGTCATCTTGAATTAGTTGCTAACACTTGAATCTTATTTGCAGTTCTCGAGGAGTTCTTTCATATGAGATATGAATTTTACGAAAAAAGAAAGGTGAGCTTTCTGTCACTGTCGTGCCAAAATTCTCTGGGTTGTTAAGTGTAGTAGATGCTAATAACTTTTCACCATACTAATGCAGAAAGCACTTTTGGACAACCTTGAGCTGGATTTACTGAAACTGGATAACAAAGTGAGGTTCATCCTTGGTGTTGTTAGAGGTGAGATAATAGTCGGTAACCGGAAGAGAGCAGATCTGTTCCTTGAACTGCAAAAGAAAGGGTTCACTCCTATGCCAAAGAAAAAAAAAGGCGTTGATGCTGCTGTTGCGGGAGCTGTGGAGGAAGAAGAAGATCAAGAAGAAGAGAGCCCAGAGGTGGGAAAGGGTGGAGTAAAAGCCAGCGATTACGAGTATTTGATGTGCATGCCGATAGGAAGTTTGACGTTAGAGAAGGTTCAAGAGCTTTGCGCAGATAAAGACAGACTAGTGGGAGAGGTTGATGAATTAAGAAGAACATCTGCAAAATCTCTATGGTTGAAGGAACTCGATGCCTTAGAAGAGGAGCTGGATGTAAGTGTCGTTACTGATCTTTATGAAATTATTTTTCTGTTTCATTTGTCATGTTACTAAGTTTGCCTATACGTTTTACAGAAGCTAGAACGAAGAGATGCTGAGGCAGAGGGGGTGAGGAAAGAGATGAGAATGAAGACCACTGCCGGTCTTGCACCCTCTAGACAAGGGCCGAAGAAGCCAAGAAAGAACGCAGCAAATAATTCATCTGTTGTTGGATCAGAGGCTACTGCAACTGATGCAGGAGAAAAGAAGCCTAGAGGAGGAGCAACCAAGAGAGCTCCCGCTAAGCAGGTTGGTTCAATTGCAGTGATGACAGTTCGTATCTTTTTGTACTTCTGGAAAGTCCTCCAACTCCGTGTCTTCCCTGTTAGCGTATGGCGGTTGAGAGTGACGAAGACGATGATATTCTTGCACTGAAAGATCGGCTTGCTGCCTACAATCTCGACTCTTCTCCGGAACACCCAGGTAGGCACACTGACTGGAAAAAGCATGCGTCACATATCTGATCGCAACATGGTGCAAGACTCATCATGGTCTGTCTGCTGCTACGTTGCAGCAATGGAAACAGATGCAGTGGTCGGGCAGGGAGAGGATAAAAGACAAGCGGACAGAAATAGTGCTGCAACAAGGAAGGCAACTTCGATCGACCTGTCGGATGACGAGGATAACGAAGCTGGAACTCACATGCCCGCCATAGAGGAAGACAACGATGAGGATTTCGGTGTGGAGGTGGAAGCACCTAAAGGAGGAGGAGGAGGAGGAGGGAAAGGTAGAGGGAAAAAGCCTGCCAAAGAAAATGCCACTACGACCGCGACCAGGAAGAGGAGGGGTTTAGCACAGCCTGTTTCGAGTCAGAAACCGATCACTCAAGTGCTTAAGCCTGCGGAAAATGCCACCACCAGGATCTCGCCACAGAAGAAGGTCAGGAAGATGAGAGCTTCTCCTTTCAACAACAAAAGTGGATCAGTGCTGGGTCGACTTAAAGGTTCACCCTCTGGTGGTTCCTCAAATGGCGGCGGCCCTTCACCGATAGACGAAGTGGCAGTAGCAAGAACTCGACCGAGGAGAGCGAACAGGACGAGAGCTGTGTACGTGCTGAGCGATTCAGAGGTGGAAGAGGAATCAGCCGATTCAGACTTCCAAGAGGAGGAAGCTTAAATGTAGTCGGGAGGGGCCTGTTATTGTAGAGTATAGTAGAAATGTGCTACTGTAACACCGTGTTGATGCAACGGTTACTCCCTGGGGAAAAACTTAGGACTGTATTCTGATGATACTGATCATTCGTCTTGTTCGTGAAACAATTGGATCACACTATTTACGTAAGTTTATTGCATCGAAGAGTAAATGATGTGTCCACATATATTGTTGGTATTGGAACTATACTTTTGACTCCTCACTGGCAATGTGGTGGGGACGGCGTTGATGAGCCGTTCGGTGAAGCGGGTTGGTAGGTACACACAAGTCTCATTTGGCAATCGTTCTCGGGCCTTGAACCCACTGCGACATCCGAACCGTTTGATCTGCAATCAGATGATCATGTGGAGAGCACAAGTGCATCTCAGCCATACATGCACCACCCCGAGAAGGGGGGGTGAGGAAGAGGAGCAACGCCGTCCCCCTTTGTGACATCGCCTTTGCGGGACCTCCAAATCCTGGTGAGGCTTTCTGAACCCGTCGGCCTTGCCTCTTCGCTGTTTCCCCTTGTAATGTCCGACCGATCGCTTCGTTGATTTGCCTGTTAGCTTCCAGCGTTTGGAATGTCGGTCTCCCCTTCGCTACGAGGAAAGGAACCCTAACCCTGATTCCCCCATTGGAAGATCATTGTGATCCAATGAAGATCTGATCCTACTAACGAAGGTAGAAATCCTTGCAATCGATTTTGTGAGTCAGCTAGGGTTTTTCGTTTCCTTCTTTTATCAGGTTTTGTGCAGGAGTTTCTATGGTACGGTGGAGTAGGTGGGATTTTGCTGCTAGGATTTGGGGAAACAAGGGTTGTTTGCTCTCTTGGATTGGCAGATTAGGGAAATGAGAGCAATTTTAGGAGGATGGATCTGAACCTCTACCTGGGCCTCCCTCGTTCCCCTCGTCCCTGCACACTTGGTCTCGGTCCCGATCTCGCTCTCGGTTCATCGTACTTGCCATCGTCTGCCACCACTATCGAGGACATCCGTGTTCCAGTTCCCATGTCAGGTGCCGTGGAACCATCGGATTCTCACCCTCCATACTCTCCTTCACACGCCGAATACACCCCTGACATGTCGGCTGTTCTCCCATTTCATAGGATCGATACTCCAGAGTACACCCCATTCCCTTCCACTTCCAATGAACGATATGGGGAATCCTCGTCTGCTATTCCACCAATCATTCAAGACCCTGAAAGATCTGATGTTCCATATTCTCCTTCCAGTGTACAACCCCTGCCAGCTCTGCAGGAACCCGATGAAACTGCAGTCCAGGATGATGACTCTCATATGGTCTATTATCCTGCGTGTCCACTTAGACGTGCTGATGAACCTGTATTTTACTCGCCACCTTATGTTTCTGGATATACAAATCCACAGGACCGTGAAATAGCCACCTTTCGCTTTTACCCATCAATGCCCATGCAAACAGGTCAGATCCTGTGTCCGGAAGATGGCCCCTCTTCGAGGCCTGAGCCTCTTCACACCACTGAGGCACATTTCAGAAGACTGACCGAATCTAGCCTTCAATGGCCAAACAGACAATTTAGATCTTTGCTTCAGCATGCCGGTGAGAGGTCCAGTTTTCTGTCACCATCAGTGCCTATCCGTGAGCAGCCAGTGTGTGATACATTGAGCTCTCAAAGATCTTTGGAACATAATGGGAAGCATAAAGTGAGTGCTGAAAATGATGCAACAGAAACTTCACAAGAGGAGAGGGAAGAGAAAGGTAGAAGTGCTGCTAACTTTGAGTGCAATATATGTTTTGATATGGCTGTAGAACCTGTTGTTACCTCATGTGGACATATGTTCTGCTGGCCATGTTTATATCAGTGGCTACATGTTCATTCTGATTTGAAGGAATGCCCTGTTTGCAAGGGAGTGGTAACTGAATCAAACATCACACCTATTTATGGTAGAGGGACTCTGCAGCCTGCTGTTGAGAAAAATAATGAGGATGGGGTGTCAGATCTTACAATACCACCAAGACCACGTGGAAATAGATTTGAAAGCTTTAGGCAACTGTATCGCCCAGTTTCGAGGAGACTGGGGGAGGGAATTGTATTGTCATGGAGACGCCTTCTTGATCAGCACATGCATAGAGAAAATAGGCACGAAGACCCAAGCCTGCAGGAAATATTTGACAGTGTTCATCGTGGAGCTCTAAGTAGGATGAGGGCAAGGAGACTGCAAAGAGAGGTAAATCCTGAAAGTGAATCTATCACCGAGGGTCTTGGATTGCCCATAAACAATGTGCCAAACCCTATCAGAAGTAATACAAATTCTATCTTCCGAGATGGAGCCAATCTTTGGCTGCAGAATTCCATGTATGACCTTGGCACAGCTAGAGAGATTGGTAATATGGTTGGACAAAATGCAAGTAGTAGCAATGGATATGGTGTATCTACTTCATCTGCTGATCCTTCAAATCTAGAACCACCAACAATCAGGCATCATCCTGAATCAGTAATGGTTGCTGATCAGGCGTCTGCTTCTAGCACCATGGCCATGATACAGGGAGATGCTGCTACCGCTGATGCTCTCGCAGAACCAAATAGTGCTGGATATTCTCGGTCCAGTAGAAGGAGAGTTAGAAGCAACACTTATGGTTCTTTTGATGTTGATGAAAGCACACTTCACTCATGTAAGAGAAGAAGGCTGAACTAATTTCCTTGTCTTGTTATTTAGGCATCTTCTAGTTATTCGCCTCTTGGTATGATTGTATGTGGAAATAAATCCAGTAGAGTGTTATACTTAGTTGTTTGGATAACATTTATATTTATCTGATTATCATGGGTCAGGTTGCCATTTGATTTTGCTCAATTTATTATACTCTGCACAACATGCACACTGGAAATATGATAACCTTTACTGCTGTATTACAATGTCGATGACTAGTTTCTGTATCAAAAATACTCATCCGATGGACACCATAGTTTATGGTTCTGATCATTGAGTTATACTGTTGACTTTCCAGTTCTACTTTTGTGACGCTATAATAAAATGGGTATGCAAAAAACCTATTGAAATTGTTAGATTTTTATATAGCGATTTTCTTTTAAATAAAATTATTTTTATGTGGCAAGATGATCTTTTAGATGAGATATAGAAATCGTCAATCCTTTTCTAAATTTTATTTGTTTTTTTCTCTCGTGTGCATAATTGTGGAATCATCGGTTCTGTATAAGCCTTTGTGCAAGTTCAATGTCTTTGATGTGTATAAAAATATCTTGACTGATATTTCTTTCATCCTTCTTATCCAAAGCTGAGATCGATTGACTATTTGGTTCATCTTGGTATTAGCTGTTAAACAAGATGGTCTCTTGAAGTGTCTTCAGCCGTTAAACCGGTTAGGTTGGTTGCGTCAAGGAATGAAGTCATGTGACGTAGGAGTATACTAGTACCTTTCTCGCATTATGAGAATTGTATGTGCCAGTTGGCAGGCCTCTTGTGACTGCCAATCTGACCTTGTCATGTGCCGTCTTGTCAGGCCTGAAGACATTTTTGTTTGATGAGGAGGAACTTGTAGTGGTATTTTTTTTTGTTGCATGAACAAGCAGCTGTCAAATATGTTCATAATTTTGGGAATGTAGTTGTGATTGGTTATATTGGCAGAAACTAGTGAATCTAGTCCATTTGATAACGAGCACAAAGTAACCTGCAACATAAGTTTGATCAAGTGTGGTAGTAAAAATTGAGTTTCATATGGTCATTGGTAGAGAGGATGTATAACTAAATGAGATTGCCGAGGAATAATAGTTATAAGGTTTACAAGGACTGCTGTCATGGAGATTCAGTTTGGGAACATGAATTTGCAGATTTAATTTCTTGTTGGAAGAAGGTGGTGCAGATAATGCATTTCCAGTTGAATTCTAATGTGGCATATACACTTCTCTCTCTCTCTCTATTTATATTCTCTTAAGAGAATTAATCTCTCTAAAAGAATGGTCAAAATAGTGGTATTTTTTTATATTTTATTTTATTATCAAAGTAGCTTTCTATGTCTATTATTTAAACACCCTTAGGTTTGGTAAAGAAATCTTGTGTTTATTAATTTGAAAACTTGTTCTGGTTGCTATGCTTTTAAATACATATGTGCATGTGTTTCCTCCAGTAGCATAAAAAGTCTTGTTTTGGATATTTGTGAAAGATGTTAATCTGCATTTCTTGTTTATGTTCATCTGGAATCATGTGTGGTTACCGACTTGACAATTATGAAGTCTTTTTTTTTTTTTTTTTAAATCCTTCTGCGAAGACATTTGTATTTAAACAATCGAACCTATATCCACACGCACAATTAGCTACTCTTTATTCTTTTTTTTTTTGTTTGATGTACGTACTGTGACATTGATGATTCATTCATTTGACTGCCATGTAACATTAGTCATCAGATTTGTGGACACCATTGGTTCTGAGTTTATTCGTGTCATGATGAAAGAAGTGGTCCCCGGACTAAACGATTTTTATCACATTGGAAGTGGATGTTCACATTAATTAGAAGGACCCAATCTCGATATTATTTTCTGTTCGTCGGATGGAAAGAAAGAAAAGTGATCTTTTTTGAGGTTTGGGGATTTAGTGTATCGATCGATCGATGGTGGTGATAGCAACGATCAATCAGTCGTTCTAATTATTCTTTAAAGGTTGAACGCCATCAAATTTTATATTACGAAGCTCAAGCATCCGTGCATCTCATTATCGATCAAAAAAATAATGATCCATCAAAATAAATAATTAAGATAAATGATCAATGAAGATTCAAGAGACTCGATTTTATGATAATTATTAATAATATTTAGACTTCACTATAGTTTATAATTAGTACACTAAAATATTTTAACGATCATTTTAAACTTGTTGACAAGTTATTAGATGATACCTTAATGAAAAAATTGATTGAAATTTAGTATGACATTATTTGAGGAATTCAAGAATTTATCTTCAATGTGGCTGACAAAGTTATGAGTTCAAAAATATTGAGCATCAATGTCGTCAAGTCTTTTTTCATATAATTTATTTTTACTTCTGTTTTCTCTTAATTTGACTTATTTAAAATTTATTATAATAAAATTAAGAATAAGTAAAAGTTAAATAAGCTGACTAATATATGTGTATAGAAATAATTAAGATTAAAGTATAAAAAACTCATAATATTTTTAGTACCATCCGAGGAGTGAGTAATAATAAAATAAAGTTAAAGCGTAAATTATTCAAGTTTATATATACTATCTAAACTCATGAAAGAAAATTTTCTACTTCTATAACAAGAAATTTCATGTGAAAAATAACTATAAGATTTGGTTTGAAAGAGAAAATTATAAGTCTAACTTTTATATGTTCAATCATTATATAAATCATTTTCTAATACTTGATTGATTAATTATGATATTTCAATATATGTTATCAATATTAAAGATTTAAATTATCATGTAAATTAAAAAATAAAATATTTATCATTATAAGAAATCATCTTAAAATGAAAGCGATAGTAGTTAGTACTTATTGCCTACGCCTAGAGATAATCAATTTGATGATACTTGAGAATGCATGTTATGTCTCTTCCGTTCTAAAAATTTAGGTTAATTCTTTAGAATTGTCAAAATATTATTTTCTTTTTAATGATTGTAAACTCAGTATATTTATGATTCAACAAAAGTTAAATTTTGAATTTTGTATAATGATCTATACAAAGTTAATGTGAATATTGAGTTTACAAACGATCCTACAATCAAATATTAAAATAAAATATAGTTTCATTAACTCCTTAAAATTATATATGCTTACATCCGTGGGCTACTTCATATTTCATGTTTTAGTGGAAAAAGATGACTATCTAAGATCTGTGGGCTACTTCATATTTTGATACTTTATGTGTACATAGATTAAGTCACGATATAATTAGATAAAAAAGTTAAAAATTATCAGATCCGCTAGGGGTAATAAATTTTTTATTTGTTTTGAGGAACCTAATCATAATTTTGGTTCTTTTACTAGATTTCTAGAAAAGTGTATTTGTGCTTAGTATTTTTTACCAGATATCCCACAATAGAATAAGATTGTTGAAAGATGAAATCATACTATGAGAGCTCGATAACTTATTCTTCTGTACTTGAATTAATATGAGGAGAAGCCGTAAGAATGATTATATATATATTGAATGATTATGTATTTGAGATTGTCCTATAAAGATAAATTTTTTTAATTCACATAAAAAGAAATTAGATAAAAAATTATTTTTAGATATTTTATTGATTATCCAAAAAATTTTAAATGGGTATAGATTTTATTGCTCTAATCATAGTACAAGAATAGTTGAATATGGTAATGCATGATTCATAGAAAATCTGAATAAGTGAGAGTGAAAAATATCAAAAGATTAATTTTGATATAGAGTAGATACAAGTTATGGTCATTTCTCATTTTATATTCGAGATATTATTATTTTAAAAATCACTAAATGGTTTGATAAAGATGAATAATAAAATAATGTTAATAAACTCATATTATATTGATATCACTATTAATGAACTTATAGAATAATCGCAATCAACATTTCTAAGAATATCTTAAAAGGAAAGGAGATTTATTATTCTGATTATTATGTGGGATATCTACTATAATTATAGTAATCAAAAGGATATTGAAATGATCCTATAAAAAAGTAAGATAAAATAAAAGAAGAGTTAAATCAAGAAGCTAGAGTGGTGTTTAAGAACTCATCTAATTACCCAATAACTTTAGAATAGTCTATTATATAAGTATGACTCAAAGGACAATATCCAACGATACAAAATTCAAACTTGTAAATAAAAGTAAAATTTTTTAGTTAAAACAAGTATTTTTAAAATGACTTAAAAAATAATTAGATAAATTTTTTTATATATACATAGTTGGAAGTCTATATATGCTTAAACCTATGCCACATTATATATCAATTTTGTATTAAAATATTAGGTAGATATTAAAGTTACTTAAGAATAAAATATTAAAAAATAAATAATAAAAAAAATATTTGAAAGAGACGAAAGATTATATGCTCATATATATGAAATTATATTAGCTTTTAATGATGATATTTTTTTCTATATTGATTCTATAAATTATCTCGATAATAGGAAGTCCAATTTACGATTTATATCTATATTAATTGGAAGATAATTTATATAAAAAAATATAAAGCAATATAATATATATTATTAATAATAATAAATAATTTTATAGTATGCTTTGAGGCCACTAATCAAGGTTTATGACTATGAATTTTCTTTTACTGGTATAGTCAGACTCAATTACCAAGTTGTTGAATATAATTTATGATATATTATAGTAGTTATCTTTTTTTAGAATGGTAAACACTATTGTAGTTCTATACATTATGACATAAAATACTTGACAGTTAGAGAAAAAAAATTAAAATAATTAAGAACTTAAGTTTCATTGTAATTGTTGATTCATTCACTTAGGATTTGTAGCCTAACATGTTTAAAAGAATACATTCTTTTGATTGAGTTTGTGAGTAAATCATAAAAGATATAATGATACATGAGAGGATATTATAATTGATATTCTTATTTGTATAATTTATTTCTACTATCTTATTCATATTTATGTATATATATATTATTGTTTAATGTGCTAACAAAATTATCTTAACAAGACAAATTATATGGGTCATTTTAGGCTACATTAAGAAGATTAATAGTGTTGTAATACATAGAATTATGACATTGATGACATACAACATTGATAATCTGACTTGATGTGATATTATATTTATTGAACTTATTGATCTTTTATAAAATTCATAAGCACTTAGAATTTTTTTTTAAGTTTCAAAATATAATTTAATAAATTATTTTTAAATAAAATATTATTTTATTTATTTTAATTTTACGTTTATTTTATATCTTATCAATTAATGGGTCAAGTAGGTAAATGTTATATTATGTGATCCTATCTAATTATGATTATGGGTAAAATATTATGATAATATTTACTTTGATGAGAGATACTTTTCTGATTACTTATCTTAAACTCTCTATTTTTGCTTATAAATAGATAGGACTTCTTAGGGACTTAATATACAATATGTTGATACGTAGATACGCAAATAAGAGAAGATGTGGATACGTTATATTATTGGGAGATTATAAATCTTCTCTTTGTTAGCATAACATCTATAATATGTTATCTGTTATGCGAAAAAAAATTTATACGTTATTTCAATATAGGCTGAGTAGAGACTTCCAACTGCACATATATAAAGAATATTTCATTTATCTGATTCTTTTCAAGTCATTTAAAGCACCTATTTTGATTAAAATTTTACTTTTATGATTTACTAAATAAAGAGATATATTAATATTTTTCAAGACTCAATCAATATATACTTTCTGAGACAGTCTTAATAATCATCGAGATCTATCCCTAAATATCTTAATGCTAATAATATAAGATGTCTCATTCGTAAAATTCTTAGTGATAAATTTCTTAATTTAGTATAATAAACCTAGATCACTATCGATAATGCAAAATATCATCCATGTAAACCATTATAATAAACTTGTTCTCACTAATCAGGTATAAATATTGATCAATAATATTTTTCTTAAATATGAAGAAAATAATGATATTAATAAAACTTTATATATTATTACAAGAAGCTTGTCTAAGATCATAAATGGTTTCTAATTTTCGTACCAAATTTTCTCTACGAATCATTTAGAGTAACTTATATAAAGCTAAATCTTTAATCAGAAAACTTATTTTTACATCATTATAATATAACTTAAACTCATAATGAGTCATTATTGTTATGATGATTCTTAATGAGTTCATTTAAAACTAAATAAAATATTATTACTATCGATGCATTCGTTATGAGTAAAATATTTAACCATAAGTCTAACAATTGTATCATTTGTTATTATCCTTTGAGCTCCATTTATGTAATAAACGCTTTTACAATTATTAAAAAATTTAATGAATCCTTAGATACTATTCATTTTAGCTCTTCCTTTATTGTATCATATTAATTTTAAGAATTACTATTTTTTATAACTTATGAAAACATTAAGGGATTCTTTTTTTTATTCCTATATTATTATATGATTATGGTAGATATATCATATAATAATAATAAATGATAAAATTTCTTTCCCTTTGGATATTCTCAAAACTATTGATTGTGGTTGTTCTACAAAGTATTAACAACGATATCAATATTACATGAGAGTTCAATAGTATTATTTTATTGTTCACTTTCATCAAATCATTTAATGATTTAAATAACAACAATCTCTCAAATAATAAACGAATGTCAAATTATATCTCCTCTACATCAAAAATTAAAATTTTGAGATTTTTACTCCCGCTAATTCGCTATTTTATAGGAATCTTACATAACTAGATTTAATTATCCCTGATTATGACAATAAGGAATATACCTTAAAATTTTTTTTGGATAAATCATAAAATATCTAAAAAAGTTATTAAATATATTTTTTATGTGAATTGAAGATCCTTATCTCGACAGGACAATCCCAAATATATAAATATCTTCAGTTGAGTTTTCTATCAGTCTATAACTCAAAAGAAGTCGATAAAATTTACTTACTAGGAACCCTATTTAAGATATACATAGTTGTCCTTATAACTTTTCCTAACATTGATTCGGGTACAAAAAAAGTAATCCATCAATCTGAATACATATAAGAGTACGAGTACTTTCCATCAATCATATTATGTTATAACACATTTGATAAATCATATTGAATATATATGTCGTACTTCTCCAAGAATTTAATAAAAGAATTATAATTGAGTTCATTATAAATATCATATTATCACACCTGCCATATATGTCTCTCAACCTCATTTATGTACACTTATATATTCATAGTATCAATAATCTAAGACTATATATATATATATATATATATATATATATATATATAAATATAATCATATTTCGATAGAATATCTAGAAGGTGATAATATGTCTCTCTTTAATAAGATGAAAACATAGAGTGACCCACAAATATAAGCATAATCTGAAGGAGTTTATGAAACTATATTTCATTTTAAAATTTAATTATGAGATCAGTATAAATTCAAGATTCATCTTAATTTTGTATAAACTGAATTCAAAACCTAATTCTTATTAAATCATACTAAGTTTACAATCATCAAAATAGAAATAATATTCTAACAATTCTATGTTAAGAATCCAAATTCCTATAATTTTAAGAACATAACATGTTTCCTCAAGATCCATCAAATAAATCATCTCTAGACGTAGACGAAAAATACAAACTATTATCGCTTTCATTTAAAATAATTTCCTATAACAATGAAATATTATTACGATGCATACCTTTTGATGTTGCTATTCAAAAAAACCTTCATCTAATTTGAAAACGCACCATCGTCGTATCCAAGATACGTAATAATATCAATCTGAAAAGAAAACTAGACTCACATTCTCCTCTCCTCTCCTTTCATAAGACCACTATGATTGATGGATTTAGGAATACAAGAACATTAAAGATGAATTATTAATATCTCATTAATTGATTTCACGTAACTAAGGGAGATGGAGATATAATATGTAATCTCTCAACTATATCACTTATTGTGTTATATTTTTTTTATCATTTTATATCCCTAGAGGTTCTATCTATTTATAGACGAGAGCAGAGGATCTATGATAAGTAATTTTGAGAGTTCCTTCCATCAAGAACATCTCTTAAAAAATATTATCTTAATTGAACTTCTTTTCTAATGACCAATAATCATGATCAAAATCTAATTATATCTATAGTATATCTTACTCATAATTTAACAGTGTTATGTATGTGAATAGTCAATGAGATTACAGATTTTTCCTAATCCATCACTCATAGTATTCTTGTGAAATATAAAAAGAGAGAAAAAGACAAGTTTAATTTTCTTTTGTAGGTCAATATCGTTATAGCTTTAGAATATGAAACGGTATATCCATAGACCAAAAGAAGCAACTGAATGCCACAAGATACATTGATCGTATGTACATTTTTCTTTCCTTTCATTTTTCTTCTATGGGAATCTAATCAAGCTTTTATCTTCTTGAAAAGAATTCTGTACAAAGAGAGCTCCATCTCTGTCTGCGGAACTAACCTAATGCATCTTCGACGAATGATAACCAACCCATGACCTGCCCAACCATCCTCTTAATCATCCTGCCTTGAAACTTAGGTTTACACCCTCACTTCAATTATATCACCATCCTTGAGCTGGGTATGTGGTAACACAAGCTGTCCATTTACCCAGACAAGCTTTCCATCCTGGCCTATTCTTCTAGCTGCATCGGCGGCAGTGCTACCAGATGTCATTCTCATTATTTCACCATGCGGCCAACGTATAACCACCACTTCACCAAGACCAGCAGAATTAGATCCTCGGTACAAGCTCGATTGATGCTTTTGTTCTCTTGACGATGCTCCAAGCCAGATCTGCTCTTCCCACTGAAGCATTGTCCTCAGGAAATGCACCTTTATTGATAAATAATGTCGATGAGAACTTTGTGATACATGAGCAGTTGTATGGGTAAAATGAACATGGAAAAAAAATATGCATTGTTATCCGGCCAGGCCTCTTACCTGCTAGAACAATTATCACAGTGCTGACAAATCCAGCTGGGTGTAAAATCATACTTACGGTCAAAGGTAATCATGAAATGGGGCAGGAGGTGTTGGTGATATTACAAAATGGACAAATTACTAAGATCTGATTGCTTGCTACCTCAGATTTGCATGTATAGTTTGTTCCAAATATCTAGTTGGCCGAATGAAAAGCAAGCTCCAAAATATTGAGTTGATAAAAATACTAACCTTGTTGGTGATGCCGTCATCCACAGGAGCATAGCTACCAGAGTAGAGGGTTTTCTCTGAGTAGTTTGAACCAGATGGAACAGCAAGGATTTGTTTCCCCTCAAATACAGCAGAAACGACCATCCAATACTCAGCTTCCTCCTCCTTTAGATCTATTACTTGGATGAAGGTAGGTAATAAACGTTGAAATTGGTCTTGCTGGAGAAGAAAAAGCAAGTTCTTACAGTAATCAAACTGTTAGCTTGGAAATGAATATGCAGTTTCATCCTTGTGGACAGTGGATATTACTTTATCATTCAAGTTTTAGCTTTATTCTTTTGCCTCTCAACATTTGAAGGAAACATGTCCTCTTCCAATGCAAGGAGTCGCAGAAAAGAAGTGAGAGATGTTCAACGCTTGACACTAAAGCAAATTGCCATATTGATTTTTAACAAACATGAATTACTTATGGGAGTTGGTGTTAGTGACACTTATTAATAAAATCAGATGTAGTATGAATTTCACCTTATGAAATATCCCATCTCGGCATAATGTATACTTCTCCAGGCATGTACACCAGTCCCCATGTCCTGGTGCGAACCACCACTGTTCGGAAACCTAAACAACCAACTTAAAGTTTTAGGGAAAGAAAACTAATAACGGAAGCAAAAGACATACTATCACAGCAAAACCCAATTACATTAAAAAATGGCAATTAAAAGGCAAATGTCATTGACCAATAGATTAGCAATTTCAACAATGGACTATTCTTATTCAAGAAAAGAAAAAAGATAATTAAGTGTGGTTATATGATCTTTCACAAGAACCTTGCTTGTTATTTTGACATAATAAAAGTCGTCATGATAATAGGAAGGGGTAGTATTCAGACAACCCACACAGTCAAGATGATTGAAAGAGCAACTTTTGTTAATCTATCAATATCATATACCACAGTGTATATTTTGATCGGTCAAAACAAAAAATATATATTGGATAAATAATCTGCAAGAGTAACATAATTACCTTCTTATAGAGTCTAGCATAAATTTCCCAACGCTTCAATTGAGAAGAAGATCTTATATCTGCAACGGCTTCAGAAGCTTCAAGAAAGCTCACAGCAACAAGTAGCTCCCTTTTATCATTATCTATCCTGGATTAGCCATGTTTACATGATAGCATTAGACATAAGAAGAACCTAGTAATGTTAATAAATAAATTAAGTTACACAGATACCAAACCTGACAATGACTGCTGCAAGTAATTGACTTCCCTCCACCCTAAGGACAGGGTGTCCCACTTTAATGGAACTGTATTTCCAGGGGCTCTCATCTTGAGTATACACCTCATCCTCCAAAATATTTGATTGATTGGGAGAGACATTAGCTACAGAATCACTAGGACTTGTATAGTCAACCTTGTTCTCCTTGTATAACCAATGAGCAGCAAGTCCATATTCTGCATGGTCATGCATCCGCTACATAGGAAAATGGTGTGTGTCAGTATTAGCACAAATCTAGAATTATAACTACATGATGTTCATAATTAATGCTTTGATAAGTGCTGTACCTGTGTTCTTATTTGCACCTCCAAAGGTGAGTTATCAGGACCCTGCACTGCAGTATGGAGCGACTGCAAGAAATAAATGAAGAATAAAAGCATAAGAAGAGAATAGTAGAGCCGGGAAGAGAACTGGGAGACCTAGTCAACCAGCCAACCACCTGATATATACAATTTGATGCCAATGAAAACCTACATGCATGAAGTTTAAAACATATGAATGAACCTATTCAGAATTTCTAATGAAGAAAAATCTAATATTACATAAGCAAGTCCAGTTTCACACTCTTAAAGATCAACAAAATAGAGAAAATACATCAAGTGATATGACCAAAAAACTGCACGTGATAAAGTAAATTAACTGGTTCTAGTGTCTGATACTGACATGCTCTTTTGGCTTAGGAAAAGAAGCAAATATTTTTGCAACTAGAATTCTCACACAAAATGAACGACTTTACCTCCAAATAGTTAGATTGGACTATTCATCAATATTTCCATTTTCTAAGTCTTGTACGATAAGGACCAATCCGCTACTGATGTCTGCTCCCAGGCTTGCCTTCTTATCTAGCCAAGCTACTTGCCCACTCAAGAACTGCAATTCCCTTTTAAGGTTCTTGATTTTGTGTGTCCGTAGTCTTCTTAGATAATTCCAGCCTCATCTCACGTCATTAGATATCTAAGCTCTTTGTGTTTATCAAAGTGCAAAGTTTTTGGTAAATTCAGTTTGGAAGCACCAGAATATGTGCAGATATCTTGACATTTAAGATTATTTGACATGGCATTACACAATTTGTGATATTGTAAAACATACCAAATAAAATGGACAAAGCTATCGCCATTTAAACAAATTCATGCCGACAAGACTGTGCGGCCTAAAAGATCTCCAATGCTTGTTAAGAGGTACCATCAAAATGCAGTTAATTAATTCCACATTGTATTAGCATGAGTAATCATGCAACAATATTTACCTGATAACCACTAGGCTTGGGATTTACAATATAGTCATCAAATTCTCCATCAATTGGGGTCCAGAGCCTGCAAGCAGGTAGCAAATTCAACAAAGCAACAGTCAACAATCTCATTGATTGGTACTAAAGGACAACCCTCACATACTTTGATGGTAGCAATCTGCAGCATTGTTTCTAGAATACTAAAGAACATGCAATATCAGTTCAAATTTTGGAAGAGGGTCAACATATGAAGACAAATATACCACATCGATATTTCTAAAAGAACAATGTCTACAATGACAAGCCTCCCAAAACTCATCCTTGACCTCTCATAGCTCTATGGTCTGGGGACTGCATGGCAGTTTGAAACAACAAACCATGTGGGCTCCCCACACAAGAGGCTGGTGAAAGGCCTCTAGGAACAGAAAGTAGATGGGATGGAACGCAGAAATTTTTTCCTGAATTTCCTGCAGATTAATGATCTATACTAGGAAAATCTACTATACATCCTATTTACTTTCTCAAACAATTAACAATGTACCAACTACCAAGTAAGTGAAATCAATCAATTCAGATTATCTAAGAGGATAGTTAAAGGAACATCTAAGGAAACTTTACTAGAAAAATAAAGAAACTAATGGCTCCTATTTGACTAGTGATCTCACCTAAAAAAACTAAATGATGGAAATATCAATCTAGCCAACCTCAAATATTTGGGGTCTCTGTCTTGCTGTAAAGGACCTCAAATAACAAATTATCTTTTAGGAGTTCCGAAATGTTTGACATTAACCACAATAAAAAAAGTTGGTTCAGCTTACAAGTAACCAGAATCTTACTTGTGTATAATGTCAAGAAGAGAGTAGCAGTTCTTTACAGCAGGTCCATGTAGTTTTCCATTCTTATCCCCAACAATCACCCTTAGTGCACGAGCATCATAAATTTGCCTGATGCCAACACCTTTGCGTTTCATCTTTTCAAAACATAGGAAGAAAATGAGCTTATTCTAATACAAAAATAAACATATATGAGAACCCAATTCATTAGATAGCTATTAGACACTTCATCCTAGCAGTTACATAGGTCATGTTTTTGTCATCTTAGATAGAGATACTCATGGAAATTTGATGGTTTCCGGAAGGATAAAACAAAACTTTGTTCATATACCAAAATGTTTTTGACATGCATATGAAATAGAAGAAATAAGAACATTAAATAGTTATCCTAATACAACCATTTTGAAGATGTTTATTACCTACAAAATATATTAATAATAGACATGCATTGCACAACTAAATGAGAATCGATACACATGGAGGTATAATAGGTCATTTTAGTTCAAAACTTATTAAGGGTATTTGCACAGTCATTCCTGCAAGCAAAATCAGGTTTAGGTGATTATTCCAACTATCTGGAGTAGGGACACAACTTATACAAGGCACTGGTTCACCAATTTTATGAGATCAGTACATCCTTAGATTGGATATTTTTCTATTTACCCAAATGTTAGTGAATTGTGACATCTCCAAACTAGTCATTTAAGTTGAGCAACAGAAAAGCATGATATATCATACAACACATATGGAAAGTAATTCTAAGCCATCAATCAATCCTGACAATGGCTTAAACCATAGAATTGCAACTGGAATACTGTTAGTGTTTACTTTAGCCATTTGTTTCTGGATACTTTGTCATTCAGGGTTTCTGCAATTTCAAGTTGTTAATGACATTTGTCAAAATAATATGTTTCATGTTGGTTCCATAAGAAATTTCCTTCATGTTGGTCTCCTTCAGAAAACTTTTTTACTTCTCAAGGCATATATGTAAACATAAACATATATCTCTGTGCACCAGGCATGTCTCAAGCATATATGAATAAGTAAAAAAAGATGAATGTCAATAATTAAATTTACTGAATGATACTTGGATATACCTTGCAATAGATACTGTACAAGCTTTTCAGCCGACTAGAGAGAGACACTTCCATCCCTGGTATGTAGCTGAGCAGTAGAAAATGTTACTATAAATTATAAAACTTATAAGTGATTCTAAGGTAATAAATATGAGAATATCCACCCACAAGCATGAATTAGAAGAATGATAAATATACCCATAAAATAACCAATTGATCATAAGGCAAAACCAGAAAAGGATAATACAATCTTACGAGGTTGATATGTGTAACTCTCTTTCAAGTGTTTCCTCACAAATTGCTAATGATGCTAACGCGATAACTGCATCACTGAAAACCTTAGGCTTTGTTTCATGTGATTCTGAGCATTTACTAAGATTACTAAGATAGTTAGTGCGCTTATTCCGGTCCAGCAACGAATCAAATGGCAATACAGCCTGTAAAAGATCCTGCAGATAAACAATAACCAGAAATATTAGTAGTAAGTTATTGCAAAAAGTCAGACAATAAAAGAGGCGTCTTTATTCACATTTCAAAAGAAATTGAAGAGTATATTGGTAATTCTACCTAAGGTTCACAATCTCGTACCATATCGATGTATCGATCAGCTATTGGTATGGTCCACACCGAGTTGTACCAAGTTGTACCAACACATGGCACACTAAGGTACCGAGCTATACCGAGCATACCGGTCCTCTATCGGACTGATACATACCAAGCGTATTGAGCGGTACGATACGGTATTGCAAACCTTGATTCTACCTATGAGCAGTGAGACCAAATTTGTCCTTTGTTTTCAATTAAGTTGTTAATATTTGTTAAAATAAGTCCTCCAAACATTGTCGGACTAAGAAGTAGAGAAGGTTTAAACCGGAATAGATTATGTGAGCACTTTTATATAAATATAAGCACTTATTCATTTGATTGTACAATAAGGAAAAACAACTTATCATCAAATTATAATTGCCTGAATTAGTATGAACTCATGAAGCAAATATATACTCTAATTGTAGGAAACAGGAGATTAAATAGAATATTAGTCTTCTGTCCTAAATGTCTAGAAGATAATTAATAAATTTTAATTGACAACATTTACAAAAATAAATTTTGATGATCATTTTACCTCATTTAGAAACACATCACATACTAACTTAAGCCTCATGGATAAAGCCTATAGAAGGTTGAGGCATATGTACCAAATAAAAATGCTCGTGTTAAGTGATAAGATGTACTTTACTTCAAGGTTTGACTTACCAGTCCGTACCGGTGTACCAACATATTGTCGGTATCGGTACTGTCACGAACGGTCGTCACTCAACCGTAACTCTTCGTTCCGTGAACCGTTCGTTGCTTTTTGTTGCTTGTACAAATGTTTGACAGCCTGTTTTGCCTTAGTTTTGTGTGATTTTGCCTAGGAATTACGAGCAGAAATAGTCTGTCAGGCTGCAGAACGATCGCTCAATGCGCGAAGCCAAAACAGGCCAAAACTGCCCCAAAACTACCCAGTTTTGGGTCATTTTCACGTGCTGCGATGACCTGGCTGAGCAGAGTAAAACGTCAGCCATCTCAGCCCTCTGCAACCCCCCGGATGGCATAGGGCTGGATGGGGCTTCGGGATAGTAGTCGACCGTGAGCACCCAAAAGAAATTGAAGTGTTTTGTCCGACACCCTTGGGAACCGTCGTTTGTGGACTTACGATCGTTCTTACAGCCCTCTAAAGTCCTGTTTCACTCTCTTTCTCTCTTTTTCTGCTGCACTCAAGGTGTTCGACGAATTGCTTGTAAGAACTGCCCTCTTTGCGAGACGTCGGGACTTGTCTGTCGCTCGTCTTAAAAAATAATCAACTTCTCTTTTTGCAGGTCCTTCGGGACTCGCACGAGGTTGCAATTGGGCTGACCCTTTGCGGGCAAATACGCTTCGGCGTTTCATGACTTAGGCAATCCCAGCTAAGTCCGGAACATTGGGCCAAGGTTGCTTCATGACTTAGGCAATTCTAGCTAAGTCTACAAGTTTGACGCAAGGGTGCCACACAGTTTAGGAAAATTCAGCCAAGTCCGTGACATTATGCTATCAGAGCAGGCAAGCAATTCGAACAAGCAAGCGAAGAGGATTCGCAATCTCGTCATGGCGAAGCACCGTGGTGAATCGAGCAAGATGGGGCAAGCTGGACCTTTGCCCCAAGCAGCCGCAAGTGGGCTGCAAGTGCAAACTCGCTTGCAAACTGCTGGAGCCATTCATGAGGAGCGTGGCAGTGAACATGACGAGCGTGAAGTTGGGTACTCTCCGCGAGCGGAGGAGGCACAATCTGGTATGCCAACTGGGAAAAGGAGCCACAAGGAGAGACTTTCAACAATGGAAACCCACCTCGATGTTCTTGAAGCGAGCTTGGAGGAACTCTATCAAGGCAAAGGAAGGCTCCTTGGGGTAGAGAGCTCGCAAAAAGAAGCTGAATCTCGGATCGACAGGGTTGAGTCCCTGGTCGACCGACTGACGGAGGATACTAAAGACTCCGTACGACACCTACACGAAGTTATGACGGAACTCACGGCTAAAGTGACGTTGCTCACTAGAACTCTTAATGCAGGAGGGAACAATACCTGCGTTGCACCGCCACAAAGCTTCAGAGCACCAGAGCCGCATTGCTACGGGGGTGCTAGAGATGCCAATGAGCTCGAGAATTTCTTGTTCGACATAGAACAATATTTTCATGCTACGAGGCTAGATTCGGAGGAAACCAAAGTTTCTATAGCAACCATGTATCTGAATGGAGATGCAAAACTTTGGTGGCGAACCCGTTGGGAAGAGATCCAACAAGGCCGATGCCGAGTGGATACATGGGAAGACTTGCAGCGCGAGTTGAGAACGCGGTTTTTGCCCAAGAACACAGAGTTCGTCGCATGAAGGAAACTGAGACAACTCGCTAAAGTATTTATATCCGAGATTATGTGAAGCAATTTTCGGCACTGATGGTGGATATACAAGACATGTCCGAAAAGGACAAACTATTTAGCTTCCTTGATGGCTTAAAGCCATGGGCACAATAAGAACTAAATCGGAGGAATGTCACCGACGTGGTCGGGGCAATTGCAGCCATAGAAAGGCTAATAGATTTTGTTTCTTAGGAGGACTTGGGAAAGAAGAAACAATCCTCGGGAAATTGCCCAGCAAAATACTCTCGTGCAAAGGAGTCTGGGGGTGAACAGAAGAAAAAGAACTTCCACAAGGGACCAAGCTCGAAAGGCAAAGCCCTGAAATCTGGCGGGTGCTTCTTGTGTGGAGGACTGCACATGGTGAGGGAGTGCCCGTAGAAGCAGACACTCAACGCTTTAACGACATCAATACACCCCCACAAGTCGAACAAGGGCAAAGTTGTCGCCCTTAGTTCGAGCAGTTCGGAATCTAGCAGCACGACGAGGAGTCACAAGGAACCCGAATGGGAGCGATGCGTTTGTTGAATGCATTATGGGGTCAAGTGGGGGAGAGAACAAAAATAAAGGTGCAGAAGGCAGTAAGTAGCAAGCTGATGTATGTGAGCATCAAGCTTAATGGTCGAACAACCCTTGCAATGGTGGACACCGGAGCTACCCACAACTTTATTGCCGATCGTGAAGCAAAGCGACTTGGACTTGTCTTGGAGAAGAACCCAAGTTGCATGAAGGCTGTGAACTCAGAGGCCAAGCAGATCTCCGGATTAGCAAAGGGGGTCCCTATCAAGATTGGAGCATGGAGCGGGTGCACAAACATGATGGCGGTGCCATTGGACGACTTCCAAGTGATTCTTAGAATGGAGTTCATGCACGCGGTGAAGTTAGTGCCGATGTCGTTCCGAAACTCTTTATGCCTAATGGGAGGTGACGACCCCTGCGTAGTTCCAGTTTCCCGAGGGAGAACCAAGGACTCACAGCAAATATCGGCACTACATTTGAAGAATGGGGTGTGAAAAGGCGAATTAACTTTCGTGGCTACTGTGAAGCTAGAGCCACTTGCCGGGGAGGCCATTCACGAACCTGCTGTGGTGGTAAACGTTCTGAAGGAGTTCAAAGACATCATGCCACCCGAGTTGCCGAAGACTCTACCACCACGTAGAGGCGTGGATCATAACATTGAGTTGGAGTCGGGAGTTAAGCCTCCAGCGAGACCACCCTACCGTATGGCCCCTCCAGAGTTAGCAGAACTGAGGAAGCAGTTAGATGAACTGCTAAGCGATGGTTTCATCCGCAGTTCAAAGGCACCATTCGGAGCTCCAGTTCTCTTTCAGAAGAAACAAGATGGGAGCCTCCGATTATGTATCGACTATCGAGCCCTGAACAAAGTGACAGTGAAGAACAAATATCCTATTTCGCTCATCGTGGATTTGTTCGATCAACTGGGCAAGGCCAAGTATTTCTCCAAACTCGACCTTTGGTCGGGGTATTGGCAAGTGCGCATTATAGAAGGTGATGAGGCGAAGACTACCTGCGTAACCAGGTATGGAGCATTCGAGTTTCTGGTTATGCCTTTCGATTTAACCAACGCTCCGACCATATTCTGTACTCTTAGGAACCAGCTTTTCAAAGAGTATTTGGACAAGTTTGTGGTCGTCTACCTAGACGATATGATCGTCTACAGCCAGACGCTCGAGGAGCACGTTGAACACCTTCGGACAATCTTCAGAGTTCTCAGGGAGAACACCTTGTTTGTGAAGAGGGAGAAGTGCTACTTTGCGCAAACAGAAATTCTGTTCTTAGGGCATCGAATCGACGGTGGTTCCATTCAGATAGACGAATCAAAGGTGCAAGCTGTGGCAGAATGACAAACACCAAAGAAGGTACTTAAGTTGAGATCCTTCCTTGGTTTCGTCAACTATTATCGGCGCTTCATCTCTAGATATTCGAAGCGCGCAACTCCACTGACGGAGTTGCTAAAGAAGGACCAGTGCTCAGATTACCAAACTACGAGAAGCCTTTTGAAGTCATACAGATGCTTCTGACTTTTCGCTATTAGGGGAGTACATGTGGGACTAAGGGGTGTTACACTCTCCTCAACGCATATACTTGATGTCCTCGTTAAGGTCGAACATATCCCAGATCGAACCTTAGCATGGTGCATGTGAGGCTTAGCCCAGTGGTGGCTCCATGTTGTGTCGAGTTCAGAGCACTCCATACACACAGGTAGCCCTTTCTTACTCGGGTCCCCTCACCATGCCCGAATACTAGGTCGGCTCTGATACCAAATGTCACGACTCGGGTTGATGAGCTAACTTTCCTGATAGCTTTGGTTTGGCCCAACCACTAGCCAAAATGCTCGAGCCGAGAGTTAATAGTAGTATACTCATTAACCCTTATAAGGCACTCATATATTCCCACATTTTCAATGTGGGATTAAGGGGTGTTACACTCTCTCCAACTCATATACTTGATATCCTCGTTAAGGTCGAACATATCCCAGATCGAACCCTAGCATGGTGCATATGAGGCTTAGTCCAGTGGTATGCAAGAGGGTCATCCAGTGGCCTATGAGAGTCACAAGCTCAATGAGATCGAGCGGCAATATCCAGTGCATGAGAAAGAGATCACAGCGATGGTCCACTATCTACGAGTCTGACGACACTACCTTTTAGGAGTACCATTCGTGCTAAGGACGGACAATGTCGCATTGAGTTACTTCCAGACTCAAAAGAAACTCTCCCCGAAACAAGCACGATGGCAGGACTTCTTGGCCGAGTTCGACATGGTAATGGAGTACAAGCCCAGAAAGACAAATGTCGTGGTCGATGCATTGAGCCGGAAAGTGAAACTGGTGAATGCTATACAGTTGGAAGGCGGAGGCCAAGCAAGTCAGTTGCACTCCAACTTTCTTTCCAGGATCAGGGATGGACTGTATAGTGATCCTCAAGCAATAACCCTGATGCAACTCATCAAAGGGGGCAAGGCGCGATGATTTTGGGTCTAGAAGGGACTCCTTTACACTAAAGGGAATTAAGTTTATGTTCCACGAGCGGACAACTTGAGGCGTGAACTCTTGAGAGAGTGTCACGATTCCCTTTGGGCAGGACATCCGGGCATTCATTGGACAATGACTCTCGTGGAGAGGTCATTTTATTGGCCAAAGATGGGGACAGATGTGGAGGATTATGTTCGTACATGCCTTACGTGCCAACAGGATAAGGTAGAGCAGTGAAAGCCAGTGGGACTTTTGGAGCCGTTGCCGGTGCCAGAAAGGCTATGGGAGAGCATTTCCTTGGACTTCATATCAAGCTTGCCCACAGTAGGGGGACTTGGATCGATACTTGTAGTTGTCGATCAATTTTCAAAGTATGCAACGTTTATTGCTGCACCCCTATATTGTTCAGTAAAAAAGGCGGTTAAGTTAATGATGAAGAATGTGGTGAAGTATTGGGGAGTTCCACATAATATCATTAGTGATCGAGATTCTCGATTCTTACGACGATTCTGAACCGAGCTATTCAAGCTATTGGGATCGAAGTTATACTTCTCCACAAGCCTCCACCCTAGACGGATGGCCAAACAAAAAGAATTAACTCACTGTTAGAATAATATCTCTAGCACTATGTGAGTGCTAACCAACGAGATTGGGTGAAGCTATTGGACATAGCCTAATTCTCCTACAACTTGCAGCGGAGCTCTACGTCCAACAAGAGCCCATTCGAGATTATCACAGGACAACAGTCGTCGACCCCTCACACATTGGCTATTGGATATATGGGGAGTAGTCCGTCAGCATATCACTTTGCAAAAGAATGACATCGAAATGCAGATATTACTCGGGCCTACTTGGAGAAGGCGGCCAAAAAGATGAAGAAGTGGACAGACTTGGGAAGGCGACCCCAAGAATTTAAAGTTGGTGACTTGGTGTTGGTAAAGCTCTAACCAACATCACTCCAGTTCTTTAGACACAAAGTGCACAAAGGATTGGTACGCAAGTATGAAGGGCCTTTCCCAATCATCAGCCGAGTAGGCAACATCTCCTACAAGTTGCAACTACCAGCATGGTTCAAAATTCACAATGTCTTCCATGCAAGCAACTTGAAAGCCTACCATTCAGATCTGCATGACGTCTCACGAAATATTTCAACTCAGGTATCCCCAATCAGAGCCTCCTACGAAAAGCGAGTTGAGACTATTCTAACAGATCGCAAGACTAAGCTACCTAACGGAGCAGAGCAAACTGAGTACTTGGTGAAGTGGTAAAAGCTTTCCCGGACAGAAGCCAGTTGGGAGCCAGAAGATGCCCTACGACATAAAGAAGCCTGCGTTAAAGCCTATCAACAAGCGTCGACAACAGCGTCGATAAGTTAAGTGGGGGAGAATGTCACGAACGGTCATCGCTCGACCGCAACTCTTTGTTCCGTGAACTGTTCGTCGCTTTTTGTTGCTTGTACAGATGTTTGGCAGCATGTTTTGCCTTGGTTTTGTGTGATTTTGCCTAGGAATTGCGAGCAGAAACAGTCTGTCAGGCTACAGAACGATCACTCGCTGCGCGAAGCCAGAATAGGCCAAAACTGCCCCAAAACTACCCAGTTTTAGGTCATTTTCATGTGCTGCGATGACCTGGTTGAGCGGAGTAAAACGTCAGCCATCTCAGCCCTGTGGAACCCCCCAGGTGGCACAGGGCTGGATAGGGCTTCGGGATAGTAGTCGGGCATGAGCACTCAAAATAAGTTGAAGTATTATGCGTTCGACACCCTTGGGAACTGTCGTTTGTGGACTTGCGACCATTCTTACAACCCTCTAAAGTCCTGTTTCGCTCTCTTTCTCTCTTTTTCTGCTGCACTCAAGGTGTTCGACGAATTGCTTGTAAGAGCTGCCATCTTTGCGAGATGTCAGGACTTGTCTGTCGCTCGTCTTCAAAACTAATCAACTTCTCTTTTTGCAAGTCCTTCGGGACCCGCACGAGGTTGCAATTGGGCTGACCCTTTGCGGGCAAATATGCTTCGGCATTTCATGACTTAGGAAATCCCAGTTAAGTCCGGAACATTGGGCCAATGTTGTTTCATGACTTAGACAATTCTAGCTAAGTCTACAAGTTTGTCGCAAGGGTGCCACACGGCTTAGGTAAATTCAGCTAAGTCTGTGACAGTACGGTACCGGTACCCGGGCGATATGCACAGTGCATACCACCCGGTATTAAAATATAATAAAATATTAAAATATTAAAATATTAAAAAAAGAAAAGGGGCGACGTCGCCTCGATCTTTCTCCTTGCGCGGGAGAAAAAGTGGCCACGGGTGGCGATGACGCGCGGGCGAGGTATTCTTCTCTTCTTTTCATCTTCTTCTCTTTTTCTTCCTCAATCGACCGCCGACGGTCGATTTCTCTCTCAATCGATTGCTGACGGTCGATTTCTTCTTTAATCAGCCGTCGATGGTCAATTTTTGACGGAACCGCCCGGTAGCGGACGGTCCGCGTACCGGTAACCTGGCGGACCGATATGTACCCCCCATACTAGGCGGTATAGGTCAAAATTGCAAGCCTTGCTTTACTTATTGTACCATATGCAAGGAAATTCGTCTAGATTTTTCAAAGATAACTTGGAGTACTCTCCCTGTAGTAAATTAAGCTGTTAATCTACCATTGAACACTCATATGTAGCTTTAGTGCTGCTCATTGTTTCATGGTCATTAACCCCATTTTACATGTTCTGTTTCAGATTTTCAAAATTTTAAGAAAAATCAGGAGCCCTGTGGTTCACCTCCTCTGACCTCACTATGGATCTAGACTTTTGTGAAAGCTTTCTTGCTTAAAGTATCAGCACATTCTAGCAAAATAGACATCCAGAAATAACACAGAGATAGGTCTGGTCTACTATGTTTATGCTACCTTCTCCAGAAATGCTTAGGATATGTTTTGTGTTATATTTGACTTAAGGAGAATACTAACTTCTTTGGAATTTCTTTTACATCCTTCTCAGGAAAATCAGAACCACATAACTGAGCATTTGCATGCATGTAAAAACATGAAGGTCTATGATTTTCTAGTAAAATACCAGGCATGACATGCTGATGGCGAAGCCAGTGACATGTCAAGGCAATTCAGCAAAAAGACATCTGTGCTACTTCATACTGATCCATACTAGACTGAGAAATGTACCCATGATTAAGTGAGAATAATTAATCTGGCCAATACATGGGTTTGCACACATGTTAACTGCTGAGATATCACTGATATGATATAGTTCAGCATTGCGGTTGTTCATGGACCAGCATAACCATTTATGGATTTAATTAACAGATGACAAAGGGACCTCAAACTTAAGGTCATTCTCTCAGTCAAGTGTTTGCATCCAGCAGATCAACTAGTCGTCAACTATCTTGACATATCTTTTTTGTATGTTTGCATTATAGGTCCACATAAAAGTAATACAAACTCGCAGCAGCATGTTAAAAGAGTTGTATTATTGTTCTCATCGGCTTAGTTATCTTTGCATCATTCACGACCTAACATCCCAAACCATGTCATAAAGAACCTCTGATTTACTTCCTTCAGCTGCTATTAGATTAGTATTGTCTTTCATTATCTACATTGTTCAATTTGCTTGACACTAAAATCTCGAACTGCTGCATTATTTGTTTATATTTATGAACTAAGCTTTTCAATTTCCTTAGAACTTTTGTATAACATGCTTTCAGAGTTGTTAAATGACACACATCATTTTCTTGCGGCTAAAACATTGTTTTCTTCAATTCAAAAATGCAAATTACATAGCATGTCCTAAATACTGAGGATCCACTCACTAAAATATAGAAGTGGGAACATCTGTTGTTCCAAAGAAAATTTCAAGTCATTGAACTTTTTATTTTTGGTTTTAGCTTTGCATTACTCTTTACAATAGTATCTTAGTAGCTACATCCAGCACATGTCATAACTTTAAAACTTAACTTGAAGGTCCTAGTTGTTAATTTGAATCACTGCAACCAAACCATAGAATTTCTTGCAAATCATACTCACTCTCATATTTTCTCTTTCTTCATTGCTTTCAATAGGCCAACCATCATGAAATAATATACCATCATCTTTTGATGGGGTTAGAAGGCCTGCCTTCATAGACACTCTCCTAAAATTTCGAATCTTGTTACTTGGAGCCCACATGGAAGCAAGCTCAGCTCGGATTATCCTAAATACCCGTGGCTGCAAAATATTCAACATGAATGTTAAACTGAAGAAAATTGCATGTAAGTTTAAGAGTTACTAATAAACTGTGTAAAAGTAAAATTTATGCAGATAAATGACAGCAAGGTTTCTCTAGCCTATCACTAGTCATACAACTAAAAATTCTAATGCAGGAGAGAGAGCTAGACAGAGCAAGCTAACCTAATTCAGGAAGTATAACAATTGCCCCTGCATCTGCAGGTATAAGTTTGCATATGGATACAAGATAAAGAAATTTTTTTATATTGTAAATCTTTTTGGCTGAAAATGAAGACAATTATTTCCAAACAAGTACTTCAAAGCACAAGTAAAAATGATGATCAATTGTTAACTTCCAGAAAGAATAACTCCGTACTGTTATTCATGGCAGTGGTTAGTAAAATAATGTGATGCCTTATATCCCTGCAAAAAGTAAGCATGTCATGCCAATTGTAACATCCTGATTAGTCCCACATCGGAAGTGGCTTATAGGGGTATGATGAGGATACTACTATTAATTTCAGCTTAAATATTTTGGCTAGTGGTTTGGGCCAAATTAAGTTGATAGGTCAATTAGCTCATCGAACTTGGGTCATGACACCACTTGCTTCATATTGCTTGGCAATTGATGCTGTATCAGCTATTTTGTCTTTCCATGTAGGTAATATAACAATATTGTTAATGTTTACTCTTCAGAGTGGATTCATTTTTCAGTGCAACCTTATTATCCAGCACCAGTTGACCAAGAAGTTGCAATTTACTCTTCTAGACTCAACGTCATTTCAGAAATTGTCATAAAACCAGTTGCAGCTTGATTAAGAAGAAGAAAATATTCAGCACCAATGTTCGCTGAACAAAATATTAGAGGAAAATTTTTTTTTGTTAATAACCAATGAGGTTCTAGTTGAGGACAAGACTCAGAACAAGGTAAGGTTTGCTTCTTGTAACCTAGGTTAATAGGGTTTAGTCATAGAAACAACCTCTTTATTTGCAGGTATAATCATGGTTCTATTATCGATCTATACCGGTGTACCAACCAGCTATTGGTATGGTACATATCAAGCTACACTGAGCCGTACCAACATATCGATGCATGGCATATGGGGGTGTATCGATGTACCACCCGTACTAGTCCATTGTTGGACCCAAGGTCACGATTTCGAATCGTACTGCCAGGTACGGGCGGTACGTATTGGTCCGCCCACTGATCGGTATATGGATAGCCCGCTACAGGGCGGTATCACCGATTGGGGATGTTTTCGCCCTGTTACTACTAGAAATTGACCGATAACGATCGATTTCGACCGTCGTCTGCCGTTGTTGGGCAGTAATAGTCGATTTCGACCGTCGACGACCGATTTCAGGTGGTATCAGCCGAGGGAGGGAGAAAGAAGAAGAGGGCGTTACTCTCCCGATCCGTCGCCTGTGGACGATTTCTTCACCCCGTGTACGGAGAAGAAACATCTCCCCGCGTGGGGAGAAGGAACGAGGCGACGTCGCCCTTTTTTTTGTTTCTTAACCTTATTTTATATAATACACACACACACACACATATATATATACACACATCGAGCGGTATGCCTGTGCGTGCCGCTCGGTACCAACGTACCATACCATACCGAGCTGAGCTCGGTATGCTGGTATGGCCTGATATGGCAAACCTTGATTGGACCGGTACATACCACCCCTACCGAGTGGTATGTTGTGGTACGGGGAATCTTGGGTATAATATTGCATATTGTAATCTTGGATAAAGTTTCTTTTTGTATCCTTCTCTCCCTACTCTTTTTTCCCTTCTTCCTGCTGTAATGTCACTATGCCAGCTGCATGGACTCTAATGTCTGTACTGCACTGACATGTATGACAAGGCCACATAGAACCTTTAAACATGCTATTGTGCAGTTCTCTAATGAACAATACATGGTGTAAGCAATCACAAACATGATAAATACTATGATTCACTCTCAAAGTGGATAATCTGTGGTTCTACCATCTCAATCTCTTAAAAAAACACATGGGTTTAATTTCTTGTCATCATATCATCCAAATTGCCATGGTAGAAAATGAAAAGCCTTTATTATAGGCTATCAGCCAAGTGCAAGTTTCCCTAGTGAGAAATAGCTAACAACAGATTAACCATGTTATGTACTTACATTAGACAAGACAACTAGCAGTTAATGCTTCTGAATGAGAACACAGTGGGTGGGACAAATTGAGAGTACTGAATGCTTCAGAATGGCTAACAGTTTTTGCCATTAAATATGAAAAAAAGCATGACAATTGAGCAACAAATAATCCTGAATGTTGATCAACTAGGAAATCCTTTTCATTTTTTTTTTTCAATAGTTTCTGCAAGTCCATATCAGAAAGACATTGGAAACAGACCTGAAGGACTGCAAAGCACAAATCTTCCAGTTCAGCTTTTAAAGCCCAAACACCCAATCGAGAAGCAAGAGAACACCAAACTGCCAATGTCTCCTGAGCCACTGCTTGAGCTTTGGGCAATGATAAAGCATAGCTGAAGGAATTGATAAAAAAATGAGAAATTTAAGTATATCAAGAAACATTCCTTTGATAGTTCAGACACTGAAAAGATTGCATCATCATTTGGCTTACCGAATTAATATTTCAAGCTAGTATCCATGATAGTCAAGGAAAAGACTTTTAAGACATGAATCAGAAATAGAGCAAATAAAAATGTACTTTTAAGATTTAAACATCAGAATATTGAAAAGCTAAACAAAGTGACTTTAGAATGAGGACCTGTTTTCTTGAAAATTATTAGTTCCTCTTAAAACATAGATTGGGTTACTTCAACAAGAATAGGTACCTTCCTTGTAAATGTAACAGTATGGATTATATGCACCAACCCATGATTAAAAAATAGATGCACCCAGCAGATTGGTGTTCCTTTTTAACCAAATAAAACATGCTTCTTTTTTATCCAACAACTAGCCAAAACTGCGAAATGTGTGTGTGATAACCTCAACTGGAGAAAATGGAAAACTCCGCAAGACACATATCTTATATCATCTAATGATTTTACAACTAAATCAAGCCATCTCATATGCACATTCAGGCAAATATATATGCCAATTCCATAACTATTTGAACAATATGATTTCTGTAAGTAATATGGTTAAATACTTTTAAACTCCAGATGGACAAAGAGAAACTGACAATACGATGAAATCATCCACATATTATAACACAAACCAAGGTTTTACTTACCGGTCTGTACCGGTGTACCGATATATTATCGGTACCGGTACGAGGCCCGTACCAGGTGGTATGCACAGTGCATACCGCCCGGTATTAAAATATAATATAATATTTTTATAATATAATATTATAAATATAATATTAAAAATATTAAAATATTAAAAAAAAGGAAAGGGGTGACGTCGCCTCGATCTGTCTCCTCGCACGGGAGACGCACCGTCTCCTCGCGTGGGAGAAAAAGCGGTCGTGGTCGCGGCCTCGGGCGGCGACTGCACGTAGGCGACCTGCGGGCGGCGACGGCAGGCGGGCGAGGACGGCGCGCGGGCGAGGTATTCTTTCTTCCCTTCTTTCTTTTTTTCTTTTCCTCTTCTTCTTCCCTTTTTCTTCCTCAATCGACCGCCGACGGTCGATTTCTCTATCAATCGACCGTCGACGGTCGATTTCTACTTCAATCGGCCGTCGACGATCGATTTTGACGGAACTGCCCGGTAGCGGGCGGTCCGCGTACCTGTAACCTGGACCGGTATATACCGCCCGTACCGGGCGGTACAGGTCGAAATTGCAAACCTTGACACAAACAACTATGAGAAGAAAGATCTAGCAGTAAAGCCCAGCAAACTTACATTGTCCGCATATTATGCAAACGATCTGCCAGCTTGATGAGAACAACACGAGGATCATCAACCATCCCCAAAAGCATAACTCTTAGGTTATTTGCCTACAGAATAGGTTAAAACTTTTAAAATATTAATAAAATATTAATTCAAGTGATGTCTGTCAACATATACTTTCAAACGTGAAGTCAGTCATAGATGTGGATTATAAAATCAAGTAACATTTTGTACCATGATACAGTTAATTCACAAGATTGTTTGTTTTCTATTTTGTTGTCCGTATGCATGTACACGTGTGAGAACTCATGGAAGCTTTTTCTTACTCATAGAGAAACCTAGACCAAAACACTGAGTGCCCAACTAGGAAAAACTAAAAATAGGATAACCACATCATATTCAACATCATAATGTACAATGCAATTGTCGTAAAACATAGAACATTTTAATAAACTGAAATGTCTATTACTGCAACTTGTGTGTCATGATGAGATACATGGATTTAAGAATACCAAGAAAAAATTGTAGTTCTGTACTTCTGTGCAGCATTGGCTTTTAAAAGTCAAAGCATGAAAGCAAGTATAGAATATAAGTTAGTGCGAAATTAGGCTCCTAGACTCCTACGAAAACTGATGGGTGGCATGCCACATGCCGATGGCATATAACATCAGGCAAATGTGGCTTACAGTATTATGCAGCTAATTTTATTTTCAAGATATGAAAAGGTTAGAAAAAAATAACACTGGGCTTATAGAACTTGAAAAAGTTTATCATGCAAGATAGAAGATTTACCAAGCAATCTCAGATAACACCTGAGTACATTTAGTTGATTATGTAAGTGTTCAATATTCATGTGAGACAAATCATTCTATTGGATGGATAGACCAAAATTATGCTCTATTGATTGATATAGATGGTGAACAAATAAAGAACAAACAGGATCAACAGATATAACAAATAACAAAAGGGGGTTGATACAAGGAAAAGGAATAGTAAAAGAAGAAATAAGATAAGGTACTACCCACTAACAATTTCTGCTCATATAAGAAATTACATGTCTTCTTTTTTTTTTCAATTGACAACCTTTTATTTATGGAACTCTCTAAAAATGCATCTAGATGTTCAATATTATAACTCAGTACATTACTTGTTCTTCCAAGCCTATCCCTACCAATAATAGGATTCCAATTCATCAACTACAGGACTTCAAATCATTAAATAGTTACATAATATAATGAGGAAAAGTCCAAAATTATCCATCCAACTTAGGCTTCAAATTGACATGAACCCTAAACCCAGACCTATGCTGCAGCTGAATTTGGCATGCATCAATGGGTGCACCTTGATGTTGTCTATTTAGACGACTGCAAGAAAATCTGGAACATGGATCAAGCAATCACACGAAAAAGACAAATGGTTATCATGTGGCATTTGGTAGAAATCAGTGGTCCCAAAATGGTCACTTTGTTTCTTATAGGTAATTCTCACATCACAACAAGCATTTACCAGTAAACCTTGCAAACTTTACTTTGGTTAGCATATCAAGAATACGTCTTACAAATATCAGTCTCAGTTAAAGTGTCCCGTACAGACTTTAATTATATACTTATAAGTTCTAACACTTCATGAGGAATAGCCAAATGATCCCTGAAACAAATTATAAGCTTAATGTATCATTTTGACATTTGTTGACAACCTAGAGATGTCTCATATCTATGAATTTTCAGAGAACCTGGTTTGGACAAGTAAAAGAAATAATGAAATAGTAAAAAGGAACATCACTAAATCATATTTAGGTTTGTTATGCCTGAAATCTAGAAACAATTAAAACATCAAATGGCTCCAGAATGAAGCCAGAATGTATCAAAATTTAGTTCCAATTCCAGCACAAAGAACAAACCTAGTCCTTATCTGTCTACAAAACTTTATCACTATGCTCTGTGCTCGTTCCTCAGCAGAAAAGCATCAGCTGTGGCCAATTTTAATTTTCTTTAATTAATGAAAATTCAAACCAAAATAAGCTAGATAAACTTGTGCATTTCCTTGCATATGACATAACTTAAAAGGACAAGTCAAAAAAGGAAAAAAGTTTCTTAAATATAATAATGTTGGGTGGCCCAACAGAACCTAAGTTATAATTTCGATACAAAAAGGTCTCATAATAATAAATGTTTCAGGAAAAATCTTAAGATAACATATTTGTTAAGACTATTTAAGATTTCATGTAAGGACATTAAACTAGTGCATAAAGAGAGTGATGATAGCCATCTCAAGGACCAAGAGGTCCATGATGTTGGAAAAGAGAGCAGTGCTGATGAAATTTGGTGACATTATATGAGAGGTAAATGAAAACAACAGCCAGATCTAATAAGAAATGAGAGAATGTCGGATGTGGTTTACAATGAAATGCTTTCTTTTTTAGCAGGAAAAGTCCAATAATGCTAACTTCAACTTAGAAATCTGGCTTAGAGATAGATATCAAAGAAAAAAAAAATGTAAATCATTTCTCAACCTCTAGAAAAGAGCATCTTAATATGCTGAAGAAAAGTATTGAAGAAAATAACTCAAATGAACAAGGTAATCAATGAAATTTGTAATTATACATTAAAATTTATTGGTGTCTTAAAATGCAAATATTTTATGATACTAAAATATATACACACATAATGCTACATAATAAAGTGTTTTACATGAATATCAAATAAAATCCCAGAATTTAATTTTCATGCTCCGTGAGTAAGATATATATCTATATAAGTGAAGAACATATTACCTCTTCAGAACCAAGGGTAGTTTGGTTGACACTTTCACGTCTGTGTCTCCGTAACAGCTGCCCAGTACAATTGTTGATCATAAGCAAGAAATTAAGGCATAGATGTTGTTCTCAGACACACGGTTACCAAGAGAAATTAGCTACATACTACATCACAGTCACAAGTACAATGCCAGCATAAAAAGACTGATGCACTTCATATTGCCTATTGGTTCAGATATTTTTCATTTTGTCAAATTGTTGCTAGGTGATATGACAAGTTCAGACATCACAGTAAAAGATAAAATGATTTTCATATGACAGTGTCCACATAGGATGTTTAAGTACAATCGGAAAACAAGTTGTGCATATGTGTTGGAAGAAATGTAAGTACATATGATGTGCATTGCAGGAGAATAACTTTGATCAATTGGATCACAGGATCCATACTTTAGGGATTCCAAAACAAGAATTGACTTCATTAAAAATGCTTAACACTTGTCCCTTGCCAGCTTAAAGAAAGCCTTACATAAACTGAAGGCATCCAAGTCATCATCTAATAAACCAGTAATTAGTAGCTCTCCATTTCCAGACCCAACAGAACCTTCACCACAATCACATGGTCATGTAATAAACCGATTGCTACCTGGCTAAATTAATGTCAGATTATGTTACATGTAGTGTCTAATATATGAGTTAGTGTGTACCAATGATTATAATTTAAGTCTGATATCAATATCAGTCAATGGCTGGACCAATACAGAACTGGTCCTGTACAGCGTACCAAATGACAGTATGGGTTGATGCTGCTTGAACCACTAGAGAGAGAACTGGGGAGGAGGTGGTGTCAACACATACGATGGGCAGCAACATAGACGAAGACGACGACGAGGAGAAGAAGAGGAGTAAATGGCAGAGGATGAGAGAGAGGCAGCAGAAAAAAGAGAAACACAACTGAATAGCTGTTGAGCATCTAAAATGAAAAAGAAACAAAAAAAAGAGGATCAACTCTCAGACTGAGCAGTAGACTTGCCACCATGTATAACTTCATATCAGTCAGCTCAAAGATGGTAAACCTTGTTTCACAGGTGAAATTGCACGGCTTATATAGCTTAATAAAAATATAATGGCATACCTGGTTTATATAGCTTAATTTTGATACACCAGCAACTAAATGTGCCACATCATCACCAAACTCTTCCTTGATTGTACTGAGGTTTTCTAATGTGTCATCAATCACATCATGAAGTATCCCAGCTACAACTGTGTTTACTGCCTGCAATAAGATTATATTTATTTTGGGTTTTAGGGGACAAAATTTGTTTGACTTTAATGCAAATCAAACAAAGGATGATTGACAATTGAATGTATATTATATATAAAGATCCTTCAAGAAAAACCTAGGTATAAGCAAGAACATGAGTATAAAAGGGAGTATATACTCGATTTCCACTATTTGGAACCAAGGCAGCTAAAATTTTTCCTGTATGGATGCAATGTGTGACGTAAGGCTCTCCAGTTTTTCTTAATTGGCCGAAATGGGCTTTGCTTGCAAATGCAATAGCCTTCTGCACCTGGAATACAGAACAAAGAGTAGACATGAAGCCAGAATATATGTATGTATGTATGTATGTATGTATGTATGTATGTATGTATGTATATATATAGATATATATATATATATATATGTATGTATATATATATATGTATTGTGTGTATATATATATATATATATATATATATATATATATATGTATGTATGTATATATATATGTATGTACATATATATGTATGTATGTGTATATGTATGTATGTATATATGTATATGTATGTGTATATGTATAGGTATGTGTGTATATATATATGTATGTATGTATGTACGTATGTATATATATGTATGTTTATATGTATATTTATGTGTATATGTATATGTATGTGTGTGTGTCAGATGATTAGGAAGAAAATACTAAACCTTTGCATCTTTAAATATTGGGTATCCTGTTACATCTACTCCTTCCAATATTAGAGTATCTGCATTAAAGATCCTCATCATATTAAAATTTAGATGGCAATATTGACAGTAGTATTAAGAGAATCAGACAGTGCATTTATGGTGACAATCAATGATCGCAAAGTATAGTCTATAACCATGCAAATCCAAACATAGAAATTTGACCGTCACCGAGTAACTATAACAATCATTTTAAACTTGTTTCACTAAAACATATGAAATCATTTACTATGCTTGATTAAGAAAACCCAAATAGATCATAAGCAATGGCCATAATATGAATCAGGGCAAGAAGAAATAAACTGAAATATGCGGGGACTGCAGTTCTTTTATTTTCAACAATGGGACCACTGTGTTTCATTTTCTGTAATACAGCAAACACCTATGTTAGATGACGGGAAACACACCTACAAAGTCAGAGCATAGAAACTTTTATCTAGGACAATTACAGTTGAGCCTTAGTGTGAATCAAGTCGAATTTTAGGCCATGTCAGAATTTCAGATTATAAACAATTTTAAATTTCCAAGAAGTAGTTTCATGTGTTTGTCATCAATCTAAAAATTATAATCAAGATGACTAGGATGGTGATCTGCCATGAGGCATCCTGAACAAATTGTTGCTTAGAATGTGATGATAAATCAAAATGTCCATGGTCTGCCAAGATATTGTGATTAGATCATGGCCAATGCAATTATTGGTATAGATTCTTCACTCCTCACGGATGAGAGATAAATGCAGCAAGAATTAGCTTGAGACAAGTCCTGTACTGGGTTAAGCTGGATTCCCAATTAAAATTTTAACATGATATTCCATTTACTAGAGATCTTTTAAGTCCCTAGTTAAGACAGAGACTTGACTATTGTAGCTATTTACCAGAATGAGAAAGACTTTTATGCATTTCAGATAGGATTTTGTCAGATTGTAGGTTTCTTTAAGAAAAAATTCTTGCCCCATAATTTTTTCTTACCCTGCAGTTTTAATTAGCATTTGAGAATAGATGATCTGTAAATGAAAGCTCATGACCGATTGGAAGGATTCAAAGAAGACTGGATGTCAGTTTTGACAAGCCAAAACTTGTATACTCTGTCTTTTTTTTCTTATCTTGCCTTTTTATTTCTGCTCATCTAAGATACTGCTGTAATAAATTCCTCTGGAGATAAACAAGCAAAGAACTATATTTCCCCTCTAGCCATAAGTGTGCATCAAATTGCAGTATAAGATTTGTCATTGGCAGCTTCAAGGTGGTTGAGAGATATATCAAGAAGAAAGGTGGCAACGAGAAGAGGAGAAATATATAGAATGCACTATTCCTTGTTCACAGTGTGCATTTTTTAATCTACCTGACTCCATAAAATCATACCTCTATCACTGACAGTAAAGATCACCATATAACAAAAGTAAAACAGATTCATCATATCCAAACTTCTGTATAGCTGATCTCCTATCATCATAAATGCAAATTTTCAGGCATAGTCGTGAATTAATCTTCTTTGTAATTGGACCAACTAATGATAACAGCATCACCACCTAGGAATGATCAACTCAAGTCTTCCGTAGCATGCCAATTCGAGCACCATTTCAGCCCAAATAAACAAGGTTCTCATCTAGACAATAATCAAACTTATTTTCTTGATAAAGAATAAGCACACTTGAATGTTTCTTTTTTTGCAAAGGGTAAGTCGTGAAGGTGGGATTCGAGCTCAAGACCTTATGATAAGCTGTCAAAATCTTTACCAGCTAAACTAGCTGGCACCTTCACGTCATGGTCAGCATAGTAGCTTCCCATCTGCAGCGAGGGCCCTCCGCCTCCATTGTTTGTGTTCCTTGGTGCTCTCTGCGCTAGGGTTGGTTGTTCATCCCTCCTGTCATCGCACCCAAGAGCAAACCGACATTGGGGCGATGTTGGGACTAGAGTTTGTAATACCGTACATACCACTCGATAAGAGGGGCATGTACCAGTCCGATAGAGGACTAGTACGGGCAGTACATCAGTACACCTTAGTGTACCGTGTGTTAGTATGCTTGGTACAGCTCGATACATACCATACCAACAGCTGATCGGTACACCGGTATGGCACGATATTCAAAACCTTAGCTGGGACAAGCTCAACTAGTATTCGTTGACGTGTTCAAAGTCGTCCTCATCAATGGTTCTCCACAATGATCCGTTAGCAGGTTCACCTATAGAAACCTTGTTACTACTCATTCCTCTAAATGAAAAGGTTCAGTGAACTTGTCGTGACATCGGAGCCGGATCCGAACACTTCACCAAACCATTAAATCGATAGGAGCGATAGGCAGTATGTACAAAGGATATGGACATAGTCAATGAGAGCTAATGATTTGCGCTTATCAAGAATTCCTCGTTGAAGACCAACAATTGCAATGATCTATCCCCATTACGATGAAATTTTCAAAAATTACCCAGGTTATAGGCTCGTCGAATACATCAGTGTAGCACAAAGTTCTCCAACTATTTAAACAAATCAAATCAACAAAACCATTATAGTAACAATAAAAGCCTTTAGCTCTTCCATTAAGTCCTTAGCACTAATACAATTGGACCAGTTATAGATAGTTTCTTTCGTCCATAATTAACATGTTTCAGCTCATAAAATGGATGATGAAGGATTTTGTTCAGATATTGGCTATTTTGATCCAATGCTACAGTTGCTTTCAGCTTTATCTATTTACTTTCTGTTTCTTTCTTTCCTATTGTCTTCACCTTCATTCACTAGAAAAGAACAACTAAACATTTGCAAGATAACATGAAACACGGATATAGATTCCTCAAAATTGCTTCCACATTCACACAACTGTACCATTTCATTCCCGTTTTCTGTTACCAAAAAGATACATGATACGCATTCATCTATCCGTATCCCGTGACCTTCTAAAGATTAGAAGATCGAACTAAAGATCAAGACAGCAAATCCGACGCCTCAACTGAGAACAACAAAAAGAAGAGAGAAGGCGAAAATATAAGAGGAGAAAGAAAGGAACCACACCAGGTTTTTCTTCCACCTTGGGCCACAAGAAATCGACCTTGGTGGAGAGGCACGCCCCGGAGGCGATGGCGACGGCCGTGACGGCCACTTGCGCAAGCGTCGACCCCACCGCAGCGTGGCTCGCGCCGGAGCCTCCGGCGGCCGCTGCGGCAGCGGCGATGGCGTTGCCTGCGGCAAGGACGGAGCCGAGCGGAGGGGAGGAAGCAGCCAGCCGCGCGGCGACCTGGTCGAGGACGCAGCGGAATCGGGTGGCAGAGCCGCGGAGCGCGGCTGCCGGGAGCAGGAGGATGCAGGAGCTCCGGTGGCCGATCACGGCGGTGCGGCCCCGGAGAGGTCGGCCCAGTCCGGCGCAAGAAGACATCATCGGACGTGGAGGATCCGATTCTTTAGGGTTTAAAGGTTGAGGACTTCACCTCAATCACTCCCTCCCTCGGTCGCATCTTTTCCGCAACGATGTCGATGGGAAGGAGGGGGGGGGGGGGGGGGGGGGGAGGGGGGTGGGGTGGAAGATGTGGGGTGTAGGAAGTGGAGGAGGATGAGCGAGAGAGAGGCAACGGGTGTGTCCGCGTGTGTGGCGGGGGATGCAGAGGAGTTGGTTTGGTGATGTCAGAATTAGTCGGCACTCGGTAGTTTCTTCTGGTGAATAAAATGGGAAGGTTCCGTTGTCCCTTTCGGCTTCCTCGCTCTCGTAGTATCTATCATATCTTCTTGTCGTTTCCCCGAAGAAATCGTTGCCCGGCCCACATAAAACATTTTACGTAATTCATGAACTAAAAAAAAAAAAACACTTTTTTGAGATAAAGGAAAAGAAAAAAAGGAATAATAGTCCAAGGCAATAAACGAAGCGCCAATCCGATGCACACTAGCCGAGATGGCCTTCCTTTACCCAAGGTTGAGTATAAATTCTAATTTTGTTCGTGTTACATAAAAGATAAGGAACAAAAAGTTTGATCCACCATAAATTCCTAAATCTTGCTTTTAATTTTCATTTCAGGATTCTGTGTTTGGGTTTTGTCAACCCTTTTTCCCAACAATGAGAGATAGATAGATAGCACAATCACAGAATTTGATCTACTGTTCCACATCGTCAGTATAATAATACTTAGCATGATTGATGTTGTCGCATTCTCCTTCTTCCTCTCGCCTCCCTGGCTCGATCTTTTCTCCCATCTCCGAGTCCTCCCTCGTGTCGGCGTCTTCTTCTGCTACAAGAAAGCGACAGCCCGACGCGATGGCCGCCACCTCACGCCCATCGATACCATGGTGGACAAGCTGAAGCAATCTCTGGCGGCAGCCCTCGTGGTGTCCTACGCTGTCATTGGTGAAGTCGTCGACACGCCCTCTCTGCAACAGCCGCGGAGTGCGACTTCCTGGAAGCTTATGCGAACATGGGGCTCAGCGAGCTCAATCTCTCCATGATGCTAATAGGAAAGCTGGTGCCCAGGAACGATGGAGGAGTTCTCAGTGTTCAGGCGATAAGGAACAGAGTGCTTACTTCGGCTACGTGCTTTACGATCCAGTGTTAGCTATAATGACTCGTCGCAGGCCACCGAGCTCGAGCGCGGGGGAGGTCGTGGTCGGCCTGGCGTTCGATCACCGCGTCGCCGACGCCTTCTCCACCAGCATGTTCCTCGTCGCATGGGCCGAATGCGCGTGGCCTAAACCAATCTCCGCCGCTCCTTGCTCCACCCCTCGCCGCCCGGCTCGATATCGCCCCTCCCTCATCAGTAAACTCTACACCACCTTATCATCTCCCCCTCCTCCTGTGTCTCCTGACCTTCCATCCCATCACCGCCTCGTTAGCCGCATCTACCACGTTGGGGGCGGCTGATACCAGACGCATCCAAGATCTGGCGAATAAAAGGACTAAGCTAAAGACCTTCACCGCATTCCCGTGGCAGACGGTCGCCAAGGTCACGGGGAACGGCTCCGGCCGGCGCAGAGCCTGCCAAGATGAGCGCGTTGGTGGATGGGCGCCCGCGACTGAACATGCCGGCCATGGAGACTTACTTCGGCAACGCCGTGACAGTCACCTTCGAGAACCTAAGAATCGCGGATCTCACGTCGATGGCAGAGTTGGGCGAGGTGGCGGAGGTCGTGCACGCGATGATAAAGGAGGTGGCCACGCGGGAGCACTTGTTGGAGTTCATCGATTTTTGGTCGAGGAGCAGCGGCCAGAAGCAGTGAGGTCGAAGATCTTACCGGGAGGAAGAGGGCGACGGGGCGGCGGTGAAGGTGTCGTCGGGGATGAGGTTTCCAGTGGCGGAAGTGGGTTTCGGGTGGAGAAGGCTGGCGTTGGCGTCGTACCACTTCTCGTGGAAGTGAACGTTGGCTGCCGTGTCACGCCGACGCCGAGCGTGGAGGAGAAGGGGACCGGGTGGTGTACACGAGGATGAAGAGGTGGCAGGTGGAAGCCGTGGAGGAGGAGGAGGCTGGCCATGTGTTTAAACCCCTAAAATGACATTTATTTTGTGGAGCTGCCGCATGAGGAAGAAGGTTCTTTCTTAGCAGGTCTCTCTCTCTCTCTCTCTCTCTCTCTCTCTCTCTCTGTTGTATTCATCATCTAATAATATGACTTGCTTGGTCCACAAAAAAACCTTTTGACCTTCCCACATCTGTGCTGTAGGTTGACCATTGACTTCATCCCACTCATCAAAAGTCAAGATTTGGTTGGTCAACAAACTGCAGCAGACATCCTATAAAAGATATCTGACGAACAGTCCTTAAAAATAAATTCTTCACGGCACTGCAACAGAGACCAGATTATGCTATGACAAGCAGCCAAACAACATAAATTATTTTATGAGAAGAGAAAAGAGAGAAAGCAAATTTCTATTTTTCATCAAGTTGATTTGTTACAGGCTGCAAAAATAGGTGGGACTGCGGCTGATGCTGACTCACATTCTCCACCAAAAGCTTCTCATACAGGTAGTAGCAAATTGTCTAGGATTCATATATCATGGAACACGCAAGCTTCATAAATTCTGTCCAAGAAGGAGAATACATAGAACTTGATCACAGTTATTTAACTCAATATTCTGTAACTGCTGTAGCACAACACTTGAACTCTATATAAACTCCAATAACATCAAGCAGTAATCATGTCATTTAGATATAATGAAAGTAGCCTTAGTTTTGATCTAAGCGACGGGCCAACTGATTTTAGCAATATATGCTGCTTGCCTTGACTGCTAAAAGATCAATCAAGACAAAATCTGGCAAGGAACATTTTTTTATGTCAATCTGTGAAGAATTCACCGTTATGATTCATTCATCAGGGTTGGGCTTGAGGAGATGGTATCGAGCAGTCATAATCTCACTTGCCACTCTGCTTAGAGTCTGATTGCCCTTCTTGTGGCTCAGAACTCAAGCTCCTCCTCCGAGCATTATCGTCCGTGTGTTGGCTGCTCTCCTTTATCACTGAATCTTCTTTTGTTGTCTGCCCAGTCCTCTCCTGCATATAGCAATATCATTTCTGCTGCTTGCAAATTGCAGGCAGAACAGCTGGAAGCAAGTGAAGACAAAAGTATAGTACCTTGAGGGAGGCATTTTGAGCAACAAGTTGATCATATTCTTTCCTGATATGATCTACTTCTGCTCTGAGGGCTGCATTCTCCTCCTTCAGAACCTCAACACGCTGAGCCAATTCTTCATACTCCACCTGGAAGTAGCAACTTAAAACCAATGGCAGCCATTTACAAACCTGGAGATTACCAGTCTCGCTGGATGCATAATACCTGCTTGCGCAACCTTGATCGGCGTGCAGATTCCCTGTTTGACTGCTTTCTTCTCTGCCTTTTGAGTTCTCTTTCATCCTGAATTCATCAAAAACCATATATTTAAACAACATAAATGTCGAAAGGCCAGTCCCATTAAACACAAAGTTCAGCATGGTGCAGGAAAAGGAAAGGAGAAATGTAAATAAACTGTAGCATCACAAACTTTGGAGAAGAGGAAAGGCATATGAAGACAAACGGTAAACACAACAAAGGGAGTAAAAGGGAATTTTTGAAGGGTGTTTTAAGTCATTATATCTTAATTTTAGCAAATAAGTCTAGGATCGCCAGAGCAACAAATTAGTAACAAAAAGCAGCAACTCATTTATAATGCAACAAAATGGAATAAAGTACCATTTCTCAGTTAAATAAAAGAAAAGACCTTATTCAGAAATGTTATAGTTTTATGATCCAATGGAATGCTGGATATTTTATTCAAGGTCAGTGAGAAGTATCTCCTTGTCTTGAAGAGAAACACAACAAATGGTACAATCTTCACTTGTTACATGCCAGCACTAACAGTTACCCAAGTATGTTCATTTAACAGAAATGTATATATGTAAAACCAACCTACAGCTGGTACAAGAATTCTTTAAAATAGGACATGATATGACAAGGTATAATAATGAAACAATACTTGTCAAACAAAATAGCTTTTGCTTTCTCAAGCTTATTCAGAAATAATGTGTGGTTAAAACCTAATTGTAAGTGATGAATGTTAATTATGCAAGTATGGCTAACTTATTCAACAAGAATAAGCTATCTTTCGCATCACAATGCTCTTGACAAGCTGAGGATGAAAATACAAAAGTGCATGTAAGTACATGAACAAGAAAGATAGTAACACCAGTGCCTATTAAAATGATATTACTAAATACAAAACTCTAGAAGTCCAATCATTCATGGGTCAACATCAAGTATCCTTCAAGTGCCCACTTCTTGTTTTAATTTCCAATAAATAGGATAATAATCCAAGTATCCAATGCATTGACAAAGAATAGATCCAGTATCTTTATTGATCACGGAATGCATTTTGAGATACTTGTGGAGATCCTCCACTGTCAAACGGGCATGAAAGTTGCAAACACTAATTGCAGATATTATTTATTCATCATCATATAAAATGTTTATGTAAGCTCAGAACAATAAATATATTACAATTAAATAACTAGGAGTGAAGCTGAGAAAAAACCTGTAGCCAAATCTCCGATGCAACCTTTTCGTTGCCTCCAACAAGTGTATTAGGAACTGTTGCTCCTGAAGCTACTGTTGCAGGAACCTTCCCATATGTTGGAGGGTTTACGGACGGTGTTTGACCAACCCAGTAGTCCAACCCTATATTCAAGTTTGTAGTGGGACCAGCAACTACCCCAGGTAATCCAGCTGCTAAAATAGGCATTACAGGGACTGTCTGATGTGATGTTGTCTGTGTTGATGCAGTGGCAATGCCACTTGTGCCATTCGGGGATGACTCTGCAAGACACATGGATGATAAGTCATTAGTATAAAATTCATTAAATTAACCAGGCAAAAAATTTATAGTGCCTACCATCCAAAGGTTCATGTCTGCCACCTGTCTTTGGTTCCGAGTCCTATACAATTTTCTCACAACATTAATGCTTGATCTACTAAAAGTATAGTTTTCAAACAACATGATATGGAGCTTATCTCTATCATATGCAAGCTACATGGACAAACCATAAGAGAGAGCATTTCCACACTTAATCAACTGCTAGCATTTCAACACAACGTGCTTGCCTCAAAATATACTTGTTAATTCAATAGTGAAATTTAAACAGAAATTGGATAAACTTTAATTAGCGAAAAAGAAGTCTGACAGCAGGAAAAAAAATCTCCAGGTCAAAATTTGTCAGAGCTTAACAATAAACAATCAGCCAAACATCCTCATAATAAGGTGTTAGCTTAAATAAGTCCTATGTTTCCATCATCTGCTAAGGTTGCTATTCATAACAATCATTCCTAGGTCACAACATCAAGGGTAGCTTTTTGATGTTTTGGGCCCTCTCTCATATGTATAACAAATCAAAGTAATAGTCGACCATATTTTAATGACCTAACATGACCTCATTCCAAAGGACCTGATGAATAAGCAAATACTAAGCTTGTCACTCAAAATTTAATAAAGCAAATATTCTTACTCGAAGTAACCTATAAACTGTAACTGTTGCTCCAATTCTGAGTGGCCAATACTTTCAGCAATTGCTGATGTTGGAGTACGCATGTTATCACATTAAAATAGAAACATAATTCCCAAAAAAATCTGAATATACAAATTTAATATCTGTAACGAATATACAAATTTGAAGTCCGCAAATACTCTTACTCGAAGTAACCTATAGAGTGTAATTGTTGCTCCAATTATAAGCGGCCAATACTTTCAGCAAATGCTGAGGTTGAAGTCCGCATATTATCACATTAAAATAGAAAAATAATTCCCAAAATAATCTGAATACAATAATTTGATATCTGTAATGAATATACACACACTAGATTATAACTGGGCATCAACTGCCAGAATTTGACTCAAGAAAATGGGGTCTTCAGAAATGATATTTTGTTGTTCCCACTTTATAACAGTTGATCTTGGAAGATGCCATACAACAATAGCTAACTCGATCTAAGGATACATGTAAACATTTGAACGTCATTGTAGAAAGTTTGTTTGATTAATGAAAATAGCTTGAAAAACTACACAAAGTTAATAATTACTGTTTCTTAAATGTGCTATTATTTCAAATGACCTTCAGCATTCTCGTGTTTAATAATGCAACATTGTATGTTGCAGCTGATGTCAACACAGCAGTAGCCATCAGTTAAATTTGCATTAATGTATGGGCAACACAGAATACCTAATACAACACAGGTTCTGTTATGAGGTGACAGCTTATGAATGCACTACCAACATGAAACTCTAAAGTGTACAGTTTATATTATTTTCCATAAACAATTAGAAAAGCAATACAAGGGAAATGACTCACATTCTTAGAGTTAGCATCACTTCCTTCGCTTGAGTTTTCACTGCCGCTATCACCACTGGAAACAATCAAATCATATCAATTATAAAAGCAGCAGATGGCGATAATAATTAACCAGTCCAATATGCCTTTACCTTTGTGAGAAAATTCCATTAGCCGCCCCTGATGTTTTATCCAGCTCATTCTTATTCTTTTCTGTTACCATATTCAAACTTCCAAAACTTCCCTTTAGTTTTTGAATTGCATTCCTTTCTTTTCCTTCAGATGATCTTGCATCTCCTTCTGTGCTTGCAGGTATGCTTCCCTGTGAGATACAAAAGCATATCACACGACTCACCACCCTTATATGGAGTTCTAGATCACAATAAATTATATAGTGTGGATTAGCTTGGGAACTCACATGGGCTTCAGCATTGCCATTTGGAGAAGTCATAGCATAAGGACTAAACGGGTGCAAACCCTGCTCACAGATTAAGGAGCATAACAAGTAATTAGTAATATTTGCAATGCACTAAAAAAAAAGTCATGCATTTCAAAAGCAATGCACCAAGTCTTTTACTTAGTCATGTTCTAAAATGACATACCGGTGGAGTAGATGGATGTGCATATATTCCATGAGGATACATAACATATGGAGGTGGTGGGGTCCCATAAGGTGGCATAAGGTGCTAAAAGGAGAAAAAAGATTATTAAGAATACATTTCACCAGTGTATCATAATCAAGTTACATCAACATGAGAAACCCACCTGATTTCACTCAAAACCATCACCACTGTCATTCTTCCATATTCAAACTTTTCTAAAAAAAATTTAGGTGCTTAAAATTTACACTCAGTAACCACAGGCTAATACCACAAAATCATACTAACTTGGAAGACTCCCACTAGTCAAAATAAAAACATTATAGATGAGAAGCCAAGAATGTTAAAGAAATTCTCTAGACATACATAGACATGTAGTTATTGATTTCATTTAAACTAATGAACTGAGAGCACGTAGACTAGTGCCGGTGATGGGATCAGCACAAGGAGAGGCGTGCTAATTAATGAAAGAAATCAATGTCCCTATTCTGAAGCAGTGTGCAGTAAACAAGCTAAATCTGAGCTAGATTGTTTATCTTTATTCATGAATCAATACTCTCAACAGACCCTTTTCTCTTCCACGACATATCTGTCCTCATATGGAACGAGCAAAATTTGGATAAAAACATCTTTTGTCACATTTAAGAGGTTACATTTTCCAATTGCAGATTGTCTCCCCAAATTTGAACTCCCCATACATACAACCAACCCAACAACTAAGAGTCAGAAAAGTGCATCTGAAATTTGAGAGGAAAAAAAAGGAGGTTTTCGTTTTTAATGTAATAGAAGAAAGCACCTGAGGTCCCCACATGTAGGGATGAGTCTGAGGACTTGATACGATGGGAGAGTGGAAGAAGCCATGTGGAGGAATCTGCGAGTATGCCTATTGGTGTCAGATTACAAAGTCATGACTTCACAAGATCTATTGGGAGGTTCCCAAATGTCACAATTCACTGAGGCAAGAAAATTCCCATCACCACCTGAAATCCAGACCAGTCCGCACAGAGTGAAGCACTGGGATTGGAACTTGTGGGCGGTGGCTGCTCCTGAGAAAGGAGAAAAAAACAGAAGAAGTAGATAATTAAACAAATAAAAAATCAAAGTTTTAGACTGTTGATTCAAACCAGACCATCGAATAGGATAAAACTTGCAAATGCAAGAGCAGAATAAAGTACCTGCACGGCAGATGTCTTCGGCCCCTTGGAATCCGTCTCGCTGCCTCCCATTGTCCAACGTCTCCTTCTAACTCTACGTACCACTTTCACACTCCTTTCTTCCTTTCCTTCTTTCCCTCTCAAGCCATCCTATTTCTCACTCGGTCAATTTTAAAGAGCAAAATTCTCCAATCTAATAACCGAATTGAAAAGGTCAACAACCCAACAACTCAATTCTCAATTTCCCTTCAAATCTCGCTGTAAAACCCTAACTCGTGTATATATATAATCTTGAACTGAAAATTTCACCGACGAAATTCGAAACGGAAACCAGAACAGATATCTCCCGACAAAAAGCACGATTCTATTGGGAAACACATAAAAACCGTTCGATCGAGGAGGAGGAACATACTTACATGAAATCGAACGCTATCGCAGACAAATCGGGACTTCAAGCGAGATCAGGAACCAAAAACCAGCGTAAATTTCTGTCTGGCGAACTGATCTCCGGCGGGGGAGGAGAACGAAGAATGACAAAAGAGAAGGCCGAGGAACAGAAGGGGAGGAAGGCAAATTGGCGGATCCAATGGTCTTTTCGATGAGAGCAATCTTTCGCAAAAAGGAAACCAGAGAGAGAGACAGGAGAGAGAAAGAGAGAGAGAGAGAGTGTGTGTGTTGTTTGTTATGCAACATATAGTATGTGCCAGAAGCCAAAGGATACGGGGACGGATACGCTAAGATTTGGGCTGACATGAGCCGGGCTTTGACAGACTCTCCGATATAACACTCATGGACGAAGTGGGACCCCATCTCCGATATAACATTCATGTATGCGCTCCACGTGGAGCGTCATGTTCCCACAGCATTAGCATTTATTTTCCCATTTGACACGTAAGCACACAATATAACCAGCTTATCAACAAGCCTACATGTCATGACCAAACTATATGCAATTCACATGGATTACGTGCAGAGGATTCATACATACATGTTATAGTAGAATAAAAAGGCTCACACTGCGTGTTAATTAAGGTCGAAAGCGTAAGCAAAAAATGAATGTAGAACACCAATCCAAATCGAAGTAATATTGCAACATATGTTTAGATCCTTGTCAACGTCTAGTTTTTGCACGTAAGGAAAGAAACCAAGAGATCCTTTCTTCCTCACCTCTTCCCTCCCCCTACAACGGTCCATGTTACCGTTGTAGACCTCCCGATTCAAATCTTTTATACCCCCTCCTCTTCTTCTTCTTCCGCCCACCTCCATTCTTGCGTCTCCATCTTCCTTTCCAAGACTTGGAGGCTTCATAGTTGTCCCGGGCAATGGAAACCCCATCATCCACGGGAAGGAGCACAAGATCTCAGGTCGCCGCCGAATGCACTGCCGCAAGTTGTTTTACTCTCTCTTCCTTGGGCTCAGAGAAGAGCAAGCAAGAGGAGTCGCACTCGAGATCGAGAAATGGAGAGGAAGGGGCAGGGCTTGTTGACGTCACCAACGACTCGCCCGTCGTCGGGCTCGCCGCTGGGCGGCTACTGGTGGAGAAGACGGCCTCGTCGTCGGCGGTCGAGAGCCAGGTTCGAGCGAGTAGGACCGCCGTGTCGGGGGAGGAGGTGCTCCGTGGCCAGGTGCGGACGCTGCTGCAGAAGGTTGAGGAAGACGCTGAGCTTGTCAATAAGCTGCTCGTGGGGAATCCGACGCCGCTGTTCTCCTCCCTCTTGGGCCTTGCTAGATCTCCGATGCAGCTTCTCGCCCCGACGCCGGCCAATACGCCGCAGAACCCCGACCTGAATGACTCGAAGGAAGGCTTTTCTTCCGTGGGGTTTGCATCGCCTTGTGTTTATCCTGAACAAGACGACCATCTAAAGGTGTCCTGCGAAGAGCTCACTTCTTCCTTTGCACGGAGTTCCCTCCGCTATCTCTTCCTTCGATACATCTTAATCATCGTTTAGTTCCATGTTTGGCTATGGGTTTTCACGTCCTTTGATCTCCCATATATTGTTGTGCGTGCAGTTGGTTCAGGTTGTGGCGGCTTTCCAAAACGCAGAGGAACGCCTCGGTCCTCAAGAACTCCTCATCAACCGGACGCTGACGTTCGACTCGCCTGAGAAATCGGACGTCTCGTCGGGCGACGACGAGGAGTTGGATGGCTTGTGCGAAGGTCTGAAGAAGCTGTGGGTGCTGGATGTGAAGCATAGATTCGCTGAGTTCACAGGGAAGCACACGAGGTTCATCTACAACAGCGACGACGAGATCGAAGGAGAAGAGGAAGTGACGGCTGCTTCGCCGAGCGTGTTGGTGTTGAAGGGGCTGCCTACGCCGGAGGGGAAGCACCTCCGCTTCCAGGAGGAAGAAGAAGAAGCAGACTAAGCTCGTATTTATTTTATCTGCCATAATTGGACAGAGAACGGGTGCAATTTCTTTCGGATAACATAATCTATTCAAGAAAAAGAGAACCATTTATATGTTCTTTACTATCTAAAAAATTTCTATCAATTAGATTTTTAATAAAGTTTACAAATTAGTCAATACCTCTATTTCCTTTCCTGTAATACACAGTATATTTATTAGATCTCAAGAATGTGATAATTAAACAGTCACAACAAAGATACATTCTCTCGTGAGTTTTTTATTTTATTATTTTATTATTTTAAGCTCCAATGTGCATTATTAGCAGTACTTTACGTGGCCAAAATGCAGTTAGCACCCAAACTAATCTGGATTCCAAATCTGTGGCTGTGGGCGGCAAAAAATTTCCTACGAAGATTCCAAATGCATTGCATTATATTGCCACTGCACCGATCGTGCAGCACTCGTCCTTCTTACGACAAATCGGACAGCGTACGGGAAATGAACCGCGGTAGCATCCCATTTCGACAGCGGGGTCCATCCGGAAGCATTCATATCATTGCGGGACCCAGTTGATTAGCCAGCGTAAGGCTCCCGGTTATCTATGCTTGGATTGGGCCAAGACAGGTGATCCAGGATTTCTTTTACCCTTTTATATAAGAATAAATGGGAAGATATTTTTGGTGGCAGCGATACCAGCACCGCTGTCGCCGCTTCGGATTCCGCCCACCCAAACCCGAACCACAGCGCTACCAGATGGCCGCCCTCCTGGCTTCCTCGCTCACATCCTTCTCCTCCGCCGCTCCTCAAAAGTCGAACAGACCGCATCGCCTTCTATCTAATACCCTCGCCCTCCCCTCTCTCTCCTGCTTCTCCACCGCCATTAAAAGCCATAGATCGTCCTCCTTCGCCGTCTATTCCGCCGTCCCAGGCGAAGGCCGTGAACCGAGAATCACCGACGAGTGGGGAGAGAAGTTCGAACCGGAGGCCGAGCCGCCGTCGGCTCCGGATCCCCCCAGAGACGAGGACGAATGGGGCACCGAACCGGGGGCCGCGGCGTCCTTCGCGGCGGGCATCACCGACGAGTGGGGAGAGAAGGCGGAGCCGGAGGTCGAGACGCCGGCGCCGGCGGATCCTCCCGTGGATGAAGACGAATGGGGGCGAAAGCCCGGGGCAGTAGGGAATTTGTCGGGGAACGGAACCCCGAGTCTTTCCGAGGATAACCTTCGGGACTTGAAGCGGTGCCTTGTGGACTCGTTGTATGGGACGGAGTTGGGGTTTAGGGCGTCGGTCGAAGATAGGGCCGATATCTTGGAGCTGGTCAACCAGCTGGAAGCCGCAAATCCCACTCCAGCGCCGACGGAGGCGCCCGAGCTTCTTGATGGCAATTGGATTCTACTGTGAGTTTGTTGGATTTTTCTCTCCCTTCTTTCCTTGTTCCTTAGGGATTCAGATTCGTCAGTTCTCGTTGGGACTAAGAAAACGAGCGGTAATTTAAATTCGCATGACAGTACGTTGCACAGTAATTGGTATGTCCAGTTCTTGATTACCAGTTTGCTTTCTTCTCACGAAATATTATTGCTCGCCAAGCAAATAGACATTAGGGACCTGCGTCAATCAAACTGTTCAAGGTTGAACATGGGTTTGCATGTCTATATGTTAAATTTATGGCATGTAGAGGAAACGAAGATGGAGTTGTGGTGACTGTAACCTGTAGATATTGGCATGATTCTCTACTTTTTCTGTCTACCAAAAGATGGTCTTTCATTTAATTTGATGAATCCTTAGCACATGATGTAGGATAATCTTGAAGGTTGCTTCCACATTCCTAAAGATGAATATGCAACTCGATGAGTACAAATATGAGCTGTAGAAAGATTAAAACTAAGCAACTACACTAAGCATAGTTAACTTTCAGCAATCAATTACCAGAGTTCTATGATCCATATCAATCAACAATTTCATGACGTAACAAAGGAGAGGATACGAAAGAAACATGCTAATTTAGGCAGGAAAACGACTATGAGATCAAGTAGCTGATGTGAACCCTGAAGGGAAGGTGCTGCAAGTCCTCTTAATACTTTGCTACAATGATGAAGTTTCTGTTGGGTCATTACATTGAATCCATCTCAACTTTTATGAGATATGTATTCTGTTGCATGTTAACAACAGGGGCCGCCGCTCTGTTACTTAATTCATGTTATTTCAACAAAATAATTGTCTCAATATTGAAAGAATCATGGCATTATATATAAGGCTTCATGGTGTGTATACTATTTTATCTAATTAGGGGTTATATTTTATTTGCTCTAGGTACACAGCATCTTCTGAGCTATTACCTCTTTTAGCAGTGGGGACAACACCATTGTTGAAAATTAAAAGGATTTCTCAAGCTATTGACTGCAAGACTATGGAAATTGTGAATGCTACAACTCTTTCTAGCCCTTTTGCCACTTTTGCTTTTAGTGTTTCTGCTTCCTTTGGAGTTCGAAGTTCATCCAGAATCCAGGTATCCTCGTATCAGTCACAAGTGATTTCTGATTATGTTTTTTTCTTCCCTTAAAGAACTAGTAATGCTCTTATCAAACACAGCTTAGACATACTTAGGACATTTGATTTAGTTGGAGAAACACTTACCGTTAAGTTAGTGACACTAATACAGAGAAGAGCAACTGCACTTGTAGAGTTTTCATATATGTCTATGATAGGAATTGCTTTTAGTGTTGGATTCTTGAAACAATGGATTAAGGAATGCCTTTGGAGTGATTTTATGTTTATTATGTTGAATCCCATGTTTTATCCAGAATACTGGTATCGTCATTTTGATCAAAGTGATTTCTTATTATGCTTTTTTTTTTCTGTTCAAGTAACTAGTATTTTCTCTTAAAAATCACAACATAGACATATTGTACATATTTGCTCTAGTTGGCGAAACACATACTGGTCAATTGGTAATATAAACTGCATCTGTAGTGTGTTGCATGTTGTTGGAATTGCTGTTAATGTTGGATTCTTTAAAAAAATGGATTAAGAAATCTCTATGGAATGTGCCTTTATGTTTGTAACCTTTTCATGACTTCATGTTTTGAGAAACCGTACAAAATTAATTTTAAACTGAAATTTTGCTCCATGTATCAACTTTAGAACAAGGAATCCTTTGGGTAATCCTGATTCCCCTTGGAAGGATAAGTGTTCTTTTGATGAGCTGAAATTTGAAATTGTGGAAACTACACAGTTCAAGCAATTATGAAAAAAAAAATTTAAAAATTCCAGTTAAGATGTTCTTCTGATTTGATTGATGAATCTCTTCTTGAAATTCTTTTATCAAGTGGCCATGTTGGTGATTGGAGTAACTCAATGGGAAACCTCTTCATGATGATTTCCTGTATATCAACTAGGAAAATTAATTCCAACCGGACAGGTTCTTGTTTATTGATTATTTTGAATCCTTGAGAATCCTCTCTAATATGTTCAGTTTGATATGAATTTGATCAGGCAGCTCAAGCATTTGTTTTTCTTCTGATCTTCTAAAACATTTCTCTGATTTTTACTGGTGATTGAACCACTTAGTGGTGTTGAAGTTTCAACAAGTAGAGACTACTCAGGAAGCACTCTGATGCTTCACAATGATATATGTGTAGTTCAAAAGAGGAGGATATATCGTCCACCTTCCATGATGCACCCATATAAAAGCTTCCATATCATATATTGCTGATCATTATTTGGGCAGTTTGATACTTCTTTATCCTAAGTAGTTACTCTTAACAAACATGATCATTTTTGCCCCACGCTCTTATATGTCATGACGTCTTTATATCTTTTTAATGTATCAATTTGATCCAGTGCTCTTTGCATAAATTACCATGTGTGTTTCCTTATATGTCTGGTTTTTGTGCAAATATGTTTACGATACACCTCTAACTCTATGTTATTCCAAGTGCTTAAATGTTGCAACTGCCAACCGTGTGTCTTTTTCTTTTTTCACAAAGAAGCTCAAACTTGTTAATGCCGGTTCAGGTCCAGTTCAAGGAAGGAACTTTCCAGCCTCCAGAGATATCATCAACGCTGGATCTACCCGAGAAGTTTGATATCTTTGGGCAGAGTATCAATCTGAAACCTTTTCAGCAGACGCTGAACCCAGTACAAGAGGCTGTTGCAAACGTCACCGGTTCCATCTCTGGCCAGCCACCTCTCAAACTCCCTCTGCCTGGAAATAGAGCCGAGTCCTGGCTTCTGATAACATACCTCGACAAGGATTTCAGAATCTCAAGAGGTGATGGTGGTTTGTTTGTTCTTGCAAAGGAAGGAAGCCCTTTATTAGATCAGCTGTCATAAAGCTGATTGGGAATACCAACTGCATCCAACCAAATTTTTAGCCAATCTTCCCTTCTTTTTTTTTTTGTGTTTGACTGATCTATACCTAATTACGTGTTTTTGTGAAGGGGGATTACGTCACTCGCATGAACACTATTCCATGATTTCCATCAATACTCGATAACTGATCGATTTTGATGCATCATGGATATTACATTACATTTTTCTGGGGTACAATGAACTCTCGACTGCAATTCTGCTGAATAATTGATATAATGAACCCCATGTTTTTTATTCATAATTAGGTCATGTATCAAATAAAACTCTTGTGGATTTTTCAGCACCTGTTAGGTATGTTTGGCTGAAATGATATATCATCAGTATCAAATCTAAAGTGGAGCTTCAATATATCTAAATAGTTCAGGCTGTTCTCATATCTAAATATACGTTAGGCTTAACTTCAAGCCTGAAATATATTTATACTCATCTTCCCAAGGGATGAAGGGATAGTAGCAGTGCAATAAATAAAATTAAGGCTAAACAACACTGATGTTTCTATAGTATCTTGCAGAACAATACAAGTAATGAAGGATCATATCTTCTAACAATACAATACAACACTGATCCAATCTGGATTAAGAGGAAGGAAAAAAGGTCCTCACAACCTGAGTAATCCCTTTATATATTGTTGGTATATATAGTCACAAGCACTATTGCCTTCAGTTACCAAGAAAGGCTCCAAGATTCGAGTGCATCATTAGTAGTATCATCGATCATATTGCACTTATATGTGCTCAATCAACTCTTGAGTTTAAGAACGGTGAATTTTTTTACATGCTAAATATAAAAAAAAAATGAAGAAGGGAAAAATGGAGCATTATATTCATACTTTACGGGAACTGCAAGTATATATAATAGAAATTATGATACATTGTAGATGGTACATATCATGATTACTTATCAGTACATGTCGATGTATTGATCGGTCATCGATACAATATATACTGTCAAAATAATATAATATAAGGTATGATGGGATATATCAAGACACCAACATGTATTGCCCGTCTCGAATGGTATGTCACGATAGGACGAACCTTGATAAATATATACATATATGTATATTGCATTTGTGACATAGAATGAAATAATAAATGCAATACTTATGGTTTCTACAATACATCTAAATTGTAATATATATATATATATATATATATATATATATATATATATATATATATATATATATGAAATCACAGGTTTTGGCAATCCATTGACATCATGTAGAGTTTTGGGTTGAAAAGAGGCCAAGTGTTGGAATATAAATGGAAAATCAATAAAGTTGTGACCCTATCTTTATCATGTTTCATTCTGAAGGACTTATCTTTATCATGTTTCTTAATTCTGAAGGACTTGAGGGCTTCCTCAGCAGTTTCTATTTTGAACATGGAATTTGACGTTAATGAGAACATGAGGTGTTGATCTATACAAGTCCTGGAACTCTCATCCCCTACTTAATTCAAAGTTCATGTGTCGGGTATGAAACATTTAAACAGCTCGCATGCGATCTCAAGAGTTCGGACGAACAAAACAGTATAATGAAACATTTAAACAACTCACTGGATCGTCTCCAAACTTGACTCCGGCAATTCTGAATAGTTTTTTAGCACTTCAGAAGTAGGATAATAAACTTACAAACAAACAGGCATAGCGAAGCTTTTAAGCAGCTTCCAGGCCAAAGCTAGAACTCAAGGTAATAGAAAAAACCGAAATGATGTCGCTACATATTATACGTGAATTTTTTTTCTCAAGTTGAAGTAACTTTAACGTAGCTCATTCCCAAGGATAAAGAAATTGGTGTTCCATATCCAGAGTTATATATGTGCACACACAGTAGCAAGAAAACACATGAATTATTTGTAACAACAATGTAGAGGAGGCCATCTTGCAGCTTGCTCATCCAGTAAAACTCGAAGTTTGAACTTTCAGCACAAATGCAATAGACTATGCAGCCAGTAACATCACAAAGGACTCATAAATGTGTGGCTAATCTGTGTGTCAAATGAGAGACAAGGATACATCCAACATGATTAAAGCTTAGTCCAGATGGAAGTTTGAAGAGTACTCTGAATTAAAAAGATAAACCTGACATTGCTCGGAACATAAAGACATCACTGCTCCTTCAACAAGGACAGCTGATCTGTTCATATCTTAAAAATGGCGACCCTGACTGATATCAGAAAATTCAAACAAGAGTTGAGTGACCATGGATGTGAGCAAACAAGACTATATATATCCATCCATGCGGGATACTCCCCGGTGTGAACAAGCAAGACCAAGGCAAAGTAGCACAGCGACGCATGCCAATTGACCGACTTCTGCGCTGCGAGAACAGCTTCTTCTTCCAGCTCAACTTATGTTCCTGCTCATGGTCGTAGTTGCTCCATCATGAGTGATTTGTTGAATTAGCAGGAAGCCATAAGCTCAAAATGACATCATTAGCCAAGAAAAAGGTATCGGTTACAGTGTCACTGCAGCAAGACAAGGAACCCTCACCAAATAAAAAACCAGATAGCAGCAGATGAGGAAGAAATGGAGCAGGATTCATGCTACAAAAGAGCGCAAATTTGATGTCCCCATGGCCCGTAGTAATCATGAAGAAGACAATTCGTTTTGATGTGAAACAATTGACCTCCTAATACCCAACTGCCTAACCTAAACCTGAAGCTGAAACAACAGCTTGGAGAATTTAAGTGCACAAAAGGGAGACCAAAACATCTCCCTTCACAGCTGTTGTTACTAACCCTGCCTGCCTAGTTGGCCACAGTAGGATCCGTGAACTTTTGTCGTGCAATGGTGACAGGAGCCATCCATTGGACGTATTTTTCTTGAGACTGCAAGTTGTTTCGTTGTCAAAATCGGATTGCACTGTTTCAACGAGCTCGAGTAATTGCACGAAAGAAGATATCAAAGATTAAGAATTCGGAAATAATCATAATTAATTGAAATTTTCATCATCTTGTACCCAAACGAGCATCCAACTGATCACGCACAAGAACAAGCTTCTGAACCTAAGCTTCTTCTTCCTGAGTCCATTGCAAGTCAAACCAAATCGCGTACACACACAGAAATACGTTTGACTAAAACACAAATAACGAGAAATTTAGTGTGAGGTAGATATAGAATATTTATTTATTGAAATTGATGAACCTCCAACTCCGGGATATATGTTTACTGCAGAGAGAGAACACGCGATGGCACTGACATGAGGATGATGAACACGAAGAACACTGTAATAACAAAGGTAGAAACGTAGGAGCATATGTTATGGAAAAGATATATATATATATATATATATATATATATATATATATATATATATATATATATATATATATAGGAGAAGTGTAGGGACTTAGTAGGACGGAGGTGGCCGAGGAGCTGCAGCAGCTGCCCAAGCTCCGAGAACCTCATGGGGCATCTGACCATTAGGCAAAAGATTTGGCGGCAGATTGTACAGTGGCATAGCCGCTGGATCCCATCCCCCATGTGGCTGCTGCGAAGAAGACCGAACGCCACCTCCACTGCCACCCGGGTTCTGCGTCAATCCTTGTGTGCTCGGTGGAGCCACCGCCGTGGCTGGCTCTTCAACCACGAGCGGTAACTGCTCGTATGTCGCGTTGGAGAATGTGGCTGCGACGATCATCACGGGGCCCGAGGCGACCAGTTCGCCCACAACACTGCCTCCCACCACCTGCCCCTGGCCGCCAGCTAAGTAGACTGTTAGCCCAGTGGCCCCGGGTGGCGATGGCGCCGGCAGGAAAGCCCCTGAAAGAGTAAGGATCTCGAGGCGGCCGTGGAGGGTGACGACCCCCGCCGCACCGGGCTGGCGGAGCGTGACGTCGTTCACCACCCCGCTGCCGTTCAGGATACAAACGCCACGCTGCCTCCGACGGGCGAAGGCGGCAACGGCGTCCATGATGTCGGTCCCACTCGCGACCTCAAGGACATGCGAGCGGAGCGCGCTGGGGCTTTCCCGTGTGATGATGATAGGCGGCTTCGGCTTATTCTTGGACCCGGCCGGCCGTCCACGCGGCCGGCGGCCGGCAGTGCTGCTGGCTCCGCCGATAGAACCGGCCTCGACCACCTCGAGCCCACCGGCGGACTGGTCATCGGCAGTGCCGTCGTCGTCGTTGGGATGGTTGTTGCTGCCGCTGCTGTTGGTGGTCGTAGTCGTGGTGTTCGGCTCTTGGTCTCCTATGCTGAATTGGTGGGTGCGGTGGCCGTCGACGATGTTGGGATTGCCGAGATGGAGGGCAGGGAGCGACGTGGCAGCGGCGACCCCGGGATCGATCCCTCCCATCGCCAGAGATCCGTTCCACCACCGGTTCGCCAGCTCTTCAGCCAAGTACAAGCACAGCGCCAACGAGGAAAGAGAGGAGAATTGTCGTATACGAAAGCTCTCTATGCTGTTCCTATAACCATCATTTCTCCAGCTTTTGTACTTCTCTTCGACTTTTACCCTTTACCTTTAGAGTTCCGTTCATTATTCATGCACATCTCTCACTCTCACTATTCCCTTTACTTCCATCCTTTCCCCCGATGGTCGCTTTGTCTCAGCCAAATCTCGTCTCCGCTAGACTCTGAGAAGGCAAAAAAAAGAAAGAAAGAAATAGCAGCACTTACAAAACAATTACAAGAAGGAAGAACAGAACCGCATGAAGCTCCTAACGAACAACACCAACAAGATTTCTACTTCTGATATAGAAGCCAAAGACAGCAAAGAGGTAAGACGATCCACAAAACTAGAGAGACAGAGGGAGCAGCTCCACAGGCTTCAGACATAACAATAAGCAACTAGAGATGGTGTCTTTGTTCTTCAAAGGGCCCTGCGGCAAGTACAGGATAACCCACACCAGAAAGCGACTCTCCTTGCGCCGCTGCTCCCACTCACCAAAAGCCATCTATCCTATTCTCCTCCTCCTCCTCCTCTTTATCTTCATCTCCCTCTCATCATTACATCAATATACAGAAGAAATGTATGTCGATTGCACTAATGGTGTCCGTATGAGTCGACTCCCCATCTCGTCAATCTAACGGAGCTGATGGAGAGAGATGGTGAACGATACGTTCATGTACGAGTCTCCTCCACATGAGAGACTGGGAGGAGCGTGGGAACACGTCGACGTCCCGAGTCCCGACACAGCACCGAATGCGCGAAGGTTTGGGAAAGAAGAGAGAGAGAGAGAGAGAGAGGAGGGGGAGTGTTTTGATGTGGGGTAACGTGCACAACAGAGGGTAGAGACTCCACGGCACTAAGAAAGGCGAAGAGAGCAAGGCTCGCTGTTCCTCCGCCGGGGCAGGTAGTTTCCGACAAAAACTTCAATCACGGTAGCTTCAGCCACAAGCGGTAGGGCGTCGTTCCACGGCCCCATCATTAATGGGGGGACGCAGAATGACCCCCGTCCCCGTGTCGCTGTCGTTGTCATCTTCTTCTTCTTCTTCTTCTTCTTCTTCTTCTTAGTTGGGTTCATACGATAGATACCCTCACGAGAGGTGGAATAGTCACATCCATCCATTAACTCTCATCCGTAACGCCATTAATGTGTTTGCGCGTTCCAACCCCGACTAATCTAATATAACATATTTGACATGCTGATATTGCCAACCGTCTGATGTTGGCTTGACGTATAATATTTCTTTTTTTTTTTATTTTTATATGTAAATTAATTAATACACCATCGGAAATTTTAAATTTCTCACGTTTTAATTCTTTTATTATGTGAAATATATCGATCTCACACAAGAATTATTGTCTACGGGTAATGTTTCTGTAGAATCAAACCACTAGCAATGCATAATGCACCATTCAAGAATGGTTAGTATAAATAAAGTCCACTTAAATTGGACGAATCATGCAAAAAGGAACAATAAGAAGAAGAAGATAAGATCCGAGACCGTCGTTTTGTCAACATGATGTGGTGAGATGGATTGAGACGGAGAGACAACGAATCTTATGAGAGCACTCGATAGATAGTGAGTGATCACATCACCCGAGAATACAACTGTAGCATTTTTCTTTTTTTTGTGTGAGGAAAAGAAGACGCGCCAACCTTTCATCACCCAAACTATCTAACTATCCCCTACCATTTCTAAAGAATATGTAAAATAATAAAAAAAAGATTTTAATACCCACACGTGGATTCGAACTTGAGATTTCATCCTCTGCTTTAATTTCATAACTTATAATATATTACTATTCTTAAAAAAAATATTAAACAGTAATAGAATATCAAATTATTGGAACATAAATATCTTTGGCTTATCAAAGATGAAAGTTTATTGTTTTCTATTTTTCATGTTTGAGAAATATGGTTTTACATGTTTTTGTTTTATCTCTGTCCAGATATTAGTACATTATTATTGTCCAAGAGATATATCTTAATTTTAAATTTTACATATATTATTTGATGTAATATTTTTTTTATAGAAGATTAGGTTTGAAGCTAACGTGATTTTTCTTACTGCCTCGCCTCCCTTTGCCGCCGGAAGCCAAATAAATGATTGCAGTGTGTTGTAGTTGCTGTTTTTGGCAATGGAATCCGAAGTCCTTCCTCTTTGTTATTTTCCTTTCTTCTCACTTTCACTCTCTCTCTCTCTCTCTCTCCCCAAGTGGGGAGAGTAGGAGTGAAGACAAAGCTATCTCTCTCTCTTTCTCTCCATCTCTATCTCCAGATGGGGTGGTGGTGGTGGGGAGTAGAAGCGAAGGCAAAACTAGTGGGGATGGCAGCCTTCACGAGCCGACAGTGGCAGCGTTCTCAGGCTTTCACTGCATCCCGTCCCATTCGATTCTATCCAACTCACTGCCACTCCCTTCACGTACATGCATGGATTTGGTCTCCCGGTTGTTCCCACAAAAGCTCGCACTTGCACGTCCACCAATCCCGACGCCAATCACCACTCCAACCTTCTCTCTCTTTCTCCCTCTCTCTCTCTCTCTCTCTCTCTCTCCCGATGCGACGACGCTACAGAGTACTTTTGGTACTCAATGTTCATCTCCGAGGAGGAATTCTTATAAGGACAGGCAATTTTTACGGAAACATTTTTTATTTTTATTTTATTTTTATACACCGTCGCGAAGAAACCAAAGTTTGGTTAAGAGTGAACGGAGTAAGCGCTCCAATCATTGAATCCAATGGCTCATCGAAACTTACATTGAATCTGAGAAGCATCTCTTTCGGACTATTTGTCAAGTGTGTCAGCCAACAGCGTCGGTGGGGTATAGACGCGTCGTCATCCTCCTCTCCGATCCACGTGGGAAATTGGGAAGGCTATTAAGTCAGTATGGATTCATTGGTCGGCAAACACCGTGGGGGTGCCTACCATACTGTTGCAAGTCGCACGAACCCCATGTGAAGTGGACATCGCGTCCTTTGGTGATTGGCTCCTTCAAAGCTGTGTGCGTGTGGCTCACACAGTATCATTGTTAGGCGACTGTGTTCATTTATTTATATTTGGTGCATGACATCGCAGCTAACACCTTTCCTCATCTCTAAATTGATGTATATCTATCTATCTATCTATTAAAATATGAAGGTGATCCATCATCTTCAACACACTACTGCATTCACCATGGCAGTAAGGATGCCTTCTTCCAATCGTGTGCCACACCTACGTCTGTTTTCTTCCAAAAGAAAGAACAAAAAAAAAAAAAAAAAAAAAGAGCATAGAACCTTAGGATAAGCTCTCAAAATCTTTATCAGCAAGGTTAGCTGACACTTTGGTCGAGACAAAAAAAAAAAAAAAAAAAAATCAACTGGTAGGCAGGATGAAAAGGGTATATACTCGTTATCCAAGTTAGAATTAAGATTGGAGAGATCAAAGGTAGAATTAAGAATTGGGGTCTCAGCTTAAAGAACCATTGCAGACTTGATATATAGTCGATTGTTCTGTTAGCAAGTTGATCAGTAAACGGCCCAAAAACTAAGCTGATCGGTAAACTTGATAGCAAGAAGAAAGCTCGGTACGTAGTGGGAGGACAGAGGCATGGAGAAAGCTGCTGGGATGGGATGGGATTGGTTTGGGGGTGCAGGACGACTCTCCTCCCTCATTGATGATCTATCTGAGCTAATTGTGTGAAGACTTTGTCCGAAGCCAAACAGCCAAACGCAGCTTGTTGATGACACTCCTGCGCTAGAATGCAGTATGGCTACGATCAACTGATAGAATCCCGTAGGATTCTATCGCTCGACAGAACGATCTTTATAGGGGATCAATCTCCTTGTAACTCTAAGGGGTTCCTCCCTCTTTGGTAATCAACACTTTGACTTGAAGAAAATTTGTGGTAATTGATGAAAAATTGGGATGCGACTACATGCTTATATAGGCATCTAAAACTCTAATTCATGGAGAGACTCTAACAACTTACTCCCTAAACCCTAGCCACCACCTCTTACTGCTCTAACCGACTTCCATGATGGGTGGGCGACGGCTATACTAGGTTTTACATATGGCTCAAGGTTTTATTTACATGAACCGGTTGAATAGGATCCGACCCTATTAGGATCTTATTAGATCAGCCTTGTTCTCAAGGCAGATGTTCCATAAACTCTAGAAACCTGATCTTCAAGTCTTCATAGGACTCCCACATGACATCTTCTTTAGGTAGATTTGTCCATTGCACTAGAATTTCACTAGAGGGACGTCCACGACACGTCACGACCCTTCGGCCTAGTATTGTGTCCGGTTGGATCTAGATCTCTCCATCGGTAGTAATATTCATAAGATGACTTTGGGTTAACTCGTTCAAGCTTAAGCTTCAAACAAGATACGTGGGTGGAAGATTGGATAGATCTTGGCCTCGGCATGTAGGTCTAGTTTATACGCCACAGCTCTGATGCCCTCAATGATCTGATAAGGTCCATAAATGTCTAATTGTGTTAATAGATGCCCTCAATGCTAAGAGACAACTTCATGGATGCCTGTGTGTTAATAGATGTCTAATTGTAGGGCTAAAGCCAAAGGAAGAATCAATCTCCAATAGAGAACTCCCTTTCACTCCAATGCATGTCAGCCTATTGTTTCATCATTGCTTGGGTGATCGTAAGGTTGTTCTTCAATAATTGTAGGATCTTGTCCCCGTCCATTAGTTCTACCTGTTCTACTTTTGATACGTCGATTATATATTTTGGAATTATAGGGGGTTTCCGGCCATTTATATCTTCAATAGGGGTACACTTCGTCGAAAAATGATAAGTTGTGTTATACCACCACTCGGCCCAGGAGAGTCATTTTGTCTATTCTCTCAGTCAATCGCTGGTGAAGTATTGCAGGTAGGTTTCCAGACATCTATTCATTACTTCAGTCTGACCATCGGTCTGCAGGTGGTATGTCGAGCTCATCTTCAATTTTGTGCTCTGTAATTCGAAAAGTTTCATCCAGAACTTGCAGGTGAAATTCCGGTCACGATCACTTACAATAGATCTATGCGTCCCATGCACCTATACGATATTGTCCATGAATCTTCGAGCAATACTAATGGGGTGTAGGGGTTGCGGACGACGCAAAAGTGAGCAGATTTAACGAGGCGATCAATCACAACCAGGATAGTACCTTTCCCTTGGGACAGGGGTAGTCCTTCGATGAAGTCCATGGACACATCGGTCTATACTGAGTCCGGAATAGGTAGCGATTGCAGTTTCCTAGAGCTCGTCACCATTTCGCCTTTATGTCATTAACACATGTCGCATCGTGCTACAAAGTCAGCAATGTAGTTCTTCATTCCCTTGCAATAGAAATTTTGTTGAATCCTCTTGTAGGTTTGAAGGAATCCAAAGTGCCCAGCCATCGATGAGGAATGCATCTCCTATATGATGGTATTTAGACAAGCAAAATTAGGCATTAGTACTATAGATCTTTTGTACTGTAGCTCTTTTGAATCCCAACTGTAATGTATCACGGAGCTCGGTTCTTCTTCCAACTTCTCGATAATCTCTTGAATCTCTAGGCCATCTTGCCATTCTTTCCTGATGTCTTCAAGGAGGCTATTGATCGGAAAGGAAATAGCCAAAATTTCAGGTTGCTCGGGTATTTAAGAGAGCGCATCTGCAACCACATTCTCCTTCTCCTTTTTATAAGTTATTTCATAGTCATATCCAAGGAGTTTTGGTACCCATTTTTGTTGTTTGGACAATGAAAGTTTCTGCTCCATGAAGTATTTGAGGCTCTTGTGGTCGATTTTTATCTGGAAGCGTCGGCTGACTAGGTAGGGCCTCCATTTTGTCACCGCATGCACTATCACTAATATCTCCTTGTCATAGATGGAAGGATACCGCCACGCCCTCCTCCAAGATTATGTGCCCGAGAAACTTCACTTCGACCTTTTGACAAAAAGGCTATGTTCTCAAAGTATCGATAAAACAAGTCGTAAGTGAGAAATGTGACTTTCAATCGAAGGGCTGCAAATAAGGATGTTGTTGAATAAGACTAGCACAAACTTATGAAGGAAACTCCAGAAAATATCATTCATGAGGCTCTGAAAAGTGGAGGGAGCATTGGTGAGGTCAAAGGGCATTACTAAAAATTCTTAGTGGTCGTCATGCATTCGAAAAGTGGTCTTCGGTATGTCTTCTTCGTGTACTCGATTCTAGTGATATCCGGACCGCAGATCTAACTTCGTGAAGATGAGGTATGTCTTCTCAACTTCGGACTTCTGAAGACGAGGATAGTGGTATGGTCGAGTATTGGCTAGTGGTTTGCCCGACAGGATCGGTATCTGGTGGTCATGCAATTGGGTAGGAGGTAGGTTGCACGGTTCGACGAAAATGTTTGAAAATTTAACAAGCAATTGGAGAAGGTTTGGATCTTCAATCTTTGTCGGTTCCTTCATATGTAGCTGCTAAATTTGCATTAGGAAGCTGTTGTGCACTTTCTATAGGACCTTCTCCAAACGCTGCATCGAAACTGTCGTCACGTCGCTCCCAAGTTTCCCGCGTAAGATCACTTGTTTCCCTTTGCTGAAAATTTTCATAATTAATTTTAAAAAACTTCAAGAAACATTACCTAGCATGGATAACCATTCTATGCCAAACACTGCTTCATAATCGTCGAGTGGGAGGAGGAAGAAGTTAGCAACAATTTCTTGTCCTTGCAGCACTAATCTCACCTACGGGCATTTTTTATCGCACTTCAAGATGCGGCCATCAGCCACCTTTATGTCGAACCTACTGCAATCCTCATTGTGAAGTGTCATCCAAGTAGCAACCTTGCTATCCATGAAGTTATTGGTGCTCCCGATGTCGACGAGGATGGTGATGAGCTACTGCTTGAGGAAACCTTCACTCTTTATTGTTTACGGGTTCGCGTAGCCAGTAAGAGCATGAACCATAACTGACTGTAGATCTTCCTCCATGTTCTCCTCATGCTTAAGGCCCTCCTCTTCCTATTCAGATTCATCAACGGGCTGAATCAGGAGAAGACATCTTACATCGGTGGTCGCGGCTCCATAGCTTGTCGCAATGCCAAAACCCCTTTACGGATCTGTCGCGAAGCTCTTCTCTCATAAATTTCTTTGGCTAAGGGGGTCGGTTAGAAGTGGTTGGGGTTGGAGGTTTGTATACTGCTAGTCATGGTGTGGGGCTTGTCTTCCGAACATCTTGATTGAGCCGCTCCTCTTAAAGCCATGCGAAGGATATCGTTGTCATTAATGTATAGCGCTGTCGTGCCTTAAATTCTCCTTGTGTATTTGGCTTTAATCATTCGATAAAGGTCCCTAGCAAATGTTTTTCAGACCAATGATGGGCTTAGTTAGATAACCTTTCAAACCTGGTATGGTATTCTTGGATCGTAGAAGTTTATCAGATCTTCGTGAGTTGTTCGTCGATGTTCTCATACTCTGATGGTCCAAAGCAGATCAGTAGATCACTTTTGAATTGTCTCCACGTTGGAACTCCTTGAGTGTATTTGAACCAATTATACCATTGTATGGTGTCTCCTTCAAGGTGGATGGCAGCGATGTCCACCATAGAAGCCTCCGGGGTCCAATGATAATAGAAGTAGTGCACGCACGAAAGCCATCCCGTCAGATCTCCATCTTCCCATCTAGGGAAGTCCATCCTCATGCATGGGTACGGTGAGTCCGTCATAGGTTCTCCTCTCTCCAAAAGATTCTCTTTGCGATATGAACCCTCGTCGTGTTGGGAACTTCTCGGGCTTGGTGGTTGGCTCAAACTGAATTTTGCAAGGAGAGCGCATAGTTTGTCCTCCATACGCATCTCAAAGGCCTCCAGTTTGCATCAATCAATTCTTCTGATGCCATGGCGTATGACTCCATATCTATAATGTTGAGGTCCTTCTTTTGCTGTCGGGTTAAGGGCATGGATCAATGGTGGAAATAGATTAGGGAAGAGGGGCCGCGATGGGCTGCTATTTGGGTATGGTTTGTGCAGCTGTTTAAGGCTGTTGTTGAAGGTGTTGTGGAGGTTGTTAAAAGGGGATTCAGTGATAGTGATTTGTGGCTTTTTGAAGGAAGGTTTAGAGTTGTTGTTGGCCAGCAACCGGTTTGGTGTGGCTGCGATAAAGTGTGCTAAGAGATGTTGCAAAATTCTTCATCGAAAATAGCTATTTTGCGGTGAAAGATTCCAGTAATATGCCAAGAGTTTAAGGTAGTTTTTTTTTTCTAGCAAAAAGTGTATGCTAATGGCTGCGAGTAAGCAAAAATATCGACAGCAATAGAGTCGGCAAAAATCTGTTGTATATGAAGCAAATAACATCAAAAAGTGGCAACAAAATTTTCATCGAAGAGACCGCAGTTTCACGATGAAAATTTCCAGCAACATACCAATCATTTGGGATGGTTTTGACAACAAGGAATGGGTGATGTTGATAGCAAGAGTCGAAGTAACTTGGCAGCAATTTGGCAGAGATGCAGTAAGAAGCACGGGCAATTCTTTTGGCAGCAGAATTCTCATAAAAAAAATGACGAAAAGTTTCAGCGATATACCAATGTTATAGAGATGATTTCAGCAAGGAACTGATAATGATGAAAGCCAAGCTGATGTAAAATACGTAGAAGATTTTGTCAGAAAAAGATGGCAGCAAGATCGGCAAATGGTAGCAAGTATGCGGTTGAAACTTTACAATGTAACTTTCATCGTAAAGAAAGCAGCTTTGCGACGATAAGTTTTTGTAGCGTCTGAATGGCTTATGGGTCATTTGCAGCAAGGAATAGATGTAATATTTTTTGGCTTTTGGATAAAAATTGTAACAACAATAAGGTTCTTGCGAGAAGAGCAATATCATATCCTATTGTAATTGGTGTAGTGGTAGTAGATTATGGATCTGCGGCAGAGGGTGATTACGATTGATTCAGTGATGATCACAATAATTATGAGAATTGTTTGGGAAGTGGTGGGCGGCTGGATGGCAGCGGCAAAGGTAGAAGAGCAGCGAAACACCAAAATCATGGGTCTGATACCAAACGATAGAACCCCATAAGATTTTATCGCTGGAACGATCTCTGTGAGAAATAAGCCTTCTTGAATCTCTAAGGGGTTCCTCCTTCCTTGCTAATCAGCAAAATGGTTTGAAAAAAAGTTATATTTATGAAAAATTAGGGTGCAGCTACAGGCTTATATAGGCATCTAAAACCTAAATCCCATAAAGATTCCAACAACTTACTCGCTAAACCCTAGCCATCACATCTTACTACTCTAACCAACTTCCATGATGGGGTGTGCGATGCCTATAGTTAGATTTTACATATGACTCATGGTTTTATTTATATAAACTGATTGAATAGGACCTGATCCTATTAGGATCCTATCATCGATGTTGTTGGATTCCTCCACAATCGGGGTGCATGGTGATCATGCATGCATGCATGCAGATCAAATATTGACATGCGGAGCTTGTTAATAACCTCGACGCATGCATGGCATGGCATGTGTTAGGTTGGGCAGAAGTAGGGCGATGTCTTATCACGCTTTTCTTCTTTCACGAAGGAGAAATTTTGGTTTTTACAGTGATGACTGTGAATGGCAGAACTGTGGGGAGCAGCCAATACGTGCAGATGAAGACACAAAAGCAGCCCAGCAAGCGGTCCTTCAGTACTCCTTTCTTGTTTCATAGAATGGATGTGAGCTTTCATGTCTACCTTAGCGTCTTATTATAAGTGGAAACATTTTTTCAATGAATTTATAATATTTAGATTCATTAATTTTTATTAATTTGAATTATAGATAATATAAAACCAGTTAGTCATCATTCTTCATGCCTATGTCATAGAAGCGCAAGAGATAGCTAGAGTCAATTAATTAGTCGTCGAGCTAATCTTCCATACGAAATATTAGTAGGAATATTTTTGAAAGATTAAAAAATAATCCGGGTCAGTTACGAGCTTCCTTCCCTATAAGATCTTTATAAGATATATTTAAGTCAATACTAACTTAAGTGTCGGAGAAATCGATTCAGGAGACCCTCGAACTCGATCTTTGTATAAGAAATGAGTTCGAAGAAACCACACTCTAAGCGACTCTTCGTATACGAATCAGGTCAACGATATTTTTCTCCTTTTAAGTCAACTATCATAATAAGAGGTTGGAGTATGAACGAATTATTCGTAAATGAGAATATTATAGCATAGAGCCACCATTGACTCCAATGTACATCAGTTTGACTTTAAATTATATAACAAGTTAATAAATCACTCTCTATCTCTCAATATATGTGTGCATGTGCTGCATGAAATTTGGAGGAAGATAACATCTTTAAATATCAAGAAATAATTAAATGAACTTCCTACAACATTGACATTGGCCAAAATGCAAGAGATAAGTTGAACGAAAAATAATTAGACCACCATCATCTGGCTCTGTTCATGAACAAATTTACTCGTACGGTGATGTATACAAATTGCAGAAGTTTTCAGCCAAAGTAAGATCGACTTGAGTTAATTTTGTCCATGAAACAAATTAGAGAAAGGGTAGAGGTTGGATTGAAACAAGGAAGGAGGACAGCTCGAGTCCCATACCATCACATTGTTCGTTCAACCAGAACTGGTTTAGGTTCTTGTCCAAGCCTGAGTTCAAGATCTAATTCTTCTATAGGGAAAGGGCCAAGTCCGAGCACCTTAGCCTGCAGTCTTTGCTGGATATAGCTGAAGAGCTTGCCATGGAGATGGAGAACTTTTGGTCAGCATCCTCATCTTAACCTACGTCTCTTGGGTTCAAGTTCTTACCGCCAAGCTTCCATTCATGATAGTTTTCTTGATATGTACATCATCCCAAAAATTCCCCTATTCAATTCTGACTTATTGTATTTTCTAGAAAACCTACACAAAAGTCATGATAATTGTGCATGTATTTTTTATGATTAACTAGATTGACATAGTAGTACTTAAATTGTTTAAGCACACAACTTAAGTTCATCTACATTCATTCAAGATAACGCTAACACATACACAAGCAGATGTTTCAGTAATCCAACATGATGATAGTAATAGTAGATGATGAGTGATCAGAACTTGCGTGGCATCGGTGCATATTTTCGCTGCAAAAGCTGCATCAGCGGCAAAATAATGTGTGTTCTGTGGAAGCCTTTGGATGCCTGTTTAGAAGAACATGCCATTGTCCCATGTTAGAGCAATGATACGAAAAATTTATCCTTCGATTAAACTGTAAACAGTCATCTCGTTCATCACTATCGAAGTATATGGAGGAACAAGGTTAGCATCTGCTTACCTCAATTACGAAATGAGCCCAGAGTTTGTTCGATCGACTTTCCAGAACTCCTTTCAGGATTGTCAGCTCTAGTCGCCTAATGACATGCGCAATTTCCAGAAAGAGCTCATAGTCATTGCACTGCACCTGGTGGGATACATAGCTTAAGTAAGGAGGTGGAAAATAATAATTTACTCAAATTATAATGTGGTACCTCTATGAGGATTTGTCCTGGTTGGTCAAGGTTTTCAACTAGTATAGGCCAAAACTCTGATTGCCTCCCCTCTTCACGGGCCGAGTTGTCTCCATTAGCTTGACTTTGTGGTTTCGCAGAACTGCAAGCCTCACTTTTGGCCTGCAATTTCATTGTCCACTAGTTCAGTAAAAATACCATCTATATGCAGTATTATCAAAATTTTAGTAAGCAGTTGTGTCATCCAGCTTTCTATTTTTCCTAACAAGATAACTTAAAAATGAAATTTTCCTCAATGGTAATCAGTTGTAGTTGCAGAAAGTAAAGGTATATTATGTAGTATAAGCAAGATTTTACTTACTGGTCCGTACCAGTGTACCGACATATTATCGGTACCGGTATGGGACCCTGTACCAGGCGGTATGCACAGTGCGTACCGCCCAGTATTAAAATATAATATAATATTTTTATAATATTATATTATATTATATTATATTAAAAATATTAAAATATTAAAAAAAGAAAAAGAAAAGGGGGGCGATGTCTGTCTCCTCATGCGGGAGAAAAAGCAGCTGCGATCGCGACCACGGGCGACGACGGCAGGCAGGCGAGGACGGCGCTGGCGAGGTATTCTTTCTTTCCCTCTTCTTTTTTTTTTCCTTTTCCTCTTCTTCTTCCCTTTTTCTTCCTCAATCGACCGTCGACGGTCGATTTCTTTCAAAATCGGTCGCCGATGGCCGAAATCGACCGCCGACGGTCGATTTTTGACGGAACCGCCCGGTAACGGGCGGCCCGTGTACCGGTAACCTGGCGGACCGATATGTACCGCCCATACCGGGCGGTACAGGTCGAAATTGCAAACCTTGAGTATAAGTGTCAAACAGTGTTCAAGGCTCAGATATCCTCCGAACTGAGCATCAGCATTATGTCAGCTTCTCTTAGTACTGTGACATGGCTATAAAATATGGCTGCCATCTCACAGGTGAAGGTATGTGCAAGGGAGGACGATTGTAGGTGTGGCTTGAATAGAGATAATCTGCACCACTTTCTTTTGTCAAGAGAACCAGGGAATGAAAAATCACAAGGATTGATTTTACATATTTGGTGATCTCATGGTAGGGATAACCATATATAGAGTCATGGACACACAAAACAATCTAATACCTCACAAGTTTAAGTGTAGTGAACCATGTCAACTTATAAACTAAGTGTGTTCACTCATTCGCTAGCGCCTAAGGGGCATAGTTTGAGATCCTAGAGAATCAGGTAAAGAAATTAAATGGTGCACATCAACTACTATTAATGATTTTAGACAATGCTACCAGAAGTGCTTATGATCATCAAGACCTCCATGATGGTTTATCTACCTCTGTGCCTGCAGTTCGTTTCAGTTTTTCAGCCTGAGAAGAGATACTTTGCAGGAATACCATATGGCTAACGGTTCTATCCAACAATGCATCAATGCTGCACTGTACAGCAGAAGGAAATGGTGTTAGAACTCATGATTTAAAGACCAGAGGACATGCTAGGAGTACTCCTTAACCAATGATCTCTTAAATGACTTACCTTTGATCCATTAGGAATAAGCTCGCGCAATTCCTTGACTCGCTCTTGGATCAACTGTCTGTCTCTTGGTCTTGGTTTGTGGCTGTTGCCATTTCTAACTCCTCTTTTGTTTATCACGGCCAACCTTCTACCGTAGTGTCCTTTAGCCATGTGATTGTAATTATCTTCATTAGTCGACTTACAGAAACTCTTGCTTGAAGAAATAGAACTCATGAATCCATCAGCTTTTGATACAGATGTGGACCTCTGTTGACTTGTCGGCAGTAAACTGCTTATGTCCAAGAGACTGGATTCACTTTTGTTTTCTCTTGGGGAAGAATCATCGAGCCTCTCTGATAAGTTATCACTGAATGATCTCAAAGATCTGCCATCAAATGTGTCATCATCTGCGCCACAGAGGAAACTGCTTACCATTGCATCAAACAGATATTCTGTCTCACTTTCTTTAATTAGCCATGAATTAGATTCATCGAATGTGTGATCATGATACTCGGATATCACACCTCGGACAGTAGTAATTGAATTAACGGGTCCAACATCTATTGGTACTGTTGTATTCAAGAAAGAGCTATCGTATTCTTCCATAGAAGTAATCCCAAGTGCCTTGTGTAGCTCTGAATCAATTGGAAAGGAAAGAAATCTGCCATTTACTAAGGAATTTGTCTTGCTAGCATAATTCTTTTCCGATTCCTTGTATGTCATATCTTCAGAACTTAAATCATAGCCATACTGCTCTTTGTCAGAAATTGATATACAATCTAAAGGATCTGGTTGAAAACTTATTTTTGTCTCATTTTCGGTAAAGAAAAGGTCAAACGTATCACCTTCAGGCATGGAATTTGGGTGGCTACAGTACTGTGGTTCTTCAGTAGAGGCTAACCACAAATAATTGCACCTTGCGTTAATAACATCTTCATCTATATCTAGTATTGTATCTGTGTCAAGAATTTTCTCCAAAATGTTCTCTGATGATGGAGAATTATCGTCAGCCATGAAAAAGGGCAACATGATAGAATCAATAGTCCAAGGCTGTTGCACCTGAGATGAATTGAATGAACTGAAAATTGATGTTGAACTGTTTGTCAAGGCACATTAACTGGTGATGAGATGTTTGAACAATTAATGCCTGAACTTAAGGAATCACTAGTCTCCAAGTCATGGTAAAGAGCAGAGAGTAAGTATTTAATGTGGAACACCAATGTTGTATCTTCCACAACCTGAATTTTAGACAGAAAAGGGAATTTGTCAAGATGTAATATCCCGATAATTGGATATACCATGGAAATGATAAATAGTAGCGAAGCTAAAACATAAAATGCAAAAATAAAACACTGAATGCACTCAACTGGAAGATATCACTAACAAAAAAGAAAAAGAAAGAGATTTCAAATGAATCGCCACTTTTAAGAAAATTTTCTGGTACGCTTTGTCACTTCCTGAAAAGTACCGAGTATATCTTTACCTGAAAACACCTTTTCGGACTTGGGAACAAATGTTTAACTGGTTAATCATAAATGCTTATTTCCCTGTTCTAATGGGGAAGGTTCTCTCATTAATGTTTGACATCTGATATCTCTAAGAACTGTAGGCATATACTAAATATAAAAACTAGATCTGAGGAGCCAAATATTTGACTACAGGCACAAACTGATAACCAGATCAAAGGAACCAACCGTTTCTAATGAACCAAGCTGAACAACTCCACAACGGGCAACAGGTACAAGAAAAATAGTCTGCAAAACCATCGAATCATCCAAATGTGTATATTAGTAAAAGCTTAGGCAGAAGGAAAGAGGATCACGATATTTAACAACTCTGAATAAAACAGATAACTACTACCTTAATGTCTGCTCCCAACTGCAGTTGCCAATTCTCGCATGACTGTAAAAGGAAAAAATTTCCTCAAATTGCATTTCATTCCATGTAAGAGAGTAATAGTAGCCAATTTTGAGAGAGCAGTGACCCAACTAACAACTCACATCTGAGTGGTCTTCAGATTTCAATTCATCAGCAAAGATCCAGGAATGCCTCCAGGTAAATGCCACTTTGCCGACGACCCTGTAAGACAAACATGCAAGCCTGTAAACTAAGAAATCCTTGTTGAGGATTCAAAAACTGATATGCTAGAAGATTCCAGATGCAGGATTTTGAAGATCAAATTCCAGGTTGTGAATTTTGAATAACAGGACTTGTATTTTCAGTCAGACTATCAAATTGATAGGGAAAAAAAAATTCGAACAGCAAAAAATATTTTGATATCGATAGTTTAGTTTGCTTCAAAAGATAGATCTCTGCCATTGACATCACTGTGTTTCACTTTAATGTTCTTTTGTTCTATACATCACTTTATTTTTCTTTAGATTCAGAGACTTTTTATTTTGAACTCGCATTAGGTCAAGCATTGATCATCAGCTTTGTTTTTTCGTGGTCTTTCCTTGAAAGAATTCCATGGACATCAGGAGCATGTCTCTCGGTTTTGACTGAAGACAGAAGAAAGAGAGAATTTTCAAGTTCAAATATTGTGATAACTATTATCATTATTGTATATTTGGACTATGCCAAACATAATTAGTAATCTTCGAAAAAGGAAGAGATAATAAGATACTTAGAGGAACCTTCTTCCATAACGGTGAGAGAATGTAAAACAAAATCTAGACCTAGGTCTCCAATTTCGAGTGATACTGCCCGGTATGTACCAGTCTGCTAGTAGACCAGTACACGGACTGCCCACTACTGGGAGGTACCATCGTTTGAAGTTGCTTATGCCCGAACGGTCGATTTCGACCGTCGTCGCCCATCTTCGATCGATATCAGTCGAGGAAGAAGAGGGAGAACCTGGAGCGTCTAAGGCGACGAGGCGGTGAATTCCCATCATTCGCACAGGGAGAAGAAGCCTCGGCGATGCGAGGAAGAAAGGTTTCTTCTCCCCGTGTGGGGAGAAGAAGGGAGAAGAAACGAGGCGATGTCACCTCGGTGACATCGCCCTTTTTTACTTTATTTTTTAATAATAATAATAATAATAATAATAATAATAATATACCAAGGTACACTTATATCGTATGATACCGAGCTGAGTTTGGTATGCCGATACAGTACAAGATGACGAACCTTGATCTAGACAGCAGTTGCTTATTTCAGCTATAACATTTTCACAACTTTGCTACCATTACAATATTACACAAAACAATACTAGAACTCCCAGGTTTATTAGTACTGAATTCGCATGCGAAAAAGCTTTTAACAACTGAGCTTCTCATTCATCTGAAATATTTTAGTTAGATATTTTTATTACTATGTCCATAAAATACAACAAAAGCCAGTCTGCTACTCCTAAACACCTAAAAAGCTGAAAAGTCCAAGACGACCATGGAACACCAAGTTAGTTGAGATTAAGACTCACAACAAGACTTTGTGAGCTGACATATGCATACAAGGAATGAAACAATAAACTATCTGCTTAAACTGACTGACAGAGAGAATTTTAATAAATGATAAATAGCAAAAAAATCTAGTGTATTGAAAATCAGTTTAAAGTGATCTTTCATCCATTTCTGCATAAATCAGATGCTTAAACAGACACCTAAATGACTGAAAGATCCAAACCCAAGGAAGCCAGAAAAACTGCAGCATAATTATCTTTACCTGCAATGCTGGAATTGTCATCTTTGGCAAATATGCAAAAAGCGGTAACAAAGAAGACAAGAAAAAGGAACAAAAATGACCTACCATACAGAGTTTGAGATCTTAAAGTTCTTGAGATTAGATATATTGCGACACTAGAATAACCTCCCTAGAGTCTTGACTAGTAAGGTGACTAGTTGAGCAACCTAAAGAGGGAAAAAGGAAAATGGGGGTAAGAATAACTAATGGTTCAACCTGCATACCCTTCCCCAAGTGAATAATGATGACATTTCATATTTGCCAGTGACACCTTGATTGGATGACTAGTACAATTTCGATATTGAGCATCCTTAGAATCCACAAAAGAAATCATCCCATGGTTAATATGGAGGGATTCATCAGACAGAGTATCTTCCAATTTAACTGCTGCTTTTGCATCATCAAAATAGCTATCCTCCCATGTCAACACCCTGAAATAATAATACATGACAGATCAGTAAAAAGAAATAATGGTGTAGGATCTCATAGATAGTATGAGAAGAGGTCTGTAACCTAGGTGAAATAGTAATTGTTTGTGATGCTTGTGACCAAAAAATAGTAATTGTTTCGACTACTTGTATACCAGATAAAACTAGAACAAAAGTACCACAAACAGAAGTATCCAACCATCTCATAGTTGTATAAATAGAACAATAAACAAGTCAAAGTTATGCGACAAACCTAGATTTGGTATAATTTACATTATTCGGGGCAAAATACATGTAAAAGAAAAGAAAAGGGAAGCAAGTAGCATGCTCCCTAACATCTTCAATACAAAATGTGTATTTGAATGAAACATGTTGACCCAGGAAACCAGCTAGTCTAAAGGCAATTTGTGCCTGCAGCAGCATTCTAAAATGGACATAATGACACCAAATTGATCATAATAAAACAAAATATGAAGCTAAACATACCTAGATGCAATTTAAGAAAAAGACTTGGTGAGATTAAGCCTGGCTATAGGATACATATGCAGTGACAAGTTAAATGAAAACGAACTAGTTAAGAATAGTTACATGGATTTACTTCTATTGAACTAGAGAGGCACACAGAATAATGTCTATATAAAGAATCTTACGTTCTTGTCTCCTGCTTAAGCTTCCAAAAGACAGCATAGTCCCACTGCGTGTTGTGACATAGACTCCTCAGCAACAGCCTCAGCATGGTGGTATTTCTCATTTACAAACTTGATATCTGATCTATGAGAAGGTGAAATTTCAAGAAACCAGAACTTTCTCAGCTGGCTGGGTAGGAACCCCGTCCTGCTTGCATCCTCCGTAAACCAGCTCGTCCTTTGATCGGTGGCTCAGCAGAACCGAGTAGCACTAAGCGCATGTTTGGCCCCGCCTACCAAGTTATAAGTAGGTTGCGTCTCTGTTTGCACTCAAGCACCCACTAAGCGACACAAGAAGAACCAGTAACCCAGAATTCAAGAAATCACTTGACACCGTTGTTTTCCACAGCAAGATGGAACCTGAAAAGCTCAATTTTCTATCTGACACAGAAGACTGCTAAAGCTTAAGACCTACACAAGACCTCCCTTGCTCATGGTCTAATCCGATGGTTATCGATCTTTTTTTCGCTTGTTAATAGCTAACACAGATTTCTATCATCTTTAGTGTGGCGCCATCTTATCAACGTCGGGGTGTCGCAGTTATTCCAGGAAAAAGAAACCCCAGTAGAGAAGCACTGCTATGGGCGCCTTGATGGCCTATTTTTTTTGCGGAGAGACGAGAGATCTTTAGGAAAACCAAGAACTTCCCGCCCAAATCCAAACTTTTTAGCATCTACTCAGTTACGAAAGTAAAATCTCGAGAAAGAGAGCAAATTAGCAGATGTAAGACAAAAGCATCACCGATTTCGCCATCCGAAGCCTTTTCCGCTGGTTGGAACGGTCCCCGAGCCATCCCAGAAAATCCTTTCGATGTAAACGTTGCTCCTACAAGATTTCTACCTCAGGAAGCAAAGAGCTAGAAATTAGACAACGGAAGAATCCAAATTGGGTTCTTTGATCGTTTCGCGGGCGGATGGGGCTTCCGCGAGGGCGAGGGCGCGGGCGCGGGCGAGTGCGACGTCTTACAGCTCTTCGCGCTCTCCGCCCCTTTTATGCGCCTTTTGCCGGACGTGATGCGGACGACTAAACTGTATTTAAGAATCTGAGCAAAATTATACGTACCTAACATTTCGTACCCTTCGTTTACCGGCATCAGCTTCCTCTATTGCGAATGGTCTTTCAATGGGTCCCACAAGAGTAAACATACATTTAAACTCGAGCCGTCGTTTGCGATTACCGTCGGGACGATGTGAAGTAACGATTACCGATCGCCGCACCAGCAAAAGGTCCCACATGATGGGGCCACCCGCACGACAGGGTGAGTCAGAGGGCCATGATCGTAAATTAAAGCGCCGATGAGCTTAGCGATTCGTGTCGGCGTGATGTGCGATGACTTTTGGATAAGCATGATGGATTCCTAAATGATGCTTCATAAATACTATTGTCAATATCATTGACATTTGGCTTGAAAGACTGTCAACTAATACACTTTATTTGTCAAAAGTTGACCAAATAATATAAGTTAACTTTTTCGATTTATGAAACCATGTGCCATAATTTAATTAAAAAATTGACCAATTAATTAAGTCAACACATTCTCGTTCATCATTTTTCATATTCGACCAAGCGTTCTTCGATGAATGAAAATATGAATGATACGACCAAGTTTTTGTTCTTCAATTATCAATTCCATAGGAATAAGATATCATTAGTATTTGTCTGTCATGTGCATTCATATCATACTTTAATTTTGCTATTTAAAATCATTATGAGCATATGTTAAATCCTACCAATATGTACTGTTGGGGTCATCCCGCAACATGGGATGACATGTCACCTCGGTGAGAGTTTTCGTGTGTGCTAGATCACCTCCGTAGGTTCGGTGACGTGGTTGCTTTGCTCCTTACTTCGAGCAGCTTCCTTGTCAAACGGCACGAAGTCCTACAAAAGACTCGAGCCGAGCAGTTTGGGCTCGGCCGAGTCCCTCCGACGATCAAGTCAAGGGTCGGCTCCACTTAAAAAGATCCCCTCCGCAGATATGGTGAGTGAACATTTATACCTGCGTAGACGAGTTGGTTGTACGTAGGCCACGTCGTTTGCTACAGTACTTGACAGGTCACCAACTGCCCGTCGTCAGGGGCGCTGTACACTGGTTGATCGTTGCGCCTGCCCTGACACGTCGCCTGTTGTCGGCTGTCGCGACGTGTAAGTGCCTGCCCTGACATGTCGCTTGTCGCCAGCTGTCGAGGGTCAGGGAGGGGGCTGGTTTGGCACGTTAGCTCTGCTGCGTCACCCGTTGACAGGGAGGATAGTTGGTCAACCATAGGGCCATCAAAAGATATCCCGAGGTCAGGTCGGGCGGAGGGCGCTGGGTCGACATGACTGAGATACGAATGCTATGTTGCTCGCCACGTTAGACTTGACCATTAGTGGCCTTATCATCTACCAAGTACATTGTTACCTATAACTAGTAAACAATTTTTTTTTCTGAAATGCTATTGTTTGATTAACTCTCGAAGTATGTTGAAATAGCTTTCAATATTTACCTTCCTCCATCTGTTTTACTTTTTGTTAAAAAAAACAACATTGGTAGGATAAAATAGCAGCATATCAATCTTTTGATCGTGGTTATATATATATATATATATATATATTCTTGGAAGAGGGAAATCAAGAATTTATTGATTCAAGAAAGGCTAAATAAATTATTAAGAGGAAATTGCACCTGAAACATCTTGAAGATGTCATGCTGATATCTAAGTCTTGTAGTAAAAAAAAATATGAAATGAATATCAAATTTTCTTTGAGTTGTGACAATAGCAGGGAAGACTTTGTTTTGAAAGGCATCCCAATGGTAATTTAAGGATGGTTGACTCTCCCGACAAGATTAGAATACTCGTTGGGCGGCGGCAGGCAGATCAATCAAACACGCCATTTGATGCAGCATCAGCCTTACTGATACTGTCGTTGCTCTAACGAGAAAGGGAAAGGGTGAAAAAGAGAGGGAGTAGAGATCGTGTCTTGATGTGGGTGGGTGGGTCTGGCTCACCTGCGTCGTCGTCGTCGTCCGACAAGGGCCCCAATAATCTGCTAACCAATGGGTAGGCAGAGATTGCTAATTGGTATCTCGGGTGGGACACACGGAACGACGGGAGTGTTGTGGATGTCTGATTCACCTTGTCTTCTTTTGAGAACAAAGAAAATAAATACAAATCAAATTAAATAAAAATAAAAGGGTATGAGGTCACCAGACAACCACTGAGCCACCCACCCCCCACACAAGGTTTTGAAGTCACAGAACCCATCTGTGTGAAGCATCCATCCATGTCAGAAGAGGACAAAGATGGTATGGCAAGCAGTGCTGAGGTGGCATGCACGCAGAGAGAGCTCAGAGGGATTATTTTAAGGAATAACAGGGGTGTTTCAGTAAAGTTAAAAAAAAAAAAACAGGAGATGATGGAGAGAAATGTCAAGCAGCAGATCAGCAACATGGAATCTCACAACCAAGAACATTCACTTGGACATCTTCCAGTAGCCACACTGCTCTCAAACAGATTGGGTTGTTGAGCATGCAGCTTCAATGAACCTACTCCAACATTAAGCACATATAAAAAAAAAAGCATGCCATTGATTAATTTTGCTATCAACTCATTTTTAAAACGGCAAAATAGTGACCAAACTGTTCGACGCCAAGGACAGAATAGTTCAAAGTTGCATGAACTTGAAATCGCTGACATCATTCTCCACCTTGAGAGCACAGTTTCATGCTTGTGTTTGGAAGCAGATATCAGAGACAGGACCAGAGTTAGGCAGATGTGAAGGGTTATGACCAGGTTTAGTTAGGGTAAAGGTTAGGATTAGGTTTAGGGTTAATTAGGAGAAGAATTTCTAGAGAACAAAAGAATTAATTAGGAGAAGAATATGGAAAATAAAAAGAAGAATATGGAAAATTTTCATTATCATGTCTAAAGCATAAACTACCAACAGGCACACTTTGCTAAATAAGCATATACTATTTTATTAGTTGAAATCAAAACAACTGTTGGCCAATCTTATAAAGATAAGGTTTAGAGAGTCGTATACTATCTATCTGATTGTGGATCCAATCATCAAATGTAGGAATTTTTTACTCATGTTCTCTTAAAGCTTCAAGGTCTCGAAGAAATTGGAAACAAAAGGAAATATTAGTTACAGCTCAAAATTGGATAGTTGGTAAACAAGAAAACATCAGCTACTAATTTATTATTATTATTTTATTCAATCATCCTCAAGTTAGTCATTGAAAACATAATTTAAAAATTGAAGTTTCTATATATAAAACAGAAGGTCAATACTGTTGACCAACCATTAGACAAGAAGCAGAGCCTTGCTAATTTAATTTTGGGTTGAAGCCCTTTACGATTTCGACTGCTTTCAAGGTGAAAGGCTTGTGAGTTCAGTGTCCCGGCATGGCGCTTTGCTGTGCCAGTGCTGATGCCACGTACTGTGTGAGCCATAGGCTGAAACAAGTGGTCAGCTGGCAACAACACTTCAATAGTTGCCCTAAAGTGGTCCAAATACTGGTTTTATATATATCTAATAATGGTATATGGACTTGAACTGTGCAATTCTATTAAAAGAGTAACTAAATATAAAAATGCACAGTATTGTGCTGTATTAGCTATACCTTTTTATACAAAAAAAAAAAAAAAACTATACCTTTTTGTCACAGTGTACTAGTCGATACCTACCAGTCTGACCAACATTTAAAACCTTGATTGGTCTTACTCTGGAACAAGCCCAACGAGCAGAATAATAGTAGCCTACTTGTATTTGAAATCTTGGTTGGCCCTATTATGGAACAAGTTCATCAACCAAGATATGTACAGTAGCTTTGCTGAATGTAAAAAAGAGCCCACCTTTTTAGCAAGTCTTAGAAGTGTAAATATGTGAGCTCTTCCAATCATATTTTCACTGTGAAACATAAATAGAGCATATCCACGCAAAATATTAACATATAAAGATAATTAAATTGTCCATCAAACTGAAGGATCATTGGTTATCAAAACATTTTGCATATCTAAAATTAGCAAGTATAAGGTATAAGAAATTTCTGCTGCTCCCTAAACTTAAATCGATTACCAGCTGCATCATACTCATTTTTCATCCAAAAAATCTCAATGTATACACGATGGCCTGTGTCCTGTCAACGCCGTTTATTCATTCAATCTCATTGCATCGTAGTTCAAGTTGTGACCATCGTAGTCCCTATAAGATGCTTATGAGACCAACTGTTTCAACACATAATCATGTATTGTGTTTGATCATTGAATGTAAACATCAAAATATTGATGCAGTACTTCAATCAAAAGGATGAAGCTCTAATAGGGTTCAACTAATTTGCTTTATCAAACAGAAACAAAGGAATAGCTGTTATCTCGGAGAAAAAGGTGGGCTAAACAAAAGCCTTTGACTATCAAAGTGACATATGTAGCCGAAGTTATCAATACACTCTTGGGGAAGAGCCGACCCGACTCGGATAGTCTTCTCGGGACGATCTTTATCCAAGGGCACCTCCAAAACTGATTCAGTGGGCTCGGGTCGAGAGTCTTGCTCGTTAAGCTCCCACGGGTCAGAGACTTGGGTTTCTTTCTTCCCCTTCTTGGGGATGATGGTTGCCACTAAATAGCATTGTCTTGACTCCCGCGGGTCGCTCCTGACCTCCCCGACTCCAGCGCTGCTAGTTACAAGTACCTTACAAGTCAATCACGTAAGTGATGACATGTATGACACACTACACTATCTTTTTGCTTATGATTATTACTGGTATATTCTCACATTATATTACATGTTGCATATAAATATTATGATGTCTTTGGTTCTATGTAATAGGAATCGAATCGTGATGAGATCACGATGTTAGGACTCTAGCTAGGGGAGTCCTAATTAGTTTCATGAAAGAGAACAATCATGTAAAATCTAAGAGGTATTCATGTAAATCCTATATAGCTGACCCTTATTAAGGAAAGTAAGGACGCCGACTAGGTTATGATTAGTTGAAGAAGATATCTGAGGGGAGAGTAAGATGCATGTTACCTTAATCAACCACCCCTTATCCTAGTTAAAGAGGGGTTAGTTGAGAAGGGATTAAATTAGAATAGGATTAAGAAACAATAAAGCAACCGACCACCCCTAGATGGACTGGTTGGTGGTTGGACTTAGAGTTGCATTAGAAGTTGCTTTAGGAGTTGGTTGAGATAGAAGTCTTGAAGTAGGAGTCTTATTAGAAATTAGGGATTGAAGGCCTATAAATAGCCTTGTAATCATCCACTTTTTAATCATCAATAGATCAATATTATTTCAGCTCATGTAGCAGAAAACCAAGGAGGGAGGAACCCCTATAAAGTTCCAAGGAGGTCTATCCCCTATAGAGATCACTCCAAGCTTAGAATCTGTAAGCGTTCTAACACTTAGTATCAGAGCAGCATTCTTGGTGTCTCGCTGCCCTTCCACAGCCATCCATCATCCTTGCACAGCCGCCCAAAGCAATTCCCACAATTGCTTAAAGATCATCACCAAATTCCGTCGTCATCTCCACTACTACAGATCATCCTTTGATCTTCCCGTAAATTACAACAGGTTCTGGTTTCCTACCTTACTGCTGTGGCAATTTAGTTATCGCTATTTTAAAAATACAAAAAAATTTGTTCCTTTTTGCTGCACAAACTTTTCGTCGTAAAGTTTCCATCTTTATGATAAAAGTTACGTCACAATATTTCAATCGCACACCTTTTACTGTTTGATTTGCTACTGCGTTTTTACTGATCAAATTTCTACAAAATTTCTACCACAGATTTATAACTTCCTATTCTCAGATCTCCCTTTGGTTTCATTAGAAAATCATCAAGATAACCTATTCATCTTTTATGTCCAAATTGTTGCAGTTTAGACGTAAAAATCTGCTACTGTACGTCTTCGTGATCTTTGATTTTGCCAAACCTCTTGCTGCTGTTTCTTTCCGCAAAATTTTTCTTGGCATTAGCTTTTCCTTACCAGTAGATTCTCCTTGAGTTTTACTCAAATCCTTATTTTGAACTGCTGGAAAAAATTTCATCTATACTGCTGAAATCTTTCAATGAAAAAAATTCTAACACAGTACCTTCTCGTAATTTTTTTATCTTGCCAAAAATTTTACTGCCGTAATTTTTTATAAAATTTTTGATAGCATTACCTTTCACTTGCCAGTAGATTCCCATTTAGTTTTACTTGATTCATTATTATAAACTACTACAAAATTTTTTGACTATACTACTAAAATCTTTCAACGAATAAATTCTATAGTACCTTCTCATATTCCTTGATCTTGCCAAAACTTTTACTGCCAATTCCTTCCATGATTTTTTTGACAATATTACCTTTCCCTTGCCAGTTGATTTCCATTAAGTTTTACTTGATTCCTTGTTATGAACTACTGCAAAATTTTTTTGACTATACTGCTAAAATCTTTCGCTGATAAATTCTACAGTAACACCTTCTTGCGATCTTTGATTTTGCCAAAACTTTTGTTGTCATTTCTTTCCATGAAATTTTTGATGATATTACCTCTCCCTTACCAATAGATTCCCCTTGAGTTTCACTTGATTCGTTGTTGTGAATTACTAGAAAAAAAATATGTCTTTACTATTGGAATTTTTTTGATGAAAAAATCTGCTGCTGCACCTTTGTCTTTCTTCTTCTCTTTAACCCACCAAAACCCAACTAACTTGCTGCCACCACCTAAGACATCTTTAGGGCATCCCTTTAGCCTTAAGACACAACCCTCATAACCTATTTTTCTTACCCTAACAGTACCCAAAATCGTAGCCCAAAATAGTGACCTATCACAACATATCAATGTAGAATTCTACCGCATTACCTTTCAATGTTTTTTGTTGCACCCATATTTGATTCTTACCAAATTATTGCTGCCAACCTCATCGTCCTTAGAGCACCCCTCTAGCTTTAAGATGCAGCCATCACAACCTTTTTTTGATCTCCACAGATAACCCAAACCGTAGCCCAAACAGTGGTTTTTCGCAGCGACCGAACCTTCCACTGATCCTTATCTTCTGCAGCCACTGAACCTGCCAAACCAGTTGTTGCCATCAACAACAACCCTAAACCTCTATTACCAAACCCTCCTTACAGTCCCTACAGTAGCCCTAAATCACAGCCCCAACAACAACCAAAAAATAGCAACCATTCAGCCCCAAACCACAACCATCTACCCTTGATCCACCACCTCTTTCGGCCATTAAACCCAACTGTTTCATATCACTGACCCAACAGCAGGAGAAGGATATTGACATCTCAGATTTGGAGACACATGTAATGACATCTTAAGGTTCAGTCGATGCCAATTTGGAGACATTTGAATCACGCGTGGAGGATAGATTTCGTGCCTTATTTCTCGAATTTGGATTGGACCGATCTCTGAGCCCAACAAAATTTTAGCAAAGTACAAGTTCAAAGAGGCCTCTCAAAAAGAAAGAATGAGTCACTGATATGAGGCAGCCACGCATGAGGGAGGACTTCCCTCGATGTGAAGAAGGAGACCCGACAGGATAGATTTTACGCACCGAACGTTACTTTCATCATCACCAAATACCGGAGGATTCTATAATGGACACCGCTATCATCCACCTTGAAGGAGATATTATGTGATAGTATGCTTGACTTGAATACAATCATAGAGCTCCGACATGGATACTATTCAAGTATGCACTGCTGAACCACTTTGGGCCGACCAGGTAGGAGAATATCAATGAACAACAAACCTCCACGATCCAAAAATACAAAATCAGGTTTAAAGAATTATCTTACTTTGCTCATGATTAGTCTGGCAAATAATTATTAGGGATGTTATCAAAGACTCAAGTTAGAAATTAAAGGAGAGGTTAAAGCGCGACAGCTCCCCACCGTAAAGGCTGTAATCTCTTCCGCTCGAATCCAAGAGGAACGGCTGAACCAAGATGCTCAAAGGATGACAACTACTCCTAGACCAGCAACATATAAACCTTCAGCACCCTTGCTCCCAGTCGTGCTTTGCTGCCAAAGAAATTGACGAGAGAATAACTTCACGATAGATTGGCGAAGGGCCTTTGTTGGCATTATAATAAAATTTGGAGCCACAACCATCACTGCAAAAACGGAAAGCATTCCATGATAGGACCTATAGAAGAATCTTAAGAAGACGACCTTGAACCTGAGGAAGAGAACACAAAGGAGGACCCACAGCCAGCTGATTGCATGACTCATACTCTAATCGGCCATGTAAACCCGCAAGCAATGAAAGTTGAAGAAACTCTTAAGCAGCAGCCGATCATCATCCTCATCAAGACCAAGGGCCCCAATGACCTTATGAATGGCAAAGTAAAGCAGGTGACCTTACACAGGAAACATGGGAGCGAAGAAAAGACACAACGCTTGGAGAAGTTTGCTAACTCCACCGAGCCAAGCCGATTTCATCCTACCAGCTGCACGACTTCTATATGCTGATCTCACAAGAGGAACCACCAGCACATATTCAGCTTTATTGCTATCCACATTCTCAGAGGGTCGAAGCTAAAAGGATCGTCCCAGAGACACAGGTAACACAGATCATTCGGCCATGACCTTCCCTTGCAAGGACACTTTGTCTCCAAAAGCTTTACCTCTTTATCTGCAGGGCTAAACTCTTCCTAAAATGCCACATCCAATCGAACCAGCTATGGCTTCTGAAGCACTCCCAGATCTCGGGCTACCTCTATGACTTCTCCAAGGAGTGGACCATAATGCTCAAAGTCCTCCCCGATGATGACCACCGATCCACGGCCCACGACTGCAAGAAGATTGAGTCCCTCCAGCGACAATACAAGCATGGAATCTGTGACTCCAAACTTTATTGGATGGAGATCAAAATTCTGAAGAAACAAGAGGAAGGCATCCACACATCCACCATCTATAGGATCCTCACAATCATGATGCCATCTATATCAGTGCTAGCATTACTCGATCATGGCAATGTGTTCGCAATTGGAACAGACATATCAGGAATTGGGATATGCACCACCCTCATGCAAGATGGTCGACTCCTAATATATCTTGAGGCTCTCCCCATATTTCACATGATGCTTTTGATCTGTAAATGGATACTAATTGCTAATGAATTTAAAGTTTGACATGATATAGGTTAACAACACAAAAGAGAGATGAAAATAGGCTTGGTAAAATTACAGCTCCTAACCTCCTCGAACTTAGAATGGGCTCACATCACTAGGGACCTTATCAAAGGGCAGCAATTATTTCAAAAGAATGCTTGGTTATTATTAAAGAACAATCAAGTGGCAGCCCATGCAAGAAAGAAACAGACACCCAATAAATACCGGAGCATAAGAAAGTTTGCTATTGAATATTGAGTTTTCCTTCATCTCCAGCCCTACCAACAGAAAAATCGAGCGTTAAGGAAGTTGTCCCCCTACAACTTTGGCCCTTGTAAAATTGGGGATCATGATAGAGTCGTGACTTATGGATCAGATCAGTACATCAATTTAAAAATATAATTGATCCTCCAAGTATCTCACCGCAAATGGAAGTTTAGAAAGGATGACTCAACCCAGATCTATCCACCTGACATCCCAACTGATGAGGAGGTTCAAGTTCAGCTAATGATCGCATGAGATCGTAGGATCGTGATGCACCACCGTCCAAATACTACTCCCCATAATGGAGATATATAAGATAATGTTGAACCGTCAGACCACAGTGCGCCTACCGTAGATACCACAAGGAAGTTTCAAGGAGAATTGCAGATCGAGACCCAAAGTTCATAGAGCCTCAGCCTTGATGATAAGACTGATTTGAAGAGGGCAGGTCTGTTAGGACTCTAGCTAGGGGAGTCCTAATTTAGTTTTATGAAAGAGGACAATCATGTAAAATCTAAAGGGCATTTATGTAAATCCTATCTAGCTGACCCCTATTAAGGAAAGTAAGGAGGCCGGCTAGGTTAGGATTAGTTGAGGAAGATATTTAAGGGGAGAGTAAGATGCATGTTACTTTATTTAACCACTCCTTATCCTAGTTAAAGAGGGGTTGGTTGAGGAGGGGTTAAATTAGAATAGGATTAGAAAACAACAAAGCAACACCGATCACCCCTAGATGGATCGGTTGGTGGTTGGACTTATAGTTGTATTAGAAGTTGCTTTAAGAGTTGGTTGAGGGTAGGAGTCTTGAAGTAGGAGTCCTCTTAGGAATTATGGATTGAATACCTATAAATAGCCTTGTAATCATCCACTTTTTAATCATCAATAGATTAATATTATTTCAACTCATGTACTAGAAAACCAAGGAGGGAGGACCCCTATAGAGTTCCAAGGAGGTTGATCCCTTATATAGATCACCCCAAGCTTCGAATCCACAAGGGTTCTAACACACGATAATGAGATCGGTTCACCTTTAAATATAGATACTAAATAATCCTGATTATATGTTACTCAAGAGGGATATCGAGATAACCGGATAGACCGATATACTATATATTCGTTCATATGATGGAGGCGACTGGTCTCATAGTTACTTGTATGAAAACACTAAGGATATAGTACATGTGCTCATTGGAGAATGAGTTTACTGATTGATCCGCCTATAGAATGCTATATAGTTAATGATACCTAATGCCAGATAGTAATTTTATAGTCCCAGTTTTGTATCTGATCCTTAGACTTGAGACACCAAGGATGTCTTGTATGAGTACTCCTTTCTTTGACACCAGACTTACATGTTTGGAAAGTTTCAGATCTGGTACAAGTGGTTATCGAGATTGGTAACTAATATTACGAAGATAATTGAGTGTCAATAAAGGATCATCCACTCTTGGTATCATAAGAGGAATATCTCATGTGTGCTCACTCGGATAAATTCCTGGTCAGGGTCATTCGAATTGAGAGAGAACGAGTTCTCCGGGAGAATCCAATTAGAGTGAGACTCATATGGATTCCGTATATGACCTGACGGTAGCATATCCAATATACGATCTCTGGGATATTAGTTTGATAAGGGATTATAGATATACGGTAACTATGAAGAGACAAATATGATGGATTTGATCCTCCTATACCGTCTGGGGACTATAGCATAATGGCCTAGTACATCCATAGTCGATGAGTCGAGTGAATTATTATAGGATAATAATTCACTATATCATAATGAGTTCTGATGGGAGAAACTCACGGCTAGCTCGGTATCGGGCCTAGAGGGTCACACACATATGGTGGATGCTTCAGTGAATAGAGGATTAGATGAAGATCCAATTAACCCCTATTATTATTAGATGAGACCCTATGATGATGGGCTCTTTGCATGAGGCCCAATTAGAGGCCTAAGGATATTATTAGATAAAGATCCAATAATACAAGGTTAGTGGGTAATTGGATAGAGATCCAATACCCACTAAGGCGGGAACCCTAGGGTTTTTAGTGGCTCTCTATAAATAGGAGGGAGGTTCATGGTTGATAGGCTGTAGCTTTGGCCACCCCCTTCTATTCTCCTCCCTCCCTCTATGAAAGAATTACGAGATTAAATTAGAGGAGTTTCGCTGTAGAGATCTATCGTGTAGATACCATTAGAGAGGAAGATGCTTGACTTCTTTCATTCTCTCCATCCGAATCTGGAATACAATGATATACGATCTCCCTAGGTAATCAATCTATCACACGATGTGGTTTTTTTGTTTTTGATGCTTTCTCGCATCCAATCGTTTACACGATGATTTGATCTGCGTGGAAAACCTATTTTATTTTGATTTCCGCTACGCATGTGATACCCCGTTGAGGTTTTCCAACAAGCGTTGGTTGGGAACTTCATGCTGTGATGGTACATGGAGACGACCGCCCTTAGTTTGTTGAGAGTCGATCGATCGATGATCTTGTTGTATACTGAGGGGAGCTCGACCACCATGAGGGTCTTGGTCCTTGGCTCGTCGCTGAAGGTCACGGGGAGGGTTTCGACGCCTACATGAGCTATTGCGTCCTTGGTGAATCCTGTCAAGGTTGAAGTTATGGGGGTAAGATCATTGTTAGTTATATCGAGCTTCTAGAAAGTGTCAAAATAGAGAATGTCAGCAGAGTGATGAAACTCAAGATGGAGCTCTATAGATTTTAATATTTGAGAAGGATCAACCCTTGAAACGCTATAGGGGTTCCTCCCTCCTAGTAGTCGGCCATATGGCTGAATTGTAGATTGATCTTGCTTGCTGAAAAGAGGTGGAGGCTACATGCTTATATAGGGCTTCAAACCCTAGCCTTAGGGGGTGCTTCCTAAGTGAATTCCCCCTTTTACCCCTCCTATAGGTACCATGCATATATAAAGGGGGTGGTGGCCTAAGTGGCTGCACAAACTATGTCCCTTTACTAAAAACCCTAGCCGACCAACCCAGTAAAGGGGGAGATGGTTAGGAAGTCCTAAGGCCCCAAAATAAACCCTAGCCACACTTCTTTATATGATAGAAGTGACTAGGTGGAGTTTTATTACAATCTCACAGGATTCTTATTAATTACTTCTATGGTGATTAGGACTTAACCCTGTTGGAGTCTTATCAAACTCGCCCTCTTAAAATAAGCCTTGTCCTCAAGGCTGAAGGTTCATAAACTCTGGGAATCGGGTTTTCAACTCCTCATCCACTTGGGTGTTAGTTGGAAGAATTTGGGTGAGTCGTCATCTCTAAATTTTCATCTGAGGTAGGACACCTGGAGGATCAACTATAATATAATCTTCATATTAGGGCCCCAATGTGATCCCCAATTTTGTAAGGTCCAAAGAAATAGGGAGACCACTTTCTTGAGGCTTGAATTTCGTGTTGGTGGAGCTGGAGATGAAAGAGGACTTGATTTTTCTCTGAAAACTTTCTTCTGCTTCGACGTTTATCAGAGGGAAGTTTCTTCCTTGCATGGGTGCCACGTGATTGCTCTGTAATAGTAGTCATGTCTTCTTTTGGAGTGAGGGCTATCCTCTGATAAAATCTCTAGTGATGTGAGTCTGATCTGAGTCTAAGGTGGGTAGGAATGGTGATTTTTCGGAGCCCATTTTCACTTCTTCGTGCTATTGACCATCTTGCATGAGGATGATGTTGAACCCTACTTTGGGTGTGTCTACACCAATAATAAACATTTGGCCACGATTTGGTGTGGACGACATCGTGGTCGTGAGGACTATAGTTCCAATCGGCCATGCATCTTTTTTTATAATGAGAGGGATGATATTCATGCTTCGTTGAGTCCTAGAATGATCCTTCCCCTTTTTTGATTTCGCAAATAGAGGGGCTCAATTTTCTCGCGATCTTGGGCCATAGATCGGAGGTCATCATCAAGAAAGTCTTCAAGCAACATGGCCCGATCCTTGGGAAAGTCATGGAAATCACCTGAGATCAACAACCATGGTGAGTTCAGCAGGATATAACACTTTAGAAGTAGCTTATCTCTGGGGAAAAGATGTAGGGATGTGTCTTCGTGGGAAATAAGTATGGATGAACAATATGTGTCTTTATCATCTCTTGGATGACCCTTTTATTTTTGACCTTCTGAGGTTGTATGAAGCAATCTGGTCGAGCAACAACTGGTAGAAATTTCGGCCTATTCAGCATAGGGGGGTTGGATAGCTTTAGAGGAGGTAATCAGCTCGGTTTGGTAGAGACGCCCAAAATTTCAGCAAGCTGTGGGAGATGGTTCTTATCTTCAATCTCATGAAACCCTTGAATTTGAATTGGGAACTCACTAGATTTTTCTTTTGGTACCTCATCCAAGTGTGGTGTTGTCGTTGTAGTCGTTGAGCTCCCTCATAGAATCACCCGCGTTTCTTTTCTGAAAAATTTCATGGTTAGCTTCGAAAAATTTCAGAAAATATCTTCAATTGTGGACAACCAATCAATGCCAAGCACTATATCAAAACTATCAAGAGGGAGGAGGAAACATTCAGTAACTATGTCTTGCTCCTGTAGGCTCAGTTTAATCCGTGGGCAATTGCAATTGCACTTCAGAATTTGACCGTTAGCTACCTTGACTTCGAACCCATTGTAATCTTCTTTTTGGAGCATTAGGTGGGTAGCAACCTTACTGCTCATGAAGTTGTGTATGCTCCTAGCGTCGATGAGGATGATGATGGACTGCTGCTCAAGAAACCCTTCGATCTTCAATTTTTGCAGGTTAGTGTAGCCGGCTAAGGTAGAGACTATGTGGGTGGCCCATTGTGGTGTATCCTTCTCCTTGGGCTCGAGAATCGTATCTTCAAGTTTGGGTTCCTTTGTCGATCAATCATGAAAGTCTTTTCTTATTAGTTTCTTCGGCTAAGGGGATCGACTGATAGTAGGGGGAGGTGAAAGCTTTGGTGTCGCTGGTCGGGGAGTGACCCTCGTCCTCTGGGCTTCATGGTCTAACCACTCCTCTTGATGTCGTGCAAAGGAGATGGCTACCTTAGGTGTGCATGGTTGTTACGCTTTAACTTCTTCATAAATCTCCGGCTTCAAGCCCTCAATAAAAATCTTTAATATTTGCTTTTTAGACCAATCATAAGTTTAATTAGATAACCTTTCAAACCTGGTTTGGTACTCTTGGATGGTAAAGGTTTGACGGATCATCGTTAGTTCTTATCATGATTTTTGTAATCAATTGGTACTGAAAGTTTATATGCTCTTAGTTAGGATATGGCTCTTATGCTCTAAACATCTTGATTGAGGTGCCCTTCTTGAAGTTGTGCAAATGAGGTTGATGTCATCGAGGTGTAGGGCTGTCGTATCTTAACCTTGTGTCTTATCTCTAGTGGGTTCTTTTGTAATATGAATTTCCATCACATTGATCTTCTTGGGCTCGACGATCAGCCCAATCTAAACTCCTCGAAGAGAGCATATAATTTAGCATCCATACGTGTCTCAAAAACCTCCAATTTGACTTCGAATAAGCCCACCGATGTCATGACGTAAGGATCTCTAACCTATCAAATAAACTGACTGAAAAGTGTGGCTACGATTTCAGGTTGAAGGCAGCAAATGGCAGCAATATCGAGGCTAAGGTGGTGAAGTCTCCAAGTTGAGGATGGCAGCCAAGGGTAGCAGCTACGGTGGAAGAAGAAGATGGTGTTAGAAACCTAGCAAATTCTAAGCTTGGGGTGATCTCTATAGGGGATCGGTCTCCTTGGAACTCTATAGGGGTTCTTCCCTCCTTGGTACTCAAGCCATTAGCTAAAGAAAGATTGATCTATTCATGATAAAAAATGAATGATTCCATAGCTATTTATAGGCCTTCAATCCATAATTCCTAATAGGACTCCTACTTCAAGACTCTTATCCTCAAGTAACTCCTAAAGCAACTTCTAATGCAACTCTAAGTCCAACCACCAACCGGTCCATCTACGGGTGGCTGGTTGCTTTATTGTTTCATAATCCTATTTTAATTGAACCTCTCCTCAACCAACCCCTCTTTAACTAGGATAAGGGGTGATTAATTAAGGTAACATGCATCTTACTCTCCCCTCAAATATCTTCCTCAACTAATCCTAACCGAGTCGGCCTCCTTACTTTCCTTAATAGGGGTCAACTAGATAGGATTTACGTGAATGCCCTTTAGATTTTACATGATTTTCCTCTTCCATGAAACTAAATTAGGACTCCCCTAGCTAGAGTCCTAACAGATGGCAGCAGCAATGTCAGCCACGGTCCTTCAGTGATTCTGTAATGTTAATGCTGCAATGTCGTCGAGGCTATGATTTTTTAGGTGGCTAATATTTGTGGAAAGATGATAGCCAAGAGATCTGAGTCGGAAAGCAACAACGACGATGAAGGAAGAAGATGGACAGCGGTGTGCACGACTGCAACTGTGTTGCGACTTCATGGCTACAAGTGGCGTCAGTTGTAGTAAGGGTGCGACTGCAATAGCAGGAAGATGGGCAGTAGTGTACACGGTTGTTGTGGTGGAGGGCAGCAGTGGTATGGAGCAAGAGATGGCTGTTGCCGTGTTCAATTTGTTGCTGTCCGTGATCAAAATGGTTGGTAGCGAACGATTGTTGCGGGCTGCAATATAAATAGATTACAGCGAAAAATCACTATTGGTAGCTTTTTACCGTAATAATTACTGCTGGCTGCGATCAAGGAGGATGGTAGCGAGAGGTTGCTGTTGGCAACATTGGGCAGTGAAAGATATGTGCTGCGGTTGAAAGGATAAGGGAGATTGGGTGGCTGAAAGGTTGGTGGACCGAAGGCTACGATTTTTTGGTGCGGTTTGTGGTTGTTTTGGGTGCGATTTGGGGCTACGGTTTTGTAGAGTTTTGACTACGAATTGGTGTGATTTTAGGGCTATGATAACAGTAGATGAAGGTTAGAAAAAATGGTTCTGGATCTGGGATAGATGGCAGCAAAGGTAGGTGGATCGATAAGGAAGGTTAGATGAAAAGGTAGGTGGATCGGTAAGAAAGGTTGGTTGCAGTTTAGAGCTGATTTGGGTGGCTATTTAGGATCGATATAGGGTACGATTTGGAAGGGTTTTTGGTGAGGCTGTTAGGGTTATAGATGAGAGAAAGAGAGTCCAAAATCCCACAAAAGACAACACTCAAAATCTATGGAATTCGATGAAGAAAGGTGCTGCGATGTGCTGTCTTGCCGAACAAATTTTACGTCGGAGAAATGATGAATTCTTGACATAAATTCTAGAGAAAATTCAAGGAAAATATGTAGAAACCCTCGGTTATAAGTGGTTAAGATCAGTAAAAAGTTCTATAAAATTTCGGGAGTGTAACAATAGGGAAATAGGGCAAAAGACATACAGTAGATCCTTCATCGTAAAATTCTAGCACAACGTGATGATGAAAGAAGGCACAATAAAATCGGTTCCAAAAAGAATTTTTTCCAGAAACCAATCTAAGATGAAAGCTCAGTTGATTTATGGAATTGTACAAAAATTCTGGCCAAAAAGGAGAAGAAATAAACTGGTTTCAAGAGGCCAAAAGGCGGAAGGCAGATTCTTCATTGTAAAATTTTAGCATCACATGACAAAGAATTGCAGTGCTATAAGTCTGGATCCAGAAAGAGTTTTTCCCAAAGATCAGTCTTACATGAAAGCTAAGATGATTTATAAATTTGTATAAAAGTTTCAACCAAAAAGGATGATCAAAAGTTCAGGTTCAAGAGGCAACAATCGACTAAAATTTTTTTGCAGCTTTCCCCTTCGCAACGATGATAACGTTTGCGATGGTAGAATTTTACAGTAAGAAAACTTTGGAAAAACTTCTCCCACATATAAGATAAAGGAATAGCAGTAGAGGTGTGGATTTTGGAGTTTTTACCAGATCTATGATTTTGACGCAGAGGACGACAACAGATTGATGGATCTGTGGCTTGGTGGGCGACGGTGGATGAAGGCGACGTCAAAAGCAATTATGGGAATTGCATGGAAGATGAAGGTGACAAAGATGGCTATAGGGCAGCAGGAACACGATTTTGATACTAGATGATAGAACCCCAGATGGTGCTCTATAGATTTTGATCTTTGAGGGGGATCAACCCTTGGAACACTATAGGGGTTCCTCCCTCATAGTAGTCGGACATATAGCTGAATTGTAGATTGATCTTGCTTGCTAAAAAGAGGTGGAGGCTACATGCTTATATAGGGCTCCAAACCCTAGCCCTAGGAGGATGCTTCGTAAGTGAATTTTCCCTTTTGCCCCTCCTATAACTACCATGCATAAATAAAGGGGGCGATGGCCTAAGTGGCTGCACAAGCCATGCCCCTCTACTAGAAACCCTAGCCGACCAACCCAGTAAAGGGGGCGACGGTCGGGAAGCCCTAAGCCCCTAAAATAAATCCTAGCCACACTTCTTTATATAATAGAAGTGACTATGTGGGGTTTTATTACAATATCACAAGGTTCTTGTTAATTACTTCTAGGGTGATTAGGACTCAACCCTGCTGGAGTCATATCACAGAGCTCCTTATGTCTATCATAATATGCTTGACGTACGCGTTTGTTATGCGGTCCAAGATTACCAGGCCGTCGTCATGGTCCAAATATTCATTTTCAGACTTGAAGGTGATCTCGGAGTCACATTGTGCCCTAGGTCTCTTCTGCACCTCTGCTCGGGCGTAAGCCTTCCTTACCGAAGAGTTGTCTCCCCTTGTAATCGGACCACCCACTATAACGTCGATCTGCCTCTCTATAGGGCCTTTTGGGTAGAGTAATGGTTCGAGTGGCTTTCTCACATATCGATCGTGGTGGCCATGACGGATGAGATCTTCGATATGGTTCTCATATATCGATCGAGGTGGCCGTGACCGAGTCCTCATCGAGTTGGGGGCCTTGAGGAGTCCTTTCTCTCGGATCTAGAGGAAGATCTCGGTCCAAGTTGAGTTGAGTGGGGTGTTGGGAAGTCAGGGGATGGCTTGCTCGGCTCTTTCCATCCTCCTTCTTGGGGGTCCAGATGGTGGGCCTCGAGAGGATTCGACCCGCAATCACTTTTGATCTTCATGTTTCTCTACCACCAGTGCTTCGACGGTAACATATTAGTTGGCCCTTTATAGCATTTCTGGCACAGTTGTCGGGGTACTCCACAAGTGACCAGAAGAAGCGGGAAGGTCTAATCTCGATCATAAATGCCTCGATAACCAACGATGGATGTGTGTCGGGAATAGCCCTCATCTATTTTGTAAAACGGACGAGGTATGGGCTGAGGGGCTCATCTTCCTTTCGTTGCATCCTAAGGAGAGACGCAACGGTTGTCTTCGGCCAAAAGCTAGCAAGGAAGTTAGCTTCAAGCTCTCTCATGAGCTGGTCGAAAGAGTGGATCGAGGCGAGCGGTAATCGACTGTACCACCCTCAAGCGGTCCCACATAGAGTCGTCGGGAAAGTTTGACACATTATGGCATCTAATGTGCCGTACAAGGCCATCTATGCTCTAAACGCAGCAACGTGCTCCATTAGGTCAGAGCCTCCATCATATGCTTCCAGCATCAGGAGCTGAAAGTGTTGTGGGATGGGTCTATCTTGAATTTCTGGAATGAAGGGGGAGCCGCCAAGGGAGCTCTCTTCATGCTCATTCGTCGTTTGATGACCTTCTGAACATCATCTATTCTCTGGTTTACCAGACGCAGTTGTGCCCTCAAGGAGTTGGTGGAGTCCGAAGAGAGGGTGTCGGGATCGAGCACGCTACGGGTCGAGGCACTAGGTGTAGATGTCGGTCGCCTAACCATGTCGCCCGGGGGGGCATGATCAAGCTCTGGCTGGAGCCAAGGGGGGTCATCGGGAGGTTGTGTTGCCGGAGGTTGACCTTATGACGATGAGATCGCCCCCGTCGGGGCCAAAGGGGCCACTTGGGGCTGGGAGCTCAGTTGCCGAGCGAGCTGTGAAATGTAGGGGATGATCACTTAGAGCATCCTTGCTATACCCTGGACTTGGTTGATGAGCCACAGAAAAGCCTCGGGGGTCACCGTTGGACCTCCCAGGTTGGGTGGGGGCGGAATGAGTTCGGGGTTATTAAATAGGCACCAATACCGCCCCGGAGTATGAGAAGGTAGGTTCTCGTCTCCGAACAAGGGGAGAGGAGGAGGTTGAGGGGGTACCCCAGAGGTATGTTGCGTAACAGAGGGGACATCTTCTCCGGGATCGTCAGTGCTGAGCGTTCCTGAGACATCAGACCCTCCTTTTAGCCTCAAAATGTTACTGGATTTTCGTCGAGCCCGAGGAGTCGGCCTGCATGCACAGAATTGACTCAACGAGATGCAGAGGTTAGGGAAAGATGGAGGTGGTTGTTGGGTCTGTCTGCGGTGGTCGAGGATCCCCTCCCTTGTCCGGTGGACTGAATTCCTACAGGAAAAGACCTGAGTCGAGAGGGGGAGGGCCTCTTGACCAGATCCCTCCGATTGTTAAGTGAGCACTTTTGATTGGGAGTCTCGTCGGCCCTCTGCTAGCGTCGAACTGATGCTACTTTTGTATAGAGGTGGGAGTTATGGTGTTCCTTTTGCCGCCCCATTGGGACTTTCCCTAGGGGTGGCTTTTATACTTGTTTGGTGACGGTTGATTGTACTTTTATCTTCAATGTTTGTAATGCTCCCAGGTGGGATATTTAATACCACGAGCGTCTGCAAGTGGTTGTTCGTACCACGGTCGAGTATGTTATGTGTGATCTGTATCGTGCTACCGTACGAGCTCTCATGGTCCCTAAGATCTGATCGAGACTGCTCAGTACCCGATGATATCGTGCATCGAGCTCCTGCTCCTGTTGTGGCACATTGCCTCAGATCAACCATTCCCGTGCTAGGTCAATGTTATAGATTGATTTTGCCCATACCAAATTGGCTGAGAACGGAGCAACCCATTAGAGTCTCTATCAGTGCATAAGAATGAATATAAACTATTTTTGTGTATCACTTGGGTGCTCTAAGTAGGAGAGGATCATTGTCAATCTCAATCTCTTTCCTTTTCTCTTGCTTTTAGAACCTCCTCCTCCTCCTAAGATCCCTACGTTAGCTGGCCTAGTCAATGACAACCCCAATTACCCAGCAACCTACGACCCCATTGACACCCGTGGAGGTCTCTTCGTCCGATGTGATGCTAATCCTCCCTAACACCTGAGGCTAGTTGAGCACTTAGTGAATGAAACACCTTCGTCTTCCACCGTCGAGGTTAACAAACCTCGTCACTCTCAATCTTTTTTATGCCCGAGTCTAAGTCATAGTCAATGAACTATATCATTTGGGCACAACTTCAACATATGGATCAACGCATGCGGGATATTTATTCATCTGGAGTTTCACTTGGCAAAAGGGAAGAATCTGACCAACTTCACCTTGGTTGAGTCTTCGTTCGTCCCGGTGGTCGAAGCTGCCTGTTTCCCCCCCCCCCCCCACACACAAGGGAAATGTAGCTCTTTAGGAAGCGACGTTCGTCTACTTTCTGTGATAAGCCTATGATTTGTAGGAAGATAAATATATATATAGAGGGAGGTGTATGATTCTCTCTCTCTCTCTCTCTCTCTCTCTCTCTCTCTCTCTCTCCTCTTTGTGTGTGTGTGTGTGTGTAAAATCAAAGTTGTTCTTTATTTACATGTGGTCATTCATATATGAGTTCACTTAGTCAAACTCACCGAAGTTGATACTGGTGATTGAAATCAATCTAGACGCACGAAAAATATAAAAATGATTAAGAATTAGTATAAAGATATTTATACTAATGGGAGGGGAATCAATGGGAGGACGACGCGGTGGCCTGAGAAAGGAGGACGACTCACGCTGCCACAGACCGTTGACTCGGTCGGCCAGCAAGTGGCTTGAGATGAGGTAACCAAAGGGAGAGGCACTGATGGGAGGAGGACGACGCAGTGGCTTGAGAAAGGAGGACGACACACACTGCCACAGACCATTGACTCTTGAGATGTCGTAACCAAAGGGAGAGGACGACGCGGTCGTCTTTTTCTTTTTGGACTTAATTCTCATGGCACATCACATCACACCATTGGTGAAATGCCACAAAATTAAACTTGGCTTCCATTCCCATAATTCTAATTCCAAGTCAACCGGAGGTTCCATAGTTTTCCATGGTACATCACATCATCCGTTCTTCCTTTTTCCCTGTGCTCGACTCAGCAACACTCGCTTGGCTCTCGTCGACGAACCATCCAAGTGCTATACGACGATCCTTTCCTTCTTCCTAGCTTTATATCATTAACTTTTAATCCAAGCTATGAGCGGATTAATTTGCTCCAAGAAAATGGATGATCTGTCCATTCTACTACTGTGTTTAATTTGCATGGATTTGTTATATTAATGAATCGTTCATTTCAACATTAGCTATCCGAAGAGATTAGAACACGGTGTTAGCATTGTAATCATGAGTCGTTGCGAAAAAATAAATACTCTTTTGAAGTCAACGTCTTCACCGCTCGCCACAATGCAGTCATTGAGGCTCCTGTCCCATCAAAATGTTTCTATCTACGTCACGCTCCGAGTCATGTATGGCCACCGCGTTGCGTCTCCCTCCTCCACAAGAATGGCCACCAGCAGACCGAGTCCTAGCAACCCTGCGTTTTATATATGTTTATTGCGTCGTCCTCCCTTCACCACGCCCATTCCTTACTGCATATCGCAGGCTTCTTCTTGCTGCGTGCGGAACTCAGAGAATGGAACATCCCAGAGAAATACGCTTCTCCCACGCAGGCGTCGCGTTCCGAGCGATTCTGGTAGAGAGAGCTCCGGCAGGGACGAACGCTGTATGCAGCTTGTGCCACCACTCAATACTGGAAGGCTACTCCTTCTATACCACCGATCCGCCCAACTTTGAGGTGCATGCCGACTGCACGCGGCAGTATCTACCCCATCAGTCGGCGGCAGCGACGGCCTACGGCCGCAATACCTCTTTTGCTCCTCCTGACAATTCCCGCTCCCTGAATCCGGGATCACACTTTGGTCATTCTCCTTCCTTTCCTCCCTACCATCTTTTATATTATTATCCTTATCACTACCCTAGTTACCGCGCTCAACCGCTTGGCTATGGTCCTGCTCCTCCCCCGCCGCCCCCTAACCATGGTCACTGCAACTGGGTATTCTATGCTCCCGCTCAACCACAACACGGCTATGCTCCTGCTCCACCCCCTCCTCCTCCTCCTCCTCCTCATCATCATCATCACAATGATACCTGGACTACGGTGACCAATACTGTCCAAGAATCTGCAATCGGGGCATTTATGCAAACGCTTTTCCAGTACATACTTTCTACTGTGTTGTCCAATTAGCCAGCTCGATCGAAACGTCTTCGTCTTCCTTGTGTTAAGCGCACCTGTGTGTGTGTCCGTCTGCCCGTCGATCTGAAGTACATGAATGCATAATATATGTGTTTGGCTCGTTATGGTAGTCATTGTAAGTTTTCCTGTTCCAATAAACATGATTGATGTTATACGTATGGCACTGTTATCCACTGATGTTTTTGTGAGAGCGATGTGCCCGATTCATGGCTCTTATAGAAAATAGATGATAAAGATACTGCATGGGTTGCGGATTGCTTGCAGACCTGAGTAGTCATCGTCTGCTCACGAGCTTATTGGTTTGCAGGCATTCGTTTCCCCATAAAAAGCATCGACATCCGAGAATATATATAATATGAGCTTATAACGATATTTAAGGTTTCTTTTATACGAACAATACCATTTTATTTTATTTTATTTGACTATTAATTTGGTGTTATCGTATATCGATGGAAATAAAATAGGAATAAATTTTGTATACGAACAAATACTAGCAGACCGTCACATACAGTGGAATCAAACAGAAATCACAATCAGATGAACACCAAAATTTACGTGGAAAACCTCTTCAACTCGAAGGGTAAAAACTACGGGACAAACCAGAGAAAATCTACTATCAAAATAATGAATATACAGATCTCAAGGCTTCTTACCCAAGCCCAAAGCAATAGCCACAAGAAAATCACAAAGATACAAGTACTATAATTCTAACCATAATATCCAAAATCTTCCCAAGAGATCACAATAAGAATTCATTGCAAACTGATCTAACCTGAGATTTAAATGATTGAGAATAGTATTTTCTGTCCTTGTCTTCTTCCCTTTCCTAGATCTCTTATTTTCTTGCCTCTACTGTCAATCTGCAATCTTCTTTCTCTTACCCACGTTTTCAGTCGTCGATGCTCTCTTAATCTCAACCCTAGCCACCTAATCTAGGTTTTAGGTTAATATGAGTGAGGTTATGAGCTTCACTAAAGCCCATTATGGGCTGAATCTGGGCCATCGGCCCAACAACCTCCCCCTTCAGCCCATAAGAGATGTTATCTCAAGACTCCTTAACGTGAAGCCATGCCGATCAGCTGTCGGCACATCTCCTGTCTCTATTTCGGTAAAGCCTTTGTCAACATGTCTGCCTCATTATCATCTGTGTGAATTTTCTGAAGCTGTAACTGCTTCTCTTCAAGCACGTTTCTGATTCAGTGATTTTCCTATTTCAGTCCTAATTCTTGTAAGAATCCTTTCATCCATAATATTTCTTTGCAAACCTCTGTAGCAGCAATATATTCTGCCTATGTGGTGGAGAGAGCAATACACCTTTGCAATCTGGACTGTCATGACACAGCCCCCCTGCAAAAGTAAGTACAAAACCTGATGTGGACTTCCTTGTGTCAATATCTTTTGCTATATCTGTATTTGCGTAACCTATCAATACCCACCTCTAAAGCTTAAACAAACTTTAGAACTTCATCTGAGATATCTAAAAATCCACTTCACTGTTGTCCAATGCTCTTTACTTGGATTTACAAGAAATCTACTAGTAACACTCACTACATATGCGATGTCCGGCCTCGTACATACCATTGTGTACATTAAACTTCCAACTGCTGAAGCATAAGGAACCTTTTGCATTTTTCTCCTTCTCCTCATCAATTAACGGATTCTGATCTGAGCACAACTTGAAGTGACCTGTAAGAGGAGAACCAACTGGCTTTGCATTACTCATACTGAACCTATCCAATACCTTCTCAATGTATTTCTCATGTGACAACCAAATCTTCCTCTTTCTTCTGTCACGAGAAATCTGCATGCCCAGTATTTGCTTTGCTGGCCCCATGTCTTTCATTGCAAAAGACTCACTTAGTTTCTTCTTCAACCTATCAATCATAGACATATCTTTCCCAAGGATAAGCATATCATCAACATAACGTAAGAAAATAATAAAATCCTCACCAAACCGTTTGATGTACACACAATGATCTGAAGCTGTTCTTTTGTATTTGTTTTCAATCATAAATGAATCAAACTTTTTGTACCACTGTCTTGGATCTTGCTTCAACCTATACAAGCTCTTCTTCAACTTGCAGATAATATTTTATTTACCTTTGACTTTGAAGCCTTCTGTTGCTCCATATAAATTTCCTCCTCTAAATCACCATGAAGGAAAGTTGTTTTCACATCTAACTGTTCAATCTCCAAGTCTAGGTTAGCAGCAATACCAAGAGCAACACGGATAGAAGATATTTTAACAACAGGAGAAAAAATTTCTTCAAAGTCAATACATTTCTTTTGACTAAAGCCTTTCACAACCAACCTGAAAACCCACTTGTTCTTCAAGGCCTTACTTCCCTCTGGTAGCTATACAAAATCATATATATGGTTCTTCTGCAAAGAATCCATCTCTTCCTGCATAGCAATAAACCACTTCTTTTTCTGCTTACTTTCAACTGCTTCCTGGTAACTCTCTGGTTCACCTGCATCAGTAAGCATCACATACTTATCTGTAGAGTATCTCCTGAAAGGTTGATGTGGTCTAGAAGATCTTCTTAACTAAGGTTCTGTGGAAACTTGCTCTTTTTCTTCTTCCTGCTCAACATGTCCTACAGGTAGATCAACATTTGGCTTTGCATCATCTTCCTGCACATCTCCCTCATCACCTTGATATACTGGAGGAATAACTGGGTCATAGTCTACAAATCCCTCTGCAGAAGTCTTAGCTGGTGCCTCATTCTTCAAATCCTCAATAGTTTGATCCTCAAAGAAGATAACATCTCTACTTCTGAACACCTTCTGCTTTTCTAGATCCCAAAGCCTGTAACCAAACTGATCATGTGAGTAACCAAGAAAAATACACTTTTTTGTCTTACCATCAAGCTTGGACCTCTCATTGTTCGGAACATGTGCAAATACACGAGAACCAAACACTCTTAAATATCTATAGGAGACATCTTTTCCTGACCATACATGCTCTGCAACATCACCATCTAGAGCTGTACATGGTGATAAGTTGATCACATCAACCGTAGTCCTCAAAACCTCATCCTAAAACCTTTTGGGTAGCTTGGCCTGTGAAAGCATACATCTGATCTTTTCCATGATGGTGCGGTTCATCCTCTCTGTAATTGCATTATGCTGAGGCGTACTAGGGACTGTCAACTCATGTTGGATGCCATGTGACCTGCAATAATCATTAAACAATCCTGTGTACTCACCACAATTATCTGATCTTATACATTTCAATTACCTTTATGTCTCCCTTTCAACTCTGGTATGAAACTCTTTGAAGATATTAATAACCTGATCTTTAGTCTTCAAAGCATAGGCTCAAATTTTCCTGGAAAAGTCAACTATAAAAGTAACAAAATAAAATGCACCACTGATACTAGGAACATTAACAGATCCACCAGGAGTTTTTGTCCTCAAAGAACCACACACATCTGTATAAACACGATCCAAGACATACATTTTTCTAGATAAAGCAGGACTAACAAAGGAAACTTTATGTTGTTTACCAGCCAAACAATCAATACAAGGGTTCAAACGTGTACCTCTGAGGTATGGCAATACCTCTCTTAGAAAGTTCTTGCAACCCTTTCTCGCTCATGTGTCCCAGTCGCTGGTGCCACAACTCTATACTGAAGTCTTTCTCTGTAGCATTCAACTACTCACCACAAGCTTTAGCTTGTAATCTGTACAATGTATGACATTTCTTCCCATTAGCTACAATAAGAGAACCCTTACTGAGCTTCCACTATCCTTTGTAAAATCTGACATCAAAGTCTTCATCGTTTAGCCTTCCAACTGAAATTAAATTAAGTCTTAAGTCAACCACATGCCTCACATCCTTAAGTACTAACTTGCAACCAAGGTTGGTCTTTATATGGATATCTCTCATGCTAATGATGTTTGTTGTGTCATAGTTGTCCATCTTGACAACACCAAAATTTTCAGACCTCTAAGTAGCAAAGAACTCCCTCCGTGGTGTAGCATGATAAGAAGCACCTGTGTCAATTATCCACTCGAGATCCTGGCACACACAAGAAAAATATCATCAGAAGTAGACAAAATCAAATAATCACTACCTTGTACCGTAGTTGTGATATTCTATTTTGACTCCGTATGCTCCACTTCTTTCCCCCTTTTCTTGTTCTTCTTAGGTTGCTCGCACTACTGATTCTTGTAATGTCCTTTCTTACCATAATTGTAGCAAATAATATCTTTCCTTGATCTTGACTTGCTTCTACCTATGCGTGAACCACTTCTATCATTTGACTTTGACCTTTCTCTGTGTTCTCTGAGACAAGTGCCTGTGAATCAATCTGAAAAGTTACTGAATTCTTTCTCCTCAACTCCTCATTCAACAAATTGCTTGTTACTTGACTCATGGTGGAAACACCATCTGGTGCAGAATTACTGAGGGAAACCACCAATGTCTCCCAACTTTCTAGTAAAGAACTGAGAAGTAACAACGGCTGCAACTCATCATTAAGAGACATTTTCATAAAGGATAACTGGTTAGTAATACTCTGCATTTCATTCAAATGCTCAGAAATAGAAGTACCCTCTTTATATTTTAAGTTCACAAGTTTTCTAATCAAGAAAGTTTTGTTGCCGGCCGTTTTTCTTTCATAAAGACCTTCTAACTTTTTCCAAAGAGAGTAAGCAGAACTTTCAGTAGAAACATGGTGAAAGACACTATCATCAACCAACTGACGAATAAAGTCAATAGTTTTTCGATCTAACCTCTTCCACTTATCGTTTGTCATAGTTGTAAGCTTTTTACACTATCCCCTTGCAAATACAAAAGATTACCAGCCTCCATGTTCAAATACAATTATTTTTGTTTACATATCATCCAATTATTTTTGTTTAAACTAATCATGCGAGAAACATTACCAGCCTCCATGTTCAAATACAAAAGATTAAATGTCAACAAAATCCTGCTCTGATACTAGTTGATGGGAATAAAAAGAATAAACTTTATATACGAACAAATACTAGCAGGCCGTCACACACAGCGGAATCAAACAGAAATCACAATCAGATGAACACCAAGATTTACATGAAAAATCCCTTCAACTCGAAGGGTAAAAACCACGGGACAAGTCAGAGAAAATCCACTATCAAAATAATGAATATACATATCTTAAGGCTTCTTACCCAAGCCCAAAGCAATAGCCACAAGAGAATTATAGGGATACAAGGATTATAATCCTAACCATAATATCCAAAACCTTCCCAAGATATCACAGTAAGAATTCACTACAAACTGATCTAACTTGAGATTTGAATGATTGAGAATAGTCTTTTATGTCATTATCTTTTTTCCTTTTCTAGATCTCTACCATCAATCTGCATCATTCTTTATCTCACTCACGTTTTCAGTCGCTGCTACTTTCTTAACCTCAACCCTAGCCATCTAACCTAAGTTTTAGATTAATATAAGTAAGGTTATGGATTATGGGCTTCTCTAAAGCTCATTATGAGTTAAATCTGGACTATCTGTCCAATATATATATATATATGATGAACTAATTTTGAAAAGAGAAAGATATAATTGTGTTGGTCGAACAATAATTCATTCAAATTTATTTTTGGATAATTTATCTAAAATTTTATACTAATTTATTTTTATCACATTATATTAAGATTTTAATTTTACTATTTTTTTAAAAAAAAAGAAAAGCTAAATCGATTTGGATCGGTGAACTGATTCGCTGAACCGGTCGACCGTCGTCGATGGAGGAGTGACGACTCCGACGGAGGGGCGGCGCAGGAATCAACGGGATGGACTACGACGACGACGCGAACGCAGTGGCAGAAGATAATAGAAGGGACGACGCCGGTGCTATGCTTTGACCACACCAACGGCGCGAAGGTCGAGACGCGCGGCCCCCGTAGCATAAAAAAGGGGACAGAGAAGGGAGTAATGAATGCATCGTCGAATGGCGAGCTGAGGACAATAAAATGCTGTCGCATATGCAGCGGACATGTCCCACTAAATCATCGTGACACAAAACGACATATATATATATATATATATATATATATATATATATATATATATACTGCAAAATACAGACACGATAATTACAGATTTCACATTGCAATCATAAGGATAAGGCTTCTCCTGCTTGCTTCCAGCTTCCATGGAATCACTTCACCTTCTTTCTTACTTCACCTTCTTTCTTTCTGCAGGAAGAATCCCCAAAACAGATCCACCACCATTTTCTATGTACAAATATTCTACATCCATCTTCTTTTACGGTCACCCAAAAGATTCCTCCTTCCGCATATCACTTCACCACCTCCGGCGCCGGCGTCGGCGGAGCCGCCTCGGCTCGCTCCACAACGCATTCTTTGCTCAGCTTCTCGAAGATCTTCGCTCTGAGGGCTCTCCCCGACTCCACCCTCTCCACTGGCTCTTCCCCCTCCGCCAACCCCCTCCGCACCGCGGCCTTATCCTTATGACTGCAAAAGCCGGCATTCAACCCCTCTGCGGTGCATCTTGGGGAACCCAAGGGACCGTCACCTAGTTGTAAGTTCCAACAGCAGGGCGCTGGATTCGCCTGGGTGAGCTGTAGCTGCTGCAGTGCGGCCACGATCTCGTTCAGAGATGTTCCCACCGGCCACGACGCCCGCCGGAGTGCCATCCTGCTCGGTGACATCGGCGGGGAAACCGGCGGAGACATCAGCGTCGAGGTCTTGGAGGATATCAGTTTCTTCGATATGTAGGACTCCAGCGCCTGCTGCTGGCGTAGCGGCGAACCGTCATAGGACTCCACCGCGGGTAATGTTGGCATCTGCTGATGCTGTGAAAGGATGCGGAGCTGGTCGGCCGCGTGGGCGAAGAAACAGACGCGGCGGGCGCAGGTGGCGCCGTCCTTGCAGGGCTGCGTCCGGTAGCGCGCCGGGTGGAGCCAGCACTCGAACACCCCGTGAGCGAACTCGCAGGCGTCACCGCGCTTGCAACCGCCCTTGCGGAAGTCCGGGCACGCCGCGCTGGAGTAGTGGTACTTCCTGGGGTCCCGGCGCCGCGCCTTCTCACCAGGGTGGACGAAGGGACACTCGGTCCAGTCGTGGGAGCGGCCGCGCGCGCACCGCCGCACCTTGAACTCATACATCCGGAACTCGTCCGACGAGTAGACGTCCACGGCCGAGTCGGGCTCCTCCACGTCCTCCTCCACCCATCCCGCCTCGTCGGCGTCGAACGGTAGCTGGCGCTGCAGCACCGGGAGGGTGGACTCCCCGCCGTCTACTTCTCCGCCGGCGGCCGAGAGGTGGTAATTAATCCCCGCCGCCGGACTCTCGAAGGGCGACGACCACGGCGGAACGACGACCGCCGGATGACGACGGTCCCCTCCTTCCGCCCCCATCATCTCTCCCGCGCTCTCCTGCTACCTAGTTTGTCGCAGCGCTCAAGGGCGAGGCGGTGATTATAAACTACGAGGGTGAATCCGGTTGGGGTTGCAGTAAAACCGCGGTTGGGTTAAAGCCTCGCCAAAACCCGAAAACACGACGTCAAAACTAACGGCGTCAGAAAGAAGAGGAAGCGAATTAAAGAGGAGGGTGGGACACGTGGAGGCAGCAGACCGCCGAACCGTGGTTCGTGTAGCCGATATGAGAGGTCCGTACGAGTCGTACGGCTTGGGTGACAACGGTGGGACCCCAACCCCCACACCCCCAATCGGGAGTGTCAGTGAACCAAATCCTACGACTCGATCCAATACCACGGGTGAGGAGAACGGTGCTGTGGGCCCGCTAGTTTTGGTAGAGGATCTTATCCTCGCCTCCTCCTCCTCCAGGAATACCATGGTGGGGCCACGGCGAGTTGTATATTTTGATGTATGTGGAAACTTGACGAATTTGGCTAACAAATTAAAAGCCCAATTTGCATGGGCCCAGCTCGATCCACATAACCTTTAGTTTCTCATCCGGTAAAAGGCTGCGGGAATTAAGTATCGGCGGCGAGTGATGATCTGTGATAAAGAGTATGAAAATTTTTATGATTCTAATTAGTTGATTTAGATATACTGAGATTCTAATTAAATTCTCTCTTAATTATTTTAGATGGATATGTTACTACGGTATGATATTCCAGAAATATTATTTACGTCTTCGATCTAATTTTAATTCTACCATAAAATTTTAATAATATAATAATTGTATTCATTCATCATCCACATATAATATATAACATTCAGATTTCTTTAGTAGCGACACTCGATACCGCTTTCGCTGCCGTCCCCCGAAGCTGTGGGTGAGACAGATACTTTGCCTGTCTCCATCGATGGCTGCGTGTTGCCGGTTTTCCAAAGTTTGACTCGGCTCCACGTCACGTAGGTCCCTTTGTCTCTGAAGGAAACCGACGATCCTTGATGAGTCGCCGCCAACATCATTTTTAATCTCTAATCATTTTATATAATTATGATTCATTTTAACTCATATAATTAATTATATATAGTATTAATATTCGTTTTAACTCATTTAATTATGTTCATAAACTATTTTTTATAATTTATTTATATCTAAAATTATCTTTATATTTTTAAAAATATAACTTATAAACTTCTTTCATTAACAACATATATATGTTGACTTATAATAAACTATAAATATAATGACATATGTAATTTAAATTTTTAAATAATATTTATTTTAGTTTAAATGTGATTTTGGTTATGGACTACTTAGACTATTATAATTAACTCTTATATTTTTTAAAAATATAACATATAAGCTCCTCATGTTAAGTCTGAGTCAATAAACGTTAGAGTTTACTTACGTGACATATTGATTGATATTAAATTATTTAATATAATAATATATATAATTTAGATTAAAAATTTGAGATCATCATCAATGACGGGAGTAGGTGTCGTCATAAAAGCGACCACCAACACTAGTACCGAACCGCTATTACCTAGTAAGGTTTATTATACACACGTAGCCTCTCTTGCGTTGACGACGAGCTTAAGAGGTTCCTATTCTGCCTCAAGTGGATGTGCATCAACCAATCTGACACTAAACACGTAATAATCTCTTAATATCTCTTCATCTTCTTGGGCATATTCGTCCCTACCATCATTCATTCCGTCCTCTCCTGTGCCCTCACCAACCATGCCTACGATGTGATAGTCCAACTCTCCCTCACCTCTATCTTTATGCCTTTATCCACTACTATGGCTTTCACCATTTTCTCTTCCTCGACAAGATAGATTTTTTTTAACTTAAATTTTATATATCATAATATTAATAATTTATTATGAGTCAATATGTCACATAAGTAAACTCTAATGTCTACCAACTCAGACGTGATGAAAGAGGCTTATATGTTATATTTTTAAAAATATATGAATTATTTTATACACAATCAAAACTATAAAGGCTTAAGTAGTCCATGAATAAAATCACATCAGCTAAAATAGATCTTTTTTTAACTTAAATTATACATATCATTATATTAATATTTAGTCAGCATATTATGTAAGGAGAATTTAATATCCGTTAACTTAGGCTTGACAAGAGAGGCTTATATGGTAGGTTTTTAAAAATATAAGAGTTATATTAGACACAAGTATATCATAAGAATTTAAATGATATATGGTCAAATTAAACAAACCCTTTATATATATATATATAAATATAAAACATAAACTAAAAAGTAGTGAACATAAGATTTACATAGGAATATCTTTCTCTACTTCAATAAACAATTGAAAACCTTCATAAATAATAAACAAAATGACATAAACTTGAATTAATCCAAACATAATCATAAATCTCATTATATATCCTCTCACATATTTTTTTAATTTAAAGTTTACTTATAAGTATTTAATTAATGAATCTGAACGATTCTTTCCAACCTCAATATATAACATAAGGCTTGAATTTCTCGAGTAATGTATTCTTAATTATGAAATATAAGAATTACTTACCCACCTCGGTTTATATAACATGTTTTTTATTAGATAATATTGATAGGGAAATCGATCATAATGAATGCAAAATTTAGTTACTAGTGGCTCTTATATTGTTTCCTTTTTCCTACTCTTTCTTAATAAACTCTTGAAACTTATCACTGAGCACATATATATAGTTTTAGAGCTATCGGATCCTTGCAATACAGTGAAAAAATGGAAGTAAGTAACCTCTCTTATTATTATTGTCTTGAAGAGTTGACGATTGATGCAAGAGAAATAAATGACAATAAGTTAGTAACCAAAAAACTCAATGGAAAAATGAACACCTCATCTATGATCCACCTATGGCATATATTAAGCTAAAAAGCCAATGCTATTTTATTCATAATAAATATAAACCAGATGGATGTATGCATGCATTTGTCTTTTTCTATGTGAAAAATATTATGATGACATCATGCATGTTGACCTTGTGGTGTGTCCACGCCAATTCCCAGTCATTCCCAGACTTGTCTTATGCTCTTGTCCTTATCCCGTTTCCTCCCTAAATTTGCCTGGAATTTACTGTAGATTCCATGTTCTCATCCACGCAACAATAGCTTACTATAAAGTACTTGTCCAAATCTATGACGATGATTCAGTACACGTCACGTGCATTAATTGGGTCGAGAAAGAAAATTGACTATATCATTATTTGCGCAGTTGACCAATTCAAATCTTTTGTCCACCTCAGCTCCGCGTCATACGACAGCTGTGTGTTACTCCAAATGGCAGCCTTCTCCTCTTGCTTTGCATCGTCCCCCTCCCTCTTTATATACCCATCTCTATCTTGTCACCACCGCCAAATACAAATACTACATCATTCCTCCTTGTTGTTTTTAGAGTTGTGTGCGAAGATGACTATGGTCATCGGTAATTTTTCTTCTCTTTGTTAAATGTGATTTAGTGTTGGATTGCGAGGATCTGATGGGGGCTTGTTCTTGTTTGCAGGAGACTCGAAGGAGATGGGTTTGGGTGCTGGCTTTGTGGTGCCAGATACCAACTCGTTTGGACAAACCTTCAGGTACCATTAGGTGATTACTGTATCAGATTCTTGTGGTCCACTTTGCTGCTGTTTATGTGATAAAGGTGCTTGGGTTTATGTTTCAGTGGCCTCATATGAGTTATTGTTTGAGTGATCTGTAATCACCTCGTCGTTGGCAGGGACTATGATGCTGACTCCGAGAGGCACAAGTCAGTGGAAGAGTTTTACCGATCGAACCACATCCGTCAAACCTATGATTTCGTACGTCACTCACATTGTTCCGTTTTCTCGTTAGTGAGCATCGAGCAGAAGCAGCACTGGAGGTGATTAAGATCACGGTATGTGTTTGGTGAGCAGGTGAAGAGAATGAGGGAGGAGTATGGCAAGTTGGATAGGGTGGAGATGAGCATCTGGGAGTGCATCGAGCTGCTCAACGAGTTGGTCGACGAGAGCGATCCCGATCTCGACGAGCCACAGATCGAGCACCTGTTGCAGACTGCTGAAGCCATCAGGAAAGACTACCCTGACGAGGATTGGCTTCATTTGACCGGCCTGATTCATGGTGAGCTACTTGTCCATGGAAATTAGTCTCGTGGAGCTTCTGAGGTAAGAGTGACATCGTTGGACTCTGTCCTGCTGTGACAACACAGATCTCGGCAAGGTGCTTCTCCATCCGAGCTTTGGTCAACTCCCGCAGTGGGCTGTCGTCGGTGAGCACGAACCCCACCATCTTCTTGCTTCTCTTTCGTCCGGGAATGTTCTACCCTGTTGAGACTGAGAGCTGATTCTTGATGCAGGTGACACGTTCCCTGTTGGCTGTGCTTTTGATGAATCCAATGTTCATTTCAAGGTACCCGACTGCTTCGATGGACGATGTCAATCCCAAAATCTCATGTTCTGTGATTGCTTCTCTTGGTTCCCCTGCAGCATTTCAAGGAAAACCCAGACTACAGCAATCCCAAATACAACACCAAGCTTGGAGTTTATTCTGAAGGATGTGGATTGGAGAATGTGCTGATGTCGTTTGGGCATGATGACTACATGTATCTGGTACACACTCTCTCTCTCTCGCTCGCTACCTCAGCTTTGATGAACTCTGGTTATGATCACAATGTTCAATCTTTAGGTGGCTAAGGAGAACAAGACTACTCTCCCTTCAGCTGCCTTGTTCGCCATCCGATACCACTCCTTCTACCGTAACTCCATCAACTCATCGCATCTTTTGACTTGGCTACCATTAACTTGAGATCCAATGAACACTAACCGTGTGCTATGCTGTTACAATTCAGCTCTGCACAAGCATGGAGCCTATCAGTGCCTACTGAATGAGGAAGACAAAGAGAATCTCAAGTGGCTACATGTATTCAAGTAAGATCTCAAGAATCTTGATGTGCTGATAAATCTACTCTCCCCTGCTAACAGCAAACCATTTGTCTGGATCCAGCAAATATGACCTGTACAGCAAGAGCAAAGTCAGAATTGATGTGGAGAAAGTGAAGCCATACTACCTTTCCCTCATCCAAAAGGTCGGTTAGTGTCTTGGATTTCTTTCTTCTGTCTCTCTGCTCACCCCGCTGTTGCTGAGCAGCTACAGTTCCTGCTGCAGTACTTCCCAGCTAAGCTCAAGTGGTGAGGTCCTCATGAGCATGATCCACTCCATGGTCATCGAGTATGAGCAGACGAGGAGTTCCATCTTCCTTGGATTCAATGCTCATCTTTACATCGAGCCCGTCAAGCTTTCTCTATCTGTCTCCATCCATCCACCATGTACTGGCAGAAACTATTCTGCAGTATCGGTCATAATTGTGGATTGTGGCTTCTTATGTTGTTGAGAAATAATATTATCAGATTTTTATTTGTGCTGTACATGGCCATGTCAACCAAATCTTACATAGTTATATCTATATATAAATTTTCCAAAAAAAAAAAACTTATAAAGTTATTCGTGTTACAATTCAATACGAGATGATACATAAGCTCTAATTTATTATTTCTTAAATGACCGTAATATTCCTCGAATTCTAAACGGTTTACAGGTGGTACGCTTGAAAATAATTATGTAAGGGAGTACACAACCGTCAAATGCTGCGGTTGTGAACGAAATTAACCTAAGCAATGATGCATTTGGCTCTCGTTTCGTTTTATACAAGTGTCCAGAGACGGCAATCTTGCGGCCGCGCTCGCGCCACCGCGGCGCAGCAGAATTCGAAGCTACGGTTTTCTCTCTTTTGTAGATCCTTGGAGTTTCCTACGGAGCTCGGTTGTTGATCCATTTCTAGGGTCTGGATCGGTATTTTCTCGTTTCGGCCTCCGACGCCGATGGCTACCGTCAACCCTTTTGATCTCCTGGCCGATGACGACAACGACGATCCTTCTCATCTTATCGCTGTCCGGCAACAGAAGGTTGCCTCCAAGAAGCCCCACCGCACTCGCGGCTGTGCTGGGGAACAAATTCCCGAACAAGCCCCTCCCTCCCTCCCGCAGAAGCAGGTATTTTTCTACTGTTCTTGATCCTTCTCCATTACTATTTGCTCGAAAAATTGGCATTTTGTTTGTTCTTTGAGCTAGTTGTATCAACAATTAATCAGTTAAAGTTTGTCTTTTTTAAAACGTCTGGACCTTGATAGTGAGGGAGGCTAGGAGCAATGCTGCACAAACTTCTCGCGGTGCCGCTGGCCGGTATGGAACAGGGCGTGGTCGGGGTGGCAGAGGAGGTGGAGCAGCCCCAAATAGGGGGTTTAGGAAACGGGGGCGTTAATGGATTTGCCAGGGGCTACGGTGGCGGTGTTTCTGAAGAGGGTGATGCTGATAAGCCCTATGAAAGGGGGCGTGGAGGATATGGGTCGCAACGGCAGTCTTTTCGTGGTGGTCGGCTTGGTGGATATGGCAATTGTAATGGAGGAGACGGGTCTGACTCTGAACGACTCCCACGTAGAAGGCGGTGGAAGCTGTCGGGAGTATGAGATGAAGCGTGAGTGCACAGGGCGTGCGAACTGGGGAACCACGGATGATGATTTGATTGCACAGTTATGATTAATCTTTTATCACAATGATATCATCCATCAATGCTTGTTTATGTATTTGTGCTGAGCTGAGAATAGTTGGATCAGAGGGACTGAAGAAGAGGCAAACATGGATGGGAAGCTTGCAAATTCTATAAGGAAGAATAGGATGGTGGAACACAAACAGAGGTGAACAAGGAAAGCATGGAGGCAACAGCAATTGAGACTGACAAAAAGGAACCTGAAAATAAGGTACCCCATCATCTAATCCAATATATTTGACCCTATTTATTTGTAGGTGATGCTCTTAGTATTTATTCACTTTTTTTCGGAGAATCATTGCAATTTTTTGACGTGGGCAGGATAGTTCCAAATCTTAACAAACTTAAGATCCGGCTATTGCCTTTGAGAGAACTAAGTGGCTTGCTATAAAGCTTATATATATATATATATCTGCCACCTGAGTTCCGTTGCAGGCACACACTAAATTCTACTGACAGCCCTATCTTTGAATGAAAATTTCCCCTGTGCAACAAAATGTTGCTTGGAAGAGGGGCCTTGGAAATTGTATGCTTTCAGTTTTCTTGGATATTGTTTTGGTTGCCAAAATATGTTTTGTGACTTTCTGTTAATTAAGGCCATAAAACCAAAAGTATCTAAAGATCTGCCCGTATGATTTCATTTGATGAATTAAGATATCTAGTATGCTCTTATTTATGATTGCGGCCAATCGAAGGGGTCATTTATGCATGTGAAAAGTGCTTCATTTTTCTAAGTTTATGGATTTTTGGTGAGTGTTTTCAGTTGTCATCTATAACTTAGAAAGCCAGCCACCACACATTTTTGCATGGATGTTTTCAAGGAGGGAGATGACCACTTAGGACTCCCTATAAACGGACCACTCACTATATTGTTTGAAGTAGCAAAGCTAGTACTTCAGTTAGTATCTTTAATGCTTGTTACCTGAATGCATTGCCAGTTCTACGTTTTCAAATGTTTGTCATAGATATATACCAAGGAGTGGATTTCTAAGTGCATCTTTGAAAGGAAGTGGGTCTTGAATAGAAAAAGGAAGAAATAAATGAAACCACTCATTGAATATTTTCTTTTAGATTGTTACATATTAAGTTTGTGTAGGAAATGACTCTAGAAGAATATGAGAAAACAACGGGAAGCTCTGAAGAGAGAAAGGTAGAAGTTGACAAGAATTTTGTGGCCGTGCAGCAGCTATCTATAAAGAAAGGAAATGATGATGTTTTTATTTAGTTGGTAAGCTTAGTCACATCACCTCTTGTAGACTCCATCTCCATGTAATCGATTGTTAGCAAAATCAAATTTTAGTGTTACTAATGATTTTAATAGGGTTCTGATAAGGATATGGGAAGAAGAAAGGATGGTGCTGATCGGAAGGAGCGGGGCAACAAGGTATTTGTATTCTCCGATAAATTAGTTTGCATTGAACAGTACAAAACCTATCTACAATTGAGTGATTTCCTGCTATAGTCTGTGAGTATTACAGAGTTTCGGAAGCCAGGTGAAGGGGAAAGATGCTACAGTCCCGGCGGTCGTGGTGGTGGTCGTGGCAGAGTATGAAGTGATCGTGGGACGGACATACCGGATCGATTTTGGCGGTGCAGCAGTAAGCAAGCCCCACTTCTGCTAGTAGTATGCCAATGCCTTTTTCCACACCCTTCCCTTGCATCTCTTTTAAATATTAGTTTATCTAATGTAGAAACTTGTCTGAATTATTTCTTTCTTTCTAAGTATTCTGTTTAGAAATATTCTGTTTGGTTAATTAATATTCAGGTGGTATAATTTCTTGTACATGCAGTGTTCTCTTTGACCACTCAAGTATGAAGTATGTGGTCAGATAAAACTAGTATTGGAATAAAACTAGAATCTCATCCAAAACATTGCACTTCTTTGGATCTCTTTGAATATATTCCTGCTGCTGTTTGCATTATCTGAATCAAAACAACCTTATTCTGATCTGATACAAAATTTTCAATTCAGCCAGACATGTTTAGCTGTGGAATTAGATTTCTTCAGAATAATTAACAAACCTCTTTGGGGTTTACATTACTTCCTCCACTACATGACAACGAGAATGAGCAGAATCCAATGACTTCCTTCGCGGAGCAGAGTTGTGGCCCCATCTACATTACCTGCCAATCTACGCATCACTTCCGCAGAAGGGGACAACACTGCCTATCGAAGAAACCCTCGAGCCTCATCCATGCACCCTCGAAAACCTCGGCAAACTCCTATCCGATGGCACCTCAATTTTATTCCCTTTTTTTTTTTTTTTTGTTTGGTTGACAGAAGAGAGAGACGTCAATTTATTGATTTGACGTCAATTTATTGGAAAAACCCAAGTGAAATGAACAATTTACTTGCTACAATTTATTCGTTTGATGTCACTCAGTCATCCAAAAACCTACCTTTGTTCCTGTCCTACATATCACATGAGCAGTTGACATGACAGCTTGTGTGTATGTATAAATATATATATATATATATATATATATATAGAAGCGAACAAGCCCAAATGGTGTCCAGCTTGGACGATCCTCACCTCTCTCTCTCTCTCTCTCCCCTCTTCTCGCTCCTCCATCTTCCTTCCCTTAAAGAGAGAGAGAGAGAGAGAGAGAGAGAGAAGTCATGGAGCCGCACTGCGACCCTGCCCAGGGGTTGACACAGGAGGAGATGGCGGAGCTGGAGCCGATCATCCGAGCGCACCACACCTTCCCGCGTGCGCCGGGGACGTGCACCTCCCTCGTCACGCAGCGCATCGACGCCCCGCTGTGCGCCGTGTGGCCCGTCGTCCGTAGCTTCGACCGGCCCCAGCGATACAAGCACTTCATCAAGAGCTGCCGCCTCGTGCGCGGCGATGGCGGCGTCGGCAGCGTCCGGGAGGTCACCGTCGTGTCGGGCCTCCCGGCGTCCACCAGCGTCGAGCGGCTGGAGATCCTGGACGACGACCGCCACGTCCTCAGCTTCTGCGTCATGGGCGGGGAGCACCGTCTCAGGAACTACCGCTCCGTCACGTCGGTCACCGAGCTCCACCGGGAAGGTAAGGCCTACACCCTCGTCCTCGAGTCCTACGTTGTGGACATCCCGGAAGGGAACACCGAGGAGGACACCAAGATGTTCACCGACACCGTCGTCAAGCTCAACTTGCAGAAGCTCGCGGCGGTGGCCATGGCCTCCTCGCACCCTGAACCATGCACTGCGTCAGGTCGGACCTGATGACGCCAACGTGCACTTACTGCGTCGGTCCTCTCTTTCAGATGCTGCCTCTGTTGTTTCACTCGGAACTCTTGTTATCTTTAACCTTGGTGTTTGCTGTACTGTCGTTTGAGATAAACCCTATGTGTCTTTCCCTATCCTTCATCTCACTAAGATGGTCTTGTTGATGCGCATCATATTGGTGTGGGCGGAAGACAAATCTGCGTGCCAGCCGATGAAAGATGTGTGGAAGGCATGGGTTGGAAGTGGAGGATGAAGAAGAAGGAAGTAGAAAGGTGAGGGGGGAGGGGAGGCACAGGAGACATGTGACACTGCATCTGAATCTAGTCTTTGGGAGTGACTGCATGAGCAGCCTCTCTCTCTCTCTCTCTCTCTTTCCAGTGTCTCTTCTTAACTGCTACTAACCAACCAGAAAGGGACTTCCCTACTTTGAGGTCTCCTCTGCAATCTTCTGTTTCGTTTTACTTGGGAGTTGCTGCTGCTAGGAAACCTCCAAAGCCATGCCAGTGTCGATCTACCAAGGGGAACATCATGTTATGTTTTTTGATCCTAAGTTTTTTTTTTTTTTTTTTATAGATTGTATCGGTGTCTGATCAAAATTGAGCCAGGATTACCAAAAGAGAAATACGTATTAAAAGTCGAGATGCGAGGGGAAAAGGTGAGACCAAGAAAGCAATCTCATCAGCTTATTATGTTCTTAATATTAAGGTTCCCGATTCACTTGAATCGTCTCCTTTCTTTTATTACTAGTATTAGTAGAAGAATGCATGTCCAGTCATCCTGCAAATTTGGAAAAATTACTTCCCATCTATTTTTCAAATGCATTAGCATACAAGATGCTTATTATGTGAACTCTTTGCATCAGTTGTCTCTCACATATTTGATTCCCGGAGGTTGTCCAATCTATGACAAAGAGTCTGGACCCGAAAGCAATAGGAAAGCAGCAACACAGTCTTAGTTTTGGTTTGGCACTCACTGCAGCATCTCAAGGAATAAATGCATGCATAGCTTGGAGATATAACTGAGTCCTGATTCATGTCTGGAAATGTTGAAATGAGACAAACATTACCACCGGCAGATCTTAAAAGCTGAAGCTAACGGTTGAGGGCAGGCAACACCTCATTATTTTGGTCTCATCATAAAAAATCGATTTACACAAGTTATTTTAGGACAAATGAATATGATTTCTTTCACCAACCAACTTACATACAATCTGTCATTTCGATAACAGCCCTTAATAAGCTCGCTTATTCTCGATGATGATATCTACAATCCTACACTAGTGAGCCAAGAAACCGTATCTGTATAGGAGGTACATGATGATGCTTTACATTGTTTGGCAAAACTGAGCCTCTGCGTATCGACAAGTCATATGTTTCTTGATACTAATCTTCTCAGACTTTAAGGGAGATCCGAGTCTTGATGGGCTTTAGCTTCACTCCCATGCTTTCGGGCGACAGCAGTTCGGGAGAGATGCATAACGGACTGAGAGGACTCCGCGGGCTGTAGCTCAGCTTGGTCGGTCTGTACAAGCCATACCCCATGAGGAAGTACTCCAAGGGGATCAGCATGGCATGGGGCTGCTCTTCTGTCACAACCGAGCCGCATGCTTGAACCTGCAGTGCTTTGACAAGGATGCCAAGAAAACCATGAGGCATAGATCCCAGATAATTGCTGACGGTAGGAAGATTTCACCACAAAGAAGGATGCAAGACAGTTTGAGATAATTCGATCAAGTAGAATACCTCTACCAATGCGCTGTATCTCTTGTCTAGTTCTGTGATCATGTTCAGGGCTTCTGAGTGAAACGGAGAGTTCTCACCTACAAAAATTAGAGTCCGACACCGCAGTTTCTTTAAATCTTCCATCAAGTCATGTCTCCTGTTTAAGCATCAGATCACTCTGAATTCTTTCACTACATTGTCTACAGTACATCTAATAATTTCTAGAGCTAACAGAGTAAGGGTATACCCATTAATTGACTGAAGAAATCGCCAAACATTTTCACTCTGCTTCTCATCAAGCAACTGCAGATTGTAAAAATAAACATATTGTGAGAAAATAAATCCGAATATATCTCGATCATATTTCAGAAGGGAAACAAACAGTAGATGAGTTACTAACACTTCTGCAGGCAATTACAATGTCCGAGTCAGGAACTTGTGAACTTCCTCGTACTTCCTGCGGCACATTTAGAAGAATAAAGAACCACATGATGCAGGAAATTTTTTTTGCCAAGCAGTGAATGTTCCTAGTATACCTTACTGAAGTATCGTTGGAGTAAGTATTCCTTGACCAACCCACACATTCCATAAAAATATAGTAAATTTGATACTACCTGAGATTTCACATCTGATCATTAGCACCAACTCGCCATTTACGATTGGAACATTATCAGTTAGAGTATCAAATCATACCTTAGTATATAACCATTCTGTCCACGAAGGAGCCTTACAGAGAGGTGAGACAAGTATTAATCCAAGGACACGCTCCCTATATTTAGTCTGAGAGATGCATAAACAGGCTCTTAGGCTCTAAATTAAGTGTTTAACAAGCTTAATATGTTAAGGGCCTTAATTGCAGCACTTACGGCAAATAGAGTAAGAATATAAGCACCAGCTGTAACCCCAAAGCACATGGCAGAACCTAACCTGGAAAGATCAAATTAAAAATAAAAATTACGGAACAGTGACGGTGGCATAGATAAAACAACTTGTGATTTGTAAGCATTGAGGTCACCAAAAGATACTGCCAAGAAGAAAAGGAGAGAGAGAGAGAGAGAATAGACTACCCGAAATAATCAAGGACTTCTGCCACCTGATCTGCTAACTGGTCAACAGAGAGTGTTGGTTCATCTGCAGAAATCGGGGCAGCACCTAACTGCAGGATTCTTAGGGTAGATGACAAGCAAAATCATGTTAAAGAAATATCCAGAATGTAAACCGCAGACATGTTTAATAAAGGCATGTTAAAACATAAGCTGCAACGGAATTACCGACCTCATGTCCTGGAGGACTAATATGGTATATGCAGAAATTATGAAGCAGCAAAGAAGAAGCTTCCGGACAAAAAAGTAATCCTTGAAAGCATGACATATCTGAACAAATCAAGAAGAGTAGAAGTTATGTCCATTTTTTTATATATTTCTATTAGAAGTTCAACCAATTCCATGGTGAATGACAAAATTAGCAAAGTTTCAGAATAACACATTATTGTATCTTAGCCACAAACGAGGTGAGCCCCATGCACAGTCAAGTATGCAGGGCAAAGGAATCGACACACTAGATGATTAGGCAAAAACAAATTTGGTAGGAAGAAAAGAACCAAGAAAGGAGCAATATAGTGGCAACAACAAGAACAACAATAACAAGCCGCAACCACTGGGAGTCAGCTAGGGAGAACACAACATTTCTAGAAATGAGTGATAGAGTGTTCGACGCAAGCAAAGTAAATATGACATCAAGTAAGATCGCTAGAAAGAAAAATTTGTGGTAAGTCGAGTTAACAAACAATAAACTTGATTGAACTAATAGAATAACAAATAAGTTTGATGTCACACAACTTACGATTTAAAGCAACATCTGGATATGTCACAAGTGCAGGCTTTTCTAGATCCCCATAAACAGCAACTGAAATAGGGCCATGGCTTGTTAGCACATGATGTTCCTGAAGAAACAAATAAATGTATGTGCTGCTGAGCAAACAAAGATACACTATAGAAAAAGGACTTAATAATTTAGAAGAAGTGATTGCATGTGCACAAGTATATGGCAAAGAAGAACAGAAAGAAACAGAAGTAAAAATATGACATCAGACAGAAAATATAGCGACTTTGTCAGTCGGAATGAGAATCAAATTTGGGTTTGAAAATATAGCAACTTTGTTAGACAGAAAAAAATGTATGCTGAGGAAGAAAATGAGAATCAAGAACCTCACTATAGGAGACTTGATAGTGGGAATGTTAATAATCAGCTTTTGGGTTGAGACACGTCTAAGGAGAAGAGACTATAAGTACCACACACACACACACAATATATATATATATATATATATATATATATATATGCACCAGCATGAGCAAACCCATTTTTTGCTTCATGATAGAAGATGTGACACAGGTAATTGTTAAGAAAGGTGAAGTTGTGTGTTTTGCGAAGATAGGATGAAATGACAAGGAGATAGCGTAGCATGATTCAAGACCATGCATGTCCCTGAGATGTTATTGAACACTGGATATGTATAAGATTTTGGAAAAAGGAAAAATAGATCTAATTTGGCCTCCCATAGGCTTAAAAGATCAGAAAAATAAGAACCACAAGAATTTGACAGGTGATCTGACTCCAAATGACTATGTGCCACAACTGGCAATGGCTAAATCCCCAAACTGGTCGAAAATGACTAAAAACACACGAAATCTCATGTTGTGGAATCGTTTCTGTACCATTATAGCCTATCACTTCCAAAATTAGAACACTGAATCATAACCTTACCCATATTTAGCGCTGTCTATCATTAGACTAACGAAGTCAATATTCTCAAAGTATCATCGTCAAGTATAATCTGGGACGTCACTCGTAAAAACTGTATGTATAGCTAAGCCTATCTTTCTCAGCTACAAACTAACGTACCGCTGATGCTTCAAGAAAACAACGATTCTATCTTAAGCAATGAATAGAATGATAGGCAACACAAATGCGTGCTTTTCCCGTCATAGCAGCTTCAACGATGGAGACTTGCAAGACGCCTTGGCTGCAACACACACACACATACACACACATACAACGAAAAAGACTCCGGGAAGGGAAAACGAACTGTTCTGATAGAAAGCAAAGCAAGCTCTCATCCAAGATAAAGCCTTCAAATTTTTTCATAGAGAAAAAGAAATGCAAAACTTTCATCAGCAAACCTGCATAAGAAGATCGATCATGTCGAGAAAACAACACCCGAATGAGAAAACAAATTAGCAAACAAAATACACAACTGAAACCCATAAAGTAAAAGAAAAATCAAATGCAGCAAAAACAAGACAATGAATTAAGCGATGGATGAAAAAGGCTACTTTTTAACCCATGAAAAAGAAAGAGACAGAGCCTAAAGCGAGCATTTTGGCGTCGGGAACGATTAATCCCTCTCCACGCAACCAATTGCCTCGAGGAGAAAAGATGGGAAGATCATAGAAATGTAATTCGCCTGCTCGGAACGCAAAACTAACACCACATTCTACATTTTCCGCCCCATCATTAATCGACCCCAAGAAAGCCCAAAGCAACGGAGAGGGAAAGGTGACAGCATTGAATCAGTGAATTCCTACCTTCCCTCCGAACGAGATTCTCTCCACATCCACCGAGACCGTCCCGCTCGATTCCCCCATGGCTGCAAAATCCAATCTTTCTCTTTCTCCTCCTCCTCCTACCTCTTTTGCTTTTCTTGAGCCTCGTACCTCCGGTGGCTTGGCTTATTAATGTACCGTCGGGCTCCTCTGCCTCCTCCTCCTCCTCTCGGCTCAATTCTGGTCAAACTTAACCGTGGTTTGCGGGATTAGCCCATCGACCGACAGTTCAAGTCGAATGACGATACTGCCCTTCACGGGATACGAACCGTCCGATGAACTGTCGGCCGAGATCCGAGCCGATGGCGTGCGGACGGGCGCCACGGATCAGGAACTCCGGATGTGGCACGTGGTGCCGCGTGCCAGTGGGACCCACTGTAGTACGCCCCATACCGAGCCCGCCGCGTGGCCCAGTTTGGGGTGGGTTGGGTGGTGGAGTGCCGGGGAAGCGCGTGCGGCACCCCTCCTCACCTGCTCGATCATTTGCCGAGGGATCATAACGACCCAACGAAATCTACGCCTTAGGTCACGATGCTTCCGCAGTATGCTTCGCGAAGGCGCACCGACAGCCTCTGTCGTATGCCAAGTCGTGCGCCAAGAAAGGTCCCGTCCTGGGCTTGAGAAACACGTGGCGCCGGAGACATCATTAAAAGGGCGTGCGCGCGTTTGTGCTCCGTCGGTCGAAACACCTTTTAATCGTTTAAACTTTATTTAGCGGCAACTCGCCTTTCAACTTTACTATTTAACTTTATCGAATATTTAGAGAAACAATATAAATATAATTTTAATGAGACTTCTGATCTCACCATGCCTACCTTTCAGACAATGAATATATATATATATATATATATATATATATATATATATATATATATATATTAAAATTAAACCAACCTCGAACCACACATGCAAATTCAAAGCTATTTAAGATATTAACTCCACATAATCTATTATGATCCAATCAGCTCAAGAAGCTCCACAGGAAAAAATATATATATATATTTTTTAACGTAGAAAGCACAAGAAATAATATGATATTAATGGATAATTGATCTATTAACTTATAAAGTCTGGAAAGACTAGTTAAAAAATATTTAAGCCTAAATTTACAATAGTATAATCATTCATTTTTTTATAAAAAATAATATAAATTTTTTTCGGACTTTTAATGTGTTAGCCAAATTGGGGTCTTGCATGCGATATCGGCTCGGGAGCGTCGTGGATGATAATGGAAATGAAACCAATAAATAATTAATTATATTATTATTGAACCCTCTATTAGTGTATTATTATTATATTATATATTTTGTGAGGAAGAATAAGAAGATGAAAATAAAAGGAATAAACTTTATATAAGAATAAATACTAACAAATCGTCACACATAACGGAATCAAACAGAAATCATAATAAAATGAATACCAAGATTTACGTGGAAAATCCCTTCAACTCGAAGGGTCAAAACCACGGGACAAGCTAGAGAAAATTTACTATCAAAATAATGAATATACAGATCTCAAGACTTATTGCCCAAGCCCAAGCAACAGCCACAAGAGAATCACAGTGATACAAGGACTATATTACTAAGCACAATATCCAAAATCTTCTCAAGAGATTATAGTAAGAATCCACTACAAAATGATCTAACTTTAGATATTAATGATTAAGAATAGTCTTTTCCTATCATTGTCTTATTCCCTTTCCTGTATCTCTTATTTTCTGGCCTCTATCGTCAATTTGCATTCTTCTTTCTCTCTTTCACATTGTCAGTCGTCGCTGCCCTCTTAATCTCAACCCTAGCCACCTAATCTAGGGTTTAGGTTAATATAAGTGAAGTTCTAGGTTGTGAGCTTCACTAAAACCCATTATGGGCTAAATTCGGGCCATCTGCCCATCTGTCCAACAATCTCCCCCTTCAGCCCATAAGGGGGGTTGTCTCATGGCTCCTCAATGTGAAGTCATACTAACCAGTTGTCGGCACATCTCGTCTCTCTTTCGGTAAAGTCTTAGTCAACATATCTATTCCATTATCATCTGTGTGAATTTTCTGAAGCTATAGCTACTTCTCTTCAAGCACATTTCTGATCTAGTGATATCTGACATCTATATGATTTGACTTGGAATGAAATGTTATGTTTTTGTATAAATGGATGGTACTCTAGTTGTCACAATACACCACATAATTTTTCTATTTCAGCCATAATTCTTATAAGAATTTTTTTATCCATAACATTACTTTGAATACCTCTGTAACAACAATATATTCTTCATCTATGGTGGAGAGAGCAATACACATTTATAATCTGGATTGTCATGACATAGCTCCCCCTGCAAAAAGTAAGTATAAAACCTGATGTGGACTTCCTTGTGTCAATATCTCTTGTCATATCTTCATTTGTGTAACCTGTTAACATAGGTAGTCTACCTCCAAAATTTAGACAAACTTTAGAACTTTCTCTGAGATATCTAAAAATCTACTTCACTGCTGACAAGTGTTGTTCGCCTAGATTTACAAGAAATCTACTAGCAACACCCATTGCATATGCGATGTCCGGCCTCATACATAGCATCGTGTACATTAGACTTCCAACTACTGAAGTATAAGGAACATTTTACATTTTCTCATTCTTTTCATCACTTGACGGACTTTGATCTGAGCATAACTTAAAATGACCTGCAAGAGGAGAACTAACTGGCTTTGCATTGCTCATATTGAATCTGTCCAATACCTTCTCAATATATTTCTCTTGTGACAACCAAATCTTTTTATTTCTTTTGTCACGAGAAATCTGCATGCCCAGTATTTGCTTTGCTGGCCCTATGTCCTTCATTGCAAAAGACTCACTCAGTTCTTTCTTTAACATGTCGATCATAAACATATCTTTCTCAAGGATAAACATGTCATCAACATAAAGTAAGAGAATAATTAAAATCTTCACCAAACTGTTTGATGTACACACAATGATCTTAAGTCATTCTTTTGTATTCATTTTCAATCATAAATGAATCAAATTTTTTATACTACTGTCTTGGAGCTTGCTTCAGCCCATACAAGCTCTTCTTCAACTTGCAGACAATATTTTCTTTACCTTTGACTTTGAAGCCTTCTGGTTGCTCCATATAAATTTTCTCCTTCAAATCATCATGAAGGAAAGCTGTTTTCACATCTAACTGCTCAATCTCCAAGTCAAGGTTAGCAACAATACCAAGAGCAACATGAATAGAAGATATTTTAATAACATGAGAAATTTTTTTTCAAAATCAATACCTTTCTTTTGACCAAAGCCTTTCACAACAAATCTAGCTTTGTACTTTGGTTGAGAACAATATTCTTGAGTCTTCAACCTGAAAACTCACATGTTCTTCAAAGCTTTACTTCCATCTAGTAGTTGTACCAAATCATATGTGTGGTTCTTTTGTAGAGAATCTATCTCTTCCTACATAGTAATAAACCACTTCTTTTTTTACTCACTTTCAACTACTTCTTGGTAACTCTCTGGTTCACATTCTCATGCGTAAGCATCACATACAGATGAGTAAGCATCACATACTCATCTGTAGAGTATCTTTTGGAAGGTTGACGTGGTCTAAAAGATCTTCTTAATTGAGGTTCTATGGGAACTTGCTCTCTTTCTTCTTCTTGCTCAACATGTCATACAGGTAGATCAACATCTGGCTCTACACCGTCTTCCTGCACATCTTCCCCATCACCATGATATATTGGAGGAATAACTAGGTCACCGTCTATAAATCCCTCTGTAGAAGTCTTAGCTGGTGCCTCCTTCTTCAAATCATCAATGGTTTAATCCTCAAAGAAGACAACATCTCTGCTTCTGAACATCTTCTATTTTTCTGGATCCTAAAGCCTGTAACCAAACTGATCATGTGAGTAACCAAGAAAAATACACTCTTTTGTCTTACCATCCAGCTTGGACCTCTCATTGTTTGGAACATGTGCAAATGCACGATAACCAAATACTCTTAAATGCCTATATGAGTCATTTTTTCTTGATCATACATGCTCTGCAATATCACCATCTAGTGTTGTACATGGTGACAAGTTGATCACATATATATGATCTTTTCCATGATGGTGTGGTTCATCTTCTCTGCAATTGTATTATGCTGAGGCGTACCAGGAACTGTCAACTCATGCTAGATACCATATTACTTGTAATAATCATTAAACAATCTTATATACTTACCACAATTATATGATCTTATGCATTTTAATTGTCTTTCTGTCTCCCTTTTAACTCTAGCATGAAACTCCTTGAAGACATTAATAACCTGATCTTTGGTCTTCAAAACATAGGCCTAAAATTTCTTGAAAAAGTTATCTATAAAAGTAACAAAATAAAGTGCACCACTGATACTAGGAACATTAACAGATCTACTATGAGTTTTTGTCCTCAAATGACCACACACATCCGTATAGACATAGTCTAAGGCATGCATTTTTCTAGATAAAGTAGGACTAATAAAGGAAACTCTATATTGTTTACCGGCCAAACAATCAATACAAGGGTTTAAACGTGTACCTTTGAGGTCTGACAATATATTTCTCTTGGAAAGTTCTTACAGCCCCTTCTTGTTCATGTGTCTCAGTCGCTTATGCCACAACTCCATGCTGAAGTATTTCTCTGTAGCTATAATAAGAGAACCCTTACTGAGCTTCCACTGCCCTCTGTGAATCTAACATCAAAGTTTTCATCATTCAGCCTTCTAACTGAAATTAAATTAAGCCTTAAGTCAACTACATGTCTCATATCCTTAAGTACCAACTTACAGCTAAGGTTGGTCTTTATATGGATATCTCTCATGCCAATGATGTATGCTATGTCAAAATTGTATATCTTGATAACACCAAAATTTTTAGACCTGTAAGTAGCAAAGAACTCCCTCCGTGGTGTAGTATGATAATAAGCACATGTGTCAATTATCCGTCGAGATCCTGACACAAAAAAAATATCATCAGAAGTAGACAAAATCAAATAATCACTACCTTGTACTATAGCTGTGATAATCTCTTTTGACTTTGTATGCTCCACTTTTTTTTTCTTTTTTCTTGTTCTTCTTAGGTTACTTGCACTGATTCTTGTAATGTCCTTTCTCACCACAATTGTAGCAAACAATATCTTTCTTTGATTTTGACTTGCTTTTACCTATGCGTGAACCACTTCTATCATTTGACTTTGACATTTCTCTGTTCTCTGAGACAAATGCCTGTGAATCAATCTGAGAAGTTACTGAATTCTTTCTCCTCAACTCCTCGTTCAACAAACTGCTTGTTACTTGACTCATGGTGGAAACACCATCTGATGCAAAATTACTGAAGGAAACCACCAATGTCTCCCAACTTTTTAGTAAAGAACTGAGAAGTAACAACGGCTGCAACTCATCATTAAGAGACATTTTCATAAAGGATAACTGGTTAGTAATACTCTGCATTTCATTCAAATGCTCAGGAATAGAAGTACCCTCTTTATATTTTAAGTTCACAAGTTTTCTAATCAAGAAAGTTTTGTTGCCGGCCGTTTTTCTTTCATAAAGACCTTCTAACTTTTTCCAAAGAGAGTAAGCAGAACTTTCAGTAGAAACATGGTGAAAGACACTATCATCAAGCAACTGACGAATAAAACCAATAGTTTTTCGATCGAACCTCTTTCACTTATCGTTTGTCATAGTTGTAGGCTTTACACTATCCCTTTGCAAAGGTATACAAATCTTTACAATACAAAAGATCTTCCATTCTTGATTTACATATCATCCAATTATTTTCGTTTAAACTAATCATGCGAGAAACATTACCAGCCTTCATGTTCAAATACAAAAGATTAAATGCCAACAAAACCCTGCTCTGATACTAGTTGATGGGAATAAAAAGAATAAACTTTATATACGAACAAATACTAACAGACCGTCATACACAATAGAATCAAACATAAATCACAATCAAATGAACACCAAAATTTACGTGGAAAACCCCTTCAACTCAAAGGGTAAAACCACTGGATATGCTAGAGAAAATCCACTATCAAAATAATGAATATGGCCACAAGAGAATCATAGGGATATAAGGACTATATTACTAAGCACAATATCCAAAACTTTCCCAAGAGATCACGATAAGAATCCACTGTAAACTGATCTAACATGATATATGAATGATTGAGAATAGTATTTTTCTGTTCTTATTTTATTCCTTTTCCTATATCTATTATTTTTTTATCTCTATTATCAATCTACCATCTTTTTTCTCTCAAACACATTTTGAATCACCATTGTTCTCTTAATCTTAATCTTAGTTACATAATTCAAAGTTTAGATTAATATAAATAAAATTTTAGATTATAAATTTCATTAAAACCTATTATAAACTAAATCTAAGCTATTTGTCCATCTGCCGAACTTAAGACGGTAAGTCGTTGGTAATTAATTATAGCGACATCACACTTTTGGTGAAGGAAAAGGTCGGCGTTTTCCACGAGTTCTCTATCATTTTTGCATGTGTGGCAAAGTCAAAAGATAAGTGTCCTCACCTCACCAAGTGCAGAGAATACTTTTCATTCATTATATTAAGATAAATTCACGTGAAACTCGAATATAAAATCTATTCATTTAATTTAATAATATAATTAATTATTGAAATGTCTCGATAGAGACCGCCTCGCCAATTCTCAACATACTGAAACGATGAATATAAGAATGCAGTGTGTGTGTAAATTAAGGTGGATATATCGATACCTAAAATTAGATACATAAGTATAAAATAATAATAATAATACTAATAATAATAATAATAAATAATAATAAAACTCACACCAATTAGATAATAAATTAATGGGATGAGATGGGTGTTGAGTAATCACACTTGTAATAAAAATTACAAATAATATTCTCTAAATCGATTGGAGGATTCTCAACAACAACGGTTTACTTGAAAAAAAAAGAAAAAACAAATCACACATGTAAGTTTCAGAAATAAATAAAAAAAGATAGATTGAAAAAATACTAATCGGAATATTAGAATATAATGTAGGAGGAGGAGGCTCCTCAATAATCAACACCGATCCTCCTATAAAATTTAGTTTTAGTAATAATATATATATATATATATATATATATATACACACTATAAAGAATCCAACTATATGAAGCTTTGTGAGACATGACGGTATCTACCTTGGTTGACCTTTTTCTCGATGGTCTTTGGAACACACAGAATCTTGCTTAATTAATTAATATCATCACGAGAGGGAAGAGGAAGAGAAGAAACCTCACCATTCTCTGTACTTTTGTTGACCAATTTATAGCACAAGAACACCATATCACAATTCACCATACGAATGCGATAAATAAGGTGTTTATTTGCCTTGCATGCACTCACGAAATATTGACGTGTGTTATAAAATGATGAGGGTTGAGGTAATTATAAGATGATTTTGTTGTAATCTTGATGCTACATTCATCAATAGTAGATGGATTTGAATAATTATCCATCAGCGTTCTTTTGGTTCACTAGGATCCAATTCTCATGTTTAATTTAGTTGATGCGCTTGGAGGTTTCGCTAAGGTTAATTTATAGTATAATATAGTATTAATGATGTAGTTCGAATCTTAAAGATTTGGATCATATGTCCCGCGAGTCCGATCATTAGCGCACGCATAGGGGAGTTCTCAGAGACACGCGTCGGGCTCGGAATGGGCCCAACAACAGTTAGTTTCCAATGATGTAAGAGGCCGACCAGTCGATCACCGCACGCGTACGCTCCAGAAGAAAAGAGATCAACGGCCTCGCCACCGCGAACCCGTCGATCCCGATGCCTCTGCCGTAGGATGCCATCGACGCGACCAAGTGGACGGCGTTGATCGCTCTCCACAGGTGCGTCGGGATGGGATCGCATTCGGACGACAGAAGTTTCTGGAAGCCAGGCGGTGGAATCCGGAATTGTTGGCGACAGGGAACTGAGTCGCTTGCCGTGTTGCCTGCTCGGCCCGAGACGGCCCATCCGTTCGCCGCCTTCTTTCCCTCTTTCCAGAAACTTCCATCCGCCTCCTTTTTCAACCACGCCCGCTCCTTCCTCGCTCGTGCTCACTCTCCTCACTCCAACGGAGCAGGAGAAGAAGAAGGGTTGTTGGCAGCGATCCGTTTCTTGGTCCCGGATTCTGGTTCCAGATTGCGGCGACCCATGGAGAATGCGGTGTTGGTGGCGAATGAGGAGGAGGAGGAGGAGGAGGAGGAGGAGGAGGAAGGGGAGGCGATGGCGGCGCCGAAACCACTTATGGGGCTCCACGAGGTCGGCCCGCCGCCGTTCCTGTCGAAGACGTTCGAGATGGTGGAGGACCCTGAGACGGACGCGGTAGTGTCGTGGAGCCGCGCCCGGAACAGCTTCGTCGTCTGGGATTCCCACAAGTTCGCCACCGCCCTGTTGCCCAAATACTTCAAGCACAGCAACTTCTCCAGCTTCATTCGGCAGCTCAATACCTACGTAAGCTCCGCTCCTCCCCCTCCCCCCCCCCCCCCTGATTCTTCTATTCCGTCTTTTATGTCCTGCTGATCTTGTAGCGTCACGATCCAAAGCAAGAGTTTGGGATATTGGTAAAGGTCGTGCCTTGACGAAAAAGAATTCTCAGAACAAATGTAAAGATAATGTGGATTTTCACTGGTTCGATTGAAATCGAGACGGAAATGGGATGAGACTTGGCAGGTTTGGCTTAAAAATAAAAATAAAAATAATCTTCACTTGTGGCTAAGTACTCGTGGGATTTGGTGGTGGCTCTGACGGATGCAGGGGTTTCGGAAGGTCGATCCGGACCGGTGGGAGTTCGCGAACGCCGACTTCTTGGGCGGACAGAAGCACCTCCTTAAGAACATCAAGCGGCGGCGCAGCGTCGCCCAGAGCTCGCGCCAGCAGCACGGCGGTGGTACTTGCGTCGAACTGGGGATGTTCGGGCTCGAGGCCGAGGCGGATAGGCTGAGGAGGGACCGCAACGTGATGATGCTGGAGATCGTGAAGCTGCGCCAGCGGCAACAGAGCTCCCGAGCGCAGCTCCTCGAGATGGAGCCGCGGATGCAGGGCACCGAGAGGAGGCAGCAGCGGACGATGGCCTTCTTGGTGCGGGCGCTCAAAAGCCCCACCTTCATCCGCCAGCTCGTGCTGCGAGGGCAGCAGCAGAGGCAGCTTGGCGGCGCAGGGAAGAAGAGAAGATTGCCGGCGAACCCAAGCTCAGAGGACCTCCTGGAACTCGCCATCGGCTCCGAGATGGAGAGCGTGTCCTTGTCTTCAACGGAGACCGACGGAGCGACGCCGGAACCAGTCGATCAGAGCACGGCCGCCGTCAACGATCTGACATGGGAAGAGCTACTCAACGAGAGCATCCTAATGGAGGGTGACGAAGAAGAAGGAGAGCACTCCGAGGTGGAGGCGGAGGTGGAGGATCTGGAATCCGCTGCAGAGCAACTGGAATGGGAAGAGGACATGAAGGACTTGGTGATGCAAATGGATTACATGAGCTCAAACCCTTAACACTGGCATCTCAGTGCATGTCGACTTGATGGCATTATTAGTTACTATAAAATATAGTTTTTTTTTTTTTTTTATAGAATCTAAGTGTGGTTTTAGTTAGATATCCTGCGTTTGTTAAGTCCACCGTTGTGAATATTCCTGGAATCTACAGTTGGTAGTCGTGCTTTTTGACTTTGCGGCAAGTCATAGCTGCCTTCGTTTACCGTTTTCTTTGACCTCTTTATATATATATATATATATATATATATATATATATATATATAATGCATGAATTGTATATATATGTTAGTCTTAATTAGTTTGATTGAAGCTTAATATCCTGAGAAAGTGCGAATAGATTTGTATAAACTTGTCAGAATATTTGGAAAAGTTTATGTCAAAGTTAGATTTTAAAAATGAGTTGACTAATTATGTACTAGTCTTCATTAGAAAAATAAATTAACTGATGTATATACTACTTAATATTGGCATCACAGGATAATAATAATAAAAAAAAAAAGATCAGTCGAGTTTCTCAGGCACTTAATACAAAGGAAAAAAAGAAACATGCTTTTCCAAACCTCAAATAAATAAATAAATAAATAAAACCCTGTGCTGATGGTGCATTCCAATGGAAGCCACAGATGAACATACTGAAACAGTAGCCTATCTATGCTGCTTTGCATTAATATTATGATGTTTGTAATACCTTTGTAATCAACACAAACCAGTAAGATTAGACAGAGCTATACATGTTACAGCATGATCTAGTGGTGTATCATGGTTCTATGAGAGACAACAACTGAGAGAGAGAGAGAGAGATGAAGCAAAACATTCGACACGAAGAAACCATAATCAGCATACAAGGCATAGGATTGAGTCGGCAGGAATCATCTCATCATCTTCTTGTTGGGGCAAACCCTGTCGATGGATGTAGATGACGATGAGGATGAGGCAGACAAAGCAGACCTGTTGAATTCCTCCTTGTCTTGGCTAAATGCTTTTGACAGGACTTCCTGCAACTCCTGAAATCTCCTCCTCTTCTCCTCCGAAGTGTGGTGTCCGAAGCCAGTGATTTCTGTGAGATCGTCGTCCATGATCTTGTTGATGACCTCTGAGCACCGAGGGAAAAAGCGCTTCCCAAGTTCCACTATTACATGCCATCATCGATTTCATCAATTGAATAATATAGAATAAAACATCACCAACAGAGCAGCTGGTTGAATTGAGCACATATTAACTCCAAAGGCTGTCTACTGTATGATCAGCTATCTATGGCGATACCAAAGATAAGTGTGAAATGATGAATCGAGAGAGTTTCACTTAGCATTTAGTGCCCATCTAACATCTATATGTTTCACCTCCTCCACCGGATTGCCTAATTCTACATAGCCAGCGAAAAAAAAAAAGAATGGAACTGTAACTACTTGTGTGATTATATACATAATTTTTAAAACTATCATTTCCTGATATAAATCTATTTTTCTCTTGAGGATCAAGTGCCAGAAAGCACTGAAAATGGAAAGAAAAGCTTGCGAAAATACCTGTTCTGGAAAGTGCTCTCATACGAGCTAGATGCTCCTCCTTGATCTTGAATGGTGCTTCATTTAGATCCATTGCAGTCCTTTGATTCCCAGTAGCATGGTTGCTGGTAGACCCTAAGGTGAACTCGGACGTGCCTTCAACTTGAGCAATGTCCATAGCAACTCTTGCCTCCATGGGGAACAATAGTCTTGCCAGAGCAACTGCGCAGTAATGCAAAACATCCAAGAAATTAGAGAAACATTATGACAAAATATAATTTTCTGGTCTTCTCCTTGGTGTGAAGTCATACATTATGGAGTAACTAGTCACCATATCTGTCAGGATTTTGACATAGTTAGAAGTTTTCTTTTCGGACCATTTCCAAAAGCCGACTAGTTTCTACCCCCACCACAATAAATTTAGTATTATCCTTAGCCTTCAGAATTTCTTGAAATCTTTTTATAAAAATCAGTTGAAACAAACCAAAGGAGTTGACCGACGTTTTAATAGTGGATGCAGAATGATTGTTAATCGGCATCAAATCTTTGCTATAATAATATACGCAACAAGAAAAATTTCTGCAGAAACATGTACAAAACTTAAAAATCGAGAGCCTTGAATCACATAATGCATGATTACTTGGGACCATCTTTGAACAGAGACAAAGAACTTGGACATTGGAAGCGCTCGTGTTTCCCAAGATAAAGAGTATATAAATTTTGAACAGTTCCTACAATTTTTGTTTAACAGCTCTGACTCAAGATTTGAACTTAGTAAGTTGGATAGCCAACTGTAAGCCTGCTTGTATAGGTTTGGAACAGATATACTGTAGCTTCGCAACAGCATGAATATGCTGAACTTTTACAAGGCTCACTTGATATATCTCAAAAAGTTTCAAGCTGATAACCATGAGATGATCATCAGATGCTTGAGTAGTAAGAACAGGAAAGAGAAACATTACAGCAGCAAGAAGAAGATGGCATAAAACAAAACAAGGCAATAAGTTATACATGCAATTGAGGTAACTACATCTTCGAAGGCCAAAGTTATTGGAAACACTAAAAACATCAACATAAAGAAATATGAAATTTATACAACTAACTGATCTTTGTATTATTATTCAGGACCTTTGAATTAAACAGAGCGTTACGGAGATACAACATTGAGAAGTAGATTTAGGTACAAAGTATGATTATTGGATGTCTCTCTGACCTCCTGTTTAATATATCGTTGGTGTGACTGACATTTGTTACTTTATGGATGAATGATTCCCGACAAATTTCCTATGTAGGAAAGGAAATGAAGATTTAATTAAAAAAAAAGAAGAGCATACGATGATTGGAAAAACAAGACTTACAGGTGGTCAAACTTCACTCTTCCAGTCAACGGGCACACAGAACAAAATAACGAATCAAGCACATAAAGGCCACTTCTGTATTAGCTGATTAGGAGTGGACAAAAGTACCACACAAGCTAAGGAAAAAGGAACAACTAGTCATATATGATCGACCTTGCAGAACGGTGGAAAAAGAACTGTACAATTAGATCAAAATCAAAAGAAGGATTAGCTAGGGACCTGCTGGAATTACCTCGATTCTCAAGATACAACAATCTTCCCCGCAAGTCATCACCAGCCATTGCAAGTGATACAGAAGCTTCACCTACTTGTGGATCTCTTCTTTCAGCTTGCTCTAATATCTCGATGCACAAACGACTCTTAGGAGATGCTTCTCCTTCTTCGATTGACCTGAGGTACTCCACAGACTTGGTAAGTCTCTTTGCAATCTGAAGTGCTTTCCTTCCATCCAATGTAAGATCGGATGGTCTGGCTCCCTTTGTCAGAAGCGACACGATGATCTTAGGTTCTTTACGCATTGCAGCTATGTGAAGCACGGTATAACCTCTGAAGTCTCTATGGTTAACATCTGCCAGTGCAAGATCTAATAGCTCCGCTGTAATTTTTGAATCACAAAATGCTACTGCATAATGCAATGCACATGCATCATCTAGCGTCGTATTCCCCTCCTTTAACAGCATTCTTACTAAGTCAACGTCATCACTGTCAAGAGCTCTATGTATTCTCTTGACATGTTTATCAGGAAAGCTGCTACTTTCAGATCGTACTATCCCAATATTCAAGCGTAAATCCATGATTTGCTTAACAATATCAGGAGGCAACTTCTTCTCTAGGGTGATGGTATCTAGGTTTGACTTGACTACAATGTCTATGCATCTGTTGAGCAGATTGGCGCAAGAGCTATCGCATAGTTTAGCAACAGATAGAATTACTGGTACGTCATCTATTGCCACCTTGTCCAGAATACCAAGGAGGTGCCGCTGAAATTAAACAACCATTGGTTAACCGGCATTTCAAGAAAACAATGACGATAAGCATACATGAAGAGAAAACCGATAACGAAAACTTCACATATCTAGATAAAAACCAACAGTAAGTTTTGACCCTGTCACGACTAAGTTTGTGTTTTAGAATACAAGAAAAATCGAAAAAACACTAACCCAAAGGATGTAAAGAAGAAGGTAACTATGTGAAGGCATAAGTCAACTATGGGATACCAAACTAAGGAGTCACCACATGTGAGATGGTTATATATGTTCCAAAAAAAAAAAAAAAACTCTAGTTATGCGCTTCATCTTTCTTGACTCATCTATTTGGAAGGACAAGGTTAGTCCTACATTGGTGAAAGCGGCCGGCACACATTGAGCTGCGCCTTTTATGTACTCGGCCATGTGAAATTTGCTTCCATGCGGCTGTAAACATAAGCTGATAACAACAACAGTAAAGACCTGATGATAGAAAGAGCACATCTGATAGGAATGAAGATGGTAAACCCAGATATTTATACACTCTTGTTCTTGTTCAGAATAACATCATCATCCCTGGCCTTGTATTTTTTTTTTTTTTTTAAATCAAAACTCATGGTATGACACAATTCAAGGTCAAATTCGCTCTCATCATGGAAAATTAAACTTATAAGGTGTTCAATGCCTGTTGAAATAAACATGAACGGAGGATCTACTATAATACCTCAAAGTTTGCTTACTATGATGACATAAGAAATCTAAGACTGCATCTCTTCTTTTTTCTTTTTTTCTTTTTTCCCTATTAGGTATAGTTTTTGCTCTAAAAGAAGCGAGAAATGAGAAATTTGGCACAAAGAGACCTCCAACATTAGCTGACCAGTAGTAGAAATATCTATGCTGCTTGTGTATCAATAAGCCCTCAAAGATGCCATCTTGCTGGTTGTAATCCATGCTCATATACCCACCCAAACCATCAACAAGTTTTGAGAGAGAAGAGCAAGATGGCATGACGGAGAAAGACTTGAGCATTCCATCAACGCACCTGGAAGAGGCTGACCAGCTCGGCGATTTGGAAGACGGAGGAGGCGTAGAACACTTCGGCCATGAAATCGACGGCCGGGCGGCACGCCTCGTGCCGACAGTCCTCGTCGACGCACGCGCACACCGCCTTGGGCAGCGGCGCCACCCTCCCGGTGTAGAGGTACCCGAGCACCGCCACCAAGGCGTCGTACCCGACCTCGAAGTCCTTTACCAGCTCCTTCAGCTCCACCCTCACCGGGGCCGCCGCCGTCCCCCTCCCCCGCCTCGCGAACTCCTCCCGGAAGATGATGCTCCGGGAGGAGAGCACGCAGCGGTGTACCGCGACCTCGCGCCCGTCCCCGGAGGACCCGACCGCGATGCGGGCGTCGGCGAGGAACTCGAAGTCCGGAGACTGGAAGGCGGAGCCGAGGTGGTCGGACAGGCGACGGAGTCCCTCGACCTCCGCGACGGAGTCCGGAGCTGCAGCCGCCGCCGCCGCATCGCCGGAGAAGTGCACGCTGCTGCTGTTGTCGGAGGCAGAGAAGGCGGTGGCGGCCGTGAGGTAACTGGGTTCCATGTCCCGCCGTTGTACCGCCGCCGTCCAACGGCGTGCCGGCATATACTCGGGATACGGCGCGCGCGTACCAGAAGGGGGAGCAGATCCACACGAGATTTTTACGATGGCAGGAAACGTAGGATTTGGGTTCTGATACAGCAAATGGTGTTACAAGGGAGGGGTGTTTGACTTTATGGTGATGATTGACCAGAGTTTCCAAGTCCTCCTCCAATGCTCACTGCTGTCAGTCGGATGGAGTTAACGATCATTTGGACATTGGCTCGATGGAATCGGATCGATCATGCATGATGTGCACGTGTGGAAGAAGGAGAAGAAGAAGAGTAATCCAAATCTTACATCATCTCCTCTTATTAGGGAGACGGATTCGTTCGTTCCCCGGTGGACTTCCAAGATCGCGTAAAGGTCAATCAAGCCAAAGCAACTACAAAGCTCGTAGACAAGCGACAGCATTTAGCTATAAACGTCGTCACGTTCATTAAGGACCAACTCACAAGCATCATGACAGTGTCACATCGTCGATGCGTCCACCTTAATAAACCTTTTGAATCCTCTGACGTAAAAGATTTATTCTCTTAAAAGGAGTTTTTGATCATATGGCTTCGATTGGAATCCTTGTTAGGGTTGGTTAACGGCGGCATAGCAGTTGGAGCTGCATTTGCTGCTGCGTCCCCAGAGAGCAGCAGCAGCAGCAAGTTGAGGAGTTCCACCACGCTTTACGTAGTAATATTATTATTATTTTTATTATTGATGAAAGTAATTTTGTTTTTGTTAGTGATTGATTAGGAGAGGCATTAGAAATAATCGAGGAGGGGATTAAATTAAATTAAATTAAATTAATTTAAATAAGAAAAAAAAAAGGGAGATTAGGTACTGGTTACCTCGTGACGCCCCTTGTTTTGGCGGGGGGTCCCATCAGCCATTCCGCGCGTGTACCACGCGTTCGTGACCACCTTCGTACCTCACCATTGGTTCTGTGGTCTTGTCTAATCCCGGGGCCCACCGAGGCCTCTTGATGAGGCCGCGTGTTTCCCACCATCATCATCATCTCTCTAAATATTTAATACATATTAAATATTTATTAATTTTATTTAATTCAACTCTTATGGATATGAGATTATTAGATTCCCAAAGTATGATCTATAGTTTGTTACCGTAAGAATTATTTCATTTGAATCATCATAAATCTTGAAAACTTTTAAATTAAGTTATCAGAAAAAAAAAAAAAAAAACTTAAATCTTTGTTCAACTCGATCCCTATCAAACCTTCACAGGGTAACAACGATGAGGAGAGGAAAGGGACTTTTGTCCTCCATACATAGCCCACAGTTCCTTTTCTTTTCTCTCACGGCAAAAACAGGCCACAGGTTCATGCACGTCATGAGAGAGAGAGAGAGAGAGAGAGAGAGAGAGGATAAGATTTGGTTCGACTCCATTATTTGATGATTTTTATCTGATGGAATTTTAGAATCCTAATTTCACTCGAATTTTGATCGTTTTATCGAGGCATAATGACTCCAACTTAGGCATTTTATCTGATTCGATCGTATCTAATTAATTTTACTAACATTATTGATGAAAAAACTAATCAAACCAACCAACACTTACTATTGTTAGTGTTAGATTATGTTATCGTTTCTAAAATTATTATATTACAATAATCGAAGATATATCACAAGCGTTAATATAAGGAGCATATTCGACACAATCACTCCTATGCAAAGATAATTTAACATCTCATGCCAGGATGATATAAATTTTATTTTTTTTTCTTTTGTTCGTGATCATCTAATTTATTGAAAGGAGATGAGAATATTTCTGAAATTTAAAAAAAAAAAACTTTTTTGACTAGATTCTAAATAATGATCATATTAATTATAATATAATATGGTTAAGGGTTGAATAAAACTTTTTGGAGATGGAAGACGATCGGAGTAAATTTCAGAGAATTTTTCTGCAATAAACTACAAATTTCAGGTTGAGAGGATGGAGCTTTGGCCGTCTCTCTCGATCACTTCCACTGTGACTTCGGACCGAATGCATTTAATTGATGGCCGGCCATCCCCCATTAAATTCATGCCTGCGCCTTTGCCGGTGCTCATCTTTGAAGTACAAATTACTCCAAGTATCAAAGATTCAGCTTTTGAAAGACTTCAAATCCAAACATCTATTACTTTATCAAAATTTATAACCAGATGATGGGCCAAGATACAGCCTAGGCATCGGCCCGACTTCGAACGATGCGGTGGGATCTCATCGGAAGTTTGCTAGGAGATTCACCGAAGGAATTGGGAAGCTCGTTGGGAACGCGAAGGGAGATCGACGGGAAGAAGACTGGAGGACTTGCCGTAAAATTGCCGGAGTATGCGAAAGTTAGGTCTTAATTAGGCTTAATTAGTCATTAAGTATTATAATCATTGAGTCATAGTTAGGGTTAGAGTCCTAACTGAGTTGGATTTGGAAGGAATCCAAATCAACTCAATGAGGCAACTGGATCCACTACTAGGTTTGGTTGAGCTCAGGTTTGGTTGAGCTGAGTCAGTTGACCAAAGAGCTGGTCAACATAAAAGTTAAGCCAAAATTCAAAAGTGGAGGGAACCATTTTTGCGAAAATTCCAACGGGTAAATCGTCGGTGAGCGGCGATTAGACCGCCCGTACCATAGAATCTGGGCGACGGGTAACAGCTTTTAGCGGGTAAAACACCCAGGTGACGGGTGAACCGCCCGTACCACAGAATCTGGGTGACGGCCAGCTACTGACGGTGGGTAAACCACCCAAGTCAGTAGGTAAACTGTCCGTACCCAAATTTTTCGGATACGGTTGGATTTTGGCTTCGGTTTTGAAGCCAATTTGGGGCCTATAAATACCCCAAGTTTTCTTACATTCATAATTGTGTGAGAATATTGTGTGAGAATTGTAAGAAAAAGAAAATGGGTAAGGGAGAGAGCTTAGAGTTGTAAATCTAGTATCCCTTGTAAACTAAAGTGTAAGGGTTTGATCTTCACCCAAAGAAGATTGGTAGTGGATGTCAGTGTGCCTCAAGAAGGAGGACTCAGAAGTGGACGTAGGTCGTTGGCACCGAACCACTATAAAATTATAAGTGTTTTATACTTGCATTGCTTAAATGTTATTGAATTGATGCTTCTAACTTAACTAATCTTCTTCAAAGTAAGACAATAAGTTATTTTCCTCAAACCCAACTTCCTTAACAATTTACTTTTAATCACTTATTTGTTTTATTAAAAATGAAAAGCTTCGGATTTCCTATTCTATCTTATTCGTAAGAAAAATTTTAGCTTGCACTAATTCACCCCCCTCCCTCTTAGTGCCAATTGATCCTAACAATTGGTATCAGAATAATGTTATTACTCTTTGGATTAACACCCACTTGAGTAAATGACTTATTTTGGTATGAATGAGGGACATTCCATTTCACGTCCGTTCAATGGAACGAATTACACATATTGAAAAATATGGATACGTATTTTTCTCATCTTTTTGAACTTTAATTTATATAATATAGTTGAAAACGGATTTTAAAAGTCTTATCTTCCAATGAATAATTGGAACGATTAAGAGACGAATACTTTCTCTTTAAACGTAAAGGCTATAAATGCCTTACTTTGTGCTCTCGATATGAATGAGTTTAATCGTGTTTCCGCTTGTGATTCGGCTTTCGATATTTGGCATACTTTGAAAATCACACATGAAAACACAACTAATATAAATAAATCAATTAATGAAATGTATTACAAAAATGGACTTGAAGAACAACTTCCAAAGAACAGGAAGGATTGTGAACTAAGAATGACATATGACTCCTCGAGTGAAATCTCGAGTGATGAGGACCTTGGACATGAACTTTTAAAAAATGAACCGAAAAAATTAATAAACTTGAACCTTATAAAAATTATGGACACAACCTCTTGCCATGAATACAAGAAGCCGAGGAGCTCTAAAAATCAAATGCTCAACCAAGAAGTGGAGAACCTTGCTTTAATGACGATCGAAGATGAGGTTAGTGAGTCTTTAGATTTTTAATTTTTAGAATTATCAAGCATATTTAATGATTTATTTAATGAGTTTAAAAAACTTAGCAAGTCTTTTAAGATGCTTAAAGTTGATTATGATTTGATAATTAAAAGACTTGATGAAATGCATGACTCTTTAGCTTCACATAAACCATGTTTAAAATGCGATATGCTAGATAATGTTAAAATAGAGAATTGTATGCTTAAAACTACATTAGAGAAATTTGAGATAAAGAATAAATCCCTAAATATGATCCATGCTAATAAAGGTCATATCAATAATAGACATGGCAGAGGCTTTGTTGAAAATATTCAACAAAAGCCAACCATATTCTTAAGAGGACCTACATTAAATGTGCCACCAAGAGTTAAATATAATTCTTATAAAAAATTAGGACATAATAACTTCAAATGTTCATTTAGAAATTATAGTTCACATAAATTAATTTGGGTTCCTAAATGAACCATAAACAACCTTAAGCCATTAGATAAAATAGGAAGAACATGTCATGAATGACTCAATATTAAATGTGTACTTAAATCAAAATCTCCCATGATATAAAGTTGTTTCCTAATAAGACTAGGAGCACTAAGTAATATTTTGAAAGTAAATGCTCAAGACTTGAGATTTAATACTCTTTGAAAGCTCACTAGCCTATGTAATAATAACAAAAATAATTATTTGAATTAAGATGTTTGAAGCTTAATGATCTTTGTTTCTATCATAACAAATTTTTTTATTGAAAATAGTTCATCATTATATAATAATCTTGATAATGTATAGTTAGAGCATGCTAAGACTAGAACTAAAAGAACCCAAGTTATTATTAATAAAAAATTACTCATGTTGAAATTTACAGGAGATTTTGATGATGATTGAAAAATTGGTTTAAATGTAAAAAATATTGTTAAATGGTTCAACAAAGTCTATGGATTGATTAATTTAAATGTTATATTGATTGAAATGCTATGATTGATTTGAATGATAGAATTTTAGCATAGAATAATATAGAAAAGGGAGAGAAAGAAATTGTTCATACGAAACAACCAAAAGGAGAATAATTAATCTTAAATGTCATTTTATTCTTAAAACAAGTTTCAAAAGAAGGATAATTCTTCTTGAAAGAATATTTCTATCCTATGAATTCTTCAACAAGAGATAAAATGATACTATTGTTGAATCTCTTTAACTACAAAAATGAATTAAAATTTTTTTAGCTATTTTATTTTGGAAAACAATCTATGATGACTTTATTAAAATTTTTAGAAAAGTGATTTTTGATGATGATTTTGGATATGTTTTCAAATAATTTTATTTTAAAGAATGGATATGTTTGAATCTATCCAACTTCATTGATATGTTGCTTTTGATTATTTGATAACTTAAATCATGATCTTGAAATCTTAAAAATTATAATTTGAGATCTTTTTATTTATTAAGATTCCCTTCATCCTAAACATGATATTAACTTCTCAATATTTATAACTTGATATTTTTATAAGAATCAAGATCCTTATAATATTTCAAAAGCTATGAAATTTCATCTAGGAAAAAATGTGTCAAAATAAATTATGTTCTTGGCATTTATAATTTGATAATAATATTTTTATGACATAATTACTTATGACTTTCTTCTTAGTATAACTTATCACCAAAATTAGTATTTCTTAACATTGTGATAAGTTAAAAATTAAAAGAGATTTACATTATCATGAATATTCTCTTTAACTTCTTGACTTTACTTATATGTTATGGGAATCACATTATTGATCTCTATGTTTTTCTTTAAAAGGAGATTTATGATCTTAACAATAATAATTAAAAAATTTATCGAGATTGTTCTTCTTTTCTATTAAAAAGATTTATCTTGGATAAATTAAGATTATCCCCTAAGACTCATTTGTAATATTTACAAAAGAGGGGAAAGAAAACTTATTAAACTAAACCATGTCTTTTAGATTTGAATTTTTAATAACATGATATCTCTTATACTTTTTGACATAAATTGAACATGGATAAAAAGTAGGAGATAAAACTTTTAATATGATTGGAAGCAAACATTGAATGATGAATACGTGGTTAGAAGAAAATTAAAATTTTCTAAATATATATAAAATACTTGATTTACAATTTGAGCTTGACCTACCATCATGCCTTCTTATGAAATTCTTGATACTTTTTATCCAAATTACATGAGATGATTTGAAATGCATAAGTAGCTCTTAAACTTTTGAATCTCCTTGAATATATTGAAGTTTTGAGCTTAATTTCGAAATTCAGATTTATAAAATTTACATCTTTAAAATTAAATATTTTTATGATATGATATTTTTTATTTCTCTACCTTGATTCTACCTTCTTATTCACACAAAATAGAGAAAGGAAATCACTAGCATTTCAAGAGACTAATAAGTCTATTAATTATATTTTGAATCTCTTGAAAGTGATTTTGATGATTTTAAAATTAAATGATATCATAATTTTGATTCTTAAAATTATAACTTGAAATCTTTTATGAATCAAAATCTTTTGTTATGTGTTTTTGTATTATTTAAAATGAGATTTTTATAAAAATCATGAACTTGACAATTTAAGATTTCTTATGGATGAATCAAGAAATTTTATTTTAATTGTTTCTCCTACAAATTTGTCTCTTGATATTCATAATTTACCTTCATGAATTATACATCTCATTACTATGTTAATCTTTTATGATATATTTCATGTGATGATATTAAAAAATTATAAAATGGGAAAAGTTTTGCACTAGTGCAACCATCCCCTCTTTTTGACAATGACAAAGGGAGAGCAAAATTTGTTAGCTTGTAAAATTACAAGCTTTAATAATGCAAAGGAAGCAAAAATTTGCTAGCTTGCATTTCTCAAAAGAGAAGAAAGAACTTACTAGATTTATTTATTATATTTTCTTAAAATTTACATGAGAAAAATGTGTTAAGCTCATATTCAAATTTTATATATGTTGAGACCTAGAAATGCTAGATCATGAAAATATATAAATTGCTAATCTAGATTTCATGAGATTAAGCTTTTTGTAATAATATTTTTGAAAACTTTTTTCATGGTTCGGTATCTTATTGTTTTTAAAAAATACATGAAAATACGCCACATTTGAAATTTATAAGATATGATTTTATATATCAAGAGATGACTTTTGCTATATTTGAAATACATAAGTAGTCTTTAAATTTCTTGGACTTTTGAGCTCATCTTAATATTTCTTTTAAAATTTATTAAGAGCTCTTCTCATGATGAAATGATTCAACAACACATCCCTTGTTTCTCTCCTTATTAATTATAAAAGGTATGGTTGATGACTAGAGATTACTTTTTAAATATATTAAATTTATTGAGAAAGGTATGCTCAATGAATTGAAAATCTTCTATACTCTATGACTTTAAAATTTTCTATGCTTATTGATTTGAAAATTTTCTCTGCTTGATGATTTGAAGAAAAATTTTCAAATATTTTCACTTCATGGCAATCCTTGAAAATTCTTGATAAGTTGAAAAGTTTAAAAAGCAAATCATTGTTATACTTGAAAGGTTATATGCTTGAAATGTTTATTGCTTTGATTTACTTGAATTCAAGAGGATGTGACTCTTTTGAATTTAAGTCTTCTATATTAATGCATATACTAAGGAGGAGTAATGTCATCATGTGTTTTTTAAATTATTAGCTCTATATTTCACCTTTTTGTTGATGATAAAGGGGGAGAAATATATATTGATGACACATGACATTGAAAAATATTCATTAATAACACTTGATGATATAACTTAAATATTTTATAATTCATGATTTGATAACTTAATGTAAATTTATGTTGAAATTTGGATACATCTATTTTTCGAGGTAACCCCTTAATTACTTGATAAAAGTTCTATATTTATTGAAAAAAATAAAAAGAGCCTTCAAAATTTGTTGTTATCAAATGTATGATTTAACATATCGATAATAGCTGATCATTTCAAGATATGATTAAGATCAAAAGAGAGTGAGATAAATAATACCTTGACTTTGAGATGTGCAAAGAGAATTACTAAATGTGAGAAGAAGTAAAATCAAACATATTAATTTTTATATAATTTCTTAAGAGAACAAAATTATAAATCTCTCATTTGGATTGAGGATCAATCAATATTTATAAGCTGAATCTATGGACAATTTTTTTTTTTATGTGTTGAGTTTTAAAAAATAAAATTTTTATTAAAAAAAATTGATTGATGCATGAAAATCACTTATCTACTGATGCATCATTCATGAATATCACTTGATCACATAAATAATAACTTTAATTTTTGATGTAATTACCTTGTCATAACATCACCACCAACTCTGAACGAATTATTATTCATAGATCTGCTTAAATTTATACTTAAATCATCATATTATATTTCAATGAGATAACAGATGAAACTGGAGTATATCATGAATATATACATATTTATTAAGTTAGTAGATATGATTTTTATTTAAATATTTCAATTGCTCGAATTTAGAGTTCTTACATCAACGTTACAGCTTTCTCCTAATTAAGCTTAATTACAATAACCAGGCGGTAAGTGTGACATGTATTAATTAGCAAACCACTCAAAAATTAGCCCACATTACTGGCATTTTCCCCTAAATTAATGAATGAACAAGAACGAATCCGCACGCCTGTCATTCGTACTCGGTTGCCGACCGGCCTTCAAGTAGAAAGTTTCTGCGGGGCCCAAGTACTATCATCTAATCATACGGCAGGCAGGAAGAAGTGTCGGTGAAACTTTGGCGTCAACTTGCTATCCTCGTTGTCTTGTACAGGATCGTGTTCCGCGGAATAGCGGCACCTGTGCTGTCGCCTTGTACTGGATCCTGTTCGCAGAGACCGCCACCCCCTCGATCACCGTGCAAGAGCGACCGCGTCCTTACGCGTGGCACCGACCGAGGGAGAAGTGGGTGCCGACGCGTCTTCCAGGAGCCCGCCCACTCCTCCTTGGCCGTACCGTCCCTACCCCGCAACGACTAGAGATGGATGGTGCTCCGCGTGAATGGGACCCTCTCTAAGATGGACGGGGTGGACGCGTTGGGTAAGGTTCGAGCGTGGCCGCATCTGCTCTTTGGTCCAGCTAAAAATTACAGAGCTTTTAAGTTCCGGTAATCTCGTTTTGAACGAACAATTTAACCCCGCTTAATAATACTTGGGAAAAAAAAAAGGATCGATATAATAGTAGAGGCAAAATTTGAGCGATGAGCGAAGTCCGGGAAATCCTCGCGTTGCGTTTGGAGAGAGAGGGAGAAAGCGAGAGACGGAGGGTGAGGCAGCGAGAGCCTCCCATCTCTCTCTCGTCCCCTCTCCTCTAGTCTCTTGCTTTGGCGACTGCTTCATCGTTGAGGAGGAGGTCTTCGTCGGGCGCGATCTCCGACGCCTATCGGGCGGTGGCTGGTCCCTGTAGAGTTGGCATCCCGGAGGGGCTTGGGCATCGGTTCCAGGTGCGTCAAATCTTTTCCCTTTCGCGTCCAGCCGAGTCGTTGATCTTGGCTTCCTCGCTCGCGGTCCCTATTTGGTTCTTGCTTTGTGGTATTCTTTTTGTGATTTTGGTTGGCAAAACACGGATGAAGCCATCCCTCGGCGAGTTCTTCGTCTTCTCTGCGGATCTAAAATTAATACCGTCGCCGATGCCGTCTTCCTTTGAGTTTCCTGCGATCAGGTCTGCGGTTCGAGCTGCAGAATCTGTGTTTTTTTTCTCGTTATCCTGGTTGTCGAGGCTCAATTAGCATTAGGGCACCTGAACACTTGTTGCTTCTCCATTTGCCGTTCAACGACGGGAATTTTGATGGGATACTCGAAATCGATCTTTTCCGGCGTCATTATAATGAATAGGGCGGAGCTCTTTCCATAATTGTTGTAACTTTCAGATAAATATCTGGAATCTTGTCAACCCATAAACATTACACGCATTGTGTTGTAGATTAGAGAGAATGTTTCCAACTCTGTTATGACGGGGGAAGCTTCGTGCTTGTCTGTAGCCTGAGCTTAAAGGAAGTCGAACGAGGGGAGCGATGGCACGGCGAGTAAGGAAAAGGGATCGGCTCCGATGGAGCCTGCTTTATTCTTTCGCTTGTACCCGCCCGGCCGTGTTAGCGGATGATGAGCAAACCCCCTTCCTCCAAGGTCCCGGTTACTCCCGCATTGTCCACTGCAACCAATCCCAACTCCACCGCAAGAAGCCCCTCAATTACTCAAGCAACTATATCTCCACCACGAGGTACAATGCCATTACTTTCCTCCCGAAGGCGCTATTTGAGCAATTCCGTCGTGTAGCCAATATCTATTTTCTCCTCGCTGCCATCATCTCCATCACCCCCGTTTCCCCATTCAACCCCATGAGCATGATCGCGCCGCTGGCCTTTGTTGTCGGCCTCAGTATGGCGAAAGAGGCACTGGAAGATTGGCGGAGATTTTATCAGGACATGAAAGTCAACAGCCGGAAGGTTATCGTCCACATGGGGCAGGGGCAGTTTGGTTACAAGCCTTGGCAGAAGATTCGGGTTGGAGATGTTGTGAAGGTTGAGAAGGACAAATTCTTTCCGGCTGACTTGCTTCTACTTTCGTCAAGCTATGAAGATGGGATATGCTATGTGGAGACTATGAATTTGGATGGTGAGACGAATTTGAAGGTCAAGAGGTCGCTGGAGGTAACGTTGGCTTTGGAAGATGATGAGGCTTTCAGGGATTTTACAGCCACCTTAAGATGTGAAGACCCGAATCCTAATCTCTACACTTTTGTGGGTAACCTTGAGTATGAAAGACAAGTCTATGCACTTGATCCAAATCAGGTTCTGCTCAGAGATTCAAAGCTTAGGAACACTGGCTATATATATGGAGTGGTTATCTTCACTGGTCATGAGAGCAAAGTTATGCAGAATGCGACAGATTCACCATCCAAGAGAAGCAGAATTGAGAAGAAAATGGATAAGATTATATACATCCTCTTTACTGTTCTCGTACTCATTTCACTGATTAGCTCCATAGGATTTGCTGTGATGACAAAGTATGATATGCCGAATTGGTGGTTCTTGGAACCGAATAATACAACAAGCTTGTATGATCCTTCAAAGCCGGCTTTATCTGGTGCTTTTCATATGGTCACAGCCCTTATTCTTTATGGATATCTAATACCTATTTCACTCTATGTTTCTATTGAAGTCGTCAAGGTCTTGCAAGCGACATTCATCAATCAAGATGTTCTCATGTATGATGAAGAGATTGGAAAACCTGCACGAGCTCGGACTTCAAACTTAAATGAGGAACTTGGGCAAGTTGATACAATTTTATCGGACAAAACAGGCACTTTAACTTGCAATCAGATGGACTTTCTCAAGTGTTCCATAGCTGGAGTTTCATATGGTGTACGTGCCAGTGAAGTGGAAATTGCTGCTGCAAAGCAGCTGGCATCGGAGGCCTCCGGTTCTCCTGAGCATCACAATGACGAAGAACTTGGGAAGGATAATGTTGGTTTTTATGGGACATCAGATATTGAGTTGGCGAATGGGATTACTTGCATGGTTGAGAAGTCACATAAGCCTCCCATAAAGGGTTTCAGTTTTGAAGATGACCGCCTAATGCATGGAAACTGGACAAACGAGCCCGCTGCCAGTACCATTCTCATGTTCTTCAGGATACTTGCTTTGTGTCACACAGCAATTCCTGAGCACAATGAGGAAACTGGTGGTTTCACCTATGAAGCAGAATCACCCGACGAAGGAGCATTTCTTGTTGCAGCCAGGGAATTCGGCTTTGAATTCTGTAAGAGGACTCAGTCTAGCGTATTCATCAGGGAGAAATATTCTCCTTCCGAGGACCCTGTGGATAGGTCATAGCTCAATCTATATATTTTAATCAGTAAGTTATCATTTATCTCTATTGTTGATTTTTGGCATCTTAAGCATTCAGTATCCCACAGGGAGTTCAAGATCCTCAATCTGCTGGAATTCAACAGCAAAAGGAAGAGAATGTCAGTAATTGTGCGTGATGAGGGTGGGCAGATCATTCTTCTTTGCAAAGGTGCTGACAGGTATGTGTGACTAGTTCTCCTACTTGATGGCGTCGATACATTTGATTGTTGATATTATCTTTATCATGGTGCAAGATTTTTTTATTTGTTTATGTTCTTAAATCATTTAGTGTAAGTGGAATGGATATGTCCTCAATTATCACTCATCTTCGGTGCACTTTTTTTTGTGCAGCATCATCTTTGATAGACTGTCAAAGAATGGAAGACTGTACGAGAATGATACAAGCAAGCATCTGAATGAATATGGCGAAGCGGGCTTGCGGACATTAGCACTGGCATATAGGATGCTTGATGAATCCGAGTATTCTGCTTGGAACACCGAGTTTCTGAAAGCAAAAACTACAATTGGACCAGATAGGGAAGCTCAAGTTGAGCGAGTCTCTGAGATGATGGAAAGGGATTTGATTCTTGTTGGTGCAACTGCTGTGGAAGACAAATTACAGAGAGGAGTAAGCTTCTGTCCCTTGCTTTTATACTGTCGATCTGCTTGTTCTTTTCTTCTCTTGACAGATAACTCCTGCACAGGTTCCACAGTGTATAGACAAATTAGCACAAGCTGGTCTCAAGATCTGGGTTCTGACGGGTGATAAGATTGAAACTGCAATAAATATAGGGTACGTCTCTAGCCATTCACGTAGCTGAAGACCTACTGTTTGCTATAATTACACAATCGATGATATACAGAACACCGCTTCTCTGTGCAGATTTGCTTGCAGTTTACTTAGGCAAGGCATGAAACAAATATCTTTATCCATCACAAACAATGACCTACTGACACATGATGCAAACAAGGTACATCTTTATCATATGCATTCAATTACTTTCCTTCACCTTGTTCTATGCAGAAATTTGATTTTATGATAGGGTGTGCGTTTACATTTGATGACTGATCAGGCAGCAAAAGAGAACCTTTCGATGCAACTAACAAATGCCTTCCAAATGATCAAGCTGGAGAAGGACCCAGATGCAGCCTTTGCTTTAGTAATTGATGGGAAAACCCTAACATATGCTCTGGAGGATGATTTAAAGAATCAGTTTTTGAGTCTAGCAGTTGATTGTGCTTCTGTCATATGTTGCCGCGTCTCCCCAAGGCAGAAAGCAATGGTATACAATATGTCATCTTTGACTAATGTACTTTGCTTGCCAAAATTGCCACATTTTTTTTTTTTTATATAGTTGATAACAGTTTATCTGTTGCTCTAGGTGACTAGATTGGTAAAAGAAGGTACAGGGAAAGTTACATTAGCTATAGGTGATGGTGCAAATGACGTAGGCATGATTCAGGAGGCTGATATTGGTGTCGGCATTAGTGGTGTAGAAGGGATGCAGGTTTGGCAAAGGATGAAATAGTTGCTTGAAAATTCAAATATTTGTTCAATTCTAACCTTTTAAGATGTCTGACTCACTTTATTCTTGGCATGACTGGATAACCAATTGCTATATGGTCATGACGACTATGTTGATTCTTGCAGGCTGTGATGGCTAGTGATTTCTCCATTTCCCAGTTCAGATTCCTGGAACGGCTTCTTGTTGTACATGGCCACTGGTGCTATAAGAGGATAGCACTTATGGTGAGAACCTTTGATCAACTGATTTATGCTTTTGCAGTTATTATGTTCTCTATGTAAACGTGCATGACTATGCTGTTTACTAGCTTGATATTTTTTTTGGGTTGTTCTCAGATTTGTTACTTCTTCTATAAAAACATCGCATTCGGGCTGACAATATTCTACTTCGAGGCATATACTGGCTTCTCAGGGCAGTCAGTGTATGACGACTGGTATATGCTACTATTTAATGTTGTGCTGACCTCATTGCCAGTCATATCATTAGGAGTCTTTGAGCAAGATGTTTCTTCTGAAGTATGCTTGCAGGTATGGTTTTTTTTTTTACTTTAGTTTTGTTTTTTCCAAATACAATCTCATTATGGTAATGTTTAGACTTGTCAGACAGATTCACCATCAGCAGAGGACTAGTTGTTCCCTTTTTTTTATGTTTTTCTGTGTTCTGTGGCCCAATCTTGTTCTGTTTGTCTAATGTCTTCATTGCATAATCGTATTGTCATGCACATCATTTATGGTCTTGTTCCTATATGACACGAGCTGGCTTCTTCTTTCATCATCATCATCATCATCATCATCATCTTCTTCTGCAGTTTCCAGCACTGTATCAGCAAGGGCCAAGGGACCTGTTCTTCGGTTGGTATAGGATTATTGGTTGGATGTTTAATGGTCTCTCTGCGTCCATCATCATATTTCTCCTCAACATCGGGATCTTTTACCTCGGAGCATTTCGTGCGGGTGGCCAGACCGCTGATTTAGCTGCCGTCGGAGCCACCATGTTCACCTGCATTGTTTGGGCTGTCAATGTGCAAATTGCTCTTATCATGAGCCACTTCACATGGATCCAGCATCTCTTTGTGTGGGGCAGTGTTGTGGCATGGTATCTCTTCTTGGCTGCCTATGGACTGTCTTCACCAACAATTTCCGGGAATGCCCACCAAATACTCTCGGAAGCCCTGGGACCAGCACCCGTTTACTGGTCCGCCACACTTCTGGTCACTGCAGTCTGCAACATTCCGTATCTGGTTCACAGCTCCTTCCAGAGAACCTTCAATCCACTGGACAACCATGTGATCCACGAAATCAAATACTACAAGAAGGATGTAGAAGACCAGCATATGTGGAAGAGAGAGAAGTCCAAGGCAAGGCAGAAAACCAAGATTGGTTTCACTGCACGGGTGGATGCCAAGATCAGGCAGATCCGAGGAAAGTTACAGAGGAAAGTCTCATCATTGACCATTCACACTGTATCCTAACCTGTCAGCCACCATATCTTATGTCTGCAAAATTTTCTCTTTTTTTTTGTTGTTGCACCATTTGGTTAGTTTTTGGTCTCTCACATTTTGGTCACCCACCAGTTCGTTTCACACTACACTTCTTGGGGATGCTCGGCACACACTTCCCCTGCTTGTATAAATCGTGCTGTGCTGCATTTATAGCCATGTCCAACCGAAGCTTCATGGAAATAGATGACGTAACATAGAACCCCAGCCCTGTACTTTCTCACTTATTTCACATTGCTTTCTTGAGATAACTACTGGTTGTCGTAGTAGCTGTGCGGGTGGAAGCTGGTATTAACCTGACTACATCTCACTCAACATGTTTCTTTTACTTGCCAATTGCAGTTGGCTTTTTCTTCTACCTTATTATTCGAACCCAACTAGTAATTACCGAATTATGCAATATTCAAATTTTGTATATATATATATATATATATATATATATATATATATATATATATATATATATATATATATATATATATATATATATATATATATATATATATATATATATATATATATATAGCGGGTTTGGGTAGTGATCCGGATCCGTCACACACACGAACCGCCCCGCGCATAGCCAAGTACCCAGAACCGTTTCCCTGTTCTCTTCAAATTACCTGCCACGCTTACCTCGCTTCTTACTGATGATACGAAGGGGTCCCACTGCAGTCTAGCAGGAGGGCGCCACCGGGCTCACCCCAAACGTATCGACCACTCCAGAATTAAGCGCCCGTGACGCGACTTGCTTGTAGAGCGATTCGATGCCATCCCCGGATGTCTCCTCATTGTGTCGACATCGTTATCTCATCAAACACCTGCGTTCTCCTGCGATGACACATGGCAAATCCGACGGATTCAACCCCTCCGTTGGTGATCACGGGACCGCCAAAAAGGAAGTCAGCGGATCATCTTCGGTGTCCCCACCGCTTCCAACCAAGCGGGCACCGGAAAGCTCCCGCTACGGTTCTCATACGACCTCCGTAGCCGTCCGATCCAACCATATTACGGCTCAGATCTCGCAGTTATCTTCACGGCGTCACCGTTTTCCGTTCCCGTTATGGAGAAGCATTTACTTTCTTAGAATGACGACATCTCGTAAAGTTGCAGCATCTCCAATAACACCCTCTTTACTCTCTCTTCGAGACGTGTGTCCATCGAAACCCAAAGCCGAGACGAGCGATCCAACGCAATGTCGCTATTCGAGGTATTCGATCTTATTCTTTTTCCTTGTAATCGGAGCTCGACATGATTATTTGGAACTTATTCGTTTCCAGGATCTCGAGCCTTGGTTTTTCCTCAATCGATTCCGCGACCATTTGCACGCCTTCTCGGGTAAAAAATCGCGTTTTTTTTTTTCCCCCTTGGTTTCTTGAGTTTCGATCGTGGGATTGAAGGTGTTTGCTGTCGTGTGGTGGCGATCGAAGAAACGGTGTCGGCGTCGATGTCGACGGCGAGCTGCGCTGGGGAGGCGGCTGACGAGTGCTGGGACGACGCGGCAGCGCTGACGCTGAAATTGGTGGCGATCGTGGCGATCCTGGTGGCGGGGGTGGTGGGTGTGGCCATCCCCCTGGCAGGCCGGAAGCGGCGGCTGCTGCGGACCGACGGGGGCGTGTTTGTTTGCGCCAAGGCGTTCGCTGCCGGCGTTATCCTCGCCACGGGGTTCGTGCACATGCTCCACGACGCCCAGTCCGCGCTCACCAGCCCATGCCTCCCGACCTCGCCGTGGCGGCGCTTCCCCTTCCCGGGCTTCGTCGCTATGGCAGCGGCGCTCGGCACGCTGGTGTTGGACTTCGCGGCCACCCAGTTCTACGAGCGGAAGCACCGGGAAGAGGCGGCGGGCGTGAAGGCTGCCGCAGCGGCAGCTGTGGCACCTACGTCGGCAGACGAAGAGGAGTCCGGAATCACGGTCGTCCTCTCTGTCGCTCCGGACTCCGACGCGGGTAGCGAGAAGGATCCGATGCACATCGTCGGTATGCACGCTCATGCGGCGGGGCACCGCCACAGGCACGCGCATGCACACGCCCACGAAGAGGGAGACCACGTGCGGCACGTGGTGGCATCACAGGTGGTCATCTCACATGCGCTTAATTCACATCCATAACGGAATAATGATGGAGTTAAAATGATGTGGTTAGATTCTGGAGCTTGGAATCATCTCCCACTCCGTGATCATTGGCCTCTCGCTGGGTGTTTCCCGGAGCCCCTGCACCATAAGGCCACTGGTCGCAGCCCTCTCCTTCCACCAGTTCTTTGAAGGCTTTGCTTTGGGCGGATGCATCTCCCAGGTGGCCATTTGTCTTTTACCGCTGCTTTCGTTCATCTCTGCGTTCTGCACTCTAATTCTACCTGCGACGACACTTAGGCGCAGTTCGGTCACCTTGCTGCGGCAATCATGGCGTGCTTCTTCGCCATCACGACGCCGGCGGGGATCGCGGCGGGGGCCGGCGTCGCGTCGTCCTTCAACGCCAACAGCCCACGAGCGCTGGTGGTGGAGGGGCTGCTCGACTCGGTGTCGGCGGGCATTCTGATCTACATGGCATTGGTCGATCTGATAGCCGCCGACTTCCTGGGCCGGAGGATTAGCAGCAGTGTGAGGCTTCAGGTGGCGTCCTACGCCGCCCTCTTCGTCGGCGCCGGATCCATGTCGATCCTTGCGATCTGGGCTTGAGACGAGACTAAGTAAGAGCTGCTTGGAACATCACCACCACCGCCGCCGCAATGCCTTGCTTGGACTTCTCGGACATCGAAGTTGACGAAGGAATGTACACGAACACTTAGCTGGTCCATCCAAAACGCTTTTCTAGGCATGTATACCAAAAGATGATATGGATCACTTCTTTTCATCTTTGGAGCTCAATATCAGTGTGATCGTTTCTAGCACCACCGCCGATTGATCGATCCTGTAAAGAGTGCGTGCATATATGCCTTCCTTTTTTTTCTTGTCGGTAGGTAGTGACTCTATTTGGTTTCAAGTGCTGAAAATAATGTTTGGTTTTTGGGTATATTGACATCCAATTGAACGGTCGAGTCGAATTGATATAAATATTAAATAAAGTCCATTGTCATCCAATAAACATAAATGTGAATAATATCTAATATTTATTCGAATTAATAATATAAATTATGTCGGTCAGAAATACGTGTCATCGGAAAAAGACGTCACGCGGGTGGGGTGGCGGCTAATGAAATATTAAATTACCTGCTGTGGACAGCACGATCGCCGGCTACCTCTCTCTTCTTCCTTCCTCCCTCATCTCTGCGTCTTTAAGTTTTGATCGATTGGGTTTTCTCGTTTCTTGTCAATTCTGGTTTTCGTTCAATTAATTGTTCTTTTTGTGTGATTTAGGGTTTTGTAACGCTCTCTTCGCCTTTCCCCTCTCTCATTCTATCCGTCTCGAAAGGATTTCCTCGTGTCTTGCGATTCTGGCCTTCGTTTCATTGTTCTTTTGTGCGATTTAAAATCCTGCTGTGATGAAAGAGATGGTGGCTCGGGCCATGTTCTTCCTGCGGATTTGGTTTCTATGATCTGATGGGGAGCGATTAAGGATGACATCGACCTCCTTTTGGCATGATCGAGGTCGCGGGAAACATGCCGCTGCGCAGAGAGGGGAAGGATCGAGGAGGAAGGTGGCACCGGGTTAGTTCTCTTCTCCTCTCTCCCCGCCTCATTCATCCGTCTCAGGTTGTGATCGATAGGATTTCCTCGTTTCTTGCTGTTTGGTCTTCGATCCATTATTCTTTGTGCGATTTAGGGTTTTGGTGGCATGTGTCGTGTTCTTCTTCTTTGATTTCCTCATTCCTTGTCCGTTCTGGCTATATTTCAATTTTTAAATTTTTTAAAAAATTATATTAAAAAATAGAACATCTTATTTTATTTATCATAATATTACTGATAAAAGTATAAAAATAGTAAATAAAAAATAATTTTAATATTATAATTATATTTTCGATGATACTGGAGTCATAATTGTGGATGAGGAGTGATAGTGAAAAATCTTCATGCCTGTCCGGTAGGTGCGATCTATGTCACTGTGTCTGCTGAGTAGGCACTGTTGGTTCTGGCCCGTGTGCGCTAGCACGCCCGTAATTGTCTCGGACTGAGAAGAGATGGAGCACGGTCGAATGGACGGAGCCCTCGGGTCCAACTGGATGGGTCGACTGCTGATATGTTGGAACTCGGGTCGGGAGGAAATGCCTCAACTCGGGTCGGTCAAGGAATCCTGCAAGAAGGTCGGGTCGGGTGAGGTTCCCGACGTGACCCCTCCGACGGTTAAGTTAGTCTGGTTGTCGATTTGCGATCCCTCTACTCCGTAGAGGTGTATGAGCTTTTATAATGGGTGCTACAGGTCGTTCGTACCTGAGATCTTTATTGCCCCTATGGCTTACCATGTCGTTGTACTCCTTCCACACCGTCCGTGGTCCTTGCAGTGAGGCGCGCGCTTTGCCTGCTGCCGCTGTGGCGTGTGGACCCTACCCATGTTAGGTCGGTCGTACGATCGCTGGCTCCTCCATGCCTGTGTCAGGTCGTCTTTGTCGTGACGGGTCGGTCACGCTGGAGATCTAGTCATCCGAGCGGGCGGGGATGTAGCAGTCAAGTCAATATTCGCCATATCATCCCTCCCCCGAGAAGTCCTTCTCGAGATGCCCGATTAGGGTACTGAAGATGAGGTCTCGTGTCGAGCCGTGGGTTTTGCAGTAGAGTCGAATTAGTCCCAGAAATTGATCCGACCGAGCTGGGGCTCGGGAAATGAACTGATCGGGTTTAAGTACCCGGAAGCTGATCCGACCGAGCTGGGGCTCGGGAAATGAACTGGTCGGGTTTAAGTACTCGGAAGCTGATCCGACTGAGCTGGGGCTCGGGAAATGAAATGATCGGGTTTAAGTACCCGGAAGCTGATCCGACCGAGCTGAGGCTCAGAATATGAACTGGTCGGGTTTAAGTACCCGGAAGCTGATCTGACCGAGCAGGGGCTTGGGAAATGAACTGGTCGGGTTTAAGTACCCGGAAGCTGATCCGACCGAGCAAGGGCTCGGGAAATGACATGGTCGAGTTTAAGTACCCGGAAGCTGATCCGATCGAGCAGGGGCTCAGGAAATGAACTAGGGTCCAAATCTTTGAGATTTGGTTGAGAGGACGAACTCGGGCACAAATCTTTGTGATCTGGCCGAGAGGGCGAACTCAGGCACAAGTCTTTGTGATTTGGCTGAGAGGGCGAACTCGGGCACAAATCTATGTGATTTGGTCGAGAGGGCAAACTCGGGCACAAGTCTATGTGATTTGGCCGAGAGGGCGAACTCGGGCACAAATCTTTGTGATTTGACCGAGAGGGCGAACTCGGGCACAAATCTATGTGATCTGGTCGAGAGGGCGAACTCGGACACAAGTCTTTATGATTTGATCGAGAGGGCGAACTAGGGCACAAATCTATGCGATCTGGCCGAGAGGGCGAACTCGGGCACAAATCTATGCGATCTGGCCGAGAGGGCAAACTCGGGTACAAGTCTTTGTGATTTGACCGAGAGGGCGAATTCGAGCACAAATCTATGTGATTTGGCTGAGAGGGCGAACTCGGGCACAAATCTTTGTGATTTGGCTGAGGGTGAACTTGTGAAATTTATCTTATTTTATCGTATTATTATTTTTTATTCATTTATTGTTATTATTTTTTTCTGCATCGCAGCGCACTCCGTGCGGTTGTGCATTCAATGCGGTTATGCACTTAATGCATCAGGTTGTCTTAGGGCGGTCCCTTGCTTTGTCTCGGGAAACTGAAACGACGCCCTTGGATCCTATAAGTTCGCTACGGCCAGGTTGAGACTTCACTTCTTCGTTTTGCCTTCTTTTGCTCCTCCCTCGGACCTCCTCCTAGCCCCCTTCATTCGGTGTTTTCTGAATAGGTCGGTATGACCTCCTCGGACTCTTCGAGTAGCATTAGGATTGTTCCTTCCTCGGGGTCGGGGGGAACATGTCTGGGAGAGCCCGAAGCAAGTTCCTCGGGAGCGTCTTCAGGGCCCCTGTCGTCGGTCGACACGAGGGTCCTAAGGGATTTGGAGGTCATGAAAGCGGGTCATGACCTGGACATGGTGGTGACCGAGGGGTCACTTGCTGCCTATTATGGAGCGGTACAGGTATCCTGGGCTGAGTACGGGTTGCACGTTTCGCGATCTGGGGCAGCGTCCCTATAGTTCGGGACGCACCCTGGGGTGTGCATCTCGGTGGATGCTTTGGAAGCCGATCTTCGGTTTCCGCTTCATCCCATCATAGAGGAATGTATCAGATGGTGGAGGATCTCCCCAAGTCAAGTAGCGCCCAACTCGTGGCGCTACCATTGTTGTGTTTTTAGGCGAATGTCGAGGGGTTGGGATTATCCCGACTCGGGACTTGTTCATGGCATGCTTTCGCCTTTGCAAGAGTTTGGGCGGTTACTATCTCACCGCCCGTGTCGGTTTTAGGGTTAACGAGACTCCTTCCAACAACAAAGGTTGGAAGTCTCGCTATCTTTTTATGAGTGGTCCGAACTGGGGGTTTAGACTCGACTGGTCGGCACATCCGATCGGTAATGTCCCCCCTGTATCTATCTGAGGAGGAGTCCATCCTGGTCGGTAGGTTGAAGGGAATTCTTTCCTCTTCATGCGCGATTAAGGAGATGACCGAGCTTTGGCTGGTCGAGGCGGGTCTCAGCCCAGCCGTTAGGGGTACTATTATATTTGCACTATTTCGACTTTCTGGGTTGTTTTTTCTAACCTGTGGGTCGGGGTGCAGATTGGATGGATCTCGGCGATCTGCGTGAAATGCCGAAAGTGTCCGGAGGGGAAGACCCCTTCGGTTCGTGCTGCGGTGCCGGCTCGGGAGGTTGGCGTCTCCCCAGCGAGAGAAGCCCCGAAGACCTTCTTCCAAGAGGCCAACCGATACATCGACTGAACAGATCGATGATCTCGCTCAGAGGCACAAGAAGGTGAAGATTCTGTCCAGGAGGCACAAGTCTTGCCATGGCGAAGGGGGGTCACGGTCCCACTCCAAGGGCAAGGAGCCGGCAACACCGGTCGAAGAGCTCAAGACGCTCGTGGAGTCCGCCGAGGAGGACGCATCGCCAGTCTTCCACCACTCGAGATCTATGAAAGATCTCTTCAAAACGAAGGTTCGAAAAGATGATGATGGGTATTATGCCCTTTACATGTCCGACCTGGCTCATTAGGAGCCCGACAAGGAGATGCAAGCCAGATGGGGGGAAGCTGAAGAACTCGACGAAGGTCTAGAACGACTCGTCGGCCGCGGAGGAGTTCGAAAGGGGACTCCTGCACCCGCAATTGGCGCGGGAGCTGTATACGCTCCCATCGGAGGTACTGCTGGCCCGAGCTGCCAAAGAGATGGTTCTGGTAACCTTCTGACCCTCATTTCTATGTCTCGGGCTTCCTTTTGATTTTGTCCTGACGATTGTTGCCCTTGTGCAGAACCAGCATGTTTAGATGGTGTTATTCGACCGAGTCCATGATGCGGGTTGGTTGATAACCTTTATGGACTATCGCATCACCAACCTCCAGCAAGAGATCGACACCTTGAAATCTGGAGGTGGTCGCCGCGGTCGAAGAGCGTGCTTCCGAGCTGGAAAAAGGAGCTCAAGAAGACGAAGCGTGAGCGAGATGAGGCGCTCCACAGACTCGAAGCCTTCGATAAAGAATTAAATGAAGCCCGAAGCGACTTATCTGAGGTCCAGAAGCTGCTGAAGGAGGCGCGGGTCAGGGCTCGGAAGATGGATGACGAGCTATTGCAATCGGTGAAGGCCCTAGAGAGCGCCCGAGCCGAGTTGCCCGAGACAAGCGGTCGATGACTACAAGGAGTCGGGCCGGCTTCAAGGAAGGTTTAAAGAGGATGGGCCGAGTTACATACGAATATGGCTATCGGGTCGCTCTGGCCCGCTTCCGCTCTTTGCACCCAGACTCGGAGGTCGAGGAAGATCCTTTTACCATCAGGCCCAAGGACGATTCGATGCCCATGGAAAAGCAACAGGCCTTCGACGACTCGGACCCGCCCGAGTCATAACTTGTAATTTCAATTTTTTTTAATTTTTTGTCGCGATGTCTCTGCCCAATCTCTTCTTGCATACAAAACATCTTGTAACCGGGGTCGGGGAGAGTCCCATTTTGCTCCCGACATCTTTTGTAAGCACATTTCATCAATACAAATTATAGCACTGTCTTTCACATTATGTATAAAATTTTAGAAGGTTTGAAATGTGCCATGTTCTCGGTAACACTCGCCCTTCTGCAGTTGCTAGTGTGTAAGTACCTTCTCAGGACAACATCCACAACTCAGTAGGGTCCTTCCCAATTCGGCGCCAACTTTCTACGGGATCGGGTCGGGTCGTTGACCTCGGCCCTTCTGCAGCACCAGGTCGCCCGACTTGATGAATCGAGGTCGCACTCGACGGTTGTAGAGTCTGGCGACGACCTTTTTGTAAGCTAACGTCCGTAGATGGGCATCGACTCGCTTCTCCTCCAGCAGATCGAGATTTTCGCGCAGCTGTTGGCTGGATGCCTCCTCGTCATGCGTTTGAATTTGGAGTGTCAGGAAAATCACCTCGGGAGGTAGTACAGCCTCGGTTTCCGAAAGCCAGGCTATAGGGAGATTCCCCTGTTGGGGTCTTTGGAGTTGTCCGAGATGCCCAAAGTATACTCGGAAGCTCCTCCACCCAAGTTGTCGGGGCCCCGGAAATCCTCTTCTTCAACCCTTAGAGGATGGCCCGGTTCGTCACCTCGGTGACCGAGCTGAATTTCAGTTGAATGCGATAGCTTTGGCAAAATGCTTTAAATTTTGCATTGTTGAATTGCGTCTCGTTGTATGTGATTATGACTTTAGGAAGACCAAACATGGTTATAATATTTTTCCACACAAATCCTTCAACTTGCCTTTCGGTAATGGAGGCCAATGGCTTGGCCTCGAGCCACTTCGTGAAATAATCAACTCTTATTATCAGGAAGGGACCGAGGAGGTCTATTCCCCATTGAGCAAAAGGCCAAGCGCAGTTGGCGGTTGCGAGCGGTACCTTCGATTGATGCTGGATCCGGGCATGCTTCTAGCATTGCTTGCAGTTTTGCACATAAGTCTGAGCATCTTTACGCATGGTGGGCCAATAGTAACATTGCCTGAGGATCTTGTGCGA